>CM076993.1:86050972-87300972 GCA_039090855.1 Macrothele yani | reverse complement strand
GCGCGACTTTTCTAATGATTCCATTATTTGTCGACCCTTCCCCCTGATCTCCGGATCTATCACCGACGAAATTTTTTGTAGAATTTCTAAAGGGAAAGTTGTTTATAAGAAACTGTGGATTTGAATATCGCTACAGAAACCTTTTACTAAGTTGGGTTAAACATGATGAGGAAAAGAGACAACTTCCCCACTTAAAAGTGGTGAACGCTTCGCCTCTCTTGCTTGTTTTGCGATTTTTCATGTCATGTATTTTTTCCCGAAGGCACACACCAGGAATGAGTTGCGTGACTTTTCGATCACTCTGTGTATAACATCCCGACGCAGTTCTAGTATTGCTCACGTACTAAATCTCTACCCGTTTGGAAACAGACGGCCGCAATTTCCTTGACATTTCAATCAAGATTTGCGCTGAGTCTAAGGCTGCTGTGTCTGCTGCTGCCGAGTTAGCTTCCTTTGTAAATAAATCTCCTTAGACATAAAAGGAGAGCATTTTTTTTTTCAAAGGAGCTTTTAAATCTCCTTTTGGACAATCTTGATTGCCTGAACTATTATCTGGTTTCGTGACTCGTGGCGTGCGATAGCGTTCTCTTTGACTGTAGGATTCAATTTCTGTCATCCACATAACATCGTTCTTTACTTAGACACTCCATTAGGTACCAGAAATCTTCATGGACTTCTTGCTTTACGTTTTTATATATTTTTTCCCCCTGCATTTTTGTGTCTCCTCAGTATCCATTTTCGTCACTCGCTCAAGTAGCTCCGATCATCACGGCTCATTATTTTCTTTTTCTTTACGGACAACATTCGTTAAGCTTTTCTTTTCTTTACATTCCTTCTCTTTTTCATGTTAGTATTCCTCTTCTTCGTAATAAGTTTTTTGCTCGAAAATTGATCGAGTTTCATATATTGTAGTTTTTTTTTAGTCGCTTGCTTGTTTTTGTTTGTTTTGTTGCCACCAGTCAAAGACTTCTTCATTTGCTTGTGCCCATCTGGCATAAATATGCCTTCACTTAACGTTTTAATACCCCAATTAAATGACATATTGAAACTCTGCTTTATCGCAAATGAGTTCTTAATGACATTCTTCATTCGTTAGTTTCGGCTCTGACTCTCAATCTTATTCGTACATCCTGCAAGCTACTTATTAAATTCTTAAGGCAGTGAATAGTCGAAGAAGACCTCGATTAACAAACCTAGGTTGCATTGAAAAATACATAAATAAATATCCTAATTAACTAGGGCCACTATTTGAAAAACTGAGGTAAAAGGATTAGCTTAACAGAAAGGCATGTAGGACAAAAAGGCAACTCATACACCGATTAACATTACATTATGACCTAGAGAAATGAGCGAGCCTGGAGACCAAACGGTGTCGCAGGTGAAGTTCACAGAGCAGTATACACTGAAGAGCAATTGAATTAGAGATACCTGTCTAGTAAAGTGTAGCACCACCTTTCGCCCTGATGATGGCGGCGATTCGTCTCTGCATGGACTCGACAAGACACCGGAAGCGTTGGGAAGCCATACGGATCCACGACCCCTGTACAAGCTCCCACAGTTCACGAAGATTTGATGGAGGGGGGGGGGTCAGAGCCTCGAACATCTCTCTCGATGGCATCCCAGATGTCCTCGATGGGATTGAGGTCAGGTGACCTAGCTGGCCAAGGAAGCGAAGTCACGTCGGTGGAGTGTTCATCCAACCATTCGGATACAGTTCGGGAGCTGCATTGTCTTGTTGCAGGATGAGTTCCCCAGTGGGATGTTGAAGACACGCAAACGGGAGCAGGTCGTCCAGGATATCCCGGTAACGTTGACCTGTGAGGGACGATGTCACACGTACCAGGGGTCTCATTTCAGTCCACGTAAACAGTCCCCCAGACGAGAATGTCATCCCCACCAGCTTGAAGAGTACCCTGCTGGCAAGAATGATCCATCGCTTCATGTGGTTTACGCCGTACTCGTATCCTGACATCCGCATGTACCAACGTGATTCTCGACTCATGAGTCCATGCAACATTTTTCCACATGTCTAGGGTCCAGTGGCGATGTTCCCGCGCCCATGCTAATCTTTGCACCCTGTGATGTGCGGTCAGCAGCGGTACCCTCGTGGGACGATGGCTTCTGTACCCCATAGCGAGGAGATGGTTCTGGATGGTGTGGCTGCTTACACGTTTGTGTGCACCAGCGTTAAATTGCAGAGTGATTTCTTGTACTGTGGCCCGTCTATCCGCTATTACAATGCGATCTAGCCAATGATGACCCCGCTCATCCACACGCTGTTGTCCACGGTAGTTGGCCCTTGCAGGGATGGTTTTACCGGATTCTATGTACTCACGGTGCACCCGTGACACAGTGGCTCTTGAAAATACCAGTGCCTGCACGACTTCCGAGATGGAGTGACCCATTCATCGGGCCCCGACAATTTTCCCACGATCAAATGCGCTTAGATCCTTCGTCTTACCCATACTGCGCTCGGCTTTTACTGATTCCCGTCGCATCACTCCTTATATTGTCGGATCGCTGCATACGTCATGTCGTTCTCGTTTACAGGGCCGCCCACAGCGTCACATTTGCATAATGCCAGCTGTCTCTAATTCAGTTGCTCTTCAGTGTATATACAACCCAAGGACCTGCTTTCGGTTTGTAGAGTGTTCGGAGTCAGATTGGGAAAAGCTGCTGATTTATCGGAGTTTGAAAAAGCACAAATTGTGATAGGCATGGCTCCTCGGAAATACGATCTCGGAAACGACACGGCTTGTGGATTGTTCACGTGCCGCTGTAGTGAGTACGTAACAAAAGTGGAGCACAGATGACCAGCCGTGTGTGTCTGCACCTCATTGATACCAGTGGGGAACGGAGACTGTCGTGCACTGTTCAGAGCGACCGCAGGGCCAGAGTGCAACAAATCACCCGTGAAATACAACAGTGGTGATCAGGTGAATGTTTCACAGCCCACAGTTAATCGCAAATTCCTGGTCGTGTACGGAATCATTATGTAAAGCATGGTTCTCATGTTTACAGCTCTACGTCTATTTCAACATTTTGGGGGAACACACCCCCTCCCCCTTTCAAGCTCACGGACCTCGCGGACGCTTCAAGGGGAACAGCCTGGGTACACTGACAGACTCCAGCGGCCCAGAATCTAATAATACGGAAGTTGGGGGTTAACCCCCACCCCACCCCAAGTTTACCTCGGATCCTCGGTAATGTATTTCTTCAAATTAAAGTACAATTCTCGCTTGGCTTACATGGAACGTTTTCGCGAAATTCGTTTGGAGTTCCCAATTCAGTTCTCAATATAGGCCCAGAAACGGCAATCTCTACCCCCTCCCCCTTTGAACTTTTGTAGCGAAGTCGCTGAAAGATGTGCGGCAGGGTTGCCGGTAAATTGCCACACGGGAACACTGCCACACATTAGTATTCCTGTGTGGCAGTTTTACAGTGAACCGTTTGTTCTGGGGATATTTTTTCCGCTTTTCAGTTTTCAGAGGTATTTTTACCGTTTACCGAAGATACCATGTCAAAATTTTACCGTAGAAATGGTTTGAAAAATTAATTAAAATTTTGAGAATTTAAATTTCCGCAAAAAAAAAAAAAAAAAAAACAGAAAACAAAACCCAACTGTCTGCTGCACACACTAATGTGTCTGTCAATTTTCAAACCTGTGCGTTCAGTAGTTTCTCATGTAGGCGACAGGCAGAAACGAGCGGGAATATTATTATTGTTATTGATTCAGAAACGAACTGTCATATGTGCTATCTCAGGTCAAAATCCGCTGGACAACCGAATTGGGGTCGTGAATCCAAAACAGAACTGACACCGAAATGCTGTTGTACGAGGAATTTTTATTGCTGTCATCAGAGTGTTTAAGCATCCTTATCGAACCATTCTGCCGATAAGCGGTTTTGAAGCTCTCAGGACGAGCGCTCTGCTGTTTAGCGTGTCAAACATCTGCTCATCAAATGCTCTTCAAATCTCCCCAGGCATTTTATTTGCGTCAGTACAGTGCACTTCATGTTCTTCCTGAGCGTTACTGCAACACAATACGCCGCAGTTGTAATGCAAATGAAACAAGTCAGGGACAGTAAGGGCTTTCACCCTCGAAACCGCAGCTCAGGGACACCACTGAAATTTTCCTCTTTTCCACGCACACACTAAAAAAAAAAAAAAAAAAAAAAACGAAAAAAGAAAGAAAGGAATACATTGTATGCAATGTTACTATATTCATCTGTGCTTTTGTAAAGCTTCTGCAGAATACCACCCCTGACCTTTAGCGTAGCTTGTATTTCTGTGAGTCCAGCTCTGATGCCCCCCTTCCCCCGTTTTCTTAAAACCCCACGGGAGATATCGGGGGTCAAGGGAAGGGGGAAACAAGCAACAATAGAGTAGGAGGAGGGAGGGAATGAAAGGATAGGATAAGAGTATCACATAGTGTAATCAGGGATGAAACGGAAGAAAGAGCGGAAACCCAGTCGGGGTTGTGTTGAGATTTGGAAATCGCGAAGCGTGAAGAAGAGAAATAATTTTGTGTGTGTGCGGTTCAGAATGGTTTCCTTTGCTGCTTTGGTGTGGCCGACGATTGAAATGTGGTTGGGAGTGGATACTGAAGCACAAAAAGACCTTTTCAGAGCGTATTCACTCTCACCTGGCGCAATGCAGATTGTGCGACAATGCCCACTGTGCAAGCGTTATGAATTGTCGATTGACATAGATTTCCCTCCATTTATGAATGGAGTCTAAGTTTACGTGATAAGATTATGCTGGTCTTTCGATCTGCTTTGGGTCCCTTACTCCACGAAGGAACCAATCAGAGGAGGTGATATCGCTCCGAAAAACATTTATATGTTCGGAGTTTCAAGGGAATTTAAGCGCAGATTCTTTATTGAAAAACAGAATATACTGTATATGAGCGCGGAAATAATCCCCGCTACTTGTGTATACTGAGTGCACGTAAAGCGAACTATTTCATGGCCCGTGTTTCTTTCAGGCATAGATCCAGGGGGCGAAGCCCTCCGGGAAACGACCTACCCCCAGACATTTTTGGTTATCGAGCAAAATTTTAGTAAATTCAGGCTGTGATGAAAAAGGAAGTTTCGTCTCTTTTTATGCTACAAATATTTCTCCAATTATATTTTTTTTAATATTTGTTCAAATGTGATACTAGTTATAGTTTTTTTTATTAAAAAGTGTATTAGACGCATGGTAGTTTTCAAAATATAATAAGTAGACTAATCATGCCCAATTGTCTGGGAATCGTGATTCAGGAACCAAGAGTGCGTTGAATGCATTTTAATAGATAAAAATTTCAAGCCTGCGGACCCCCACCCCCTCCTTTAGCTAAAAAAAGTTTGTTATTCCTGAAATGTTTGAAGAAGTAATTACTATATCAGGGATGTACATAGCATTTTTCTTCGGGGAGGGGGCTAAAATAGGAATTTTTTCAAATCCACGATCTGGAACAAAATTAAAGTTAATGAAAAATTTAAGAAAAATTAAAGCATTTTTTTCTAATGTAAGTTGATACATTTTTATTACGTTAAGGCCTTTCTTTCTAATATAAGTCGCATTTTAACTAAAAACAAAAAAATGAAACATTTTCCGGGGGGGGGCAAGGCCAATCTAAATGCGCTCCTGTGCTAGATATACAGTAATTACTTATAAATATATATATCATCATCATCATCATTGTCAACCATTATCAATCCACTGCTGGACGAAGGTCTCCCCAAGTTTCCTCCAAAACGGTCTGTCTTGTGCCAGTCTCCTCCATGTCACTTCCCCGCATGCTTTCGAATTTCACCCACCCATCTCCCATGTGGTCTTCTTCTGGGTCTTTTCCTGTCCCTTGGAATCCAATCTAAAATTTCGGTTGTCCATCGATGGTCTGTCCTTCTGGCAGTATGCCCAGCCCATTGCCATTTCAGGGATTTAACTCTGATCATGATGTCTTCCACTCTTCTCATTTTTCGGATCCACGAGTTCCTCTTCTTATCTCTCCTGGTTACACCAAGCATGCTCCTCTCCATGCTACTTTGAGTTGTCTGCAGCCTTTGTATGTCTCTTTTAGCTAAGGTCCACGTCTCTGCACCATACGTAAGCACTGGAAGGATGCATTGATCAAACACTTTTCTTTTAAGACATAATGGCATATTGCTCTTGAAAATGATGCTGTTTCTTCCAAAAGCTCTCCAGGCAAGTTTTGTACGCCGATTAATTTCTACATCAATGTGACCCTCACTTGATATCTGCTGTCCAAGATAAACGTACGTGTCTGTTATCTCCAGCTTTTCTCCATCAATCGATAAATCTTCATTTCTTGTAAAAGCATTGTACATCACTTTTGTCTTCTGAAAGTTCATTTTTAAACCCACTTCTTTACTCTTGTCAGCAAGTTCTTGGATCATACTCTGCAGCTCTGATGGGGTAGTTGCAAAAATGACTACGTCTTCAGCAAAACGAAGGTGGGTTAGATAATCTCCATTAATATTTATCCCTTTGTTTTCCCAGTTCAGTGATTGAAAGACATTTTCCAATGTGGCGTTAAAGAGCTTCGGAGATATGGTGTCACCTTGTCTCACTCCCTTTCCAATTTTTATGTGTGTTGTATTTTCAAACAGCCGAATCTTTGCTCTTGCATTTTCATAGATGGTATTAATAATATTAATGTATGCGTCTTCAATACCGCAGGATTTCAGAGCCATTGTAACGGCCTGATGATTTCACCGAATCAAAGGCTTTTTCATAATCTATAAAAGCCATGCACAATGGAAGTTCATATTCCCTCGCTCTTTCAATTAGTTCTCTCAGTACGTGGATATGATCTATTGTGCTGTAGCCACTCCTGAATCCAGCTTGTTCTCTCAGTTGAGCCATGTCCAGTGTTACCTTCAAACGGTGTGAAAGAACTTTAGTGAAGATTTTATAAACCACTGATAGGAGGCTGATAGGTCTGTAGTTCCTGAGATCCTCAATGTCACCTTTTTTATGTAGCAGGATCATTATAGCATTGTTCCAATCCTTAGGAATCTTCCCGTCATTAAGTCATCGAGTGAAAATTTGGGCGAGTACTGTTTCGATTTCTCCACTTGCTTCTTGTATGATGTCTACAGTAATTCCATCTTCTCCTGGAGCTTTTCCCCGCTTCATGTTCTTGATTGCATGTGCAACTTCTGCTGGAAGGACTGAAAGAACTCTGGTACTGGTATCTTCCATGATGCCTGGAGTACATGCATCATCCCTTTCATATAACTTGTAGCAGAAATCTTTCACTCTTCTCAAAATTTCGCCTCTATTTCTTGTTACAGAACCATCTTCTTTTCTCAGTTCCATAATCTGTTTTTTTCCCTTACTGAGATGTCCCTTTGCTATCTTTAGGCTTCGGTTGTTTTCAATTGCTTTCCTCACTAGTTCACAGTTGAATTTCCTTACGTCTTCAGTGATACTTTTTCGTACTGTCTTGCATAGCTCTATATATTCCACTTTGGAAGTCACATCTTCTTTAGTTGTCCTCATCTCTCTTCTTTTTGCATCAACATTTTGGTTTTTCCTGATAATTTGTTCACATGCAACTTGTTCTTAGACCCAGCTAATTTTGTTGCTGTTTCCATAAGAGCTTTGGTTACTTTTCTGTTAACTTCAGAAATATCCACTTCTTCCGATGTTAGGCCTTCTAAAACAGAGAATCTGTTCTTCAGTTCCAACTTGAAGGTATTATGGTGTTTTTTAAGGTTGGTTATGCCAATACATTTTGTTTGTCTTACGAGTTTGCCACGTTCGAGTTTAGTGCTGAGGTGCATCTTACATCTCACCAATCTATGGTCACTACCTGTGTTGAACTTGTTTAGGACACTGCAGTCTTCTATGACGAATTTTTTGTTGCACATAGTAAAATCAATTTCACTTGTCGTCCCATTTGGATATCTCCATGTCCATGTCCTGTGTGGCTTTTTTCTTGAAGAAGAAGTTCAAGGGGAAAAACCCTTCTGCCTCTGCAAATTCAACGAGAGTATTTCTACGCTGGTTTCTGTTGCCGTGACCGAATTTACCTACTGAAGTTTCATTCTGTTGCCGTTGCCCTATTTTTGCATTGAAATCTCTCATAATTATCTTCAAGTGCTGCTTAACTTTATTATTTAGATGACGAATTTCCTCATGAAATTCTTCAATTTCTTCTTCAGGGTGACTTGTGGTGGGTGCATAAATTTGAATAATCTGAGTCTGGTATCTTCTCGAGAGTTGGATAACGAGTCGTGCAGCTCTGTCAGAGGAACTTTCCACTTCTACAACTTTATCCTTCAGTTTCTTGTTTATTATAAATCCAACACCACTAGTTCTGCCAGTATCTGTCCCACGATAGTAGAAGAGATGTCCACTTTTCAGTTCACTGAGATCGTCTCCTTTTCTCCTTACCTCACTTAGCCCGATGATGTCCCACTTGATCCTTTGTAGTTCCTCTTCCAATTCAAGAAGCCTTGAATGAGAAGACAGGGAGCGTCCATTATACGTAGCCAAGGTCAGCATCAGATGGCAGCCTAGTCCGGTCCTCCGGGGATTCTCAGCACCCTCTGCCTATATATATATACAAGGGACAGGAAAAGACCCAGAAAAAGACCACATGGGAGATGGGTGGATGAAATTCGTAAATATGCGGGAGTGACATGGAGGAGACTGGCACAAGACAGACCGTTGTGGAGGAAACTTGGGGAGACCTTCGTCCAGCAGTGGATTGATAATGGTTGACAATGATGATGATGATGATATACACACTGACGGAAAAAAATGCTAACACCAAGAAGGGGTTGTGTTAGATAAACGACAGTTGGTAGGCGGTGAGAGTACATCTGTAAGATGACGTCTATGCAAATTTCGCGCTCGGCGCATACGTGTGGCGCTAGTAGCGCCCCTCGGAACGTGCAAAGCAGGTTTGCTGTAAATACGCGCTGTAACGTTCGTGAGCGTTAGTTATCTTTGAGATTCGACGTAGTGTGTTGATGTTAGTCAAGAATGCCTTTAAGAAGACGAAGAAGCCGTTATCAACAGCTCACGGAGTTTGAACGAGGTCGTGTAATAGGGCTACGAGAAGGTGGATTTTCTTTCCGCAATATTGCAGAACGACTTGGCAGGAATGTAGCCACTGTGCATGATTGTTGGCAGCGGTGGTCAAGGGAAGGTGCTGCCTCAAGAAGACCGGGTTCCGCCCGGCCACGTGGCACTACTGAGAGGGAAGACCGCCGTGTACGGCGTATGGCAGTGGCGCATCGTACCGCGTCTGCGGCAGCAATTCGAGCTGCAGTTGCCACCACAGTGACACAACGAACTGTTACAAATCGGTTACTTGAAGGACAGCTCCGAGACAGACGCCCTGTAGCGTGCATTCCACTTACTCCAAACCACTTCCGTTTGCGACGTTAGTGGTGTCAAGCTAGAGCTCATTGGAGGACGGAGTGGAGATCTCTTGTGTTTTCTGATGAAAGCCGGTTCTGCCTGGGTGCCAGTGATGGCCGTGTTTTGGTTAGAAGGAGGCCAGGTTAGCGCCTGCAACCAACCTGTCTGCGGTCGAGACACACTGGACCTACACCTGGAGTTATGGTCTGGGGAGCAATTTCCTATGACAGCAGGATCACTCTCGTGGTTATCCCACGCACCCTGACGGCACAGTTGTACGTCGGTCTGGTGATTCAACCTGTTGTGCTGCCTTTCATGAACAGCATTCCAGGGGGTGTTTTCCAACAGGATAACGCTCGTCCGCATACAGCTGTTGTAACCCAACATGCTCTACAGAGTGTCGACATGTTGCCGTGGCCTGCTAGATCACCAGATCTTTCTCCAATCGAGCACGTATGGGACATTATTGGACGACAACTCCAGCGTCACCCCCAACCAGCAATAACCGTCCCTGTATTCACCGACCAAGTGCAACAGGCATGGAACTCCATCCCACAAACTGACATCCAGCACCTGTACGACACAATGCATGAACGTTTGCATGCTTGCATTCAACATTCTGGCGGTTACACCAGTTATTAATGTACCAGCATTTCACATTTAAAATGGCTCTTCTCGCGCTTACGTTCAGCTGGGTATGAGGAAAGAATGCCCACGGAAAAAACGCCCACTTTTCGAAAGTAGGAAAAAACGCCCACTGAGAAAATGCTCACGGGAAAAATATGTGATCGACTGATAAGTTTATATGTCTGTTATAAACGGTGTTCGGACAACTGGTCACAGACTGCTGGCCAATAAACCGTTAGGGGTCATATAAAAATTGCGGTTTCTTGGCCACCTCACCTACATAACGAAAATGGGTGTAGGAGAATTGGCCACAGGACAACTGGCCACAAAAGTTCAAGGGTGGCGGGGGGGGGGGGGGGGTTGTAAGTATTATCGATTTTTGGCCTACATTGAGAATTGAATTAGGAACTCCAAACAAATTTCGAGAAAACGTTCTATGTAAGCCAAGCGAGAATTACAGGATAATTCATGTATGTTCGGAAAAGGACCCTAAGGTGGGATTTTTTAATAACGCTGCACTTTTACGTAGGTACTAAATATTTACATAACATGTCAAGTTTGCAATATTTTTCTTTTACTTAATTAATTCACAGGCGAAGAAAAAAGTGTTGAATAGGCTTAGGCCTACGGCCTATTAATTAATGTATGGATTGAATGTATGGTGCATAAGTAGAAGCGCAATATTATTGACAATTAATACAGACATTTGACGTGGAATAGGAATAGCTGTGGTGCAGTGGAAGCATATCCGGCGCGTAACTGGAAGACCCACCCTGAGTTCGATTCCTGGTGGCGGCCACTGAGAATTTTTCCGTGACTCACTTATAAACGTGGAAAGAGCGATGACTTCTGTTTGATTATTGACAATATTTGTTATGTAAATTTTACGAATATGGGAATGACGGAACGAAAACTTTTAGGAGGGCCTAAACGTTAGTCCTAATATTATTTTCTGCCTGAGTAATACCGCAATATTAATAATTTGATGTGTTACGTAAACGTTATGAATATAACATCGTTAGAATAAAAACTGTTAAATAGGCCAAGGCCTAGGACTTATGACTTAAGGTACAGTGCCTAGAAGAATTAGTGTGACGTGCTGCATAAGATGTCCCTCACGGTTTTGTGACCAATCGTCATGAAATGACAGAGGGCGCTGGCATCGGAAGTTACGTTAGGGTGCTTCATCGGCTTCATGTTATTCAATGGTGGGAAGTTTGTTTGCCAAGGATTTGCTGCCTTACGAAACTTCAAATTTTCACAAAACAAAGGTTAGTGGAGGGAAATTTTTTTGTAAGTATCTTTGCTAATTCGTTGTAGCTCGATCATAACAGTAATACACTAGGTAATTCAACAGTTGATCACTAAAACGCAATAGGCTTTTCGGATGTTAGTGTGCTAGTTTTATTCAACTGTGGATTGTTTATAACGAAATTTATTTCTGAAATTAGTAACTTTTTATTCGTGAAGATGTAGAAGTTGATCAAGTATTGGCTGTCACGCATTAAACCTACTGTGTGGTTAAACTTAAGTGCAGTACTGAAATCGACTGCAACAGTTATAAGATCATAGGGAAATAATGTCAGCTATGAAAGGACGGAAATTCTGCATTAGCAAATAATAAAAGAAACATAGAAAACGGAAAAGGCAAAGCAGCTGTTTTGTGCCAGGATGTAATACTGGCTATAAATCCTGCAAAAATAAAGTATCGCTCTTTGCTGTCCCCAAAATTCCTGATATGTTGAGCAAATGGGATAAGGCAATTCCCAGAGCTGATAAGAAACTTGATGAAAGTTGTGTTGTATGTGCCTTGCACTTTGAATCTAAATTCATGGAGATGCATTATCGTTCCACTATTCATGGTAAGGAAGTTCTAACATGCCGAGACAACCCATTACTCAAGACTGACGCCATACCTACTATTTTCCCAAATTTAAAAGACATTTAAAAAGCGAACGACTGATTAGTTTCTCCAATTTTTAAGTGGGGGGGGGGACATGCCCCTACTGTGCCTTCCCCACGTTAAGCCTGTGTGTATGCTAAGGTGAAGAAAAGTAAAGAAAAATGTTATAATTATTTTTCTTTAAAAGAATGTCATCATATACATTCATTTTTTGTATATTTACTTCTGTCCAGTATGATTCATTTTGTTTATCGTATCACAGGCAAAGTTTTTTTAGGAATAATTTTTATAAATGGATTACAGTTGGTATATTATTAGAAAATAGACCAATTTTAAAAATAGTAATCGCATTTTTTGTATTCTATTTTCAACTCATTAAAAAGCTTCTTTTTAAAGCCAACTAAATGGAAAGTTTCAATATTTATTTTGATCCCATGTTCTTACCAAGAAATTTAGTCACTCATTGCTCAAAAATGAAGTACATTATTAAATAATTTATAAAGTTTTTAGGTTACTGAATTTTAAGACATTATTGGAATGCAAATTATAAAGCCGATGTCTCATTGAGAAAATATTTCCCCCCTTTTTTTTCCGGTAAGGTTTTGAGGGGCAAAACATTTTCTTTTTTTTAATTTTTACTTTATTCTGTAAGTTGATGTTTCAGTGATTAACTGCATATTGGTCTCCAGTGTTTTTGCATAATGTAACCCATGTATG
Source organism: Macrothele yani (assembly GCA_039090855.1). Taxonomy (NCBI): domain Eukaryota; kingdom Metazoa; phylum Arthropoda; class Arachnida; order Araneae; family Macrothelidae; genus Macrothele; species Macrothele yani. The sequence continues at coordinate 87,288,341 of CM076993.1, read as the reverse complement.
ACTCTAAAACTTCCGAAATATCTAACATCAATGTTGACGTTAGCACAATGCAAAGCTTAACTTAAACTACGATACCCTTATTAATGAATGTTGAGCACCCCGTTCGTTCTTTTTTTTTTAGGGGGGGGTGAAAGAGGTGTGTCGATTGTTTCGTATATACTTAAGTTATTTGCTTATAAAATATCGTTCAAGGAGTACCCATAATACTGACGAGCTGGGTGTGTGTCATAGAAAGATGTGCGTTTTCGGCGTCCTTCCTCCCTGAAAAGCGACGTGACATTCGATGGCAGCGCCATCTACCGCTTTCATGATTGCGGGCAGCAAGTTTTTCTGCGAGCACGACACACTAATTCTTCTAGGCACTGTACTTAAGGGCCGCGGGTGGCCTAGTGAAGAACCAAATAAGATTGTTAACTTTCAACTTACTACTGTAGAGTAGCTACTTTCTTAAAAAATTTCAGTTCGGCTTTACTGTAATAAATTTGTGACTATTCTTATTTTTTAAAGTAAGGTCTTAATTTTTATAAAACTATGCATGTTTGTTATTTAACTATATCAATTAAAAGGGAAATAATTAAAAGTCAGATTATTTTATTTATAAATAATTTTAAAGTATAATGCATTTAATTGTAAAAGCGATTTTCGTAAAAGGCGCAATGTACAGATATAACTTTGTGTAATGTGCTTTCTTACCACTCTTGTCTCTTTTGGAAATCCTCTTTTGTATACGGCGAGCGGAAGGGGGGGGCATCTGTCTTTCGTCAAAGTGGTGCTTTGCAGCTGCAGCTGGAACGTTTGCTAGCGACCGCACCCCAAATAACAAGCGATATATTTCATTTAAATTTATCGGTTGGCCACCGGTCGGGGTGTGTCTTCCCCGTGAGTAGTATAATCTCAAGTTACAGGCATACTTCTTTTCTTCCCAGTGTAAAGAAAAAAATACGCACTCATAGCTTCCTGGGAGTTTTCCAAAGGACAACTAAAACAGTTAATTTCTACATGACGGGTGTAGGAGAACTGGCCACAAAAATTTTAAGGGGCCGTATAAAAATAACGTTTTTGACCGCTTCGTGCCCACAACCCCCAGAGGTTGGTAATCAGAGTCATATATAGTTTCCGTAATTTCGTCTTTTCTTAATTGCGATAATTAATGTAATTCTTTATAAGAAATGTTTATGATCTACATCTGAGCAAAAGATTTAAGGGTTTTCAAACTACAAGTCTGCAAATTATCTGAGCGCATGTGCTGACTCAGGAAACCTGTCGGGGGGGGGGGGTAATATCAAAACTGTAAGATTTGAAAAATGTATCGTCCCATCGGGAGATTTTCAGCATTTACAAGCTACAGCTGGACAGATTATTTGAGGGCACGTGCCTACTCAGCAAACCTGGGGGTGGGGTGGGGTGGTTATATGATAATTGTGAATTATATAGAATTTCTTGTCCGACCCGGAGATTTTCATCATTCACATGCCTTCAGATAATGTGTCGAGTTGTAGCTGCTAATTGCCGAGAATCTCCCGATCGGACGAGAAATTGTCCCCCCCCCCGTCTTCGCCGACAGGTTTCCAGAGAGTGACATGCGCTAAGAAAATTTGTCGAGTTGCAGTTTCTAAATGCTGAAGATCTCCAGATCGGAAGAGAAATCTTGATATTTTACGATTTTGGTATTACCTCCCCCCCCCCCCCCGACTAGTTTCCTGAGGCAGCAGATACCCTCAGATAATTCGACGTGTTGTAGCTTGTAAACGCTGGAAATCTCCCGATCGGACCAGAAATTCTTTATATTTTAGGTTTTAAGCACCCCCCCCCCTCCCCCGACAAGTTTCCTGGGTTTGCACATACTCTCAGAGAATTTGTTTAGTTGTAATTTCTAGAAAAATACCGTAAATAAGAAAATACGAAATTACGGACATTTTATGTATGTCATATAACCAATCTCGGGGAGACGTAGCCACGGAGCAGCCCAGAACGCAATTTTTATACGGCCCCTTAAAATTTTTGTGGCCAATTCTCCACTTAGTCTTAGCTCCGAAAATCATGGAAATGTCTAAATTTCTTACTGAAAATGAAATATTAAAAAAAAAAAAAATTATGAACAATAGTTGCTGAAGTAGTGGGGAATATAGCCACACGAAATTTGTTTATGCAGAACAATTTCATGGCACTGAAATTGCAATGTGTCCAGTTCTACGTACCCGCCACATGACAACACAAAATGGCACCACATTTTTAATATTTTGGTCCCTACAAAATACATACACAACTTCTGCTGTGAGAATCGCAGTTCATTTTGGGTGTTTAAGTCGTGAGGAATTGTTGATCCAAAGTGCATGTTGTTCGCAAATATAACAAACAGATGTCAGAACTACAGAGGTATTGATGTATAGCAGTTGGCTTGAAGACAACGGTGAATCATTAGTATGTTTTTAAATAAATGTTGCATAAGACTACCACTGCTTTCAGGCCAACACCATACAACCTCTACAGTTGATCAGTGCAATCTGAACTTTCCTCTCGTATTTGTAAGGTTTGCAGAAAATATTTTACGCATCAAATTATTAATATTGCGGTATTACTCAGGCAGAAAATAATATTAGGACTAACGTTTAGGCCCTTCTAAAAGTTTTCATTCCGTCATTCCCATATTCGCGTTATGTAGGTGAGGTGGCCAAGAAACCGCAATTTTTATATGACCCCTAACTGTTTTTTGGCCAGCAGTCTGTGACCAGTTGTCCGAACACCGTTTATAACAGACATATAAACTTATCAGTCGATCACATATTTTTCCCGTGAGCATTTTGTCTGTGGGCAATTTTTCCGTGGGCGTTTTTTCCTACTTTCGAAAAGTGGGCGTTTTTTCCGTGGGCGTTTTTTCCGTGGGCATTCTTTCATGCAATCGTTAAGCTGTGATCTTGAAACCTTAATCGATTAAATATGTTACCTATACAAATGTATTACCGCCATTTTATTCCTCTACAACTATTTTTTCGTGGTGTTGGGATTTTTTTCCGTCAGTGTATTTATCGCCAAAGTCTTATTCTATATATATTTAACGGAAGTCTCGCTGGCTCTTTTTAAGTTTTCGCCAATTTATTCGCCAAATTCAATTTCTTATTGCTAAAGGATTATAACAGTACAAAAAGGTAATCGCCAAATTCCATCACCAAAACGATTTTTTTTTCGCAAATTGCGAAGATGGTGAGCAACGTATACATGTATATGACAGCGCGACCCCTGCATATATATATATTATACATACTGTATATATGTATATACATAGATAGAACTTCAGAGATGGGGATTTTGCCTGACATGCTTAAAATTAGAAAAGAAAAATGGTGCGGAAAACATTGTCGTATGTGTAACAAATGATTTTGGAGTCAACCTCAAATTGGGAGAAAAAAAAGATCTTTTGTTCGGAAGAGGTCAGTTTCTCGGAATAGAACACGTGTTTTAGTGCAGAGCAGAGGCTTCTTAAGGATCTGCTCTTCACGTGTCGGAAGACTACCGATGTAGCGCAAACCGCATTCGCTTCTTTCTCCCCCTGAAGGCATAGCAAGCGTTTCATCCTTCTTTGAGCCATCCCCACTTCTCCCTCCCCTCATAGAGACAGCTGCCCGGACATGGAGTTGTGAGTGTCTTTTGTCCCGAGAGTGTCCAGGAGAGAGTGTCGATTTGTTATTGTCACAGAGAAAGGAGCTTTTCTCAGAGGGTTGTTCTCCGCCTCAGGCTTCTTCAGCCACAGTCTGCGGCGGACTTCTCAACAACGCCCGCGGGAGGAATGGACCTGTAAAGCCGAAACATCCGGTTCTAATGAAGACATGTAATGGACCTGGTTCTTTGGGGGTCGAACTGAGTAACGGGCTGGGGGTTGCCGATGAGAGGGGGTTCGAAAATCGTCTATAGCAATCAGGTTTGACAGCTACAAATAAATCAGTAACAAGCACATTCATTCAAGTCTATGTATTTCATTGTCAGAAGCATTCCACCTTTTGTATGTCAAGAAATTTTAGACTACCTGTGAGAAAGGGAAAAACAAAAAGCATTCATCAGGTCGTTATACTATATAATTCTTTTGGGAGGACGACTAGAATATTTGAAAGCATTCAATACATGAAAACGAAAGGGATGCTGCCGTGAGCATAAGAGTACAAAATGAACACGATTATCGCATGGGCCTTCGGCCCCTGTTTAACTCGGGGACCTTTTAAAAAAATGTTTCTAGAAATGACCTAATCATTGATGAACTTTTTTGCTATTACTGTTATAATCATCGCCATTGGCGTTTCGTCGGGCGCACATGCTTACCCAAAACACTTTAAAAAATTGAAATGCGAGGGCTGCCGTACACGATGGGGCAACAAATATAACCGGGAGGCTTGATGTCGCTACGACGTTCAGACAGAAAAAAAACAAGTCTCTCTCTCTCTCTCTCTCTCTCTCTCTCTCTCTCTCTCTCTCTCTCTCTCTCTCTTTCTCTCTCTCTCTTTCTCTCTCTCTCTCTCTCTTTCTCTCTCTCTCTTTCTCTCTCTCTCTCTCTCTCTCTCTCACACACACACACACGCTGTTAAATTTACTATTTTCTCACTGTATTTATATTTTTCATTCTGGCTTCACGACCGCTCTCTTCCAAAGCCCTAACTGAAATCCTTATCTGCTTTATTCTTCTTTCTCGGGCAACTCGGAGACCCCTACCTTTACACTCCTATCTTAACACCTTACTTCCTGTTTGCCTTCTGCTGCTGCTATCTCCTGACTGTTCTTGGACCCACCATGAAAACTGCTTCCATTAAGCTGAAGATGTGAAAATTTCTTGCTACCGTTAAACAAACATCTTTCTCCACTTACTCCCTTGCACATCAATAATGTCATAAAGTAGTACTCCGCAATTCCCTCGAATTTGACGTAAAATACACTGCTGGCCACCTAAAATGCAACACCAAGAAGGAAGCATCCGATTGCCCTGAAATTCGCAGCATGCGTCTCCCGCGAGAGGACATGCAAACGATTAGCATTGCAGGGCATATGCCAATCATGTGCGCCGGGCACGCCACCGAGAAGCACTATAAGAAGGGTGCACAGAAGATGGGGTGTAAATAGTGGAAGTGGGTAGTGCTGCCGGACCTGTGCGTGGGTAGCCTCCTGATGCTACGTTGCAGAATATGGCAGTCATTGCAGCACGTTTCGGAGTTCGACAGAGGACGAATAGTGGCTTATCGCAACCGCGGTTTATCGTACCGAGACATCGGCGCCCGTGTGGGACGACATCCAGCCACAGTGAGGCGAGTATGGATTCGGTGGGTGCAGGAGGGACGGACGGACCGACGTGAGTGATTGCCGCAACCGCGGCACACCACCGAAGCAGAGGGCCGGCATGTTGTGCGACGGGCATTGACGCCTCGCACCGCCACATCACGAACGTTAGCGCAGGAATTAGGGTGTCTTGCGCAACAACTTGTGTCAGCACGTACCGTTCGACGTCGTCTGCAGGAACGGGGACTTGTCGCACGGCGCCCATTGCTCCGATTACCATTGACGTTACACCACCGGCGAATGCGGCGGCAGTGGGCCGTTGAACGCCGCACTTGGACTACGGAATGGCCGGACATTGTCTTCTCCGACGAATCCCGCTTCTGCTTGCAACATCACGATGGAATTATCCGCGTGTGGCGGCACCGCGGCAAGAGACTGTATGACGCCTGCGTTATGCATCGCCATACTGGTCCGTCGCTTGGCGTTATGGTTTGGGGCGCAATTGGATCTGACACCCGCACCCCTCTGGTACGCATCGCTGGTAGGTTGGAGGAAGACTGCCACACAGGAAAACTGCCACACATTTTTCAGCAACTTAGAAAACTGCCATACATCGGAAAACCGCCACACAGGAAAACTGCCATACATCGGAAAACCGCCACACAGGAAAACTGCCACACGATTTTCATTAAGGGACCGTGCACAAATTGCTTTTCCTCCGAGGAACACTTTAAATGTGTGGCAGTTTTCTGGTGTGGCAGTTTTCCAAGTTTCCGAATTATGTGTGGCAGTTTCCCAAGGTGCCTAACGATGGGAAGGAGCTCTTTTGTTTGTCTGAATTTTCATATCGGTTCATACATACTTAGGGCAACTGGCCACAGAAGTTCGAGTGGGGGGGGGAGTATAAAGATTGCCGTTTCTTGGCCTATATTGAGAATTGAATTGGGAAATCCAAACAAATTTCGAGAAAACGTTCTATGTAAGCCAAACAAAAATTGTTTTGTTCAGGAAAGCCCAGTGAGGTGAGAATTTTTTAATAACGCTGCACTTTTACTTAGGCACTAAATATTTACATAAGATGTCAAATTTATAGTATTTTTCTTTTACCTAATTAATTCATAGGCCCTACACCTCGGCCTTTTTAACAGCTTTTAATTCGCCGACTTTATATTCATAACGCTTACGTATCAAATCAAGTCAATAGCATTCTTCTTTTAGTTAGGCACTAAATAGTCATAGGCCACAGGCATAGGCCTTTTTAAGAGGTTTTATTCTACCAGTGTCATATTCACAACGTTTACACATCAAATCAAGTTAATAATATTGCGCTTTTATTTAGGCACGACATATTTATTCACAGGCTCCAGGTCTAGGTTAAGGCCCTTTTACCAGTTTTTATTCTGCCAATGCCATATTCACAACGTTTAGCAGAAAATCAAGTTAATAATATTGGGCATTTACTTAGGCACGAAATATTAATTCATAGGCCCTAGGCCTAGGCCTTTTTAACAGTTTTTACTTTATCACTGCCATATTCACAACATTTACACAACAAATAAATGTAATAATATTGCGCTTTTACTTAGGCAGGAAATATTAATTTATAGGCCCTGGGTCTAGGCTTTTTTGACAGTTTTTATTCTACCTATGCCATATTCACAACGTTTACACATCAAATTAAGTTAATAATATTACGCTTTTATTTAGGCACGAAATATTTATTCACAGGCTCTAGGCCTAGGTCCTTTTACCAGTTTTTATTTTACCAATGTCATATTCACAACGTTTACACAGCGAATCATGTTAATAATATTGGGCGTTTACTGAGGCACGAAATATAAATTCATAGGCCGTAGGCCTTTTTAATAGTTTTGACTCTATCAATACCATATTCACTACGTTTACACAACAAATCAATTTAATAATATTACGCTTTTACTTGGGCTGGAAATATTAATTCATAGGCCCAGACCTAGGGCCTATGAACGAATATTTCGTGATTAAGAAAAAGAGCAATATTATTAAATTTTTGTTTGTTTGTGTGTAAACGGTGTGAATATGGCATTGATAAAGTAAAAACTATTAAGAAGGCCTAGGCCTAGGGCATAGGAATTAATATTTCGTGCCTAAGAAAACTCTCAATATTATTAACATGATTTTCTGTGTAAACGTTGTGAATATGGCTTTGGAAGAATAAAAACTGGTAAAAGGGCCTAAGACTATATAGGCCTAGGGCCTGTGAATAAATATTTCGTGCCTAAATAAAACCGACATATTATTAACTTATTTGATGTGTAAAGTTGTGAATATGATACTGGTAGAATAAAACCTGTTAAAAAGGCCTAGCCTGTGGCCTATAACTATTTAGTGCCTAACTAAAAGAGCAATGCTATTGACTTGATTTGATACGTAAGCGCTATGAATATAAAGTCGGCGAACTAAAAGCTGTTAAAAAGGCCGAGGTGTAGGGCCTATGAATTAATTAAGTAAAAGAAAAATATTACAAGTTTGATATGTTATGTAAATATTTAGTGCCTAAGTAAAAGCGCAGCGTTATTAAAAAAATCCCACCTTATTGTTCTTTCCTGAACGCTTGGCGCCTAAATAGAACGTTTTCTCGAAATTTGTTTGTAGTTCCCAATTAAAGTATCAATATAGGCCAAGAAACGGCATTCTTTATACCCCCCCCCCCCCCATCGAACTTCTGTGGCCAGTTACCGTAAGTATGAACCGACATGAAAATTTAGACAAACAAAAGAGCTCCTTCCCATCGTTAGGCACCTTGGGAAACTGTCACACATAATTCGGAAACTTGGAAACCTGCCACACCAGAAAACTGCCACACATTCAAAGTGTTCCTCGAAGTAATAGCTATTTGTGCCCGGCCCCTTAATGAAAAGCGTGTGGCAGTTTTCCTATGTGGCAATCTTCCGGTGTGGCAGTTTTCTTGTGTGGCAGTTTTCCTGTTTAGCGGTTTAGAGTGAACCTCGCTGGCACACTCAACAGCCACCGCACCATCTCCGACGCTTTGTAGCCTGTAGTCCTCCCTTACCTGCAGGACTTGCCAGCGGCCACGTTTCAACAGGACAATGCGCGCCCGCACGTGGCACGCATCGTGCAACAATTCTTCACAGCCCACCAGGTGTCACTGCTGCCGTGACCCACCTGTTCTTTCGATATGTCGCCCATCGAACACGTCTGGTAGCTGATCGGCAACCGAGTGGCCGGGCAAGCACCACCCGCGGCTACGTCTGATGAACTGTGGCAACGTCTGGAAGCAGCCTGGGCCGACATACCGAAAGCCCACATCCAAAGCCTCTTTCGTTCGATGCCGCGGCGCGTAGCGGCCGTTATTGCCAGCCACGGGGGCCACACGAACTATTGATGTCTGCGTGTTCCGCAAGTCGCACGGGCCTGTAAGCTCAATCGCTTCATCTTTGTATCTGTTGTTATGTGCCCAGTAAATTTGGCTTTGCGATCTCGTGTCCTTCTTGGTGTTGTATTTTGGTTGGCCAGCAGTGTAGAACTCCGTGATTCCCTGGAATCGTTAAGAAAGTACCCTGCCTCATTAACGCAACTGGCATGGAATTAGGGAGGTTGGGACTGTCTTAAAACGACCATTAATGAAAAAGGGAGATGATTTGAGCTAACAACATAATGATCATTAAAGTTTACCGGTGTTAAAATTTATGATTTCCTAATTACACATGTCCCTGATCCTTAGGTCCGGTATCACTGCAGCCAAGTTTTGCACGCCTGCTAATTTCTCCTTCGATGTGGCTTTTGCTTAAAATCTGTTGTCGGAGGCATCAGTTACTTTTAAATTTGTCCTCATTAACGTCTAAATATGCTCTTGTTTTAAAAGCATCGTATATCACGTTTGTGCACCTCATTTATCTCTGACGAAGGTGAAGTTCACAGAGCAGTAAATATACATCCCGAGGACCGGCTTTCGGTTAGTAGAGTGTTCGGAGTCAGAATGGGAAAAGCTGTCGATTTATCGGAGTTTGATAAAGGACAAATTGGGATGGCACGGAGCCTCGGAACTACGATCTCGGAAACGCCGCGGCTTGTGGTTTGTTCACGTGACACTGTAGTGAGTACGTATCAAAAGTGGTGCACAGATGGGCAAACGACGAACCGTGGTGCTGCCGTGTGTCATCCGCAGCTCATTGATGCCAGAGGGAAGCGGAAACTGGCGCACATTGTTCACAGCGACCGCAGCGCCACAGTTCGACAAATCACCCGAAACTACAACAGTGGTGATCAGGGCAGTGTGTCGCAGCACACAGTTCATCGCAGTCTTCTGCGCATGGACCTGCGTATCCGAAGACCCAGCCGGGTCCCCATGCTAACTGCACGTCATCGCCTACAACGCATGAAATGGGCCCACGATCATGGAGATTGAACCGTGGATGATTGGAAGAAAGTTGCCTGGTCTGACGAAACAAGATTCCTGGTGCCTCACATAGACGGCCGAGCGCGGGTACGCCGATTACCAAGGGAGGCTATGGCACCTGGATGCACTGTTGGGTAGAAACGGGCCGGCTGCGGGGGTGTTATGCTGTGGGCAATGTTCTCTTGGGACACTTCAGGCCCCATTATCCCAATTGCGCAATCCCTGACAGCTGTCAGATATCGGAACATCGTTGCGGACCAAGTTCACCCATTCATGGCAACCTGCTGGTTATGGCCAATCACCAACCGGATAATGCGCCATGCTAGACTGCCAGAATCGTCAAGGAGTGGTTCGAGGAACATGCTGGTGACTTTCTGTTAATGCCCTTGCCTCCAAATTCACGTGGCATGAACCCAATCGGACATTTGCGGTTCGACTTGGAAAAGCGGGTTCGCGCTAAATCGCCACCACCCGAAAATGTACGGAAACTGGAGGACCTGCTGTTGATATTATGTTACCAGAAACCCCAGGATACCTATCGCCACCTCATCGAATCAATGCCTTGCCGAATGGCCGCTGTTTTTGCTGGCTAAATGAGGTCCTACAGCTTATTAGGTAGGTGGTCGTAATGTAAAGGTTCATCGGTACATGTGTTATTTAAAAATTGATAAATCTCTGGGACGAAACTTTGTGGCTGCACTATTTTGTGACGTAGTAGCACATAATCCTAAATGTATCACTAACATTCATCATTCTTGTTTCAAATGGATGCACTCAGGATCTGCAGAAGAAAAAGCTGTTAATTCACGAGTTCCATACTGAAGCACTGGTCTCAGATTGTTAGTTGTGAATATTTCAATTAGTCTAGAATCAGAATTTTTATAAACAGAATCGTTAAAGGAGAAGTTTGATTTTCATAGGCGTCGTGATGTTTGTAATGCGATAAAACATGTAATTTGTAAGGCTTTTTCGTTTCTCTCGCCACCGATTCCACTTTAAAGAAACCACTTTCAAGAAACATCTTATAAAGCATATACACTGGCGGAAAGTGAAAAAAGAACACCAAGAAGGAGACGTCTGATACCAACGAAATTTATACAGCATAATAACGGAATACAGAGGATTACGTGATCAAAACATTATGGCAAAATACAGCTGTATTTGCTGGTAAACTGAAAAATAACATTTCCATGTAACATGGTTAGTACGAGGTTGAACCGCCATGAACTGCATCACACTGTGCAATTCTGGCATGGAGTCTGTCGTACAGATGTTGGATGTAACTTTGGGGTATTGAGTTCCAAGCATCCTCAACCTGGACGCGTAAATCGGGGATGGTCGTGGCTGGCCGTGGAGACCGGATAAGTCGTTGTCCTATAAAATCCCACACGTGCTCAATGGGGGACAAATCTGGTGAACGTGCAGGCCATGGAAGTTGTCTCACACCCTAAAGTGCATGTTGCGTTGCACGTTCCGTGTGTGGGCGTGCGTTATCTTGCTGGAAAGCACCACGATGCACCGACCTTACAAATGGCACAACAACGGGCTGAATGATATTGTTGATGTAGGAGGTGCTCTTTAACGTACCCGGTACAAACACTAGTTGTGTACGGGAGTGATAGCTGATCGCTCCCCACACCAGTAAACCAGGTGTAGGCCCTGTGTGTCGCTGGCGGATGCAAGAAGGGTGAAGACGCTCCCTGTGCGTCTGCGAACACGCATACGGCGATTGGAGGCTCCCCAGCAGAATCTGCTTTCATCGCTGAATACGACAGATCGCCATTGCGTTCTCCAGTGCAGACGTTGGCGACACCACTGCAGCCGTTCCTGACGGTGGGCTGGAGTCAGAGGTACACATGCCAGAGGCACACGTGCACGTAGTCCTGCATCCAGTTGACGGTTGCGGATTGTTGGCACAGTCACCTGAGGTGCAACGGCAGCTCGGATTTGCGTCGCAGTGGATGTTCTGCTTGACAACGCCGCTCTTCTTATGCGTCGATCGATACGCTCATCAGTCCGTCTGTGACTCCCGGTTCCACGTCTTCTCGTGTGGGAATGTTCCTCGGACCATCTAAGCCACCATCGTACCACCACCGATACTTCCCGTCCAATTCGCTCCGCAATACGACGAAACGACCACCCTGCCTCGCGGAGTCCGACTAGACGTCCTCGCTCAAAGTCCGATAACTGCTGAAATCGTACACGTCTTCCATGTCCAGGTATTGCAGCTTCTTCAGGGTCTTCAGGGTCCGTACGCTGACGACTGATTACATTCCCTTCGCCGTACTCCTTAAATACCATCGATGATAATTTGCATATTATGCCGTGCTGTGGCGTAAGCGCTCACCGGTTGGTCCTGAAATTAACATCACACCTACTTAAACTCGACCCCATTAACATATGTAAATTTCATGATCGTCCGCCAATTCCTTCTTGGTGTTCTTTTTTCACTTTCCGCCAGTGTATCTTAGAATGGTATTTAACATTCTGAAATTTCGTTTACACATTTTTTTAAGGCCATTCATTCCCTAGAAAAATGTGTATAGGCGAGGTTTCACTTTATTACGTTTCAGATGCTCAGATCACGACCGAATTTAAGGCACATTTCACCCCCTCGCCCCCTTTCCTGAGAAATTTTAGTGACCGAATAATAATAGATAAGTCGATGTTCGGACTTCAGAAGAGAATAGTGTCTTCTTATACACTGAAAATGACGGCATATGCCCTGGAAAAAAGAAAAAAAGTGATACCGTGTAATGTTACAGTAATCTAAACTACAAGTGAAGAAATTTGGAAAGGTCGGCCAGCCAGACATGTAAAATAGGTGCCTGTTATGTTACGATTGCAAGGGACTGTGGGGAATGGTGGATTCAGCCTAAAACCAAGTATCGTAAATTAGAAAGGTGTCCTCGACAAGCCAGCCTATTTTTGGTGAAGCCTGTTTGGGAATGCGTTCGTTATTTAGTCCTCCATTGAGAACTGAAAGGCGACTGTTGATTAGTCGCTGCTTGTTGGAATAGTCACGATTCAAAGTTCAGGGAGGATGTTTGTTTTTAGAGAACTTCCAGGAGCGCAGAGGTCAAACTCATTCCGTGCGAGATTACCGCAGTCGCACCTAGCTAGCTAGTCTGTTTAATAAATAGTCTATTCATTGGATTGCCTGGTGGTTTGCAGCTCTCCCTTCACGCAACAAGTAAGTTTCTTCCCAATTTAGAAAGGAACGGAAAACTGTCGTAACCCTTTTGTATTCGATATGTTGGAATTACCACTGAAACCGCCGCGGGGTACTTGCAATAATTGACTCTACAAAATGATGTGGGAACGAGATGCACTCTGACCTCGATTTATGCATGCTTTGTCTGGAACACTGTCATTGTTTTAAACAAATTCAATTAACTGAGGTAAAGAGAAAGCTACGGTTTAAAAAACGTTTAAAAAAATTAAGGAGATTGTCAGAGAGAGAGAGAGAGAGAGAGAGAAATTGCAGGAACTGTACAAACATTTCCATGCCTACAAAGTTTGGAGTTTGGAAAAAAGGTTATAGTTTCTAAAATCTCTTCAGTGCACTAAAAAATACTACAGAAATAAGAACAAATGAATGAAATCAATGAATGAAATACGGGATTACACCATTGTACAATACAAATTTGGAAGATCGGAATCCGTTTATTGGTGTAAATTTGACATGGATGTTAAGTCAGATAAAATCCGAAAACTTGAAAATTTCGTCGTCTTACAACTGGAATCGAACGCCACGTCTCCCGGATAACGCCCGAGTATGCCAACCACTATACCACCACCCCCTATGATGGTTTTATATTCAAATTAATCGGAAAATTGAAACATATATATCTATCTATCTATATATATATATATATATATATATATATATATCATCATCATCATTGTCAACCATTATCAATCCACTGCTGGACGAAGGTCTCCCCAAGTTTCCTCCACAACGGTCTGTCTTGTGCCAGTCTCCTCCATGTCACCCCTGCATACTTTCGAATTTCATCCACCCATCTCCCATGTGGTCTTCTTCTGGGTCTTTTCCTGTCCCTTGGAATCCAATCTAAAATTTCGGCTGTCCATCGATGATCTGTCCTTCTGGCAGTATGTCCAGCCCATTGCCATTTCAGGGATTTAACTCTGATCATGATGTCTTCCACTCTTGTCATTTTTCGGATCCACGAGTTCCTCTTCTTATCTCTCCTGGTTACACCAAGTATGCACCTCTCCATGCTTCTTTGAGTTGTCTGCAGTCTTTGTACGTCTCTTTTAGTTAAGGTCCACGTCTCTGCACCATACGTAAGCACTGGAAGGATGCATTGATCAAACACTTTTCTTTTAAGACATAATGGCATATTGCTCTTGAAAATTATGCTGTTTCTTCCAAAAGCTCTCCAGGCAAGTTTTGTACGCCGATTAATTTCTTCATCAATGTGACCCTCACTTGATATCTGCTGTCCAAGATAAACGTACGTGTCTGTTATCTCCAGCTTTTCTCCATCAATCGATAAATCTTCATTTCTTGTAAAAGCATTGAACATCACTTTTGTCTTCTGAAAGTTCATTTTTAATCCCACTTCTTTACTCTTGTCAGCAAGTTCCTGGATCATACTCTGCAGCTCTGATGGGGTAGTTGCAAAAATGACTACGTCATCAGCAAAACGAAGGTGGGTTAGATAATCTCCATTAATCTTTATCCCTTTGTTTTCCCAGTTCAGTGATTGAAAGACATTTTCCAATGTGGCATTAAAGAGCTTCGGAGATATGGTGTCACCTTGTCTCACTCCTTTTCCAATTTTTATGTGTGTTGTATTTTCAAACAGCCGAATCTTCGCACTTGCATTTTCATAGATGTTATTAATAATATTAATGTATGCATCTTCAATACCGCAGGATTTCAGAGCCATTGCAACTGCTGATGGTTTCACCGAATCAAAGGCTTTTTCATAATCGATAAAAGCCATGCACAATGGAAGTTCATATTCCCTCGCTCGTTCAATTAGTTCTCTCAGCACGTGGATATGATCCATTGTGCTGTAGCCACTCCTGAATCCAGCTTGTTCTCTCGGTTGAGCCATGTCCAGTGTTACCTTCAAGCGGTGTGAAAGAACTTTAGTGAAGATTTTATAAACTACTGATAGGAGGCTGATAGGTCTGTAGTTTCCGAGATCCTCAATGTCACCTTTCTTATGTAGCAGGATCATTGTAGCGGTGTTCCAATCCTCAGGAATCTTTCCTTCATTAAGGCATCGAGTGAAAATTTGGGCGAGTACTGTTTCGATTTCTCCACTTGCTTCTTGTATGATGTCTACAGTAATTCCATCTTCTCCTGGAGCTTTTCCTCGCTTCATGTTCTTGATTGCATGTGCAACTTCTGCTGGAAGGACTGGAGGAACTCTGGTACTGGTATCTTTCATGATGTCTGGAGTGCATATATCATCCCTTTCATATAATTTGGAGTAGAAATCTTTCACTCTTGTCAAAATTTCGCCTCTATTTCTTGTTACAGAACCATCTTCTTTTCTCAGTGCCATAATCTGTTTTCTTCCCTTACTGAGATGTCCCTTTGCCATCTTTAGGCTTTGGTTGTTTTCAATTGCTTTCCTCACTAGTTCACAGTTGAATTTTCTTACGTCTTCAGTGATACTTTTTCTTACTGTCTTGCATAGCTCTATATATTCCACTTTGAAAGTCACATCTTCTTCAGTTGTCCTCATCTCTCTTCTTTTTTGCATCAACATTTTGGTTTTTCCTGATAATTTGTTCACATGCAACTTGTTCTTAGACCCAGCTAATTTTGTTGCTGTTTCCATAAGAGCTTTGGTTACTTTTCTGTTAACTTCAGAGATGTCCACTTCTTCCGATGTTAGGCCTTCTAAAGCAGAGAATCTGTTCTTCAGTTCTAACTTGAAGGTATTATGGTGTTTT
The DNA here is from genome assembly GCA_039090855.1 of Macrothele yani. Classification (NCBI taxonomy): domain Eukaryota; kingdom Metazoa; phylum Arthropoda; class Arachnida; order Araneae; family Macrothelidae; genus Macrothele; species Macrothele yani. Next base: position 87,272,746 of record CM076993.1, on the reverse strand, counting down.
TTAAGGTTGGTTATGTCAATAGATTTTGTTTGTCTTATGAGCTTGCCACGTTCAAGTTTAGTGTTGAGGTGCATCTTACATCTCACCAATCTATGGTCACTACCTGTGTTGAACTTGTTTAGCACACTGCAGTCTTCTATGACGAATTTTTTGTTACACATAATAAAATCAATTTCACTTGTCGTCCCATTTGGATGTCTCCATGTCCATTTCCTGTGTGGCTTTTTCTTGAAGAAGGAGTTCAAGATGAAAAACCCTTCTGCCTCTGCAAACTCAACGAGAGTATTTCCACGCTGGTTCCTGTTGCCGTGACCGAATTTACCTACTGAAGTTTCATTCTGTTGCCATTGCCCTATTTTTGCATTGAAATCTCCCATAATTATTTTCAAGTGCTGCTTACCTTTATTATTTAGATGACAAATTTCCTCATAAAATTCTTCAATTTCTTCTTCAGGATGACTTGTGGTGGGTGCATAAGTTTGAATAATCTGAGCCTGGTATCTTTTTGAAAGTTGGATAACAAGTCGTGCAGCTCTGTCAGAGGAACTTTCAACTTCTACAACTTTATCCTTCAGTTTCTTGTTTATTATAAATCCAACACCACTAGTTCTGCCAGTATCTGTCCCACGATAGTAGAAGAGATGTCCACTTTTCAGTTCGATGAGATCTTCTCCTTTTCTCCTTACCTCACTTAGCCCCACGATGTCCCACTTGATCCTTTGTAGTTCCTCTTCCAATTCAAGAAGCCTTGAATCAGAAGATAGGGAGCGTCCATTGTAAGTAGCCAAGGTCAGCATCAGATGGCAGCCTAGTCCGGTCCTCCGGGGATTCTTAGCACCCTCTGCCTTCATGTCGCACTGGCCGCTGCCTTGGCCAGGTACATTCCAGCTGCCGGAGACTGAGGGCCAAGATTTAAGTTGTGGAATCATTTTGGAGGGGTTTGGCCATAACTCACCACGCTGGCCAAGCGGGTTGGTGAGTGTGGGATAGAATTTCCTCTAATCCCGATGGTATAGTTATACCGCTATTGGCGGTCGTCAGAGCCCCTTTAGTGGGAACAGGATGCACCACGAGAAGGCGGGGTTGACATTTGTCAAGGAGAGGCTGTGATGTTACGCATCACCTGACCTTACATCCCATATATATATATATATATATATATATATTATAAATTTTAACGATGATATAAGTTTCAATTTTCCGATTAATTTTAATATAAAAGTATCATAGGATTCGCTAGTTGAATTAACCGGCATTCATATATAGCGAACCTGGAGGTTTTGATTTCATTCCTGTGATTGCCCAGAGGCGCAGAATATCAATATCAATGATTGAAATACGGGATTACAAAACTGTACAATACAAATTTGGAAGATGTAAATCCATTTATTGGTGTAAATATGACATTGGTCTTAAGTCAGATAATACCCGCTATGCGAGAGACGCGGGTTCGATTTCCGCTACAACAGGGCGACGAAATTTTCAAGTTTTCGGATACTATCTGGCTTAACATCCATATCATATTTACGCCAATAAACTGATTTACACTTTCCAAATAAGAACAATACAGGGTTTTCTGTAACCCTAAAGAAATTATAAAATTAGATCTCGATTGTTTTGCTTCATTCCGTCTTAATCTCATTTTCAAGGCCAGTTGCCGAAATATGTCCCGGTTAAAATCCTAGTCAGGTCTTGAAAATTATCTGAAAAGTTAAATGCGCAGCTGGACATGTGCATAAATTATTTACCTGCCCAGGTAGTAAAAGCTGGATGCACAGGAAAATGTTCAATTCACAAAAGCATGTATCCCAAGTTTTAAGATGATATACTATAAATTGGTATTTGAGAAATTTAGTGATTCTGCCTTGTTTCTTTTGTTCAAGTTTTCGCCCTTTGTCACTAAACACCGCGGGTGGCTACTTCCATCAGAGGCATGCATCTCGTCGCTGACTATAAACAACAAATGGATCAAAACTATGTATGGTTCCAATTTATGGACCTAGATCATAATGCTAGGAGTCCCAGTCGCTATTTTACCCAAGTTTTTATTAATTACATCGTTATTAATTATAATAATTGAATGATATTTGGTAAGAGCATACCTTCATCCATGGGAAACAGAACCATATCATAAGAGATGTTAAAAGTGTCCGTCCTGTGCATCGAGACAGTCTTGAACACGGGGCTCCATATTTTGGAAAGTTCGCGCCAGTTGCTCCGGCGTAATCGCTGCCACTGCTTCGTAGATGTTGTTGGACGTCGCGCATGTCAGGTTCGTGATTTCCCGTGGTTAGTTCAGTTGTTTGTCATGAGGGTGATCGTATGCGTTAACGATGCCTTCCTGGCTAACCATAGCCAAACGTGTGTTACTTTTCCGTATTTATTGGAAAACTAAGTCGATAAAGAAGTATCAGTGCAAATTTCATAGGAAATTCGGATGTCGGACAGCACTAAGTAAACCGTGTATTTTGCAACTGGTTAAGAACCTGGAAACCGGACATTACATACCCGGACATTACATTTAGATCGCGGAACATTACATGATTTGCATAGAGGGGGCAGTTCTGAAATGTCAGAAACAGTAGAGCCGGACGTCCAGCAAAGACTTCTTGTTTCGCCGCAGAAATCTTTGCGTAGATTCACCCAGGAAACCGGTAGGTCACAGAGCACGTGTCATAGAGCAGCGAAGAAGGATGCAATTTATCCGTACCATTTGTCAGTTATTCACGAACTGAAAGCGCCAGAGCAAGAGAAAAGAATGAGTTACTGTCAGTAGTTTCAGGCATTTGTTGCTAAACGACCGGGTATCTTGGAGTACACCTTGTTCTTTTTTTTTTTTTTCCAACGAAGCGTGAATTCACTTATCGGAATCCATAAATGCACAAAACACGCGCAACAAACATCTTCACTCATTTCTCAAGAAACCACTTCATGCCCAAACAATTGGAGTGTGGTGCGAACTGTCACGTCGTCGGATCATTGGGCCCATCTTCTTTCAGGATGCGGTCACAATAGCCGTCTACATGGAATTTTGTCGGGCATTCATCAACTAACTGCACTTCGAAGAGCTGACCACTGGATATTTTCAACAAGATGTGGCAACTTCCAATGTATCGCATGTGAGTGTGGCTGAAATTGAGTCATTCCTTGGAGATCGCGTGATTTATAAAGGAATGTGGCCACCTCGATCTTCTGACCTAGCACCCCCTAATTTCTTTCTCTGGGGGTATCTCAAATAAGTGGTGTATCAACTCAATTGAATGATATTGCGCATTTACTTAAGGACCAAACATTTACTAATAGGCCCTAGGCCTAGGCATTTTCAATAGTTTTAAATCCATTACGCTGATATTTATAACGTTTACATAATAAGTGCTGTGGTTGTTAGCTGCGCTTTCATTTAGGCATTAAATATTAATTCATAGGCCCTGCGCCTATTAATTCATATTTGGTGCCAAAGTAAAGGCGCAATATTAATAAATTGACATATTATGTAAACGTTATGAACATGAGCACAACCGAATAAAAACTGTTTTAAAGGCCTTGGGTCTATTAATGTTTGGTGCCAAAGTAAAAGCGTAATATTAACTTTATGTATACATTATGAATATGACATCGGAAGAACAAGAACTGTTAAAGGGGCCTAAGGCCTAGTAATTAATATTTTATGCCTAAGTATAGGCGCAATATGATTAACTTGAGTTGACACGTAAACGTTATGAATATGACATTGGTAGAATAAAAATTGTTGAAAAGGCCTAGGGCCCATGAAATAATATTTAGTGCCTAAGTAACAGCGCAATATTATCTTGAATTGATATGTAAACGTTATGAATATGACATCGTTAGAATAAAAACTGTTAAAAGGGCCTGGACCTGAGGCCTAATAATTGATATTTAGTGTCTAACTAACAGCGCAATATGATTCAGTTGAGTTGCTACGTAAATGTGAATACGACATCGGTAGCATAAAAACTATCGAAAAGATCTACGCATGAGACATAGTAATTAATATTTAATGCCTAAGTAAAAGAGAAATATTAAAGACTTGACATGTTATGTAAATATTTTGTGCCTAAGTAAAAGTGCAGCGTTTTAAAAAAATCCCACCATATCGTCCTTTTCGGAACATAGCATGCGTCATGCTGTAATTTCTTCGTTTCGTCGAACATCATAGTTTTAAAAACTGTACTGAATCATTTACTTTGTATTCACGAATGAACTTTTATTTGCCCAAATTAAAGTAAAATTCTGACTCGGCTTATATAGAACGTTTCCGCGATTTAGTTCTCATTCTAGGGTCAAGAAACAGGAATTTTTATACGGCCCTTACACTTTTGTAGCCAGTTGTCTGGGTGGCCACTTGTCCGACCCCCCCCTCTCACAAACCCACAAACCGTAATTGCGTGTTCCTGTACATCCTTATTAATCCTTAATATAAAAAAAAATTATTAGTTGTCAACTTGTACTACAAATTTATTTTTGATATAGGTTGCATGTTCTTACGAATTACATCACGGTGGTCAAATTGAAACAGTTTTGGAAATTATAGTATATTCACATCACAATAAAATTTCACAGCCGACATTTTTATCTCCCCATACCAGTGACGGAGTAAGGATGAATCACAACGCGGTATTTTCTTGTATATCATATATAGATTCAAGGAAAATCTTAATTACAGACTATCATTTACAAAAATATATCTTATAAGTATGATTGTGCAGTGTGTGCTATGTTTCAGATAATGTACAGCTTGCAGCGATATAATATTAAATTCATGCATTATAACGTTAAGACAGTTCCTACGGTTTTCACAGTATTGTAAAAGCACATAAAATCTTACGAAAGGGAAACTGTTTGTATAGACAGCAGGCCTCATCTGATAATTCTGCTGCAGCACAAATGAATGTACGGACTTCAAGTCAGGGATTATAGCTGTCCATCAGCAACAGATCCAGATTGTGTTTTGAATGACAAATGGTAGTTTTACATTAGTAACTTCGGAGTATCAAATATGGGCCCCCAAATTATTCTACGCTTTATTCCAGATGTGTTAGCCGTCGGGTTCAGTGACGTCACTTAGAAAAAGTTACTTGTCCATTGGACAAACCGTCATTTTGATTTTGGTGGTCGGATCCGATTTTTAGTGAACCAGCGAATCGCCAAAGAATTCGAACGCTACGGTTTGTTTGTTTAAAAAAAAAAGTCTCAATTGTTATTGTGAGAGCGAAAGTACTGGTCATGTATCGTGGCTCCGCCTCCTACTTATGGATCTGAGGCGTCCACGCTATATGGCTCCACAGACACAAGGAAGTGTTTGTGTTTCTCTGAAAAACTCCCTAACACTATTCGAGCGAACAAACGAAGCCTTCCTCACTTTAATATGAAATCTGTGATTCGGGAAGGCGGATCGAAAACAGCTGAACGGACAGAATAATATTCACACTAAAATATAATGATATCGAGAGGAGTTACTTTTGGAAACACACAAACATTTATTACGTAATCAATTAGGTTCCTGACGGCGGTGGATTATTATTTCTCTAACATCAGGTTTCCCTAAGGATCAGACCTGACAAGAGGCGTGAAACACGAAAGCTAGGATAACCACTTCCGAAGAAAATCTCTCTCGGCGTTGAAGTTCTAGCTAGAGTCTACATGCTATTAGGAAGATCTATATATCTGCGAATATTAAGAAATAGTAGTCTAACTGTTCTTCTCTGCAATATGTTTCAATCTTAGCCTGTGCTAAGATCGGATTCTCCTTAGCGAAATATCTACTACACCAGCATGATCCCAGACTAGGGTCTATACCGCTGCAGCTGAGCACTCTATCTCTTCTGGGATAGATGCTCGCTAAACTCAACTGAGCGTCGGACCTCCGTGGCTTGGAGCGTTCCTCGGCTCACACAAAAAAAGGCAAACGCTTCGCGTCCCCTTCTATCGAAGAACTCTTCTCTCCGTTGGACGAAAGCAGACTAACTAACAGATCCTCTTCAAGGGGCCTGCTCGTCATCCCCCTCCGAGCTACGCATGCGCGAAAACCTCTGCGCTGACCTGTTGATGTGGCTCGCCTTTTCCGGTCATGTGGGTCACCTTTCGCGCAATTCGCCGACCACACCCCCGGGCGTTGGCTCGGCGGCAAGCTGATGGGTTTTATTTAACCCTACCTTCCGCGTCTCTGCGGCCTGTCAGATCCTCCATTAGGACGTGAACCCTTTGAGAAAGTAATCCTACCGCCGAAGTACATTCTTATAATAACACAATATACATTGTTATGTTTATACATAAGTGGATGGCTGTTTTCCAGACTTTTAGGCGTCTGGACGACACTGATAATGTACAGCAAAAGTCGCGGTATCATTGATGATGCTATCAGTTCGTCGAAAAAGGCCTCTCCCTTTCTAAGGCGTGAGAAACTAAAGTTCTTTGTTGAGGCTCTCGACATCTGAAAAATAAGAAATGTTCACGAACTTTCTGTCGCCATCTTGGGCTTGTAATGTGTTTTCTTCATGAAAAAGTAACATAATGTTCAGCATTATTATAAATTAACATGGTTAATATGTCCGTTCTTACAGTTATGATTCAGAATTTGCATTAACTGCTGCCATAACAATTAAATAACCAATCATAGAAATTCTTGAAATCAGAATCAGACTACATGATGCGTCCATTACGTGAGAATATTGCCATTATTCCATTTTCCCGTGACGTTACCTTAAAAATGTCAAAAATTCTCAAAACCTTTCATTTTAAAAGCGATTCTTAAACCCATAAACAAAATGAACGTTTTAGGATCAAAGGACTATGTTGGAGATAAAAACTCGTGGGGAATTTATCAAATTCCATGTGAATGTTGCGCTTCGTATATAGGACAGACCCGTAAAGCTTTGCGTTTTCGATTGAAGGATCACAAGACTTATATTCGAAACTGTGGCCTAAAGAAGCCAGCGATGGTTAAAGACTGTTACGAAAAGGACAATAAATTTCTCTTTGAAGAAACAAAACTAATCGACAAGCTAGATTCAACCACCAAACTTGATATTTTGGAAGATTTCCATATGTATCAGATTTCTTCGCAACTTGTCAATGGCATGGCATCCGCACCATTTCTATCAAACGCGTGGAAGCGACTAACCAAAACCCGTGACTGTAAACACCATTTATGATGTCATGCCCATTTTTAATATTTACGTGCCATTCGTCCTGATGAAGCTAGGCCAGAGAGAACCCAGCGAAACCTTGGTCGACTTGAAAAAATAAAATATTTATGACAAACGTTGTATTTTCTTAATATATACAATCATAGAAATGCTGCTTAGTCTGTGCATCTACGTGGTAGAAATATGTGAGGTACCGTAGTAAAAGAAAGAAAGAGAGACTTTATGGATAAATACTGTTGTGGTTACTGGGGGAAAAGAAATTGGTTTCTTCAGAAGAGAAGAAAGAAATGCATCTGCGTATATCGTGAGAGAGAGAGAGAGAGAGAGAGAGAGTGGTCCGTTTCGTTTCGTCCCTGTCGGCCTTTTGTTCGGAGACATTGGAATGTTTTATGGTTTTCCGGCTGGCAGGCGGTGGCCACACACCAATCGGTATCTTGACTGCAATCGCTCTCTGGCCAGCCAGGATGGCAACCAGCGTAAGAAAGGAATGGATTCCTTCCGCTGCAGAGAGAGGGTGGAAGGGTGAAAGAACGTCGTTGTTGTGGGGGTTGAAAAGATAAAAATCTGGCTCAATACCGTAGATAATTTTTCCTGATACCCTAAAGGCCAGTAAGAACTTCGTGGCGCTGCAGTCAAAGAAGCTATGAATGGGAACAATGGCCGTTATAAATAATGTTCTTTAAACATCGACGTTATGATATCAAAAAATTCTATTGAGAAAAGCGTACTCGTTTCCCGACAAAGACACTGCTTTAGATGACTAGGCAGGAAAGTGAAAGCATAACGCCTGGAGGCTTGTAGCCTCTACTTTTTAAAATAACATATTACGTTGTGTTTTCTGTACTGATCGATATTTTTCAGAAAAGAACATTGCGGTCATGAGAAAGTATGTTATTCCCACTTTCGGAAACGTCGATGATGCATGCAGCCGACAATGAAATTTACGATCTTTCATACTGCCAATCAAAATCTCCCGCCCCCGTTTCCGAATAATTAACATCTGATGGCTGTTAAGGGACGAACTTCGTCATCCGGAAGGGACTCTACGGACGAGCTAGGGCGGGCTGCGGCCCATCCAAATTTTCTTTCAGCTCACTCCTTAGCCCACATCAGTTAGAAACACATGGCGAGAAGATTTTAGGTGACTAGCATAAACGAGTTTGGGACAATTGGGCACATTCTCTTTTAGAGCCATGAAATTACTCTGCGTAAAAAATTATAGTGTTTCTATATTTCTCCCTACGTGAGTAAATTGTGAAATTGTGTGCACAAATCCCCCCCCCATACCTCATTTTTATTAAGAAATTAAGAAATATTTGCAATTTTCTGTCTGAAAGACGGTCCGGACATCTGGGCACCGGACAACTGGGCATCCGGACATTGGGCACAAATGTTTAAGGGGCCGTATAAAGATTGCCGTTTCTTGGCCCTATGACGAGAATTTAATCGAGAAAACGTTCACCGTAAGACAAGTCACAATCATACTTGAATTTGGCGAAACAAAAGTACATTCGTTAATACAAAAAAAAAAAAAAAAAAAAAAAATTACGTAGCACATTTCTTAAAGCTACGGGTTTCAACGAAACAAAGCAATTACAGCAGAACTCATACTATGCTCGGAAAAGGACTACAAGGTGGGTTTTTTTAATAACGCCACACTTTTACTTAGGCACTAAATATTAATTCATAGGCCCTTGGCCTAAGCTATTTAAATTTTTATTATACCCATGTCATATTCATAACAATTACATATAACTTCAAGTGAATAATATTGCGCTTTTAAATTATATAAGCAATTAAATTAATTATTTAATTATTTTATTTGAATTATTTATTGCTTCACATGCCTTGAGTTGACACAGTAAATATAATGAATATATATATGACATCATTAGAATAAAACTGTTAAAAAGGCCTAGCGTAATATTATTAACTTGAGTTGATACGTAAAGATAATGAGCATAACATCGGTAGAATAAAAACTATTAAAAAGGCCTAGGACCTATTAAATAATATTTAGTGCTTAAAGTAAAGCGCAATATTATTAACTTAAGTTGATAGGTAAACGTCATGAATATGACATCATTAGAATAAAAACTGTTTAAAAGGCCTTGGCCTAGGTCCTATGAAATAATATTTAGTGCCTGAACAAAAGCGTAATATTATTGACTAGACTTGATACGTAAACGTTATGAATATGACGTGGTTAGAATAAAAACTGTTAAATAGGCCTAGGGATTATGAATTAATATTTCGTACCTCAGAAAAAGCACAATACGATTACCTTGAGTTTATACGTAAACGTTAGAACATCGATTTAATAAAAACTGCCAAAATGACGTACGGATGAGGCATAGTAATTAATATTTAGTGCTTAAGTAAGTAAAAGCGAAATATTAATAACTTGGCATGTTATGTAAATATTTAGTGCCTAAGTAAAAATGCAGCGTTAATAAAAAATCCCACCTTGTCGTCCTTTTCCGAACATAGAATGAGTTCTGCTGTAATTGCTTTGTTTCCGTTGAAACCGGTAGGTTTAAGAAATGTGCCATGTAATTTTTTTTGTATTCACGAATATAGTTGTGTTTCCCCAAATTCAAGTATGATTGTCACTTGTCTTACGATGCACGCTTTCTCGATCAAATTCTCATTATAGGGCCAAGAAACGGCAATCTTTATACGGCCCCTTAAACATTTGTGCCCAAATGTCCGACCCCCGTCTTTCAGACAGAAAATGGTAAATATTTCCGAAGTTCATAATGATAATAAGATATGAGGGAGAAAAAAATTGTGCACACCACTTGTTCAAGTAGGATCAAATATGGGAACGCTATTATTTTTGACGTAGAGCAATTTCATGGCTTTAAAAGTGAATGTGCCCATTTGTCCGTATGCCCAGTTGTCCTAAACTCGAAATGAAGAACGGAAAACTAAACAGGACAGAACAAAAGGTATCAGATATAGAGTGTATTTTGAGGAAGTGCTTGCAAGAATTCTGTTCAAGGCTATTTTAGGTATTTTCCTGTCCCTTGGTATGCAGTCTAGTATATTTGTTGTCCAAAGGTGGTCAGTTCTAGAAATAAGTCCAGCCCATTGGCACTTAAGAGTCTTCACTTGAATCGTGACGTCATCAGCTCTTGTCATTTTCCTGATCCATGAGTTCCTGTTCCTATCTTTCCTGGTTATACCAGTTGAGCTGTTTTCAGTCTCTGTATGTCGCTTTTAGTTAAAGTCCATGGCTCTGATCCATACGTAAGAACTGGAAGGATGCATTGATTATACTGTTTTCTTTTAAGGCACAATGGTAAATTGCTCTTGAAAATTGTGCTGTTTACTTTAACTGTTTCTTTAAAGTGCACACTGAAGTGCCAAAAGTCATGGAATAACAGTATGCAAATTTTTAACTGGCGCTGCCGTCGTATAAAGGCTTCGACACACGCCGCGATTTTTATCAGTTGCGAGGTGTAATCTCGTGAGTCAGTTTGAACAACCGCCATGAGGGTTATGGCAAGCCGACGTGAATTATCGGAGTTTGAACAAAGCATGGCAGTGGGATCCAGACGGATGGGACATTCAATTTTCGAAGTTGTGCGAACAATCAACATTCCTCGATCCACAGTGTCACGTGTGTACCGAGAATACCTCATGGAAGGCATTACCACCCACCGTGGACAGCGTAGTGGCTGACGACCGGTGCTCAATGATCGTGGCCAGTGGAGTCTGACCAGGATTGTTCATGCTAACAGACAAGCGACACTGGCTCACATAATGTCCACATTCAATGCAGGAGGTACCAGAGACATATCCGTCGGGTCAGTGAAGTGTAATTTAGCGTCCATGGGGTATGGAAGTAGAAGACCCACCACAGTGCATTTGTTAACGCAACAACATCGGACGCAGCGCCCCGCCTGGGCTCGTGAGCATAGTAATTGGACCCTCGAAGTCTGGCAACATGTGGCGTGGTCCGATGAGTCACGCTCCCAGTTGTTGCGAACTCGTGGTAGGGTTCAGGCGTTGCTCAGACCACACGAAGCCATGGACCCAAGCTGTCAACAAAGCACTGTGCAAAGCTGATGGTGGTTCCATACGTGTGTGGGGTGTCTTTACGTGGCACGGTTTGGATCCTCTGGTCCTCGTAAACACGTCATTAACATGCAATCTCTTTGTTACTCTGCTGGATTACCATTTGCAGCCCTTCCTGGACTTCATGTACCCCAACAACTATGGGAGTTTCCAGGCGGACAATGCAGTATGTAATTCGGCCCAAGTTGTCCAAAATTGGTTCGAGGAGCCTTCTGGACTTTCCGACTAATGGTGTGGCCACCACATTCGCCCGAGATGAATCCAATAGAGCACTTATGGGACGTGGTGGAAATGTCCATTCGCACGCAAGATCCTGCACCTATATATACCAGGAAACTGTGGGCGGCTGTTCAGACGGCAAGGCTCGACATCTCTCCAGAAGTCTTCCGGCCACTTGTGGAATCGATGCCACGTCGAGTTGCTACACTTCGCCGGACTAGAGAAGGTCCTACGCGATACTAGGTACGTATCCCATGACTTTTGGCACTTCGGTGTACTTTTTCTTTTGAGGATTCGTTTCCGAGCTCATCGGGCCCGAAGAAAGTTAAAGGTGCTGCTACTTCAGTATGTGCCACAGCAATGGCGGATGGAATGATCAATCACAGCGGTGAGAGCGAACCATTCACGGTGAAGAGTCATTCGTTGTGAACTAATCATTCACGAATGGTCCATCATTACAAGACAAAGATTTGTGGAAAAGACTTAAGGTGACCTTTATGCAGTAGTTAGTGCATTGAGAATGGCTGAAGCCGATATCAATCGACAGATAGCTCAGGTATGTTTCGAAGAATTATTACAGATGAGTGTATGGAAAATGAGTTCTCCAGCGCTCATGGGTTTAGAGCATTTGGTCAACCGTGGAATAAATTAAGCTTTTGCGGTTGCATTGGCATTAATACCTGGTGTAATTTGAGCTGTTTATGGGTTCGTGGTTACCAGTCGTATATTGCCTGTCGAGGTCAGTGAGAGAGGAAGAGCTAAAGCGATATGTTTGTATGAATTGCCTCCAGTAAATTACCACCCATTCACTTAGCTGTGTTTGAGTTTGGAATTAGAATTAATGACACATCAACTCGTAAACTTTTCCGAGTGGGAAAGATTAATCGGCTGTCGATAGTTTTTGCCCTGTCAGTGTACATTAATTGCTCTTAGTACTATTGATCACTGGCAGGGACAGGTAACCAATGAGCATCCTGCTCTGCGGACATCATCCGTCCCGTGGCGGTTTGTGTAGATAACAGCTATCTCGTTTTCTGACTATTGATTCTGGCCACGGCAGTGACTCCTGCCTTTATGGATGGGGAACAGCGTTGTATTTCGAGGCATCAATACTCAGGATGGCCATATCTTACGTATTCGGAAGCGGGATGCGAGAGGAGGCAGTTTAGGAAGCGCCAAGAAGTTTTACGAGATGAGTTTGACATTTTACTGCTTTGTTCAATTAGAAGCTTATGGGATCCACAAGTGACAAAGTATTGTGCAACTCGATACCTGTCAAACGTTATCAATGAGGAACACAATGTTAATTTTTTGTTGCTGTTTAATCTTCTCAAGCTGTGGAACGAGGTGCATTTTCCTGATTCTCGTCCTGTGCTTTATCATTTTCAATTTTCTTTGCTTTGTTTTATGTGCCTTTAAATGGTTGTAACTGTCAATAGTTTGGTTGTTTCCGATTTAATATTATCAGATATAAATATGAACACCAGCACAGCGCAGTTGGTTAAAATAGCTATGCGCTATGTGGAAGGCGGGCGTGTTTCTGACTGGTGTTGGAATCCCGGTCCTATCGGCCATCTAATCTGCGGTTTTTTCGGGATTTCCCGCAAACTCTCTGCGTTTGGGGATGCGAATGCGTAGATGGTTCCCTGGGAAGTCTGCCCCGGACGCACTTTGTCCTTTACCCGTATGCAACAGAGGAATGGCAAGCCGGCTGCATTAATTTGCCAGTAATCTTCAAGGGAGCATTGCCGTCTTTGCGGAACTCAAACTGCCATGGGCGGACGCGATAGAAAGATAGATATGTCTTTAGTTTCTTACGACAAAAAAATGCATAAAGGAGAAATTACTATTTTTTTGAATAAAAGTGCTCTTAATAGTATTTCAGCCACTGTACAACTCTTATCTGTTTACAGTGAAAGCTATTCTGCTCATGCGCAAAAGGTGGGCGAAACGGCGACCTGAAGGAATACATTTATTTTACCGTTGTTTACAGCCGCGAACACTGTCTTGAAGCGCTCTTGTTTATGATATGAAACGTATAGCTGTTACTATTTAAAACGTGTATACAATAGTTTACTCTTTAAAACGTGTGTGCATGTATTGGGTTGTCGGAAAAGTGATGACGTATTTTGACACCCGATGGCGGTTAGGCGGTTTTGGAAGTACTAGAGGCATGCGCAGCTCTGTTATCGCTATGACATTCGACAGGTGCCAGTTCTAGCTGCAGTCTAAAAGGAATAGTGAGCGATTTAGTTGATTTGCGGAGATTTGACATCAAGTTGAAGATGGAAGACCAAACTGTGCATTTTCGCCATATTTTACTGTTTTACTTCCGTAAAGGGAAGAACGCGCGTCAAGCTTGTGAAAAGTTGCGTTAAGTGTACGGTGCTAATGCTCTACAAGAACGTCAGTGCCAGTGATGGTTCGCAAACTTCCGTGCTGGTGAATTTGACCTCAACGATGCTCCTCGGTCCGGGAGGCCAACCGAGGTTGATGACGACCAAATCAAGGCATTGATCGAGTCAAACCCACGTTACACGACACGAGAGATTGCAGACACATTGCACGTCCATCATTCAAGCGTTCACGACCACCTGAAGAAGGTGGGAGACGTAAGCAAGCTCGATGTGTGGGTTCCTCATTAATTCAAAGAAGCTCAATTGACGGCGCGTATAAACATCTGCGATATGCTCATTAAACGTGAGGAAAACGATCCTTTTTTGAAGCGACTGATAACTGGTGACGAAAAGTGGATTTTGTACAACAATGTGCTGCGCAAACGGTCTTGGTCCCGACGTGCTGCTTCGCCTCAAACGACATCCAAAGCAGACATTCATCAGCGGAAGGTTCTGGTCTCAGTGTGGTAGGATTTTAAAGGTGTCGTGTTTTTCGAGCTCCTACCACGGAACCAAACAATCATTTCGAATTTGTAATATCGGCAATTGGACAGTTTGAACGAATCCATCATCCAGAAACGTCCAGAGCTTGTTCATCGTAAAGGTGTTGTGTTCCATCACGACAACGCGAGACCACACACAAGTTTGATCACCAGCCAAAAATGATTGGAGCTTGGGTGGGATGTGTTGCCACACCCAGCATACTCGCCTGACCTTGCGCCGTCAGACTTCCACTTGTTTCGCTCTCTTCATCAGTCCTTTTGTGGTATAACGTTCAATTCAGATGAGGCTGTAAATCAGCACCTTGTTCAGTTTTTCGCCACGAAATACAGGTCCTTTTATGAAAGAGGTATTCTGCAGCTCACTGACAGATGGCAAAAGGTTATCGAACGAAACGGGCATTATATCATTGATTGGTCTTTGTTCTTTCTATCAATAAATGACTTTTGCAAAACATGGCTAAAATACGTCATGACTTTTCCGACAACCCAATAGATGGTTTCGGAACACTACGTAAAGCTTGTTCTTCTTATTCACTCACTTTAATGAAACAGAGTAACTCAAATAAAGTTTAAGAAAGATTTATTTACAGTTCGTCTTTTATTCAGACGAACTTCACTAATGAAAAATCTTTTAAATCATAGCCCCAGTAACAACAACAAGTTAGTAAAATCATGCAATGCATTGATTATGATACGCTTTCCAACATACCAGAAATCGCACGCAGACAAACCCTCCTCCCTACCTGACTACTGATTCGTTCAGTATACCTCCGGAACAACATACTAAGGTTTTGTCGCAATAGAAGCATGTTTAGTCAAGTTATGAGGATAATGGCTGTGGAATAAATCTCGCTCCTGTGCCCTACCCTTTGACCCCATTTCGATGATATTCAACAGAACCGGTTCGGTATACCTCCGGAACAACATGATAAAGTTTTTCAGTCCAATGGAAGAAAACAATCCAGATGTCGTCATCAGCCAGCAAGTTACTCCAGATCGCAGCAGAAGTAAAAGTCCGGTATTCCAGGAAATGTTCTATTACTTAGGAAAATTCAGTCGCTTATGAAGAATCCGAAAAATCCTGATGTTTTTCAAAATTCTGACTTATTATTTATGAAACTTTTATCGCGCATAAGTCGTGAGTAAGTCGCTGGCGCCAACGAACGTCCTATCGCTGACGCCAATGATGTCACAGTGCTGTTTTAACTCTTTCCTTATATTACTGAAATCTGTTTAAATCAGAAGATTGCAAGTTTCCTTGAGCACTGTAAACATCGAGAAATCGCTTACATTACATATGACACGTTAACCTTCATCAGAGAAACTGCTTACATTATATATGGCACGTTAACCTTCATCAGAGAAACCGCTTACATTATACACTGAAGAGCAATTGAATTAGAGATACTTGTCTAGTAACGTGTAGCACCACCTTTCGCCCTGAAGACGGCGGCGATTCGTCTCGGCATGGACTCGACAAGACACCGGAAGCGTTGGGAAGTCAACGGATCCACGACCCCTGAACAAGCTCCCACAGTTCACGAAGATTTTATGGAGGAGGGTCAGAGCCTCGAACATCGCTCTCGATGGCATCCCATATGTGCTCGTTGGGATTGAGGTCAGGTGACCTAGCTGGCCAAGAAAGCGAGGTCACGTCGGTGGAGTGTTCATCCAACCATTCGGATACAATTCCGGAGCGATGGCACGGTGCATTGTCTTGTTTCAGGATGAGGTCCCCAGTGGGATGTTGAAGACGCACAAACGGGAGCAAATGGTCGTCCAGGATATCCCTGGAACGTTGACCTGTGAGGGACGATGTCACACGTACCAGGGGTCCCATTTCAGTCCATGTAAACAGTCCCCAGACGAAAATGCCACCCCCAGCAGCTTGAAGAGTACCCTGCCTGCAAGAAGAATCTATCGCTCCATGTGGTTTGCGCCGTACTCGCATCCTGACATTCCCATGTACCAACGTGAATCTCGACTCATCAGTCCAAGCAACATTTTCCCACATGTCTAGGGTCCAGTGGCGGTGTTCCCGCGCCCATGCTAATCCTTGCACCCTGTGATGTGCGGTCAATCTTTGCACCCTGTGATGTGCGGTCAGCAGTGGTACCCTCGTGGGATGATGGCTACTGTACCCCAGAGCGAGGAGATGGTTCTGTATGGTGTGGCTGCTTGCACGTTTTTGCGCACCAGCGTTAAATTGCCGAGTGATTTCTTGCACTGTGGCCCGTCTATCAGCTGTTACAATGCGAGCTGGCCGACGATGACCCCGCTCATGCACACTCTGTTGTGCACTGCAGTTGGCCCTTGCAAGGATGGTTTTACCGGATTCAATGTACTCACGGTGCACCCGTGACACAGTGGCTCGTGAAAATCCCAGTGCCTGCACGACTTCTGAGATGAAGTGACCCATTCGTCGGGCCCTGACAATTTGCCCACGATCAAATGCGCTTAGATCCTTCGTCTTACTGATTCCCGTCGCATGACTCCTTCTATTGTCGGATCGCTGCATACGCCATGTCGTTTCCGTTTACAGGGCCAGGGCCACCCACAGCGCCATATTTGCATAACGCCAGCTGTCTCTAATTCAATTGCTCTTCAGTGTATATGACACGTTAACCTTCATCAGAGAAACCGTTTACATTTATATAGGAAACGTTAAATTCACCGTAGAGTAGAAATCTATGAAGATTTACTAGGTATGTTTGCTGTTTTTTTGCAAACTTCAGATTATAAGTGACGAAGTATGGGTATCTGCTTTAATATCTGATGAAGACATACAAAGAAGACATTGACGTAGACCAGTTTTCAGAACAATTTTTCAGTTTTTAAAATGCATTAAGAAAGAAGGTGTCAGCAATCCCACGGATATGTACCAATGCCTTAACGATGGATTACGATCAACTTTTCCAAACGTCGAAACGATACTAAATTTGTTTTGACAATGCCAATAAGGAATGCCAGCAGTGAAATGTCCTGCTCAGGTTTGAAGAGGGTAAAAAATTACTTAGAAATTCATTAGGGCAAGAAAAGTTGTCTCATAATTGAGATAATTATTACATGGAAATATAACGATGATTTGTTAAGTCTGATCTGAAATATACTGCTGGCCACCCAAAATGCAACACCTAGAAGCACACGAGATAGCAAAGCTGGATTTACCGGACACATAACAACAGATACAAAGAAGAAGCGATTGAGCTTACAGGCCCGTGCGAGTTGCGGAACACGCAGACATGAATAGTTCGTGTGGCCGCCATGGCTGGCAATAACGGCCGCTACACGCCGCGGCATCGAACGAAAGAGGCTTTGGATGTGGGCTTGGGGTATGTCGGTCCAGGCTGCTTCCACACGTTGCCACAGTTCATCAGGCGTAGTCGCGGGTGGTGCTTGCCGGGCCACTCGGTTGCCGATCAGCGACCAGACGTGTTCGATGGGCGACATATCGGGAGAACAGGCGGGCCACGGCAACAGTGACACTTGGTGGGCCGTGAAGAATTGTTTCACGATGCGTGTCACGTGCGGGCGCGCATTGTCCTGTTGAAACGTGGCCGCTGGCAGGTCCTGCAGGTAAGGGAGGACTACAGGCTCCAAGACGTCGGAGATGTAGCGGTGGCTGTTGAGTGTACTATCACTCGGGATCCTAATTGGGTTCATCCGGCGTAATATTGGGAGCCAAAGGGGTGTCGAGTGGATTGTGATTCTGTGATTCCCTGATTTAGGGCTGATGCAGCTTCAGGATCCACTGACGGGGCGTTGTGATTCACACAGCAGATTTCCCTTTGAAAGGGTCTGCTGTGTGCCGCAATGTTTTCGTGAACGTCTAGTTCAAAATAAAAAAAGCATAAGTGAACGGATTTTCTAAGTCCCTGTCGTAAAATTACATATTCTCCAAAAATCCAGGGCTGAGCACACAATTTGTAGTTAACGAAGCACTAATGATAGAACGTAAACAGATTAACAAACAAACAATTTATTGGTTATGATTTGGTATAATAATTAAAGATACACTCACGATACTAGCAAGAAATGATTTCGACTCTCTGACAGGAACCAGTACTCAATTAACTACTCGCTTACGAGAACCTTAACTCTGACGGAAAACTTTCGTATGGACTGATCCGATAAACATTTCCTACCTTAACATCCGAATCTGGCCTGGCGATCCCATGGCGGCTGTGGCTTCATCCAGGGAATGACGTCCTGGCGGTTACACATAAATGAAAAGTTCTTTGAACGATGTGGGCTATGCCTCTAGGTAGTCGCATCTTTAAAGTCTCTGGGTTCGCGCCGCTGACCACTCCTGACCCGGGAGAATTCTCATCCGGTGGGTGTTATCTTCCAACCGCAGCTACAACCGTCGTATGGGCCCTAACACGCATTGTGGATGCTAGACACGGTGGACACTTCTATTGCCCCAATATAACATACTACAAAGTCAGCTCGCCGATGTATGTCGCCATCGTTGTCTCCTTACAATGCGGCGCCTTGTGCTGGGAGAGGGGGTCGGAGATGAATAAAAAAAAGAAAAGAATCACCCGAAAGTATATGGCAAAATAAATAAAAAGTAAATAAAACGTTCTCTTTCCTAAAAAAAATACATGAATAAATAAAAATGAGTAAATAAATAAATGAATGAATGAATAAATAAATAAATACATGAATAAATAAATAAATGAATAAATAATTAAATAAGTACATAAACTAGGGAATGGATTTTCAACCTAAATGTGCAGCCTCGAATTTCGAGCGGTGTCACAAGTGTATCGGCGATGCGTACCAGAGCGGTGCGTGTGTCATATCCAATTGCGCCCCAAACCATAACGCCAGGTGACGGACCGGTATGGCGATGCATAATGCAGGCGTCATACAGACTCCCGCCGCGGTACCGCCACACGCGGATCCGACCATCGTGGTGTTGCAAGCAGAAGCGGGATTCGTCAGAGAAGACAATATCGTGCCATTCCGTAGTCCAGGTGCGGCGTTCAACGGCCCACTGCCGCCGCACTAGCCGGTGGTGTAACATCAATGGCAATCGGAGCAATGGGCGCCGTGCGACAAGTCCCCGCTCCTGCAGACGACGTTGAACGGCACGTGCTGACACAGGTTGTTGCGCAACACACCCTAATTCCTGCGCTAATGTTCGTAATGTGGCGGTGCGAGCCGTCAATGCCCGCCGCACAACATGCCGGTCCTCTCGTTCGGTGGTGTGCCGCGGCTGCGGCAATCGCTCACGTCGGTCCGTCCGCCCGTCCCTCCTGCACCCACCGAATCCATACTCGCCTCACTGTGGCTGGATGTCGTCCCACACGGGCGCCGATGTCTCGGTACGATAAACCGCTGTCGCGATAAGCCACTATTCGTCCTCTGTCGAACTCCGAAACGTGCTGCAATGACTGCCGTATTCTGCAACGTAGCGTCAGGAGGCTACCCACGCACAGGCACGGCAGCACAACCCGCTTCCCCTACTTACACCCCGCCTTCTGTGCACCCTTCTTATAGTGCTTCTCGGTGGCGTGCCGGGCGCACATGATTTGCATATGCCCTGCAATGCTAATCGTTTGCATGTCCTCTCACGGGCGACGCATGCTGCAAATTTCAGGCCAATCGGATGCTTCCTTCTTGGTGTTGCATTTTGGGTTGGCCAGCAGTGTATATACATGTATTTATCGATCGGACGTAAGAAGTTACCTAAATTATGAGGGTATAATCGACACTTTTTCTAAAACGAAAGCACGAAATAAAGTAGTTTAAATTGCGACCATATTACTAAGATGTTCCTTTTGCTACACTTCGAGATGAATTCCAGCTAATTTTATATCGCTAATAGAAGGGGCCTCTGCTTCAAACTGCACTTACGATCTCAGAATGTCTAAATCCGGCTCTGTTCAGAAGTACGTTATTTGAGGACCTGATGAATTATCCACAAATTTTCGAATAGATTGGTAAATGCTTGGCTGTTTGCTGGCATTATTCCTGAAAGTTATGAAAATTAATATTAATAATAAATATGTGAAAGACAATTACGTCCGTGCCAGGTCCTTACCCATGTCACGTATAGTAGCTGGCTGCCTATCAAATGACGCTTATAGCAGCAGTTGAAGAGGTAGCAAATTGCTGGCTGCTCTTGTCCACGCTTTGTTCCCCCTTCTCTTTCCTCTCTTTTTTTTTTTTTTTTTCATTTTCACTGTTTTTTTTATTCCAAGCACTTAAATGCGTGGGTGGTTGGCTGATCAGACCACCCGAAAAGCCAATCTCTCATGGCTCCAAAAGAGTTGTGATGTCATCGACGTCGCCTATGGTCTGATAAACAGAACAATTAGCGTTCTGGATGGGCAGAATGAGAGTTGGTGGAGAAAGAAAGGGAAAGAGGGATGAAATGAGGAGGGAAGGAGGGAGGGAGTGGAGGTCGGAGTGAGACGGGGAACGAGAGGTTGTCCATCCCTTTGGACATCTGAGGCGGCGAGGACCGGACGGAAGCTGTCAACGTTGTGTGCTGAGACTAGATGGCGTCAGCTGAGGTTGGCTTAGTGTCTTTCGCTGTGGGAGGAGGAGGAGGAGGAGGAGGAGGGAGTTCCTCTCATTCGTGCATTAGCACTGAGTCGTGTACTTCTTCACCATCTGCTTTATCAACGTAACAGGGGCTGCAAAAAAAGGATGTGTGAAAATGAGGCTGCACGTCTTAATGGCACGCTTTAGGGAGAGAAGATGCTATTCCCCCCCCCCGTTTCTGTCATCACGATTTTTGACAAGGAGCTGCTCTTATCTGGCCTCGTAGGGGGAATCATTTCTGCAAGTGATGAGAGAGGAGGGGAAAAAAAAAAAAAAAAAGAAGAAAGGAACGAATGATGAGCTCCAAAAGGCCGCACCGTTGAAGTGCATTTCACTTCACTTCCATTATAAGATCTTTTTTGTGTGAATGTCATTCTACTACCTTTTTCATCACTTCTATTAAAACAGCCTTTGGAAAGACCGCTTTTTAGAGCGTCGCAATACAGGATATAAATCCGGCGCTAAGTCTCAATAACATTTTGCCACTTTTACGCTGTCGAAACTCGGGATAAGTATTTGGGGGTGTTGGCACAGGCCACAAATAGTTTTTCTTTTGTGCTAAATACTCATCTTGCTGGGATGGGCGGGCGCAAGGTACAAAAAAAAAAAAAAAAAAAAAAGGAAAAATCCACCTCCATTTTTTACGTTCTAATTTTACCTCCTTTTGCTGAAGCGACTAATTTCTTTTTTCACTTGTGCATATAGCATACTGCTTCCACTTGGGAGCTATAAATCTGTTTATCTGATCATATCATCTGTGAGGTACCTGCCCAGCACGACGCACACGACATAAAGGCAGATTGCAGTAAGAACAAACGTCCGCGTAGCTCAATTGGTAGAGCGACTTATTCCGGAATGAGGGGACCCGGGTTTGAGCCCCAGCGTGGGCAAAAATGACGAATAAATTTACTTCGTTATAATGGCGCCCGAACTTTCCGGATGACCCGGCCGTTCAAAATCTCCCGATGGTGTGATGTTCTTTCAACACCGCGAGGTAGGAAAAATCAGAGAATCCCTTCTCCAGCGCTTCGAAAAATATGTGTGTGACGTTGCATTCCACACACTAGATAGAAAGAACGTACTTCTCAAGTACGTTCTACAGCGGATGGATGACTGTGCAACGATTCATGGTCACGGCTGACCTGTGGGTCATGCCCCCGGCCTTCTTTGGGGGGGGGAGATGTGACGTACCTGCCCAGCAGGACGCACACGACATAAAGGCAGATAGCAGTCAGAACGAACGTCTGCGTAGCTCAATTAGTAGATGGACTTATTCCGAAATAAGGGAACCCGGGTTCGAGCCCCGGCGTGGACAAAAATGACGGAGAAATTTACTTCGTTATACATCATATTATTAAGCTGTTCTTTGATATTCAGAGGTTAGCTCCTCAAAGAAAGATCATCTGACAAACATTTAAACAGATAATACAAACCACCAGATAAATCTGATTATTTACTTACTGTTGCCGCATCAAACTTCTCCATTTACAGCGATCTTGACGTACAGCACGGGCTTCAGTGATATCCATCACACGTCGTACACAAGACCTTCTACACTTCATACTCATAATCTTTTTCTCATTCAGGCACTCCTAAATCTGATCCTCCCATGACTTCCTTAACCTTTCTCTGCCTTTCTTTCCTGCCACTTGGGTCGAGAAAATTCTCTTAGTAAGCATCTCATCACTCATTCTTTCAACATGGCCAAACCACCGAAGCATATTAGTCTCCACCTTGCTAACATTTTGCTTTACATCACACAACTGCAACACATCTTCATTCCTCACACAGTCAGAACGTGTCTTGCCACAAACCTCCCTGTGAGTAACCCATTTCTCCAGCACACAAACGACTCCATTTCTTTTGCAGTGCCCAGGATTAACTGCCGTACATCAGAGTAGGAACAAATACACTTTCATACACAGCCATGCGGGGACTCCTCTTGAGAACCCATCATTCCTGTGAAAACCTCCCAAAGCAGCCGTGTCACTTTCAATGAAGAATTCACTTGCCTACTAATTTCACCACCCATTTTGTTCTCTCTATCAAACATGCTTCCCAAAAATACAAACTCATTCACCTGGTCAATCACTGTGCCATTTAGACATATTACATTCGGTAATACCAGTTCCTCTCTCAAAAACCAAAACTTTGGTTTTCCCTTATTAATACTCAGTTTGAATTTCATACAAACTTCGTACATCCGAGACAACATACTCTGCAACTCACTTTTGCTCTCTGCCAACAGGACTGTGTCATCAGCAGTGTTTCTTTCAGGCATACATCCAGGGGGGCGAAGACCTCCCGGAAACGACCATTCGCCCCACGGAGACATTTTAGGTTGCCGAGCCAAATTTTAATAAATTCAGGCTATGATGAAAAAGGAAGTTTCGTTTCTTTTTATGATACAAATATTTCTTCAATTTTATTTTTTTTAAATATTTGTTCAAATGGTACTAGTTCTAGTTTATTTTATTAAAAAGTGTATTACGACGCATGGTATTCTTCAAAATATAATAAGTAGACTAATCATATCTAATTGTCTGAAAATCGAGATTCAGGTACAAGAGTGCGTTGAATGCATTTTAATAGATAAAAATTTCAAGCCTGTGGAACCTCTCCTAGTCTCCTTTAGCTGAAAACAGTTTATTATTCCTGAAATGTTTGAAGAAGTAATTACTATATCAGGTATGTATATATAATTTTTCTTCGGGGGGGGGGGGGGGACAAAAAGGAAGTTTTCGAAACCCACCATCTGGAACAAAATTAAAGTTAATGAAAAATTGGAGAAAAATTAAAGCATTTTTTTTTAATGTAAGTTGATACATTTTTATTAAATTAAGGTATTTTAACCAAAAACAAAAAAATGAAGAATTTTCCGGGGGAGGCCCCTGTAAGTGCGCCCCTGTGCTAGATATGTAGTAATTACTTCTATATATATAAATATAGTAGTTAAAGTTATATATAAATATATATATATATAGCAAAAGGAAAACTTGCCCCCTCTAAGGTTCCATTCCCCCCCCCCCCCCTGGCTAGAAAGTCCTGAAAGAAACACTGGTCATCAGTATACACCAATCTGCACACACTGGTATTACGAAGACATAAACCAGTATTGTCCATCTTGGTATCACGCATGCATGCATCCATAAATATATTAAACAGCCATGGTGACATTACACAACCTTGCCTGACTCCTGCACCAATGGGGAAACCATTTTGATACACCATTCACTCGTACACAAGCCCTACTGTCAGCATACATAGCTTTTACACTATTAAATAGATTCCCAGTAACACCATAGTCATTCAATATCTTCCACAGAAGTGTCCTATTTACTCGGTCATATGCTTTCTCTAAATCTATGAAGGCAGTAAAAACTTTCTTACCAACAGCTAGGAACTTTTCAATCGTCATGCGTAATGCAAAAATTTGGTTGGTGCAGCCTTTACCAGGCATAAAACCACTCTGAACATCCCATATCTGAAGTGATAGGATTTATCGTTTGTATTTGTTACCCGTAATTTTTCTTTTCTTTTTTGGTGCTGTGTGTCGTTCCCGACACTAGTAAAGTAAATCCCAAATAAAAAATTGCGATGTAACGAAAATGGGTAATGGTGCGTCATTGTCAAAAACCATTGTTGAAATCTGTTCGTGCTGCAAGCTGCCTCAAGAAGTGACTCAACAATATACCACTGACGCGCTGTAGCGCGTAAAAACACAAAAACAAACTAACTCACTGACGCGCTGTAGCGTTACTCTAAAACAAAAACAAAATGACTCGTAATTACCAAATTCTATGCGTCCTTTAGGACCCACATTTTATTTCGGATTTTTTTAACATGCCATTTGGCAAAAGTCAAATTCGTGAGGATTAGGGAATGAACAAAAACAGCCAACAAAAAGCACCAGCCCTCAAGATTTATGTAAGTATACAATATAAGATTATGTAAACATTCAAATGTCCTGACTAATTTATTAAACCTTTCAGTTCTTTATAGTCAATATTGGAACAGCTGAAATTTAAAATTTGAAAACCAGCAAACTTACGTTTAACGAGAGCAATGTGAACGATTATACTGTACTAAAAGTTGTACGTCTACTTCAATGATTGTTCGGTAAAAGTCAGAAAAACAGTTCAGGAGTAGTCATCACACAGTTCCTGTGTTTTGAAAAATGAAAACCTTTCTGGTGTTCTGAGCTGATTTAAAATGCATTGTCTTTGTGTAGTTCCATTACGAAGAAATTTAGTTGAAAATGAGGAACTTTAATTCTGTCAGTACTTGATTTTTTTTTTTTTTAAGATTGCTTTCAAAAAGTATAAAATGTCGAACAATGTACATTGCATTTAGTTTTCATTTGCTTATGTAAGTATAAATATTCATTATCACTTGATTCTTTTGATTTTTCAAAAAGACCCAGCATATTTCATAAAGTACCCACTTTTTAAAAATCTGTGGGTCCCTGGAACCCAGCTTGATAACAATGCAACGGCAGCTGTGATGTATATTACTAAACTATCGCTGAAGATTATTTCATCACGTTTTACACAAACGTAACAACATCTTATTGCAATCTGCATAAATTACGAGAACTTGATACTAAGTGGGATAAAAGCCATTAAAAAAAAATGCATTTCGATTCTGTAGTCGATGAGTCACCAAGGTTGATTTTCTCAAATATCTCGAAAACGGTGCGACGTAGAAAGCGGTGAACGTAGATGATTTGTTTTGGGGAACACAGTATTTCAAGTTTAAAGACAGGAGGAATTAACGCACACACCACTTGCATAGAAAGAGAGCGAGAGAAAGAAAAGGAAAGAAGAGAAGATGATCCTCTCTCATAACCCTGAACGAAGAAAGGATATTATCTCAAAAATAGAGAATAGCATTGTTTTCCTCCTCAGAGATTGTTTCTTTATATAAGTTTCAGTTACTAAAAAAAAACCAAAAAAAAAAAAAAAAAAACACGCTACTGTTAGACGCCATAAGTGGATGCCGTCTTCCGCGGAAGTCAGTGCATCTTTGGTCAGCGGCTAGGTACCGAATTGTCACTAATTAATGAATTATTCTCGTCTTTGAGTTCGGTATTCTAAAGCTAAATAGCAGCATAGTGAATATATTTCAAATACGTGGAGATAACGTAAATAGACGATGTTTTCGCCCTGTCCACGTTATTTTATAAACAACGCATAGCAACTGAATCTGCATAAATTACGAGAACCTGAGAACCAACAATTCATGCATAGCGCTGTAAATTGTTGGCACGGTAGCGTAAAGCGAACGCACTCGGCTAGTTATCGAGAGATCTGATGTTCGATCCCAGCGGTGTGGGATGAAAAATTTTCCACTTGCTTACGCTTTCCAACGGTAGGTTGAAGAAGCGTATATGCTCCAGCTTTGTCCGTCTGTGTCTGCACGATAACTCATGTAAAAATGGCTCGATTTCGATGAAATTTTAGCATGTGGTAGAGGACCACCTGGGGACGAACTCTATTGAAAATGGACGAAATGGGGCCAAAGGTCACGACATAGGAGCGGGATTCATTCCATTGCCCTTATGCGTCATAACTTGCGTAAATATACTTCGATGTCGATGAAATTTTTATATGTGCTAGGGGACCACCTGGGAAGGAACCCTATTCAAAATAGGTGAAGTGGGGGTCAAAGGTCAGGACATAGGAGTGGGATGCATTCCATTGCTCTTATGCGTCATAACTTGGATAAATTTGGTTCGATTTCGATGAAATTATAGTATGTCGTAGGGGACCATACTATAATTTCATCGAAATCGAATGAACCCTATTGAAAATGGGTGAAGTGGGGTCAAAAGTCAGGACATAGGAGCGGGATGCATTCCTTTACCCTTATGCGTCATAACTTGCGTAAATATGGTTCGATTTCAATGAAATTGTAGTATGTCGTAGTGGACCACCTGCGGACGTACCCTATTGAAAATGGACGAAATGGGATCAAAGGTCAGGACATAGGATCGGGATCCATTCCATCGCCCTTATCCCATACTATTAAAGGAGCAATTCTTGTATGTATGCAAAATTTGTTTTAAAAACGGCTCTAAGGATTTTGATGAAAGTCGTTAACCTACTGTTTTCATGTACTAGAAATCGATTTAGCTTGATCTCGACTTTAGGAAAATTCGTTTAGTGGGTTAAATAACCACCCCGAATTACCACGTTTCTAGTGTAGTGTCATTGCGTCGTCCCATTCGATGTTGGCGCGCGGTCACGCCATCTGTCTCATTACGTCACGCGTTGTGTGTGAATCCTATTAAAGTTTTATGACGTCACACTCTTGTGAACAGACTGTCGCGATTCCCATCCGCCTCATTACGTCACTTGTTGTGTGCGTATGTCCGTCCCCACCATAACTCGCGTAAAAATTGTTCGATTTCTTTGACATTTTAGTATGTGGTAGGGGAACATCTGCGAAGGAACCCTATTGAAAGTGAACGAAATGGGGTTAAAGGTCAGGACATAAGAGCGGAATCACTTCCATCGCCATTATGCGTCATAACTTACGTAAAAATGCTTCGATTTGGATTAGATGTTAGTATGTTGTAGGGGCCTGCGTGGGGACGAATCCTATTGAAAATGGGCGAAATGAGGTCAAAGGTTAGGACATAAAACCGGGATCTATTCCATAGCCCTTATGCATCATAACTTATGTAAAAATGCTTCGATTGCGACAAAACTTTATCATGTTATTTAGGAGGTATACTGAACCGGTTCTGTTAAGTATTATCGAAATGGGATCAAAGGTCAGGGCCTAGGAGCGAGATTTATTTCACAGCCATTATCCTCATAACTTGAGTAATGATTTCTGGTATGTTGGAAAGCGTATCATAATCAATGCATTGCATGATTTTACTAACTTGTTTATAAAATAACGTGGATAGAGCGATGACATCGTGTATTTACGTTATCTCCACGTATTTGAAATATATTCACTATTTCCATCGCCCTTTGGATTTTATCAGCTGTAATTAAGTACCTTCCTATGTTGAATATCACTAGATGGCGACACATCAGTTGCTAAGCCCATCAATATGGATTTGTGTAGTCAGATGCTGACTGATAAACCACGCATAGCGCTGTAAATTGTTGGCACCGTAGCGTAAAGCGAACGCACTCGGCTAGTTATCGAGAGATCTGGGGCTCGATCCCAGCTGTGTCGGATGAACAATATTCCAGTTGCTATGCGTTGTTTATAAAATAATGTGGACAGAGCGATGACATCGTTCATTTTTTATAAACAGCAGCACTTTACCAGTTCAAGATTTCTCCCAGATGAATAAATTATGGGATGATACGAAAGCAAAACAGTGATGTGCGATCATCCCCTAGCTAAAAGTCTAAAGTACAAATTTTACTGCTTCAAGCAGTGGCTCACCCAGGAATTATTTTTGGAGGGATGTATATATATAGTATACGTACAGTGTGTGTACATGTATGTAGTGTACGCCTATAATTTATATACGGTTGTGACGTACGTCGCTGTTAATCTCTTTGGGGCTTTGGGAAGAAGACACCATGCAATAGAAGACACTAAGTAATTTTTTGAACATGTAAAATAATATTTTTGAATGTTTAATTTGTGACGTACGTCGTTCTTAATCTCCTTGGAGGCGGCTGAAGCCCCCAAAGCTTCCTCCGTGGGTGCGCCAATGGCTTCAAGACAAAAACTATGAAAATTGCAAAATCAGAGAGTCAAAAATTTGAAACATAAAATTCGTACACAAATATCTTCGGTATAGTTTAGCAGCGCTTTTCTACGTACTTTTGTTCGCAACTATTTTATTTAAGGGAACGACGTTCCCCTTTGGAATTTCTTACGGGAACACTGTTCCCGCGCACTCTCACGACTGCCCTGCGAAATTTGGCTTCCTCTTGACCCCATTCCTCTCCAAGGAGGGAAGGGGTTACGTGCTATAGACGAGAGCTTTAAAATGATGCATAACACGATGGGGTGTAACCTGTTAGTGTTCTAGACGAAAATATACCAATTCCTCTCACTAACACACTTTCGATTCAGCTTTTCTTTCTACCTTGAGATCAGATTTTAGTTTGCGCATGCGCAGATGGACTTTTGTTGCTACATCACATTACATCGGTATCAGGGTCGTTTTTTACGTTCTTCTAAATCTGAATAATATACATATAATAGTAATAATAATATTCTTTTTGAAAAACTAAACAGTCGAAATACTTTTGCCGTCGCCATTTTAGTAAATATTTTCTTTTGTTACTCACATATACATTTTTTTATTAGTTTTAGAACAATAACATTCATTAATCCTCCTACCTAAGTACCGCTCAATGTCATTCTGTTATCTGTGTCTTCCTCCTCATTTCCAAATATAAGATGAGAGCCATGTCCATTTTAACCCTGATTCGTAATTACACAAACGACAAGAATTCCAGTTATTTTCAGCTCCATGCTTAAACAGCTGGACGAGAACAGCACAAAGTCCGCTCAGTCTGGTTTTAAAATGTCATGAAACGAGCCATTTCAGTGTTAGTTGCAAAGCTGAAACCCACTTTCATGTCAGTAGTCAAGCAGAGAAGCGTTTCCACGTTACATATCAACCTGACGGCCATTTCAGCATCTCTTGTCAAGCCGAGGGCCATGTCAGCATCTGGTGTCATGCCAAGAGCTGTTTCAATGTTGTCAACCTGAGGGCCGTTTCAGCATGTGTTAAACCGGGAGCCATTCCAGTGTTTGTTGTCAAGCTGTGGTCCATTTCAGCATCTGTTGCCAATCGAGAACCGTTTCATCGATAATGGCTTCCATGCAAGAAAAAACACCGCGCGTGTTGTGGTTCCATGAGGCGAAATCGGCGGTTACTGTCCAGCTTCATTTCAGAAAAGAATACAAACTATCACCACTGGACCAAAAAAGCGTAAAAGCTTGGTATGAAAAGCTTAAAGCGACGGGTTGTGTTGGCGATCTCCCCGCGCGGGCCTACCACCGGTTACACCAGAAACAGATGCAGCTGTTCAGGAGACACTTCTGCGAAGCCCCAGGAAAATCATTCGTCGTGCCTCACTGCAAACCGGAATTCCGCGTGCCACGGTTCACAAAATTGTACACAAACATCTTCATCTGTATGCTTTATAAGGTACAGATCGTTCAAGCTCTTCAGCCTGATGACCGACCTCGCCGTACTACAACTGAGATGTTGCAGCGCATATCTCATGATAGTGATTATCTGCACCGTGTATGTTTCTCTGATAAAATGGCCGCGGATGGCCTAGTGGACAACGTTCGTTCCTACCACGGAGAAACCTCAGGTTCAATTCCAGACTGGTAGAAACGCTCGAACCACTAATTATCCGCCGTGCGTCGGATGGGCACGTTAAGCCGTCGGACCCCGGGAACTTCCCCCTTCCTGTGATAAATAAGGGCGTCTTCCTTCCCCTTTCTACCGCGCTCCCGTGTCATTTTTGTCTCGGACACTAGCCCAAATCTTCTGGCTTCCTATTTGTAAGGGTTGTTTAAGACCTGGGGTCAGACATTCCCTTCCTAAAATCCTCTACATATGGATCTGATCTGATCTCAGATAAAGACACATTCCACGTCTCTGGTACAGTAAATAGGCACAATGTGCGAATCTGAGGATCAGACAATCCCGATTACGTCATCGAGAACAACAGAGGGCTAGCCCGAAAGTGAACATATGGTGCGGCCTGATGCATGACAAAATCATCGGACCCTTCTTTTTTTTTTTTTTTTTACCAGCCCACGGTAACATGTAATGTGTACCTGGACATGCTGGAACTTTTTGTAGAACCTCAGTTGCATGCACTCCAACCTTCGATTATTTCGCAACAAGACAGTGCCCCACCACATTGGTCAATAATGGTTCGTGGGTTCCTAAATGCAACATTTCCAGACAGATGGATTGGCCACGACGGCCCCATGGCATGGCCACCTCTATCGCCCGACATAGCCCCTCTAGATTTTATCCTGTGGGGGTTATGTGAATGACCAAGTTTACTCTAGCAGTGTTCCAAGACGTTGAAGAGCATAATAACGGACATCATTGGTCCTGTCTTTGCTGAGATGTTAAACAAAACACTGCGTGAAATCGAATTTCTCTTAAATGTCCTCCAGGCCACAAATGGCGCAGATGTGGAAGTGTGCTAACACTGGAAAACAACTTTACTTGTGCACCATCATTGTTGTGTAAACCCTTTCTTGTACCTGTAATAGGCCTACATTTTTTTAATATTAATTTTGTATTTTTTTACTAACGCCATCTATATACAATAATAAAATTGTTAGTATTGGTGATAGAACGGTGCATTGTGAGTGTCAATATCTTACACAGTTTTGATTTAATACAATTTTGAAGCTGTCTATTTTATTAGTAAAAACCCTGTTTATTCACAAAACATGCCCTTGACTCAGCGCACTTAATTTGCATGAAGAAAATGCATAATTTTTTTAACGAATTTTTTTACTTGCCTTGTTTATTTGTCATGAATATTTCCCGATTATCTAGCATGCTGAAAAGTGTCTATTGATAGCGGAGAGACTGATGTGATATAGTTCCCGATTTTCAATTGGACTTTAACTTCATTCATTGCCTTTAAAGGTTAAAATGAAAGGAGAGGCATCGTTAGAGGAAGAACGATTGCCAGTCGTGGCTGAAGAATGATTTTTTTTTCCTTATTTTACTTGACGATAGTAAGGACAAAAAGAATATCTACGAAAGGAGCCAGCGGGAAACAACTGGTAAAAGAAAAATTTCTAGTACCCCGAGGTCGCCAATAAATTTCACGGAACAGAAAGAAAAAAAAAAGAAAGAAGAAAGAAAAGAAAGTGATGATCGCGACGATAATGTCAGCGTGTAGTTAAGAAAGAAACATGTTTTCTGAGATAAGAGCTACACTGGAAGGGACCCCCGTTCTTCTGAAAAAAAATGGGGAATTCCTCTGAAATGAAAAATTCTCACTACGTTTTCTAGTGAGTGCGATATATATTTTAATATTTCACGAGCTGCAGTATACACAAAGTAAGCTGAAAAACAGAGAACAGAATAATAATATTTTGAAGATTTTATTGCCAACTGTAAAATATATTTCATAATACACAACACTTCTGCACCGATAACATTTGTTTTTAAATACTTGTTATTTAAATAAACTGTGCTGTAACACCTTTAAGTGATACTTTAAACCTACTTCATACTGGATGGTGTTTTAATTAAGGTATATTTTCTGTTTCTTAACGCTATCACCCCCGTATTTGCACTGAAAGCTTATGAAATAAATAATCAACAGCATTCTTACGTGAAACTCGGCAAACTCGATATCGTGTTAAGCAATACGTTGATAAAGTTCATATTTACTATTTAAAAGTGTATTTCTTCATGTGTTGAATACTTCGGAGTTATGTGAAGAAACTTGAGTGCTTCAATGATTTCAATAAAGTTTTGCATCGAAGTAAAATTTCAAACAACAGACACTATTCCTTCTGGCCTGTGGATGTCAAGTAATTTTGCTTCCTATACTTCCAATGGAAAAACTTCTGTACACATTTTCTTCACAATTAATGCGTTCCCAAGGATGAAAATTTGAACATCGATTAAAATAGCTTCATTTTATAACTTGGAATACTTAATATTTTCTAAAATGTAACCATAATTATGCAATCCAACATTTGTTTGTTTACTGACGTCATCAAAGTACAGGTCGCGCCATCTTTTTTCTGATTTCAACACCACCAAAGGAAAAGTTATTGATTTTTAATATAATTATGGTTATGTTTTACAAGATATTTCTTCTTTTCTCTCCATTTTGTGCACCAGCTATTATATTTTATGCTACCGTAAGAAACCGGTTATTTAAATTATTGTACAGGTGATTGTAGGACGTCTGTGTATCAGTCTGTGGAGCGCTTAAGAAAAAAGTTGTTATAGCTATCAAGAATGAATTTTATATTTAGGAGATTTGTGAAATAATACTGTAAAACAGTACATTGCATCGTTTCTTAAAGATAATTGAAAGTCATTGTAAGTTTAAAAAGATTTCAAGTTTCAAAGCATTCTGTTGCTTCAAAAAATCACGATGAAAAAATACTTAATTTGTGATATATGCTCTTAGCGAAAACATAAAATGATTGCAAACGTACTCATAAAAAAAAAAAAGCTCCAACAGAAAATAAAATCACTACATCACTCGCATGAATGTAAAAAAAAAAAAACAATCATCATGGCGAGATTAGTTTCACCTCGAACGTAAGTGTAATTCGTAAGACTTTCTGGCTCAGTGGTTAAGACATTCTGGCTCAGTGGCTAAGATGCGCCGCTTGTGTAAACCTAACCCAATCGATCTCAGTTCGATCACCACCACCGGCGCTAAGAAATTATCTGGCGTAAGTGCTAAAAAATTCAGCGTCTTCGATTTTGTGAAATTCCTCTATAAATACGGGAAAACTTTTAACAGACTTTTCTGAAATAAATTGAATTACTTACTGACTACGTATCTGTGAAAATACAGAAGTTAAAAAAAAAAAAAACGGGCACTTTTCAAAAACGAAATTTGTTAAAAGCCGTACACTTTCCTGCAACTTTGCTGCACGTTATTTTCAGAAGTCTTCCGTGAATTCACCCCTTATTTTTTACGGCGTAGATTTTTTTAATAGTAATTTTCAGATCTGTTTGAGTATTTATGAATAAGAACTTTACCATCTGTTTCTAATTTAAGCCAAGTAGCTCCAATGAAGGACTAAAAGCAAAACACAATTTGTATACCTCAATCTAAACTGGAACCCAGATGCGAGGAGCGAAGGGTTGGTATCCTGCCATGCAGCGGCTTCTTTGTATCTTCTAAACGCTCTTAAAACATGTACCCTGTTCTACACTACTTCCGACAGCAAGACTTTTATACTTATTATGTTCTAAATTTACATGATTCTTTTTAATTTTTAATATATAAAAGTTTCGCTGATGATGGCTGGTGTCCACCCCCCCCCCCCCCAGAGAAAAATGCATACGGGTAATATTTGAAGTTTTTGGAACGAATTAGCACATAAAGATGGACGAGATCTTCCTATTCTAATGGAAAGAGCCCAAATGCGTTTTAGTTATAAATCTGTTTCTGACCTTACATCTATGTAAAAGAAGCAACTGCGAAAGGAATAATTAGACAACCGACCCTGAAGCTAAAGAGGTGGTGTGAGAAGAATATCTTCTAAATTCTTGCACTGGACCGCCGTTATTATAAAGAACAATGTTTGTGAACCAAAAAAAGCCACCCCGCTGGCGCAGTGGTCTAAGCGATGGCTTCTGACCATTCGTCCGAGATGGGTCCGGGTTCGAATCCAGTGAGGTATGGATGTGGTGTTTGTCTTACTCTCCCTTCCCTGGAGTCAGTGGCCCTAAATTAGGGACGGGTGGGCACAACCTAGGGACATGCGGGCAGTGGACGGCCGAGGGCAACGACAGAACGCGAAAATCTAGCGATTGTGAGAGCTGCACGAACAGAACCGAATTCGTTGCTTTCAACCCTCCGTAGCCATGTTGCGTCGGGAAGTGGACATCCGGACCATTTCCAGACGACTTGCGGCACGGGGACTACATTCGAGGGGGCCATCCCCGCTTATTACTGATTAGCGAGCATCGCCGGCATTGGTTGCAACGGCGGCGGGCCCGACCAACGTGGGATAGTGTCCAGTGGCGTCGTGTTTTCTTCAGTGATGAGTCACGGTTTGCACTTGGCGCCGATGACTAGCGCATAGGTGTCCGGAGACGATCCGGCCAGTGTATGGAACGGCACACGGCACGAACTCCAGGAGTGACAGTGGGGGAGAGCCATTTCGTTTGACAGCCGAACACCCTTGGTAGCAATCTGTACCACCTTCACGGCTCAACAGTACGTCGACGACATTCTACAACCTGTTATGTTGCCACTCCTGTCGCAGCATTACTGAGAAGTTTGTTCAACAGGAAAATGCTCGGCCACACACGGCACTACTCTCCCAAGCCTGCTCGCGTAATTTCGACACCCTCCCATGGCTAGCGTGATCGCCGGACCTCTGACCGATCGAACATGTTTGACATGACGGGACGCCACCTGCGCTGGTTCCGAAATGTCAGCGAACTGTCCAGTAATTTGGACACCATCTGGCATTCTATACCTCAGGACAGTCTCTCCGAAGGACAGTATCTCAGGACAGTGATGCCTTTACGCAGGGCAACCGCCTGTGTCCGAGCCAGAGGTGGCGCTACGACGTACTGACTTGTTCCACTCGTGGAGTTGCTTTATCTGAATAAATGACCCACTGCTTTGGAATTGCAATCATTTCCTTTTTCTGTACATGTACATTGCACATAGCAATTTTTATCTGGATTGGTGATTCCTTCTGGGTGCTGCGTTTTTCTTTGGCAAAGAGTATATTATCGCAGACGCTCTAACCTGGACTCGTCTTGCGTGAAGAATAAGTTAACTTCATGAGAATACATTACTATTTTCAAATTATTTGAAGGGTTCAAGCTTAAACCATGGTAACCAAAATTAAAAAAAAAAAAAAAAAATAGTTGCGTCCCCAAAACAGCTGCGGTTGTAACCTGAACATTTTAGAGCATTTCTTATACATTTATGTCAACATATGGCGTCACAATATAACTTTCAATTTATGGTAAGTGCAAAGTTTATATTTTTTTAATAATTGTAATCTACGTATTTCGAAACGGCAGAAGTGTTGGTTTACACCGGAGTTCTTCATTTATTTACATTACATTGCTATCCGCGCTGGATAGTAACGAGAAAATACTACGGTTTCAGAAGCGTGTCTTGGGTCCGGGACCTGGGATACCTCGCCCCAGTACTGTTTTTTTTTTTTTAAATCGCGAAATTTATTTTTCAGTTGTTAAGTACTGGAAATAGCTTTTTTTTTCTTCTAAATGTTAGGTACATGCTATTGCTAACATGATACCAAATAATTATCAGGATTAGGATTTCAAAACTTATTTGTACATGAACTCCATTCTTCTTTCCTTTTGTGTGAACTGGAGTGTTACGTTTTTATAAAAAGTTTCTTCCGAGTACTTTTTCATATTTAAAAAGAATGTCTTTCTCTTTTGACAAAACAGCCAAGTTGATCAAATGTACATGTCCTTGTGTGACTCTAAGATACACTGAAGTTCCAGAAAAACTGGTACAGACGAGCTTATGCAAAATACATAGCAACGTCACCTATGCGCGTACTCGGTTGCGTCCGCCAGTGCGTCTGTAAAGCGATAGACATCCTTGCGAGCTGTCAGAGCTGTTTTCGGCATGAGAATGACAAGTAATAACGATTTAAGCGATTTTCAACGCGGTGTCATAGTTGGCGCTCCTGATATGGGTCATAGTATTTCGGAGGTAGAAACGAAGTTCGGGTTTTCACGGACGACCATTGCAAGGGTCGTCCCTGACTACAAGAATTCCGGCAAAACTTCCAACCTACGATACCAGTGTGGCCATAAAAAGACATTGGGTGAACGTGACGATCGTCGGCTATCAAGAATCGTTTCACGCGATAGGCGTGCAACACTCTCGCAGGTATAATCGGAATTCAATGCTGGAGCCTCAACAAGCATCAGCGTCCGGACTGTGCAACGTACCCTGCACGACATGGGCTTTGAGAGCCGACGCCCAACTCGAGTCCCCTTGATGGGTGCACGATACAGTGCTATGCGCCTCGCTTGGGCACGGCAACACCGCCACTGGACACTTGATGACTGGAAACAAGTAGCCTGGTCTGACGAGTCGCGTTTCCAATTGTATCGGGCAGATGGAAGGATTCGTGTGTGGCGCAAACCCTATGAAGCCACGGATCCCGCCTGTCAACCAGCTGGTGGGGGGTCCGTAATGGTATCGGGTGTGTTTAGCTAGACTTCACTGGGATCCCTGGTACGTCTACAAACGTATGTGACCGGCCAACGCTATGTGCCACGAGGTACACCCGTTCATGACATTCATGCTGATGGGTTGGGCCTGTTCCAACAGGACAATGCAACTCCACACCAGTGTCGGGACGCCACATTATGGTTAGAGGAGCATTCATCTGAGTTTGGGGTGTTGCCATTCCCACCCAAATCCCGATATCTGAACGTGATAGAACAC
The DNA here is from genome assembly GCA_039090855.1 of Macrothele yani. NCBI lineage: Eukaryota > Metazoa > Arthropoda > Arachnida > Araneae > Macrothelidae > Macrothele > Macrothele yani. The sequence continues at coordinate 87,235,688 of CM076993.1, read as the reverse complement.
ATTTGTGATGCCATGCAACGCTCTATCGAACACAGGAATCCGAGACCTCGGAATACACCCGATTTGTGGAACGCTCTGCAGGAAGTATGGTGTGCATTGCCTACAGCATATTTCCAGAAGCTAGTGGAGTCCATGCCCCGTCGTATTTCTGCAGCCCTGCGCTCCCGTGGGGGACCTACCAAGTATTAGACTGGTGTACCAGTTTTTCTGGCACTTCAGTGTATATATCTTGATCCTTTTTAATACAGAAAAACTTCTTTCCGCAGTTGTAATTGTTGACGGAAACTTTAATGTTAGGTCTGCTAATTTGTATTTTGTTGTACGCCTCACTAAACACAATGTCCAATTTATTGTACTTTATGTAACAAGTAATGTCTCTTACTGATTTCTTTTTGTATTTATCAAAGGAATAAAACACCTTCAGTTTATTTTTTAGTCGAGCTGTATCAAAATTTGCAGCATAGAGTTCTTTAAGCTCTTATAATAGATGCTCAGGGAAGCTTTCACGAAATTTATCAAAACAGTTGAAATCCAATGCCACGAATTGAAGATATAATATCACTGATTTTAATTCATTGACACATCACACAAACTGAAACAACTCTAGAAAACTACGTGATGTTACGGGCGAGGAGCGTGCGAAAGACTAATGTAGTCCGAGGTCTTCTCTTTTTTGAGCGAACCCTTCTCGAAAGCAGTGGTCCATTCACTTTTCACCCGTGCATTTATGTTGTCATGGAAACGCTAGCAGGCGATCGTATCGAAGGTCTTCGAATCAGAACAGCGAAGACGCGGGTAGATCTGTTTACGTTACGATGACACCATCCCTCCTGTAGGACCGTTGGTGATTCTTGCTCGCCAGATTGATTCTCTAAGTCAAAAGAACCGAATACGCACGTGCTTCTTTCGCAGCCAAAGCATCGACATATCTTAATACCGATGATAATTGACATTTGTTTGTGTATATTTAATTGACTTTTATTTGTGTATTCGCTGAGCTTCGAAGCTAGCCTCGAACATACGACACTGTACGGTTTCATAACCTATTGAGTACTTCGTCGATCTGTGTACGTCTTGTTTTACACTGTTGTTGCTACCTCATGTTTTCACCGTGATGGCGCGGATGGTCTTGTTTTCTTCGTCGCGCTTCAGTTAAATCTAACCGTTCTTATTTCGTGATGATGCGCATATTGGAATTCTTTGTTGATGCTTCATATTTTCAGACCTGTGACGAATTAGAATGATTCATTGCTTATCAGCCTACAAAAATCAGCAACGGAAAGGCTCGTCATTAGTACGATGCCACTTTCTCATCTACGCACACCGGCTTCTGAATTAAAAACCTTTAAGCAGAGGTACGTAAACGACACTTACGCAGTGTATATGTTACAACTAAAGTGCAGAAATAAGTTATTCTACAGATTATCTAGGTAATGTGCAGATTAACTAGGGTGATCCGTTAAAGTGCCGAAAATTGTTTCATTTCTCAAATTACCTAGATAATCTGCACATTACCTACTAGGCACTCTTTAAAGTGAAAATAAGATCCTTGCTGGAACAACAGCAACGTTTCTGTACGCTTAAATTAACATAATGTTATTTATTTATTTTTCGATATATAAAGAATCAAGTTAATACAATCAAACAATTAGTTGATAGAATCAATCATCGATCAATCAAAAAAAACTATAATAGAAATAGTCAAACATTTTAAAATATTATTATAATTAAGGAAATGAATTTGCAAAACATATGATAAAATTGTGCTTACTTATTAGTGCAATCTAAAGATTGGTGACACTTTGAATTACATAGCAATTTAATTAGGCAATCATACTTTCGTTTTGTCATTAAAACACTATTATATTTTGAATCTCCGCTAAAGAGGTTTTCGAAGAATCTTTTCTTCATTTTACTCACCAATTCGGTGCTTGCTTGCATACTAGGAGTTAAATTTATCTGCTTTAAAAAAATCACGACACAAATTCACGCGCTAACAGGAAGAAACGAATTTGAAAACAGAACTAGCTATGCTACGCAGTGGCAGCCGACGCCAATTATGAGAAATAAAAACAACCGGGGACCACTAGACGCTGATGAAACGAAACTAAAAGTGGAGGGAGAGGGGGAAGGTGTAGGGAAAGAAAATGAGAGAAACAAACTTTTGAACTTTAACGATACGGAAGCCGTTAATGTGCACGTTACCTAGGTAAAATGCGGAAAACTCGTGATTCCGCACGTTAACGGAGCAAATCAGTTAATGTGCACATTAACGCTTTCGAGCTTTAGCGGTAACATATATGCAAAATACGTGGTCACGCGAATCACTACGAGATCTATAGGCAACTATTTAAGGCTGCTGCTCGTCAGTAATCGTCTGTAGTGTTGATCACGGTGGGAATTACAAGTGATCTTTAAAGTGCTTATTATGGGCGCCCGTCTAGCTAGAGCGACGGTTTTCAAAGCAACAGAGCGACAATAATATATAGTAATATTTGAGAAAATACTAAAATAAAAATAATTTTCATTGAAAACAATGGATAGTATATGTGGATGAATTTAAAAACCATCGGTATTTGTATGTCTTTCCTTCATTTGTCTGGTGTATGTCTAGTTCTACCTTCTAAAATTACAAATATTCCGGTGACGGGGCTCGAACTTGCATCCTTCTGTTCCAGAGCGGAATGCTTTTCCAATTAAGCTACATCGGCGTAATTTATTGTTGTGATCTTGTCATCTTCTTCACCTCTGTAGTACGTCGCCTGTATCCCCCCCCTTCCGGAGAGAGGCCTGGAACGGAATCATTAGTTTCTGGATCAGCCGGCAAACTATGCTTGAAGTCTCTCGCTGAAGAATAAAGAATTCGCATTAATTCCAGGCGATGTGTGGAATAAGCATCACACATTTCTCGGAGAACCCAACGGGCAGAAACACAAATTTTTCGTTGACGGGGATCGAACGCGCTTTCTTCTGCTCCGGAGCCGAATGCTTTCCCAATTAAGCTGCACAAGCAGAGTTTATCGCTGCAACTTTGCCGTCTTGACGTGTGCTTCTCCTCTGTAGTGCCTCACAACATCTCATTTTAGGCAGAAAAATTATTCTAGCCGTTTTTCATTTGGTTGTTGCAGGAGCTCTGTCTGGGGATAAACACTAGATATCAAGGGACCTCAGCACTTTGGTTGTGTAATGACCCGGTGTGCGACCAAATGTTGGAAACACTTCTTGGAGTCCTTCATAACCCTCATTGAAGGTGATAACTGCAGCACTAACATCAAAACTCATTATAGATAGGCCTACAAAATAAATTTTAAATAAATCATGTACGGCCATTAAAACACTCATTATCATTTTAGGTTTTTTCACAGAAGCACTTAGCTAACAGTTTTTTTTAGCACAATTCCATGTACTTAGCTTTCACTTTTTTAAAATAGTATAACTATTTTCATTTTCCTTTTATTTATTGATCTTGCTGTTACATATTAAAGCTAATACTTCTGAACAGTTGAACGTAAACATGTAAATAACAGCAGGGAAGGTCAAGGAAAAGGTCTTAAAGAGACCTGACTCAGCCTTGATCTCCCTAGGTATAAATCAAGCCAAGAGCATTCATATAACAGAAAAACAGTCAGAAAAGAAAACACAGAAATAAAAAGAGAACGAAGAAAAAAAGAGTAAAGTAGAGTAACATATCTAAGCCAATACTGATGAGTAGCACAAAGTATATCTCACGAGTAAAAGCCGTCTTTGTGCGGATAATTGAAAGTAAAATAAAACTCGGCTTAGCTTAAATCAAATTAACTCATATTATGAAACATCAATTTATTAAAACCTTATGATATTTTAAAAAACAGATTAAAAGACATTAGTACTTTCGGGCCATCGCATGGCCCACCTTCAGATCCATCTTAAGATCAGATCCATCTGAAGATGGACCATGCGATGGCCCGAAAGTACTAATGTCTTTTAATCTGTTTTTTAAAATATCATAAGGTTTTAATAAATTGATGTCTCATAATATGAGTTAATTTGATTTAAGCTAAGCCGAGTTTTATTTTACTTTCAATTATCCGCACAAAGACGGCTTTTACTCGTGAGATGAGAACATATCTAAGATACATCATGTTAAGTGAATTAAATATCTAGCATGATATTGAATTGACAGCATATCGAAGGAAATATATTATTAAAGTAATGAAAATCATGAATTGCCTCCCCCCTACCCAATCCTTATTAAATAAATCCCCCCTCTCCTGGTCACCAAATTCTCTCCTGGTAAATCCCTCTACCTCCCCCCTCAGTCGAATAATCCCTGTATCAATCAACTTTCCACCCTGCATTTTTGAGTGACCATTAGTTGTTAAGTAGGTAGTGTTTTAATTTCTTTTTAAACAAATTAAAATTATAAATAGATATTAATTCTGCAGGCAATGAGTTCCAGAACTCTGGACCAGAATAATTTTGGCTTTGTTTAGTAGTTTGTGTTCTAGATGTAGTAAGTCTCAGCAAAGCTTGGTTTCGAATATTATATCTGTACGTAGCAGTATTAATTTCTATGAGCTCCTGTCCAAAATTCATTTTAATTCATGTATACATAATTTTCCCTAAATGAAACAGTTGCTGAATTGTTAGAATATTATATTTGTTCGGGTTGTCTCTGCAATGTCTGAACATATTTTGCCCTGATAAGTTGCTTCTATTTAGGTTATGTTTAAGATCTATTAACCGAATATATTTAATTTGGAGAATTACAGTAATCCGAATTTCTATTGAATAATAGAAAGCAAAATTTCCAAGCTTTCGCTTATCAACGAGATGGCTTTTTCAAAGAAGGCAGACAGCAAACAGTTTGTGGCCTATCTTCCATGAAATAGCACGTCTAGTTGATGTGCGAAAGCTTGGAAACTTTGATTTCTATTCAACACCAAGAAATTCGGATTACTAGTACAATTATACTATTTTAAATGAAGTTGGTGTACAGTTCCTTGTTATTAATTGGCTTTCACTTTATTTAATACATCGCTCGAAAACCTTTTCCATCCTTGAAATGGACGTTTGGTGTAACTAGGAATGTTCGGTATTTGTTCCATCTGTTCTCACATTTCAGGCAGTGTTCAAGTTGCGACATTTTCTTTTGTTGATACACAGTAAAAAATGGTGGCTATAATTTCACTTCTTATTTTCTAAATTAGTCATGTTTTCTCTAATTGCAATACCATAATAATTTCGAATTTTGTCTCAATCGTAGCACCTGTCAACCTGCTTTTTCACATAAGCCTTTCCCCTTTTTTCTTTATATTGCGAGGTCGTGTCCTACTGTTTTTTTTCGTATGAAGCTCAATTACAGTTAAAAATGCAATGTTGCTACTTTAGGAACAAAAATAAAAATAAAAAAATAAAGTTAAAAGCTAAATCCTAATTAAATTTGACAGAATCACACAGCTTCTGATAAAAATAGAATACTACTTCCGCTGAAAATTTCAAACAACTTATCTTATGATTTAACATTTTTTGAAAATCAGATAAGTGGGAGATATAAAACATAAAACAAAATGGAAATTCAAATTTTTTTTTAGCAAAAATGACTTTTTCGAGGTTTTCGAGAGATGGGTACACAACCCACCTTAATCTAGCTTTGAATGGGATACAAGTCAATTTTCATACCGTCGAAGAAAGTTTTTTCCACGCGGACATCTGCCCATTAAAGTCGTAAATGACCGTCAGCAGGTAGATCATCTTGTTCACGGCGTTGGTAACGGCTTCTACGTACTGTATGTTTGACATAAGTCTATCCCTTTTCTCAATAGGGGCGGGATGTGTAAGCGTCCTTCTCTTATAATGAGGCCCTGGAGTCTGTGAGAAAAATCTGTTTCCCGGATGCTCACTCTTAAGTGCTTTTCTGATGCCAGAATGCTCTCTGCTTTTCTAAGTCGTGTAATTAAAGTTACTGTTTCACAATAAAGTAATATTCAAATATATCCGTGCAGCATTACTCTGACTCAATGTCAGCTGTGGCCAAAAGGTATAAAAAAATCTTCGGAGTTCCTGACGTGCCGTTCAGAAAGAAATACAACGAAGTAGTAACATATTTTACACAAGTTAGTAAAATCATGCAATGCATTGATTATGATGCGCTTTCCAACATACCAGAAACCGCGCGCAGACAAACCCTCCTCCCTACCCTGACTATTGATTTGTTCAGTATACCTCCGGAGCAATATACCAAAGTTTTGTCGCAATAGAAGCATTTTTACTCAAGTTATTATTACTCAAGTTGTGCGGATAATTGCTGTGGAATAAATCTCGCTCCTGTGCCCTGACCTTTGACACCATTTCGATGATATTAAACAGAATTGGTTCAGTATACCTCCGGAAACAACATACTAAAATTTTTTCGCAATAGAAGCATTTTTAGTCAAGTTATGAGGATAATGGCTGTGGAATAAATTTCGCTCCTGTGCTCTGATCTTTGACCCCATTTTGATTATATTAAACAGAACCGGTTCATTATAACTCCGGAACAACATGATTAATTTTTGTCGCAATCGAAGCATTTTTACGTAAGTTATGACGCATAAGGGCGATGGAATGGATCCCGCTCCTGTGCCCTGACCTTTGACCCCATTTCACCTATTTTCAGTAGGATTCTTCTCCACTGTCCCCTACGATATACTGAAATTTCGTCGAAATCGAACCATTTTTACGCGAGTTATCGTGCAGACAGACAGACATACGGGCAAAGCTGGAGCATATACGCTTCTTCAACCTACGGTTGGAAAGCGTAAATAAGAACAGAAACTCAACAAGTTAGTAAAATCATGCAATGCATTAATTATGATACGCTTTCCAACATAACAGGAATCATTATTCAAGTTATTACTCAAGTTATGAGGATAATGGCTGTGGAATAAATCTCGCTCCTGTGTCCTGACCTTTGACCCCATTTCGATGATATTCAACAAAACCGGTTCACAATACCTCAGGAACAACATGATAATTTTGTGTCGCAATCGAAGCATTTTTACGTAAGTTATGACGCATAAGGGCAATGGAATGGATCTCGCTCCTATATCCAGACTTTTGACCACATTTCATCCATTTTCAATAGGGTTCGTCACCAGCTGTTCCCCTACCACATACTAGAATTTCATTGAAATCGAACCATTTTTACGCTAGTTATTGTGCGGACGGACAAAGCTGGAGCATATACGCTTCTTCAATCTATGGTTGGAAAGCGTAAAAAGGAAGATTAATTTAATTATATGCGTAACACGGTCATGCGTGCCCGCCGCTCTTCTCGCACTGATGGTCCTCCCATTCTTAGCCTGTCTTTTATAGAAATGATTTCAAAGAGCTGAAAGCTTTCGTGAACTAATTACTATCCTTTTGTTCAAGGTGTAAGTGGGCTGATCATCTTTTGGGTTGTCATCGTTTAATTACACTAACAAATAGCTGTAACATGAAAAAGTTACTGTGTATAAAATATCGAGATGTGAAAGTAAATATTAAAAAATCATCATGTCATTGGGAGGAGGGGGGGGGGGTTATGGGACTTTTCGCTGTGCATATGAGCTACACCGAATGGTTAAGTAAGCATCATTTAAATAAATAAATACGCCAAGCACGCGCGCACACGTACATCAGCGGAAGTTCACCCTGCTAAAAAGAGAGATCCAGAGAAATGGTTTTTAATGGACTGATAACTTTAGTTGGAGTCATTATTATCTCTTATAATAAAAAGGGAACATGAAAAGAGTGAGGAATCATTGAAGTGGAAGAGCAAAATGCATGTTTCACCGTAGAGAAAGCTGGATTTAATTAAGCTGAGTAAAAATGTTGCGGATTTATTTACGTTTATTCCCATATCTCAGAACCTGCCATTAATGAAAAAAGAGTTACCACGGATGTTTAAACGAATTTAAAGGCTGGAGGATAATACTTTGAAACGGAAATGTAAATCGTATCGATCTGCCAAGAAAAAGCAGTAGAAGTGAAGGAGCCGACATCATGAAGACATCCTCAAAAATTCCTCTTCGCCTCATTAAAATTCCATGGTGGTTCGGAAAAATTTTAACTCCCACGTCCTTCACTTCGTAACATGTGGGATGCATTTCTCGTCGAACATGTTCGAATTGACTTCGCTGGTGACACACACACGCACACATTTTATCATTTTAGACGGCAAAATTATTTACGGAAAATAAAGATACGGAGAGCGGATGAGAAATGCATAATTTTACTTCACCTGACAACAGTTCCGTGTTTTCGAAGTACAGAGGGTATGCAAGTCGTAAAATATCTAGTACACAGCTCTACAACAGTTTTACTTTTTTAGGTTTGTTGCCTGTACCTTATTAACTTCAATGTGCTGAATTAAAAAATTATCAAGTTTCTCTAACACATACAAATTTTCTACAAAACCTATTTTTGTAAACATAATGTTAAAAAAAAAAAAGGTTTTTATAAGTTCTTGATCCTGTCTGACCGCTTACAAAATAGTGCTGCAGCTCAAACTTATGTAACAGAGGGCTGCGATTGGCCGGTGCTCAAAGCAGTTGGCTACGTTCGGTCGGTCGAGGGGTCGATCCCAGCCGGACCTCTCAAACCAGTATAGGCCCGCCGTGCTTCGGAGGACACGTTAAGCCTGCGGTTCCGGGGTATTTCAGTCCCCTCCGTTAAATATAAGATCAACTGTTGCTTCCCTCACTAAGTGCACACTGTGTGTAAGAGGGGGCCCCGGTGCTCAGGGAAGTTGGCTGCTTTCGGTCGGTCGAGGATTCGATCCCACCCAGGCCTCCCAAACCAGTATAGACCCGCCGTGCTTCGGAGGGCATGTTAAGCCTGCGGTTCCGGTGTATTGGACTGCCCCGTTCCTTAAAATATATGATCATCTGTTACTTCCCTCACTAAGTGCTGCACACTCTGCCATGGCATTGAATGGCATCCTGCATGATGTTAGCTCGTCCTTCTTTGTCTGGCACTCTTAACTACCCACACCGTGCAATGAATTAGAAACCTTTATGCAGATGTAAGTAAACGTAATTTACGCAGCGTGTATGCAAAATACGTGCTTCATCAAGTAATCTGCGTAACTATTTAAGACTGCTGCTTGTCGGCAGTGTTGATCGCAATGGGAGAAACAAAGGATCTTTCGGAGTTCGATAAAGGGCTTATTATGCGTGCCTGTCTGGTTGGAGCGACGATTTTGAAAACTGACTGCTCTCTAAAAATAAGTGGTGTGAATTCACGGAAAATTTCTGAAAATAACGTGCAGCAAAATTGCCGGTAGGTGTCCGTCTTTTCCAGAAATTTCTATTTTTAAAAGTGCCCGTTTATTTTAACTCCCGTATTTTCACCGATTTTCCGTAGTTAGAAATTCCGTTTATTTCAGAAGAATCCATTTTCAGGTTTTTCCGTATTTAAAATGAAATTTCGCAGAATCGACGACCCTGCATTTTTCAGTCCTTACCATAGATAATTCTTCTACTGCAGTCAGGATCGAACCCCCGTCGTTTAGGTTGGTTCAACAGGTAACACACACGCCTTTAACCACTGAGCCACAAACGCTCGGACATCCGAATTGCGTAGATCGTAAAATAAATTACGCGTGATGATATCTTTTTGTCATTAATGTCATTGTATTTCTGTTGGAGATTATTATTTTTCTGAATAGGTTTGTAATACTTTTTTTTTTCTCTGTAGGAGGACTTTTTACAAATTAAGCATTTTTCATTGTAATTTTTCAAAGTAATAAAATGCTTTGCATCTTGCTTTTTTTTAAACTGACAATGACTTTCAGTTGTCTTTGTAAAAAGGTGAAATGTATTTTTTATAGTATTATTTCACAGAAAGTAACAACTCCTAAATATAAAATTTACTTTTGATAGCCATAATAGCTTTTGTCTTAAGTTATTCAAAGACCGATACATAGACATCGTATCTGTACAATAAGTACCCGGTTTCTTACGGTAATACACAACATAACAAATAACTGGTTCACAAAATAGGGGAGAGGAAAAAGAAATATCATGTGCCACAATAAACGAAATTCATGTGAAATACCCGATATTCTATCCACAATGTCCGATCTCGTTATATGGAACTTCAAAATTAGATCCTTCGACAGACGATTGGAATTTAAAAGTTAATCAAACCTCAAGTATTCTCACCAGTCGCTCCTATTAGCGATACTTTCTTGTCATACGGAAACGGAAAAAAATGAGAACGGAGGTTTTCCGTTAATATGTACGAAAGGAACTGCGGAAAGGTTTCTGAATTTTTCCGTTAACACATCTGTAAAGCGGTAATTTACCGTCAACATAAGAAAGAAACTACGGAAAGATTTCTGAAAATTCAGAATTTTCCCGTGGTACGAAAAATTCGTGAAATTCAGGTTTCTGTCTGTCATTTCACGGAAGAGGTTATATCAGAAATATGCTTCGTTAATTCACGAAAGAAATAACGGAAAAGTGGCTCGTGAATTTTAGAAATTTTTTTACAGTGTGTGTGGTTTCTTAAAATGTATCCCGTATCTTTTAATCAGTGGAGAAATATCCCTCATTACTTGTTTAAGAGGCGTAACTGTGACGCGACTACAGTCTGTCAGGAACGAGATTGCCGTGGTCTGAGTAGATTTGTACGGAGAAACAGGAGCTCTTGCGTGCAGCAATTGACGGAATCATCAATTCCCGACCCTATATTTCAACGAACTTTGCACAGGGAAATAAGAGAATCGGTATTGGCAGCCGCATGCCTGTACAGAAAGTTCGTCTACCGTGGTGTCTGGAACACCGCCACTGGAAACTGGAAGTCTGAAAAAAATGTCATGTGATCCGACGAGTCGCGGTACATCTTGTCCTTTATCGACAATAGGCAGAGAATTTTTCGGAAGCCCAATGACCCAGCTTGCCTTGTAAACACAACTCAAGATTGTGGGGTGGTGTCATGGTGTGGCGCACATTCTGTTGATACAGAACGGGTCCCTTGCTGTTGCTCGAATGTCGGGTGTCCTTTAAAAAGGATTATCCGAGCATTGTTGCTGATCAAGTCTATCCGGAATGTTAACTTTTTATCCAGTAGAGGTCGGCTGTGTATCGGTATGTCAAAATAGCGAAGGACTTCAGATTTTCGGTGCTCAAATCTTTAAAAATTGGCTACCTTCTTTTCATTCCAAATCTACTTTATGTACCAGCTTAGGTAATGCCTATTTTCTTATTTTCTTCAATAGAAAAAATGGCGCTGACGATTTAGCATCAAGGCCGTTGCTACCGGGTAGGCAGAAAAGGGGCGGTTTACCTCCCATTATGATCATATATACTAGGGACGTAATTTAGTGCTTTGGAGGACCTAAAAAATAGAGATGCAAAACACAGGAGTAAATTTACTGTAAATTATAACTAAAATTGAAAAAACAGTTATATGCTTCAGCATTTTTTTTTTTTTAAGATTTTAGTATTTTCCCTGTAAATTCAAGGTACAGAGTAACCTACAATGTGATATGTGGACCTCTCATAAGCACGAAAGGAATGTCAGAAATGACAGTAAGAGAGAGAGACAGGTATGGAGGACAATATGCGGATATGCTTTACCGCGAATATGTTGTAGGGACTAATAGCTAATTAATTACCCATCTGTACTTTGTCGCAAAAATCCCTGATGAAAGTTTAACCTTGAACAGAATTTTTCCAAGCCTTACCCCCAAAGCTTCTTCCTATTGTTACGTTCACTATTCCTATTGTTACGTTCACTATTCCTATTGTTACGTTCACTATCTGTTTTTCATTTTTTATTTCTGCGGAGTGCTGTGTTGTCGGCCATCACATAACTTTTACGTTTTACTTAACATTTACAACCATTGGCTCTTTCGTATTTACCTTGTTTTCACATTTTTAATAAAATTATGTAAAACATGAACCGCAGTTTTTGAACAACCATAATACATTCGTGCCCGTCTGTAACAAAGTTCGAGACCTGATGCAAACTTCATTATGAAATAAATAAATAAATAAATAAATAAATAAATGAATAAATAATTGAACACATGCTGGAGGTTCTTACGCGGATTCGCGGAATCTCCCCACCTTCTTTTTGTCGTCATTTGGGTCGTTCTCGAGATCGGGAATTAATGAAGACGGTCGTTTTCCGTCTGGGAACGGTATTTCGTCTTCTCCTAAAAACGGAAGTGAAAGGGAGCGAAGAATTTTTTCTGTAATCCTAATTTTTTTCTGGCTATGTTGTCATCTATCTAGTATTGTTGTTAAATACCATTTTATTGCATAAATGTTTGTTTTTTACCTTGCAACTGTACGCAACAATTTCCGGAAATGGAAGTTTGAAAGCGTGAAAGAGAGGCATGAGATTCTTTATTGGATTCGAGGAATTCCGCCTTCTCCGTTATTCCGTTATCATTTTGGCCATCCACATAATCAATACACAACTGAACAGTAATTTTTTTTTGGTGGGAGGGAGGGGGGTTGTCCGTCGGAGGACGGAATTCCATCCTTCGAAACTTTTGAAAACGAAAGACAGGCGGAGGGAAGATTTCTCTCATAGTCGCATTTTTGTTTCTTTTTCGTGGCTTTTCTTCCGCTCAGTATTGTTATTAGATCTCACTTTATTCCATAAATATTTGCATTTCATCTTGCAAATGTAGGAAAAATTTCCGAAAACGAAAGTCTGACGGAGCGAAGATTTCTCCCGTAATCGTACAACGCGATATTTCCACTTTCCTATGCTGTTTTTAAATGTTTTTTACCCCTATAAACGTTTGCATTTAAGCTTGATAAGGGAGGGGAAATCTTCCGAAAACGGAAGTGACGAAGTTTTAAAAATTGATGCATGGTGCTTAAAAATACTGTTACTCTCAAAGTCGCACCATTTATCTAAAATCCCGAAAGCTTTGAAATCAGCATTCGTAGTTCTCAGAAAGCTTTGAAATCAGCATTCATTTCATTTAACGTTCTGATAGTTCATTCAGCATGATAAATGCTATTATTTTAATTTTAGAGCATGAAAAAATAGAAAAAAACAAAAGTGACAAAAAAAAAATGGTTACGGAAAGCTACGAACATAAAGAACAATTAAGTAATGGATACTGTGTAGCTGCAGGTTCAACAGAAGACAAATATGGTTGTAGAAGTTGCTGAGAAGGAAAGCAAGACTTGCTCTCAAGAGGAAAAGTGCAGCTGATCTTCTAGCAAGAACAACAACAAAACCGGAAAAAACAAAGCAAAAGAAACACAACTGTGCAGCAATATCTTTCAAAGACATTTTATTTTGTTTGGAATTCAGTAATTTTGTATTGTAAATGCAGTGGTGTGCTCTAATGAAATATTTACGTAAATAAACTACAGTGAACAATTCCGTCTTGCTCATGGTGCGTTATACTCACACTTTCTGCTGCACGTTCTGATTGCTCACCCGGTTAAAAAGTTCCCTTTTTTTCTTCTTCAGCTTATATATACTGCTGGCCACCCAAAATGCAACACCAAGAAGGACACGAGATAGCAAAGCCAGATTTACTCGACACATAACAACAGATAAAAAGATAAAACGATTGAGCTTACAGGCCCATGCGACTTGCGGAACACGCAGACATCAATAGTTCGTGTGGCCCCCATGGCTGGCAATAACGGCCGCTACACACCGCGGCATCGAAAGAAAGAGGCCTTGGATGTGGGCTTGGGGTATGTCGGTCCAGGCTGCTTCCATACGTTGCCACAGTTCATCAGGCGTACCGCGGGTGGTGCTTGCTGGGCCACTCGGTTGCCGATCAGCGACCAGACGTGTTCGATGGGCGACATATCGGGAGAACAGGCGAGCCACGGCAGCAGTGACACCTGGTGGGCCGTGAAGAAATGTTTCACGATGCGTGCCACGTGCGGGCGCGCATTGTATTGTTGACACGTGGCCGCTGGCAGGTCCTGCAGGTAAGGGAGGACTACAGGCTCCAAAGCGTCGGAGATGGTGCGGTGGCTGTTTTGTGTACCGGCGATGCGTACCAGAGGGATGCGAGTGTCATATCCAATTGCGCCCCAAACCATTACGCCAGGCGACGGACCGGTATGGCGATGCATAATGCAGGCGTCACACAGTCTATCGCCGCGGTGCCGCCACACGCGGATCCGACCATCGTGGTGTTGCAGGCACAAGCGGGATTCGTCGGAGAAGACAATGTCGTACCATTTCGTAGTCCAGGTGGGCGTTCAACGGCACACTGCCGCCGCACTCGCCGGTGGTGTAACTTCAATGGTAATCGGAGCAATGGGCGCCGTGCGATAAGTCCCCGCTCCTGCAGACAACGTCGAACGGTACGTGCTGACACAGGTTGTTGCGCAACACACCCTAGTTCCTGCGCTAACGTTCGTGATGTTGCGGTGCGAACCGTCAATGCCCGCCGCACAACATGCCGGTCCTCTCGTTCGGTGGCAGTGGGCCGTTGAACGCCCACCTGGACTACGGAATGGTACGATATTGTCTTCTCCGACGAATCCCGCTTGTGCCTGCAACACCACGATGGTCGGATCCGCGTGTGGCGGCACCGCGGCGATAGACTGTGTGACGCCTGCATTATGCATCGCCATACCGGTCCGTGGCTGCGGCAATCGCTCACGACGGTCCGTCCGTCCCTCCTGCACCCACCGAATCCATACTCTCCTCTCTGTGGCTGGATGTCGTCCCACACGGGCGCCGATGTCTCGGTACGATAAACCGCTGTCGCGATAAGCCATTATTCGTCCTTTGTCGAACTTCGAAACGTGCTGGAATGACTGCCGTATTCTGCGACGAGGCATCAGGAAGCTTCCCACGCACAGGTCCGGCAGCACAACGCACTTCCACTGCTTACACCCGCCTTCTGTGCACCCTTCTTATAGTGCTTCTCGGTGGCGTGCTTGGCACACATGATTTGCACATGCCCTGCAATGCTAATTGTTTGCATGTCCTCTCGCGGGCGACGCATGCTGCGAATTTCAGGCCAATCGGATGCTTCCTTCTTTGTGTTGCATTTTGGTTGGCCAGCAGTGTATGTTGATCAAAGCAGTAGTACAACGTAGCATGTATATATCGACAGTATGCACATTTCTCACGCAGATTGGAAAAAACACTTCGGACCCAATAAAGGATTTTTGTTATATCCGTAATCGGGAATTTTGACTCCGTTTTACAGAAAAAAATTATCATGCAATTTTCTTCCTAAATCAAGGAGAGTGGCAGTTTCTCCGCTATAACCAAAGCCGTAGACGACTTTGTTACAAACGGGTACTACTTTCTTCTAAAGGAGGTATGAGTAAGTAAAAACTGCTTACTATTTGAATCGTAGAGAACTTCTGAACTCGAAGGGACATAATTTCATGCCGTCCCCTTTAAGTAAAGCTTGCCCCGTTTCTGTTTAACACAATTCAGTGCGACTGAGCTTTAGCTTCAAATTATTCTCGAAATGTCATTTTATTTTCTGCAAGCTCTAATCAAAAATAAAACTGCTAGTTCTATTTGGTAGAACAGTGTGAATCACGCATGGAATTAACTCGGGAGTAGTTAGTTTCAGAACAAGTCTGAATGGTCCGAACCAACTTTGAAACTGGCTTAGTAAATTTTTCTGCCATCAAAGTCTAGTGGTCGACATGTTCTTTGGCCGTACCTGTGTGAGCTTTTCGCTAACCACCGTCTTAAACTAAAAATTAAAAAAATAATAATTGAAAAATAAGGAAAAGTATTAAACGTTTTGCAGCCGTTACTCTGAAAAACAAATTACACAAAGTTGTCTTTACTCCCAACGCGAAAGAGTAGGATTACATGCCTTATTAATGCGTTCCGTTTCACAATTACAGATGCATTCTAAACTCGATAAGCCTCCCAATTGGCGCAGTGGTCTAACTGCTGGCTCATGACCATTCGTCCGAGAAGGGTCCGGGTTCCCCTGGGGAGGCATGGATGTTGTGTTTTTCTTACGGCACTGGCTCTCTCCTTTCCCTGGAACTAGTGACCCTAAATTAGGGACTGGCGACTGCGTATAGCCAATTGAGTTGCTCATATTGGTTGTTAAACCTACATTAAAAAAAGTTTAATATGTACACAGTCCAGTCAAAATATTATGGCTAACCCTGATGTGAACCGTAACCAGCAGCCAAATGGCATGCGTAGCAACATATGCAAATCATGTAAAACATTTAAAAGGACACGAATTCGCGGCGAGAAACTCTGGTGTCTGTGGTGTTGCATCGCTCCAGAAACGTCGAGAGGCCTCATTGAATCAATGCCACGCTAGAAACTCTGGTGTCTGTGGTTTAGCATCGCTTCAGAACGTCGAGAGTCCTCATTGAATCAATGCCACGCTAGAAACTCTGGTGTGTGTGGTGTATCATCGCTTCAGAAGCGCCAAGAAGCCTCGTTGAATCAATGC
This sequence comes from Macrothele yani, assembly GCA_039090855.1. Lineage (NCBI taxonomy): Eukaryota > Metazoa > Arthropoda > Arachnida > Araneae > Macrothelidae > Macrothele > Macrothele yani. Next base: position 87,219,292 of record CM076993.1, on the reverse strand, counting down.
CACGCGAGAAACTCTGGTGTCCGTGGTGTTGCATCGCTTCAGAAACGTCGAGAAGCTTCATTGAATCAATACCACGCCGTGCATCTGCGGTATGAAGAGTCTCGAGGAGGTCAATTCTGATACTAACAGGTGGTCATAATTTTTTAACTGTACTGTGTATAAGTGCACAATAATGCGTAAAAGAAAATCGACCGCAGGAAACAAATGCGATGTGATACGATGTGCTTTTATAGGGACAGTGTATTAAGTTATCTGAGTTTTATTTATTTATTTATTTTTTCAAATGATTTATTGGACCTGGTGGTACAGAGACATAACAAACAGGTAGACATAAACAGGATACAGATATTTCACATCAACAAGTATATATCATACATGGTTTACAGCATGCCAAATGATCAATTTACACAGTGTTGATCATGTAACACATTGTGAACAAGTACACATCAAACATAATTTTGACAGTATGCTAAATGGCGAATGTACACAGATAAGATAACCAGTGTTGGACAAGTAACACATTGAGAGCCAGTGCCGAAAGACAAACACAAACATCCATGCCTCACCGGGATTCGAACCCGGACCCATCTCGGACGAATAATCAGAAATCATCGCTTGAAACGCTGTGCCACTGGGGGGGGGGGGGGGTTGCTCGTAGTTTTGAGAACAGACGCAGCCAATACAGAAATATTCATATCACATTGAACATGAACGTGCTGTTATATCATATCATTTTATTGTTCTCCTTTAACAACGGTACCCTGTTTTCTCTAAGGGTAGAAACTCAGTCTCTATGTAATCCTTCTATGTCGCGGTGTCATCGATTTGTCGGTTGTTGACTAGGTGCCTATCCCATTTAAAAACTTGCTGAAACAGCTTCTAGTTTCCAGAGTCTGCGCGAGCTCTCTTTGTAAACGGGCTTCCAAGAAATCTCTCCAGTCAAAGATTGTTTTGTTGCTTTGGACGCGTAAGAGAGATTTTGGCGTGATATTCTGATGGCAAATCCTTTTTGCTGACTTTTCTTGTCGGAGTGCCGGGGGACGTCTGTGCTTCCTGGTAGTTGTATGTTTTTCTTCAAAAAGGAAATTCGTGGAAACCATTACTCTCTCCGTCCCCTATTTTATCCCTACCCCATCCGAATGAATGTATTAGCATAAAGGTTTTTTTTTTTTTTTTTTTATTTTCTCCGTGTTGCACGTGAATTTGCGTTGCTTGGCTGTTAAACGTTTAGGACGAGAAAGATGATTCGAGTAGTTACAGAAAATGTGTTCTTTGATTCTGGTTCTATGTATGCCCGGAAGTCTGTAACCTTTGTTCTCTTCGAAGTTTTTTCTTGCCTAATGTGCTTATGACTATGAGTGTCATAGAAATGTAAGTATAATCAGAATATTCCATCCGTAGCAGCATCAGCGGTGTTTTCAATGGAATATGAATTTCAGAACCTGCCCCTCCCGCATCGCTCTTCCCACGTTTATAAGTGAGTCGCGGAAAATTTCTCATCGGCCGCCACCGGGAATCGAACCCAGGGTCTTCCAGTTACGCGCCGGACATGCTACCACTGCACCACAGCGGCCTCGAATTCTCCAGACTCACACATGACTAACTGCCAAACCACTTGGCGGGTTGCTTTTTGGAGCCTCGCACAATGCTGGGGATTCACCAAAGATGGTAAGCAGCAACTGAACAAATAACTAGGAGACGAATGAATGGTGCAGTATGTGGTGCAGTGGTAGCATGTCCGATGCGTAACTGGAAGACCTTGGGTTGGATTCCCGGTGGCGGCCGATGATAATTTTTGCGTGACTCACTTATAAAAGTGGAAAGATCGGCGACTTCTGTTTGACGTTCCTCATCCACGTCAGTTGTGTGTAATATAATAATCGTCCCTCCCGTCTCTTCCACAACTTTCTTTTTTATTTAGTTTTTGGCGGGGAGGTGGTTAACGACAAAATCATTCACAGCTCCAGAGGCCCAACCAGAAGAGAGTTTTAAGGGTTAAAACCTCTTCCGGAGCCCAGAGTTTTTTGGGGTTATTTGTTGTTGTAAGGATTCGCATTAGCAGTGCTATTGTACTATCTCCTGTGTCATTATATCTCTGCCTCCTTCATTCGATTTAATTTTTTCCCTCCAGTGAACGCTCCTAAAACAAAATTTCAAACGAATTGTTTTCTAATACTGTTAAATTTTAAACCTGTAGCTTGAGCCTGGAGCATAGATGATATAATTATTGAAAATTTTCCACTGCCCGTCTGTCCATCTCATTGAGACATAAAGTGGAATAAACTTGTCCTTGTGAAGCCGCCAAATCACGTCAGGGCTGGGTATGACCCCTACCCCCCAGTGGTGTAGAAGAGCTTTACTTGCTACAAACAGTTTTAATAAATATTTTCTCTATGTCATTTTCTAGAGTCTGTGCTTTTGCTACAGCTAATTCTACATTTTCCATACGTACAAGAAACCTTAGCACAGTTGTGACACACTCGAATGCCTCTTTCATTCTTCATTATCGTCCTCGTGATTCATTCTTCATTATCGTCCTCGTGATTTCTTCAGTACATTCTTTTCTTTGAAGTTTTATTTTTTATGTTCACTATAATCTAAGTTGAGGGTTCACTATAAACACAAATGTTAATGTACATTTCTGGTGTTGTGGGTCGGGACCAATGATTTAAGTTCACTATAGCCGAATGTTCACTATAACAGAGTTCACTATATCCAGAGTTGACTGTATATAGTGATACTGTTTCAAAAATGTATTTTTCTCCAAAGATATCAATAATACAACCTGCGTCCGAAAATTTCCAGGACTGACAAAATTTGTATGTAATATCGATTACAACGTATGTGCGATAAGTTCCAAGACTGACTGCATAACTGACGTAACAGTAGTGGGATAAAAATATCACGTATAGGGTAAACATTGATAATTTCATGGCATAGGTAAATTCGTGAGAGAGCGTAAGCGGCTATTTGTAGAATAACTACTATCTTAGTTTCAACTTTTTATCATAAATGGCAGCAGATGTCCAGTTTCTAAAATCGCGAGGAGATCGTCAGTAAGTTGTTTTGTTCGCATCACAGAGAAAGTTTTTCAAACGCGGGGCGGGAATTGAATAGTTTTTTGTGCTGGTGTTTAGCATACAAGACAGAAGTGTAACCGGGGCTTCCATATTTATCAGAAGTGAAGTGCAGTAGCCATTTTTAGAGATAGTGAACTGTAATAGTTTTGTTTCATTTTCCGCCATTTTGATGAGCTGGGAAGCAAACGTCAATGTACTTCTTTTCCCACGCCACGCAGCAGAGAAGGGGGTGTTAGATTTATAGTTTCGTCGATGTGAGAAGAATGAAAATGGACATTATTGCTTTTCCGCCGTCCCAAGCAGCACGACGAAGCGAGAAGAGGGGGCAGCGAGCCAATTGAAGAATCTTGCGTTTTCGGAGAGAAGGTACTTCTAGGGTGTGGCCGCGCTTTCTAGGAATCCGTCGGACTTCTTCGGCAGGGGAGAGTTTTAGGGGGTTCTCCGGGCAAGAGGACAAGAGACTCGGCTGGCAGGAATCGAGGAAGAAGGAATTCGGCGTACTGACCATTAGAGCAAGAAGGACACCGAGGTGTTTATATAATAAGGAAAGAGTGAAAATGACGGAGAGAGGGAGTAAGCAATGAGGTTGATGATAATAGACAAAAGGAATCGGAACAAGGCTTAAAGATATTCCCCGCAACATCTGAATAAAAGCCCTCCTCACTGCAAAAATTTAGCTTCGTCGATTCTCTTTTATATACTTGGTATTTTATTTATCTGCTCCAGTCGGGAGAACTTCGGGTTAAACCCCCGATACAGAACTTACTGCAAAGGAAGCATCAAACGAACCCTTCACACAGGGCGCTGTAATAGAACTCAGCACCAAGCTCTGTAACAGAAGAGTGATTTCAAGAAGGAAAATAGATGTAAGCAAACAATATTTAACCTAGTTATTGATTAGATTCCTGTCTAATTTAAAAATGCACTTGTAAGTCAATTATCAGCGTTCTATAGCATTTAGAGGCTTAGCCACGGACGCATGGTCCTTAGCTTTAGGTAGGCATTAATGCTGGTTTAAAAAAAACTTTTTTCCATAATTTAGACTACAATATCTGATTTCTAAATCGTAATAATGATGGTTCAACTAGACACTTCAGTTCTTCCAGTTTTAAATTAATTTTTGCCTGTAACGAAGTACCCAAGATATCACCAACATATCACCAACAGGTGGTAACTACGTGATACGTAATAATTGATGTAATTGAAATGTAACAAGATATAGCTAATATATACAGTTTTTATGAACAGGCCCGTGTAAAGAGAAGACTACAACTGGGACGGCGAATTTCGTAGTGTTATATGGAAATATTCAAACATATTTAAATTGTAACTTTTATCATTTTGTGTGCCAACGACAGTGAGAAATTTCCTCCCCAGTCAGAAAGGCGCCAAGCGCAGATACATTTCGGAGAAAGATCATTCTCTCGCCGGACCCCTCCCACGGACAAAAGGATAGTCCCATTCTTTCCCCAGCCGTCGCCAGAATCTCTAGCCGACGGGTACAAAGGACCAAGCAATTAAGAATTTCTTCTTATGTCAAGGGGACAGAACGTGTAAGGGAATGTGACAGAGAGGAGCTTTCATGGCGATCTCGAGGAAAAAGTAGGAAGGATTTTGCTCGGAGGCCAAGGCAGGACAAACGACGAGGTAGTGGTCGTTATAACAGTAAACACAATTAACGAGGATGTCAAAAAAAAAAAAATAGGGCTCAATGTTGCTTTTGCATGATACGGTAACATATGCAGTGTCAAAACTCTTACGATGAAAATGAAGATGTGTTCATGTGCGACGCCTCTGAAAGCTGCTGATAATGTCTGAAATTAAAATGCGAAAATGGCCCTTTATGGAAAAAGAGGGCATTTTATTGATAAAAATATGTATTTCTTCCATGTTTGACTAGAGTAAACTGTGCAATATATCATGTATAGTATTATTTCTATATTTCTTTACATTCATGCAATGTTGTGCATACCAATTGACAGCTTGTTCATCATCACAAACTTAGCAAGGTATTATCACGAAGTTACCAAGGTTATCATAAAATAATCACTGGTAAACATTATGCAAAAACATGTGTTGTGGAACACAAGTAAACAGTCCTACAGTTCTCCAAGTTACTGGCATTATGTACAAATGTGTTGTTGCGTATCAGTACTGGTGTTTGATAAACATGGGCGATAAATTTTTGTGGTCAAAATGGAAATTTCTGAAATTATCACAAAATTGCCACTGTTTGGCCAATCAACGAACAGTTAGAAACCAATTTATACCGGTACCTACAGGCGGTGAGTTTCAGTAGCTGTTTCTAACAAAAACGGATGTTTGCTCTCTGGTTTTTCATGGCTTAAATGAAATTGAACGAGAACGCTTGCCATGACTCCCTTAATGCCCGTCTGCTGCCTGTCGGTACCGGTATAAACTGGTTTCCAGCTTTCCGTTGATTGGCCAAAGGCTGCTGTCTCCTAGCATATTCCTGATATTTTTATCGCACTGCAGTTGCGTCCGTTATGCAGTCAGTCCTGGAACTTTTCGCAAATACGTTGTATATCGATATTGCATGCAAATTATTGGCGTACTGTTCATATAGCTTTTGTTAGTACATAACCCTTTGCAGAAAAAATTCTAGTTGCGAGCCTAAACAACTCTTTAGGCTATACGCAGTCGTCCATCCCTCATTTAGGGCCACTGTGTAGCACCACTCACGGTAGATCCTTGCTAACGGTTATGCGAGGAAATTCCAGGAGGAAGACCATTTGCGAGACGCTCGGACCAGCACTCCTACCGCCAACAATCACGCCACGCTCAAAAGTCGCTCAGGGAACTCGTTTTGCCCACTCCGACTTACAGTCGAACGGTGATATTCGAAGGGCTGATCTGCCTGATTTATGTACGTACCGCGTTCTCGTGCCCTCTTACATGCCGGAGTGTACCACTTGTGCGAGAAGGGAAGTGTACCTAATAAACTGACATCTCAGTGTATGTATTTGAACTAAAAATGTAAAATAACCCGGTATGAATAAATAAGACAGTGATGAAATATGGTAACAGGCTGATTTTTTTTTTTATATATATACTGAGTGGCATTTGTTTTTTACTATTACGATACGACGTGCATTGTAAACAGAAGCGTGAATTATGCCTTCTTCAATGAGAAAATTAGCTGCCTCGTATGCAGTCATCGTGACCCGAAGGCGATAACAAGGCTGTCACAAATCAAAAGCTCCGGCGAAAGGCCTCGTAAATCAGAAGCTTGAAAAACCCAAATGCGTGAGGAGGCGGCAAGTGCGAAGCTGAGGACGGGGGCTGATGATGTCGCATTCTTACAGCAGCATGCAAAAAATAAAAAATAAAAATAAAATGCAGTTGATGAAGAAGTGGAAGTCACCTGTGAGCTGAGGTGTAAATTCTTGTGATTCTAACCTTTCAACAAGTCCCTCTACATACGTCCCAGGGAAAAAATAAAAAAATAAACAAAGAAAGAAATGTATGCTTACATTAGTACTACGTATATATATATATCTTTAATGTCACATTGCAAAATGTAATTCAATCATTGAACTAAGGAAGCGAAGAGATAAAGAATAATGGAGACTATTTAACTCATCTTCGTTTTACCGATGACGTAATCATTTTTGCAACTGCTCCATCAGAGCTACAGAGTATGATCCAGGGGCTTGCCGACAAGAGTAAAGAAGTGGGATTAAAAATTAACTTTCAGAAGACAACTGATGTACATTGCTTTTTCAAAAAATGAAGAATTATCGATTGACGAGGAAAAGCTGGAGATAACCAATTCCTGCATTTAACTTGGACAGCAGATAACAAGCGAGGGTCACATTGAGGAAGAAATTAATCAGCGTATAAAACTTGGTTAGAGAGCTTTTGGAAGAAGCAGTACAATTTTTGTCTTAAAAGAAAAGTGTTTAATCAATGCATCCTTCCAGTGCTTATATACAAAGCGGAGACATGGACTTTAATTAAAAAAGACATGCAAAGGCTGCAAACAATTGAAAGAAGCATGGACAGATGAATGCTTGGTGTAACCAGGAAAGATAAGAAGTGGAACTCGTGGATCAGGAGAGTGGACGACATCATGATCACAGTAAAATCCCTAAAATGGCAATATACTGGACATGTTGCCAGAAGGACGGACCACCGATGGACAACCGAAATATTAGACTGGATTTCAAGGGACAGGAAAAGATCCAGAAGAAGACCACATGTGAGATGTGAGATGGGTGGATGAAATTCGAAAGTATGCGGGAGTAACATGAAGGCGACTGGCCCAAGACAGACCGTTGCGGAAGAATATATATATATATAATCAAATTTGCAAAATAAGAATGGATATCTAAATTAAAACATTTTAATTAAAAAACTAAAAGAAAAAAATAAAGCTAGTACCATGAGAAGCGCCAAAGGCAGCTGTACCTCATGTAATAGCATACGTAGAGTGAATTTTTAAGAATTACAATAAAATTTAAAGACTTTTTTTTTAGAAAATACAAAATTGAATTCATAATTGAAAACATTCATACACACATACATATTGTGCACTAGTGTATTAGTGTATTTCCTTTTATAGAACTTGATTTGGGAAAAACTTATTCTGCATAGGTTAATCCCAAACATGACGAAATTTGCGATTATTTTTAAGTTTTTTGCTTTTCTGAATGAATAGTTTAGGTAACAGCTGTTGTATTCGTATATTTATGTTTCGTTACGGTACTTTATGACGTACTACAGAGGCGAAGCACATGTCAAGATGGCAAAGCAGCAGCAATAAATTCCGTCGGTGTTGCTTAATTGGTAAGGCATTCAGCTTCGGAGCAGAGGAATGCGGGTTCGATCCTCGTCTCCCACAAATTTGTGAATTCCACGAATTGTGTTTCTAGAAGACACATTATAAATGTCGTTCGTATGTATTATATTTCCAAGGTTGCAGTGAGTTACATCTAAAAAACGTAGGGTACAAGGCTGTTTGGTTGTGGACACGATAACTGCGTTTCTTCGGTGATAGTGCATGGTAGACTATTTTCATTTGAGTCCGTTCAAAAACATCTTTTTTGCAACCGAGTGTCTGATGACTTACATATTAGTCTTTCAACAGAATTTGATTTCTGTCGCCGTAGAAGAACAATACTAGTTTTGTTTTATTTATTTATTTATTTTTTCCACGTTTAGAAAATGTGTTGCGCCAATGACAAAAAGTCCCCTAGTACATAAGTTTTATGTTCTACGTGAGGCATTATAATATTTTTTTATTTTCATTATAGTCTGCCCCTTGGTTTTTTGCCTAATATAATTACCATAGTTCTCAAATTCTCTTTCCAGTACTATTTTATTTAACAAATCCACCCCTTCAGTAACATTTTTAAGCTGCGCAAGTTTTTTATCAACTGATTCCCCGAAATAGTGTTTCACGAAAGTAAGAATAGGAACAGAAAAACTGTCTCCTCTAAAACGAGAGAACTGAAACAAAAATCCGTGCCTAAAATTCATTGTTATCGGATTATGTTGGAAAACTCTGATTCATTTTGAGGTTTTCCGTAGTGCTTTGGCCAATTAAAAGCAAGTAGCTAATACTTTTCACGGAAGTTAATGATCCGATTTGCGACGGCTTGCGTTTAAGTCGCCTTCTTGTAACGAATTAACATCGCGAAATGTAGGCTGATTGTATTATATAATGGGCTAACTCATTTTAGTTATGCTGCGAAACAAGGATGATTTTTTTAATTTTCCTATTTTAACTGCAGTTTTGTTCCCCAGTTTCTTATGAAGGAGAATTACGATTTCTCCCTTTACTTTATCATGGAAGGTAAATTCCCAGCTGCTGTTCATAAAAACGTAAAAAAAAAAAAAAAGAAAAAACACAACATATATTCAAAAATTTTCGAGTGCAATTCTGCAAAATGCCTGCCTCTTTTGGATTAGGTGAAATATTTGCTGTGATAATCCCATTCTTTCGAGGCTTTTATGGAAGTTGTCATACCACGGAGGCTGCTAGATTAGAAACTGGTAATTTCCAAATTCTCTTCATTTATATGGTTTCCTGATGCTATGATGTTCTGCATTTCCCTTCGTTAATTCTTGTACAACGTATTATAATATTTTTTAGACATTCTTCTTTGGATGTTTAACGTAAAGCATAAGCTAATTGTATCATCCACGATTATGACGTCAGGACTATCGCGATCGGTGTTCGAATCTGTTATTTATAGGCCTGGTCTATTACGTGATATTATAATTCTGAATTTTGAGAGCAGATTCTGGTTGGTACTTGTGATAAGGTAGAGGATAGCCTTGTACTAGCCCATATTTAAATTCAGGATTTCGATTGAAGATCTTCGCTATACCTAGATCTCCCTGTTCAGAAGTTCTTTTTTTACGAGCATAAGACAGCCAGCAAAAATGTTCTTCATAGTTTCAGTGGCTTTACCAGAATTTCTACGTGATTGTTTTGTTGTTCTGGATGGCAATAGTATAGTCCTGGATTGTATTTTTTTTATAGTGCACGATTTTTCTTCTTAACCATTTTAGTGTTGAATTTTTGTCTACAATTTTCTTGTCCTAAAGTATTATTATTTTGTGTTTTACCCAGCGTTTCTGATATAAGATAATTGCCAGCTATTTTTTTTTTTATGTTATCGGAAATCCTAAGCAAGATGTTATCAGAAGTAAGCACTGTAGAGATTTCAGGAGAAGAGGTTTGTAATTCTGTAAAAACACTTCAGAATGATGTATTGCCTGTAGAGCAGATCGCATATAACAGCTTAGATGTCGAAATATGGATGTGACAGTGCTATCGATCGGTTTGCTGGAACTTGTCAATTGCGTTGGGAGTTAGGACTCGTCCCTTAGGACTGGAGAAATACTATCATTTTTTCCTTTGTATGGCGAAAAGGTAATTAGACCAAACCTAAGTACAATGGTGGTGTCAGACTGATGAGTGTGCCAGGGACTAGGTTTCGAAAGGTCGTCATTGATACGTTACTTGTCTTTACGTCAGAGAAAATGCAAGATGTACTGAGTGGTTTTATGCCTGGTTAGTGCCGTACTAACCAGTTTTTTGCGTTATGTATCATAACTGAATAAAAGAATCTGTTCGTTGGTCAGGAAGTTTTTGCTGCATTTGTAGACCTGAAGGCTAGTTATCGAGTAAAGAGGATGCTTCTGTGGAACATCTTGAAATATTATGGTATAATTGAGACACCTTTTAAGCATCAGCATTGCGTGCCTAAAAAATTGAGGGGGGCAGGGAGGACTGTTGCCTTCCCAGAATAATCATTCCAGGGTGTAAATTCATGCTCTGGGGATGTAAAAAATAGAGATTGTAATTAAAACAAGAAAGTTGCACCCTTCAGTATTTTCTTTTTAAAGACTTTTGCTAGTTACATGAAGTATTTCATGTAGTTAACCAGGGTACAGAGTAATACACACTATGAGGTGTGAACATCTCATATCCATGAAGCGAATTTTCCAAAACAGTGAACGGAGGCATATAAAACAATATGCTGATATGCCTAACCCCCATGACCTTTCCGAACGTGTCGTTGGGATGAAGAACTAATTAATCATTTGTGCTCGTCGCAGAAAGTTTTCTGAGCGTGTAACCTTGAGCAGAATTTTTCCAAGCCCTACAGTTAAAGCTTCTTCTTAGTATTATCTTCACTATGCGATGTTCATTCGTTCTGCGCCGGTTTGTTTTTCGTTCTGCATTTCTGTGGAATGTTGTGTTGTCAGCGTTCACATAACGTTTAACGTTTACGCTTTACTCGGTATTCACAACCTGTTGTTCTTGTGTATTTTACCTAGTTCTTACATTTTTAATAAAATTACGTCGAAAACCTGAAGTGTGATTTTGAACGGTCATAATACTTGCGTATAACGGCGGTATGTGGAAAAGTAAAAACCACGTATTATTTGAGTGGAACTCGAAGATGCGTAATTTTGGTGTCGAAGGGGGCGTAATTTTGAACTCGAAGGGGCGTAATTTCAAATCTCACCCTCCCAGATAAGAAAAGGTTTCTACGGTCTTGCTCTTCAACCACTGCTGATAAGGAACGATGACGAACAGTCTGGCGTTATCTTTTACAAGGTGCTAAGTTATCTGGAAATAAAGCCCTGTCTTTTATTATAAATTATTTTAAATATTACACATATTTTCTCTTATACGTGAATAATGTTATATAATGTGTTTTGTACATTGATACCATTTTGCCGTGGTTTTACTTCTTCACAAAAACGACAGCCAGATCTAAAGGATGTGTGATAACAGTGCGAATGTGTGTAAAACTCTTAAGTTTTTCTTCCTTGAACTTCGCAACGACTCAGATCAGATCAGATGTAGAGGATTTTAGGAAGAGAGTGTCTGACCCCCAAGTCTTAAACAACTCTTAGAAGTATGAAGCTAGGAGATTTGGACTAGAATGCCCGATAGGAAAGTGACACGGGAGCGAGGTAGAACGGTAGAAAGGGGAAGGAAGACGCCCTTATTTATTTACCTGGGGGCCAGTACACAGGGCCCGACGGCTTAACGTGCCCATCCGACGCACGGCGGATATTTAGCGGTTCAAGCGTTCGTACCTGGCTGGAATCGAACCCGAGGTCTTCTCCGTAGCAGTCACGACCGCTAGGCCACCGGCGGCACCTCGTAGCGACTCCATTAAGCCTCCTATTTATATTTGTCGCCCCATCGTAACTTGCCCTCTGATTTAAATTTTCTAAATAGGGGGCATATGTGCCCCCAACTTAAGTAAACGGTCCAAAGTCAGCAGGGGTCGCGCTGGCTCTTTTAAAGTTTTCGCCCATTTATTCGCCAAGTTCAATTTTTTATCGCTAAAGTGTTATAACAGTACAAAAAGGTAATCGCCAAAACGATTTTCGTAAATTGCGAAGATGGCGATCGGCAACGTGACCTGAAAAAGTCAGGAATCAACAGGAGCGATTACTTACTAATTCAATCTTGTTTATTCAGTAGATACAGTGTAAGAAATAAGTAGTATGAATTCACGAAAAATTTGCGAAAATAACGTGCAGCAAAGTTGCCGGTAAGTGTCCGTCTTGAAAAGTTGATGTTTCTTCAGTATTTTGACATACTTTCGGTAGTCAGTAATTCCGTTTATTTCAGAACAATCCGTTTCGGGGTTTTCCTTATTTTTACTGAAATTGCGCCTTTTTCCTTTAAAGATTACTAGGTTAACGAGCCTTTGATTATTCACCCCTGGTGGGATGTGAACGAGCAACCTTCGGAACGGTAAGCTCTTGTCTTACCGCTGAGCCAATAAGTCGCGTTACGTCTCTCGCGTTTATGGCAGAACTCTTAATTGCTCGGTTATGAAATGTTTTTTGTTATTAATGTGGAAGAATGAGTCATTTTATTTTCTGTTGAAGCTTATTATTTTCTGAATACATTTGTAATAATTTTATTTTTTCTCTAGGAGGACATATTAGAAATTACATATTTCTTTCATTGTGATTTTTTGAAGCAACATAATGCTTGGAACTTGAGATCTTATTAAACTAACAAGGACTTTCAATTATCTTTAAGGAGAAGTGAAATATACTGCTCTATAGTATTATTTCACAAAACTCCTAAATATAAAATTTACTCTTGATAGCTATTGTCTTAAGGGGTCCACAGATTGATACATAGACATTATACAATCAATTTAGTAGATAATCAAACCTCAAATATTCCATCGAATCTCTGAATACCGCAAATTTTCCTTCATATGGGTACGGAAAAAGTGAGAATAGAATTTTTCTGTTAATATGCGAAAGAAATTGCGGAAAGATTCCTGAAAATTCAGAATTTTCCGTTAACACCTTTTAAAAGCTACAACTTACCGTTAATATACGAAAAGAATTCGGGAAAGGTTTCTGAAAATTAAGAATTTTCCTTGGGTACGAAAAATCCGCGAAAAATTCGCCCCCCTCATTTCACGGAAAAAGTTGTACCAGAAATATGCTTCGTTAATCTACAAAACAAAATTAACTCGTGAATTTCAAAAAAAATATTTTCTAGTGTAGGCACGTCAAGACGAACAGAGTTGAAGATACTTCACCTAGCAATAACAAGATGAAGATATAAATCAAGGACTTCAAACTCGCGTTTGCTTAACAAGACAAAATTATCAGATTTTAGCTCGCTATGGCGAAGCGTAACAAAATATATATACTCGTACAATATTATCGATTAATTATCGTTCGCGTTTGCATCTCGTATTGCTTTCAGCACTTAGTCTTCGAGCACGTCGATTTACTTACCTTTGACTCACTGCGAGTGATTACCAACTTTAAAAATCCGTCTGGAAAAATAATGTGTCGTTAAGTCAGAAAAAACGTCTAACGAGAAAAAAGAATGTACATAAGAATACAAAAAACTCAAAACGAAAGTGAAATTAGAGGTATATGTCACGCGAAAGGCAAGGAAGTTAGGGAAAGATCATGGAAATTACCGGAGGACAAGATTCAAAAATGCCTACAAGAAAAAAATATATATGTATTATGAGTGTAAAGGGAGACGAGGTAAGCTCTCTTCTTTGTCTTTGGGTTTTAGGTTTTACAAGTTCAATGTTTGTACTTCTTCTCTGTTTTTTTGCTTTAAGCATTTAGGCACTGACAAGTCTATTAACTTTTTTGCGGATTTTAACTCTTTCTTTTCTTGGTAACTTTGCGCGTTTTTTAGGCACTTAGGCCAAGCAGCTGGCCATTCATTATTCATAGTTCTTGAATTTGCGCTATGTTTTCAAAGTAGTTAGGTTCTTAATAACTACTTTATTATGCAGCACTTCTGAAATACTTTGTACATATTGCAACTAATTGTTTATGTCATATAACCTTCACTAAGCATTTCTTTAGTTAATTATTGTCTTTGTTTTGTTCTCGTTTTTGTGTTGTCAGAAGTTGTGGAGTGGGGGGTATTATAATCCAGTTTTCTTTCAGGAATCTGGGTTTTTTAAAAAATTAATATTTCCTTTTTTAATTGCAATGTTAAAAATTTTGAATACTTTTGTATTGCTATTCAGGTTTAAATTCTCTCTCAGGCGAACTTGGCAATTTGTTATTGCTGAACATTATTTCTAATTATCATGTCACTCTCACAACTCGAATTTTCTATATTCTTCTTCTTTCTGTTTAATAGTAACAGATGAAGAGCATGGATCGGGCCAAGAAAGTTATGGATGCAAGCTAAATTGTTAACTAAAGCTAAGTCATACAACTCTGCGGAGATCATGATATATATATATATATATATATATATATATATATATATATATATATATATATATATATATATATATTTAAAAAAAATTTTTTGGTGGGCTTATTTCTTGCATCTATGACTTTGCAAAAACCCATTTCCAACTAGGTCTTCGTGGAAGTGAGAAAATGCAGAGTTTTTGCTGGTCCTTGATAAAGCCAAGGCTCAGTATTCTCGACACTTTCTACATTCAGTTGTTTTATTTTTTTCTCTTTTTACTCACACCGGTAAATACATAACTTTTTCTATGTTGTACTTGGTATGAGTCAAAAAAATTATTTTTGCTGCGGTCTCTTCTTAATAGAATGTGAATTCTGAATTTTAATAACTGCTGTGTTGCGCGTTTTGATCTTCAGGTTATTTTGCAACTTTCATTTTAAATTCAAAAGTTTTTCTTTTGTTTTCGGCTTTGCTCTTCAGTATATATATATATATATATATTCTATTAAGAAGAGACTGAAGCAAAAAAATGTTTTGACTCACACCAAGTACAACATAGAAAAGGTTATATATTGACCGGTGTGAGTAAAAAGAAAAAAAATAATAGAAAAACAGAATGTAGAAAGTGTCGAGAATACCGGGCCTTGGCTTTATCAAGGACCAGCAAAACTCTGCATTTTCTCACTTCCACAAAGACCTATTTGGAAATGGGTTTCTGCAAAGCCACAGATGCAAGTAATAAGCCCACCAAAAAATTAAAATATATATATATATATATATATATATATATGTCATAATTTACTTAAGAGCAAAACTGAAGACTAAGGAAAAAACTTTAGAATTTAAAACGAAGGTTGCAAAATAACCTGAAGATCAAAACGCGCAACGCAGCAGTTTTGAAAATTCAGAATTCACATTCTATAAAGAAACCTAAGCAAAAAAATACATATATAATTTTGACTCACGCCTAGTACAACATAGAAAAGGTTATGTGTCTACCTGTGTGAGTAAAAGGAGAAAAGATAAAAAAATAAAATAAAACAACTGAATGTAGAAGGTGTCGAGAATACTGAGCCTTGGCTTTATCAAGGACCAGCAAAAACTCTGCATTTTCTCACTTCCACAAAGACCTAGTTGGAAATGGGTTTCTGCAAGGCCATAGATGCAAGTAACATTCCCACCTAAAATAATTTAAAAAATATATATATGTCATGTCCTCCGTAGAGTTGCTTGACCTAGCACTAGTTAACAATTTCGCTTGCATCCATTAACCTTCCTGGCCCGACCCATGCTCTTCATCTGTTACTATTAAACAGAGAGAAGAAGATTAAAGAGAACTCAAGCTGTGAGAGTGACATAATAATTAGAAATGATTTTCAGCCATAACGAAAAGCCAAGTTCGTTAGAGAGAGAATTTAAACCTGAAAATCAATGCAAAAGAAAACCGAATTTTTACATTGCAATTAAAAAAGGAAATATTAATTTTTAACGAACAGATTTTTGAAAGAAAACTTGAGTCTAAAACCCCCTACTCTACAACTTATGACAGCACGAAAACGAGAATAAGTTAAAGATAATAATTAACTAAAGAAAACTTTGTGAAAGTTATATACCTTAAACAGTTAGTTGCAATATGTACAAAGTATTTCAGCAGTGCTTTAAGTGCATAATTAATTAGTTATTAAGAACTTAACTACTTTGAAAAAACAGCGCATTGAAAAGGAACAAGCTTAGCCATCTTCTGTTCCTAGGTACCCCAAAAGACGCACAAAGTTACAAAGAAAAGAAAGAGTTAAAACCCACAACAATGTTAACAGACAAACCAATGCCTAAAAGCTGAAAAGCTAAAAAACAACAGAGAAAAAGTACATGAAGTACAAACATTGAACTTATAAAACCTAGAACCCAAAAACAAGGAAGAGAGCTTACCTCTTGTGTGACAAAAACTTTTCTCCTCACAAGAGAAGAACATGGCTGACCTCTTCCGCCACTCCTAGTCGCTGGGGGGCAGAGAGGGTGGGGCTGATGGCCTCCTCATACAGCAAGAAACCAACGCGCGGAGATTTTAACCAGAGAAAAAAATATATAAACTTAAGACTGTGGATCTGTATGATCAGAAAGAGCAGAATTAACTCTCCAGAATACATGAGAAATATTATAAAATACACGAGCAGTGTATTTAATAATCTTTGCATGTATTAAATCACCTTAGTGAGCTTCTATAGATTAATCAGAATCTTATTAATTTTAATGTTGCCTCCACAGAGTTGTATGACGTTAAAGATAAAATTTCTCTTAAAGAAATTTCCAGTAATTTTGTGACCATCAGGTTTCTAAATAAAACCTATGATCATCTCAATGTTAGGAAGCTGTTCTACAATAATGCAATTTTTTCCCCATCCACAGGCACCAGTCTATTGTAAGTTTTAAATATGTTAAGACCTTAGGGTCAATAGTTAAAAACTACAAACTTAATTATTCGAGTTCCATACCTGTAGTTACTGCATGTTCTTGTGATGAACATAAAGACACAGTTCACTATGATAAGAATTACAAGCATATTTATCACTGGTAACTTGAGTTTTGTCGAAAATGACAAGCTTAGGAATTTATTAGAGTATGGTTCTAAATTTAGACCTTCCTTCCAAATCTCCAAAGAGAGGATTCTTGAGAGCTTCACTCAAGATGTTAATAGGTACTGTGACGTACCTGCCAGCAGGACGCACATGACATAAAGGCAGATAGTAGTCAGAACAAACGTCCGCGTAGCTCAATTGGTAGAGTGAATTATTCCGGAATGAGGGAATCTGGGTTCGAATCCTGGCGTGGACAGAAATGACGGAGAAATTTACTTCGTTATAGTACATTATAAAAACCAGTTTAACATACAATCAGCTTATCGAGGCCTTCGCAGAATGGAAATATAATGTAATCAATAGCTTCACTAATGAGTTGGCAGGTCTTGATTTTTGTTTTGATAGAAATCTATTTTTCTCTGGAGATGCTAAAAGGTCACTCTCCAAACTACAAGACCTATTTATTTTTACCACTACGGATAAAGCTAGCAATAATTTTGCAATTATCTGTAAGAAATTCTATTTTGAATTGTTAACCATGGAACTCAATAATAGAGTAACCTACGAGCCCGTAAGTTATTCTACCAATCAGTTAGAAAATCGTTTTAAGGCATTCTTCAAGAAATTTAAAATCCCACAAATGAGAAGACATGAGCCTAAATTTCCCTTTCTTTTTGCAACTGTTAAGTTTCATAAAGATCCAGTGAAGTTCAGATTCATAGCTAGTGGAGTCAGGAGTCATAAAAAGAAAATTGATCTAGCTTTTGAAGAAATCTTGAAGAAGGTCTTGAAACACATTAGTAACTGTACTAATTTGAAGTACAGAGATTTTTGGATAATTAATAATAATGCAGAAGTAATTTCCACTATACTCGAAGTAAATCCCTTAGATATTAATAGTTATGGGTTTGAGAACCTATATACTAATCTGCCTCTATCAGATATAATCACTACCTTTAAAGAGCTGTATGCAGAATTTAAACTTAACCAATTTGTTAATGTAGGAGCCTAGAACTCTTATCTCAATTGCTGCATAAAAAATAACCATATCTTATATAATAATACTCTCTATAAGCAAGTAAACGTATCCCTATGGGAACGTCAACATCCACAAGTATTGCAAATCTATTCCTGTTCTTTAAGGAATATAAATTCATTAAAAATCACTCCACTTGCTCCGATAACTACCTTTACACCTTTAGATATATTGACGATCTGCTGTGTATAAATAATTCAGAAGTTATAGAAAGTGATTTTGATAATATCTATCCTAGCTCTCTTAACTTATGTAAAACCAACCACAGTAATCAGGAACTAGAGTTCCTAGACTTAAGCATTAAACTTAACAGAGGTAACCCATCCATTAGCCTCTTTGATAAAACAGTTAATTTTCCTTTCAAAGTAATTAAATATCTACACTGGAATAATAACATATCAACCAAAGTAATTGAGAATGTACTAATTTCTCAGGTGCATAGAATTTCAAGAATTTGCAGCAACAATTTGGACTTCAATTACCACATTAATTTACTATTAGACAATTTTCTAGAAAACAAAATTCCTACTTCTTTCATCAAAAGAACTTTAAGAAAAATTATTCTGAATAATAGAGTAAGGTTGGCAGATCTGCTTTAATTTTCTACACAGTTAATAATATGATTCTGACCAATGAAAGCCTTTTTTGGAAGTTGGTCTAGAGGATGCATATTAACTACAAAAAGAACCTTAGTGCTATGGATAAGAAGGTCCTATTAAAAATAAAAAAATAAATAATATAGACAAAATCACAAAAAAACTTAAAAATCTGTTTATGAAATAAAATAAAAATAAATATAAAAGAAAACTAGTTATTCACTCACTAGAATAGCTATACTAAAAATAGTGAAACTAATATTAAAATTAATAGGATTCTGAATAGTCTATAGAAGCTCACCATGGTGATTAAATACATGCAAAGGTTATTAAATACACTACTTGTGTATTTTATAATATTTCTCATGTATTTTGGAGATTTAAATCTGCTCTTTCTGATCAAACAGGTCCACATTCTTAATTATATTTTTCTCTAGTTAAAATCTCCGTGAGTAGGATTTTTCAGTGTGTGGAGGCCTTCAGCCCCACCCACACTGCCCCCAGCGACTAGGGAGTGGCAGGGGTGAATGAAAGTTTGGGGTAAAAGGTCGGCCATGTTTCTTCATGAGTGGAAGAAGTAAAGTTGCATAAGAGGTAAGCTCTCTTCTTTGTCTTCAGGTTTTGGGTATTCCAAGTTCAATGTTTGAACTTTTTAAAAAAAATTTCTAATTTTTGCTGTAAGCATTTAGGCACTAGCAAGTATATTAACTTTTTTGCGGATTTTAACTCTCTCTTTTCTTGGTAACTTTGCGCGTTTTTTAGGGCTCTTAGGCTAAGCAGTTGGCCGTTTTTTTGTTCTTGTAGTCAACGATGTGTTTTCAATGTCGTTAAGATCCTAATAACTACTTAATTATGCACTTAAAGCACTTCTGAAATACTTTGTACATATTGCAACTAACTGTTTATGTCATATAACCTTCACAAAGCATTTCTTTAGTTTATTATTGTCTTTATTTTATTCTCGTTTTTGAGTTGTCAGAAGTTGTGGAGTAGGGGGTTTGTAATCCAGTTTTCTTTCAGGAATCTGTGCTTTAGAAAAAAATTAATATTTCCTTTTTTTATTGCAAAGTTTAAGAATTTGTAGCACTTTAGTATTGCTATTCATGTTTAAATTCTCTCTTAGGCGACTAGGTAACTATTGTATTTTATCAAATTGTGAAAATTAAATAATGAAATGAGATTTTATTGAAAATATTTAGTTGAATGTAAGCATGAAAATATAAACTTAACTTTCACAATTATCGAAGAATGTAACCTTTAAGGAGAGAGAGAAAGGAATACTAAGCACTTTCAAAATCTCCCTTTCTCTGAACTAGCCAGTGGTAACACTACAAAAGTCAATCCCTGTACGGATTAGGGATGGGAGAAATAATCAGCGTCATCCCCCTATCTCACACAACCCCCCCCCCCTAAGGCAGAAACCCCTTCATCCCCCACTCCACGCAACACACACACACTCGCTCGGGGTTGAATCTTTTTGTTGTGAACAAGCCCCAAAGTGGTTTTACCATCTTAGTACCTACAGATGGTAAAATCACCGTGAGTTCCTGTCCTTACGTCTGTGATTACGTCTTAGGCTTTGTCATGGAAGTAAGGTAAGCGAGCAAAACAGTTAAACAGACCAGGAAATCGAGAAACACGACGTTTTTATTTCTTCACCATTGCGATAAAAAGAATGGGTCGACTTGGCCCGTCCCGTCCTGGATCGGTCGTGTCAAGCAAAAAGCCAAGTCAGGCCCGTTGCTTTGTTCTCTAAACTAAAAATAGCCCGATCCGGCCCGTGAAGACATTTACCGTAAGATATACTCACCATCCGTACCTCTTCGTGGACTTTACCCGGGAACGCTTGGTCGAAAGGTCAGAATCCGGCGCTTAGACCTCTTCAACACAGAGTCTGTCACACGTGTGATTAATGTTCGTGAAGCTCGAGTTGTGCGTCAGGATCGCTGTAAATGGAGGCATTTGATACTTGAAACGTAACGTCCTCAGATAATCACGCTTTGAGGAGCTAACCTTTGAATCTCAGAGAACAATTTTTTGGTAGGATGTGATGATATTGCCGCCAGCACAGTAAAATTGAAAGAACTCATTGTATAAATTCCTGCTTTGTAAAGAGATACAGACAGTGTTTCCTAATATATAAGCCATCTTGATGACGAGATAAAAGGAGATTTCTGTACACTTAGTATCTTTTTGGCAAGATCCTTAGTGGGACAGTTTCCTTGCAATATCATTATTCCAGAATTATGTTCTAATACTTTTATTTCCAACTAGAAAAGAGGAGTGACCTTTTCGGTCGGGCCACCAGAATCCATTATCGTGTTGAAGTTTTTTAATCATATTTAACCTGAGAGCTTCTTTGGTGTACGGGATTTTTTTTTATGCTTCTTTTCCCTCAAGGGGTTATCTATAAGCACAAATCTGTTTTTAGTTTCAGGAACTTTGTCTCTAGAAAAGTATAAAAACACAGCCACGTATTCTTGACACCAGAGCTGCCACGATCATTCTTCGATCAAAGAATTTGAAAGTGGATAGGAAAAATTAAATGGAATGAAGAGCGTGAGCTGAAACAAAATTCGATTAGGTTTTCTCCAAACGGAATTAACCTGTCCGGCAGATATTTCATGACATCGTTTCAAGATCGGTCTAAGTCGTGCACACGATCTTTAGCCCAACCGCTTCTTTCCGGATAAAACGGAAGACCCGGCCGACAGTGTGAAGTGTGTTCGTTTTTTTCACATCCGCGAATAAGAATCATGAAAGTGGATTGCTATATTTTTAGATAGTTTTTTCAGTGTTTTTGATGCCATGCATTTATTCCGACAGAAGTAAAGTAAATCCCATGCATAAAATTTCGATGTAAAGGAGATGGGTGACGGAAGTAGTCAAAACTGTTGTTTTGAAATCTGATTTTTGAATGCTTCTTCATGAAGTGACCGCAGCAATACTTAATTTCATTGTTACTCAACAATATATTTTCCGGTCTTGTGTTTGGCGCTCTTTGGCCAAATATGGCCCTTGCGTCATTATAATCCACCAACCAATCAACGAATATATTTCCCTGAACTATCGCCGAGCATTATTTCATCACATTTTACATAAACGTAACAATATCCCATTGCAATCTGCTCAAATTATGAGAACCTAATGCTAAATGTATATAATAAAAGCCATTACAAAAATGCATTTTTGATGCTACAAAAACCTTATTTATTTCTGGTTCGGAAGGAAGCCAATTCGTCTCAACGAAATTTGGCTTCCTTTCGAACCTGCTACTGAAGGGAACTTTAAAAAGATGCATGACACGATGGGGTGTAACTTGTTTATATCCTGAGCAAAATTTACCGATCCTCCTTACTTACACACTTGCAATGCAGCATAGCTTTCTATTTTGTGGGTCAGATTTTAGCTTGCGCATGCGCAGATTGACTTTAATAGCTACGTCACATCTCATCGCTGTCCAAGTCATTCGTCTAAATCTGCATAATATGTAATAATAATAATAACAATAACAAGTTAGTAAAATCATGCAGTGCATTTATTATGATACGCTTTCCAACATACCAGAAATCGCGCGCAGACAAACCCTCCTCCCTACCCTGACTATTGATTCGTTCAGTATACCTCCGGAACAGCATACTAAAGTTTTATCGCAATAGAAGCATTTTTTACGCTTTCCAGCCGTAGGTTGAAGAAGCGTATATGCTCCAGCTTTGTCCGTCTGTCTGTCTGTCTGTCCGTCCGTTCGCACGATAACTCGCGTAAAAATGGTTCGATTTCGATGAAATTTTAGTATTTGGTAGGGGACTACCTTGGGATGAACCCTATTTAAAATGGGCGAAATGGGGTCAAAGGTCAGGATATAGGAGCGGGATCCATTCCATCTCCCTTATGCGTCATAACTTATGTAAAAATGCTTCGATTGCGACAAAACTTTATCATGTTGTTCCGGAGGTATACTGAACCAATTCTGTTTAATATCATCGCAATGGGGTCAAAGGTCAGGGCACAGGAGCGAGATTTATTCAACAGCCATATTCCTCATAATTTGATTAATGATTTCTGGTATGTTGTAAAGCGTATCATAATCAATGCATTGCATGATTTTACTAACTTGTTAGTCAAGTTATGAGGATAATGGCTGTGGAATAAATATCGCTCCTGTGCCCTGACCTTTGACCCCATTTCGATGATATTCAACAGAACCGGTTCAGTATACATCCGGAACAACACGATGAAGTTTATGATCCCTAGTTGTCTCCTACCACATACTAAAATTTCATTGAAATCGAACCTTTTTACGCAAGTTATGACGCATAAGGACGATGGAATGGATCCCGCTCCTATGTCGTGACCTTTGACTCCATTTCGCCCATTTTCAATAGGGTTCGTCCCCAGGTGGTCCCCTACCACATATTAAAATTTCATCAAAATCGAACCATTTTTAGGCGAGTTATCGTGCGGACAGACAGACAGACAAAGCTGGTGCATGTACGCTTTTTCAACCTACGGTTGGAAGCGTAAAAAACGAATATTGCTGTTGAAAAACTAAGCAGCCAAAACACTATTGCCGTCGTCGCCGTAGTGTAGTAAATGTTTACTTTTATGACCCCCATGTCTTCTTTCATTGGTTTTACGACAATAACATTCATTAATCCACATACCTAAGTACCGCTCAATGTCAGGACTTAGTAAAGTTTATTGTTTGTTGTTATGATTTATTACCAGAATGTTATGATTTTTGTACAAGACTGTGACTCGGCGTAGTCGTGAGTAACACCAATAAATGCGTTGTGTGGTACGTAAATAAATGTATTCTCTCAAATCTCTCTTTTCATTTCACATCCACAAAGATCTTGGCATGTAAAAGATGCATGATATAAATTATCTACAAGGAGTGGGTCTACCTTTCTCAATTATTTTCCCTTTTTTTTTTTTATTTCGTCGTTATTTATGGCAGAAAATGATAAAAAATCAGCCAGCCTCACAAACACACGAAAACATTTACTCACAATAATAATATTCGAGTTGTCCGAAGTACATCGGCCACCCCGGTGGCGCAGTGGTCTAAGCGATGGCTTCTGATCATTCGCCCGAGATGGGTCCGGGTTCGAATCCCGGTGAGGCATTTTTTTTTTTTATTGGAGGTGAGGAACTCAAAGGGCTATAACCGTGAGCAACTCAAAGGGCTATAAGCAGTCGCCCGTCCCTATTTTAGGGTCACTGGTTCCAGGGAAGGGATAGAGCCAGTGCCGTAAGACAAACACAACATCCATGCCTGACCGGGATTCGAACCCGGACCCCTTACGGACGAATGATCAGAGGCCAGCGCCTTAGACCACTGCGCCACCGGGGCGGCCAGGTGAGGCATTGATGTTGTGTTTGTCTTACGGCACTGACTCTCTCTCCCTTCCCTGGAACCAGTGACCCTAAATTAGGGACGGGTGACTTCTTCTAGCCCATTAAGTTGCTCACGGTGGTAGTTAAATCTTCAATCCAAAGAAAAAAAAAAAGAGTACATGGACTACTGCCATTCATTCTGGTTGTTCGAAACGCAACTTGAAGATAGAAGTAGGTAGAAATAATTCGCTTAGCAGGGATCGCGCTGCCAATTTTTTTCTTCCCAATTTGCGAAAAAAAAAAAGTTTCTTTTGGCGATTGATAAAAAGTTTTGGCGAAAATACTGGCGATTGCTTTTTTTTATGAAGTTCGAGCAAAAACTATCATTAATTTTTATTCGATTTGGTAACTGAAAAATGAAATTCAAATGCTAATTACTTTTTTCATTGTTTCAAGTCAAAAAGCACTTATAGCGTGGGAAAATCCGTTTATATACTGGTGTAAGACGTACATCGATTCGCCAAGCTTTTCGCACTCTACTGGGAGGCTTTTCTAAGGCAATAGGCAGACATAAAATGTCTGCCTATTCCCTAGAAAATGCCTGAAATTACTACCTATTGCCTGAAAAAGCTTCCTAGTGAAGAGCGAAAGCTTGGCGAATCTACATACTTTTTTACCCTATTAAATAAACGGATTTTACCTTCAAGGCAATAGACAGAAATAAAATGTCTACCTATTGCCTTGAAAATGCCTAAAATGGCTATCTCTTGCCTGAAAAAGCCTCCCAATGGAGAGCGAAAGCTTGGCGAATCTATATACGTCATACACCACTAAATAAATTGATTTTGCAAGGCTATAAGTGCATTTTGATTGTGTACAGTCTGGTGTACTTTGAGCTAACATTCATTGTTTATATTGTGCGAGAGACGGAAAGCGATTACGTGAAAAGGGTGACGCAATAGCTCATGTAAAACCTGTTAGTGTTATAACAGGTTTTACATTTTTATAGTTTTTATAATTCCAATGGAGGGTGGAAAAAAACATTGGCGACTTCATATTACATTTGGCGAAAAAATTGAATTCGGCGAATGGATTGGCGAAAACTTTTAAAAAGCCACAGCAACCCCTGCTTAGTAATAACGAAGCAATTTTCCTACATGCAATAGATAGCTTGTGAAACAAATGCGAGAAAATCACTGCTGTGAATGTTAAAAAAGAAAATAACAATAACTCCTCACTTAGGATACGCATGTTTTCAAATACAGCAGTGGTGACAGCGGACATATCCTTAGTGTACTATAGTGACTCAGAGTTCCTGCTGTTTCTTCGGTATTAGCGCAGTCGACAGAACTCGCAGTGTTTCGTAACCACTATTGGCCGCCCCGGTGGCGGAGTGGTCTGAGCGATGGCCTCTGATCATTCGTCTGAAAGGGGTCCGGGTTCGAATCCCGGTGAGGTATGGAAGTTTTGTTTGCCTTAAGGCACTGGCTCTCTCCCTTCCCTGGAACCAATGACCCTAAATTAGGGACGGGCGACTGCTTATAGCCCATTGAGTTGCTCACGGTGGTCGTTAAACCTCCATTCGAAAAAAACCAACAACAACAACAAAATACTACTATTGGAAGACGGGAACACTCGATCTTGTCGATGTCTTCACTATGTACTCATTCTCTTCGGTATGAGCGCAGCCGACAGAACTCGCAGTGTTTCGTAACCACTACTGGAAGATGGAACGCTTGAGATTGCCAATGGCTCACTATCTACTGCTTCATAGTGCAGACCGTCGCGAAATATCTTTCGACGGCCAATATGCAGTTGATGTCGTCATGAGTATTTCGCACTGCATTATAGTTGTGACCTCCTACAGAGGTGACGCACATGTCAAGACGGCAAAGTTGTAAAGATAAACTTCATCGGTGTGGATTAATTTGGAAAGCATTCTGCTCCGGAGCAGAAAGATGCGAATTCGAGTCGCGCCACCGACAAATTTGCGTTTCGCTATATCGGCTCCCGAAAATAAAAATGGATCTACGAACCGTTAGGTTCTTCGAAAAATGTGTAATGTTCCTTCCACACATCGTATGGAATTAATGAGATTTCCTTCTTCGCTTCGAAAAATGTGTGGTGATGCTTCCACACATCGTCTAGAATTATGAAAATTCCTTCTACGGAGAGTTTACGTTTTTTTCTTCTTTTGGTTGAAGGGTTAACAACCACCGGAGCAACGCTATGGGCTATAAGCAGTTGCCCATCTGTAATTTAGCGCTACTGATTCCAGGGAAGGCAGAGAGCCAGTGTTGTAAGACAAACAAAAACCCTGCCTCGCCGTGATTCGAACCCGGACACATCACAGACGAATGGTCAGCAGCCATGGCTTAGACCATTGCGCCACCTGGGCGTCAGAGTTCACTTCAAGCATGGTTTGCGATGGACCCGAAACCTGCGATTTGGTGCCATTTCCCGAAGGCGTTGGAAGGGTGGGGCGGGGCGGGGCGGGGTGGGGTGGGGTGTATGACGTACTACAGAGCGATGCACATGTTAACACGTCAAATTTGCAGCGATAAACTTCGTCGGTGCAGCTTAATTGTGAAAGCGGTGGGCTCCGGAGCAGACTAATGGGGTTTCGCGTTCCACCATTGGCAAACTTGTGTTTCACTTCTATATATTTAAAACACAAGGCCGTTTCTTTCTGCAGTCCGGCAGTGCCACTCACTGGAGCGATTTTCATGATTTTTTTAAAATGAAAGCTACTGACCCACACACATTTGTCATCGCTAATTTTTGTTGTAATAAGTAATTTTTACCATGGCATTTCTTTGTACAATCCGCCGTTCGTAATATTACCATGGCATTTTCTTCGTACAATCCGCCGTTCGTTATTCTGGCGTTTGTTCTCGTTTCAGTACTTGCAACGCCATCTACTTTTCTGCGGTGGTCGGACTTGGAACTAAATGTAGAGGTGTCCCGAGTGCGATCGTTCGACGATTTGAAAGTTCAAATATAGTGCCAAAAAGTCATAGGACTATGAATGCAGTATTTAAGGAGATGCTTTGACATGGGAGAATAGTTTCGAGATATTGAAGAAGGGAATCTCTTTTAACACGTTTACCCTATGTATCTATACATAGTGTAAAATAAAGTCCCCGGTAGGCGTCTGTCTGTTTGTTCGGGCTAATCTCGAGAATCGCTGGACGGATTTTGATGCGGTTTTCACCATTCCATAGAGCATTTGTCGACGAAGATTTAGGTGTATGAAACATTAATCTATTGCAAAAGGGAGCCGAGCAGTAACGATTTTAGTGACAAGTCAAAGAAAAAAACCGCCGTTCGCATTCTTTCGTGGCTTCCACTGCCTATGAGGATGCAGCAGACACGTGACTTTCTTCATAGCAACGAGCTTTAGTAACGTACGTAAGTGAAGGACAACCAGTCCCCGTTGAAATGATGGCATCTTACTTTGATAGTTTAACTTTCGAGTAGAAAATGCGGTATTTGGAAAAAATTAATGAGATTGAAGGAAAATATCCCTATGTGCTGAATGTAAGTATCTTCGAATGTGACGCGAAAAGTTTTCTAGTAGTGCAAATATTAAATATTTTCTATTATTTCGTCTTTGGTCGAAGCGCCATTACCATATAACAGTTAGAGGCGTTAGAATCAGATAATATTCTCGAAGCATATAACAATTTCTCATCGGGCATATTCTTTTATATGGTAATTTAGTGAGATCACTAACTAGTGAGCAATTAGTAACTTCAATAAAAAGTGTTTTTCTGTGCTCTGGGAAGCGATTTTCAAGACTTAGAAAATTGAGAGAAAAATCTGGTAATCTATATTTATAAAAGTGAAAGTTTGTATATTTGTTTGTTTGTTTGTCCGCTATACAAATCTACAGTTTTCAACTTAGAACCACCAAATTTGGTATACTATCTCATGGTACTCTAACTTAGACCGTAGAAGGGCTTTGGAAGGGATCGGAGCCGGGGGGGGGGTCAGGGGGTCCCCATACGAAATTTTCGTTATTTTAGTTAAATTTCTACAGTTTTCAATTTCGAACCACCAAATCTGGTATACTATCTCATGGTACTCTGACTTAGACCGTAAACGGTTTTGGGAAGGGGTCGGAGACCGGGGGTCAAAGGGTCCCCATACAACATTTTCGTAAAAAGTTGTACAGCAATTTACAACCACCAAATTTGATATATTATCTCATGATACTCTGACTTAGACCGTAGACAGTTTTTGGAAGGGGTCGTAGCCGGGGGAAGGAGTGGTCAAGGGGCCACCCATACAAAATGTTCGCAAAAAGTTCTCCAGTTTTCAATTTAGAACAACCAAATTTGGTATTTATCTCATGGTACTCTAACTTAAACCGTACACGGTTTTTGGAAGGGGTCAAAGGGCGCCCATACAAAATTTTCGTAAAAAGTTATACAGTTTTCAATTTACAACCACCAAATTTGGTATAATATCTCACCGTAGGCAGTTTTTGGAAGGGGTCGCAGCTGGGGTCAAGCCCCCCCCCCTCCCATACAAAAGTTTCGAAAAAAGTTCTACAGTTTTCGACTTAGAACCTCCAAATTTGGTATAGAAAAAAAAAGTTCTACAGTTTTCAATTTAAAATCACCAAATTTGGTATTAACGGGAAAATTACAGGAATATATTTTTCATTCATAAAATTTCACCCGCTGAACTTTGTGATTCCACGAATATTTACCCGGGAAATACCGGGCACCTCTGCTAGTTAGTAGTATATAATATAATGACACAAATAAAAAAAAAATAAGAAAAGAATTGTTAGAACTAAACTGGCAAATTAAAACACATTTTTAACCCCATTCTGTTGTTATCTAGACACGATATCATTTCGGATCCCTGCCTGAATACTCCAATGTAAGCCCATCAACGACGGGTAAACACATGTTTTTACTGAGCAACGTCATCGTTAAATTCGTATACGAGTGGCTGGAAAAATTAATGGGAATATTACGAAAATTTTGTTGTTTGTGACCCATCTTATACACTGCCCGTTAATAATTCAACGTTTATTATAGTTATGCATTTTATTACTAATCCTGTTGTATGATAAGAAAAAAATTCTGTCACAGCTTTGGCAACTGTGCAGGGCACGTGGTTACGGACTAGTACAGTTTAATATTTCAATAAATTATTTCTATTTATTTTAAACATTCTCCAATGGTAGTACTAGATACTAGTTAGCTTCGCTCCCGTTTCCAACTATATCATTGTTCCAGGATTGCGTTCTGATATTTTTATGTACGAGTCCTTTCAGGGGACGAAAAGCTTGCTTTAATGAAACATCTGTATCAAACATTTTCTTTTCGTTTTATGTGGAAGTATAAAAAGACAAAGCTACTTTGGAGTCTGTTCGTAGTCTGGGTAAATAAATATTGCCATGGAAATCACCGTGGAAAAGCTGTGGGTTCTAGGAAGCCCGCATATTCGAAGTTGACAAAAAGGTGCAAAGTGATCATTTGAGAAGACTAATCAGTATGGGCTGGGATGCCGATGCCCGCAAGCATGGAATGTTAATGACAGTGAATTATTTCTGCGGGGATGAAATTAACTGACAGAAAGAGAGGCGAATGCCTGCTTTATTGACTAAGTGGCATGTGGCATTCTTGGAGTATCTGTTGTAAGCATTGCCTCAGGTCAGAGCACTCGCGCCGAGCTGCTTCCTCCCCACCCCCTTCAAGACTTTCATTAAAGGACATCTGCTGTGTTAACATCTGGTGGCAGCTGTAAAATTCGCACCAACGAATTTCATCATGTGTCCTTGATAAATAAATATTTTATATTTGTACACAATGCAGTGGAACTTCAATTATATGTCTTCCTAGGAAAGGCCTTCAAAACCGTATAAAATGTTGCACTGATAAGAAAAAAAAAAATTACCGTCTTTGGCACGATTTAATGATAAAAGATGAAATATATATACAATTAAAACCATATGTACATGAGCACTTTCGAGGCAGCGGCTACCTCTTATCCTCAGGTATGTTGTAGTCTGGGTAAACATCTGAGGATGAGGTAGCCGCTGCTTCGAAAATGCTCATGTACATATGGTTTTAATTGTATATATATATCATCTTTTATCATTAAATCGTGCCAAAGACGGTAATTTTTTTCGTATGAGTGATTCATTCTTGCACGAGTCTTCAACCTTCATTGTATAAATGTTAAAAACGTATAAAAGAAATTTACAAAAGTTAAATATTAATGGAAAATTTTGAATGCCGCCAACAAGAAAAGGCGAGAAAAACTCGGAATTTTAGATGACGCTAATTTATAACGTACCAGGCCATACACGAGCGCCTGTTTGGGAGAGAAGAGGGGGCATTTGTTCTCCCCTTCTCCCTTCCCGGGAACAAGTAGCCTTAAATTAGGAACGGGCGACTGCTTTATAGCCCATTGAGTTGCTCACGGTGGTCGTAAACCTCCAATCGAAAAAAAAAAAAAGGTTGTTTTTTTTTTGTTAAATAAATTCAGAACAAAATATATACTGAGCAGATCAACTCAAGTCATTCAAAACTTAGAGCGGGGCTTCAGTTGGTGGGCAACAATGGCTCGATCATTGCAAAACGTCCTAGCGTTATCAAAGCTGGGTTATTTAAAAAACCCATTTCGACCCACTTAATGTTATCGTAGGAAACAATCCTTTCTTAGTGTGCCTCTATGTTGTAAAAGGAACATTCCTGCCAAATATGAAAGTTCTAAGTTCAGTAGTTTCTGAGATTCGGTGATAAGTCAGTGAGGGCTTTCAGTTTTATATGTACAGATTAGTTGTGTTAAAGAAGTATATTATCTACATTTCCATCGAAAGTGTTATTCATTTATTTATAAATATTATCTACGAGGTTCGGTGTGAGCCGGCGGCGAGGCATATGTTTCGTGGAATATTCATTAACAAATGTTGGCATCCACTGATTTTTCATTCATCTATATCCATTCACACAATCGAACATCATCGTCATTGAAATCATTTGAGTCGAAACGAGGTGTCCCGTTTGAATTCTCTTTCAGTGACAGTTTCATTCAATCGAGTGAGTATGCGGCCGAGAGTAGAACGCTTCAATGAATACATTTTTGAAGTTCCAAGTTACATATCGCCAGCTGTCAACTCAAAGAACACAAACTTACGCGAATATACTAGTGACGCCCGTATTTGTTATTAGCATAATTGCTTTGCCCTAATCAGTAAGTAGCCACTGAAACACAAATGCATCTGATCTGGAAAAATTTAGCCCTTTTAAATTATCGAAGGAGGAGAGCTTCGAGATTTTAGTTTTGTTATGATTGATTTTGTGAAAATGTTTAAATCAAACTGCACCGATGTTCTGTCGTTACTGATGTATAAAACTATA
This sequence comes from Macrothele yani, assembly GCA_039090855.1. Taxonomy (NCBI): domain Eukaryota; kingdom Metazoa; phylum Arthropoda; class Arachnida; order Araneae; family Macrothelidae; genus Macrothele; species Macrothele yani. The sequence continues at coordinate 87,188,073 of CM076993.1, read as the reverse complement.
TATATTTTGTCAGAGTGTTTTGGTTTCCGAAAGATTCCATTCAGTTGCATTTTGCTGTAATTCTGAAAAACAGCCCAGAGAAAACTGGATATTCTCCTGTAAATTTACACAATTAATAAGCAAAAATCTTAATCAAAATTTTAAAGTCAGCGCAACTGGTGTTGGATATGTCGTGCGTTTTCTTCTTTTGTGGCATTTTTAGCACGTCTTTTGTAAAAAAATCTTGTTTATGTTATCAGTTTGTCCGTCCGTCCGTCCGTCTGTATCCACGAAATCTCTGCAACTATTAGTCCGATTTGAAAAATTCTTTTTGCATTGTGAAGTTTGAAATATGCGAATGATGATTCTTTATTTCGAATGATGATCCCTTTTTTTTTTTTTAGTAAATGCTGATGATGTCGAATTCAAAAATACGTTTTATTCGACATATATGCTTCTAAACATCCGATTGAAAAAAAAAAAAATTCTTGCCGCCCCGGTGGCGCAGTGGTCTAAGGCGCTGGCCTCTGATCATTCGTCCGTAAGGGGTCCGGGTTCGAATCCCGGTCAGGCATGGATGTTGTGTTTGTCTTACGGCACTGGCTCTCTCCCTTCCCTGGAACCAGTGACCCTAAATTAGGGACGGGCGACTGCTTATAGCCCATTTGAGTTGCTCACGGTGGTCGTTAAACCTGAAAAAAAACAATTCTTTTATCTTTAGATTCCATTTATGTCGAAGAGTATTTTAGATATAGTTACTTTTTCAAATTTTCAAATTACGCATAGATTTTTCGCTAGGGAGCGTAAAAGTAAACTACATTTCCCCCGATAACTCTTCTTCTAAAACTCCGATTTGAAATTTTTTTTGTTCAGCGCATACACCTCCTGAAGGAAAATCTTTTGCATATAATTTCAAATTTTTGGTAAGGAATACTTTAGCCACCAGGGGCGTAAGTGTTAATTTTTGCTTCTGATGTATTTGCCATAAAATCTGAGCTTCTAAAATATCGATTGAAAAAATTCTTTCATGGACTGATGCCACTCACATCGATAACCCTTTGTTGACCGATACTACTCATGTCAACAAACCTTTTAGGAACATTTTCTTCTTGAAATAATGCATGGTTTCTACTCCAGTGGGCGTAGATATCTTATTTTTGTCAATATCTCTACTTCTACGAGCCCGATTCGAAAAATTCGTTCTTGTTGGATAGTGTTTCCGATGCGAAATGTTTTTCCTATAAATTCAAAATTTTCAAGTAAGACTTTCCGGTAGGGGGCTTAAGGGTAAATTGCGTTTTTCGCGTTATTTCTGCTTCTAAAACTCCGATTTGAAAATATCTTCCTCTTTGCATACAAAACCTGATGAAAAAATTTTTCACATAATTTTTCATGTTTAGTAAAGAATGGTTTGGCCACCAGGGGTCATAAGTGTTAATTTCTGCTTCTGATGTATTTGTAGCAAAATCTGGGCTCCTGAAAACTCGACTAAATTTTTGTTTTCTTGGACCGATACCGCTCATATGGATAAACCTTTTGAGAATACTTTCTTCCTAAAATAATGCATGGTTTTCCCACCAGGGGACGTAAAGTCACATCTTATTTTTGTCGATATCTCTGTTTCTAAGAGTTCGTAAGCTCACGATTCCGTTTACAGCAATATCTGCGGGATTAAAAACCCGACTGAAAAACTTCTTTCTTCCGTCAGATACTATTTGTTTTTCATACCGATTCCATTGACTTTGAATAGCTTTGATAAATTTAATTTGCATCAGGACGGATTCAAAAGACGTGATTATTACACCCGAAAATTCGGTTTCATCTTTCTTGTTAAGATTCGTTCGGAAGGAGATGTTATCCTTTAAGTCTTGCGTCATAATACACTAAATTCCTCAGTTAAACGTGACAGATGTTATTCTTTTAGTTGTGTCTTACGTCATGTATCTCTGTATTAATCTCTTCGGTGAGGCAGATGTTTTTTCAGTTGTGCCTTATGTCATCTTACTCTAAATTCTTCACGTAGGTGAGGAAGCTGTTGTGTCCTTTCAGCTCGTCCTACGTCATCTTATTCCAAATTCTGCTGTTAGATTAGGTAGCTGTTGTTCTTTTGGGTCTGTCTCACGTCGTCTTACTCTCAGTTCTTCAGTTAGATGACGATGCTGTTATTCTGCAAGTCTATCTTACATCGTTTTACTCTAAAGTCTTCAGTAAGGTGAGGTATAGCTGTTGTTCTTTCAGTTGGGAGCATATCCGGCGCGTAACTGGAAGACCCTGGGTTCGATTCCCGGTGGCGGCCAATGAGAATTTTTCCGTGACTCACTTTTAAACGTGGAAAGAGCGATGACTTCTGTTTGACTTAAAATAGTAAAACTGCACTAGTAATCCGAATTTATTGCCGTAAAATAGGAATCAAAGTCTCCAAGCTTTCGCACATCTACCAGATTGCTTTTTCAACCAAAGGAAACCATTTGGCTGTTGTGCGAATGCTTGGAAACTTTTATTTCTATTTTACGCCAATAAATTCAGATTACTAGTGTAGTTTTATTATTTTAAGTTTAATTCTGTTGGATGGATCTGTTGAGGATTGATTGTTTTAGCATTATGAGGGGTCTTGTTGTGATATTATGATTTCTTTCCCTGTATATATTAATGCCGGGATGTAAGTTCAGGTGATGCGTAACATCACAGCCTCTCCTTGACAAATGTGAACCCCGCCTTCTCGTGGTGCATCGTGTTCCCACTAAAGGGGCTCTGACGACCGCCAATAACGGTATAACTATACCATCGGGATTAGAGGAAATGCTATCCCACACTCACCAACCCGCTTGACCAGCGTGGTGAATCATATCCAAACCCCTCCAAAATGACTCCACAACTTAAATCCTGGCCCTCAGTCTCCGGCAGCTAGAATAATACACTAAATTCCTCAGTAAATAATACACTAAATTCCTCAGTTAAACGTGAGAATGTACCTGGCCAAGGCAGCGGCCAGTGCGACATGAAGGCAGAGGGTGCTAAGAATCTCCGGAGGACCGGACTAGGCTGCCATCTGATGCTGACCTTGGTTACGTTTAATGCAGCAGAAGACCTGCATTAAACGTAGCCAATGTTCAAGGGACAGGAAAAGACCCAGAAGAAGACCACATGGGAGATGGGTGGATGAAATTCGAAAGTATGCGGGAGTGACATGGATGAGACTGGCACGAGACAGACCGTTGTGGAGGAAACTTGGGGAGACCTTCGTCCAGCAGTGGTGATAATGTTGACAATGATGATGATGATATAATAATGCTAGCTGTGCTCGGCAAATTCTTTAAGTTGTAACTGACGTAACCACTGGCGCAGCACCGAGTCGAATGGTCCCGCACGCCTGGGGGCATACAGACGCTCCCGAGGGGAGAAGTACCAGATTGGCCTTGAGGAAGCTTAGCGCGTTAGACGCCGACTCGACAACACTGGTCGAGCAGAGAAAGCTCAGGTCGAGTGATGGCTGGATGTAACATAAAAGTAAGCCTGATATGATATCGATGTATTGCGATCAGCAATTAGGATCGCGGAATAGATACGCATTTTATCTCCGTGAATGATGCTCATTATGGATATTGCTCGATAAATGGTTTACTAATGTCTAGTTAATAAGTGTTGTGGGGACAAGACATCACGGATATCATAAGAGGGGCCTAAAGGTAACCAGGTCCCCTACAAGCATGTTACGTAGAGCAAACTGGTCTTTGTGAATCAGCTTGATGTGGATGAATCAGTCTTGAAAGATGAAACTTATCAGCGAGAGTGTGATTGTGCGTCATTACAGCTCAATGTGAGTGAAGCAGCATTTGCCACTCTGGTGGCGCAGTGGTCTAAGCGCTGGCTTGTGACCATTCTTCGTCCGTGAAGAATCCGATTTCTAATCCCGGTGAGGCATGAATGTTGTGTTTGTTCTACGACACTGGATCTCTCCCTTCCCTGGAATCGGTGACCCTAAATTAGGGACAGGCGACTGCTTTTAGCCCATCGAGTTGTTCACGGTGGTTGTTAAACCTTCAAATAAAAAAAAAAAAAAAAAAAGGAAGCAGCTTTTGCAGATGAAACTGATCATCGAGAACGTGATTGCGCGTCATTACATCTCAATGTGAGTGTAAGGGCTCTTGTTATAATGTTGCGATTACCTTTTTTGTATATATTAATACCAGCTGTACTTGGAACATTCACTAAGCTTTCTTTACTGGTTCGGATGGTCCTGCACGCCTGAGGGACGAGGATCAGTTGCACCCCTCACAGAACCTGTCAATCAAATTCAAGGGTGAATTGTACCGGACTCCCCTCCTGTCGCATGGGGTAGTTGCACCGGACCCCCCACGAGGAAGTTGCAGACTGTTTCGTAGACGATTTGGTATCGGATAAGTCGCAGGATGGAAGGATTCAAAAGTACGCTGATTATATGACAGATACATATGTAGCTGAAGAAGCCAAATTCCCACCCATTATATGGGCTTCGGATAAATAGAAGGAGAGAGAACAACTAATGCCTGTGAATCATTGCATGCAAAATTCATTTCTAATTCCAGTGCACCTAGCCCAAATATTTATGCTTTTGTCGAAGTAATTAAGCAAATCCAGGTTGATGTTTATGCATTGAAAAATAGTGGAAATGTCATAAAGCAGCCAAACCAAAATCTGAAGAAGAGGATGGGAAATATGGAAAGAAGGAAGCAGAGGGATAAGAATAAATAAGACAAGGAGGTAAAAGACAGATCATGAAACAAGACAAGAGAACATAATCTTGCTTTAAGACAAAGACAAGGGAAACTCATTCCGCAATTTTTTTAAACACGCCAGAAGCTATTAGTCCCTGCCAGTCCTAAACATGGAAAAAGTGTGAAGGAAAAATTATGCGGATGAAAAAACAAACAAACTTTTTAACCTTGCTTCATTATTATGGTTCTTGGATTCAGAGTCTTTAGAACCTTGCCTCATCTCTCCCACCGTCTTCCGCGGTGCGAGATGCACCGGTGCAACTCGCCCGTCGGTAGAAAGGGACTATGCAGTGCAACTCGCCCGTCGGTAGAAAGGAACTACGCAGTGCAACTCGCCCGTCGGCAGAAAGGGACTATGCAGTGCAACTCGCCCGTCGGTAGAAACGGACTATGCAGTGCAAGTCGCCCGTCGGTAGAAAGGGACTATGCAGTGCAACTCGCCCGTCGGTAGAAAGGGACTATGCGGTGCAACTCGTCCGTCAGTAGAAAGAGACTATGCAGTACAACTCGCCCGTCGGTAGAAAGGGACTATGCGGTGCAACTCGCCCGTCGGTAGAAAGGGACTATGTGGCTATGCAGTGCAACTCGCCAGTCGGTAGAAAGGGACTATGCGGTGCAACTCGCCCGTATGTAGAAAGGGACTATGCAGTGCAACTCGCCCGTCGGTAGAAAGGGAGTATGCGGTCCAACTCGCCCGTCGATAGAAAGGGACTATGCAGTGCAACTCGCCCGTTTCGCTTTCTTTCCGGTGCAACTCACCCACTCCCCGCCTAAGGGGCTTAGGGACACTTCCGAGGGGAGAATCGGATTGGACTTGAGGAGATTAGCGTTAGACTCCGACTCGAGAAGATGGGGCAAAGAGTGCTGATCGACGTGAAGTTATGGCGACATGTAACTGAAGCGCTGCCGACTACATAGCAGAGTCTGAAACAAAAAAGTTATTTAACGAGGACAAAAACTACCAGTTAAAATGCAAAACCCAACAGGCAAGAGTAAAAATAATAATAAATTAATAGCAAAACCAGAATGCAGAAAGTGTCGAGAATGCCGAGCCTTGGCTTTATCAAGGACCAGCAAAACTCGGCATTTTCTCACTTCCACAAAGACCTAGTTGAAAATGGGTTTCTGCAAAGTCATAGATGCAAGTATAAGTCCCACAATAATTTTTTAATTAACATAACCGCCCTCAATGGTGCGGAAAAAAATAATTTAGCAAACGTTTTTGCATGCATCTATCACTTTCCTGGCCGATGTACTTCAATCAGGACGTTGGTCCTGTAATAAAGTTGTTAATTTACCTATGCGTGTATTTACAAGTTGAGAATTATGGTTGTTCACAAATCTTGGTGAATTAATTATATTTGGTAATGAAAGACTTAAAGAATGAAGTGAGACACATGACAGCGGAATGAAACCAGGGGACTCAAAGTTATACGGGTCCCTTACAGTGAGTGAAGCAACCTTTACAGATGAAACTGACCATCGAGAACGTGACTGCGCGTCATACAGTTCGATTGAGTGAAGCAGCTTTCGAAGATGATGAACTGACCAGCATGAACATAATTACGCATTATTAGAGCTGAATAAAACAGCCTTTATAGATGAAACTGACTATCGAGAAAGTGATTCCGCGTCATAACAGCTTGAAGTAATGACGCGTAATTACCATCTTTCGTAGATGCGACTGACCAGAAAGGGGATTGCGCGTCATTATGACTCAATGTGAGTGAGGCAGCCTTTATAGATGAATCTAACTGGAACGAGAAAGTCATTATACATGTCGTTTCAACTGGATGTGAGCGAAGTAGCTTTTGTAATGAAACTGACCAGCTGGATGGTGAGTGCACATCATTACAGCTCGGTCTGAGTGAAACAGCTTTTATTCATGAAACTAACCAACGAAAACGTGACTGTGCGTCATTAAATTCTTATGTGAGTAATGCGACACCCGAATAGATGAAATTCGGCAGCGAAAATGGTTAGCAATAATCACATTTTTTATTCGACAGCGAAAATGTGATTATTGCTAACCGCATTAAATTGCTAACCGGTATCCTTAATGGGAAGTGAAACGGTCTTTAACGGTGAAACTGGTCAGCCAAAATGGGATTTCGCGTGATTACAGTTTGATAGGAATGAAAAACCTTCAATGCAAATCTGTTCTGACGAAATGCGATTTTACATCATTATGGTTCTATTAAATTTATAACAGTTCAGAATATTTTTGTAACGTGCTCGATTTATTTTGTCCGGGCTATTGATTGGATGAAATATCTGCAAAGAAATGAAACATCGCACAGAATGAAACAAAATGATAACTTTATTGAAAATGTCGGGAATTAAAACACGAAGCGTGTAGCTTTTGAATAATTTTCTCAGTTGCGTGGTTTGCGAGCTATCATACCTCTTTTCTTGTTACCATTGCCTTTTTCCTGCTTTTCTCAGGACCTGAATTCCGGCAAACTGTTTTAATTTACTGCTCATTAAAAGACAACTGAAGGGAATGAATGAAATCCATTTCAGCAGGCAGCGTCTTCATATCTCCCATTGAATTTCCTGAGATTTGTAATTTGAATACATTTTGAGGTGGCTTTTGTTTTCGAAAAAGGGGAATTAAATAGAAAGCGAGAAAAAAATACTAATTGATGTCCCTCATGAAACTGAATAAGTTTGGAAATTAGCTTTTATTTCTTCTTCGTTTGTAACTAGCTTCTTGAACAAAAGCATTAAAGAACAAATATTTTTAGCAACGAACGCCTTTTGAATTGTGCAAAAATTTGCTTGCCGCTTTCAACTTCGCACTTCCAGAGCGTGAAGAATTTACATGTTCACTAGACACGAAATTTACAAGTCAAATTCGCGGGGCAGATGAATTAAGTGATAAATTCGTGGGCGAAGGAATGATAATGATCAGTTTGACTGTTCAAAGGGAAAAAATGCAAATAATGGGGACGGGCATTCCATGGTTTGCCGGTTGCACAATGCTCGTTTCAACTAATATCGAACGCTTGTGGAAATAGAATTCAAAACGACACGTCCTCTTCTATTCTTCTAGAGGAAGAAAAAGTAAGTAAATAAATAAACAAAAAATAATTTCGAATATTGTCCCCAGCAAAATAAATATTTCTCTCTCGTGGAACAAAAGTTATTCCTTTTTTTCTTCTCTGTAATGTGTCGCATTTGTAAATACTTTGGGGATTTTTACTATTCCTCATAGTAACAAAGCGAAACAATATTTGTTCTTTGCAATGAATCTCACTACCTCGTCGAAAACAAATGTAAATATTCTTTAAAGATTTTTCGATTTTGTTCCCTATACTCTCGGGCGCTTTGCATTTCCAGACAAAGCTTTGAGTTTTCTTCGAAACGGTAAAAAAAAAAAAATCCGTACATGTTGCTGCAATAAATTACTTCTTCAGAGCACCTTGGCATACTCGCAAAATAAAATAACGCAGTTCTGGATTACTCGGCTTATTTTTGCAAATTTCTCGCTAGAAATACATGTGCCGGAAGAAGAGGGTAGGTCTGAAATCAGCTGAAATCAAACCATTTTTAAGGAAAGAAAACTTTAAAGCCGGAGTGAGTGCAAAATAAGATTCCCATGATTGTAAACTCTTGCCATTTTTATTTCAAATATTGTGGACACCCGTTGGATTTTTCCATTGGTTGTAACATTTGCACTTGCTGCACACTGTAAAAAAAAAATCTAAAATTCGCGAGCCACTTTCCGTCATTTCTTTCGTGAATTAACGAAGCATATTTCTGATACAAACCGAGTATAAATAAGGGAAAAACGAAAGTTATGGTTTTTGAGAGAGGAACTGGTAGTACTGAATGTAATACACTGCCGGACAATTGCTAAGGACGGATGACAATAGCAACGATAGCAACCATAAAATGCATGGCAGGAAAATGTGGAAATTAGCATAAGTGCGGGATACAGTAAGACGTGTTGCGCGTATGCAAATTTTGGATTGCCGAACTTGTTCGTGACGTCATAGCGCTGATAAGAGATATAAAGGATTTCACGCGTATTGACCGTGGTTGTTCAAACGCAAAGTTGAAAGGGAAAGAATCAATTGACGAACTTGCAATTTTCAGTATGTCTTCCCGACATCACCTAGATGATTTTACGCGTGGCCGCATTATTGGCAAGATTGAAGAAGGGCGAAAAATAACAGATGATGCCAGGGAGTTCGACGTCAGCCACAGTGTTGTTTCAAGGCTTTGGAAATCATTTCAAACAAATGGAGAGTGTAGCAAGCGTCACGGAGGAGGTCGTGTTCGCAGTACGACACCTGCAGAAGATCGGTACATAGTGCTATCAATAAAAAAACACCGGCGCAGCACAGCTAGTGAGGTAGCAAATCAGTTTATGGCTGCTACTGGCAAGCGGATCTCCCGAAAAACTGTCGCCAGACGTTTGCATGAAGGAGCACTATATGCCCGCCGTCCTGTTGTGTGCATCCCATTGTCCAGACGTCACCGTACCGCCCGTTTGCAAAGGTGCCATCAACATCGCAATTCGACTGATAACGACTGGTCTGCTGTCCTCTTCTCAGATGAGAGTAGATACAGTCTATCGTCTGATTGTCGACGACAACTGATCTGGCGTGATAGTGGTACTGCATATTGTCCAGCAAACATACAGGAAAAGGACCGATATCCGACATGTAGTGTCATGGTATAGGCTGGAATCATGATCAATGGCCGTACGTCCCTCTATGTGCTTCCAACTGGGACTATGACTGGCCAACGATACATTAATGATGTTCTGCTACCTCATGTTCGCATGTTCCGTGGTGCTGTCGGTGATAGATTCATTTTCATGGACGACAACGCAAGATGTCATCGAACAGTCGCTGTCCAGGAGTGTCTTGAGAGCGAGGATATTCAACGCCTCGTATAGCCAGCACGTTCTCCAGATCTGAATCCCATTGAAAATGTGTGGGATGCTTTGGGGAGGAGTCTTGCTGGTCGCCAATGCCCTCCAATAAACAAGGACACCCTCATGCGTGCACTGACAGAGGAATGGGATAAATTACCCCAACAACTGCTTGATAATGTTGTGCAAAGCATGACACGACGTGTGGAATCTTGCATCGCCCTCCGTGGCGGCCATATCCCGTATTGACATCTTACGCCGGAACGCCTGCGGACGGTAATTTCATTTTTTCACGTTTACGTATTGTGCACAAAATGGCCTGTTTGCCTCTTGAACACGTTCCAAAGCCTTCTGGATTTCAAAGCACAATAAATTGTCTTTCTTGTAATGTCCTGGCATTCTGACATTATTTTATTTCACTTGGCATCCAACCCCAATTACTTTTTTATGCGCTATATAGCCGTTTATGATCCGTCCTTAGCAATTGTCCAGCAGTGTATAAGTCTAAATGGCACAGTGATTGATTGACCAGGTGAATGAGTTTGTGTATTTAGGAAGCATGTTTGACAGAGAGACAAATCGGATGGTGAAATCAGTAGGCGAGTGGATTCTTTATTGAAAGTCATGGCTGCTTTGGGAGGTTTTCACAGGAATTCTCAAGAGAGTCCCGCATGGCTGTGTATGGAAGTGTAATTGTTCCTACTCTGATGTATGGCAGTGAAACCTCGTTACTTCAGAAGAAACATAGGAGTCGTTTGTGTGCTGGAGAAATGCGTTACTTACGTGGGGTTTGTGGCAAAACACGTTCTGATCGTGTGAGGAATGAAGATATGTTGCAGTTGTGTGATGTGAAGCAAAATGTTGTTAGCAAGGTGGAGACTAATATGCTTCAGTGGTTTGGCCATGTTGGAAGAATGAGTGATGAGAAGCTTACCAAGAACATCTTTTTAGCCCAAGTGGCAGGAAAGAAAGGCAGACGAAGGCCAAGGAAGTCATGTGAGGATCAGATTCAGGAGTGCCTGCATGAGAAAAAGATTTTGAGTATGAAGTACTGAAGGTCTTGTGTACGGCGTGTGATGGATGTTAGTGAAGCCCGAGTTGTATGTCAAGATCGCTGTAAATGGAGGTTTGATACAGTAAGTACAAATTATGTGGTAGTTTGTATTTGTGGAGCTAACCTCCGAATCTCAAAGAACAGCTTAGTGATATGTTAAATGTATGTATATTTCTGATACAGGCTTTTCCCTGAAATGACGGAAATAAACCTGAATTTCACGGTTTTATCGTACCACGGGAAAATTTTAAATTTTCGGAAATCTTTCCGCAGTTTCTTTCTTTTATTGACCGTAAACTACCGTTTTAGAGATGTGTTAATTGAAAATTCTGAATTTTCAGAAACCTTTCCGCAATTCCTTTCGTATATATTAACAGAAAAACTCCGCTCTGACTTTTTCAGTATCTGTATGACGAGAAATTACCGGTAATAGGAGCGATTGGTGAGAATACTTGAGGTTTAATTAATTTTTAAATTTCAATCGTCTGTCGAAATTTGAAGTTCCGTAGCGAGATCGGATATTGTGGATAGCATATCGCATAAATGTTGTTTCTCGGTGTAGCACAGGATATTTCTTCTCGTCTCCCTTATTTTGTGCACCAGCTACTTATTATATCATCATCATCATCATATTCACCTATTATCAATCCACTGCTGGACGAAGGTCTCCCCAAGTTTCTTCCACAACGGTCTGTCTTGTGCCAGTCTCCTCCATGTCACTCCCGCATACTTTCGAATTTCATCCACCCATCTGCCATGTGGTCTTCTTCTGGGTCTTTTCCTGTCCCTTGGAATCCAATCTAAAATGTCGACAGTCCATCGATGGTCTGTCCTTCTGGCAGTATGTCCAGCCCATTGCCATTTCAGGGATTTAACTCTGATCATGATGTCTTCCACTCTTGTCATTTTTCGGATCCACGAGTTCCTCTTCTTATCTCTCCTGGTTACACCAAGCATGCACCTCTCCATGCTGCTTTGAGTTGTCTGCAGCCTTTGTATGTCTCTTTTAGTTAAGGTCCACGTCTCTGCACCATACGTAAGCACTGGAAGGATGCATTGATCAAACACTTTTCTTTTGAGACATAATGGCATATTGCTCTTGAAAATTATGCTGTTTCTTCCAAAAGCTCTCCAGGCAAGTTTTGTACGCCGATTAATTTCTTCATCAATGTGACCCTCACTTGATATCTGCTGTCCAAGATAAACGTACGTGTCTGTTATCTCCAGCTTTTCTCCATCAATCGATAAATCTTCATTTCTTGTAAAAGCATTGAACATCACTTTTGTCTTCTGAAAGTTCATTTTTAATTCCACTTCTTTACTCTTGTCCGCAAGTTCCTGGATCATACTCTGCAGCTCTGATGGGGTAGTTGCAAAAATAACTACGTCATCAGCAAAACCAAGGTGGGTTAGATAATCTCCATTAATCTTTATCCCTTTGTTTTCCCAGTTCAGAGATTGAAAGACATTTTCCAATGTGGCATTAAATAGCTTCGGAGATATGGTGTCACCTTGTCTCACTCCCTTTCCAATTTTTATGTGTGTTGTATTTTCAAACAGCCGAATCTTTTGCACTTGCATTTTCATAGATTTTACTAATAATATTAATGTATGCATCTTCAATACCGCAGAATTTCAGAGCCATTGTAACTGCTGATGGTTACACCGAATCAAAGGCTTTTTCATAATCGATAAAAGCCATGCACAATGGAAGTTCATATTCCCTTGCTCTTTCAATTAGTTCTCACAGTACGTGGATATGATCTATTGTACTGTAGCCACTCCTCAATGTAGCTTGTTCTCTCGGTAGAGCCATGTCCAGTGATACCTTCAAACGGTGTGAAAGAATTTTAGTGAAGATTTTATAAACCACTGATAGGAGGCTGATAGGTCTGTAGTTCCTGAGATCCTCAATGTCACCTTTTTTATGTAGCAAGATCATTGTAGCGTTGTTCCAATCCTCAGGAATCTTCCCTTCATTAAGGCATCGAGTGAAAATTTGGGCGAGTACTGTTTCGATTTCTCCACTTGCTACTTGTATGATGTCTACAGTAATTCCATCTTCTCCTGGAGCTTTTCCCCACTTCATGTTCTTGATTGCATGTGCAACTTCTGCTGGGAGGACTGGAAGAACTCTAGTACTGGTACTTTTCATGATGTCTGGAGTACATGTATCATCCCTTTCATATAACTTGGAGTAGAAATCTTTCACTCTTGTCAAAATTTCGCCTCTAGTTCTTGTTACAGAACCATCTTCTTTTCTCAGCGCCATAATCTGTTTTCTTCCCTTACTGAGACGTCCCTTTGCGATCTTTAGGCTTTGGTTGTTTTTAATTGCTTTCCTCACTAGTTCACAGTTGAATTTCCTTACGTCTTCAGTGATACTTTTTCGTGCTGTCTTGCATAGCTCTATGTATTCCACTTTGGAAGTCACATCTTTTTTAGTTGTCCTCATCTCTCTTCTTTTTGCATCAACATTTTGGGTTTTCCTGATAATTTGTTCACATGCAACTTGTTCTTAGACCCAGCTAATTTTGTTGCTGTTTCCATAAGAGCTTTGGTTACTTTTCTGTTAACTTCAGAAATATCCACTTCTTCCGATGTTAGGCCTTCTAAAGCAGAGAATCTGTTCTTCAGTTCCAACTTGAAGGTATTATGGTGTTTTTTAAGGTTGGTTATGTCAGTACCTTTTGTTTGTCTTATGAGCTTGCCACGTTCGAGTTTAGTGTTGAGGTGCATCTTACATCTCACCAATCTATGGATACTACCTGTGTTAAACTTGTTTAACAGTCTTCTATGACGAATGTTTTGTTACACAAATTAAAATCCATTTCACTTGTCGTCCCATTTGGATGTCCCCATGTCCATTTCCTGTGTGGCTTGTTCTTGAAAAAGGAGTTCAAGATGAAAAACCCTTCTGCCTCTGCAAACTCTAGAAGAGTATTTCCACGCTGGTTTCTGTTGCCGTGACCGAATTTACCTACTGAAGTTTCATTCTGTTGCCGTTGCCCTATTTTTGCATTGAAATCTCTCATAATTATCTTCAAGTGCTGCTTACCTTTATTATTTAGATCACGAATTTCCTCATAAAATTCTTCAATTTCTTCTTCAGCAGGACTTGTGGTGGGTGCATAAGTTTGAATAATCTGAGCCTGGTATCTTCTCGAGAGTTGGATAACGAGTCGTGCAGCTCTGTCAGAGGAACTTTCAACTTCTACAACTTTATCCTTCAGTTTCTTGTTTATTATAAATCCAACACCACTAGTTCTGCCAGTATCAGTCCCACGATAGTAGAAGAGATGTCCACTTTTCAGTTCAATCAGATCTTCTCCTTTTCACCTTACCTCACTTAGCCCGACGATGTCCCACTTGATCCTTTGTAGTTCCTCTTCCAATTCAAGAAGCCTTGAATCAGAAGATAGGGAGCGTCCATTATACGTAGCCAAGGTCAGCATCAGATGGCAGCCTAGTCCGGTCCTCCGGGGATTCTTAGCACCCTCTGCCTTCATGTCGCACTGGCCGCTGCCTTGGCCAGGTACATTCCAGCTGCCGGAGACTGAGGGCCAAGATTTAAGTTGTAGAGTCATTTTGGAGGTGTTTGGCCATAACTCACCACGCTGGCCAAGCGGGTTGGTGAGTGTGGAATAGCATTTCCTCTAATCCCGATGGTATAGTTATACCGCTATTGGCGGTCGTCAGAACCCCTTTAGTGGGAACAGGATGCTCCACGAGAAGGCGGCGTTGACATTTGTCAAGAAGAGGCTGTGATGTTACGCATCACATTCCACTTATTATGTATATATATTGTGTTACTGTAAGAAACCGGGTTCTTAACTTATTGTATAGATGGTTATACGATGTCTATGTATAAAAAACTAAATATAAGATTTATTGTATAGATGGTTATACGATGTCTATGTATAAAAACTAAATATAAGATTTACACTTGATAGCTAATAGATATAATAGCTATCAAGAGTAAATCTTATATTTAGTTTTTCTGTGTGTGAAATAATACAATAAAAGGTACATTAAATGTTTTTTAAAGATAACTGAAAGTCAATATCAGTTTAAAAAAGTCAAGTTGCAAATCATTTTGTTGGTTCGATAAACCACGATACAAAATGCTTAATTTGTGAAAAGTCGTCATACAGAGAAAATCAAAATAATATTACAAACCTATTTAGAAAAATAAATAAGCTCCAACAGAAAATGAAACGACTAAATCACTTATATTAATGACTAAAAGAAATTTTCATTGTCGTGCAATTTGTTTTACGATTTGCGTGATTCGAATTGCCGAGTGTCTGTGGCTCAGTGAGTAAAGACGTGCGCTACCTGTTCAACCAACCGAAGCGGCGCGGGTTCGATCCCAACTAGAGCGGAAGGATTATCTGGGGAAAGGGCTGAAAAATGCTGGGTCGTC
Source organism: Macrothele yani (assembly GCA_039090855.1). Taxonomy (NCBI): domain Eukaryota; kingdom Metazoa; phylum Arthropoda; class Arachnida; order Araneae; family Macrothelidae; genus Macrothele; species Macrothele yani. The sequence goes on along the minus strand of CM076993.1, from coordinate 87,172,975 downwards.
GGTTTTACGGAATTTTAGTTTAAATACGGCAAAACTTTAAATGGATTTTTCTGAAATAAGAGAAATTTTTAACTTCGGAAAATCTGTGAAAATTCGGAAGTTAAAATAAACGAGCACTTTTGAAAATCAGAAATTTCTAAAAAACACGGATGTCTACCGGCAACTTTGCTGCACGTTATTTTCAGAAGATTTCCGTGAATTTACACCCCTTATTTTTTTACAGTGCAGCGGCATTCTAAATATAGTCAACCTTTGATCTACCGCCACTGTTTATTACATGATGAAAACGAACACCATATCGACAACTACGTCCCTGTAAAATTCTATATGCATTAAAGTGAAATTCTGATCGTAAGAGGAGGACAATGCACTATGTGGATAAAATTGATTGGACACTGTAAGTAAATAGAACAAGTTAGTAAAATCATGCAATGCATTGATTATGATACGCTTTCCAACATACCAGAAATTATTACTCAAGTTATGAGGATAATGGCTCTGGAATAAATCTCGCTCCTGTATCCTGACCTTTGACCCCATTTCGATTATATTCAACAGAACCGGTCCAATACACCTCAAGAATAACATACTAAAGTTTTGTCGCAATAGAAGCAGTTTTACGCAAGTTATGAGAATAATGGCTGTGGAATAAATCTTGCTTTTGCGCAATGACCTTTGACCCCATTTCGTTGATATTCAACAGAACCGGTTCACTATACTTCCGGAACAACATGATAACGTTTTGTTGCAATCGAAACATTTTTATTAAGTTATGATGCACAAAGGCAATGGAATGGATCCCACTCCAGTGTCCTGACCTTTGACCCCATTTCCTGTAGGGTTCGTCCCCAGTGGCTCCCTACCACATACTAAAATTTCATCGAAATCGAACCATTTTTACGCAAGTTATGACGCATAAGGGCAATGGAACAAATCCGGCTCTTATGTCCTTCCTGACCTTTGACCCCAGTTCTCCCATTTTCAATAGGGTTCGTGCCCAGTGGTTCCCTACCACATACTAAAATTTCATCGAAATCGAACCATATTTACGCATGTTATGACTCATAAAGGCAATGAAATGGATCCCACCTTTATGTCCTGACCTTTGACCCCATTCCACCCATTTTCAATAAGTTTTGTTCCCAGGTGGTTCCTTACCACATACCAAAATTTCATCGAAATCGAACCATTTTTACTCAAATTATGACGCATAAGGGCAATGGAATAAATCCCGCTCTTATGCCATGCCTGACCTTTGACCCCAATTTGCCAATTTTCAATAGGGTTCGTGCCCAGGTAGTTCCCTACCACATACTGAAATTTCATGGAAATCGAACCATATTTACGCATGTTATGACGCATAAAGGCAATGAAATGGATCCCGCTCTTATGGCGTGACCTTTAACCCCACTTCACCCATTTTCAATAGCGTTCGTCCCCTGGTGGTCCCCTACCACATACTAAAATTTCATCGAAATCGAACCATTTTTACGTGAGTTATCGTGCCGACAGACAGACGGACGAAAAAGCTGGAGCATATACGCTTCTTCAACCTACGGTTTGAAAGCGTAAAAAACAGCATTGTATTTACAGCAGTAGCGGTAGGGCCTCCATTTGCAGAGATTACAGCAGACACGCATTGAGGTAAACTGTCCACAAGTCCATAGAGTATGGACAGCAGCAGGATGTTCCCCTATTCCACCTTGAGTATGTTGACCAACTGTGTTATTGAAGAAGGTCATGTTGTTCTAGTTCTCACCCGTCGTTTAAGTTCATCCCATAGGTGTTCAACGGGATTGCAGTCTGGGCTATGAGCAGGCCAGTCCATCCGCGAGACATGTTTTTCCTCACACCATTCCATTGTGCCCGTAGAACTGTCACAGCGTCCAGGACATGGCTATACAGCACAGAGTTCAAGTTGTCATGAATGACAACCAGTGGACCTATTCCAGCTGAAACATTCCCGTACCATAACTTTACCGCGTCCGCGCTTCACAGTCGGCATGGTAGACTCCGGAAGCAGACATTGTCCAGGTAACCGCCAAATCCAGACACGTCCACCTGATCGGAATAATGTGAAGCGGAATTCGCCGCCCCACACCACTTGCCACCATTGTTCCAGTGTCCAACTTTTCTGCTGTTGACACCATTGTAGTTGGGTTGCTTTCTTGGTCTTTGTGATGGGAGGTTAATGGGCCTTGATACGAGAGTACCATGGGCCTCTCTTTGAAGTGTCTTGATGGTGACCATAACATCTGTGGCCATCTGGAACTCATGTGCTATGACGTGCATTGGTCTTGACCGGGTTTTCTGGATCTCCCTCTGCAGCACCCTCCGGTTCCTGGGTTGCAGTTTCGTGGGTCTTCCAGGTGAGGTGAATTCCTGCAATGTCCCGTCTTCTTCCACTAATTGATGACAAAGGATACAGCCCATTTAGCGACTTGTCTGACATCAGCAATGCTTCTTATGCTCATACGTCCAATTGTGCAGCGTATTTTAACGCCCTTTTCAAACTGGGAGAGCTCTCTTCTGCCAGCTATTTTATCAGCGATTGATCTGAGCGATGCGATACGATATGTGAAGAAGTTTTAGGAAGAGAGTGTCTGACCCCAGGTCTAAAACTACCCTTAAAATAAGAAGCTAAGAGATTTGACTAAGTGAACTCAATAGGAAAGATAAACAGAAAAATTGAGTGAAAGGAGAGGGTGATATATCTTTCGACTGTGAACGGTGACACCGGTCCGGGGGGAAGGGGGGCAAAGGGAACAAGCACCGCACAAAACCACAGAGAACCACAACACCATCCGGCCGCCGACACACCAGGGGGTCACTGCAACTCAACGAGACCAAAAACAAATGCCCGAGCAGAATCCTTTTTCAACGTCTCGGTGCCAATCTTAAAAAGAAGTGGGTGGTGGTGTGTCTAACACCCACCAATGTTCGCATACTTACTCTCTCCGTCAAGGAGGTTAACGATCGCCGCCTTACTTCTGGGATACCTAAGGAATTCTCTGGGATTGTAGTCAACCGCGTCCCTAACAAGTTCATCAGGGTGAGTTTCCGCTTTCTTGAAGAACTTCTTGGCGAGTCTGTTGGAAAACTCGTGTACCATCTCGATTCCAAGTCTGTTTTTCAGGTTCCGAAGTGGGGTCCAATGGGGAGCCCCTGTGATCAATTGAAGTGCTCGGCTCTGCACTCTCTCGATTCTCTCTCGCTGATTCCTACTAATACCAATCCAGATGGAGGAGGCGTAGGTAATCACCGGCCTGACGACCGTCTTGTGCAGCAGTACTTTGTGCCGTGTTGTAAGGACACTGCCCAAGGCATTGTCTAGCTTTATTCGTATGGTAGCTGGTGTTCGTCACCCACGAAAGTCGACAATCGAGTTGGAGCCCTAGGTACTTAGTGGAGGTAGCCCAGGGGATTGTCTCTTGAAACATAACGAATTTCGGTACTCCTTGGACATATCCAAAAAACAACAGTGCACTGCTGTTAGACGGATTCATCTTGATCCGCCAGTCAGTGTAGTAGGTTTCCAGCTGAGAGAGGAAGTCCTGGAGGAGCTTCACTGCTCTGTTTTTGTTCAGGGACCTGATGACAACAGCTATATCATCTGCGTACATCATGACCTGCCCTTGTTTGGGTAAGTCGTGCAGATAAATGGAGGACAGCATTGGTCCAAGAACCGAACCCTCAGGAACGCCAGCCCGAATTTTCTTTTCAGAAGAAAGCTCACCGCTAAACTGCGGCTGTTGAGGCACGAGCCAATAAGCTCAACAAGTGGGCGGGGACATCGAAGCTCCTGCAACTTGTGTAGAAGGCCATCATGCCAAACGCGTTCAAAAGCCTTGCTGATGCCCAGGAAGACAGCAGTGGAATACTCGCTCTTATCTCGTCCTTCAGAAACGAATTCCGTAAGTCTGATCAACTGGTGGGTCGTAGCATGGTTCGCCCGGAAATCACCCTGTTCTTCAGGAATCACAATATTAGCTTCACAGAACTCTGGAAGCCTAGAGAGGATGACCCTCTCCAGGAGCTTACCCAGGACGGGCAAGAGAGATTTTGGACGATAGTTCTCAGGTAAGGTATGATTGGTTCCAGGTTTGGGCAACACCACTACCACTGCCTTTTCCCAGACCCTGGGGAATCTGAGCGTACTCCCGTTGCCGCTTTTTATACCTTATTGACCACGGGTCTGTTGCTGGAGCACACCATTACGCCTGCGTGGGAATGTCCTATCACTTCTGCCCACGTAGTGTTTACTTCTTAAGCCCCCCCCCTTTCGTCCGGAGAACGGTCGTCATCCAGGAGTGGCATCGACTCCACCAGTTGTCTGTGTAATTGTGTGGGGATCGGCAACCAAGCTGGTTTGGATTACGATCCACAGTTCCAGTGTGGGACTGGGTGGTGTCTCCAACTGGCTCAGCAGGCTCAATGCCCCATAACATACAACCGCCCCTCACAGGCCGAGTTAATCCATACCGTGCATGAGGGATCTATATCCTCATACTGCTGACGCCAAATACGGACTCTACCATTAGGACAATGAAGTGCATGTGATTCATCGGACCATCGCACCTCCTTTCGATCGTCGAAAGTCGTTTGCGTCGATTAATTATTTCTGCTTAGGAGAGGGTGGCGTGTCTCCTGCTGTAGCCCATCCGTGCCAGCGTGCGACGCATAATCATTCGGGATATTTTTGATGCTATGCATTTTTTCCGACAATAGTGAATCCCAAGTAAAAAATTCCGATGTAACGAAAATGGGTAACGGCAGTAATCGGTGAGCTGCCTACAGTCGTGGCCAAAAATCCTGCACCAGTAGACTGAAAGTCAAATTTTTGATGTTTGAAGTCAACTTATACGGAGTAATGGTAAAGTCAGGAATGCATATTATACATCATTTTAAAGGAAATTGTACGCTAAATTCAAATATGTTTACAGAATGTTATTACCAGTAATAGAAGTGAAGTTACAAGAAAAAGTACAGCGTCTAGTCATAAAAGCAACAAATAGTGGAATTTGTGAAATTATTGTACAATGCGTTTAACGTAAAATTACTGTACAATACATTATTGACACTTGCAGGACATTTGAAATAACTGAACAACAAGCAAAATACGCTTTACCATTTAATTGGATAAACACGATTTCTTAGTATCAAAGTTCACCTTCTTGGCATGGAACTAATGAGCTTCTCTAATTGTTGGCGATAACACAGTACCATACAGCCCTTACAGACTCAATTAAAGACTTTAATTGAGTCTGTAAGGGCCGTATGGCATATATCAAAATATATCGTATGTCGAAAAAGTTAAAAAAAAAAAAAAAGGAAACAATATTCGAACCAAGCAGATGGATCATAGTTTTTGTTGTTCCTTAATGACCCGATGATACTGTGGGCATTTTTGTCTGGTAGGAAGAACATAAACAGCCTTAGCTGTACTATTTCCGTAAAATTAACTTGGTGTTTTAAAATCATTTTGCCAGATCTTCATGCAAAAAAAGCAGAGAAATGAGTACTTCTAAATTTAGATAAAACCATTTTGTTTTGCAAATTATCGTAAGATGGAAATAAAACAAGACGAATATCAGTGAACTTTGGGGTGAAATTAACCAAACTTTTGTTGACCCACAAGACAGTGCGGTGATTTAAAAATGTAGCAATGATCAAGCATTTATTGCCTTATAACTAAGTGTTTATGATAAGTAACAAAATGGCCGTTGTAAAAAAAAAAAGTTTAATCCAATGCAGAAATGTTTTTAGATCAGATCACATGTAGGGGATTTTAGGCAGGGAGTGTCTGATCCCAGTCACGAACAACCCTTAGGAATAGGAAGCTAGGGGATTTGGGCTAGAGTTCCCGATAGGAAAGTGACAAGAGAACGCCGTAGAAAAGGGTAGGAAGACGCCCTCATTTATTACCCGGGGCCAGTACCCGTGGTCCGACGTCTTAACGTGCCCATCCAACACACGGCAAACATTTAGTGGTTCGAGCTTTCGTACCAGCCTGGGATAGAACCTGAGGTTTCTCCGTGGCCGACCGGAACATTGACCACTAGGCCACCCGCAGCCCAGAAATGTTTTTAGTCAGTCTTTCACAAGTGGATATATAACCGCGGAAAGGGAAGTACGTATTTTCCTAACTTAGCAGAACACTGTGCGTAATTGAAATTGGAAAATACGCGTTAATATTTGTCACCTGGGGAGTTGCTCCATTTGACACGAATTCTTTCATTTAGCATTTTAGAAAAAGTACGGTTAAAAAATGAATAAAGGCCGCCAGGCGGCAGAGCTATGTATTACGAAATAAATAAATAAAAAAAAAAAAAGAATCGCGCAAAATGTTTTTCATAGTAGAAATTATCCGACGCATGAAGATTTTTGGAATTGGGCTCTCAAAAAGTAACAAGGAATATAAAATGTATTTTTACGCCCCTATTGAGCACACTGTGCATTATTAGAAGTGGAAAATAAACGCAAAATGTTTGTGGTTGTGAAAAGTATCAAACAAAACATTTTGTTGTTTTTAATCGCGTTTTTAGAAGCAGCTCAATGAAATAAATTAAATCTCGAAATATTTAGCGAAATGCATTTATTCGCTGTACTGACATTATTATACATTGGAGGAAGGAACAGAAGTTATGAGTCATAGTTCTCATCGTTCACAATATCAAACTGGAAAAAAATATTTCAAATACGACTAGTGTAAGCAGAGACATGGTGTCCACTGACAAACGGGTCGACATAACAACACGAATATTTGCATACCTTGTGTGTCAAAACAGGTGACATAAAACCAAAGGGGGTAAGGAATTGAAGACGCTGAAGAATTTAACTATTGAGGCTCGAGAATCTGTGAAGGTAGCTGTTACTCATCTGACAAAAAGAGGAGACGAATAATTGCCGGAACTCGTACAAGTCATTAGCTAAATTGTAGAAAGATTAAATATAATGGGCTCAATTATTTCCCGATTGGCCATTTATGAGTGCTAAAGACGGAATCTTAAAGACACCGACTGGAATAAAGTTCGTGCATTTCAAGTGATTGTGAATGGTGAGAGAAAAATTGGAAGTTCGTAAGTGAAGAAAGACCCCCTCCCTTTTCTTGTAAAGGATTTTTCAAGAAGGAAAAATTTAAGGAAAATGTGGAATCAGTGTAAACTAGGAACTATGAGGAAGACGTAATCACTTATATTCTCTGTTAGAGATTCTGCTGCATTTCCTACAGAATTGCAATATTAGAGAGGATTCGCTACGACTGAAGATATAGAAAAAAATCTGTGACCCGGACCTAAACGGTTTCCTTCGGCTTACTATAAATTACATTTTATTATGTGTAACTCCTCGCTGATTGAGTGTTGGGCATAATGACTGGAATATCCATTTATATATGAATTCTGTTACTTTTTTCAGGTGTTTTCATTGTACATGCACTCGTGGACCATATAATTATCATACCCCTGTTTACAAAAGTGGATGCTTCGGTAGCACGCAGCTGTGACGTCACTGACTGGCACGGGAGTTGCATAGCTGGAACGGGCAGGGCGGGTCAGTTTCCTTGCATAGGCGAAAGAGAAGGATTTGGAGTTTGAGCGAGAAATGATTTGTAAGAGGATGGCTGAGTCCAGCATTTTAGTAACGTAAGGCAGTGTTGGCTGTTTGATGTCCGGCGTAGTGAAGTTGCTAGAAAGGCCCGAAGATTGACACGCGTCCACTCAACGTTACAAAAATGGGAATACCACCATTGGTTGACGGTCGAGGTCAACACTGGTTAGAATGTGGTAAAATGGATTATAAACGGCCTACGATTCCTCAGCTGTAGACAACAACCAGAACGCACAGAGAAACGTTTCAGAGCATATACACTGAAGAGCAATTGAATTAGAGACAGCTGGCGTTTTGCAAATGTGGCGCTGTGGGCGGCCCTGTAAACGGAAACGACATGACGTATGCAGCGATCCGACAATATAAGGAGTGATGGATGCGACGGGAATCAGTAAGAGTCGGACTCAGTATGGGTAAGACGAAGGATATAAGCGCATTTGATCGTGGGCAAATTATCAAGGCCCGATGAATGGGTCACTCAATCTCGGAAGTCGTGCAGGCACTGGGATTTTCACGAGCCACTGTGTGACGGGTGCACCGTGAGTACATCGAATCCGGTAAAACCATCCCTGCAAGGGCCAACTGCCGTGGAAAACAGCGTGTGGATGAGCGGTGTCATCGTCGGCTAGCTCGCATTCTGACAGCGGATAGACGGACCACAGTGCAAGAAATCACTCGGCATTTTAACGCTGGGGCACAAAAACGTGTAAGCAGCCACGCCATCCAGAACCATCTTCTCGCTATGGGGTACAGAAGCCATCGTCTCACGAGGGTACCGCTGCTGACCGCACATTACAGGGTGCAAAGATTAGCATGGGCGCGGGAACATCGCCACTGGACCCTAGACATGTGGGAAAATGTTGCCTGGACTGATGAGTCGAGATTCACGTTGGTACATGCGGATGGCAGGATACGAGTACGGCGCAAACCACATGAAGCGATGGATCCTTCTTGCCAGCAGGATACTCTTCAAGCTGGTAGAGGTGGCATTCTCGTCTGGGGACTGTTTACGTGGACTGAAATGGGACCCGTGATACGTGTGACATCGTCCCTCACAGGTCAACGTTACCGGAATATCCTGGACGACCATTTGCTCCCGTCTGTGCGTCTTCATCATCCCACTAGGTACCTCATCCTGCAACAAGACAATGCACCGTGCCATCGCTCCCAAATTGTATCCGAATGGTTGGATGAACACTCCACCGACGTGACCTCGCTTCCTTGGCCAGCTAGGTCACCTGACCTCAATCCCATCGAGCACATATGGGATGCCATCAAGAGAGATGTTCGAAGCTGTGACCCCCTCCATCAAATCTTCGTGAACAGTGGGAGCTTGTTCAGGGGTCGTATGTCTTCCCAACGCTTCCGGTGTCTTGTCGAGCGCATGCCGAGACGAATTGCCGCCGTCATCAGGGCGAAAGGTGGTGCTACACGTCACTAGACAGGTATCTCTAATTCAATTGCTCTTCAGTGCATATGAAGCTGGTTAAAGAAATATGCAGGAATTTTTAGCTGCAGTGTTTTATTTTTGTATTTTCTTGTTTTTATTAGAGGTTTAACGACCACTGTGAGCAACTCAGTGGGCTAGAAGCAGTCGCCCGTCCCTTATTTAGGACCACTGGTTCCAAGGAAGGGAGAGAGCCACGGCCGTAAGACAAACACAACATCCATGCTTTACCGGGATTCGAACCCGGACCCATCTCCGGCGAATGATCAGAAGCCATCGCTTAGACCACTGCGCCACCGGGGCTTCAGCTTTGAATGAAGTGTGAAAAAGAGAAGCAATTTTTGGTAGTTTTATTATTATTATTATTTTAGCGAATAAGTAAAATCTTTGGGATAATTTTCGCCGTTTTAGTGTAAATATAAAGTGGATGACGGGAAAGTAACTATTCCAGAAGTCTTAAAGCGCCTTTTCACAATCATAGCCGTGGTTCCTATACATATATATTACAAGGAGAATGTGAAAGAAATATCAGTTCAGTGAATGAAATGTTAACGTCAATGAGGACAGAGGCGTAGCCAAGGAGGGTGGGGGGAGGGGGGTCCGCTGTCCGGACACTCCCCCTTCAGAGGATTGAGCACGAATTCAAAGCGATATATATGTATATAGAGGCTTTCACCAATGGACTAAATCCATGAAACCCCCCTTAAGAAATTTCTGGCTACGTCACTAAATGAGGATAAGGTGTTACAGTAATTTGCACATAACTAGGCAACCTTCAGAATATAATGAATCAAAAGGCGTTTTTCGAAGGGACAAAGAAACAGAGACCTATGTCATATTTTTATAACATAACGAAGAAAAAAATACAATGAACAAAATAATGTGGCTTTATGTGGTGTACATATGTAAGTGTGATTTTTATAGTCAAAAGTTTTGTGTGTGTGTGTATGCCACAATTCTTACGCATTTATTTCCGTATATAAATCGGAAAGACAATCATTATTAGTATAATACTGTCGCAATGTTTAATAGCTGCGTATTCATTTCAGGATTTAACGACCACCGCGAGCAGCTAATGCTATATAAGCAATCGCCGGTCCCTAGTTTGAGAGGTGCAGTTCAGACTATCGATGCAGGGTCCCCAGGTTCGATCCCAGGTTCGAACCTGGGCTGATCTTTCAGAGGTGGTGTGATTTGCTAACAATCGCTGAATATTCGCCGTGCCGCCCCGGTGGCGCAGTGGTCTAAGCGATGGCCTCTGATCATTCGTCCGAACAGGGTCTGGGTTTGAATCCCGGTGAGGCATGGATGTTGTTTGTCTTACGGCACTGGCTCTCTCCTTTCCCTGGAACCAGTGACCCTAAATTAGGGACGGGCGACTGCTTATAGCCCATTGAGTTGCTCACGGTGGTCGTTAAACCTCCAATCAAAAAAAAAAAAAATATTCGCCGTGCATTGGACGAGCACGTTAAAGTGACGGCGCCCAGGCTGGACCCACTGGTTAAACGGGTATCCTTTCCTATGCCCCCCCCTGAAATTCTCTCACCCCTCTATGTGCAATATCGTTCTTGTACAGTGGCGCTATCTACTGTACTCTAATCTCACTACAAACTGTTCTGTCAAAGTCGCTAGACTTGCTCTCATTCCTTCCGTTTCTGTGTCTTGCCCAAAAGGCGATCTCGCTGTAGGTGGCTGGGACCTAAACTCTACTCACTGTGGACGGAAGTCCTACAAGAAAAATGACAAATTCTCTCTCTCTAGTTGAGAGGTCACTGGTTACAAGGAAGAGAGAGTCTAATGTTGGGTTCGAACCCGGGCCGACCCAGCCAAATGGTCAGGAGTTTAGACCACTCCGCCACGAATAGCAATAAATTCTGCAAAAGGTAGTGGTCAGAATGGCACATATAAGCTCCATGCTGGGGAGCTCGAGGACATTATCACGGGCGATGTTTTTATATGTAGTACTAAATTTTTTTTTTTTTTTTTGTCCTACCTCTGGTATTTTTAATAGCCTACCGGAAGTTAATTTCCGAATCGCCCTCGAGTTTTCAAATGAAAGGAGTGCTGGGTAAAATTTGTACCTGTGTTGTGAGAACTCCTTTAGTTATTTGAGTGGTTTGTGTGCGTGTGTCACTGTATGTGACAAGCAAGTGTGCCTGAATACTAGCAGCCGAAACATTTGGTTTACAAAAGAAACAGATGGACCCGCTTTGGAAATCAATATCTGTTTCCCATTGCCTTATCAGAGTAATTAATCAGCGGCGTGAGGTGCCATTGGCAGCCAGCGAGTTCCATCTTAACAGAACGTTCGTATTCAGTAAGCGTAGCAAAGCGCTGAAATCTGTTACATTATTTCGCTTACACACGGTACTGCATCCGTCATCCTTTATTTCGTTAGTAAAATTACAAAGTGGTGTGCGCGGGTAAGTCTTTGTAATTTGACCAGGGAAGAAGTCTTAGTCTAATGAATTTCTCTGGCTTAATTACAAGGCTATAATCACGTGTGAATTCAAGCTCGAAATGCAAGCAATAAATTCCGAAGTTTCTGTGACACAAATAGCTCTCTGATCGCTCATTGGGTCTGTAGTTCCACACTGATCTTCATGTTGGTTGGTGACTTGGCCATCGGGAGAAAACATGTGCATCAAATTCTAAAAAGTACTAATTATGCTACCTAGTAAAATTATCCTGAAAATATAAATATGCGGAGTTTAATATTTAACTGAGACATAATGATAACACCTCTCTTTGTTAGATTTCTGTTGAGATAATTTTGCAACCATGCCACTGAAGACGAACGGAGATATATAAAATTAGTCCTTTTTTTTTTTTTTTTTTTTTTTTTTTTTTTTTTTATGGTTGGAGGTTTAACTACCACCGGTAGCAAATAAGCAGTCGCCCGTCTCTAATTTGGGGTCACTGGTTCCAGGAAAGGGAGAGAACCAGTGCCGTAAGACAAACGCATCACCCATACCTAACGGGATTCCAACCCGGATCCCTTTTGGGACGAATGATCAGAAGCCATCGCTTAGACCACTGCGCCACTGGGGGCGGCTTAAAGTCCTTTATGCTTGGAACCAACGATTAATGTGTCGAAATGGATACATGTCAGATGAGTACAGTATCATTCTCCAGTACATGTACCCTATTGTGTAGTATCATTCCACGGTCCATTTACCAGGTTGTGCACTATCATTTATTCCCCGGTACATTTACCCCTTTGTGTAGTATCATTCCCGGTCCATTTACCAGGTTGTGTAGTATCATTCCTCGGTTCATTTACACGCAGGGCTTGAAAAATATCGGAAAAGTTAGATGCCCAGCTGGGCATGTACGGAAATTATTTACCTGCTCAGGTAGTAAAAGCTGGATGCCAGGAAAATTCATCTTTTAAAACAATAAATCAGAATCCACATTTTTTATGTTAAAAAATGAATATTTTTTACATGTTTTACATTTCCATTTCAAGGCTCTGTGTTCAAAATGTTCAATGCAGAAAAGCGGGTACGTCAAGTTTTAAGATGTTGATGCTGAAATTGGTATTTGATAAATTTAGTGGTTCTGCCATGTTTCTTTCATTAAAGTTTTTGCCCTTTGTCAGTGAACACCAGTGGTTAGTTCCATCAGAGGCACGCATCCCGTCGCGGACTATAAACAACATTTGGAGCAAAACTACGTATGGTTCCAAATTCTGGATCTAAAGCATAATGCAATTAAAGGAGGGATATTTTTCTGTAATGAACCACGACGTGCGACGACTGTCGTTTTTCTTGTAGTAGGAAATTCTATTCAAAAACCTTTTTAATTTTAAATTTAGTTGACCGGATCGGGCAACTGGATTGTTCTTTTACCTGCAAGCCGATACAAGCCCCGGGCATCTCGGGCATGGTATTTTTCATGCCCTGATCCGGTTGTGTAGTATCATTTCTCGGTTCATTTACACTGCTGTGTACTATCATTCCCCGGTCCATTTCCCTCGTTGTTTAGTATCATTACCCAGTGCATTTCCCCTTTTGTGTAGTATTATGTAACATTTCCCCAGTGCATTTACACTTTTGTGCAACATCATGTATCTTTTCCCCAGTGCATTTACCCATTTGTGTAGTAACATTACTCGGTCCATTTACCCAGCTGTGTATTACCATTTCCCGGTGCATTTACCCCGTTGTGTAGTATCATTCCCCCGATGCATTTGACCCTTTGTGTAGTAACATTACCTGGCTAATTTACACGGCTGTATATTATCATTTCCCGGTGCCTTTACCCCGTTGCGTAATACCATTCCCCGGTCCATTTATCGCATTGCGTAGTACCATCATACGTTTTAGCGTAAAATTTTCTTAGAAAATTTTGTGCAGCAAATGTGCTGTGCATTTATTCTTTTTTATATGGCAATTTTGTACTTTTGAGTAGCGCATTTTCTTTTTTTCAAATTTTATTTTTACATTGCTTCTTGTCGTAATTAAAAAAATACATGTAGGCTCAGTTCTGATCGAGTCGTCAGTTTGGAACGTAGGACTACGACCTGCAGATCGGAGAGTTGAAATGAGCTAGTCGAGTATGGTTTCAAAGCGTTTATTTAATTTGTTGTTGCCAACACAGGTCTATGATATGAAAAGTAGCTTACATAATTTTTACAAATAATGTTGGATATTTAAATAGTATGTCTATTCTAGGTATCCGAAATTTCTTGGTGTAGAATAGAAATCAAATTTTCCAAGCTTTCGCACATCAACTAGATGGTTTTTTTTTAAGGAAGGTAGACAGCAAACTTGCTGTCTACCTTCCTTTAAAAACACCTGTTCTTTGCTTTGAATTTCCAAAGAATTCCTCAAGAAGCTGTATTGATGCACTAGAGGTGTGAGCAGTTGCACTGTCCTGCTGGAACCATCCTTCGTTGATTTCCCGTTTCGTGAGTTCGGTTATGAATGGTTAAATAATCTGGGCATAGTACTTATCGGAGTTAATGGTTTCATTGAAGAAAATGGGCCTAATAATACGCGTACGAGTCATGACGCATCAAACACCGACCTTCTGGTTTTGGAAGGGCACTTACTTAAATTCGTGAGGATTTTCAGTACCCAACATACGAGTGTTTTCGGCTGTTGATGTACCCGGACAGGTGGAACCAGGCCTCATCTGTAAAGAAAGTCACTTCCAGAATGTCCTCACCTTCTTCAGACAGGAACTCTTGGAACCACCTGCAGTACCGAACACGGGTCACGTGGTCTGTTTCTTTCAGCTGATGCACGACAGAGACATTGTACGGGCGGAAATGCAATTTCCTTTTCAGAATATCGTGAATATCTCTTTGCACATTAGCTTGTCGTTAGCCACCTCACGGACTTGTGTGGTCTCCTTTGTATCCTGCCCTGGATATCCTAAACGGTCTCTTCTGCATCACGAAATTTCCTAGCGAACTGTTTTTGCACTTCGTCCGTGTCCTTGTCGTCATGGTGAAAGACATGTTCCACCAAAAACACTCTGTGTTCAACCTTCAACACCGTTGTCCTTGTACCGAGACGAGTGATCAATCTACGTGTCTGCCTCCGTCGACCAAGCGTTCGGGAATGACCTTGGCTCTGAATGGCAGCTAGCTGCGCGCGCCTCGCGGTCGGGAGATATGAAGGTTACCGGATACAGAGCACTTCCACGTGGAGGGTCACTTCTACTGTAATTCAATTAAAATTTCTTTATTATTACATTACTACAATTCGTACATTCAGTGCACGGTCATTATTCGGACACCACGTACATATTTAATATAACGTTTTTTTTTCATAGTGGGCTCATAAGTCAACCTGCCGAATAGTGGATACCTCACAATAGCGGACAAATGTTGAAGTCCCGGGGTGTTCGCTATTCAAAGGTTTTATTCTTCTTGTATCGCAAGATTGTGCTACAAAATCTGTCACAGTTCAGTGCGAAATGCATTGGAAAATGCAGGGCGCCAATGCAGGGCGTTATTGGCAATGGTATTGGGTTGTGCAAAAGACTTAGACAAAAGTGAAAGACAAAACTTTACGCACCACTGCCACTTTATTTAGTATATATAGGCACTATTATTTTCCAGTACCTCTCTCAATTCGTCAACTTTGCAGGTTTTGGGGCAATTTGTACGACGAAGGGCAATAAGCTATTCGAAAGTGGTGGCAATTGGAAACTTTAAAGAAAAAAATGTTTTTTTCAAAAGCCTCGCGTCCCAAAACTAAAAAAAAAATTCATAATAATAATAATTCAAAAAATTCTACGAAAAATGTTTTTGTTTTCATTTCCCAAACTGTGGGTCCCCTATAGTCCAACCGACCCTAGATAAACGTGAAGGAATTACTAAGAGCATATCTAATATTCATTTAGGCCAGTGTTTCTCAACCTTTTTGTATTTGTGGCCCCCGTTTTCCATATCAGTTTTTATTGCGCCTCCCTTCCAATTGTTACAGGGCACGGTGCTGAGTGATATACAGCGTCCTGTGTGAAGGGTTCGATTGATGCTTCGTTTTCAGTAAACTCTGTCTCGGGGGTTTAACCCGTATTTCCCCCTATTCGAGCAGATAGATGAAGTATAATAAACACGACTAAAGTTAAGCTCTTGCAGTGAGGCAGACTTTTATTCCGATGTTATGGGGAATGTCTCAAAACCTTGTCCTGATCTCCTTTCGTCTATTATCATCAACAAGCTGATCGCCCTTTATCCTCCCGGCCAGTATCCTTCCGGCCAGTCTAGCGCGGACACACCTTAAAATGCCTTCTCTCTTACACCCTAGCTTCGGAAAGTGTCCAGTAACAACTTCTTCCCCTTGCCTAGGACGGACGAAAAGCAATAATGTCCTGTTCCACTTTTCTCATATCCACGAAACCATAAATCTAACACCCCCTCTTTTGCGCGAGAAAAAACGTACTTTGACCGTTCGTGGCCCAGCTCATCAAAATGGCGGACGAATGGAGAAAAATGAATGCAATTCACTATCTCAAAAATGGCTACTGAATTTCTCTTTTGATAAATATGGATTTCCAGGTTACACAATCATTTTACCCCGACGCTGCCAAAACATCACACTTGTTACTTGGGTTAGTTAGCTATTACTATCTGAACACTCTAATTGCGTAACTGTAGTATAATTTTTACTATACACAACTTCTTTAGTATTGATCTGTTTAAAATATATATTCAAGTCTATTATACACTATACTGACAAAAGTCACCGGACACCTAGAAGAGGAACGCAACATAGCATTTATTGACATACATTTGTACGGGGTCGGTCCACCTTTGGCCTTAATGCATGCACTGACCATTTTCGACAAGGTTTTGGAACACAGCGATAGGTATGCGCTTCCATTCAGTACTTAATAATGCTGCCGCTAACTGCTTAGTAGTAGGCCTTGGTTCCAAACTTCTTATGTGGCGCTCTAATTCATCCCATAGGTGCTGTATGGGATTAAGATCAGGGCTCTGTGCTGGCCTGTCCACACACGATACGGAGTTATCGTCAAACCACGCCGTAACAGTCCTTGCTTTATGGCGCGGTGCATTATACTGCTGCTACCAACAAGGCTCGGTTCCACAGTATTGCCACAGAGTTGGTAGGGCATAATTGTCCATAACATCGAGGTAGACGTGCTGGTTAACAGGTTTGTCCACGATAACCAATGGGCCGGGATCATACCACGTAAAACACCCCCACATGAGTACACTGCCAGCTCCAAACTTGACCGCAGGAACAGTAGTACACTCTGGTAAATAGCGTTCCACCGGCTGCCGCCATACACACACACACGGCTATCAGACTGGTGGATCGTGTATCTGGATTCATCAGCCCATATAAGGCGCGTTTCCATTGAACTACGGTCCACGATAAATGTTCTTTACACCATGCTAATTAAACGACGAGTAGCATTCTGAGTGGAGATGAAAGGCTTATGAGCAGGCGCACGACCACGGTATCTCATGGAATGAAGTTCTCTGCAAAAGGTACGTGTACATATCGAAGTTCCAGCATTTTTACTCACCTGTACACTGAGGTCTTGTGCAGTATTCCGTCGATTAGCTGTAACGACTCTTCTGAATCTTCGACGTCCCCTATCAGTATGGTCTGTCGGTACGTTTTGCTGCTTCAGGCCCGCCATGTGTCTTTCACTCATTCAGTACATCCAAAAGCAGTTGATTTGGGTATGTTTAAACGCCTCTCGGTTTCTCTTATGGACAGCCCCAACAATCTTTCCTTTCTCAAAGTCAGTTCTCTACCGCCGCGACATTTTCACTCAACCACACAGTGCGATATGATCGCGGTCAGCTGCAGGCTTGTTTTTGTACCGTTTGCAGCTGTTCCGCGCATCTTAACAACGGAGCGGATCCGTTCATTTGCTTTTAAAAAGGTGTCCGGTGACTTTTGTCAATATAGTGTATGCATAGATCGTTGTCAGCGTCGTAAAATATGCATCCTTGGAAATTTCTGATCGTCATCACTCTCCTACCGTATCGTGAATTCTTGCAGGTCCAACCGAGCACCGTCTGAAGAGAGCTGGGTAGCATCTCGAGATATGCTTCCAGGCATATTTCAAGATGCATGTTACAGTTTTTGAACCGATTTTTGTTGAAAACCATAGCTCAAGTTTAGTACTTTGTTTATTACACAGGTTTCTTTACAAACGCGAACGAGTCACCTATCGTTCATAACAACCACGCTTGGGTGCGCATACATTTATTGCCACGAGGAAGGTATTAGTTTATTTTCAGAATGTATTTTATGCTTTTTGTGTTGTTGTTTCAGTAAATAGTTTATTTTCCGATTTACACTTCTCTTCTCGCCCCCCCTTAGATATTTCGAGCCCCTTTAGGAGGCCACTCCAATCATGTTGAAAATCACTGATTTAGACTTAAGTCACGAATTTTTATGTGTGCGTGAATATAATCGTATTACGATATTTTACATAAAAGGTTATCTTATGTTTTCAATCTAGTTTGTGCTAAATCAGTAGTTATAAAAAAAAAAAAAAAAAACGTCTGCGACTGCAAGAAACATGTGCGTGAAAAATCGTCGTCGGAGAAGAGAAATAAATGTCTGCTTGATTATAACAGAAAATATAGAAGAACCCACTGGCTTAATAACGTAATATCGAACGCGTCTGCGAACGAGATGAAAAAAAAAAAAAAAAGAACAAGGATTGCTTTTGGAAGATCCACGCCTTCACGGAAAAAACAAAACAAAAAAACAGACTAAATTCCCACTGCGGATCCCTCCAAAAGGCGTCAATAAGTGTTAAAGCTAAACAAGGAAGTTGTATCGTAACAGAGCCTCGTGATACTGACAACAGGACGCTTTACATCTTAGCAATAACGAAGGAACTCTAGTTTCAAAGAAACATAACAAGTATTACGACATGGCGGATTCCGAAAAGGAGTGTTGGTAAACTTTTCACGAACAGCGGAGATTTCAGACAGTTTAAAAACGGCATGTGGAAACAAGTATGAAAATGTAAAAAGCTGTAACGTACAATATAAAACTTCCTCGTGTGATTATATTCGTGTAAGGATTTCCACATTCAAGCAGACATTAAATCTTCCAAGCTTCAATATGATTGTTTTCCTGGATTTAACGTTCATAACATTCGGACCAGCAGTTTCAGTGAGGGACACACAAGACCATGCCTCATCCGGAACTCAGGCGAGGGGCCTTACTCGAGCGAGTCCGCGCCTCTAACCACCCGGTCACATGTGCGGACTTTCGAAGCGAGGACCTGGTATATAACGCCGCACATTAGGGAGGAAGGAATGCGCGTTTTTGACTGAGAAGTAACCGCAAAGAGGAACACTTGCGTATTTTTCAATGGGATGAATTTAAAAATGTGTTTTTCAGGGATTTATTTCGGACACACCAGTGCAAAGTGCAATAAACCTGTGAAATTATATGTCCGTCAGTTGCTTCGATACATCGTTCAAAATATATTTCTCTGAAACCGTCTGTGTGTGTGTGTGTGTGTTTTATTGAAGATTTAACGACCACCGTGAGCAACTCATTGGGCAATAAGCAGTCGCCCATCCCTATTTTAGAGGGCCGCCCCGGTGGCGCAGTGGTCTAAGCGATGGATTCTGATCATTAGTCCGAGATGGGCCCGGGTTCGAATCCCGTGAGGCATGGATGTTGTGTTTGTCTTACGGCACTGGCTCTCTTCCTTCCCTGCAACCAGTGACCCTAAATTAGGGACGGGCGACTGCTTATAGCCCATTGAGTTGCCCACGGTGGTCGTTAAACCTCCAAGCAGATCAAAGTAATTTAGAGTCACTGGCTCCAGGTAAGGGAGAGACCCAGTGCCGTAAGCCAAACACAACATCCATGCCTCACCGGGATTCGAACCCGGACCCCTTTCGGACCTGTGTTTTTTCAATATGGAGCAATGAACGGAAAATTAAGGCACATTTCTGATGCTGCTGATATCGAGAATGTAAGTGATCTCAAAATGGCGCTTGATGGGGTTCACGGAAATAAAATTATTGTAAAAAGTTTTTAACAGGTGAAGTTGAAACTATACTCAGAATTCACACACACACACAAACACACACCTGAAAAAATGGGGTCCCTGCAGTAGGGCGTCCAACTATGTCTCTTTCGTGCTTCCAGTTTTTCCCAAGCCAGTAGTAAAAACTTCCCAAATTCTGATGAGAAATATAATTTATTTTTTTATGTTTTAAAAAAGACTTTGTTATATATAATTAATTATTTGGATTTATTACTTTTACTGCATTTTCTTATTATACATCCATATAAATTTTACTGAAGTACAGAACTAGAAAAAAAATCCAAAACAAGTAAATGTATCGACTAGTTAGAATAAGATAAGATATATACACTATACTAGCGTTACTACCCGACTTTGCCCGGTACAGAATGTATGGAATCTGTAGAATCAAACGGACCGAAAGCGTTACGAATTATTTAACACGCGTCCAGGAGACACAGCATTAGAACACTGACTGAACAAAATTCGGGAAAAATTTGTTATCGAGGATCAAATGCATCACATGCTTTCAGTTTCAGACGTCTTTGAAGGGCGAATCTCTGGTATAAAAATGTTTAAAACTTATCTTTATGAATATTTTATGAAACTGGCTGAAATTTTAATGAACAACATAAATCATTAATTAATAGGAACATTACCTCCAAATTTCGCCTGAATCGGTAAATAACCCGTTTCTGCGTATATATTTCTGTTTACCGATGAATTAAAAATTCCATGCCTATTTTAAAAAGTTTTGACCGGATTCCGGTGAAATTTTGAAGGACTCCTCTTATTACCAATTTATGGTGTTGATAAAAATTTCAGCCCGTTTCGTTAAGATTTCGCAAAGTTTGTTTTTGCATTTTTTTATGCGCAGTTCTCAAAGAATAGAAGCACCTGTGGATGTGCCGCGGCGATGAATGCAGTCACGTGCTTTCAGATTTGGACCAGGATAACGATGACGTAGCAAACGACGCTGACTTTATTGATTAGCTTATTAATTAATTCATAACTCGCGAACCGAACAACGTAGAGATCTTAAAATAGTTGCGTTGACCTAGAAATTCCATTAATAATAAGCTATGCAAATTTCACGATGCTGCAGTTCGCCGTTCGAGAGTTTTTGCTGCTTCAAACAAACAGACGTTTTGTGTTTTATATATAAGATTACCAAAAGTATTCTGACATCACAATGTTTGAGGACAAATGGCTTTATTATCGCAATTAGTAGTTAGTCGGTTCACCTTTTGCTTGTATGACAGGGGCAACACGTCGAGGTATACTGTCAACCAATTTCCGGTAGGTCTCGACATGAATGGTTCGCCATTCGTTCTGCAAAGCTTGCTACCAGAGTGGAGAGCAAAGACTGTCGTTGACATCGATTTCGTATCCATCACTCGAGTTCATCCCAGGGGTGTTCTATGGGATTAAGATCAGGACTGTGAGCAGACAAGTCTAACAATTTCACCTCATTAAAAAAAGGAAAAACTAATCCTACACACGCCGTGCAATGTGGCAGGGAGTTCGATCGTGTTGGAAGAGACAACGGTCATTTCCATAATACTGCCACTTTGTTGGTAGGGCAGAATCATCCAGAACGTCGAAGTGCACCTCAGAGTTCATAGTTTGTGGTATAATAATCAACGGGCCCAGTCGCATCCACGAAACACAACTCCATATCATGATGGAGCCTCCGCCGAACTTAACAGTGTTGTTTTTTAGAGGGGTGAAGGTATTAAATTCCCAAAGATTGGATGCGTGATTAAAAATATAACATCAACACCACAATTATTCGGCACGCAGTAGAACAATATTTTTCGCTAGCCTTCATTCGTGGCAAAAGAATGTAAGCTTAACAATAAAAATAGAACAGAGCACTTCACGCTAGCAATAATAAATCTGTATATAGACCTGAGTTGTATGCAAAAAAAGGTATTTAATTATAACACAAATGATGATACGTAGATATTCATTTAGGGGTAATACGTCGACACGTAGATGCTCCATCACGGTAACAAAGAACGTTTCTTATAGACGCCAACTGCCGCCATATTTGCTGAAGAAGTTCACTTCAGTCCCGCTCACACAGTCACTTTGCAGGTGTACAAATGAGTTCGTTCATAACACTAAGAACACTTTCTAAAAATCATGAAGCGTACCAGAGTTTGCAGATTAGGAACATCCCGCGTAATACAGTTTAGCTTCCTTTCTTAAAGGAGCAGTTCTATTTGATAAAATACGCACGCATAACTTCTCCAACATACAATTGCGCACAAGCGGAAAAAACAAAAACAAAACAGAAACGACTGCACACACTAGAAGAAAGTTCTCATCTGAACCTCGCTTACGTCACAGATCAAGAGAAAGAGATATGTGCACGCATGTGGCGTTTCAAGGTACGTGTAGTTCGGTGACCAACAGTTCCACGTTATGTGGCAATTCGTTTGGAGCGCCGTAAAAATTCCGCCTGACGATCTGCGTGTTTTATTCTTTTATCGGTGAGAGGCTGCGATTCCAACAAACAGTTGGAAGAACACAGTCCGACGAAAATCGTTCGTCGGGCGATCACCAAATCCAAACACGCCCATCACAGTGGAAGAGGCGTGACTCATCATTCCAAAGAACAGCTTTCCAGTTGCTCACAGTCCAGGAACGACGGGAGACACACCACTCCAAACGGCGCTTCGCATTCATAGTAGTGATGTGTGCCGCTGCTTTAACGTAATAACCCACACTGTGCATCTCTCGGCGGATATTTATGGTACTAACCGAGCCATTACAAGCATTTCCTACTTCAGTAGCGATGGGAACGGCAGATGAAAAACATGATTTCTTACCATGGTTCTTCTGTCACGTTCCGTCAGTTTGTGTGTCCTTCTTGAACGTTTTTTCGCTGTAGTTGCACTGTCGTGTTTCCATCTCTTCACGATGTCACTTACAGTCGATTTTGGTCTGTCAGCTGCTATGCTCCATTGGGACACGTTACTCAAATGATATCATATGACCACTCCACCGTGGAACTCGGAAAGTTCAAGTCCACGCGGTATATCTTCTTCAAAGTTATTGATAACACGACACAACGTCTCAGCTTTATATACGCAACTCTCCACTCGCAGCGTACATTCCTGTTCAACATTTCCTTGCACTTATGCAAATATTTAGTAGTGTCTCCTAATACTTTTGATAATATAGTGTATTTCTTCAAGTCGATTAAATGTTAGTTGATATTTGAATATAACTAGTGTTCTTTGTGATTAGATGTTAAATGACAGTTGAAAAATGACACATTTTTTGTAATCGGTTGTCAGAGGACGGTCAAAAATAAAAATAAGTAATGTTCTTTCTGATTGGACGTCAGACTACAGCTGAATACAAATAATCTCTTTGTGGTTAGTGTCAGATGATGATAACTAATGTTCTTTGTGGTTAAAGTCAGATGAAGATAATAATATCCTTTGTGACTCGATTTGGAAATAAGGTGAAGATAACTAATGTTCTATGGAAATGTTATATCATAACTTTATATGAAAAACGACGCACGCAATACTACTTAAATAATAACCTCATGTAGTGTAAGTTTTGTAAATTCTTCGTTTTATATTAAAATTTTATTAGCAAAGGGAAGGAAACTGTCTCTAGAAAATAATATGGAAGAGTTAATAAATGATACTTAACTATAATAAGTGTTACTCGGCAGAATACTCATGACCTGACACCTCGTAAGAAATAAATCCACTATCATCGTCGATGTGCTGACCAGGTGTTCGAGTGATACGTTGGCTTCTAGAGATGAGTTCGGGCTCAATTTTAGGAGCCCTAACTCTCTCTCTGGCCCAAGCAAGGATTAGTTTAAAAATTATTAGTTTAAAAAGTTTAGTTCAGTTAATCCACTTCAAAACATTAATATGTTTTTAGAAATACTACGCATAAAGCCAAATGTTGTAAAATGTGGATTTGAAAATAAATAAATAATCAACGTGCCCTTCGACCGTATCAGGGGAATCAGTAATTTTTGTAAAAGCTGAAGAAAAGAAAATCGTTTAAAAACAAAAAAATCCATTCGTTATCTCTTTTTGATTTCTAAATTTACTTTTATTTGGAATAAATTGCATTATAAAACGTACAACGCCGTACAAACAGTTGCAAGTGTTTGAAATTTAATTTTGCAATATAATTTACATATATGCTAATTAGTAAAGGTAGTTTAAAGCGATGTAGTAGAATATAAAAAAAAAAGTCAGATCAGGAATTGCATCTAATGCCTCAGCGCTTCAACTTGATTTTTAGAAATACTACGCATAAAGCCAAATGTTGTAAAATGTGGATTTGAAAATAAATAAATAATCAACGTGGCCTTCGACCGTATCAGGGGAATCAGTAATCTTGGTAAAAGCTGAAGAAAAGAAAATCGTTTAAAAACAAAAAAATCCATTCGTTATTTCTTTTTGATTTCTAAATTTACTTTTATTTTGAATAAATTGCATTATAAAACGTACAACGCCGTACAGACAGGTGCAAGTGTTTGAAATTTAATTTTGCAAAAGTTAAATTTCAAACACTTGATACAGTAATGAAATTCATGAAATTCAAGACGTGTAATTCCGAGCCCGGCCCGGGTTTTTCGGTAGTTAATGAATTCTGAACCCGTCCGAGCCCGGGCCCTAGCTCATATCTATTGGCTTCCAGTCGTTCGTCCGAGATGGGTGTGGGTTCCAATCTCTGAGGACGAATGGATATTGTGTTTGTCTTACGGCACTTTATCCATCCATTTTCTAAAACCAGTGGCCCTAAATTAGGGACGGGCGACTGCTTTTCAAAGATCTAGTTAAACCCGCAAACAAGTCGTTCGCTGGCTCTTAGGTACCCGGGTACTCTCCGACATGTACCGTTTAAAAGACACATCATAGAGGGTAAAAGTCACGTGATTACGTTGAGCAGCTTAGAGCAGTTTTTGATAAATACGAATTTACCACAAATTTATGTTCCATAGAATAGAAAAATTAACAGAAATTTCGATTTCACTACAAATATCACAGGACTTGACAGATGTAAAATAATTCCGATTAACTTAAATAATTCCGTTCACACACACACAAAATGGAGACCATGCCGAAATTTTTTGGGAGGCAAAAAAAATATCTGGATGGATAGGATTCTAAAACTGCCACCAACCAATTCAGGCCCTGTTTGAATATCTTCTCAACAAATTTTAGGGGCACATTTTTTTGATTGAATAATCATGTTTTACCGCTGCTGTTGTCCTTCGTGAACAAAAAATCGTGTATCAGAGTAGCCTTCGAGGAATAATTCATACTCGAAGGCTTCAATGTAAAATGGGTTTGAAAGCTCATTCCTTTCTGTTCTGCTTAAGAATAAATAACTTTCGAGGGCTTGAAAGTATTTTTAGTAAGGTATGCGCGAAAACATATTTCTTTGCGTTCTGGAAGATAGTTTTTCGTCTCGTTTCCTGACAAATGTTTACTCATTTTCAAGTGACATCAGTGGCAAGAACAAACGAGTGAGATGCTGCGTGTAAACCCATTCCCTGCAGAAACTGGCCCTGTTGGTTTTAGAAATTCTTCGGGAGTTATTTATGTGTGCCTTAATCTGAGCTAAGGTTCCTTCTCGCGTACATTATGTGTCGGATTTTGAAATTTGTTACTTTTGTAATCCAGGATAGCGTATCTCTCATTGGGTTATTTTGCAACGCGTTTTTTCGCACCCAAAAGAGCCCCTTGGAAGGTTTTAGGGATCCCTTTTCGACGTTCAAGGGGGTCATGACCTCCACATGGGGGATTCGTCGCACATGAATTCTCATTTCTCAGAAGGGTAAGATTTCCATCCACATTTGTCGGCACTTTTTTTTTACCTTTTTTTTTTTTTTCTTTTGCGAGCAGCAGGGTTTTCCATTAAGCTTCTGCTGGCACTCGACATATACAAAGTGTTTGGAGGGGAACTTTCATTTTCTTTGGGGGAAACTAAATTAGCGTGTTTTTTGAAGAAGATTCAAAGGGCCAAATCCGCTGCTACTGGTTTTTGTGGCAGATCAGATACTTTTAGATCAATTACTTCCTCCCCTCGACCAAAAAAAAAAAGTTCTCAAATAAAAAAACAATATCATGCAGCCTTCTTTATTCCCTCTTTGTTAAATTTTACTGATATACACTTCAACGATCTTTTTTTTATGTGGTTAACCGATACCGTGAGTCTTTTTTTTTTTTGTGCCTTTGAGACGGGTAACTTTTAGTTGATCGGCCTTCCCTGTCTTTCGTAAAATAATGATTAATGACTATTTGAGATCGAATTTGTCGACAATTATCCGCATAAGTAGGTCAAAATGAGGGTATGCTCTGACTAGGTTTAGTGTAAAGGATTTTTATGTAATCTATATATTAATTCTATAAGGTTTTTTACTGTGAGTCATATTTTGAGAGAACGGCTGAACGTAAATATATGCCTGAGGTATCAAATTAAAGGTCTTACCATGAAGATGTGCCAGTCGAAGATAAAAATGAGATTGGGGCAACTGTTCGGGCGTTCTGGGGCGGCAAAGTTCCCATGTAAAGTCTATGGGAGAGGCGTGTGGTTGATTCATGCGCTGTTGAAGGCGGAAGCATGGAGGGACTGAGATAGTCCAAAGTTCGAAGTCTTCTCTTTTTTGAGCGAACCGTTGCGCAAAGCAACGCTAGCAGGCATTCGTATTAAAGTTCTTCTCATCGGTACAGCGAACACTCTCGAAGACCTGATTGCGTTATGCCGTTGGAAAGTCCCAAGTCTTTTCTGAGCCAACCGTTGCGCAAAGCAACACCAGCAGAGATTCCTATCAAAGTTTTTTTCTCATCGGAACAGCGAACACTCTCGAAGACCTGATTGCGTTATGCCGTTGGACTGTGTGATGTATATATACAATTTAATATTCATTCGATCCAGTTTATTCACGTGGGTTTATTCCTTTTCCATTATGAAAAGATGTAAATATACATTCCGTTGACCATTGATAGGGAAAATATTACGGGAGACTGCATTGAGTTGCTCACGGTGGTCGTTAAACCTTCAGTCAAAAAAAGAAAAAAATCACGAACCTGGACTATTGTCTTTACTGAAGTAGTTGAATGAATTTGTCAATCAAATAGTTTACATTTGTTTTTTCATGAGTTTATTCTTTTCAAAAAAAAAAAAAAAAAAAAAAAAAACTAACCATTGATTCCGACGGGTGAAAGAGTATTCGGAACGCGAATCTCATTCGAACAGCATTTACAAACGCAGTTGTGACTGAAGATGAGAGTGAAAGAGTGCGAAATCCAGTTGAATTTTTGCACACGATCGAGATGAGTGGACTTCCCGTTAAACATTTTACGACTGAAAAAGGGTTCAGTCGTGATGTTCATCATAAACTTGGCCCGGTGGCGCACTGGTCTAAGCGATGGCTTATGATGATTAGTTCGTGAAGCGCCCAGGTTCGAATCCTGGTGAGGCATGGATGTTGTGTTTGTCTTACGGCACTATCTCTCTCCTTTCCCTGGAACCAGTGACCATAAATTAGGGACGGGTGACGGCTTAAATAGCCCAGCGAGTTGCTCACGGTGGTCTTTAAACCTTTAGTAAATTAAATAAAAAAAAAAAACACGAACCTGAACCATTGTCTTTACTGAAGTGGTTGAATGAATTTGTCAATCAAATAAAGTTTACATTTGTTGTTTCATATGAGTTTATTCTCTTAAAAGAACAAAACAACCCCCCCCCCCCCGTCGATTCCGAGTTTTGTTTATAGTGAAATTAAAATTATTTTATGAATGATTATATTTGCAGCAAAGTATCTGCTATTTTTAGCACGTCCTTTGTATAAAAAAAAAGTCATGCTCATGTTATCACTTTGTTCGTCCGTCCGTGGACACCATATCTCTACAACTTGTCCGATTTGGAAAATATTTTCTGCATTGGAAAGCTTGGAATGTGAGAATGATGATCGTGGAAGAACTCCGCTTGTTCTGTCAACTTTTCGGCTTGCTCTGTTAACGTTTTGGAAAATCCTTTTTGCATTGGAAAGCCTGAAATGTGAGAATGTATCCGCGGAATTCCGCACTTGTTATCCGAACCTTTGGATCGTTCTCGAGATCGACGCAAAACTGAAGGGAATTGGAGGGGAGGGGGGGCTTTCCCGTCCGAGGACAGTATTTCGTGTTTCGAAACTTGCGTAAGCGGAAGTTGTCCACGGACTGGAATATTTTCCAGTAATCGTTATTTCTTTCTCGCGATGCCCATTATTGCTCTTAAATATTTTTTTGCATAAATATTTGTATTTTAGCTTGAAACTGTTCGCAGTGATTTGCAAAAATGGAAGTGTAGATGGTGCAAAAGCAAAAAATTCCCTGTAATATTCAGGCATGAGATTCTCCCGCGGATTCGAATAATTCCGTCTTTTCCGTTATTGTTTTGAAAAACACGAGATCGATGCACAACTAAACAGAGGGGGGGGGGATCGGAGGAGAACGGAATTTCATCTTTACGAAACTTCTTTCGAAAACGGAAATTCGTCAGAGGGAAGATTTTTTCCGTAATTCAATTTTTTTTTTCTCGCGATGTGTTTCTTTGTGCCCACTATATTGTTGTAAAATACCATTTTATTCCATAAACATTTGTATTTCTTTTTGAAAATAGGGAAACAATTTCCAAAATCGGATGTCGGGAGAAGCTACGATTTCTCTCATAATCGAAATTTTTTCCCTCCGCAGTGTTCACACTCTCCTGCGTTGTTTTGAAATGTGACCCCTCCTTCCATAAATGTTTGTACTGAAGTTGATAAGGGAAAGGAAAATTTTCCTGAAACGGAAGTGATGAAGTTGGAAATTTTGTAAGAGTTGATGCATGGGTTCAAAGCAAAGCGAGTACAAGAATAAGCGAAGGAACTTAACGTTAAAAACGAGAGCCTCGAGACCCAAAAGTTCTCCGCTTGCAGCGCCAATTGAAGCAGCGGTCAGGGAGGAAAACAGAATGCGCGCAATGCATTGTGGGAACACAAACCTGCCGAGCCGCAGCTAGGGTCACGTGTGTTTTATAATTACTATACTTTATTAATTATTCTTTTTGACTCTGCAAAAATGTTTATTCCTCTTGCGGACAAAACTTCTACAGCAACCTTCGCTTCTCAAAGTAAGCTCATAGAATTCAATTTGAATTCAATACTATCAGCTTCACACAAGCTCCACGTGAGTTTGTCAACAATAACAAATAACTATTACGAAAGAAATAAATACCAAAAAAACATTTGACGATCTTTTCGCTTTGGAAATCGAAAAAGGCTCAATTTCTCCTCATCTGTAAGTGAACAATCTTAAAAATGACAACGTTTTTTCACCATATTGATATACTATTGTAATTCACCAGATCGCATGCAAAACGTGCACTACTAACCAAAGATCTGTAATCTGTTCCTACTGGTTTAGGACTGTCATGTGACCATGTTGGTTTGCCACTTCACCGCCAGATGGCGCTGAGGTTTCAGGGATTCACTATTTTCATTGGAGTTCCTAGGACTCGCTTTGGTTTAAAGGTATTTATGTTCTCAAAGTTACACTATTTATCTAAAATAGTTAAAGCCTTGACATCATGCACTCACGGTCTTCAAGCTGAAAGTTCTTTCAGCATGAGGGATGGAATCATTGTCATCAGAGGGCATAAATGTAAGAAAAACAACCGTGAAAAAACGGGGAAACATAGATATCAACAGAAAGAAAGATGTAGCAGTCCATGTTGCGCAGCTGCACAGTCAACAAAAGACGAACAGAAAGTAGTCCGCATTCTCGCTGCGTCTTTTAGTTTAGTGTGCAAGTTCAGTTTTTTTTTTCTCCTTCGTCGGTCTTATGTACGATATATATGATTTGATTTTAAATATTTCATCCCGTTTTTTTGTTTGTAAATCGGCGTAGTGAAATGACTTCTGCCAATAAGAACCTAACCACTTTTTGCTGTTGTTGTTTCAGGGTTTAACGTCCCCATTGAGCATGTAAGGCTATAAGAAGTTCCCATTCCTAATTTTTCAGGCCATTAGTTCCAGGGAGAGGAAAGAACCAGCGCCGTACAACAAACGCATCACCAATGCCTCACTGGACTCTCGCAACCGGGCCCAATTTGGACGAGTAGCCAGAAGCTCATGCCGCTCTTAACATTTGGGGTGGCTAATCCATTTTTTCATTACATTTTGGTGGTTTTGTGTAGCTTAACGACACCAATCGTCCCACTGTGCTAACTAGTTACGGATAAATTTCATCGCAACTTGCCGTTTTAACACTTTTCAGGAACGGAATGCATTTCTGATCCACGAACAGAGACGTCATAAGAGCCTCTGAGGCTCCCGGCGAGTCGTTACACGACTCCGCCCCCATCTCCCAACGTGCGCGTAAGCACATCTGAATCTATTATACAACCTACATACGAAAAGTTCCAGGATTGATTCAGTAAATAATATAAAAAAGTACGATACTCTTAATTAATGCTGGTCACCTTAAAAAAAACCGCCCTACTGAATTACCACACAGTTTCCAGCGCTTCTGAAGATCCTGAAAACAGTTCTGAAAAGACCTGTCCTGTATGTCCGCAAGTTGTTTTGTCACGGCTGCTAGGGTAAATGTAATGTCTGCATGATACTGTCCTTTTAGTGCTCGTTTTATCCTGGGCAACAGTTCCCAGGTTTGTGGATCATACTGCAAGCTCCACGTTTCATCTCCTGCCATAATTCTGGAGCAAAAATCAGGATCCCTGCCTGCAGTAACAGATCGATGAACGAGCCTCCTTTTGGTTCATCGCCTGGTCGTAACAGATCGATGAACGAGCCTCCTTTTGGTTCATCGCCTGGTCGTAACAGATCGATGAACGAGCTTCCTTTTGGTTCCCTTTGGTTCAGATGATTATTACTGTAATCCAAGGACCTTTATTACTGTAATCCAAGGACCTTTCAACAGAAGAAGGCTCGTTCATCGCCAGGTCATAACAGATCGATGAACGAGCCTCCTTTTGGTTCATGGATGAACGAGCCTCCTTTTGGTTCAGTCATCGATGAACGAGCCTCCTTTTGGTCCAGTCATCGATGAACGAGCCTCCTTTTGGTTCAGACCGATGAACGAGCCTCCTTTTGGTTCATCGCCTGATCGTAACAGATCGATGAACGAGCCTCCTTTTGGTTCCTTTTGGTTCAGATGATTATTACTGTAATCCAAGGACCTTTCAACAGAAGGAGGCTCGTTCATCGCCTGATCATAACAGATTGATGAACGAGCCTCCTTTTGGTTCATGGATGAACGAGCCTCCTCTTGGTTCATGGATGAACGAGCCTCCTTTTGGTTCAGATCGATGAACGAGCCTCCTTTTGGTTCAGATGATTACTGTAATCCAAAGACCTTTCAACACAAGGAGGCTCGTTTATCGCCTGATCGTAACAGATCGATGAACGAGCCTCCTTTTTGTTCATGGATGAACGAGCCTCCTCTTGGTTCATGGATGAACGAGCCTCCTTTTGGTTCAGATCGATGAACGAGCCTCCTTTTGGTTCATCGCCTGATCGTAACAGATCGATGAACGAGCCTCCTTTTGGTTCAGATGATTATTACTGTAATCCAAGGACCTTTATTACTGTAATCCAAGGACCTTTCAACAGAAGAAGGCTCGTTCATCGCCAGATCATAACAGATCGATGAACGAGCCTCCTTTTGGTTCATGGATGAACGAGCCTCCTTTTGGTTCAGTCATCGATGAACGAGCCTCCTTTTGGTCCAGTCATCGATGAACGAGCCTCCTTTTGGTTCATCGCCTGATCGTAACAGATCGATGAACGAGCCTCCTTTTGGTTCCTTTTGGTTCAGATGATTATTACTGTAATCCAAGGACCTTTCAACAGAAGGAGGCTCGTTCATCGCCTGATCATAACAGATTGATGAACGAGCCTCCTTTTGGTTCATGGATGAACGAGCCTCCTCTTGGTTCATGGATGAACGAGCCTCCTCTTGGTTCATGGATGAACGAGCCTCCTCTTGGTTCATGGATGAACGAGCCTCCTTTTGGTTCAGATCGATGAACGAGCCTCCTTTTGATTCCTTTTGCTTCAGATGATTATTACTGTAATCCAAGGACCTTTCAACAGAAGGAATCTCGTTCATCGCCTGATCATAACAGATCGATGAACGAGCCTCCTTTTGGTTCATGGATGAACGAGCCTCCTCTTGGTTCATGGATGAACGAGCCTCCTTTTGGTTCAGATCGATGAACGAGTCTCCTTTTGGTTCAGATGATTACTGCAATCCAAGGACCTTTCAACAGAAGGAGGCTCGTTCATCGCCTGATCGTAACAGATCGATGAACGAGCCTCCTTTTTGTTCATGGATGAACGAGCCTCCTCTTGGTTCATGGATGAACGAGCCTCCTTTTGGTTCAGATCGATGAATGAGCCTCCTTTTGGTTCATCGCCTGATCGTAACAGATCGATGAACGAGCCTCCTTTTGGTTCCTTTTGCTTCAGATGATTATTACTGTAATCCAAGGACCTTTCAACAGAAGGAGGCTCGTTCATCGCCTGATCATAACAGATCGATGAACGAGCCTCCTTTTGGTTCATGGATGAACGAGCCTCCTCTTGGTTCATGGATGAACGAGCCTCCTTTTGGTTCAGATCGATGAACGAGTCTCCTTTTGGTTCCTTTTGGTTCAGATGATTACTGTAATCCAAGGACCTTTCAACAGAAGGAGGCTCGTTCATCGCCTGATCGTAACAGATCGATGAACGAGCCTCCTTTTTGTTCATGGATGAACGAGCCTCCTCTTGGTTCATGGATGAACGAGCCTCCTTTTGGTTCAGATCGATGAACGAGCCTCCTTTTGGTTCCTTTTGGTTCAGATGATTATTACTGTAATCCATGGACCTTTCAACAGAAGGAGGCTCGTTCATCGCCTGATCATAACAGATCGATGAACGAGCCTCCTTTTGGCTCATCATTCAGAATGCCGGGTAACAATCTGGAATTAAGTTTTCGTTTTCAGAGATCCTTGCGTAGAATCTCATGACAGATAGACTTACTGATGACCACCGACTCAGCCAAAAGTCTCACTGTAATTCAGCGTTATTTCTTTAACTGATTCCGCACCTCTTCGATTTTTTTCCGCTGTCCGCACACTGAAGGGACGCACAGATCTCGGATCATCATTAAAGGATTCCCGCCAGCTACGAAACAGTGCATACTATTCGAAAACTCTACTGCGGAATAATGCGGTGTCTCCATACGATTATTTTAACTTTCGGTAGCTGATTTACGAGGTTTCCACAAAAACGGATGTTTACTCTCTGCTCTTTCACGGCTGAAATGAAATAGGACGAGAACGCTTGCTATGGGTGCCGTAATGCCTGTCTGCCGCCTGTCGGTACCGGTATAAACTCGTTTTCAGCTGTTTTCTGGCATACACGTGATATTTCTTTCCCATTGCTCTTACGTCAGTTATGCGGTCAGTCCTGTAACTTATTGGACGTAAGTTGTTTCATTTAAAATTATTACTTGGTATATATTTTTTTTCTTTTCATGTAAAGGAAATACGCGTGAAATTTCTTGCACTCTTGTAAGTAATGCGTTTCCATATGCAGTTGATATGTGCTAATGTGTAAAACGTCTACCACAACAAAAGAAAAAAAAAAAGTATCATGCAACCAGTGGCGTATATTCGAGGCTAGCTGCGAAGCCCAGAGAATGCACAAATAAAAGTCAATTAAATATACACAAATAAAAGTCAATTAAATATTCACAAATAAAAGTCAATTAAATATTCACAAATAAAAGTCAATTAAATATTCACAAGTAAAAGTCAATTAAATATACACAAATAAAAGTCAATTAAATATTCACAAGTTAAAGTCATTTAAATATACACAAATAAAAGTCAATTAAATATTCACAAATAAATTAAAAATACACAAATAAAAGTCAATTAAATATTCACAAGTTAAAGTCATTTAAATATACACAAATAAAAGTCAATTAAATATACACAAATAAAAGTCAATTAAATATTCACAAATAAAAGTCAATTAAATATTCACAAGTAAAAGTCAATTAAATATACACAAATAAAAGTCAATTAAATATTCACAAATAAAAGTCAATTAAATATTCACAAGTAAAAGTCAATTAAATATACACAAATAAATTAAAAATACACAAATAAAAGTCAATTAAATATTCACAAGTTAAAGTCATTTAAATATACACAAATAAAAGTCAATTAAATATTCACAAATAAATTAAAAATACACAAATAAAAGTCAATTAAATATTCACAAGTTAAAGTCATTTAAATATTCACAAATAAAAGTCAATTAAATATTCACAAATAAAAGTCAATTAAATATTCACAAGTAAAAGTCAATTAAATATACACAAATAAAAGTCAATTAAATATTCACAAGTTAAAGTCAATTAAATATACACAAATAAAAATCAATTAAATATTCACAAATAAATTAAAAATACACAAATAAAAGTCAATTAAATATTCACAAGTTAAAGTCATTTAAATATACACAAATAAAAGTCAATTAAATATTCACAAATAAATTAAAAATACACAAATAAAAGTCAATTAAATATTCACAAGTTAAAGTCATTTAAATATTCACAAATAAAAGTCAATTAAATATTCACAAATAAAAGTCAATTAAATATACACAAATAAATTAAAAATACACAAATAAAAGTCAATTAAATATTCACAAGTTAAAGTCATTTAAATATACACAAATAAAAGTCAATTAAATATTCACAAATAAAAGTCAGTTATCGACGGTATTAAGATATGTCGATGCTTTCACTGCGGAAAAAACACGAGCGGTTTCGCTTCTTTCGATTATGAGAATCAGTCTGGCGAGCGAAGACCAACGGCATAACGCAAGCAGGTCTTCCAGTCTTCACTGTTTTGATGCGAAGAACTTTGATACGATCACCTGCTAGCGTTTCCATGACAACATGAATCGGCGTATGGAGGTGAATGGACCATTGCTTTGCGCAACGGTTCGCACAGAAAAGAGAAAACGTCGGACTACCTCAGTACCTCCATGCTTCCGCCTTTAACAGCGCGTGTTTCGCGAGAGTTGTTTCAGTTTGTGTGAAGTGTCAATGAATTAAAATCAGTGATAATTTATCTTAAATTCGTAGCTTTGTTGGATTCGAGCTGTTTTGATAAATTTTGTGAAAGCTTCCCTGAACATCTACTATCAGAGCTTAAAGAACTCTACGCTCTAAATGTTGATACAGCTCGATTAAAAAATGAACTGAAAGTGTTTTATTCCCTTGATGAATACAAAACAAATCAGTAAGGGACATTACTTGTTACATACAGTTAAAAAATTGGACATAGTGTTTATTGAGGTGTACAAATTCGCAGACCTAATATTAAAATTTCCATCAACAACTGCAACTGCCGAAAGAAGTTTTTCTGCATTAAAAAGAATCAAGATATATCTTAGAGAGCCACACAAGGACATGTACATTCGAGAAACTTGGCTGGTTTGTTAATAGAGAAAAACATTATTTTTAAATATGAAAAAGTACTCGGAAGAAACATTTTTGTGAAAACGTAACACTCGAAGTTCACACAAAATTAAAGAAGAATGGTGTTCATGTACAAATAAGTGTTCAAATCCTAATCCTCATAATTATTTGGTATCATGTTAGCATGTACCTAAAATTTAGAAAAAAATGTTACTTCTATTACTTAACAATAAAAAAACAGTACAGTGTGTGTGGGGGGAGGGGGGTGTCAGGTAGCCCAGGTCTCGGACCGAAGATACGCCACTGTATGCAACATATACAAATTATAATCCAGGACCTTGAAACAGTGGGAAGTAAGTAGTTCACATTAAAGTCAAGTCAAATTCAGCCGCCCCGGTGGCGCAGTGGTCTAAGGCGCTGGCCTCTGATCATTCGTCCGAACGGGGTCCGGGTTCGAATCCCGGTGAGGCATGGATGTTGTGTTTGTCTTACGGCACTGGCTCTCTCCCTTCCCTGGAACCAGTGACCCTAAATTAGGGACGGGCGACTGCTTATAGCCCATTGAGTTGCTCACGGTGGTCGTTAAACCTCCAATCAAAAAAAAAAAAAAAAAAAAAAAAAAAAGTCAAATTCAAGGGAAGGGTGCGGTGCGCTTTTCTGATGTTCAGGTAGAACCACAATATAAAAATCAATATAAATACTCATTTGTGAATGAAACGATACACGAATTTCTGAAAAAATATATATTTTGATTTGTGGTATAACGTCCACCATGACCAACTCATAGAGGTACAGGCTATCGCTTATCCTTCAGTTAGGGTCACTGGTTTCAGGGAAGGGAGACAAGCAACGAGGTAAGAGAGGCTTGTCCCACATGCCTCATGTGGGACACTAAAAATCCGGGCCCGTCTCTGACGCATGGTCAGAAAAGCCAGCATCTTGGAATACTGGGCCACCAGGACGGCAAACAAGAATTGGAAAAATGCTCTCAACAAAAGTATCTGTAACACCTCTAATCGTGCGACACATCAGTAACACAAAGCGAGAAAATGCGAGTGTTTCCGACCCGGAATTGTTCGATCACTTCTAAATGACCCAGAGATCTCAAAATTGGTCCCAAAATTCAAAACGCTGGCTTAGCTTGACTCCTGAAAACGCTGATAGGTCTTATTCTCCAGATACCTAGAAAACAAACAAACAAAGAAACTAACAAAAGTAATCAAAGTGGCGGCTTTGAAATATTGTCTTCCTGAATTTTTCTACCTTTTGTACATATAGAAAAGTCTGAAAGCCAATGGTCTAAGCGATGGCTTCTCATCATTCGTCAGAGATGGGCCCGGGTTCAAATCCCGGTGGGACATGGATGTTGTGTATGTCTTACGGCAGTGGCTTTCTCCCTTCCCTGGAGTAAAATTAGGGACGGGCGACTGCTTACAGCCCATTGAGTTGCTCACCGTGGTTCGATTCCACGGCGGCGGCTGAAATCAATTTTTCGGTTGCTATGTGTTTCTGGAACGTGGAAAGAGCGAAGTATTTATTTATTAACTGACGCCACGTATTTGGAGGATTTTCACCTTCGATCTCGCCCTTTGGATTTAATTGCTATAATATATATAGCCAGTGCCGTTGTTAATGCCCACCAGATGGAGACGTCTCAGTAGCTGAGCCCATCTTACGGATTCATGATGTCAGAAGCTGACTTAAAAATACACATAGCACCGTGGATTGTTGGCCACCGTGGTGTGAATGTAACGCGCTTGGCTAGATATCGAGAGATCGCCAAAGGTAGACCGACACCGTACTAATGTATGTCAATAAATGCTATGTTGTGTTTCTCTTTTAGGTATCCGGTGACTTTCATCAATATAGTGTATATGTAAAGCACTTTTTAGTCATATTTGGATATTTATTTTCTTACTCGTGTTGTTCCCGCAATTTTAGGAGCACCTCCCTTCTTTGTTAACCGCAAAACACTTATTTATGTTGTTGTTTTCTTTTTGGTAGTGGATTTAACGACCACCGTGATAAACTCCATGGGCTATATAAAGCAGTCGCCCGTTCCCAATTTCGGGCCAATGGTTGCAGGGAAGGGAGAGAGCCAGTGCTGCAAAACAAACACAACACCCATGCTTTACGGGATTCTAACCCGCTCCCATCACGGACGATTGGTTAGAAACCAGCACTTAGACCACTGCGCCACCGGTGTGCGGCTATTTATGTTTAGATGAACCCCTTTACAAACGTTTCAGGTGTAGTGTGTGACATACAGGTTAAAAACCTATATTTTAGCCATGTTCACATCTGAAAAGCCATGCAGGTTTTTCGTGGCCCAACTTTTGAACGCCTTTCACTGAACTTCAAAGCTTTCTTTGTGTAAAGTTACTGAATAAATAAATAAATAAAAGGTGTATGGTGTGGGAAGGAAAATACATTAATCACCATGGATTTTTTCCTTCGGCGTAGTGCATGTGTTTACGCTAATGTCGTCAACAGTTTAACGACCAACTGTTCTCGAGTGCCTAAAAATAATAATAATGTGCTTATAAAAATATAATCAGCCTGTGTTTGTCACCATATGTATATTCCTTTAGTATCTGGTATGTAAAATAACTTGGAGAGATGGCCACCCAGGTTGGGCAGTGGTCTCAGCTCTGGCTTATGACCATTCGTTCGAGATGGGTCTGGGTTCGACACCCGGTGAGGCATTGATGTTGTGTTAATCCTACGGCACTAGCTCTCTCCCTTCCCTGGAACCAGTAATCCAAAATTAGGGACTGGCTACTGCTTTTATCCCATTGAGTTGCTCACTAAACATCCAATAATAATAATAAAAAAGACTCGTGTTAAAGCAAAATCATAGAAAATACAAAGGAGCTACTAGCTAGTCTTATGCTTCTTGTGCCTACCAACGAATTTCGAATGCTCTTTAAATGAGCTTATCTATGACTTCACCAGTGATCCATGATATCAAGATCTCAGGCTGATTTAAAGACAAATGTGATCCTGAAGCAGAATAAAAATTCAGCTTCAGATGCTTCTGAAAATGGTCTCTGCAGACAAATGTAACGATGTGTATTTGTTCAGCTGTGGTAATAATTTAAGAACGGCAGAGGCGGGTTCATTCGCTGAAGTTCCTTTTCTTTTATCTTAGTAAAATGTTCAGGAGAAAGCCTCACAGCAATCAAAAGCACAGCGTAATTAATGTTTATTTTTTCGCTCGAAGTAGTCCCAGTTCTTGCTTGCAGATAAAGCTGCTTGCTGCTGCTCCAACACACCGCCATGTTCTTCTGAAGACAATCGATTAAAAGTGTTTGACGAATGAATGCGGGCTACTGTTTGCTCCACGTGTCCAGCATGTCACGCAACCAATTAATTGTCGCAATAAATGAGATCATGTTTGTTTGTTTGTTTTTTGTTACCGGGGTTTTCATTGTTGTTTTGTCGTTAGTGCCCTTTCAGATGTTTCCACCTTTCACGATGGTTGTTATTCGCTTGATTGATGCCAGCCTGTTTTGCGTCGAAATGACAAGGATCGTGGAAACACTCCCCACTAACAAGGCTTCATTCAAACAAATTTAGATTTTTGTTTTTTTGCTTTTCATTTTATTTTTATTTTTTCGTACATAACTTCCCCGCTGGGAAAGGCATTTCTGCTGATGTGTCGACTTCTGCACGTCCCGCTGCCCTTTAAATTCCCCTAATGTAAATTTCCCAGAAGTAGTATTTTTCTTTGTTGCTACGGCTGCGGGCAGAGCGTGTTCAATTCCGTTCTTCCCCTGTTTTCGTATCTTTTCTTCTTCTTTTTTTTTTTTTTTTTTTGCTTCTTATAATGAACGATATTTTTTAATTACTACATAAGGTTGAAACATGCTTTCAGTGCTAATATTAAAAACAAAACAAAAAAAAAAGCGGAAAAACTTCAAAAAATGTTGACGCAAAGAAATGATTAAGGCCTGTTTAGAAGCATTCTATAACAAAACGGTAGTTGTTTATCAAAAAAAATAAATAAATTATAATACCAAACGGTAGTTGTTTTTCCAAAGTTTATAATTAAGGCCTGTTTCAAAGCATTCTAATAAAAAACGGTAGTTGTTTATCAAAAAAATAATTCTAATACAAAACGGCAGTTGTTTATCAAAAGTTTATGCTTAAGGCCTGTTTCTGAAGCATTCTAATACAAAACGGTAGTTGTTTATCAAAAAAATCATTCTAATACAAAACGGCAGTTGTTTATCAAAAGTTTATGCTTAAGGCCTGTTTCTGAAGCATTCTAATACAAAACGGTAGTTCTTTTTATCAAAAAAATCATACTAATACAAAACGGTAATTGTTTATCAAAAGTTTATGATTAAGGCCTGTTTCTGAAGCATTCTAATACAAAACGGTAGTTCTTTTTATCAAAAAAATCATACTAATACAAAACGGTAATTGTTTATAAAAAGTTTATGATTAAGGCCTGTTTCTGAAGCATTCTAATACAAAACCGTAGTGACGAAATACTACATGTAGCTATAAAAAAAATTGTTTCTCCAATAACAGTATTAATAAGCAAAAAAAAAAACAACAACTTACAAATAAATTATTTTTGACTTAATTACATTTTAACCGTCCATTTCACTTGAGTGCATTTCCAATTGAATTACATATATAACAATTTTATTTAGAAAAACTCTTTTTGGGGCGAGATGATGAGTTAAAATGAACATGATAAGCAATTCTGAGAGCTATTATATGCTGTCGCTCTTCCGTTCCTTAATTTAGAGCTGTTTGCCAGAGGGAAGGGGAAGTGTCACCGCCCTCAGACAGTGAAGGTGTTGTGTAATAACGCCACTGAGTTTCGTACTTAAAGGAGTAATGCAGCAGCAACATTTAGTTTCACTGAAGGAATAAATACTGTACGAATGACACTGGGTTTCTTACGTCAAAGCTGTGACACTAAGTTTCGCACAAAGAAGGAATAGCGCAGCAGTGACACTAAATTTCGTACGTGAAGGAATAGTGTAGCAACCATGCTGATTTTCGTACGTGAAGTAGCAGTGTAACAATGACACCGAGTTCCGTACGTGAATGAGTAGTGTAGCAATGGCAGTGAGTTCCGTTTGTGAATGAGTTGTGCAGCAGTGACACTGCATTTCATACGTGAAGGAGTGACGTAGCAACAACATTGATTTTCGTACCTGAAGGAGTACGCAAAGGAGTAGTTTAGCAATCACATTGACTTTCATACGTGAAGGAGCAGAGTACAAATGACACCGAGTTTCGTACATAGAAGAAATAGTGTAACAACAACACTGAGTTTCGTTCATGAGGTGAAGGAGTAGTGTAATAATGACACTGACTTTCGTATGTGAAGGATCAGTGTAGCATTGAAACTGACTTTCGTACGTGAAGGAGCTATGTAGAAATGAGCGCCCATAGAGGGGGGCCAGATGAGGCATTTCTCCTCCCCTGAAAATGGGATTTTCTGTCCTTAGAAGTTACTATAGATATTTTTGCGATAACACTAATTTTGATTGCTAATTTTTCTGTAGAACTTCTGAATGCTTGGGTATTGAGTAAAAAAAATGGAAAAACATTGTAAATTTCCAGTAGAAAAAGTGGAAATTTAAAGTAGAAAGTAACGATGAAATTTTCCATTGTAAACGTTGGAGAACAGTGTTCATACGTACATTGTGAAAGGCGGAGAAATGGAAATTACATCATCATCTGCTTCAGCCATTCATTACTGGACGAAGATCTCTCGAAATTTTCCACAGAAATTTGTCTTGGTATTTTTTATTCTTTATACAATGGCGTGCTCAGGGGGGGGGAGGTTAACCCTTCTCCCCAAATATTTTTAGGACATTTCGAAAACGCGATTTTAAAAGGCAAAACTTTGTTAGTATTTGAATTTGCTTTTTGTGTTTCATGCGCAGAACTGAATGTGTTTTCTCCATGAAGATGAAGAAGCGGCAAGGAGCCAAAGACCAGAATGTTCCATTGTAATGAAAAGCAAATACATGGGTATACTGAAAGTTTCTGTGGCGATGAAGCAATACCAAATTTGAGCTCCATGACTCATTTCAGATCATTCTAAAGCACGCTGAAAAGCAAGGACCTTTGATTAAAATACCAAGAATCACATCAAAACAAAATCAACGCTGTAACATAAACCCAGAAGACCATTACAGGATTTCAGTTCATGTACCGTTTTTTAGACATGTTTATTAGTGCTTTGGATTGGAAAATAGATTTTTCGTACACAAACAGGTCTTATCAGGATTCCGGTCATTTTTCCCCAGCTTGTTTTCTGCACAGTTAAATAGCAAATATAAGTGGTGATAAGAATATTAGTAATAATATCCAGCAATATTTATTTAATATTTTTGCTCCGATGCTGCACACTTTTAAA
This sequence comes from Macrothele yani, assembly GCA_039090855.1. NCBI lineage: Eukaryota > Metazoa > Arthropoda > Arachnida > Araneae > Macrothelidae > Macrothele > Macrothele yani. The sequence goes on along the minus strand of CM076993.1, from coordinate 87,131,511 downwards.
AAAACGCACTCATAACACAGTTGTATATAAAAAAATTCTACCCACCCCCTTCCGAAAGAATATAAGTGGGCAAAATTAACTAAAGAACGGCAATCAGATTTCCTCATTGTTCTAACATGCAGTCTAATTTCAATATCTATCGATTACATGCAGTCTAATTTCACTTATGTATCGTTTTTTTTTATGTAGCTTTTGGGGTCTTTTGGTTTCCAATTAAATTTATGTGTTGAAAGTGTGGTAAAAACAGTTACATAAAAGGAAGGTACAGGAAAATTTGTATATGGTAATAGTATACACTGAAGTGCCAGAAAAACTGGTACAGACGAGCTTATGCAAAAATACATAGCAACGTCACCTACACGCGTACTCGTTTGCGTCCGCCAGTGCGTATATAAAGCGATAGACATCCTTGCCAGCTGTCAGAGCTGTTTTCGGCATGAGAATGACAAGTAATAACGATTTGAGCGATTTTCAACGCGGTGTCATAGTTGGCGCCCCTGAGATGGGCCATAGTATTTCGGAGGTAGAAACGAAGTTCGGATTTTCACGGACAACCATTCCAAGGGTGTACCGTGACTACAAGAATTCCGGCAAAACCTCCAACCTACGATGCCAGTGTGGCCGTAAAAACACATTGGGTGAACGTAACCATCGTCGGCTGTCAAGAATCGTTTCACGCGACACTCTCGCAGGTAGCATCGGAATTCAATGCTGGAGCCTTAACAAGCATCAGCGTCCAGACTGTGCAACGCATCCTGCACGATATGGGTTTTGGGAGCCGAAGCCCAACTCGAGTCCCCTTGATGGATGCACGACACAGAGCTATGTGCCTTGCTTGGGCACGGCAACACCGCCACTGGACACTTGATGACTGAAAACAAGTAGCCTGGTCTGACGAGTCGCGTTTCCAACTGTATCGGGCAGATGGAAGGATTCGTGTGTGGCGCAAACCCCGTGAAGCCATAGATCCCGCCTGTCAACAGGGAACTGTACAGGCTGGTGGTGGTGGTGGTGGTGGTTTTTTCCGTAATAATATAGGGGGTGTTTAGCTGGACGTGACCCCTGGTACGTCTACAAACATCTGTGACCGGCCAACGCTATGTGCGCATCGTTTATGACGAGGTACACCCGTTCATGTCCTGAATTCATGCTGATGGGTTGGGCCTGTTCCAACAAGACAATGCACCTCCACACAAATGTCGGGACGCCACATTATGGTTAGAAGAGCATTCATCTAAGTTTGGGGTGTTGCCATTCCCACCGAAGTCCCCAGATCTGAACGTGGTAGAACACATTTGGGATGCCATGCAACGCGCTATCGAACACAGTAATCCGAGACCTCGGAATACACCCGAATTGTGGAACGCTCTGCAGGAAGTATGGTGTGCATTGCCTACAGCATATTTCCAGAAGCTAGTGGAGTCCAGGCTCCGTCGTATTTCTGCAGTCCTGCGCTCCCGTGGGGGACCTACCAAGTATTAGACTGGTGTACTAATTTTTCTGGCACTTCAGTGTATGTTATTCGTAGTTACAATTTCTGTTTGCCCCCTCCTGAAAATTAAGCTATGGACGTCCATGACACTGACTCGCACGTGAAGAAGCAGTGTAGCAATGACACTGACTTTCGTACGCGAAGGAGCAGTATAGCAATGAGTTTCGTACGTGAAGGAGCAGTGTAGCAATGAGTTCCGTACGTGAAGGAGCAGTGTAGCAGTGACATAAGCTTCGCACGTGAGGGAGTAGTTTAGCAACGAGGCTGAATTTCGCACGTGAGGAATTAGTTTAGCAACCAGACTGAGTTTCGTATGCTAAGTATTGTAAGAATGGCGCAGAGTTCCTTACGTGAAGGAGTATTGTAGCAACTACCCTTAGTTTCGTACGTGAAGGAATGATTTAGCAACGGCACATAGTTTCGTTCGTGAAGCAGTAGTGTAGAAACGGTACTGACTTTAGTTTAGAGAAAGAATACTATAGTAATGACACTGAGTATCGTACGTGAAGGAGTAGTATAGCAATGAAACAGTTTCGTAAGGGAAGTCGATGCGCAACAATGACTGAGCTTCGTACGTGAAGGAGTACCGTAGCAGTGACACTGAGTTTAGTGCAGAGGAGTAGTATTTATTCATGGTATGTGCATGTTGGAGTTTCTCCGATCTATCGACAGCTGCTGTTGGACGTTACCGTCGTGAGATAACAACTGTGCCAATAAAAAACAAGAAAGATGACGCCGAATTTTCCGGTGTAATAAGCACGACTTTTGAATCCGTTCTGACGCAAATTAAATTTATCAAAGCTATTCAAAGTCAATGGAACTGGTATGGAAAACAATAGTATCTGACGGAAGAAAGAAGTTTTTCAATCGAGTTTTTAATCCCCTCAGATATTGCTGTAAACGGAATTGTGAGCTTACGCCCTTTGGTTGCAGACTTGTGCGTTAAAAAACCCATTAATTTATATGAGAAACATTTTGCACCGGAAATGCTCTCCAACACAGAAATAATTTTTCAAATCGGACTCTTAGAAACAGAGATATCGACAAAAATAAGATGTGACTTTACGTCCCCTGGTGGGAAAACCAGACATTGTTTTAGGAAGAAAGTATTCTCAAAAGGTTTTTCCATATGAGCGGTATCGGTCCAAGAAAAAAAATTTAGTCGAGTTTTCAGGAGCCCAGATTTTGCTACAAATACATCAGAAGCAGAAATTAACGCTTATGCCCCCTGGTGGTCAAACCATTCTTTACCAAACATTAGAAATTATGTGAAAAATATTTTCCATCAGGTGTTGTATGCGATACAGGAATAATTTTTCAAATCTTAATTTTAGAAGCACAAATAGCACCGAAAAAGCAATTTACCTTTGTGCCCCCTAGCGGAAAGTCTATGATTTACTCAAACATTTTGAATGGAAAAACATTTCGCATCGGAAACACTATGTAACAAAGAAGAAATTTTTCAAATCGGACTCCTAGAAGTAGAGATATTGGCAAAAATAAGATATGCATCTCCGCCTCCTGGCGTAGAAACCATGCATTATTTCAAGAAGAAAATGTTCCTAAAAGGTTTGTCGGCATGAGTAGTATCGGTCTACAAAAGGCGTTTTTTTTCAATCGAGAATTTAGAAGCTCATATTTTGCGGCAAATACATCAGAAGTGGGTTGTAAGGTCAGGTGATGCGTAACATCACAGCCTCTCCTTGACAAATGTCAACCCCGCCTTCTCGTGGTGCATCCTGTTCCCACTAAAGGGGCTCTGACGACCGCCAATAGCGGTATAACTATACCATCGGGATTAGAGGAAATTCTATCCCACACTCACCAACCCGCTTGGCCAGCGTGGTGAGTTATGGCCAAACCCCTCCAAAATGATTCCACAACTTAAATCTTGGCCCTCAGTCTCCGGCAGCTGGAATGTACCTGGCCAAGGCAGCGGCCAGTGCGACATGAAGGCAGAGGGTGCTAAGAATCCCCGGAGGACCGGACTAGGCTGCCATCTGATGCTGACCTTGGCTACGTACAATGGACGCTCCCTATCTTCTGATTCAAGGCTTCTTGAATTGGAAGAGGAACTACAAAGGATCAAGTGGGACATCGTGGGGCTAAGTGAGGTAAGGAGAAAAGGAGAAGATCTCATTGAACTGAAAAGTGGACATCTCTTCTACTATCGTGGGACAGATACTGGCAGAACTAGTGGTGTTGGATTTATAATAAACAAGAAACTGAAGGATAAAGTTGTAGAAGTTGAAAGTTCCTCTGACAGAGCTGCACGACTTGTTATCCAACTCTCGAAAAGATACCAGGCTCAGATTATTCAAACTTATGCACCCACCACAAATCATCCTGAAGAAGAAATTGAAGAATTTTATGAGGAAATTTGTCATCTAAATAATAAAGGTAAGCAGCACTTGAAAATAATTATGGGAGATTTCAATGCAAAAATAGGGCAACGGCAACAGAATGAAACTTCAGTAGGTAAATTCGGTCACGGCAACAGAAACCAGCGTGGAAATACTCTCGTTGAGTTTGCAGAGGCAGAAGGGTTTTTCATCTTGAACTCCTTCTTCAAGAAAAAGCCACACAGGAAATGGACATGGAGACATCCAAATGGGACAACAAGTGAAATTGATTTTATTATGTGTAACAAAAAATTCGTCATAGAAGACTGCAGTGTGCTAAACAAGTTCAACACAGGTAGTGACCATAGATTGGTGAGATGTAAGATGCACCTCAACACTAAACTTGAACGTGGCAAGCTCATAAGACAAACAAAATCTATTGACATAACCAACCTTAAAAAACACCATAATACCTTCAAGTTGGAACTGAAGAACAGGTTCTCTGCTTTAGAAGGCCTAACATCGGAAGAAGTGGACATCTCTGAAGTTAACAGAAAAGTAACCAAAGCTCTTATGGAAACAGCAACAAAATTAGCTGGGTCTAAGAACAAGTTGCATGTAAATAAATTATCAGGAAAAACGAAAATGTTGATGCAAAAAGAAGAGAGATGAGGACAACTAAAGAAGATGTGACTTCCAAAGTGGAATATATAGAGCTATGCAAGACAGTACGAAAAAGTATCACTGAAGACGTAAGAAAATTCAACTGTGAACTAGTGAGGAAAGCAATTGAAAACCACCAAAGCCTAAAGATAGCAAAGGGACATCTCAGTAAGGGAAGAAAACAGATTATGGCACTGAGAAAAGAAGATGGCTCTGTAACAAGAAATAGAGGCGAAATTTTGACAAGAGTGAAAGATTTCTACTCCAAATTATATGAAAGGGATGATACATGCACTCCAGACATCATGAAAGATACCAGTACCAGAGTTCCTCCAGTCCTTCCAGCAGAAGTTGCACATGCAATCAAGAACATGAAGCGGGGAAAAGCTCCAGGAGAAGATGGAATTACTGTAGACAATCATACAAGAAGCAAGTGGAGAAATCGAAACAGTACTCGCCCAAATTTTCACTCGATGCCTTAATGAAGGAAAGATTCCTGAGGATTGGAACACCGCTACAATGATCCTGCTACATAAGAAAGGTGACATTGAGGATCTCGGAAACTACAGACCTATCAGCCTCCTATCAGTAGTTTATAAAATCTTCACTAAAGTTCTTTCACACCGCTTGAAGGTAACTCTGGACATGGCTCAACCGAGAGAACAAGCTGGATTCAGGAGTGGCTACAGCACAATAGATCATATCCACGTACTGAGAGAACTAATTGAAAGAGCGAGGGAATATGAACTTCCATTGTGCATGGCTTTTATCGATTATGAAAAAGCCTTTGATTCGGTGAAACCATCAGCAGTTACAATGGCTCTGAAAACCTGCGGTATTGAAGATGCATACATTAATATCATTAATAACATCTATGAAAATGCAAGTGCAAAGATTAGGCTGTTTGAAAATACAACACACGTAAAAATTGGAAAGGGAGTGAGACAAGGTGACACCATATCTCCGAAGCTCTTTAATGCCACATTGGAGGGTGTTTTTCAGTCGCTGAGCTGGGAAAACAAGGGGATAAAGATTAATGGAGATTATCTAACCCACCTTCGTTTTGCTGATGACGTAGTCATTTTTGCAACTACCCCATCAGAGCTGCAGAGTATGATCCAGGAACTTGCTGACAAGAGTAAAGAAGTGGGATTAAAAATGAACTTTCAGAAGACAAAAGTGATGTTCAATGCTTTTACAAGAAATGAAGATTTATCGATTGATGGAGAAAAGCTGGAGATAACAGACACGTGCGTTTATCTTGGACAGCAGATATCTAGTGAGGGTCACATTGATGAAGAAATTAATCGGCGTACAAAACTTGCCTGGAGAGCTTTTGGAAGAAACAGCATAATTTTCAAGAGCAATATGCCATTATGTCTTAAAAGAAAAGTGTTTGATCAATGCATCCTTCCAGTGCTTACGTATGGTGCAGAGACGTGGACCTTAACTAAAAGAGACATACAAAGGCTGCAGACAACTCAAAGAAGCATGGAGAGGTGCATACTTGGTGTAACCAGGAGAGATAAGAAGAGGAACTCGTGGATCCGAAAAATGACAAGAGTGGAAGACATCATGATCAGAGTTAAATCCCTGAAATGGCAATGGGCTGGACATACTGCCAGAAGGACAGATCATCGATGGACAGCCGAAATTTTAGATTGGATTCCAAGGGACAGGAAAAGACCCAGAAGAAGACCACATGGGAGATGGGTGGATGAAATTCGAAAGTATGCAGGGGTGACATGGAGGAGACTGGCACAAGACAGACTGTTGTGGAGGAAACTTGGGGAGACCTTCGTCCAGCAGTGGATTGATAATGGTTGACAATGCTGATGATGATGATGACATCAGAAGTGAAAATTAAGATTTACGCCCCCTGGTGGCCAAACCATTTTTTCTACAAAAATTAGAAATTATGAGCAAACGAATTCCCGTCAGGAGCTGTATCCGGTGCAGAAAGAATTTTTCAGATCGGAGATTTAGAAGTAGAGATATAGGGGAAACGCAATTTACCGAATTACTTGAAAATTTTGAAATTATATGAAAAACGTGTCACACTGAAAACACTATCCCACAAAGGAGGAATTGTTCAAATCGGACTCCTAGAAGTAGAGATATTGACAAAAATAAGATATACGTCTACGCCCCTTGGCGGAGAAACTGCGAAATGTTTTAAGAAGAAAATATTCCGAGAAGGTTTATCGATGTGAGTGGCATCAGCCCACGAAAGTATTTTTTCAATCGTTATTTTAGAAGCTCAGATTTTATGGCAAATACATCAGAAGCAAAAATTAACATTTACGCCCCCTGGTGGCTAAAGTATTCTTTTCCAAATATTTGAAATTATATGGAAAATATTTTCCATCAGGAGGTGAATGCGCTGAAGAAAAAAAATTCAAATCGGAATTTTAGAAGAGGAGTTATCGGGGAAAATGTAGTTTACTTTTACGCTCCCTAGCGAAAAATATATGCGTAATTTGAAAAAGTAACTATATCTAAAATACTCTTCGACATAAATGGAATCGAAAGGTAAAGGAATTTTTTCAATCGGATGTTTAGAAGTAAATATGTGGAATAAAACGTATTTTTGAATTCGACATCCTCTGCATTTACTAGCGGCGAAATTGTACATCGTTAAAAAAACAAAAACGAAATGATTGATGATCATTCGCATATTTCAAGCTTCCCAATGCAAAAAGAATTTTTCAAATCGGACTAACAGTTGTAGAGATATCGTGGGTACAGATGGACAGACGGACGTACGGTCAAACCGGTAACATAAGCACGATCTTTGTTTACAAAAAAGTGCTAATTATGTTACATTTTATGGCCGTTAACGACCAAATGCACTTTCTCTTCAAAAGACATTTTTTCAGCAATAAAGGGCGTTGCGAATCTTATTCATCCTACAACTTATTCGCCGAATTTGGCTCCGATTGACTTTTGGCTGTTTCCAAAGTTGTAATCCTTATTATTGAATACGTGCATAAGTTCTACCCGTTTTCGTGGACTACAAAGAAAGGAGGAGAACACAACAAATAACGTACCTAGGATTTCACATAATTGCCATCATTCAGTATGATCTCCTGCCATCTGTCCATCAGCAGGTGAATCCCACGCCGGAAAAACTTCTGTGTTGTAGAGTCAAAAAGGTAATATAAGGCTGTTTTCACATCATCGAAGGTTTGGAGAGGGACTGTGTTATGTATGTATACAATTTAATATTCATTCGATCCAGTTTATTCACGTAGGTAAGACGTTTCCCATTATGTAAAGATGTAAATAAATAAACATTCCGTTGACCATTGTTAGTGAAAATATTACGGGCGACTGCTTATAGCTCATTGAGTTGCTCACGGTGGTCGTTAAACCTTCAGTCAAAAAAAAAAAAAAAATCACGAACCTGGACCTGAAGTGGTTGAATGAATTTATCAATCAAATAAAGCTTACATTTGTTGTTTCATATGAGTTTATTCTTCTAAAAAGAAAAAAAAAACTAACCGTCGATTTCGACGGGTGAAGTGTATTCGCAACGCGAATCTCATTCCAACAACATTTACAAGCACAGTTGAAGATGAGAGTGAAAGAGTGCGTTATCCAATTGAACTTTTGCACACGATTTAGATGAGTGGACTTTCGCCTCACATTTTACGACTGAAAAAGGGTGCAGTCGTGATGCTCATCACGAGCCTGACAGCCCCGGTGGCGCAGTGATCTAAGCGCTGGCTTTTGATGATTCGTTCGTGAAGGGACCGGGTTCGAATCCCGGTGAGGCATGGATGTTGTGTTTGTTGTCCCTTCCCTGGAACCAGTGACCCTAAATCAGGGACGGGCGACTGCTTATAGCCCATTAAGTTGCTCACGGTGGTCGTAAACCTTCAGTCAAAAAAAGAAAAAAGAAAAAAAAATCACGCACCTGGACTATTGTCTTTACTGAAGTGGTTGAATGAATTTGTCAATCAAATAAAGTTTACATTTGTTGTTCCATATGAGTTTATTCTTTCCAAAAAAAAAAACAAAAAAAAAAAAAAAAAAAACTAACCGACGTGTTTCGTCTAGTAGCTGTTTAAATATGTTAGCATTATGTTCATATCAGCATATTTCATTTTGTTTCTCTTTTTTCATTTCAGGTATGATTTTTTGTTATGGGTGTAGACATTTGTGAGCACTAAATTGCATTCAGTGTTTCTGCATTCTTGGGTAAGTTAATGAATTGTTGTACACTTCTGATAAATCGTAAAAACAATTCGTCAGTTCTATCCTCACTCTGTCACACACAAACCTGCATTCAGACATTTAGTTCAAAATTATTCTATTGCCCTTGTTTCTTTTGAAAGTATTGTATTATTTTTTATTTCATTTCGCATTTTAGCATATGCTTCAGAGGTAAACCAAGAATTCATTGCATAAATGAATACGCTTATTCGAACTATCCTACACGACAATAAAAATTCGTTTTCAGAGATAAAACTGTATCCAATAAACAGCCATTTGTTAGTTTCCATTTCTTCACGTCTGGAAATGTAAAGTAATTAACTCAAGAGCTAGGTATATTAAATTATTTTTTCCCGTAAGACTCTTGAGAGTTTTGACTCATCGCAGATGTGCTAAGAAGAAGAAATTTCGTAACAGCTTGTGGCTTTTGATTAATTTCTGTCAGGTATAAATAAAAGATTCTTGACTGAAATTATCAGTTCGAAAAGGTGTGAGTCGCTGTTTCACAATCTTCCGACGTGGAATAATAGGTGTCAGTTGGATGAAGCCCTTATCGCAACTCTCATAAGAATGAGGTACTGCTAATTAAGAAATACTCGCTTCAAGAATTTGATTGTGTTAAAACAAGATTAATAGAAAATTGTTTTAATAAAGTATTGTTAGAAACTCGATGAAAAATTCTAAGGCCTTTGCAGTGTTAATTTAAATATTTATTTGGAAGTAAGAATCTGCAAATGACTTCAAACGACATCTTGCCGTGTGGTTATATTAAATTGAAATCATGTCGTTTACTGGCTTCGTTAATTGCTCAACTTCCGTTGAAATTCTCAGTATAGTAATACTATATTTAAATGGTTCAGAACAAGAATGAACGTGCTTTCCGAAGATTATAAAAGGAGTGAGACGCTTAATTGTGATGTACTAATACCTATTGATAGAAACTGTGATAGCCTTATCCAGATAGGTACCTTTGTAAATATCCGTATTCTGCAGACCCTCTAACCCCTTCCTTTACCGGCAAGCTTGGAAAATTTCCGTTGAGAATCAAAAGTTTAAGCAGCGGTACTTCTACGGCTTCTGGTTGAAGGTTTAATGTACTATTATTCCCTCAATGCATATTTGATCTCCTTAAATATATATTTCGGAATTTTTTTTTCAAAGTTAGGGAGATAAACTAAAGGATTATGTGAAGCATATTTTTATTTGATCTTGCTTTTGTGTTTCTGTTAGTTACTTCTTGGTTAAAGATTTTCTTACTGAACGGCACGTTATTTCTCCGTACAACTTGGCAACACTGACAGTGAGTCAGAGCAACTTGAAAGAGTACACCGATTATATGGAGTTTGTACAAATGTCGTGAAATTAGGACGATTGTTAAACGTTGATATAAAACCGATTGAGATATATGATAGACGAATAAGTGTTATTATTGTAAGATTGAATGAAGTCTATGTGGAAGCCAGCGAATTTATATTCAAGCAGCGGATTATATGGATGTCGGCTTGATCGTACCTTGAGTGGAACAATAAAAGCAAAGATATCGTTCAACAATAAGGTGCTGTTTCTTTTGCCCTGGATGTCGAGATCCTTATTAACTTAATTATTATGGAAGTAAATTAAATGTTCAACGAAGTTAACTATGAACATTAACTAGCAGAGACACATGCACCAAAGAGCCAAAACATTATGACCACCTGTCTAATGTGATGTTTGCCCTCCATGTGCCGCCAAAACAGCTCTTACCCGGCGAGACATAGACGCTACAAGATTTCTCAAGGTGTCTTGTGGTATCTGATACCAGCAGATCACTTAACTGTTGTAAGTTACTTTTTTAGCGTTGAGATCGGATTTGCTGTTCCAACACAAACCACAAATGCTCGATTGGATTCATGTTTGGGAAATTTTGTAGGCCAGAACGATACCTGGAAGTCTTCCTGGTGTTCCACGAACCGTTCTGGAACAATCTGGACAGGTGGCATGACGCTGTGTCTAGTTGAAAGAAGGCACTGCTAGAGGGGAATACGTTGCCATGAAAGGATGTACCTGGTCTGCAATAATGTTGTTGTTTTTTTATTTGGGGGGGGGGGGGATTGGAGGTTTAACGACCACCGTGAGCAACTCGATGGACTATAAACAGTCGTCCGTTCTAAATTTAAGGCTACTTGTTCCAGGGAAGGGAGAGAGCCAGCGCCGTAAGCCAAACACAGCATCCATGTCCCACCGGGATTCGAACCCGGATCCATCTTGGGCGGATCCATCTTGGGCGAATAGTCAGAAGCCATCGCTTAGACCACAACGCCACTGGAGCGGTGCAGTGTTATATGGAAATATTTAAACTTTAATTAAATTGTAACTTCGGTTATTTTGGTGGGCGAACGGCAATTTGAAAAATTCACCCTTAGTTAAAAAAGAGCTTACCACAGTTTCATTTCGGGGAAAGCCTCCTTTGACAGACCGGGCTATAGGCAGTCACCCGTTCGTAATTCAGGGCCACTGGTTCCATGGAAGGAAGAGAGCCCTGCAGTTTGAAAAATTCACTCTTAGTTAAAAAGGAGCTTACTACAGATTCATTTCGGGAAAGCCTCCTTTCACAGACCGGGCTATAAGCAGTCGCCCGTTCGTAATTCAAGGCCACTGGTTCCAGGAAATGAAGAGAGCCAGCGCCGTAAGTAAAACTCAGCGTCCATGTCCCACCGGGATTCGAACCCGGATCCATCTTTGGCGAATGGTCAGAAGCCATCGCTTAGACCACAACACCACTGGGGCAGTGCAGTGTTATATGGAAATATTTAAACTTTAATTAAATTGTAACTTCGGTTATTTTGGTGGACGAACGGCAGTTTGAGAAATTCACCCTCATTTAAAAAGGAGCTCATCACAGATTCATTTCGGGGAAAGCCTCCTTTCACAGACTAGGGCCGCCCACGAACAGAAGGACAATCCCCACCGTCGTTGGACACCAATCTCCCTCAGAGAAAGAGCCCGCCAGGGACAATCGGAGTAAGCAATTAACAGTCAACTTCTTACATCAAGAGCATCTTCCTAGGAGACAGATTGTGAATGGGACGGATAGGGTCATAAACGACGAGTCTTGCTGGAGATTTTGAGGGGAGAAGAAGGAAGGATTTTTCTCTGACACAAGGCAGGGAAAACGCTTTTGCACGGGATGAAATAGAATGAAATTTCGGCGGGAATTACATAGAGAAAGTCACCCGAGATATCTATGAACCCGCTGGAAGTATACACCATTTATTCAGACTGATACCCCCCCCCAATCTGAAGAATAAAGATATGTGCGGACGAAATCATCTATCATTACATTCAATTTGTTTAACTACTTATTTATTTGCTTCCCTCCTCCAATGAGAACCTGCAAACAACAACGATTCTTCTGATAAGTTGGTGTCCATCACAATATTTAAAATTAAACAAGCCAACAGCAGCAATGTTTAGGTAGGTGGTAGACGTTATAGAAATGACCCAGAGTTTCCCCAGCAGAACATTGCTGGGAAACTCTACTTTTGCACCTTTAAACTCTGAACGCGCGCCGTCCTTTGCGTTCAGTTGCTTTGATTTGCACGAAGACGCACTGGTCACAATGTTTTGGCTCTTCTGTGTAAGTATGCACGTTATCTATTGCGATTTAACGCAAAAGCTTTACACGTAATAATAGAATTTAATCTAGTTGGAAATAGGCCTAATGGACAAATGTTCACAATCATATCTTTCAGTGAGAAATACTACTTGTAGATTGGTTGAATTTCGATAAACTTGTATTAAATTATTTTAGTTGGGTTTCTTCTTTTTTTCTTTTTCGAAAAGAAAAAAAGAAGTGGTAAAAACAGCTCGTTTGTGTAACATGAAGTCTGTATTAAAGCGTGGAAGTAGTGTTCCTTTATCCAATTGAGAATAATTTTTGTGGAAATATCACGAGATACCTTTCCTTTTGTTTTCGGATGTGTGAGCTTGATTGTTCGAGGATTATGAATCGCTACGGAACAGGTTAGATAAGTTCTGAGCTGGAATATGACGCTCAATGTTCTAGCGATTTTAGCTGTGAGCGTCCGGTTTGAGTGGTGCATCTACATCATACAGTAAATGCAAGATGCAGGTGTACCTATGCATATATATAATAAGGCGACAGAATTTCTTCACGGTTTCAAAAAGAGAAACACGAAACGGAGAGAAGCATGCTATATATTAGTATTTGGAAAAAGAAAGAGTTATTTTCTGGCAAAATCCATCGGTTTTAATTTTTTTTAAGCATGCATGATGATTTAGGGTTCTGAAAGCACTTAAAGTTAAATAGAATCACTGGGTAATTTTAAATCAGGTCTTCAAAATAAAATTGATGTTTTTTTATTCGTAAAACAACACCATTGAAGACTTAGTACCAAGACAACTATGTTTATAGACTTTGTGACGTATATGGCCTGCCTGAATTTCCATTTTTGTTAGTTGTAAGAATCAAAATATTAATTGATGACTAGCAAAAGCAAATTTGCACATTTTACCTATCCTGGCTGTGACATCGCTTTTGACTGAGAAACGATCTTGACATAACTACACAGATATCAGCCCTTCTGTGACACCATAAACAGAATCTTAAGAACAAATACCAGAAATAACACTCGGCATCAATAATACAGTAAGAAGAAAAACAAGAAAGGACACTGAGTGTAAAAAATCTTAAGAAGAAAGACATGAAAGGACACTTGGTAAAGTAGAAAACAGATATCACTGTGTCTGTGGCACCATAAATAGAACCGTAAGAAAAAAGGACAGGAAGGACATTCGATATAAACATAACCCGAAGAGGAAAGACAAGAAAGGACGTTCGATATAAACAGAATCTAGATGACACCACATCTGTGGTACCATAAAGAGAACTTTAAAGAAAGATTACGAAGGACACGCGGTATAAACAAAACCTTAAGAAGATCGACAAAAAATGACACTTTGTATCAACAGAACCTTGAGATGAAGGAGAAGAAAGGACATTCGGAATAAACAAAGCCCTAGGAAAAAAGAGCTGAAAGGATATTCGGTATAAACGCTGCCCTAAGAAGAAAGACAAGAACGAACACTCAATGTAAACAGAACGTAGATGTCACAGTGCTTATGTGGCACCATAAACAGAATCTTAAGAAGAATGACAGATGACACTCAGTACAAACAAAACCTGAAGAACAAAGACAAGAAAGGACACCGGATATGAACAGAACCTTAAGAAGAACTCCAAGAAAGGACATTCAATATAAACAGAGCCTAAAATGAAAGACAAGAAAGAACAAAAGATAGAAACAGAATCTTAAGAAAAACGACCAAAATGGGCCCTCGGTATGAACAGAACACGGGTATCAGTGCAGAACATGTATCCATGAACAGAACCTTAAAAAGAAAGGAGTATAAACAGAACCATAAGAAGAATGGCAAGAAAGAAAGAACATTCGGTACGAACAGAGCCTTAAAAAAAGATAAGAAAGGATCCTGGGTATAAACATAATTTTAAGAAGAATGACAAGAAAGGACATTGTATAAACAGAACCTTGCGAAGAAAGACAAGAAAGTGCATTCGGTATTAGCAGAACCTTAAGAAGGACGAGAAAGTACACTGTTAAAATTTTATAAAGTAATGGCTATACCGACTCTCTCTCATTTCCACATCTGTAACCTGAGAGCATAGCAAAATTAAGGCAGTTGAAATGAGATTCTAATTTCAACTGCGTTGTTTTCGTAGATCAGGTAAAGTGGGAAATAATGAAGAATTCGGAAATATTTCATTAATTGCTTGAGCAGTTAAATTACTGACTACAGAAAAATGTGTTAAAGAAATGACAGATGAAAGACTACCAAAATAAAATCTTCAATCACTTACAAAGCAAAGGGAGGGAGAGAGAGAGAGAGAGATATGCAGTCTAAGGAAGGAATGGATGGAACAGGCGCATACTTGCCTAATCCTTGATAAAGGAAAAGATTAAAACAAATTATCTAAGAGCGTTTTTCATACTGCAGGAATATGGAAAAAAAAAAAATACGGACAAAAGAAATGATGCCTTCGGAACTGACGAATCGATGCGTAGGGCGGCAAAAAAGTCAAATTATCCGTGCACAAAATTTACATGAATGCAAATGAATGTATAACACTCCTTATATGAACTGAGACACCTACCGGACACAATACTCAGTAATTCTCTTAATTAAGCTCGCGCAGTCGCACTGTGTACAATTTCAAAAATTACCATTTTAAAATTCTTCCGGGTTCCGCATATTTTTTTTATTTACTAAGTATTTATCAATGTAAACAAACAGCAATTGGTTGCGAAAGTTCTCCTCGTTTCAAGATGGTTTCAGTCTAAGTAAGAAAGATGGCTGTATTTTTTTATAAAAAAGACAACAACAAGAATAAAGCTGCAGAAGCGCCTTTTTTCTTCGGCCAACTATGGTATGTTCTGCACAGGAACATTCTTTTTGTTGACATCTGCGAATGCAATAGAACAAACGAAAAGTACTTCGTGGAAACACCCGAACATCACTCCACTTCTCCACTTACAGATTGCCATCCAAATATCGCGTCACTCTTCGAGACAAGTTCTATTTAAAGAAGATCGAAATCTATGCCCCTAAATGCATTTTCCTTTAGTATTTTTTTTTCATAATTTTTTCGAACGAAAAAAATACTTACCACGTAGGGAACATTACTTAAATATCATAAATAACCAAACGTTTTTAGAACGTCATTAAAGCAGCGGAATTATTTATTCTATGATTCGTCCCTTTTTTGTTACAGTGTTCCGGAACTTCGATTCAGTAGGGTACATTAATGTATTATTACAGTTGAAATTTGTTTCTTCTGCTGGTTCAAGCGGAACAAAAATTAAATTTCTGCTCCGTTATACAAACAACCATTAAACAAATATTTTGAAAATCAATTTTATAACAGGAAAGAAGTAGCCCTTAGGAATACGTATATCTAGATAAATGTTATCTAAACGAAACATAACAAAAACAGACCCACTACTTTTATGGCCTGTTTTTAGTAAAAAAAATAATACTGCGAAATCCTAGAAACACTTTCCCCTGCAGTGTACGAATTCCGATTTTTTTTACATGGTCTAAAACGATTAATAACGTAACTTGACTAAGAGTATGGATTTTCTATACTGCTGGAAACAATTTAAGTGCCTATATTGACAACAAACGACGAAGAGAGGGCGCTTGAAAAACATTTTTTTTTTTGTAAGTAAATAAAGTTATTTGTTCCCAGCCAGACATCGAAACAAATTGTAATACATTATTGAAAAGAATAGTAGTTCTTTAAAGGATTTCAATAAAGCTTACAAATAAGCTGTCATGTTCCAATAATACCAGACATTAAAAAGATAAAAAAACAGATTCCCATAAATATATTTCATGATGTATTGAAATTAGAGAAACAATGCCCAAAAAAATGGAACGCAAAAGTCACACCGCTCCGGGGGCGCAGTGATCTAAGCGATGGCTTCTGCTCATTCGTCCGAGGTGGGTCTGGGTTCGAATACCGGTGAGGCATGGATGTTGTGTTTGCCATATGGCATTGGCTCTCTCCCTTTCCTGGACTAAATTAGGGACGGGCGACTGCTTACAGCAGCCCACTGAGTTGCTCACGGTGGTCGTTCAACCTCCAATTAAAAAAAAAAAAAAAAAAAAAGTACACTTAAAAAAAAATTCTGAAATTCACGAGCCACTTTCCGTCATTTCTTTCGTGGATTATCGAAGCATATTTCTGATACAACTCTTCCCGTGAAATGACGGAAAGAAACCTGAATTTCATGGATTTCTCGTACCAATTGGGAAATTCTGAATTTTCAGAAACATTTCCGCAGCTTCTTACATTAACGGTAAATTGCCGTTTTGGAGATGTGTTAACGGAAAATTCTGAATTTTCAGAGACCTTTCCGCAATATCTTTCGTGTAATTAACGGGAAAACGCCGTTCTCACTTTTTCTGTATCCGTATGACGAGAAATTACCGGTGATAGAAGTGATTGGTGAGAATATTTGAGGTTTAATTAACTTTTAAATTTCAATCGTCTGTCGAATTTCGTAGCGAGATCGTATATTGTGGATAGTATATCGCATGAGGGATGTAAGGTCAGGTGATGCGTAACATCACAGCCTCTCCTTGACAAATGTCAACCCCGCCTTCTCGTGGTGCATCCTGTTCCTACTAATGGGGCTCTGACGACCGCCAATAGCGGTATAACTATACCATCGGGATTAGAGGAAATTCTATCCCACACTCACCAACCCGCTTGGCCTGCGTGGTGAGTTATGGCCAAACCCCTCCAAAATGACTCCACAACTTAAATCTTGGCCCTCAGTCTCCGGCAGCTGGAATGTACCTGGCCAAGGCAGCGGCCAGTGCGACATGAAGGCAGAGGGTGCTAAGAATCCCCGGAGGACCGGACTAGGCTGCCATCTGATGCTGACCTTGGCAACGTACAATGGACGCTCCCTATCTTCTGATTCAAGGCTTCTTGAATTGGAAGAGGAACTACAAAGGATCAAGTGGGACATCGTGGGGCTAAGTGAGGTAAGGAGAAAAGGAGAAGATCTCATCGAACTGAAAAGTGGACATCTCTTCTACTATCGCGGGACAGATACTGGCAGAACTAGTGGTGTTGGATTTATAATAAACAAGAAACTGAAGGATAAAATTGTAGAAGTTGAAAGTTCCTCTGACAGAGCTGCACGGCTTGTTATCCAACTCTCGAAAAGATACGAGGCTCAGATTATTCAAACTTATGCACCCACCACAAGTCATCCTGAAGAAGAAATTGAAGAATTTTATGAGGAAATTTGTCATCTAAATAATAAAGGTAAGCAGCACTTGAAAATAATTATGGGAGATTTCAATGCAAAAATAGGGCAACGGCAACAGAATGAAACTTCAGTAGGTAAATTCGGTCACTGCAACAGAAACCAGCGTGGAAATACTCTCGTTGAGTTTGCAGAGGCAGAAGGGTTTTTCATCTTGAACTCCTTCTTCAAGAAAATGCCACACAGGAAATGGACATGGAGACATCCAAATGGGACGACAAGTGAAATTGATTTTATTATGTGTAACAAAAAATTCGTCATAGAAGACTGCAGTGTGCTAAACAAGTTCAACACAGGTAGTGACCATAGATTGGTGAGATGTAAGATGCACCTCAACACTAAACTTGAACGTGGCAAGCTCATAAGACAAACAAAATCTATTGACATAACCAACCTTAAAAAACACCATAATACCTTCAAGTTGGAACTGAAGAACAGGTTCTCTGCTTTAGAAGGCCTAACATCGGAAGAAGTGGACATCTCTGAAGTTAACAGAAAAGTAACCAAAGCTCTTATGGAAACAGCAACAAAATTAGCTGGGTCTAAGAACAAGTTGCCTGTAAATAAATTATCAGGAAAAACCAAAATGTTGATGCAAAAAAGAAGAGAGATGAGGACAACTAAAGAAGATGTGACTTCCAAAGTGGAATATATAGAGCTATGCAAGACAGTACGAAAAAGTATCACTGAAGACGTAAGAAAATTCAACTGTGAACTAGTGAGGAAAGCAATTGAAAACAACCAAAGCCTAAAGATAGCAAAGGGACATCTCAGTAAGGGAAGAAAACAGATTATGGCACTGAGAAAAGAAGATGGTTCTGTAACAAGAAATAGAGGCGAAATTTTGACAAGAGTGAAAGATTTCTACTCCAAATTATATGAAAGGGATGATACATGCACTTCAGACATCATGAAAGATACCAGTACCAGAGTTCCTCCAGTCCTTCCAGCAGAAGTTGCACATGCAATCAAGAACATGTAGCGGGGAAAAGCTCCAGGAGAAGATGGAATTACTGTAGACATCATACAAGAAGCAAGTGGAGAAATCGAAACAGTACTCGCCCAAATTTTCACTCGATGCCTTAATGAAGGAAAGATTCCTGAGGATTGGAACACCGCTACAATGATCCTGCTACATAAGAAAGGTGACATTGAGGATCTCGGAAACTACAGACCTATCAGCCTCCTATCAGTAGTTTATAAAATCTTCACTAAAGTTCTTTCACACCGCTTGAAGGTAACACTGGACATGGCTCAACCGAGAGAACAAGCTGGATTCAGGAGTGGCTACAGCACAATAGATCATATCCATGTGCTGAGAGAACTAATTGAAAGAGCGAGGGAATATGAACTTCCATTGTGCATGGCTTTTATCGATTATGAAAAAGCCTTTGATTCGGTGAAACCATCAGCAGTTACAATGGCTCTGAAAACCTGCGGTATTGAAGATGCATACATTAATATTATTAATAACATCTATGAAAATGCAAGTGCAAAGATTAGGCTGTTTGAAAATACAACACACATAAAAATTGGAAAGGGAGTGAGAAAAGGTGACACCATATCTCCGAAGCTCTTTAATGCCACATTGGAGGGTGTTTTTCAGTCACTGAGCTGGGAAAACAAGGGGATAAAGATTAATGGAGATTATCTAACCCACCTTCGTTTTGCTGATGACGTAGTCATTTTTGCAACTAGCCCATCAGAGCTGCAGAGTATGATCCAGGAACTTGCTGACAAGAGTAAAGAAGTGGGATTAAAAATGAACTTTCAGAAGACAAAAGTGATGTTCAATGCTTTTACAAGAAATGAAGATTTATCGATTGATGGAGAAAAGCTGGAGATAACAGACACGTACGATTTGTTTATCTTGGACAGCAGATATCAAGTGAGGGTCACATTGATGAAGAAATTAATCGGCGTACAAAACTTGCCTGGAGAGCTTTTGGAAGAAACAGCATAATTTTCAAGAGCAATATGCCATTATGTCTTAAAAGAAAAGTGTTTGATCAATGCATCCTTCCAGTGCTTACGTATGGTGCAGAGACGTGGACCTTAACTAAAAGAGGCATACAAAGGCTGCAGACAACTCAAAGCAGCATGGAGAGGTGCATACTTGGTGTAACCAGGAGAGATAAGAAGAGGAACTCGTGGATCCGAAAAATGACAAGAGTGGAAGACATCATGATCAGAGTTAAATCCCTGAAATGGCAATGGGCTGGGCATACTGCCAGAAGGACAGATCATCGATGGACAGCCGAAATTTTAGATTGGATTCCAAGGGACAGGAAAAGACAGAGAAGAAGACCACATGGGAGATGGGTGGATGAAATTCGAAAGTATGCAGGGGTGACATGGAGGAGACTGGCACAAGACAGACCGTTGTGGAGGAAACTTGGGGAGACCTTCGTCCAGCAGTGGATTGATAATGGTTGACAATGATGATGATGATGATATCGCATGAATTTTGTTTATTGTGGCACAGGATATTTCTTCTCCTCTCCCCTATTTTGTGCACAAGTTATTTATAATACACAGTATATTGGGCTACTGTAAGAAACCGGTTACTTAACTTATTGTACAGATAGTTATACGGTATTATACAGTACTTAGGAGGTTTTTTTTGTTTTTTTTCGTGGAAAGTGCCTCGCGCACAATCCGACTTGATCTCAGGACTATAGGTGCCCACGTGTGACTTCAAGAAGCCGGTGCCAAACCAAAGGAAGGCTCGTGGTAACCTCCTTATTGCATACATTCCGTCTCGTGACTATCTCAATGGTTTCTCGTAGCGCCGTAGCTCTTGCGTTGTCATAAGCAGGCTTCTTAACCTCACTCCACCTGGGTACTGCTCCTTCAGTAGCAACGTCACGGGTTAGCATGTCCGTTTCGTAATTTCGATTCCCTACATTCCCAGACTAACATATCACCTGAAAAATGCTCTCCGAAAGCTGGGCTTTGATATCGGCGTGAAGGCGCCTGGACCTCTATCTGTTAGTTTCACAGCAGACCAGGGCGCATCACCTTCTACATTATCTGACGCAGGAGTCTATGCTATTCCTCTGGATTACCCTGACACATCAATTAAATTCTACGTCGGAATGACAAAGAGATCGATCCATTTCCGCATTTCTGAGCACCACAGAGACGTCAAAGCTGGTAAACTTACAACGGCACTAGCCCGTGATGTTGCTACTGAAGGAGCAGTACCCAGGTGGAGTGAGGTTAAGAAGCTGGCTGCTTATGACAACGCAAGAGCTACGGCGTTACGATAAAATATTGAGATAGTCACGAGACGGAATGTATGCAATAAGGAAATTACCAGGAGCCTTCCTTTGGCTTGGCACCGGCTTCGTGAAATCACACGTGGGCACCCAGTCCTGGGATCAAGCCGCACGTGACACCATGCAGCGTATTTCTTATTTTGAATTTATTCTTAGATGTGTATATTTAACCCAGTTGTGTTTTCTGCGTTCTTAGCTACTTTTATGCCTGACGAAGGTAGCGAAAGCTAGCATCTTTTGTTTTATCGTCATTTTTACGCCTAATAAATGGAGTTTTGATTTTTATCGTCTTTCTCATCAATCTGGCGTACAGTAACCCATTTATCATCGTTAGTTTCTATATATTTATTTATTTTTTGAACGAATTGTTACCACAAAAGTCTACTTGGAAATATTCAGTGAGTTTGTAAAACAATTAACAACAGATAATGAAATAACTGATGGATGTGATGGTACAACATCTGACACTTTAGATGTCAGCAATAGACGAAGTAATCTCAATAATCTTTGGCCACCAAGATCTCCAGATTTAACACCACCCGACTTCTTTCTGTGGTGCTTATTGAAGGGAAGAGTGTGCAGAAATAAACCCCACACAACCGCAGCAGCCCTCAAAGAAGCTATACCCTATGAGATTGAAGTCATTCCTGCGAGGACATTTATAAGAAAAGTATTCCAAAACTTGAAACGTGCTGGAAAGCCGAATAGCACCATTTTCAATTCCAGGTCCAATTTCACACGGTTCAAGGTGTGTGTATATATAAATTTCATAACGAACTATAAGTAAATAGGGATATTTTTTTGACAAAAGTTTGGGACCTCTAGAGAGCGAATCACCCTGTTCCTCATTTCAGATTATCAAAGCAGGTACGGTTCATAAATCGTATCGCAGCAGTGAAGTTGCGTGAGCTCTCTAACTATTAGGGGACAACAAACCCAGCTAAAGAGAAGACGGAATGTTTTTTTTTTTTTTCTTAATCCGGGTATGTTGGAATGGTGTTAGTCTTTTCAGCTGTAAAGTTTCTTATTCTGTTTGTTCACGAGCAGGATTCCTATTTGTGAGGCTACCATAGTACGCGCTTTGACCGGTTCCACTTCACTTCAACAAATTCATAGAAACGAGATGGGTCCCCGAGACTTCATGGGCACTAGCCCATTGCTAGCCACAAGGGTACTGCAGAAACGCAGTGGTTAATAAATATCAGATCTGTTAGTAAAATAGATGTTACGGGCAGATGGAGGCCCAATTAATCATGTAAGCATACATGCCTCAGAAAACTTGAAAATTGCATCGCTCTGGAACGGGAATCGAACCTGTTTCAAGACGATGTCCCAATTGACATCCTCAGTTGTTTGGTGGTTCCTTGTTCTGGGTAGTGTAACGGTAACATACTCGAACGTCAATTGGGAGATGCGGGTTCGATTCCTGTTGCAGAGCGATGCAATTTTCAAGTTTTCTGAGGCATGCCTACTTGCAAAATATCTGATCTTCCGGAAAATGTAGGGTGAAAGGAACTGAAGTCACAGAGTGACTTATTTCAGCTCCAAACTTTTTTTTCGCCTTGAATGATAAACCGAACAACATCAGAGTAAAGAAAAACGCAACACATGTTAGATATAATTCAATCCAGGTAGTTTTTAAATCAGTTTCCGTAAAGCTTCGGGGGTTTCTTTTTATTTGATTCTTCCAAGTGTATTGGAAACTTCTTGAATCATCTAAGAAGTGGGCTTAAAAATCTTAAAAGTAATTTCACTTACTTGAGTTCGCTTGTCAAATTATAGATGAGAATCATATTTGTAGTGCGCCTTATTATTTTGTATTTCTGCATTTTGCATACAGCTCTTAGTATCTCAGGAGCCGATCATATATTGCCTTTTTTTTATTTTGAACATTTCATCTTAAATACGAAACTTTTGAAAGCACAAGATGCTTTATTTTGAAAACCACAATGATTTAAATTAAATCCTGCAGAAGAGCCGCTTCGGTGGAATTTATATCCTGGGTTTAAAGATTAAGGTAGAGTATTTGGAATATGGTCTTCGATCGGCGTATATTTGAGGTGTTGAAATAGTGTTAGGTAAGGGTATTAATTATATAGAACATACATATACCGCTCTACCATTAATATGGCAACACCCCTCCATCGATAAGGAATTAGGTCCAACGCAAGCACCAAGTCACAGACCCAACTAAAAATATGCTTCTCTAGCTATGGTGAGACAGTAGCACGACTGTGAATGCCAGATGCTTCTATCGAAAGAGTCATCCGATTTCCAGTATGGATTTATATTAGGGTGCCACATAAGCAATGGCTCCGTACGTGACCTTTCAGCTTTGTTGAAGATTCCTAGGTTAATCATTGGTGATGTGATTTGCAAATGGACGAAAATTAGGGTTGAATCTACTAAGAAACGATCCGATAAACCTCTGAAGCTAACAGAACGTGGCACTAAAGCGCTGCAAAGACTATCTGCGCTGAACGCAGAATTTTTTTTTTCTCAAATCACGCAAACCCCAATGTGAGACTATCATTTTAACGTTTTGCTTTGCTCTTGTTTGGTGGCAGGTCATGTTTTGGTTCCTCGTGTTTGTGGGTTTTTTTTTTTTTTTTTCGAGTCTTGCGCTTCATGCTGTTTTGTTTCCGGGCTATTTTTGACATAAATTCTGCATTCGTTACTGTGGTTTGCTGGAGGTTGGAATTTGTATACTGCTTAAGGCTCTTGGGTGACTCTTTTTGGAGGAAATATTTTAACTATAAATTTTGTGTTTTATGTTCTGTGGCTTAGAGGGTATTATTAGCAGTGGGCATTGGTATACCTGGTCTTTACTGGTATTTTGAAAAGCCACTTCCACCGGATTGATACTCCCCTGAAGATTGCAATCCGGTTGTATATTGTTTTATGCTTTCTACATCCCATCCATTTTAATTTTCAGTTTTCATTTTTAATTTTAATCACTGGAATTTGCTCACACACACACACACACACACACACACACACACACACACACACACACACACACACATGAATATAATTTACATATAATATAATACAATACAACACAATACAATATGATATAATAGTAAATACTGTATAATATATTTCGCTTAGATTCGCGTACCTTAAAATTTCTTTTATCGGTTTACAAGTCTCTCGTAAATGCAACCTGAAGGTTTTTCCTAACATGCACATGTATGTTCTATATAATCCCGAATTCTTGTTCCATGTACGAGCACCGAATTTCTTTTGATTTCAAGGCGTCAAGAAGAACGAGACATTTGTACCACAATTAATATATTCTCGTTGCTTTTCCATGAACCATCAGAGCTTGTTTTTCTTTTCCTCCCCATCTTTCCATGTACGGTTGTCATTAGACGTGTCAAATAGAACGTTGGCATTTAAATGCGAAATCGATGGTGAATATTGGAAAGTGGAACTTCGCCACTTCCACCGGATTGATACTCCCCTGAAGATTGCAATCCGGTTGTATATTGTTTTATGCTTTCTACATCCCATCCATTTTAATTTTCAGTTTTAATTTTTTATTTTAATCACAGGAATTTGCCCACACACACACGCACACACACACATGAATATAATATACATATAATATAATACAATACAATACAATATGATATAATAGTAAATACTGTATCATAAATTTCGCTTAGATTTGCGTACCTTAAAATTTCTTTTATCGGTTTACAAGTCTCTCGTAAATGCAACCTGAAGGTTTTTCCTAACGTGCAACTCTAAGAATTCTAGTTCCATGTACGAGCACCGAATTTCTTTTGATTTCAAGGCGTCAAGAAGAACGAGACATTTGCACCACAATTAATATATTCTCGTTGCTTTTCCATGAACCATCAGAGCTTGTTTTTCTCTTCCTCCCCATCTTTCCATGTACCGTTGTCATTAGACGTGTCAAATAGAACGTTGGCATTTAAATGCGAAATCGATGGTGAATATTGGAAAGTGGAACTTCATTGCTGTTCTGAGTTGCCATCTCCCTACCTCATCTCTCGCTTCCGTTCCTTTTTCGTGTCTTAATTAGGAGGAGAGGTGGAAGGAAGACGCCACGTTGCCAGCCAGATAATTGTTAATCCAAGTCGAAGAAAGACCACCTCTATTCCGACTAACAACCTGAGAGGGCGAGACAGCTCCAGAAATCGATAAAGTTCGGAATTACGGTTAGTAGTTGCGCGAGTCCTCACACATTGTTACGCCACAATGTCTTGAAGTGAAGACTTAATAACGATACTTGAGAGCCTGTTCATGAGGAGATTTCCAATTTTCCCCGACGAATGCTGCCGGTGCTTAATGGCTTGAAATGCTAGTAAAGCGTTCATTTTGTAATTGCTCTATGGTAGGTATAGTTGTGGACTTGTAAATGAATGGAACTGCTGGATGGTTTCAAGCGAGATTAAGTGATTTTGCCGTAATTTATCCATTTTGGAATGGGTGAGCATTTAATGGAATAGAAGTTTCAGCAGTCCAAAGGTGACTTTATGTAAAACCGAAAAATAAGATTCTTTTCCTTGTACTCGAAGTGATTTCTCTTAACCGTTTCTTAAAATATCTGTAAAACAGAGGTCGACTCATGTAGAGTCAAAAACTAAGGATGTTTTCTTTAAAGTGCGACAATTATCTATATATTAATTCTACAAGGTTTTTTTGCTGTGAGTCCTATTTTGAGAGAACGGCTGAACGTAAAGATATGATTGAGGTATCAAAATAAAGGTCTTACCATGTAGATGTGCCCGTCGAAGAGAAAAATGAGATTGGGGCAACGGGTCGGGCGTTGTGGGGCGGCAACGTTCCCATGTAATGCCTACAATAGAAGCGTGCGGTTGACATTCGATCGCCTGCGGTTAGCTCATGCGCTGTTGAAAGCGGAGGCATGGAGGGACTGAGATAGTCCAAAGTCTCTTTTCTCAGCGAACCGTTGCACAAAGCAACGCTAGCAGGCATTCGTATTAAAGTTCTTCTCATCGGAACAACGAACACTCTCGAAGACCTGATTGCGTTCGTTATGCCGTTGGATTGTGTGATGTATATATACAATTTAATATCCATTTGATCCAGTTTATTCACGTACGTAAGACTTTTCCCATTATATAAAGACGTAAATAAACATTCCGTTGACCATTGTTAGTGAGAATATTACGGGCAACTGCCCATTGAGTTGCTCACGGTGGTCGTTAAAACTTCAGTCAAAAAAAAAAAAATCACGAAAAAAAAAACTATCTGTCTTTACTGAAGTGGTTGAATGAATTTTTCAATCAAATAAAGTTTACATTTATTGTTTCATATGAATTTATTCTTTAAAAAAAACACGAAAAAAATAACTAACCCTCGATTCCGACGGGTTTTATCTAGTATCTATTTATGTGTTAACAGTGTATGCAATCACGGATATAATTGAGACCCCCTTGTATTGTAGTGTTTTGAAGGTTGATTTATGTCTTTACCAAATTAATTGCAGAACAAATATATTAGTTTCCTTTTTTATTGAGGGTTTAACGACCACTGTGAGCAAATTATGGGCTATAGGCAATCGCCCATCCCTAAATTAGGGCCACTGGCTCCAGGGAAGGGAGTAAGATCCAGTACTGTAAGACAAACACACCACTCACGTCTAACCCAGAACTCGAGACCGAATACATCCCTGATAATTGTTCAAAAGCTTGCTAGCGTTTAGACCAGTGCGCCACTATGGCGGCCAATTATCTTGTGTCTAGTAACCTAAAGATCACTCAAGGTTCGGGCGAAGAAGAACCACTTATGTAAAAGTCCAAGGATTTTATATTTCCCAAATGTAGAAGTCACACGATTGTGGAACTTGATGAAACATCCATATTATAGAGCAGTAATTACATACACGGTCGTATCAGAGTGATATGACCACCCCCAAATCACGGTTAACACGCCCAGGCGCGTCACAGTGTGCGTGATAAGGTCGACTACACGGAGATAAAAGCGGCCGGCCAGGACAGATGAGCTGTAGTGCGCCCCGTGAGCACAATGCTAGTAATTTGACTGACGTTCAAAAAGAAATGATCATCGGCTGCCACGCCAAGGATCGTAGCATCTCAGAAACAGCAGACTTCGCGGGCTGTAGGTGAGGTGCTGTAGTAAGGGTGTACCACGAATGGACAGCTAGCACACCCAGTACCTTATGACGTCATAAGTGCGAAGCCCCAAAGGCAATCGACCCCAGAGGAGAACGTCGCCTCCGTCGACTGGTAAAGGGCAATCGACGCGCAACAGTGCAGCAAGTGAACACTGGGGCACCCAGGTATGTTCCCCTGATAACAGTAGAGCGAACCCTGTTAAGCATGTGTTTCCGGAGCCGACGCTGCGTCAAGGCGCCCATCGGCAACGACGCCAGCAGTTCGCACAGGACTACAGTCATTGGGCAGTGGAAAAAAGGTTGCTTTCTCCGACGAATCGAGGTTTCTACTCCACAGAAGTGGCGGATACGGCGTCAGACACACGAGAACCAGCACCAGGACACGCTTGTCGGTTAAGTACAGCCCGGCGGTGGCAGTGTACATGTCTGGGGAATGTTTTCCTGGTATGACCTAGGTCCGCTGGTACTAGTGGATGGGTCTATGAACGCCAATGGCTACCTGTCCATCGTCGCTGACCACATGCATCCCTTCATGTTCGACATTTACCCTGGTGGTGATGGTGTCTACCAACTTTGCTAAAAGCGTGCGTGACTGCTTCCAGGAACACGACAGCGATGTCTCCGTTCTTCCTTGGATGACGAAATCACCTGACCCCAATTCCATAGGGCTTTAGTGGGATTATTTGAATCGACAGGTTCGACGTGCCGACCCACAACCACGTCATCTCCGGGACCTCCGTGTTCTGCTGCAGTCCCAATGGGCTCGTGTGTCTCAGGCAATCTTCCTGGGCCTCATTGCGTCTATGCCACGCCGTCTCGCCGCTTTCATTCGGACCAAGAGTGTTTATTCCCATTATTAGGTAGATGGTCATATTATTCTGATAGGACTGTGTGTATGCTTTACACTTTCGTAGTTATTCAGTTAACAATAAAAATTAATAAATCCTCTGACTATTATCAACACACTGTTTACAGTCATTACAGTATGTAGACGTTCCATACAATTCTTTTCAACGACGACGTTTCTTTTAGTGCTTGACGCACTGTAAGTGTTGCCAAAACGTATAAGTAAATTTGAGGACGTGGTGAGCCGTTTAGAAGGAAAATTTTCATCCATAGTACGCAGGAGAAGTAACATATGCGGTTTACACTTTCGTAGTATCCGACAATGAAAATCAATAAATCCTCTGACTATCGTATGAATAAGCTTTTTACAGTCATTATAATATCTACACTTCGTACGCATTTTTTTTTTTTTACCATCGAAGACGTTTTATTTAGTCCTCTAGTCTTTTTGTCAGTGTTGCTAAAACGCATAAGGAAATTTGAGGAAGTGATGAGCCGTTCAGGAGGAAAATCAAACGAAGTAACAAAATTTATATAAGAATAAAAACTCAAAAGGAGAGCTAAATTAGAGACGTCATATGCTTTCAGCACATGTCTATTTGGGGGGGGGGAAGTTAACGACCACCGGGAGCAACTCTATGGGCTATAAGAAGTCGCTCCTCCCTAATTTAGGGCGACTAGTTCCGGGTAGGGGAAAAGCCAGTGCCTTAAGACAAACACAACATCCATGCCTCACTGGGATTCGAACCCGGACCCATCACGGACGAATGATCAAAAGCCAACGCGTCGACCACTGCACCGTGTTTATCACATGTTGTTGTAATTAATTTATGCATCACGGTGAGTCAGTTGCCACTACTCTTGTTTGATATGCATTGTTACTAACATTTCATAACGCAAATAAAAAATTGGGTCTTTCGTATGTCTCTTTATGTCAACATAAGGTCTTTTCTGTCAGTGTCAGCTCCAGTGGATCAATGAAGTGCCATGCTATTTTTGTGCTCCCAGAATGTCACTCTAAGTGGTAATTATGCGGATGATTCTTGATAAATGACTTTTGGGATGAGGAAGAAATCGTGTAACAGGGCGTCTGCTGATGAATGTAACTTGGCGCATCAACATTCGTGTTCTGCAAAAATTGCAAGAAGCTCATTATGTCTCTGGGGTGAAAACAAAGTTGTTTGGGATGCCGCAGCAGAAAATAAAATGCCGCTATCGATTGCACACAAATTTACTTGAAATAAAGTAAAGGTCTCTGCTTTATGTTTGCTATGCACAACCGAATATTTCCAACAATTCAATATGCCATTACATCAAAACAAAACGAAAAAATATTGGGGAATGCTATTTTTTTGGTTTCCTCGAAATAATGTATTGCTATGAGCAACATGACAAGTAACAAATTTATGAGGGCACAGGTTCTTTTTACTTATCATTTTTGTATAGTTATACAACAGTATTTGCTCCCTGGATGTAGAAAACTGGTGAGCTGCATAGAACAAATTATAGAAATCTAAAGATAAATAATTCAAACAATCAACGTATTCCCCGATTCTCTGCAATTAAGTACACCATTCTTTTCAGACTAAAGCATTGAAAAATGGCAATAATCCTGGAATCTTATTTGTTCTAATTAACAGAGAAAGAGAGATTTATACCAAAAGAGCACTAAATAATTTGCGTTAAAGGTGAAATGTAATTTTTATTGATATGTTCGATGTTGGTACAACTACTTGTAAGAAACGGTACAATTTTCAAGAACAGTTCTTAATCCTTTAGGCTAATCAATGCATCCTTCCATTTCTTACGAATGAATCAGAGACAACATGGATTTTAACTCAAAAGGCATCCAGAGGTTGCGAACTACTGGAAGAAGCATGGAGAGGTGCATGCTTAGTGCAACTTGAAAGGATAGGAAGAGGAACTCGTGGAACAGGAAAATGTCGAAATCTGATGACATCGTGGTCAAGATAAAATCACTGAAATGGTAATGGAGTGGACATTTTGCTGGAAGAACTGACGACCATTGGGTAACTAGATTCCAAGGAACAGAAAAGAGACCCAGAAGAAGACAAGGTAGGATATTTGTAGATGAAATTCGAAAACATGTCGGATTGATATGAAATTAAAATGGGTCAAGACAAAAAGTTGTGGAAAAAACTTAGGGTTACCTTCATCCCGCAGGGGATTGATGATGGTTGAATTTAATACTCATTTTGTAACAAAAAATACTCTGCATACTCGTTTCTAACATAAGTTTGATAGCCCTGTAGTCGGGGGTTAACAACCCCCTTGGTGAGCATCTAAGACGATGCGGAGCCGTTCGTACTCAATATAGGACCTTGGCATCGGAAAGCGAACACGATTGCACAGGCACACCCTCGTGCCTAATCTGGTGCTCGGAATGATCAGAGCCAGTATGCCTCTGACCATTCGACCACCTATGTGGTGCTCTGTGTTTTGCAAATGAAGTAAATAGTGATTTTCATAGTGATCTTGTCTGTAATATTTTGGCGCTCTCAATACTGTGAAACCAATATGTGAAAACCAAGATTAAAGTATTCCGTTGTTGTTACTAATTCCACTTGAATAATTTATTTGAGCTGGAGCAAGTCCGTAAGACCACGCGTCTCAAGTCGGTCGAGGATCTAAGCTATTTGGTGAAAGAGAGTTTGGTTACGCCGACGCATAAAAGGAGGTGACTAGGTGAGGCAGCGACCATATTGTAATTAGGGTAGATTGGGAGATCTTGCAACCCAAGCCAATCTTTACTGAGCTCAAATGACCACTTAATGAGGAAGTTTTATCTTTCCTACTGCCGATGAACTTGAGAGCTTCTCGTTGAACTCCAGTATACCAGTTGTATGGAGGTAGCTCCGTCCAAGTCAAATTATAGGTAGCTCTGATTTGTTAGAACATTTCTTTTGAAAGTAAAACGGTGAGAGGTTTAGGGTTCCTTCTGACACCTTTCTTCACCCAAAAAGTATATGGCAAATTCTTGAGACCAACATGAGAGAGAATGCACTGATAATGTATTTCACCACAATGAGATAAACGTTTTAATTTATCAATAATACTCCTGCTGGTTTCGTCAATAAGTTTCTGCCTGTTACTCAGTTCTTGTATTGAGTTCCAGCTGTCAGTTAAAATCCAAATGTTTCTTTTATTTAACTTGAATCTACACCAACAGCCGAGAGTTCGGATAGAAACGTAGATTAGTGATCTCGATCTCTTTTTTGGATTTCAATTATCGGTAGATTTAATAAATATACCGCTGCCAGTGTTGCCATTTTTAAACTAGCTTCCCTTCAGTAAAGTCTTGTGTCGCATTTTCTGGAATACCTCTGATAACTTCAAAAGCCAACTGTCTAAGTTAATCAGGATCTTGTGGCTTTTTGTCCGAAGTGAGATATTCTGACTCACTAACTCGAGGCGTAAAAGCGAAAAATATCCATCTAAGGAAAAGAAAGGGGTTCGAGAATGGGAATGTTATAAGATGGTTTTAAAAAAGTAATTAATAAACAGGAACGGTACACCCACTATACTCAAAATAGTATAACTATAGTAGTGATCCGAATTTATTGGTTTAGAATAGAAATCAAAGTTTCCAAGATTTCGCACATCAACCAGATGGCATTTTCTAGGAACGTAGACAGCAAACTGTCTGCATTCAATCTCCATAGTTGAATTGATCGTAGGGTGTACGTAATTAACTTTATCAAGGAAAAGCGGGAGAGTCCCCTCTCTGTGAGGCCATGCAAAAAATACGTCTTCCGCATATCGTAGCCAGGTGGTAGGCCTTGGGGCGATGTTGGTGGATATGTATTGCTCAATGGCGAAGTTTGCTGTCTTCTACTTCATTGAAAAAGCCATATGGTATGGTTGATGTGCGAAAGCATGGAAACTGATTTCTATTCTACCCCAATAAGTTCGGATCAGTAATATAGATATACTATTTTGGATTTTAAAAAATTAATGTCAAAAAATGTGCTATCGCGGTTAAATACTTGGGAGCTCATAATGTTTTTGTGTAAATGATTAATGTGTTGAACTGTTATATAAACTTTATTTTAAATACACCAGACATGAATAATAATGAAACGCATATAGCGTATTAAATCCGTTTATTTTCGTTTTGTAGTCAGCACAAAGATTCGCCATATGAAGAATACGCTGACGACATGTTCTTCATATGAGAATTAATTTATTTCAAGCGCAAGATAAACAACCTACACGATACAATAAAGTTCACCATGGAGCTTGAACAAGATGGGACGTTGAATTACCTTGACGTCGCGCTCAGAAGAAATAGAACATTCAGCTTCGATTTTAACGTTCATTATAAACCGACCGCAGTACCGAACCTTGTCCTTGCTGATTCACGCTGCCCAAAAGAGTACAAAATTTCTGCATTTAGAGCATGGTTATATAGAGCGTATAACGTATGCAAACCCGACTACCTAAATAATAAAGAAATCGGTAATATTTATAGCAAAGGTCTAAAAGCTGGATGTAAGAAGGATGACATAGACAGAATACACAGGACTGTAAGAAATCGTATAATATCAGCAATAACAAAATCGCCTTGTAGGACGATGGAATACGCAGGATCCATCACATATATCCCCGGCTTTACGTATTGGTTAAAGAATTTATTACGCAAGTACAACATATTAATAGCAATGAAGTTCCCGACTCCGTTATCACAAATAATATCAAGTTGCAAGGAGAGACAGTGTGAGAAAAAAATGGTCTGTGTCTACGCTATGCCGTTGGTATATCCTGACAACACGGAAAAGATATATATCGGAATGACAAAACGATCCTTGGACACTAGATGTAAAGAACACGTACGAAGTGTGAACCAGGAGATGCAGAATACAGCCCTCGCCAGAGAAATCATGCATTGCTCTGCCGTTCCTGTATGGAATAATATTAGAAGAATTTCCCCTTACACGAATTTGAAAGAGACTGCCATCAGGGAAACAGTGGAAATTCTATCCAGCAAACTCGCATGCAATGATATAGTCTCTACTGAACTACCAATGCTTTGGCATGCGTTATTAAAAAATGGAAACACATCATGGCGCACCGTATAATTGCGTGATAAAAATTCATGTAATATGCTCGTGATGTCACCCACGTTATTTTCAAATCTCATCAGCGTTCTTTACGTGTTCCAATTCCCTGCATTTTTATGTCTACCATTGCCTTGAAAAATCCTTCCAGTGGAGTGCGAAAGCTTGGCGAATCTTTGTGCTGACTACACCACGAAAATAAACAGTTTTAATACGCTATATGCGTTTCATTATTGTTATATAAACTTTAATTCCAACAATACGTTAATGGTGCGTTAACTTTACTGTAGAACACCATAGGGTTAGAGCGCGTTAGGTGTCGTACTGTTACTTTTGTTTACCCGGGTGGCTTAAATCGTAATTACTGAAAAGTCCTTAACTAGTTAAACAATTAACTTTAATATGTGACCAACAGTCAGCAAGGAAGAAGATGAAGACGACTTACGTTAACAGACCAAACTTTATTTTAAGGACACGACATCAGGCACGCACTTTATGGAACACACAACTTGGCTTTGATTCATATTCCCGAAGGTACGTGGTTTAATCCACTTGCAAGATTATTTATCTTCTGGACAACTTGGGCATATAGGCAGGCCCCTTGCTGATTAGTCGTATAGCAATATTGAACAAGCATCAGAGGTTGACTACACTAATATTAACGGAAGCTCGTTTTAACATCATACCATCTACATGTTTTCAATAACACTACGTCAAGATCATAGCCTAATACATTGGTTGATAACAAACTGCCTGTCATAATACTGCTTTCCGGTAACTGAAATAACGTTGCCTCTCGAAGACTGAATACATCAATTCTTACCTCCAGCTTTCGATTACGTAATTGCAATTCATCGGACAGGAATCAGTGGCGTTAAGCTTAGAAAAACGTTTGAGAATAAACCAAATTTACATAAGAAGAAAATAAATAAAAAGTAAAGTAAAGTAAATTATAGTATAAAATTAAAAGCTCGAAGTCAGAATTCCCAGCGTCGTGCGTTCAAAGAACACATTCTCATTAGTAGCTGTTAGTTTTCGACGTTTGTGTACTCTCAAAAGAAGGCAATAAGTTTAGCTCTCAGTTGATAAAATTCTTAAAATTCAACAGTCTACTTACGTTTGGGATTTTCCTTAGAGAAGAATCTTCTAAATTTTGAAGAAAAACGTTGGCAAATTTGATGTAGATTCCTCTTACAAACTTTGCGAGTCGATACGAGGGGATGCTGATAAGTTCTCGGCCTCACCAAGAAGAGGAAATGACCTAGAGCCATGAAACTCACACTCTATTCCACATATTCACCCCGAAGTTCAACACTCTTGGCACAGCGTTTTTGGAGTTTCTTTATCCCTTCCAAAAAAATCTGAAGTATGATTACTCAAATACTTTTCTGCTGCTGCTATCACCTTCTAATCATTCGAAAAATGATTTCTTTCAAATTTTTTTAAAGGTTTGGGGACAGGAAATAGTCCGATGTAGCAAGGTCTGGTGAGTAGGGTGGATGGTAGTTTCACTCGAAACATCCATTGTCTTTCCAGCCTTATGAGCCGGGGCATTGTCCTGCGAAAAGAAAACACCTTTCCGCAGTTTTCCTCGCCTTTTTTCCTTCAACGCTTCCTTTAATCGGCACAGCAAGTTGGAATTGCATTCATCATTTATTGTTTGGCCTTTCGGGAGACAGTCAGTCAGTAAAACGCCTTTCGAATACCTCCCCCTCCCCCAAAAGAAAAAAAAAACCGTTGCCATGAGCTTTCCTGCAGAACTTTGAGTCTTGAATTTCTTTAGCCGTGGAGAACCCGAGTGCCGCCACTGCAGGGACTGTTGTTTCGTCGCTGGATCGTTTCAGCAGTGCTGCAAAAAGGTTATCACCAGATAGCTCGAAATGCTGCGAAACCAATTTGGAAGTGTCTACTCGTTTCGCTTCTCACCGATTTGGAAGTATCCACTCGTTTTCATTTCTTACCGATATGGAAGGGTCCACTCGTTTTCGTTTCTCACCGTTATGTAAGTGTCCACTCGTTTTCGTTTCTCACCGATATGGAGGTGTCCAATCGTTTCGTTTCTCACCGATATGGAAGTGTCCACTCGTTTTCGTTTCTCACCGATATGGAGGTGTCCACTCGTTTTCGTTTCTCACCGATCTGGAGGTGTCCACTCGTTTTCGTTTCTTCCGATATGGAAGTGTCCACTCGTTTTCATTTCTCACCGATACGGAAGTGTCCACCCGTTTTCGTTTCTCACCGATATGGAAGTGTCCACTCGTTTTCGTTTCTTCCGATATGGAAGTGTCCACTCGTTTTCATTTCTCACCGATACGGAAGTGTCCACCCGTTTTCGTGTTTTCGTTTCTCACCGATACGGAAGTGTCCACTCGTTTTCATTTCTCACCGATACGGAAGTGTCCATCGGTTTTCGTTTCTCACCGATACGGAAGTGTCAACTCGTTTTCGTTTCTCACCGATACGGAAGTGTCCACTCGTTTTCGTTTCTTCCGATATGGAAGTGTCCACTCGTTTTTGTTTCTCACCGATAATGTTAGTGTCCACTCGTTTCGTTTCTCACCGTTATGTTAGTGTCCACTCGTTTTCGTTTCTCACCGATATGGAGGTGTCCAATCGTTTCGTTTCTCACCGATAGGGAAGTGTCCACTTGTTTTGGTTTCTCACCGACATGGAAGTTTCCACTCGTATTCGGGTCTCACCGATATGGAAGTGTCCACTAGTTGTCGTTTACCATCGTTTAAACATTTGGAGACCCACTTCACTAACATCTGCATATCCAAGTGCTCATGAATTATGAACCCAACACGTTCCTTGGATATCTCCCGTGTCTGAGCTATTGTTTTAACCGAGATTCGCCGATCTGACAAAATGAAGTCATGAACACGATCAACAATTTTGTGTGTTGTCACTGTTGAAGGCTTCTCATATCTTGATGCATCTTCGGTTTCAAAGTCTCTACGCTGAAAGTTGGCACATCATTTCTTCACAGTGGAATACGAAGTGCACTTGTCACTTTATGTTTGCGTCATACACTCATAGATTTCCTTTGCAGTATTCTTCAGTAGGAACAGAAATTTCAAGACAGCCCGGAGTTCCGCATTCGAAAATTCAGCACCTTGCATTGACATGATTCAATTCCGGAAGTCAAACATCTGAAGAAAAAAAAAAAAAAAGCTGTTAGTCTGAAAATAGGCACTTTACAATACAAAAGAACACTCTTTTGAGCTACAGTGACAAAATATTGCTACAATTACAGGAAGTGGGTTAGGCCGAGAACTTTTCAGCATCCCCTCGTATTCATGACTTTTGTAAACGTCAAATGAGGAGACAGAATAGATGATTTGAAGTGAAGCTGAACCTATTTCAGTGTTTCTAAACAAGGAGGGAAACAGCTGTACTGAATTGTAGCTAAAATAAGGGAGTTTTGGTAGTGTTGCTCCAAATGATTTGCATTTTGTGAACTGAAACCTGAAATTGGAGCCGTTATTAGCTTCATAAAGACCTAATGCCACCGAGAGAAATTTATGATAGTGCGAAACTTAATATTTACTCGGAAGCTACGTATACATAAACACAATACGAAAAAAAGGTATTGGTGTGCGAAATTCAGATATGGCATTTATGCGAAGAATCTTCCTCATTCCACCAAATTCAGATTTATTATCCATTTTGACAAGAGCTGAGGCAGGCGTTTTTTCGTGGCAAGTATTAAGTCACATCTCCAAACTTTTGAAAAATGACGCCTTTACTTACCTTAACATGAAGTTCATAGTCATGGGGATTAATTTGTAGATTGTACGAAGATATAAATGATTTCATTCCTTACACTGTAAAAAATAAATGGTATGAATCCACGGAAAATTCCTGAAAATAATGTGCAGCGAAATTGCCGGTGGGTGTCGGTCTTTTAACGAAATTTCCGTTTTCAAAAGCTTCCCCGTTTTTTTTGTTTTTTTTAACTTTCGTACTTTCACAGATCTTCTGTAGTCAATAATTCCGTTTTGGTTTTTTCGGTATTTATACTGAAATTTCGTAAAATTGAAAATCCTGAACTTTTCACCCCTGTAGGATTCGACCTGAAGTCGTTTGGGTTGGGTTAACCGAACGACTGAACCAGAAAGACTCAGAAGTCACAGTCGCGTTCAAGATAGAACTCTAATTGCGTAATGATGATTTTTTTTTTTTTTTTGGCCATTGGTGTGAATGAATTGGTCATTTTATTTTCTGTTGGAGCTTATTATTTTTTGAATAGGCTCGTAATAATTTTATTTTGTCTGTAGGACGACTTATCACAAATTAAGTATTTTTTTTTTCGTCGTGATTTTTCGAAGCAACAGAATGCTTTGAAACTTGAGATCATTTTAAACCGCCAATGACTTCCAATTATCTTTAAGAAAAGGTGAAATGCACTGTTTTCTAGTATTATTTCATAAAACTTCTAAATGTAAAATTTACTTTTGATAGCTGTAACAGCTTTTTAAGTACTTATCAGACTGATACATAGACATCGTACAATCACCTGTACAATAATTTAAGTACCCGGCTTCTTACGATAACAAAATATACAATAGCTAGTGGTGCACAAAATGGGGGAGAAGAGAAATAATATCCTGTACCACAACAAACAAAATTCCATGCGATATGTTATCCACAATATCCGATTTCGCTACAGAACTTTAAAATCCGATCCTTCGACGGACGATTGAAATTTAAGAGTTAATCAAACCTCAAGTATTCCCGCGAATGGCTCAGGAAAATTTTCGCTATATGGATATGGAAAAAAGTGAGAACAG
Source organism: Macrothele yani (assembly GCA_039090855.1). Classification (NCBI taxonomy): domain Eukaryota; kingdom Metazoa; phylum Arthropoda; class Arachnida; order Araneae; family Macrothelidae; genus Macrothele; species Macrothele yani. The sequence continues at coordinate 87,093,804 of CM076993.1, read as the reverse complement.
AGAGTACACTCACGGACAATGAGATTTGCACACCTAGAAGAAAGCATGCTACAACCGCAAAACTTTGCAAATAGCTAGAGCGCGTGCTTGTATGCAATTGATCCATGTTTCGTGCGAGTGCGCATGACCACACACCCTGTGGTGGCGCTGCAAGCACGAAACGGCAGCCTTATAAACCGGCGTGTAGTCGATGCCCCATGAGAGCGAAAAGCACCGGCCGACGCAAGCAAGAATACAGAGTGACAAGAATGCCGGGTAGACGCCAGAGACGTAGATTGCGGACTTTGAGAGAGGCCAACCGCAGGGTGGTCGGCGCGTCGTATAGCCCGCCACGTGGATCGTTCTGACCATACTGTCCGACTGTGTTGGGAGCAGTGGACACGTGACGGTACTGCCACACGGCGGAGCGGCTCCGGACGGACCAGGAGGACCACCGGTAGAGAGAATCGACGGTTCGTGCGCTAGGCACGAACGGATTCCACGGAGACCTGGTCCACCATGCAGGCAGATGTAGCAGCTCCTGTGTGCCCACTAACCATTTCCCGACGCCTCGTGGAAGTGAATCTACGATCCTAGCGCCCCTTACGTGTGCTGCCATTAACACCGAAACTCCGTGTGCAGTGGTGCCAGGCAAGAGCGCTTGGAACGCCACAGACTGTCGACGTATGGTGTTTAGCGATGAATGCCGCTTCGTTTTGGGGACAGATGATCATCGTGTCCGGGTGTGCTGGTCCCCGGGGGCAACGGCACAATCCCGACCTCGCTATCGAGCGCCACACCTCCCCCACTGCTGGCATTATGGTCTAGGGAGTCATTTCCTACGATGGCCGATCAACTCTAGTAGTGGTACGTGGATCATTGACGAGCTAGCGGTTTGTGGATGAGATCCGAAAGCCCCATGTTTCCCCATTCGTGGCCGGGATTTCAGGTGCGGTATACCAGCAGGAGATAATGCCCGCCCGGCATACGGCTCGGGTTGGCCAGGACTGCCTACGTCATGTCCAGAAACTTCCGTGGCCTGCCCGCTCCCCGGACATGCCCTATATTGAGCATGTATGGGACCAGTTGAAATGCCAGCTGCTGCCGTGCCGCACTATCCGGGATTTGGAACAACATCAGGCGTCTGTTCGCCTCCATGACAGACCGTATTGCAGCATGTCGCACCGCACAAGGCGGTGCGACGCGCTGTTGAAGATGACCGGATTGAGTGCCAGAGATCGCTCTGTAATTGTCCTGCAGCTCTGTTTTTTCCTTCATGTGTATCATTCATTTGCACCATTACGTCCATAAAATTTCATTTCAATCCGATTCTTGGTGCGCAAATTTCATTGTCCGGGAGTGTATGAGAAGACGCGGAAAGGTTTCTGAAAATTAAGAATTTTCCGTTAACACATCTTAAAAACTGCAATTTACCGTTAATATAAGGAAAGGAATTGCGGAAAGGTTTCTGAAAATTCAGAATTTTTCTGGCGTACGAAATGTCCGTGAAATTTAGGTTTCTTTCCGTCATTTCACGGAAAAGTTTGTACCAGAACTAGGCTTCGTTATTTGGCGAAAGGAATCGCGGAAAGTGGAGCGTGAATTTCAGAAATGTTTTACAGTGCAAGGTAGATTCCATAAAAAAATAGAAAAGAAAGAAAGAGAAGATGCTAATAATTACCTATTCGCAGAAGTCATTCATTAATAAATCTCAGATTTAAATATTGTTCTGTTATTGTTTTATTGAGAAGTTTTTAGTAATACCGATTGGAATGTAAAACGTCATGTAGAGGTGACACGTATAAAATTTCTCCAAAAGCTAGAAATAATGAAAGGAATAACGCATTTAGAAAAGCCAGAAGTAATCCTATAATGAAAGAGGGAATGCTGTACTGCCTGGTAAAATATTGATAGTTAATTTTGAATAAAACAACAAATAAAGAGGGAATACTTTGTTGCTTTATTTAAAATTAAATATTTCGTTTTCATTGTTTATAATAAATTTCACTGCTGAACAAATTTCTGCATTTCTACCGATATCAGACTTGCCAACTGTTATGATTTTATCGTATTTAGTGCGATAAATCATGCTGCAGTACGCTAATACGATTTTGCAGCCAAAAATATGATTTTTTTGAAATAGTCATGTTTTCCTCCATTTTTCCCATTTTCTGATAGAAGCCTCGTAGCAGGATCTCAGCGACGGGCGACGTACGTCGCAGATTTATTTTGGTCCTGCAGACAAAAACGACATCCCCAGAATCCTGTTAAACCATCTTGCAGACTCCGTATCATAGATGCAAGTTTTCCACCTTTCAAAATTTCCGAAAACGGAAGTTAGGCGTAGTGAGGATTTCTTCCGTAATTGTGATTTTTTTTCTCGCGAAGGAGGATGTACGTCGCAGAATTATTTTGTACTCATCCCCGTAGCAGAATCGCTGCGACGGCCAATGCACATAGCAGATTTATTTTTGTCCTGCAGACAAAAACGACATCCCCAGAACCCGATTAAACCAACTTGCAGACCTCCTAAGAGGCAAGTTTTCCGCCTCACAAAATTACCGAAAACGGAAGTTAGGCGGAGTGAGGATTTCTCCCGTAATCGTAATTTTTTTCTAATAATTAATAACATAAAAGTGTTTGCTGATTAGATTTAATTAGTTTCTCAATAAAATTTTGATGTAGGGAAAAAATCTCTACATTCTCATCATCAAGAATTTATGTAGCTGAAATGGGCTTCAAAAATTATCAGCAAGCGTCGTGTTACGATTTTTCTGAGTGTTACGTTTCTTGGTTCTGAGAGATTGGCAGGTCTCTAATATTAAAATGCATGTAACAGTCCCAACGTTAGTTATATTGTTTAGTTCACTACTTTCATTGCTACAGATTTTCCCTGTTCACTATTTTCGTCGCTATCAATGTACCAACCTAGTTTTCTCTGTTTCACTATTTTCGTCTCTATCAATGTACCAACCTAGTATACTTTTCTCTGTTCACTATTTTCGTCGATATCAATGTACCAACCTAGTATACTTTTTTCTGTTCACTATTTTCGTCGCTATCAATGTACCAACCTAGTTTTCTCTGTTCACTATTTTCGTCGCTATCAGTGTACCAACCTAGTTTTCTCTGTTCACTATTTTCGTCGCTATCAATGTACCAACCTAGTTTTCTCTGTTCACTATTTTCGTCGCTATCAATGTACCAACCTAGTTTTCTCTGTTCACTATTTTCGTCGCTATCAGTGTACCAACCTAGTTTTCTCTGTTCACTATTTTCGTCGCTATCAATGTACCAACCTAGTTTTCTCTGTTCCACTATTTTCGTCGCTTTCAATGTACCAACTTAGTTTTCTCTGTTCACTATTTTCGTCGCTATCAGTGTACCAACCTAGTTTTCTCTGTTCACTATTTTCGTCGCTATCAATGTACCAACCTAGTATACTTTTCTCTGTTCACTATTTTCGTCGATATCAATGTACCAACCTAGTATACTTTTTTCTGTTCACTATTTTCGTCGCTATCAATGTACCAACCTAGTATTTCTCTGTTCACTATTTTCGTCGCTATCAGTGTACCAACCTAGTTTTCTCTGTTCACTATTTTCGTCGCTATCAATGTACCAACCTAGTTTTCTCTGTTCACTATTTTCGTCGCTATCAGTGTACCAACCTAGTATACTTTTCTCTGTTCACTATTTTCGTCGATATCAATGTACCAACCTAGTATACTTTTCTCTGTTCACTATTTTCGTCGCTATCAGTGTACCAACCTAGTTTTCTCTGTTCACTATTTTCGTCGCTATCAATGTACCAACCTAGTATACTTTTCTCTGTTCACTATTTTCGTCGATATCTATGTACCAACCTAGTATACTTTTCTCTGTTCACTATTTTCGTCGATATCTATGTACCAACCTAGTATACTTTTCTCTGTTCACTATTTTCGTCGCTATCAATGTACCAACCTAGTTTTCTCTGTTCACTATTTTCGTCGCTATCAATGTACCAACCTAGTTTTCTCTGTTCACTATTTTCGTCGCTATCAATGTACCAACCTCATCTTAGTAATACAAGGTGCCCCACTCGCTACTTTACCCAAGTTTTTATTAATAACGTCGTGAGTAATTACAGTGATTGACTGATATTTGGTAAGAACATACTTTACTCCATGGGAACCGAACCATATCATAAGAGACGTTGAAAGTGTCCGCCTTGTGCATCGAGACAGGAACAGAGATTCCATATTTTGGAAGTTTGTGCCAGTTGCTGCGGCGTAATCGCTGCTACTGCCTCGTAGATGTTCTTCAATGCCTCAAAGGTTGTTGGCTTGTTTTGAGACACCACTGATTTGAGATACCCCCAGAGAAAGAAATCAGGGAGGTGTTAACTGATCAGGAGATCAAGGTGGCCACAATCCTTTAGAAATCACGTGATCTCCAAAGAATGACTCAATTTCAGCCATACTAACATGTGACTGGTTAAGCAGCTGACTCAATTGCAACTTCTTATCTAGTTGTAGAATACACGGTTAACTTGTTGCTGTCCGACACCCAAATTTCCTACGAAATTTACATTGACACTTCTTTGTCGACATACTCTCCGAATAAATACGGACAAGAAACACACGCTCCAGTATGGTTAACCGCGAGGACAACGTTAACGCATACGATCAGCCTGGCGACAAATAAACTACAGAACTCACCCCGGGGAATCACGAACCTGACATGCGCGACGTTCAAGGTCACAACGAGTGCACCAGCAGGCATTGAAGAACAACATCTGCGAGGCAGTGGCAGCGATTACGCCGGAGCAACTGGCACAAACTTTCCGAAATATGGAGTTTCGTGTTCAAGCTTGTCTCGATGCACAGGGCGGACAGTTTAAAGATTTCTTATGATATGGTTCTGTTTTCCATGGATGAAGGTATGTTCTTACCAAATATCATTCAATTACTGTAATTATTCACGATGCTATTAATAAAAACTTTGATAGTAGCGAGTGGGAGACCTATTTACATATTTATCACAAATTGTATTATCTATCTTACTATTTTATCACAAATTTTATTTAACGTTTATACGACATTATAATCAATCTAACTTGGCTAAAGAAAGAAGTAGAGCTTGTCCAGTTTAAGAAGATGTTTAGGGTTAAAAACCCGCGTTATTTTTCATACCTTTCTACCAGTTGCGATTGTAATCGTGGTGCTTTGTGTTTTCGAAGGAAAACAGCATTTAAGGAACGCTTATTGTAAGCGCCTTTCGCCGTACTAAGACAGATAAATTTGAAATTGACGCTTGTATTTTCAAATTCATGCCACGTCATTCATCTGCCGTTTACACGGAGGAATGCCTTTTTGTCGCGAATGTGCTACGGGCAGTTTAGCTGCTAATGCGTCTTATTGTTTTCATGTTCTGTGATGTTAGACTATCCTATTGCACTGTGTTCGTTTTTATTTTCGTAGAATCTGACGTTTGCGCCGGAGCAGTTCTTGTTAAGTGCGATAAAAAAAAAAAAAGTTTCGTCGAGGGTGTTGAGCGCTCGCTATAAAGAAGTAATTTTGCGCAGATTGTCTTCGGGAAAGAAGAAACAGTCCATTTGTCTGCACATAACAATTTTATCTTTCGTGTTTTCCTTAACGGCGAAAAGCGGTGTTTGGAGCATAAATTTAATGGGAATGGCCCGATGTCGATGGTGCCCATGCTTCAACAATACGTCACGAGGCGATTAAAATTCCGACATGGGTCCTGTAAGCAAGACAAATGGTCCATTCGCTCACATTCGCGACACCATTATTCATTTCCTATTCCTTACCCCTCGCTCCATGTGTCGGCGAATGAGTTGGGAGGAAGCTCGTGTGTTAAAACCTGGTATTTCCCCGCTTTCAACCAATCAACAGTTGCGCTCCAGTCAAACGGGCTTAAAAGCTGGAGAAGTGTGTCTTCCCAGAGATTGCACAGATATCGTATTAGTGTCAGAACTCTATTTGCCTCTTTGGGGGATGGAAAGCGTAGGTCAAGCAGTCTTTTGATCCATTTATTACGCAAAAGCCTCTTAATCACAGTAGCATGTATGCTAAAAATAGACGATGCATGAATTCTACCATTTCAGGAACCAGAACAGAAACTTCTGTGGCTGATAGCAGAGATATATCATGCTCTCTCTGCTTAAAAGACTACTAGGTTAGACCGATAGTTCAGCGGCGGAAGGTTAAATTATTCGACCAACCGATACCGAAATTTCGAATTGTAATTAAGATGTAGTAGCAGTGTTCATTTTATTAACGTTTGATTTTATTTCATTGCAGAGATTCCAAGCACACACTGTCGAGTTTTATCTAATTCTGAGGATCGCTGCTTGATATTAGAGTTCAGGTTGGTGAGCAATAGCAAGCAGAGACGAATTGGCATTGTTTAGAAAAATAAAAATAAATAAAAACCAGATCCTAAAATAAAACATAACGCTATTGGCTTCGGATTGCTAAACAATTCTGTAAATTTTTGAAAATATTTTGAACCACAATCGCATTCGTTTGTTTTGTTCTAGATTTTGAGTTCCAATGAAATTAAAATAAAATTAAGAAGTCATTTGGTCTCCAACTCCTTACTCAGGTACTCCCCACTTGCGCCCTGCTTATCTTGGGGAGGCTACACGATTATTTGCATAATGTAGAGTAAACATGAAATACGTCGTTCCCATTCACGCAGTGCTGAATTTCATTTAATTGGCCGTATTTTTAATGCAACTTATTCAATCTCCGTAAAATCATACAATACCAGGATTTTTATTGTGTAAGTTACGTTGAGTGTGTTTGACACAAAAAATAGAGGCTTTTCCGCCTTTCCTTTTTTTATAAGTACTTTAAAAATCGAATCACGCACTTAAGAAATTACTTTCTTAGAGAGGAGGAAGGGTGTCTGGAAATTTTGAAACTGCAACTTCATTTTATCGATAACTCTACCCAGTAAAACTTGTTGCAGCGATGCGGAATCCCGAAAGTTTTGGTAGCTCACGTTCGTTGTTGTACAACCTTGAAATAAAAAAATAAACCACTCAAAAAGGCAAGAGGAGACATGGGGGTGGGGTGGGGTGGGGTGTCTGTGTTTGGGGTGGATCAGAAAAGTTGTTTACTCTAGCAAATTTAATGCTGTATTTTTTTTTTTTTTTTTTTTTTTGGCCATGAAAAAGGAAATCTGTTTGATCAAAAGTTTAGCTCATCTTTCTGGAATTTTGGTTGTTTGTGTTTAACATTGTTGGAACGCATTTTTCGAAATTGGCCAGATTTCTCTCTGTTTGGATCTGAACCACGGAATGAGAAATAATTCATGGATGAAGAAAAAAAAAAAAAAAAAAAAAATTAAAGTTAGTTTCTTTTTTTTTTTTATAATCTCAGATTATTCTAATATATTGCTCATAGGTAATTTTTCATTTTAGTATCCTGTTTCTATGTTTTCGCTTTGTTTAAGTAATTCTTTGTATTTTTCTGTCTCTCTTCGAAATGCATACTAAATATGGTGTCAAACACTGGATATCCTTAATATAGACAATTAAAGCACAATTACGTCTTTAAATTACATGACTCACTTACTAAAAAAAATTATTATTAAGCCTTTTTAATTGGGCAAGGGGAAGTCACAGTTTAAATTATTCATACGGAAGGTCATATTAAATGAGTTTGAGTTTCTGTTTTCATATTTCTTTTTATAGCTTCACTGTAGTCATACGAACACTTCGTCAGTGAGCTAACAAAACACATTTCATAAGTTAAAATCGCACGACACTTAGAGATAGACTTGGGGATACTATCGATGCTGCTATCGATAATATCAATATTTTTTGCCCAGATCTGCATATCGATAGTGCATCGATATTTTCCCTTAGCTATCGATATTTTTCCGTTTTTCGATTACGTAAATGTAAACCATGCAGCTTTCACCGATAACATTGATGATTGGAAGCTCAATGCCTCGCAGGAAAAATGGGACACAGCCATGCTGCTACATAATGAGAATACGAGGCTAAAGTTAACTGTAATATACTGGTGTGCAAAAATTAAGGACGAAGAGGAGAAATTAGCATAACAGCGGAACGAGCAGGCAGAACGGACCGAAGGACCACTCAGGAGATAGACTAGGGTCCGGTACGGTAGGGCATGCGCATATATGCAGCATGACGTAGGGGGGGTCGGAAGGTATAAAGCACACGGGCGGTGTACGCTCAGCAATTCGGTAAAAGCTATTGCACGGTGTACATCGGTTTGAACGACGTCGAGTTGCTGCCACCGTGTGATGTGGCCAACAGGCAATCCAGTAGACGACATCTGGATGACTTTACCCAAAGTCGCGTCATTGGGGTGTTGGAAGAAGGTCGAAATGTGACTAGTGTGGCCGAGGAGTTCGGGATCGCTCACAGCATCGTTTCACGAGCTTGGAGAGCATTTCAATCGACATGGACAGCTGTCCGAGAGTTTAGCAGTGGTCGTCCACAAGCAACCACGGCGGCGGACGATCGGTATATTGTCCTACAGGCGAGAAGAGACACACGGCAGACAGCGGGAGAAATCGCAAGGCACATGCAACAGACAACTGGACGTCCGTTATCGCGTTTTACCGTGGCCAGGGGGCTGCACAAAGGTGGTCCTTTTGCACGACGATCAGTACGGTGTGTGCCATTAACGCCTACTCATCGAGACGGCGGTTTCTGTCGTGCCAGGAACTCAAGAACTGGACACATCAGCAATGGGGTCGAGTTCTCTTTACGGATAAGAGCCGATTTAGTCTGACGAGCGATTCTGGACGTATACACATCTGGAGAGAGCAAGGAACACACAATCACACCTCCAACATCATCGAAAGGAACCGGTTTGGAGGTAGCGGAATTCTCGTTGGGGCGATATCATGCTTGGTAGCCGTACTGACCTCCACATCTTCCAAGGAGGTCAGTCACTGGTGTCCGCTATTGTACCGAGGTTCTATTGCCTCACGTGCATCTGTTTAGAGTTGCTGTGGGTCCTGAGTTCCTCTTCATGGACGACAACGCTACACCTCATCGTACAGTGGCTGTCGCAGAGCTGTTGGAGAGGGAAGATATTCAACGAATGGATTGGCCCGCAAGGTCCCCGGACCTAAATCCTATCGAACACGTGTAGGACCTTCTAGGGAGACGCTTGGCAGCACGTCACCAGCCGCCAGCAACGATTCCGCAGATGCGATTGGCGCTACAAGAGGAATGGGCCGCGATGCCTCAACAGCTCCTTGACAACCTCGTCCTCAGCATGGACAGACGTTGTAAATCCTGCAACGCAGTCAGAGGTGATCATATCCCCTACTAAAGATTGGATGTTTCTTGTCAGCCGCCTGACACATGGACGTTTCTGTCTTCTGTCCAGTTGTGCTCGAAGCTACCTTTTCAATAAAGTGCCTTTGTATCCTTTGGATTCCTTGTTTGGACGGTTTTGCTCACTTTTCCCATATTCTTACATCTTGGGGATCTTATGATATGGTTTGAGTCGATGTGGAGCACTTCTGCACGGTGTTACATTCGAAAAACCGTCTCGTCCTTAATGTTTGCACGCCAGTGTATGATAATATAATACAAATACGAGGTAAGTTAGGAGCTGTCCATAAAGTACGTTCGAGATTACAGGGGGGGGGGGTCCCTGACAACCGAACCAAATGTGACATGGAATGAGGAGGGAGGTATAGTAATTCAGGACGTCCAGCGGCAAAAACATAGTGGATGATATTACTTCGTTTTGTTTTGTTTGTTTTAGCACGTCTTTTGTAAACAAAAAAATCGTGCGTGCATTATCGGTTTGTCTGTCCGTCCGTCGGGCTGTAGACATATCTCTACAACTAATAGTCCGATTTGAAAAATTCTTTTATGCGTTATATGAAGCTTCAGATGTGCGAATGATGATCCTTTTTTTTTTTCGTTTTTTTTTTTTTTACGATGCAAAATTTTGCCGCTAGAGGGCGTAAAAGCAGATGCTATCGAATTCAAAAGCACATTCTATTCCATATATTTGCTTCTAAACATCCAATTAAAAAACAATCTTTTACTTTTCGATTCCATTCGTGCCGCAGATTATTTTAAGCATACTCACTTTTCCAAGTTACGTACTGATTCTCCGGCAGGGGGCGTAAAGGTGAATTACTTTTCCCCAGTAATCTCTGCTTCTAAAACTCGGATTTGAAAAAATTCCCTTCATCAGACACAGCTCGTGATGGGAAATATTTTTCATGTAATTTCTAATTTTTGATATAAAATGGTTTTACCACGAGGAGCCGTAAGCGTTGATTTCTACTTCTGATGTATTTGCAGCAAAATTTGAGCTTCTAAAATCTCGATTGAAGAAATTCTTTCGTGGACCAATTCTACTCACGTAGGCAAACCTTTTCGGAATGTTTTATTCTTAATATAATGTATGGCTTTTCCGCCATGGGGCGTAGATATATATCCTGTTTTTGTCAATATCTCTGCTTCTAATGGTCCGATTTGAAAAAAATCTTCTTTGTTGGACATAGCTTCCGGTGCGACATGTTTCTATTATAATTTTAAAATTTTCAACTGACGCCACGTATTTAGATGATTTTCAAGTAACTCATTGACTTTCCGCTAAGGGGAGTAAAGGTAAATTATGCTTTCCCCGATATATCTGCTTCTAAAACTCCGATTTGAAAAATTCTTCCAGCACCGGATACAGCTGCTCACAGAATTTTTTTTTGTTGGAATTTCTAATTTTTTATAAAATATGGTTTGGCCACCAGGGGACGTAAGCGTTAAATTTCTGCTCGTAGGTATTTGCAGCAAAATCTCAGATTCTAAAACACCGATTTAAAAAATTCTTTAGTGGACCGATAGCGCTCATGTCGATAAACATTTGTTAATATTTTCTTCTTAAAATAATGCATGGTTTCTCCATCAGAGGGCGCAGAAGTCTATCTTATTTCTGTCAATATCTCTGCCTGTAAAAGTCGGATTTGAAAAATTCCTTCTTTGTTAGACAGCGTTTCCGGTGTAAAATGTGTCTCATATAATTTCAAAATTTTCAAGTAATGCATAGACTTTCCGATAGGGGGCGTAAGGATAAATTGCATTTTCCTCAATACCACTGTTTCTAAAACTCTGATTTGAAAAATCTTTGTGCACCGGAAACTGGCTCTTGATAGGAAATTGTTTCGCATATAATTTGTAATATTTGATAAATAATGGTTTGGCCACCTAGGTGCGTATGAGTTATTTCTGCGTCTGACGTGTTTGCAGCAAAATCTGTGCTCCTGAAAACTCAATTGAAAAAATTATGTCGTGGACCGATACCGCTCACATCGAAAAACCTTTTGAAAATACTTTGTTCTTAATTAATGCATGGTTTTTCCCGCCAGGGGGCGTAGATGCATATCTTATGTTTGTCGATGTCTCTGCTTCTAAGAGCCCGATTTAAAAAAATTCTTTCTTTGTTGGAGAACGTTGCTCTGCGAAATGTTTCTCATATAATTTCAAATTTTGCTTAACGCACAAGCTTGCAACCAGGGGGCGTAAGTTCACGATTTCGTTTACAGCAATATCTGCGGGATTAAAAACCTGAAAAACTTCTTTCTTCCGTCAGACATTACTGTTTTCCATACCGGTTTCATTTGTTTTGAATAGCTTTGGTAAATTTAATCCGCATCAGAACGGATTCAAATGACGTGCTCATTACACCCGAAAATTCGGTGTCATCTTTCTTGCTTCTTCTTTTGATAGTTAAAAAAAGGTATAAAATATTTCAGATTTCTGATGATATTTAGCTAAATCACAATATTAAGTTCTCGTATTTGTACTACCAAATCTATCTTGTTTTGTAGATGGTATGATCGGTAGTGTTGCAACCTTGAATGCATGCGTTCATTTGTAGATCTTTATTTCAGAATGATAAAGTTCGGGTAGAATTCGGGAATAAATTAATGCCTAAATAATAATTATTTTCTGAAGAAATAGTGTAAATATATGGAAGATTCCTTTAAATAATTACATGTTTTCTTTCTGTTTCTCAATAGACTTCTAAAAGCAGTCGTCGAAAAAAAGGGGTTGCGGGAATTAGGATGTACTTTTTAGGGGAGGGGGTGTCAACAATCGGACAAAATGTGACATGGGGAGGGGGGGGTAGTCTAAAAATAGTCAAAACAAAATATTAATCATGCTAGAAGCGAAAATGCAATTTGAAGTGAGATAAAGACAAAGTCAAAAATCCTTGTTATCATTATTTGTACTGGAACTCGTAAAACGTGGGTTAGTTGCTGAAGCAGTTATTTAAATGAAGAGTTACATTCATCTTGCCTTTCAACAAAGCATACTGTATAGTGCGCAGCCATACAGCAGTTACTGTAAATCAGATCACTAAAATAAGTATTTGGGAATGGAAACTGAAAAAAAAAAAATGTTTTGTTTTGAAACAGAATTGCCGTGTTTGGCTTTAGTGAAAATAAAAAAAAAATGTCATACCCTATAAAACAGAAAATAATAATTAAGCAACCTCAAATTAGCTCATGTTTCATGAAAAACATTTTATCACAACATTCGATCACTTACAGAACTTTGATAAAACATCGTCTTAAGTTGAGCTTTAAATTTATCGGGGCCGCCCGGTGGCGCAGTGGTCTAAGCGATGGCTTCTGATCATTCGTCCGAAAGGGGTCCGGGTTCGAATCCCGGTGAGGCGTGGATGTTGTGTTTGCCTCACGGCACTGGCTCTCTCCCTTCCCTACAACCAGTGGCTCTAAATTAGGGACGGGCGACTGTTTATAGCCCACTGAGTTGCTCACGGTGGTCCTTAAAATCTCCAATTAAAAAAAAAAAAAATATCGGGTGGCGCAGTGGTCTGAGTGCTAGCTTATGGGTTTTCGTCCGAGAAGGGTCCGGGTTTATATTCCGGTGTGGCAAGGATGTTGTGTTTGTCTTACGGCTACGGTTCTAACCCTTCTCTGAAACCAGTAGCCCTAAATTTGGGACAGGCAAACTGCTTATAGCCCAAATTTTGAAGATGACAATCCATTTTTTGGTGTAAATATGACAAGGATGGTAAGTCAGATATTGGTGTAATCCCGTATTCTAATTTTATATGGTGTAATCCCGTATTCCATTCATGCCCATCGAGTTGTTCACGGTGGTTGTTAAACCTTCAATCAAACAAGTTAGTAAAATCATGTAATGCATTGATTGTGATACGCTTTCCAACATACTAGAAATCATTAATATAGTTATTACTCAAGTTATGCGGAAAATGGCTGTGGAATAAATTTCAATCCTGTGCCCTGACCTTTGATCCCATTTCGATGATATTCAACAGAACTGGTTCAGTATACCTCCGAAATAACATGATAAAGTTTTGTCGCAATCGAAGCATTTTTACGTAAGTTATGAGGCATAAGGGCTATGGAATAGATCCCGATCCTATGTCCTGACCTTTGACCCCATTTCACCCATTTTCAATAGGGTTTGTCGTCAGATGGTCCCCTACCGCATACTAAAATTTCATCGAAATTGAACCAGTTTTACGCAAGTTATGACGCATAAGGGCAATGGACTGCATCCCGCCCCTATGTCCTGACCTTTGACCCACTTCACCCATTTTCAATATGATTCGTCCCCAGGTGGTCCCCTACCACATACTAAAATTTTATCGAAATTGAACCATTTTTACGCCAGTTATCGTGCGGACAGACGGACGGACGGACAGAGCTTTAGCATATACGCTTCTTCAACCTACGGTTGGAAAGCGTAAAAAAAGAAAAAGAAAAAGGGTTCATCGGAACGTATGTTTTGACAAAAACGAAACGGAAGTAAGGTTGTTGTCTGAAATTATTCTTCAGCGCGAAAAGCAGTTTATTTACTCAGAAAATTTTACGAACGCACTATCGATTGTTCTTCATCATCATCAACCATTATCAATCCACTGCTGGATGAAGGTCTTCCTAATTCACTTCCAGAACTGTCTGACTTGAGCATGTCTCCTCCATGTTACTCTGGCGTACTTTCGAATTTCGCCGATCCATCTCCCATGTCGCCTTCTTCAAGGTCTTTCTCTGTCCCTTGGTATCCAGCGTAAAATTTCGGTTGTTCACCGGTGGTCCGTTCTTGGGACAACATGTCCAGCCCATTGCTATTTCAGGGATTTTGCTCTGGTCATGACGCCTTTCACATTTGTCATTTTCCTTATCCACGAGTTCCTCTTCTTATCTTTCCTGGTTACACTAAGCATGCACGTATCTGTCCATGCTTCTTTCCGTTGTCCGCAACCTTTGTATGTCTTTTCTACGCATTCCAACCGTAGGTTGAAGAAGCGTGTATGCTCCAGCTTTGTCCGTCTGCCTGTCTGTCGCACGATAACTCGCGTAAAAATAGTTCGATTTCGATGAAGTTTTAGTATGTGTTAGGGGACAACCTAGGGACGAACCCTATTGAAAATGGGCGAAATGGAGTCAAAGGTCACGACATAGGAGAGGGATCCATTCCATCGTCCTTATATTATGTGGTAGGGGACAACCTAGGGACGAACCCTATTGAAAATGGGCGAAATGGAGTCAAAGGTCATGATATAGGAGAGGGATCCATTCCATCGTCCTTATGCGTCATAACTTACGTAAAAACGCTTCCAGACCGGTTCTGTTTAATATCACCGAAATGGGGTTAAATGTCAGGGCACAGGAGCGAGATTTATTCCACAGCCATTAATTACCCTCATAAGTTGAGTAAAAATGTTTCTATTGCGACAAAACTTTAGTATGTTGTTCCGGAGGTATACTGAACGAATCGGTAGTCAGGGTAGGGAGGAGGGTTTGTCTGCACGCGATTTCTGGTATGTTGGAAAGCGTTTCACAATCAATGCATTGCATAATTTTACTAACTTGTTTAGTTAAAAGTCCATGTCTCTGCTGTATATGTAAGAACTGGAAGGATGCATTGATTAAACACTTTTATGACATAATGGCATATTGCTCTTGAAAACTGTACTGTTTCTTCCAAAAGCTTTTCAACCAAGTTTTATAAACCGATTAATGTGTTCACCAATATGACGTCCAAGGTAAATGTAGGTATCGGTTACCTCGAGCTATCAATCGCAAAATCTTCATTTCTTGTAAACGCAATGAAGATGGTCGCAAGTATCGATAGTTCTCCAGCTCCACTTACGGGGTGAGTCAAAACTTCATCCATTTTGAGCTGCAGATAATGTTGAGTCACCATCCCTGTGCAAAAACATGCGCCATCTCTACCTCGATGACGTAGAACGCACGAGGCTGATGACGTACATTTGGTACGGAGTCACATTGCGTTGTCAAGTGAGCAGATGATGAAGGTCGATAAACGTGCTGTTCTAGTGCTCCTACCCCATTTTTTGAAAAAAGGGTTGAGCGTAGCAGCAGCAGCAGCGAAGGAAATTTGTGCATCTGAAGGCGAGGACACGGTTCCTGCGTTTCAATGATCGGGGGACACCAATCTGGAAGACAAGCCTAGGTCAGGACGTCCAGTGAACACCAACCCCGACACCTTGGTCGAAGTTGTGACAGCGAATCTCTGTACCTGTACATGGCCATTGGCAGCTAAGGTGGCGTCTACCACCTCAGCTGCAAATGGTCATGTACAGGTACACAGGTTAAAATGCAATCCTTAACCTCTGTACCTATACATCGTTACAGGTACAGAGGTTAACGATTGCGATCTCGTTCGTCACTTACACCGGCTTGGTTTCTCCTCCAGAAGCTATCGAATGGTTACCCATGATATGAGATTACATCGGACAGAACAAGTCGCTCTGTGTCGCAGGTTGTTGCCAAATCCACTGGACGGTAGGTTTCGGCGTACTATCGCCACAGGTGATGAAACGTGGATATTCCTAAATTATGCTACCACTGGAAACCAGTGTCTAAAGCCACGCAAGCAAGCACACCCCTTGGTGCTGTGCATTTTGTGGATTTGTGAAGATTCTGTGCACTGGGAGCATGTGTGAGATGGTCAGACTGTGGATGGGAATGCCTATGCCAAACAATTACAGAAGGTCCATAATGTTCTGCGTCAATGATACCCAGCGTTCATCAGCAGTAATCGGGCGTTGCTTTAAGTGGATAATGTCCCAACTCGCATCTGCAGAGTGGTGCGCCGAAAAACTACAGGAATGGGAAGGGGTTGAGATCTCACCCTATCCTCCATCCAGTCCGGATCTTGCTCCATCCGACTGACACTTGTTTCTGTCCATGGCCCATTTCCTACAAGGATGGCTCTTGGCATTAGTGGTGGATGTGGAATCTGGCACGAGAGAGTTTCTGCCTCTGAAAATGCCTAGTGGTACCGCCGTGGGATCGTGGTCCGGGTGGAACGTTGGCAAAAGATTAAAAAAAACAATACCTATGCTAGTGGTGGCCAAACGATCGATCGCGAGTTCTCGTATGGTCGATCGTTTGTTTTATCGCGCTGGCCTATGTTGTTCCATACGAACTTCCTCAGATTAGATGATAGAATGAATTAGACTCTCCTCCCCAACACTAACGGCTCCGTGTGGTCAACGCGCGTCTGTAACATGAGGCATGTTGTTATCTCCCGCTCTGCTAGTCATCAATCGTAACGCCTACACTTACAGGAATGCCGATCTGTCAGCATTCTTATTAGAGCATCAAAATTAGTTTATTAATTTAGTGCGGATATAAGTTATTAAGCTTTGTTTACATATTAAAAATGAGTGGATCTAAGGAACTGAAAACGTATCATTTCCACACTGAATGGGAGAAAGCTTATTTCTTCACAATGTTTCGTGAAATAGTGTTTGAGAAATAAAAAATGATATAAATATTATTTTTCTGTATTTGTTTCCAAAATTACAAAACCACAGACGCTAACAAAACACTCTTTCTGTAGGCTTATTCCTATTTATTTATACCTGTATAACTGTGATAAGCTATGGTAGACCACAGTAGGAAATGATAGCTTAAGGTAGATCTCGGTTCCCCAGTGTTTGGCCACCCCTGACTTACACCTTGCAAAATGAGGTGGGCATATATATGCAAATGAGGTGGGCTATCTTGCATCCTTGCAAATGATGTGGGCTATCTTGCATCCTTGCAAATGAGGTGGGCTATCTTGCATCCTTGCAAATGATGTGGGCTATCTTGCATCCTTGCAAATGAGGTGGGCTATCTTGCACCCTTCAAATTTTTCGCTGCGAAAGGGAAGAAGTTTTGGCTCGCCTTGGTGTATCACTCTTGGAAAAGAGAAACGGCATAACAATTTTCTGTAATCTCTAAAATAAATTAGTTTCCCTTCAAGCCAGCGACTTCGTCCTGCACTCCTCTCCTGCAAAGCAGTCGTCAGCCACTTTCTGCACTTTCATTGTCCCCGGGCAGTCTTAAGAGCCCTAGTGTACCTTCGGACTCCACTTTCCGTGTTGGAATTCCCTGTTTTGTAAAGGAAACAAACAGAGCAATTAGTAGTATGACATCCTCAGTGAATTCCTATCCACCCTTTCTCATTATCTCCCTGGCCAGACAGACAAACATGAAAAAGAGGCCAAAAGCAAGGAATTGGAAGAGTGAAGAATAACTGAATTTGCATGGCCGTGCGGATGATGTTTTGATAACTTTTCTACGGAGACTTAAACAACGCGCTTGCAATAGGGAAAAATATGTATGGGTACACGACGAAAAACACGTGACTTATTATTACTTGGGAAAGTGTGGATTATATTTTGAAGTTAAATATGCTAAAAAATAACCCATTTTGAACTAGGTGGGCGGCAGGGTGGGCGGGGGGAGAGGCATCCCACCCTCGCATAAACTTTTCTACGTCCCTTCATCAGATTCACGCATTTCATCGCTGACTATAATCAACATTTGGTGAAAAACTACATATGTTTCCAATTTCTGGACCTAGCGCATTATATAACTAAAGAAGTGATATTCTTCTATCCTTGGCACTCCATAAACAATAATATAACTTCCGGTGATTAGCAGTGAAATGAAACATGACATGCGACGACTATCTTTTTAACGCTTTCCAACCGTAGGTTGAAGAAGCGTATATGCTCCAACTTTGTCTGTCTGTCCGTCCGTCCGTCCTCACGATAACTCGCGTAAAAATGGTTCGATTTAGATGAAATTTTAGTATGTGGTAGGGGACCACCTGGGGATGAACCCTGTTGAAAATAGGCGAAATGATGCCAAAGGTCAGGACATAAGAGCGGGATCCATTCCATTGCGCTTATGCGTCATAACTTACGTAAAAATGGTTCGATTTCGATGAAATTTTAGTATGTGGTGGGGGACAACCTTGGGATGAACCCTATTGAAAATAGGCGAAATGAGGTCAAAGGTCAGGACATAAGACGGGATCCATTCCATTGCCCTTATGCGTCATAACTTACGCAAAAATGCTTCGATTGCGACAAAACTTTAGTATGTTGTTCCGGAGGTATACAGGGTTCCCACTCAACCTGGAAAACAGGGAAAACCTGGAATTCTCAGGGAATTTGAAAATAGTTCCAAAAATCAGGGAAAACTCAGGGAAAATTACCCTTTTTTGTAAAAATCAGGGAAAACTCAGGGAAAATTACCCTTTTTTTTTGTGTGAAAATCAGTGGATACTTTATTTTGCCAAAAAAACTTCTTTTTTCAAGATTTCAAAATTTTGCTTGCAATTACTGCCTGCCTAGAATTTGGTAGATCTTACTTTCAGTTACATTAAGCATTTCCTTTATCCTCTAAAAAAAGATGCAAATTGATTTTTTAAAATTGCCAGTTATTAAGCTTTTGTTCAGTTTCTGCAGGCAGTTGTTATAACATGGAACAATTAGGCATAATGGCTCCTGCTTGAAGAAACACTTCACAAGAGAACCAACCAAATGATGGGTCAAAGTCCTTTCTCTGTTGGTTCTCTTAAAACGTGTTTCTTTGAACAGAGCCATTCCATCATTAAGCTTAGCTGCATTGTGTTATAGAAAAACTGAAACTATTCAGCAGACAAGATTTTTTCTTACATATGACCTGTTTCTATGGAAATGTATTTACAAATTCCGTGTGGGTGGTATTCACAAAAGTTCATGGAACTTTGGTACAGAAAATAATGTGCACAGTTAGTTGTTATTAATCAAAAGCAAATAATATTATAAAGACAAATTACGTAAAGAATTTACAAGTGTGTGCTTTGGTGAGAAAAATGAATGGAATGGAATGAAATGTAACAATTCTTTGCAACATGCCACTCTGGAAAACTTTAAAAACCACCTGGAGAACCTGGAAAAGTCAGGGAATTTTTTTATTACTTTTGAATGGGAACCCTGGTATACTGAACCAATTCTGTTTAATATAATCGAAAAATGAGGCGAAAGGTCAGGGCACAGGAACGAGATTTATTCTACAGCCATTATCCTCATAACTTAAATACAGATGCTTCTATTGCGACAAAACGTTAGTATGTTGTTCCGGAGATATACTGAACCAATTTGTTTAACATCATCGAAATGTGGAGAAAGGTCAGGCCACAGGACTGAGATTTATTCCACAGCCTGCATTGCATGATTTTACTAACTTGTATCTTGCAGTAGGGAATTCTATTGCAAACTTTATGTTTAAGTTTACTGGCCCGGACCGGGCAATTAGAATTTTTATTTACCTGCTCAGGCCAATAATTTACATGACCGGGACATCTCGGGCATGGTATTTTTCAAGCCCTGAAAAAAGCCACGTAATTTATTGATCAGAGAAAAAATGTTTGGCTTATTTTTATATTTTCGTTTTAGGCTGTCACTAACAACAACAGCCAATGTTGTGTAGCGCTTTAAATGGAAAGATTTTTGTCTGACACAGGACAAAGACAAATTTCCCAAACCGTTCGCGTAATTGCTTGAATAATGTCCGTCGTTCCATTGTCGTTTTAAGAATATTTCCCGAAGAGTAAAAGTAAGTAACAGATTTTATTCTTTTGGAATTAATAAGGCGCAAAATGCTTTTAACAGCCCGAAAGTTAATGTTGCAGACATAAGTTATTGAACTAAATAACGGCTTTAGATGAATGGGCCGTGTTTCGCGAAGCACGATTGAAAAAAAAAAAAAAAGCGAAAGATGAAATGGAGTTTCGAAAGAAGAAACAAAAAACAAATAAGAAAGAAAAAAATCTGGTGTTGGAAGGTGGATCTTCCGTAGAAAAGCAGACTTTCGGTGAAATACTCCCTCTTCTTCTTTCTTGTTTTTAGCTTTTTCTTTTTTCCCCTCTACTGCAGTGTTTGAAGAAGAAATTTACTTTTTTCCCTTATTGGACGTAATAGTTACTGCATTTTTTGACTAACCTGTGCTTTTTATACATCGTAGAAATCGCGTGTTTAACTTTAAGAAAGCACGCACACACACAAGCAAAGTCATTCGTATTAATGCCCCTTTGGAACAATGCCTTTTCCCGCGAGGCACAGAAGTCTTTCTTTCAGTTCACTTCCGACAGAAAATAAAATAATAATAAAAGAGAGAAAAGAAACCCACAACTGCTGCATCTTTCTCTAACACAGCAGTGCCGCTCTGGAATCAAAAACCTACCGCCGGCGAATTTAAAAAAAAAAAGCAAAGAAAAAGAAAAAAAGAGCCCAGTTTATGGTCAGGAATCGATACTTTCGACTGAATGATCACTTGTACATTTTTTATTTTTCATTCTCCCCATTCTGCCCCTCCCTTTCCTTTCTTCCCCGCGCCATTTTTTCTTCTTCTTTGGCAAGCGAGATTTTACTTCTACGGGAGGCAGTGGCTGAAATCACGAAACCTGAAATAACGGAGCGCGCACACACACGAAGATGCCTTTTCGGGAAAAAGTAAGTCTTGTTTTAGTTCGGTCTTAAGGAATCGCTAACGTTGCTGTGGTGCCAGCGTTCCCTTTTAGTCAAAGTGGATTCCTTATGGCTTACAATCTAAAAGCATTCCACAAAGAGAATTCCTTTCTGCTTTCTTTTTTCTCTTTCTTTGTTTCTGCTTTACTTACTGTTTTAGAGATCTCCCAGTCTGTGGAGGCTCATCCCTTTGGAAGCTTTCTTTGCAGAAACACTGAGTCATATTCAGACGACAAAGTTTCGGGGGGATCGGTTTTATGTTTTCTCTTTTGCTTTTAGTGTTTGGAAACATTTTAAATGTTTTCCGGGATTGAATGCTGCGTATATTGATATAAAATGTATGTTATTTAAGATGTAGTTATTCCGCGTGCTTCAGGTGCAATCTCTAAAACTTTCTGTCCGTTGAACAACGAGGAAGCATTCCATTTTAACGTTCTTCCATTGTTTATTTTGCTCTATAAAACGCCCAGTGATATGCATTCATGTAGATTCAGTCTATTGCATTGCTGGAGAGGATAAGGCTTTTCACGCGTATATATAACAAGTTTAAGATCCGATCAGATCAGATCATATATAGAAGATTTTAGGAAGGGGGTGTCTGGCCCCAGGTCTTAAAACAACCCTTAGAAATAGGAAGCTAGGAGATTTGGGCTAGAGTGCCCGATATGAAAGTGACACGGAAGCGAAGTAAAAAGGAGGAGGAAGACGCCCTTATGTATTACGGGGGGCAGTACCCGGGGTCCGACGGCTTAACGTGCCCATCCGACGCACGGCGGATGTTTAGTGGATCGAGCGTTCCTACCTGCCTGGGATCGAACCTGAGGTCCCTTTCACGACAGTCACGGACGTTGCCCACTAGGCCACCCGCGGCCCCATATCACATGAAGGTGAGCCAGACATTATCTACAGTGTATTTATTAAATATATTACTGCAACAATTGAGAACGTAAAAAAGACACAATTCTCTCTTAAACGGATTTGGTTCATTTGCCAAACGATTACCTTATCGAAAGGTCACTTGACCGAAAATCACTTCACCGAAAAGATCGTTTCACCGAAAGTTACTGATTACATTTGTAGAGCTATACAATATTATTTTGCTTCAAAACTCAGTATTGTGCAAGTCACAATAACATCCTCTACACGGCCTGGCATTCAATGGAAAATGTTTTTGATATCGTCCTGGGGAATAAGCCTTCCTGGCTGCTTTTATGCGAGAACAGAATTTATTTGTGTTGACTGGCGGAGGCGCTTGACGAGCTTAGTTTTCGTATCCCAGACATGTTCGGTCGGGGCCATATCCTGTAAACGAGCTTGCCAGTGAAGAAGCTGTATATGCCTGCATAGAAGAGATCTTGGACATCCCGGGCCACATGTGGCCGAGCATTGTCCTGCTGGAATATAGCGCTAGGACAACTCTGAAAGAATTGCATCAACTCTGCTTCTAAAGCATCCCTAATATAACGCTGGCTGTTGAGAGTTCCCTTAACTTGTTTCAGGCGAGAAAGCGAATTGAACAAGTCATGACGCTTGGCGTTGAGTCGGTGTGACGGCAGGGCTATAGAAGAGAAGGGCTGGTCCTTAGAGCTAGCTCCCCTGAAGCCGGAAGTTGAAGGTGATGACGTTGTCATGCTGTGCAGCAGTAGCATGGTGATGAGTTCTCTGAAGTCACTGCTGCACGGAAACTGTGAAATAATAAGTGGGAAAGGTAAGGAAAAGTATGTCCTGAAGCCCTGGAATAAAGGAAACGAGAACGAACTAAACTCTCTGTCATCATCGTTATTTAAAAGAAACAAATATTCTTTACGCATGTTTTCAACATTACCGTATTGGGCATATCGAACTGAGTCGTAGTGAAAACGCACATTTCTTCAAAGTTTTTAATTTGCCTTTTCTAAAGAACTTGTATTTGAATCCTGAACTGCTGACTTTCAGAAAGTAGAGATCTAAAAGTGGCCCATCTTTTCGTATTTGAATCCTGCTTTTCAATTGCTGAATTTCAGAAATTAGAGATCTCCCATCTTTTCGATCGTTGAACAGAAACTTTGCGATTTTTTTTTATTTTTTTTATTTGGAGATCTTCCTCAAGTGTTGTATCCCCCCCCCCCAATTAAATTATCATTACAGATTTGTAAAAAATTGCACTTACGGCATTCTCTCTCTCGTCCATACATTGCCACTGATTCCCCATTTCGTACTCCGGCGTTCGTTTCACTTTTAGTTAATTTCCTTAACTAAAGGTGAAAAAAACGCTGAAAAAAATTACCAGATTAATTTTCTTCGGGCTTAATTCACTTAATTATTCCAAAGCACTTCGAACATTTTTTTTTTTTCCTGTGTCTTTGGGTCTCCTGCGTTATTTTTTCAGAATTTAAAGAAAGTACGTTTGCGCTGGGCACAGCGTCAGATTTCAGTACCTTTCGCAAAGGCAATCCAAGTAATCAATTGTTCATATTATCTTCATAATCATAACGATGAAATGTTCGCTACAAATTCTGACGTACTTAACATTAACATTATGAGTCCCATCTTCGAGACTTGTTTATTTATTCTTTTACCAGAACTGGTTTATTTCGGGAAAAAGCAAGCAATACAATATTTTGTCCTTTCCGGTACCTGTGTTTATTCCGACACGTTTCAGCGGAACACGAAAACATTTGCTAAAAAAACAAAAAGGCGCACGATTTACGCAGGTAAACTAACTATTTTAATAGATGCAAACAGTAGATGCACTATTAAATATTCACACAATTAATCTTTTTACATGTACAGTAATAAATATATCGCTAACGATAAAATAATCTAATTTAATGGAATAAAGCGCAAGCCAGAAAACTCTTCTCGCAATGACATCCCAGCAGCATTGGAGATGACCAAGCAGCACAGTGACGTCACAACTAGCCCCCAATCTCTCTCATGAGGACCATGTCGGCATTCGGTTTTACAAAGCGACGGACAAGCCCTTCTCTGTTTTATAGCCCTGGTATGAGGGTGCAAAATGCATGCTGCAAAGTGCTGTTCACCACATGGTTTTGGAACACGTGTGAAATCATCATGGTGAATAAAGTTGAATCGTGACTCGTCCGAAAACACGACCTGTTGCCAATGAGCTCGCTAAATGTCTGTATTCTAGACCCCATTCCAGCCTGAGGCGTCTCTGGTTGCGGGCCGAAGGAATGCTCAGCAATGAGCTGCTATAGTGACCAGTCCTCTGTTAAGCAGACGACGTCGAATTGTGCTCGAGGTCAAAACCCGACCTGTGACAGTGCTTCACTGCTGCGCTAACTCCGTGGATGTTGCTGTGCGATCGGTCACTGTCATGCGGTAGAGGTGTCCATCCATTTCCCGGATTTCTGTGGGTCCAAGCCTCATCTGTCTACTGACGTCACGTTCGCCTTACAGTACTGGCGTTTCGCCCCGCGCGGGTGGGAATTTCACTGTAGGAAAAATCCATATGTAGGAAAAATCCAGCTTCCCTCATCCCAACAATCCTTCCTCGTTCAAAGTCCTTCAGGTGTTCATAATGCGACCTTCTTTGGGGACGGGGCATAGTGAGACACAAGAAACACCCTTTCGACTCAATGTTGAAACACCCTTTCGACTCAATGTTGAAACACCCATTCCACTCAATGTTGAAACACCCATTCCACTCAATGTTGAAACACCCATTCCACTCAATGTTGAAACACCCATTCCACTCAATGTCGAAACACTCATTCTACTCAATGTCGAAACACCCATTCAACTCAATGTCCGCTCTTCACTGATTTCAACATCCCGAGTATCAGCCATATTTGTATACCCATGACGGACGGTTCGGGGGCGCTGCTCCGAAATATCGTGCGCATTTTGACTGTGATCTTTAATCATTTGCATGTCTCAACCTGTTGTACATATCCTGCAAGTTTCAAGCTAATACCAAAAGTCCTTCATGATGTTGATCTTTTCTCAGACAGTAGTACACTATCTACCAACAAGTAATTGGACAGCCCTGCAATCGACGATATCTGCGGTCCTGATACACGTCACGGCCGCCGCCGTGGTTAAATATCGTGTGGGAAACAACAACGCAACCAGTCGAATGCAAGATGCCACGCAGTTCGGAGCTCTCTGATTTCGAGAAAGGTGTAATCGTCGGGTATCACAGAAATGGCCGATCCATACGTGGCATATCCAGCGAGTTGAAGTACCCAAAATCGACAGTGGCCTACGTGATTGGCAAGTGGAAGATGAGAGGCGACTGTCGGAATGTGCCCCGACCCGGCAGACCCACAAAACTGGGAGTTAGAGACCGACGGGTGCTGGCCAGAGAAATTCGAAGGAATCGCACCAAATCGATGGACCACATCCGCGAGGCGTTTCAACAGGCATCCGGGAGTGTTCTTTCGATGAATACCTTCCGTAAGGAAGCCCATCTGCTCGGTTATCATGGACGTGCTGCCGCCCACAAGCCTTTGATCACCAAGTCCAATAGCGCTGCTCGGCTAACGTGGTGCAAAGAACGTCGACAGTGGACAGTTGAACAGTGGAAACAGGTTCTCTGGAGAGACGAATCAAAGTTCATCCTCTAGCGTTCGGATGGCAGGGTCTGGGTTTTGCGTCTACCTGGAGAACGCCTCCTGCCGAAATCTATTGTGCGAACTGTGAAGTTCGGTGGCGGTGGAATTATGCTTTGGGGGTGTTTCTCCTGGTGACATCTTTTTGAAAAGCATCATCAAGTAGCCCTCATTGATGATGCTTTTCAAAAAGATGTCACCTTCGTTACATAGCAAATCAAAAAGCCTTCGCAGATGTTTAAAAGACTGCGCTTGCTCACTTCTGTGAGAAGTTTTGGTTTCCACCTTGCAGAGACTTTACGAAAATTAATATACAGGGTGCATAGGAAAGTCCCTTTAGCCTGAAATAACTTACGAACGGAGAGAGGCACACACTTATGAAAGTGAGATAACGGTATAGTAAAGTCAGTACGCCCGATTGAGTGCGACCAATAGCAACGTTCCTATCTATTTTCGAAAACGAAAATAGATAGAAAACGAAAATAGAGAGAAAACGAAAATAGATAGAGCAAAAGTTCCAATTACAAAGTTGTAGAGCCCTAATTAATTAAAATGTCATTTTTGTACTAATTAATTAATTAATTAATTAATTAGTACAAAAATGACATTTGATTTGTTTCACAAGGATAAGATAAATTGTCGCCTGAATACCGTAAAATGTCCGAAATCGATGCGCGACGATTCGAATCTGCATATTCACATTTCGCAAATGTAGCCGTATGCAAATGCGGATTGTGACGTTGTGCCGTACCTACGATATAAAAACCAGTAGCAGGATGTACCCTGATCAGAAGTTTAAGTCTACGTACGCTGTATGAGAATGGCGAGCTTCACTCAAAAAATCAGGTGTATGCAACAGCGCCTACAATTCTGCTGGATCTACGTCGTCGTGTTACAGATGCTTGCAATAGTGTGACATCTTCCATGCTGAGGAATGTGCATGCATAGTTACTTTCACGAATACAAATGTGTATCGTGGGCAATGGGCAACTCTTCGAACATATACTCGACATTAACATTTTATCTCTGTGAGCCTGTTTTGTTTTTATTTTGTCTGATGTCATCAAACTGTATTGACATAAGTACGCATTTATGCAATAAATTGTGTGTATTTGCTCATACCTATGCCTGTTCCCTTCAAACGTTCACACAAAAGGTCGCGCATTGATTTCGGATATTTTAGGGTATTCAGGCGGCAATTTATCTTATCCGTGTGAAACAAATGTCGTTTTGTGCTAATTAATTGATTCTCTACAACTTCGTATTTGGAAATTTTGCTCTATCTCTTTTCGTTTTCGATTTGCAATGGCTAAGTTCCGCATTTCGCCACTAGAGGCGCTGCTATCGGTTGCATTCGATCGGGCGTTGTCACTTTACTATACCGTTATCTCTTTTGCATAACTGTACCTCTCTCCGTTCGCAAGTTATTTCAGGCTAAAAAATACTTTCCTATGCACCCTGTATATAGGAGGAAGTTGTTTTTTCCTTTTTGGAGGGAACCTATCGTTCGGACAGGTCAGGATGGGCGTCGAAATACGCGAGATGGTTGTGCGAGTGCCACAAGTGTTTGAAGACAAAGGCGGGAAAAGCTCTTCGTCGAACAGGTGAGAAAGCGGGAACGATAATGTGCTTTGAGCCAGACGATGATCCATGTTCTATACTGAAGCTCTCTGTTTTGCCTACTAAGATGCAATTGTATTGCTAATCAAGTTTGAATTCTGTTCGGTTCACCATTTTTGGAGGTCAACTGTTGTATAACCCGTTCTCTTCCTGAGAGCCAGATGCTATAAGTAAACGCGGGCATCGCGGCGTGTTATGGCTTTTAATTTTAAGTTCACGTATGGCTACTGGAGCAGCGTTAGCAAGAAAGGTAACCGTACAGATATGCTTTCAGTTTGAGGGTGAGGGGTAATCTCAAGTGCTGGTCGCAAAGGATAGCATAACAGCGGATAATTTATGCTCTGTGAGTATAATTATACTCTAAGAGTGTATTTTTGTTAAAGGTGGGGAGCCTTTTCACAACCTCTCCGTGTAACGGTATCAATCCGCGTTACAGTGCACTCCTGCTGTTTCCCATCTGTCAAGCAATTACTCTCGCACTGACCACCCACCCTCTCACTCACACATCACACAAGCAGGAGGGATTGTAAGTAAGGATGTACTGGAGTTTGAACTTCCTCCCCCTACTGGCTGTTTAAGTAATCTTCCCCTCGAGTTTTCCCGATTGCCAATCTATATATTGTGAATGTTGGGAGAGGTCTTGCATCCCTTCCGCCCTCTCCAAATTATTCCCCAGTTGGACAAAAGCAGCCGAAAGTGCGATGCTCTTGATTGAGTAACTTCTTAAACCAAATTGTTTCTAAAACGCTTAGACTTTTGGAAAATTTGTTTTAGATAGCAATTTTGTCCAATAAACTGCTGAGCAAACGAAAATGGATTCTGAGCAATAATTCTGCTGCTTTTCACTCAAACGCCTGGGATTATTTTTTGATAGCGGAGGTAGCTGTCCCGTACCTAACATAGTGGTACACTCTTTGGAGTATAATGAAAGATCGAATCCTCCCCACAAAAGTAATACACTGAGAAGAGAGAAAAAATATTTGAAACAATAAAATAGTTTTGTTGAGCTGTCCTGCCGATTTATTTTGTTGCTTTAGCCAAACTCCATCGGAATTGTTTTGTTGGCAACACAAAATTATTTCGTTCGCTATATTTTGTTAATTCAACTAAACGTTTTATCACGATAACAATACATATTGTTGGATCAAACAAATTCCCCAAAATCGACCTAGGCATTTTGTTAAATGAACACAACGTTTTGTCATGATAACAATAAATTTTGTTGAATCAACAATAATTTTCAGCAAAATACATTTGTAAATTCAACTAACAGTTTTGTTGCATGCATATCGACAAAAGTTTTTGGTTGATTCAACAATTTTTTTGCTGACTTAACTGAACGTTTTGCTCAGTGTACCTCCCACCCATCAAGTGACCGCACAGGGGATGTTGAGAAGACGTGGAAATGGGTGAACTCGCTTGTAAGACTACTGACGGAACAGAAAACGTTCATTGGCCAGACCCGTGGTCCTTCTTTAGTTGGACGCCCTGCATTTTGAATATCGGAATCAAACGCAAAAGCATCACAATCAGATTAAAATTTGCTAAGTGCGGATAAAAATGAGTGACGACATTTTTTTAAGCTGAACGTGCTTCTTCGGTGATAACGTGACGCAAACAGTACAGTTTGTAATCTGTGCAGTGATTGGAAAACTACTCTTTAAAAGTAGCTAGCTATTGTTACAACTACTTTGTTAAGTCTAGCAACAACTACTTTTCTAAAAAGGAGCTAGCTACACTACTTTTCGTAAAAAGTATCTACTTTTGCTACTTTTTAGTATTTTTTTTTTCGTTTAATGTGAAGTTAAAAGCACAAATTCTCAGAATCATCTTAATATTTGCATTCTTACATACGGCATTCAGAGCAAGATATCAAGACAAATTACGCAAACAATTTATCCCTGCATTTGCCTTTTAGTTCTCACCATTATTTGTAACATATTTTAACATATTAATCTCAAAACTGCAGATTTCTGACACGTTAAATATGTAAAACTATTGATAGGAAGATGTATCTTTTTGATCATTAGATGCTAAGTTATCCGTCATCTGGTTTTTAGTGTTCTTCTGTATGTATACAAACAGTCTTGTCTGCAACGCCGACCTGGTGGACGAGTGGTCTGAGGCGCCGTCTTCCGATTAGCCGTCCAAGATGGGCCGTACTTGAGTCCCGGATGGGGCGTGGGTAGTGCGTTTGACTGATGGAACTGGCTCTTTCCCTTCCCTGGAACCTGTAGACCCAGTTAGGGACAGAGGATTGCTTTACAGCCCATATAATTCCTCATGATGGTTGCTAAGTCCCCCATCCCCTAAAATACAGAAAACATTCTTATTTAAAAAAAAAATTACCCGCTGTATTTTTTTATTTAATTTTTAATAGGATGTTACACTTTAAAGTGCAATATGTAATACGTACGCATTTCTGAACAAAATGGAAAGGAGGAATATAAGCATTTCTTTCTCTCCATGCAAGCGGTATAAGAAGGCATCAGCACATAAAGAAAAAATATCTTCCCATTTAAGGAAAAGAATTTATCTCCACAATTTCACGCAATGTTTTACTGGGTATCGTTTTTCCACTTCTGTTATGTTATCTTTTTAATGAAAAAATAATTAACTGTTGGCTAGTTTTCCCAATGTAAATCAGGTATGTGATTATAGGCGCGGCACTATTGTAGATTGTAGATTATAGGCTACACCCAACTATTAACGCAGCCCAGCTATTAATCCATCTATTAATGCTTTGGGAAATATCACATGATTTGCAGAATTCTTCAGAGTAGCGCTATTTGTAGCTTCATTTTCCGCTACAGGCTACTTTATTATGTAGCGTGCTACTACTACAACTACATTTTTTTATTTGTAGCAATGTTATGGTAAAAGTAGCGTGCGACAGTAGCAATGCTACTTCCAATCACTGGATCTACACTGTAAATTTTTTTCTGAAACTCATGCGCCACTTTTCGTCGGGGTTTTTTTTCGTGAACTAACGAAAGCAAACATCTGATACAATCTTGTCCGTGAAATGACGGAAAGAAATCTGAATTTCATGGATTTTTCGGACCACGGGAAGATTCTGAATTTTCACAAACCTTTCTGCAGTTTCTTTCTTATATTGACGGTAAATTACCGTTTTAGAGACGTATTAACAGAAAATTCTGAATTTTCAGAAATTTTTCCTCAATTTCTTTTGTATATTAACGGAAAAACTCCGTTCTCACTTTTTCCGTTTCAGTATGACAAAGTACCGCTTATTGGAGCGACTGGTGAGAACACTTGAGGTTTGATTAACTTTTAAATTTCAATCATCAGTCGAAGGATCTGATTTTGAAGTTTTGATCGGATATTGTGATTAGCATATCGCAAGAATTTTGTTTATTGTGGCACAAGACATTTCTTCTTCTCTCCCCTATTTTGCGCACCAGCTATTTATTATATGTTTTGTTACTCTAAGAAACTGGTACTTAACTTATTGTACAGATGATTATACGATGTCTATGCATCAGTCATTGGACAACTTAAGATAAAAGCTATTATAGCTATCAAAAATAAATTTTATATTTAAGAGTTTTTTTGTGTGTGAAATAATACTGTAAAAATTACATTTCACCTGTTTTAGAGATAACTGGAAGTCATTGTCAGTTTTAAAAAATAAATTTGCAAAGCATTTTGTTGCTTCAAAAAATCACGTTCAAAAATGCTTAATTTGTGAAAAGCCCTCCTACAGAAAAAATAAAATAAAAAATACAAACCAATTCAGGAAAGTTATAAGCTCCAACAGAAAATAAAATGACTAAATCACTCGCATTAATGACAAAGAAAAAAATAATCGTTGCGTAATTTGTTTTATGATGAAAGTGATTCGGATTTCCGAGCGTTTGCGGCTCAGTGGTTAAATGCGTACGTTACCAACCAAACAACGGGGGTTCGATCGTGGCTGAAGCGATAGGTTTATCTAGGGTAAGAGTTAAAAAAATGGAGTATCGTCGATTTTGCGGAATTTCAGTTTAAATACGGAAAAACCTTAAATGGATTTCTCTGAAATGAACGGAATTTCCGAGTACGGAAAAAATCTGTGAAAATACGGAAGTTAAAATAAACGGGTACTTTTAAAAACGGAAATTTCGTTAAAAGATGGGCACCTACCGCCAACTTTGCTGCACGTTATTTAAAACAAAAATCCGTGAATTCACACCACTTATGTTTTACAGTGTATGCATTTATCTCTGTTTCAGTCTGCTCGTTTAAATAACTGCTTGCCTCTGCTCAATGTAACCGACAAAAACTTAGTACATCAAGCCTCCAACATCACAATTTGCTCCACAATACTCTCGAGTTTCGGCGAGTTCCTTTCCAGATGTGCGTCTCGCTTGGTGTCCTACTCGCACCTGAATGACGTCACTCGACTTGCTGTGGCAAAAAGATCGCTAAAGCGTGTACTTCCGAATTCGACTTCTTCGTCTGAAGCTTTCTCTGCTCCATAATTCACACCCAGAGCTGTGTGTGACGTAAGAGCATCGCTTACTTCCCCTCCACCACTCATCTTAATTTCATGGCTCTTCGTACTCAAATCACAAGCAGCAGCAGCAAAATTTTTCTTTTTAACGGGAGACCATGCTTTCAAAATAAAACACTTCTGAAAAGTGCTACCGTTCTTCCTAAACGCAGGAAATTAAATGCGCACTTTAGGAGTAAAGGAAGCACTAAAGAAAGAACTATCGTTAGTGGCTATGTTTTCGCCGCTAGTGGCATAATAATTTCATCTTGGTCAATTCGTAATTCTGTATTTCCGTTGGGTTGTCACGTTTACGAATTTTTTTAGGTATCCATGTTACAGCATTGTGATAATCAGAATTCAGATAAAATGCGTTGGACTCTGTTTTGACAGCTTTTATACTTTCCTGTCGATAATTACTCAATGTGTTCTTTGCAACGTAATCATGGACTTAGGCGTAAATTCTCCCGTTGTGGTAAGTACTTAGTGAAAAGTGCAATCCCACGGTATGTCTGAGAGAGAGAGAGAGAGAGCAAATCCCAAGAAATTCTTGGAAGAAGATTAATCAAAAAACCGCTTTGAAGCAGAGCCAGTTTGAAAGCACATGGGGCTCGGCAAAGCCTATTAAAAGCACAACAATTTCCGTAGTGCAGAATATATTTAAAAGTTACCTTTAAAAATTAATTTCTTTATTTAATAAGATCGTTCTTTTCTTACTTCTTCGGACTCAGGCTTCTTTATGTTGAAAATTTCGCTTCCGGATCAACATTTGTGATGTGCGGATTATACGGCGATTTTTGTTTTTCTGAATGTCACACACACGCCACGGCAGATTATACGAAGGTAAAAAAAAAAAATGTGGGAATCCCAGGGTCTGCGAATAAACGACGAAAATTACGGTAATTCAAGAATTTTCGGGCCCCAGAAAAAAAAAAAAAAAAAGAACGAGTGAGTATAATTTTTTCCCCCTGAAAAAGATAACCTAAAGGCTGAGGTAAAAGGGGTAAAGCACTAATTTTTTGACAGAAGTGTACATGACTTTGGTATTATAATATCCCCACCCCCACCCCGCTGGTCCTATGTCTGGCCACCAAAAAATTTAGCAGGCCACCAGATTTCAGAATATTTTTCTACCCCTGGTTATGACCATTCGTCCGAGTTGGGTCCGGGTTCGAATCCCGGTGAGGCAGGAATGTTGTGTTTGTCTAGCGGCTCTGGTTCTCCCCCTTCCCTGGAACCAGTGGCCCTAAATTAGGGACGGGCGACTACTTATAGCCCACTGAGTTGCTCACGGTGGTCGTGCCGCGGGTGGCCTAGTAGTTAGCGTTCGTGATTGCCGTGGAAATAACCTCATTTTTGATCCTGGGCAGGTTCGAACCACTAAATACCCGCCGTGCGTCGGATGGGCACGTTAAGCCGTCGGACCCCGGGTACTGGCCCCCGGTAATAAATAAGGGCGTCTTCCTCCCCTTTCTACCTTGCTTCCGTGTCACTTTCCTATCGGGCGCTGTAGCCCAAATCTCCTAGCTTCCTATTTCCAAGGGTTGTTTAAGACCTGGGGTCAGACACTCCCTTCCTAAAATCCTCTACATATGATCTGATCTGATCACGGTGGTCGTTGAACCTTCAATCAAAAAAAAATATATATATATATATTGAGGAGAAACTTCAAACTGTAGAGTATTATTTTTATAATTTTTGGGTCGTCTGAAGAAAGCGCGCCTGGAATTGGCGACTTGGAGTTATGTTTTGAAAAGTTGTGCTAATGTCATCGAAGGAAATTTGTGCGATTGTCTGGAAAGAAAGTTGTATGCCAGAAATTTTGGACATTTGACTGATGATGATGACGTCATTATCTCCGTGAAGGAACGTGGAAACAAGATAGAAAAGAGGGGAAAAAAGGTAGAATGCATACGTCATTAAAAGAGAGAATAGCTGAAGCATATCAAAGTGACGTATATATCAGTAACGTTGACCCACAAAAATACGCAAATTGTATGAATTATTTATCAAAGTAAAGGACCGGACCCTCAACGTAAAATAATCCTGGAGTCTCAAAATGTGACCTACGTATGATTTTCCTGATATTCATCTTAATAGCGGCGCTGAAGATAAGGAACCTAAAGCTCATCGAGATTTGATTTTAATCATCATCTATTGAAATTTCGGAAGAATTTACATCATAATAACATAGATATCAGATTAACTTTTTTTTTTTTTTTTTTTTTTGCGACAAATGTCAGCGAAATATTTGTAAGTAATGTTGTGATGAAGTACTTCTCATTCACTGTGATAGTTCGTGCACAGTTAGAGCACATGTAGAATAATAGTTAATTTAAGGAATGGTTCTTCGGCTCAAACTGTTACGCTAAAATAAAACTTGTGAAGCCGTTTACACACTAAGGCTTAAACTTTCTGAAGTGGCGTACTTCACTATAAAGCTATACTTAAGCTTTCTGAATTAATTCACTTGCAGCTGTAATCCTTAATTAAACATGAAAACAGCTAATTAAGTACTGTAAGAAGTATAACGTCCCGGTGAAGTAGTTCTTTCATCTATTTTCGTCAAGATTATATCGCTGGCAGCACTCTGCTTAATCAAAGACCTTAGTCACAAAACACATCCAAATTGACACAATCCTATTAATACTTTGCAGTATTCAATAGTGCGCTCACTTTGGTACAATCGTAATTAGCAATTCACAGTGTCGTGCTCGAAACAGCGTAATCGTAAAACACCGCGTTGAAAAACAAATGATGCTCTACTACAGGGGAGCGTAAACATTGAGTGAGTTAGCGTGATACATTCCAAAACGGTCACTTTTATCTTCATCTTGAACATACGTCATTACTTTTTAACTTGTCAGGGTTGTCAAACATAAATTCGAGGAGAGAGAGAGAAAAATGTGGCGTTCAGAGGAAAAACGTTTATCGAGAAGAAACCAAATTTACGTAAAAAAACAAACTGAAAGGGAAGGTGAATACT
The DNA here is from genome assembly GCA_039090855.1 of Macrothele yani. NCBI lineage: Eukaryota > Metazoa > Arthropoda > Arachnida > Araneae > Macrothelidae > Macrothele > Macrothele yani. The sequence goes on along the minus strand of CM076993.1, from coordinate 87,059,334 downwards.
CAAGAAACGCATATAGCGTATTAAATCCGTTTATTTCTTACGGTGTAAAAATCCCAGAGATTCGCCAAGCTTTCGCATTTCACTTGGAGGCTTTTTCAAGGCAATGGTAGACTTAATCAGTTTTATGTCTATCATTGCCTTGAAAAAGCCTCCCAGTGGAATGCGAAAGCTTGGTGAATATCTGGGATTTTTACACCGTAAGAAATAAACGGATTTAATACGCTATATGCATTTCTTGAGTATTCATATTGTGGTGTATTAAAAATAACGTTAAAGGGAAGGTGAAATTAGAATATACGTCACACGTGAAGTAAAACCTAACACTTATCATTATTTGGCGAGTCCAGATTAATATTTTAAGGTTAAGTATTTTGAAAAATGGCCCATTTTGAACTGGGTGGGCGGCAGGGTGGGCAAGACAAATTTCAGGGTGGGCTTGAGCCCACCCTCGCACTTCCTTGGCGACGTTCCTGAGTAAGAGATATTGAAGGGCTGCAGGAAGCTATGAAAAGGTGATTTGCGGGACAAAAACTTTTTAGTATCAGGAACTGGCATAGGTTGAACAAAGGGGTTCCAAGAGCATCATCATAACGTTAGTCTACCGTTGTTGATCATAATTTCATACCTGTTTCTATCAATGTGCTTAACCTTTGGTTTACTACTTTATTAGAATATTTTATTTCTCCCCTGCCCATGTTTTCCAAATTCGGACAGGAAACGGCTCAGTTACCTAATGCCCAATTTTCAATGTTAAGCCCGCACTGTAACCTCTTCCCATACGTGACAACACGGGTGGGAAGGGATTCTGCTTTGCAGTTTGTAGCACTTCAAATACACTGCTGGCCATTAAAAGTGCAACACTAGGAAGATCGCATCCCCAGGGGCTCGAAAGTTGGCAAAAGGGCAGAACACGGGCGCTCATGTAAATGATTAACCGGGCAGCTCATATGGAAATCATGTGAGACAGTAACGCCCTCTGGATGTCGTATACGAGGGGTGAACAAGGAGCCCATGTTAAGCACTCGAAGTGTGTTTGCTTGCCGTTCCTGGCCACGGACAGTTGCAGCATGCCCCGTCGAAGACAACGGCAACCCTACCAGCAGGTTTCCGACTCCGATGGCGGGAGAATTATGGCATCAAGATGGAAACACATGGAATAACTAATATAGACATAAACCAAACTGATCATTCCATGTAACATAACCACAGAAATTTGAAAATTTTATTTGCTTTCCCCGTTCCAGGACGATCAAGTTTTGAAATTTCTGTGGTTATGTTACATGGGAAGAACAGCTTGATTTATGCCTGAATTGTGGCATATTACGGATTATCACTCCGAGACATCGACGCTCGTGCGGGACGGCACGCTGCCACGGTGGGAAGAATGTGGCGTCAGGTGGTAGCGGAGGAAGGAACACACAGACGTGCGGGATCCCAACGGCCCCGTCACACCATCCAACGAGAGGATCGGCATCTTTTGCCCATGGCTCTGACGGATCGCACAGCCACACCGACCACCGTAGCTCAACAGTTCGGGTGTGTAGCACAACACCTATCCTCCGCACGGACGGTTCGATGTCGTCTGGAGCAGCGGGACATTTTTGCATGGCGCCCATTGCTTCGGCTACCTTTGACTGTACAACACCGGCGTCTGTGACCGCAATGGTGCCAAGAACGTCGCGGATGAAGGAGCGAATGGCAAGGGATCGTGTTTTCGGACGAATCCCGCTTCACTTTGCAGTACCATGTTGGACGAATCCGTATCTGGCGGTACTGCGGCGAAATGCTGGGCGAGTCCTGCATTATACTGCGCCATACCGGCCCGGCACCTGGCGTTATGGTATGGGTTGCCATTGGATTTAATTTCAGTACGTGCCTCGTCCGCATTGCCGTTACGTTGAACAGCCATCGTTACATTACTGAGGTGTTGAAGCCTGATGTTGTCCATATCTTTAGGGACTGTTTGGTGCCATTTACCAATAGGATAACGCGCGACCGTATGTGGGACGCCACGTCCAAGATTTCCTGGATCGCCACCATGTGCCACGTCTTCCTTGGTCCGCGCGGTCCTGGGATATTTCATCTGTTGAACACGTGGTCTATGTGCCGGACGACTGACACGCCAGCGACCACCCTCGGGCACTACGAAGGAACTGTGGCATCGTAACGAAGCTGCGTGGACGGACATTCGCCAGACACACACCCAACGTCTCTTCCTCTCGGTGCCGGGCCGTGCAGCAGCTGTAATTGCCGCCCAGGGCGGCTATACACACACCAGATATTGATTGTTATGTGCTCCCCTTGTCTCTCCGTGCTGTATTTGTATTCGATTCACCCTTGTATCATCTGCTTTCTGTGCAATAGATATGGCTTTGATATCGCTTGTCTTTCGTGGTGTTGCACTTTTAATGGCCAGCAGTGTAGTTTTCTGAACAGCAAGACTTAAGAGCGATTCTAATAAAATCAGTACATCTGAATATGGAAAATATATATGAGGAACTGTTAATTTTCAAGTACGATTCAAGACAGATATGGTATTTGTTGTACGGTAACTTTCCGTAATGTATCAAACCTTGAATCAGGGATGACAGCTCTTCCTACTAAACGTTCATGGGAAAATAAAATTTTTCCTTATAATAACGTGAAGAGCGGAAAAAAAATAAAAATAAAAAATAAAATGGTACTCTTTGTAGGTACAGTCTGTAACTAATGCTACGCATCTTTCGCATACCAAGATCTTTCTATATGTGAAATAAAACGAGTGAATCGAGAGTATATATTTATTTACGTGCAACATGTCGCATTCATTCGCGTCACACACACACGACCACACCGAACCAGATTCCGGTACATACTAAGCGGAATTAAATCATGACAACAAACGAAAAAGGTTTACTAATTCCTGACATTGCGCGTTCGTGGATTAACGAATGCTGTTGCCGTAAAACCAATGAAAGAATATATGTGAGTCATAAAAGTAAAGATTTACTAAACAATGATTGCGGTAATATTAAATAGTTCTACTATTTAGTTTTTCAAAAATTTTCATTTTTATTTTTATATACTATTCAGATTAAGACGAATCTAAAAAAAAAAAACGACCCTGACACCTACGAAATATGATCGTCACGAGAAGTCCATCTGCGCATGCGCAAACTAAAATCTGATCGTGAGATGAAAAGCTGAATCCCAAGTATGTTAGTGAATGGGATTGGTAACTTTTGGCCTAGGATATTTACAGGTTACACTCCATCGTGTTATACATCATTTTTCTTTTCTTTTTTTTATTTGATTGGAGGTTTAACGACCACCGTGAGCAACTCAATGGGCTATAAGCAGTCGCCCGTCCCTAATTTAGGATCACTGGCTCCAGGAAAAGGGGAGAGTCGGTGACGTAAGATAAACACAACATCCATGCCTCACCGGGATTCGAACCCGGACCCCTTTGGGGCGAATTGTCAGAGGCCATCGCTTAGACCACTGCGCCACCGGGCGCGGCACCTCATTTTAGAGCTCTCGTCGATAGCAGGTCGCCGCCGCGAGCAAGCCAAATTTTGTTTCGACGCACCGTTCTCATAGCATCAAAAGTGCATTTTTCTTATGGCTTTTATGACATTTAGTATCAGGTTCTTGTAATTTACTGAGCAATGAATGAAATATTGTTGCTTTTATGTCAAACGTGATGAAATTATGTTCGACGATAGTTTAGTAAAACATATTGTTCAGTAACAATGACATTAACTATTGTTGCTTCACTTCATGGGACAGCATTGAAAAAAAAAAAAAACAGATTTCAGCAATGGTTTTGACTACTCCGTTACCCATTTTCGTTACATCGAAATTTTATGCATAGGAAAGTTGCATTGCATGAAAAAAAAAAAAAAAGTACGCAAGGCAATAATTCATAAGATAATCAGGTAAACTTTGCCAAGTTTTTTTTTCTGAATTTTTTATACTGGGCACTTCCTAAAAAGAAAGAAAGATACTACTTTTCATTACCATTGCTCACTTGGACGATCATATTTTAAAGATAGCGGAAAAGCTTTTCACCAGTTTCAGAAACCTCAGTATTGAGTAAGTCACCTTTGTTCTCCTAACACATCCAAGTACTCCATCCTTATTGCTTGGCTTTCTTTTTCTACCTTCAGTGATAAATCATCGGAGGGGCATTGTCCTTCGGGATAATTACCGAGGAATACGGAGTAATGATCACTGGAGTCATTATTTTGTAATCACTGCAGCAAGCACTGTAATGGCATGCATAATTCAGCACTGTGTTTACCATTATGTGAAGATCCTCGCCCCTTGGCGGCGTGTGTCGCTACCGGCAGCTCACTTGCTTCCTATGACTAATGAAGTTGAATTGTAGTTTAAAAAACAAAGTCTGTATATATATGTGTGTGTGTGTGTGTGTGTGTGGCGCACTGAAGTTAGCACGACCATCAAAGTTCTCGAAGTGGTCAAAATTTCGATAAAATTGTTGTATAGCGCTCTTTTATTTTCCGTGGTGCATCGCATTATGAATGGGCGGCATCATTTATATATTCTTTCTCTCATTGCCACTGAGAAAAATCAAAACAACCCTGTTTGTAAACCGCTTAAACTGTCTGCCGAGGGTTCTCATCTCTCTTGTGTTATCAGTACAATAAGAATACTCTGACGCGTTCTGAGAAAACCATTATTCTTATGCATACGCTCAAGCGTTCTTTACAGCATTAAGATTTGAAAGACGTAAGATGCAAAATTTCAGTTTCTTATGCATAATGTAGGTGCTAGCTTTAAAGTGTAAAGTGGTAAGCCTCAACCCCAGCTAAACCATGATTCCATATGCATATGCGCAAGCGTTCGTGATATAATGATCTCGATTTCATGTGCATTTCCACAAGCATTTCAAAAATCAAGATGCACACTGTTAAAAGCTCCAGCTTCATGGAAGTGCGCGTAGGTGCTCTTTACAGCAACCCCAGCTTTAGACAACTAGGCCATTCGGGAAAAAGTGAGTACTTTCAACTTACCATAATCCCTGTAATGGCAAAGCAATGATCAAAATATTCGAGAGAAGTTATTAGTGGTGCCCTCTCATTATCAGTAATACGTTCCCAAACTGTGGGAAGTTCACGAGCACCATTAAAACTACTATCACTGTAAAAAATTTGACTGTAGATTTTGCGGTTTTAAACCGTTTTCCAGGGTGCCAACACAAAATCGTAAAATCTACAGTTCTATGCAGTGTTGAATAGCTTTGCTCCAACACTGCATTTAATGAAGAAAACAGCACAGAATTTGGCTGGAGCGAGTCACAGTCCAAATAATCACGAAAACACAAAACTTTGGCTGGAACGAATGTGTTGCTTGTGTTTTGCTCCAACACTGCATAAAACTGTAGATTTTACGGTTTTGTGTTGGCACCTTGAAAAACGGTTTAAAACCGTAAAATCTACAGTCAATGTTTTATAGTGTAGGCCTGTGGAAAACGTATGTGATTTCGGAGACCAAAATCCTATTTGTTGCAGAAATGGAAACTGGTCACGGGTCAACAATTACTTGCGGGTCAAACGGGTCGGCTCAATTTGTTCCTGACCGGATTCCGACCCTGTTTTATTTCCGTTTTATTTTTGAAAAAAAAAAAAAGATATTTCAAAGAACCCTTCAGAGATCTTTGAAATAATACTTCATAACTGCAGAGTATGAGCTTCAGGAATTTGCGGAGAAGGGTAAAGAAAAGGGATTACAAATGAGATTTCAGAAGACAAAACTGAAGTACAATGCTGTTGCAAGAAATGAAGATTTATCGATTGATGGGGAAAAGCTGGAGATGACCCATACCTAGATTTACCTTGGACAGCAGATATCAAGCAAAGGTCACATTGATGAAGAAATTAATCGACGTATAAAACTTGGTTGGACAGCTTTCGGAAGAAACAGTAGAATTTCTAAGAGCAATATGCCATTATGTAGTAGAAGAAAAGTGTTTAATCAATGCATCCTTCGACTGCTTACGGAGCAGAGACGCGGACCTTAACTACAAAATATATACAAAGACTGCAGACAACTGAAAGAGGCATAGAGAGATGGATGCTTTGTGTAACCAAGAAAGATTAAAAGAAGAACTCCTTGATAAGGAAAATGACAGAAGTGGGAGACATCGTGATCATAGTAAAATCCCTGAAATGGCCATGGGCTGGACATATTGCCTGAAGGACAGACCATCGATGAACAACCGGAATTTTAGACAGGATTCCAAGGGACAGGAAAAGACCCAGAAGACCACGTGGGAGATGGGTGGATGGATGGAGGAAACTGGCCCAAGACAGTCCGTTGTTGAAGGCACTTGGGGAGACCTTCATCCAGCAGTTGTTTGATAATGATTGACAATAGAATAAGTGGTACAAGCAAATATACAGCAACAGTGGATTGATAATGATTGACCAGTAAGTGGTACAAGCAAATTCAGAATTTATTTTCTGCTTGCTTTGAATATTCTATGATTTTCCATGTATTATGAGGAATACTTCTTCCTTCGTTGATTTATGAATGACAATGATGATGCGTGAGATGGTATATTCGAATGTATAGTTCAAAGCAGATTTGTCTGGGTCCGGGTCGGGTCCGTGTCGAAAATCTTTGACCCATTTCCAACTCTGATTTGTCGTTGAAGCGAGTACCAGAAGCCTCTTGTGGGACAGTTTCACTCAACTGTTCTGTTCAATTAACAGCCAAACTATACGGGCCTTGTGAGGCCTTGCGTTGTCATGTGTGAGGACAGGTGCACATGGAGTCGCAGTGCCCATGCCAGGATATGTTCCTCTAGAAATTACTTATACCGCTTTGATGTCATGGAAATGTTCTCACCATACGTCTTCCAAAAACCTACGCTGCTAACATTCACGGCAAACGGCCAGTAAGATTTTACGCTTATGCAACTCTACACAGGGTAAACTACCGGATTTAGCCCAAGATCGTGAGTGTTGTAGTTGTCTGGGTACATAAAATTCCATCCAACTTTTATCTATGCTGACGGAACCTTGTGAGCACCTTCCGTGCAATTTCATAGCGGAATTTCTTCTATGTTGGGGTGAGTGCGATATTTAAGTAGCTAATTTGCTCATTAGGCATAAATCTGTCACCACGATATAAACCGTTGTGTAAGGGATACCCAGTTGTGTGGAAAGGCCAGTTGCACTCACATTACAGGACTGCTGTCACGCCTCTTGGATACGTCGTATGTTTCTTGTCTGGAAGTTGAAATCCGACGCTCGCTTCTTGGAGCATATTTGGGTGATGTCTTGTCTTCCTTATATGCTTTCATCCAATTGTGCATCGCCTTCTTCTAAAGGGCGTTTTGATTTCTGCTGACCACAGAAGACTTTGTGCCACGCCCTCTGAATGCTGCGATACGACACAAAGTTTAACAAATCGCTCGCCCTGTTTTCGTCTACTCCGTCGTTATTACAACTTTTAGTAGCCGATTGGTAGGCACCAATTAAGCCCGAGGTACGTACTGTGCTACTACCAAACACCGCCTGTACTACCACTTCAGGATTCGGAAAATGTACGGCAGTGTTGGCGTAATTCCCGAACGACCTTAGTAATTTTTATTGAAAAACTTACACCGTTCGTAATAGTTAAAATATCAATTTTCAATCAGATTTGAGTAACATATTTTTTCCTTAGTGACAGCAACCTGAAACTGTATAAAAAGATGCATATAATTTTTTGAATATATGTATACTTAAGGTTTGTGTGTAATCTTCGAAACTTTTCTAAATGCTTGCTACAGTACGTTGATTTGTAAATGTCATTGTATACTACTTTCAAGATTAATATGGCATAAACGTATGGTCACGTAACTGAAAGTTTAGCATTAAACACACTGATTACAGCAGTAGTAGAAAACTTAAGCGAGAAAAAATATTCTTCCCCAGAGTTTTATAATTTTCATAATATGCCAAACAACGTTGTTGTTATCTGAATTTCAGAGTACATTTCTGTGTAAAATGTAGTATAAAAAGAGTGAAAAAAATTTCAAGAGTGTTTTCTTGGATTTTTAGAAGTAAAAATCTGGAATTATTTGAGATAGACCCATAGACAAAGCAATATCATTTGCGATCGTTTTTGGGTCATTGTCGATATCTTAAATTCATTTCAAAAAGTATCAGTTGATATTTCGTTTTTTTTTTTTTGTTTTTTTTTTTTGTAGTGATTATAATTTTTTTCCAAACATAATATACCGATGAGCCTTTACAGTATTTACAGTATGACTACCCCCAGCCTAGAAAAATGAGCGCACCTGGAGACCAAACGGTGACGCAGATGAAGTTCACAGAACAGTATATATATATATATATATATATATCATCATCATCATCATTGTCAACCATTATCAATCCACTGCTGGACGAAGGTCTCCCCAAGTTTCCTCCACAACGGTCTGTCTTGTGCCAGTCTCCTCCATGTCACCCCTGCAAAGGGAGTGAGACAAGGTGACACCATATCTCCGAAGCTCTTTAATGCCACATTGGAGGGTGTTTTTCAGTCGCTGAGCTGGGAAAACAAGGGGATAAAGATTAATGGAGATTATCTAACCCACCTTCGTTTTGCTGATGACGTAGTCATTTTTGCAACTACCCCATCAGAGCTGCAGAGTATGATCCAGGAACTTGCTGACAAGAGTAAAGAAGTGGGATTAAAAATGAACTTTCAGAAGACCAAAGTGATGTTCAATGCTTTTACAAGAAATGAAGATTTATCGATTGATGGAGAAAAGCTGGAGATAACAGACACGTACGTTTATCTTGGACAGCAGATATCAAGTGAGGGTCACATTGATGAAGAAATTAATCGGCGTACAAAACTTGCCTGGAGAGCTTTTAGAAGAAACAGCATAATTTTCAAGAGCAATATGCCATTATGTCTTAAAAGAAAAGTGTTTGATCAATGCATCCTTCCAGTGCTTACGTATGGTGCAGAGACGTGGACCTTAACTAAAAGAGACATACAAAGGCTGCAGACAACTCAAAGAAGCATGGAGAGGTGCATACTTGGTGTAACCAGGAGAGATAAGAAGAGGAACTCGTGGATCCGAAAAATGACAAGAGTGGAAGACATCATGATCAGAGTTAAATCCCTGAAATGGCAATGGGCTGGACATACTGCCAGAAGGACAGATCATCGATGGACAGCCGAAATTTTAGATTGGATTCCAAGGGACAGGAAAAGACCCAGAAGAAGACCACATGGGAGATGGGTGGATGAAATTCGAAAATATATATATATATAACGGCGCGGCTTGTGGGTTATTCAGTTGCCGCTGTAGTAAGTCCGTATCAAAAGTGGTGCACAGATGCCCAAACGACGGTCCAGCCGTGTGTCATCCGCTGCTCACCGATGCCATAGGGGAGCGGAGACTGTCGCGCATTGTTCATAGCGACCGCAGGGCCACAGTACGACAAATCATCCGCAGCTACAACAATGATGTTTAGGGCAATGTGTCACAGCACACAATTCATCGCAGCCTTCTGCGCATATGCCTGCGTAGCCGAAGACCCAGCCGGGTCTCCATGCTCACTGCACGTCAGCGCCAACAACGAGTGAAATGGGCGCAAGATCATCGAGATTGGACCGTGTATAATTGGAAGAAAGTGGCTTGGTCTGACGAATCGAGATTCCTGGTGCATCACGTAGACGGTCGAGGAGGGATACGCAGATTACCAACGGAGGCTATATATAGCACCTGGATGCAATGCTGGGTGAAAACAGGCCGCCGGTGGCGGTGTTATGCTGTGGGCGATGTTTTCTTGGGACACCACACTTAAGGCCCCATTTTCCCAATTGCACAATCCCTGACAGCTGTCAGGTATCTGAACATCGTTGCGGACCAAGTTCATCCATTCATGACAACTGTGTTCTCTGCTGGTGATGGCCATTACCAACAGGATAATGCGACATGCCACACTGCCAGAATCGTCAAGGAGTGATTCGAGGAACGTGCTGGCGACTTTCTGTTAACGCCCTAGCCTCCAAATTCACCTGACATAAATCCAATCAAACATTTGTGGTTCGACTTGGAAAAGTGAGTTCGCGCTAAATCACCACCACTCCGAAATGTTCGGGAACTGGAGGACCTGCCGTTGTTATTAGGATACATATCACCAGTTCGTCCAATCCATGCCTCGTCGATTGGCTGTTGTGTTGCGTGCTAAAGGGGGTCCTGTAGCTTATTAGGTAGGTGGTCCTAATGTAATGGCACATCAGTATACATATTAAAAATTGGGGGATGTTAAAAAATTTACAGATAATTAAAATGTGAGGCCTCGTAGAAATGGAGGTCCTAGCAGCCACCTTGTTCGCATCTGCTTCCGGCTGGACCTGCTTTAAAGTCGAATTTGGCATGCTGTCAGCTGGAAATAATGTAGGTCGTCACGAGAGAATAAGTGCTCTTTTTAAAGCTGGCAGGGCCGCCATTCTATGTTAATATACTCTAGTGCTTTTTAATGATGTCTCTTATGCAAAAAAGACTGTCTCATGGTATCAATCTAGCCGCGCATTTAATCCGCCATCCGCCTGTGGATTAGATATCGCCCCATCTGTCTGACTTCTAAAGGTCAGATCCGAAAAATTTGTTTTTGTCTTCGGTAGGTGAAACCTACGCGCAAAACTCTTTTTTTTTTTTTCCGGTTTGTCAAACCAACAGCATTTAAGAACATATTCAGTCCTCCGTCCTGATTTAGAGACACTGGTTTTATGAAAGTATTTGGTTTCCTGTAACTCCATTCACGATCACAGATGGAAACTGGTCACGGGTCAACGGGTCACCGGGTCGACAATTTCTTGCGGGTCAAACAGGTTGGGTCAAGGAGTTCTTGACCAGATTTCGACCCGGTTTTATTTCCGTTTTATTTTTAAAAGGTAAAAAATTATTTCAAAAAACTCTTCAGAGTTCTTTAAAATAATACTTCAGGGCTACAGAGTATGATCCAGGAACTCGCTGTAAAGGGTAAAGAAGTGAGGTTAAAAATGAACTCTCAGAAGACGAAACTGAAGTACAATGCTTTTAGAAGGAATGAAGATTTATCAGTTGATGAGAAAAGGCTGGAGATAACCAATTCTTACATTTATCTTTGGCAGCAGATATCAAGCGAGAAAATTAACTGGCGTGTAAAATTTGGTTGGAGAGTTTTGGGAAGAAACAGTACAATTTTTAAGAGCAATATGCCATTATGTCTTAAAAGAAAAGTGTTTAATCAATGCATCCTTCCACACCGAGAAAAGCGTTTTGTTAATTCAACAAAAAAAAATTTCGATATACAGTCAGCAACATTTTTGTTGAATTTGCAAAATTATGTTGTTGAAAATTATTGTTGATTTAACAAAATTTATTGTTATCACGACAAAACGTTTTGTTGCTGCAACAAAATATATTGTTATCGTGACACAGTATGTATGTTTTGTTGCAGCAACAAAACTTTTTGTCGTGATAACAATGTTTTATTGGTTCAAATAAATTCCCCAAAATCGACCTAATCATTTTGTTAAATGAACAGAACAAAACGTTTTGTCGTGATAACAATAAATTTTGTTAAATCAACAATAATTTTCAACAAAATAATTTTGCAAATTCAGCAACATTTTTTTTGACTGTATAATGACAAAATGTTTTGTTGAAATAACAAAACGTTTTTCTCAGTGTGCAGTGCTTGCATACGGAGCAGAGACGTGGGCCTTAACTAAAAAAGACATACAAAGACTGCAGCCAACTGAAAGGGCATGGAGAGATGCACGCCTGGTGTAACCAAAAACGATAAGAAGAGGAACTCGTGGATAAGAAAAATTGACAAGAGTGGAAGACATCATGATCAGAGTAATATCCCTGAAATGACAATGGGCTAGACATGTAGCCAGAAAAACGGACTACTGATGAACAACTGAATTTTTAGGCTGGATTTCAAGGGACAGGAAATGACCCAGAAGAAGACCACGTGAGAGATGGGTGGATGGAGGAGACTGGCCCAAGTCAGTCCGTTATTGAAGAAACATGAAGATACCTTTATCCAGCAGTGGATTGATAATGTTTGACAATGTTGATGATGGTGATGATATATTCGAATTTATAGTTCAAAGAAGATTTGTCCGGGCCAGGTCGGCGTCCAAAATTTTTGTCCCGTTTCCAACTCTGTCCACGATTCGAACCACTCGACTCGGACGATAGGAAGATGCTCGCGATTTCGACCTCTCGGACGTCGGTATAGGACAGAAAATTTCAGACGTTTTTTTCCCCCGACATTCTCGCACTACAGCACCTTGTTTTCCTGTATATCAGCATTACATGCGCGTGAATAGAACAGTTAATCAATCCTCAGGAATTCCCGCGAATCTCTCGAATTACCATAATGTTTTCGTCATATGGAAACGGAAAAAGTGAGAGCGAAGTTTTTCCGTTAATATAGGAAAGGAATTGCGGAAAGGTTTCTGAAAATCCAGATTTTTCCGTTAACTCACCCTAAAAACAGACATTTACCGTCAGTATAAGAAAGTTGTTGCTTGTAAGGTTTCTGAAAATTCAGAAATTTCCGTTAACTCACCCTAAAAACGGAAATTTACCGTCAGTATACGAAAGATGTTGCTGTAAGGTTTCTGAAAATTCAGAAATTTCTTGACGCACGTAAAATCCGCGAAATTCAGGTTTCTTTCTGTCATTTCACGGAAAAGGTTGTATCGGAATTATGTTTCGTTAATTAACGAAAGGAATAACGGAAAGTGGCTCATGAATTTCAAAATTTTTTTCACTGTATATTAATGCTGCTGCATGCTATTGATGTTTTCGAGAAGTATCTACAATCATGCTACTTCGACATGTTTAAGGAATAAAGCTTAATTCGATTTTTCCGTAAGTTATTCTCGTTCATTCGAATTCTGGCCGTAGTTTGTTTATTAATGTTGAAGTGACTGCGTTATTTCAACAAAAAATCTACAGAAACACAATCTTAAAGCAATATAATTCAGTGTTTTAAATCAAAGATTTTTTGGGGGTGTTTAACGACCCCCGCACTGAGAAAAACGTTTTGTTAATTCAGTAAAAAAAAAATGTTGAAACAACCAAAAAATTTTGGCGATATGCAGTTTGTTGAATTTACAAATGCATTTTGCTGAAAATTATTTTTGGTTCAACAAAATTTATTGTTATCACGACAAAACGTTTTGTTCATTTAACAAAATGCTTAGGTCGATTTTTGGGAAGTTGTTTGATCCAACAATATGTATTGTTGTCGTGATAAAACGTTTAGTTGAATTAACAAAATATAGCCAACGAAATAACTTTGTGTTGCCAACAAAACAATTCCGATTAAATTTAGCTAAAGAAACAAAATAAATCGACAAAACAGCTCAACAAAACTATTTTGTTGTTTCAAACAAACTTTTTTTTTCAGTACGTGAGCAGCTCGACGAGCTAGAAGCAGTCGTCTGTCCCTAACTTAAGGCCACTGGTCCCAGGGAAGGGAGAGAGACAGTGCCGTGAAACAAAGACAACATCCGTGCCTCACTGGGATTCGAACCCGGAAACATCTCGGACGAATAGTCAGAAGCAAGCGCTTAGACCACTGCACCACCTAGGCGGCTCGAAGACCTTTTGTAGCCTGATTGAAGACTTTTTGTAATCTTTGGTGTTCGTTATGCACTTTGAATATAAAATATCGACGTTTTTTTATTCGTTATGGGTATTTTGAATTTCGGGTAAAATACTCTCCTTTGTGAGTATTTTGAAGAAAGATTTTGACTAAGTATAATCTCATCCGATATCCGTGCGGTGACCGGCTAAGTTTCTAAAGCAGTTAAACGGGGAATATTTATTTATTGTCGTAACTACTTTGCACTTTGAACATAAAATATCGGCGTTCTACATTTACTGTGGGTATTTTAAATGTCGGGTATTCTCCGCTGAGTATTTCGAGGGAGAAGTTGGCAAAGTAAGATTTCATCCTAGCTGTGCAGTGACCGGCTAAGTTTCTGAAGCAGTTAAATGGCGGATGTTCATTGTCGTAACTATTTCTGCCGTGGAAAGTTACCAACATATCTCCTTTATGTCAGTTATGTACACACGATTCTTGAGCGTCTTGCGCGACAGGTTTGTGCTGCAATTTGTCGCTGGGCTGTCGCTTGATGGTGTACGGGGCGGGATGACGCGCACTTTCCGTCATTAAGTGTCGTAAAGTGCGAATTTTAAAAGCACCGAACAATTAGGAAGGCGGCTCCAAATCTCTGGTAGGGTGTAGAGGGCCATTGACACAACCAGGCAATCAGCCGTCCCACGGAGGTCAATTTATGACCTCGTAAATCACCTGGCCGTGCAGGTGAAAGAGAAGATTCTACCTGAAACCTCAAGGCGGCTAACACTTAATAGCCGCAAACTGCTATTGCGCCCTTTGCCATCGGCATAGCATTCTAGACCATCGGGTTTAGATCACCTTGTCTTTCGCTGATGCAGAGATGTTGATGCGCGTACTGAATGACTTCCGACCTTCATTTGGTTTTCCTTCTTGGAGTATCAATGCTTTTTCCCGTGCTGTGATTGTGATAATGTAACATTTAAAGTGCATGTTGCCGGAATCGAAGAAGAGTAAGTTCTATTTCATTTGCATTTTGGAAACTTGCTGTTTATTTTCTCGTTTTTAGTGATCGAAAGAGTTGTTGGTAGTGTCGTTTACAAAACCATGATCGTTTTACAGTAGCTAAAGTGTAATAATGAAGCCACAAAAATAAGAGAGAAGCTTTTACTTATAATAGTACGTAATGATATTTCGCATTTCTTAACGTGCAGCACTCGATGAAATATTCGATCGTAATTGTTGCCATTATCAGCAAACAGTGCAGGAAGAACTTAGAAATAAAAACAAAAAAACATATCGATAGTGCACAACCTGTTTCAACGAAGAGCATTGGAACTCATTCATGATCCCAGCCAAGCTGTAAGAATTTAAAATTAACAATTTACAAAGAATTCTACATTAGGTTCCGAGAAATGTTTCGCAAAGAGTTAACGGGAGATCTGTGCAAACAATTATCTCTTGAGAAAAACTACAGACAGCGTACGATTAGTATGTGTCAATGGCGCACGAATTACAAGGGCGGATCCAGAAGTTTACTCGGGGGGGGGGGGGGTATAAGAAGGGGAGAGGACATTATGGAAGGTTTTTTTAGATATATATTATACATATTGGCCGGTACTACTCCTACCTGACGTTCCTTTGTAAGTTCTTTAAAACACTTTCACTTGCTTCAGGAATGTTAAATCGCTAAATACTTGAACAAGAGATAGCTGACAAATCACAATTGTTTCAGTGCGATCGTTTGCGCGTTTCTCGAAGAAATGAACTTCATGCTTTTTGAAATCGGCACAGACTACGTCTGAATGAAATCCTTCAAAATAAAAACCAAACCCTTATATTCGGAGTTGGTAAATTTCGTAAAAAATTTGTTTGGTGGTCCCCATCTGACATATTATTATGCATTAAAGTAAATACACGTCTGATTTCAGCCAAAACATAATAAACACAGGGTTTAGTCATAAAATCGCTAAATATAAAACACGGTAACTGGAATTTTGCCTCCCCCACGTTTTTGTTTTACCGTGTCCGACGGCGACAAAAAAAAAAAATCATTTTCGACTTCTTTTCATTGGTGATAAAATAACGAAACTCTACGTCCTTTGGAAATTTAACGTAAAAAAGGGAAAAGAAAGCAATTCTGATATCAGTTACTTTACGTACATTAATGAAAACTCCAATGAAAGACGATAGGACGTACTCTGTGCGTGT
The DNA here is from genome assembly GCA_039090855.1 of Macrothele yani. Classification (NCBI taxonomy): domain Eukaryota; kingdom Metazoa; phylum Arthropoda; class Arachnida; order Araneae; family Macrothelidae; genus Macrothele; species Macrothele yani. Next base: position 87,043,522 of record CM076993.1, on the reverse strand, counting down.
TACAATCACACTCGTACAAAAATGAGATGAAGAGTTAGTTTTTCTTTTGAAAAACAAAGTTCCCTTAATCTCGTTTGAAGAACTGAAAACTTCCTTTAAATGAGTATGTAATGTGAAACCAAGTAAACAGTGCCTCCTAATATTCGACGATTACCAAATTTAAACAGCTTGGAATTTTTACGATATTATTAATCTTTTCCTGCGAAAATTTTATAGCACAAAAATTCCCCAAAACTAATAGAAAGTTAGAAAGTTTCCGTTTTTATGATAGTTCAGAATGGACTGCTATGTTAATTATAATTTAGAGACATTTACTTTAATGAGAAAAATAAGTAGGGTTGAATTATGGATTCAGGATTGTATTAAGTTTTTCACAGACTGTTTCGAGACTTTACAGATGCTAGAGAATATGACTAGCATCTGTAACGTCTCGAAGAACTAATAAAGAATATCCCCATACTTTTCTCTCTGCTGTCCCCGTCTTCCCTTTATCTTTTGCGCTCTCTCTCTCTCTCTCTCTCTCTCTCTCTCTCTCTCTCTCTCTCTCTCTCTCTCTTATTTTATTCCCTTCTCTTTCTTTTTTTACTGAAGCTAAATCAATGTAGTACGTATTTTAAATCTAATTCCGTAGTAAGTTTAATTGTTAATTTTTTTTTAGAAAAAATGAAAGCAAAATATGCAAAGTTAATAATTTACGATCTTCGCTGCTTTAAACGTAAACACTTTGCGTTAGGGGGGGGGGGGGCAGTCCCAGTTCCCCCCACACACACTGGTTCCACCACTGCACGGGTGTTGAAGCTATTTGGAGTCAGGACTGTACCTGACCCCCCCAAAACTCAGTGTTACAGAATATTATTTGAAAAAGCGAAAGTTTACCGTATAATTCAAATTGCTTATTAAACTATAATTGTGTTCTCATTACATACGGATACATGGCATCATGCTATTGAATTTAAAATTGAACGATTCTTAGACAGACTTAGGCAGCGGCGTAACTAGGGTGGGGCAGACTGGGAACTGCCCCTGGCGCAGCTCAACGCAGATCGCAAAAATCTGTGCTTACGATCTGATTAAAATTGGAATTGAAACTTCTACACCAGATTCTGTTACACTCAAAATTCGAATTTCTTCCTCAAAATGTTCAGGGGACGTTGGTTGCTCATGTTCAGATCAGAAATGAAGCCATGGTTATATAGTCCGTCTAACTAAAGAAGACCAACGACCTTTGTCGACAAAAATGAGGCCCAATTTTGTATGCTGCAAGGTAAGGATGTCGTTCACATTGTTGGAGATTCTCGGGGAGGGGGGGCTGTTCCATCATTTCTGTGGCTACGAGCCATTGCTGTCAGTTACGATCAGTCCGTTTGATGCGGTACTACCTAAGGTCCGAACTCTTCGAAGCAGTTGCGAAAAGTTGCACAAACATATTCATATATAATGCATACACTGCCAGGCATTATTACTAATTTTAGATAATATTACTGATTTAATAGTTCCCTGAAATGGTAATGGGCTGGACATATTACTAGAGAAACTAACCACCAATGGATAGCTGAAATATTGGACTGGGTTCCAGGCAGTAGAAAAAGACTCAGAAGACGACCATGTGGGAGATAGGTGGATGAAATTCTAAAGCATGCAGGAATGACATGGAAGAGACTGGCTCAAGACAGACCGTTATGGAAGTAACTTAGAGAAGCCTTCATACAGCAGTGGTTGACGATGATGATATTTAAGATAGGCAGACGGGGGCGCAATATTTTGCGGTTTGCCCCGGGCGCAGAAATGCCTAGTTACGCCTCTGGACTTAGGAGAGATAGAACAATTAAATTTGCAATCTTTTGTGCTCATTTTTAAAGATTTTATTTTGTTCTTATATTTCGCTTAAAATTGGTTTGGAAGTCAAACAAAATGACACCATATCGCCCAAGCTCTTCATCGCTACATTGCAGAATGTTTTTCAGTCACTGAACTGAGAACACAAAAGACTAATGGAGATTATTTAAACCACTTTCGTTTTGCTGCTGACAGTCTTTTTTGCAAGGTAACCCCCTCAGAACTGCAGAGTATAATCCAGGAATTTGCAGACAAGAGTAAAGGAGTGGGATTAAAAATGAACTAGAAAAAAAAAATGTGTGCAATACGTTTACAACTGAAGAATTAGGAATTGACGTGGCGTATCTGGTACACACATTATGCTTGGACAGCAGATATCAAGTGAGGGCCTCATTGAAAAAGGAATTAATAGGCGTGTAAGACTTGGTTGCAGTTCATTTGGAAGAAACTGTTCAGTTTTCCATTATGTCTTAAAGGAAACCTGCTTAATCAATTCATCCTTCCGCTTCTTGCTTATGGATCAAAGACATGGATCTTAGCAAATTAAGACATGCAGAGGTTGCTGAGAACTCGAACATGTGTGAAAAATTGCATGCTTTGTGTCAGTGGCGGATTGGCGATCCATAACCGGCCCTGGAATTTAATTTTGAGCTGGCCACTTTTGGAAAAAATTATCACCCCTTTCCGGAAAAAAACCCCTGCGTTATGTCAGTGTCACTGTTTACTATTTAAACATCTTTTCAACACAAGTCTACGAGTCATTAAGGTTTTTTGTATTGAGGCAGTAACATTTAACAAAATTTTACCCGTTTTCCTTTACACACTGCAGCTCCCTAGTAAAATTTAGTGGGAGAAAAAACTACTTCCGTTGCTGAGAAGCAACAGCCTTTCTCACAAGGAGACTGTAGAAGACTTTATTCTATTCTTATTAATTTTATTGCGATAACTAAATTCCGAATTTTTAATAGTTTCTTCGGTTTTCGTGGAGACGGAAATCCAAATGTGCCAAAAATTAATTTCTTTTTCAAGACTTACCTGTCATTGATAAAATAATTACAAAAAAATAAATCCGGGAGAAAATTGAAACTGTCCAGAAGTACAAGAATTTCAGTGCATATTTATGAAGTGAGAAAAACTAAAGACTGAAAAAACTAATATTTTCTAGACAAAACCCGTCGATATCGACGGTCATTTTTTTTTTTTTTTTTTTTTTTTTTTGGAAAGAATAAACTCATATGAAACAATAAATGTAAACTTTATTAGAATGACAAATTTATTTAACCACTTTAGTAAAGACAGTAGTCCAGGTTCGTCATTTTTTTTTTTTTTTTTATTGGCTGAAGGTTTAACGACCACCGTGAGCAACTCAATGGGCTATAAGCAGTCGCCCGTCTCTTATTTAGTAAAATTAAAATAGGACTCACAGTAAAAATCCTTGTAGAATTAATATATAGATTTAATTACTTTCAACTGGAAAGTCTTTTTGCTGTAGCTGAAACAGACTTTCCAGAACTGCAGTTCAAGAATTCGTAGTTGTGATTGGAGGGCACAAAAAGTAGTAAATGAGATACAGATCTCGTTAAAAAAAGAAAAGAACAGAAAAGAAAAAAGGCATATACAAGTACATATAACAAGCAGCAATCCCAAAATTTAATTTTACCGTACGGGAATTTTTTTTTTTTTTTTTTTTTGATTGGAGGTTTAACGACCACCGTGAGCAACTCAATGGGCTTATAAGCAGTCGCCGGTCCCTAATTTAAGGCCACTGGTTCCAGGGAAGGGAGAGAGCCAGTGCTGTAAGACAAACACAACATCCATGCCTCACCGGGATTTGAACCCGGACCCCTTTCGGACGAATGATCAGAAGCCATCGTTTAGACCGCTGCGCCAGTGAATTAACGTACACGATGAATTATCAGTTTTCAATCACAGACTATTGATAGTATATTTGATTAGATTGTATTGATATTCCAGTTTTCAATCACAGACTATTGATAGTATATTTGATTAGATTGTATTGATACTACAGTTTTCAATCACAGACTATTGATAGTATATTTGATTAGATTGTATTGATATTCCAGTTTTCAATCACAGACTATTGATAGTATATTTGATTAGATTGTATTGATACTACAGTTTTCAATCACAGACTATTGATAGTATATTTGATTAGATTGTATTGATTATAAAACCGCAATTAGCAAAAGCGAACTAAGGTAGAGGATATTAGCCGAAAGGAACGGGGCTTAAATTTCATATTCGAGAAAGGAAGGAGGTGTACCAAAAAACAGGGTTTGTCTCGGCAGAACATTTGCTACGTAAGTTTCTTTTTCTTTTTTTTCGAAGTCGTCCAAGTGGTAGACAAACTTTGTTGGTATAGCATTATTTGGTATTCTTCTACAAGCATAACTGAAGAGCAAATATATGTTTACTTTTTTAGCACGTCTTTTGTGAAAAAACATCGTTCTTATGTTACCGGTTTATCCGTCCGTCCGTCTGTACCCACGCAATCTGTGCAACTATTAGTCCGATTTGAAAAATTCTTTTTGCATTGGGAAGCTCGAAATATGCGAATGATGATCATTCATTGCGTTTTATTTTTTTTTTTTTTAAGATATACAATTTCGCCGCTAGAAGGCGTAAAAGCAGATGATGTCGAATTCAAAATTACGTTTTATTCCACATATTTGCTTCTAAACATCCGATTGAAAACATTCTTTTATCTTTCGATTCCATTTATGTCGAACAGTATTTTAGATATAATTACGTTTTAAATTACGCATAGTTTCCCGCTAGGGGGCGTAAAAGTAAATTACATTTTCCCGATAACTGTTCTTCTAAAACTCCGATTCGAAACATTTTTGCTTCAGCGGATGCACCTCTTGATACAAAATCTTTTGCATATAATTTCAAATTTTCGGTAAAGAATACTTTAGCTACCAGGGGGCGTAAGTGTTATTTTTTGTTTCTGATGTATTTGCCATACAATCTGAGCTTCTAAAATATCAATTGAAAAACTTATTTCGTGGACTGATGCCACTCACGTCGATAAACCTTTTCGGAATATTTTCTTCTTAAAATATTCCACAGTTTCTCCGCCAGGGAGCATAGATGTATATTTTATTTTTGTCAATATCTCTACTTCTAGGAGTCCGATTTGAAAAATTCCTTCTTTATTGGTTAGTGTTTTCAGTGTGACACGTTTTTCATATAATTTTAAATTTTCAATTAATTCATAGACTTTCCGCTAGGGGGCGGAGAGGTAAATTGCGTTTTCCCCTATATCTCTGCTTCTAAATCTCCGATTTGAAAAATTCTTTCTGCACCGGATACAGCTCTTGGTTGGAAATCGTTTGCACATAATTTCTAAGTTTGTAAAAAAAAATGGTTTGGCTGCCAGGGGCATAAACCTTAATTTCCGCTTCTGATGTATTTGCAGCAAAATATGAGCTTTTAAATTCTCGATTGAAAAAAACGCCGTTTGTAGACCGATGGTACTCATGTCAACAAACCTCTTGAAAACAGTTTCTTCTTACAATAATGCATCGTTTCTTCCCCAGAGGGCGTAGATATGTTTCTTATTTTTATCAATATCTCTACTTCTAGGAGTCCGATTTGAAAAATTCCTTCTTTGTTGGATAGTGTTTTCAGTGTGACATGTTTTTCTTATAATTTCAAATTTTCAATTAATTCATAGACTTTCCGCTAGGGGGCGTAAAAGTAAATTGCTTTCCCCCTACATCTATGCTTCTAAATCTGCTATTTGAAAAATTCTTTCTGCACCGGATACAGCTCCTGATCGGAAATCCTTTGCATATAATTTATATTTTTTGGGTTTGGCCACCAAGTGGCGTAAGTCTTAATTTCCGCTTCTGATGTATTTGCAGCAAAATATGAGCTTCCAAAATCTCGATTGGAAAAAAAGTCGTTTGTTGACCGATACTACTCATGTCGACAAACGTTTTAGGAACATTTTCTTCTTGAAATAATGCATGGTTTTCTACGCCAGGGGGCGTAGATGTATATCTTATTTTTGTCAATATCTCTACTTCTAAGAGTCCGATTAGAAAAAATCCTTCTTTGTTGGATGGTGTTTCCAATGCGAAATATTTTTCCTATAAATTCAAAAATTTCAAGTAAATCATAGACTTTCCGCTAGGGGGCACAAAGGTAAATTGCGTTTTCTGCTTCTAAAACTCCGATTTGAAAAATTCTTCCTGTATCGCATACAAGACCTGATGGAAAATAGTTTTCACATAATTTCTAATGTTTGGTAAAGAATGTGGTTTGGCCACCAGGCGCATAAGTGTTAATATCTGCTTCTGATGTATTTGCAGCAAAATCTGGGCTCCTGAAAACTCGACTAATTTTTATTTCTTGGACCGATACCGCTCCATATGGAAAAACCTTTTGGAATACTTTCTTCCTAAAATAATGCATGGTTTTCCCACCATGGAACGTAAAGTCACATCTTATTTTTGCCGATATCTCTGTTTCTAAGAGTCCGATTTGAAAAATGCTATCTGTGTTGGAGAGCGTTTCCGGTGCGAAATGTTTTTCATATAAATTCATGTTTTTCTTAACGCACAAGTCTGCAACCATAGGGCGTAAGCTCACGATTTCGTTTTCAGCAATATCTGAGTGATTAAACACCCGATTGAAAAACTTCTTTCTTCCGTCAGATGCTATTGTTTTCCATCCCGGTTCCGTTGACTTTGAATAGCTTTGATAAATTTAATTTGCGTCAGAACGGATTCAAAAGACGTGCTTATTACACCCGAAAATTCGGTGTCATCTTTCTTGTTTTTCTTGAGTTAGCATAAGGACTACTGGTCTAGAATATGACGGCCCAGTTCTCGCCTGTTTTGTGTAACCAAGAAAGGTAGCAAAAGGGACTCGCAGAGCGTTAGAAATGACAAAAGTGAACGACGTGGTTAAATAAAAGACCCTCAGGTTGCAATGAGCTGAACATATTGCTGGAAGAACTGCCCACTGTTAGACAACTGAAATCGAAGACTGGATACTATGGGGCAGCAAATGACCCAGAAAAAGACCACGTGGAAGACAGGCTAATGAAATTAGAAAGCATGCTGGAATGACAGAAGAGAGTTGCTCAAGACAAAGTATTGTGGTAGACGCTTAGGGAGAACTTCACAGTGGATTGAAAATGGCTGATGATGATGACACATTCTGAAGCAGTACACCGGAATAGAGATATCTTCATTGCATATAGCATCCTGTCCTCCGATGATCAGGCAGTTTAGCACCTGATGTCACTAACATGAACTCCGAATCCAGCTTTTAAGCATTATATTGCTTAGGTATGGTTCTGGCTGTCTGCCTACCCTATAGCGACAGTGACTCTAAATATGGGGTGGACGGGTTCTACTAACTTCAATCCACATTAGTCTCATTAAAAGAAGATGTGTTAGAATGTCTTGATGCATTTATCAACTTACTTCAACAGGTTTTGATGCCGACAAATATTGAAGGTAAAAGCGACGTACTAGTTGTGTTAAAGTCAAAATGAGAAAGCTATTCTCACAGATATGCTCCCATATCGGGGAAATCTTAAAATAAAACTTACGCATTGGATTAGAAACAGCATTGTATTCAGGTGTTCCATAAAGCTTAAAGATTTTTAGTTTAACTGCAAAGAAAATTAAATGTGTATCGTTGTAGGTATGTGAAAAATAGATGCATTATCAACCAGAATTCTAGAAGGTGTAGGAACAAAATTAAACGAACTAAAAAGTTTTTGTGAAACAAAATACAGTAGAATGAAATAAATAACGAAAAAAATAAATAAATTCACAATATGCTCCTAAAGAAGTCAGGGATGCACAAATAACGATAATTGTTGCGTTTTGTTGTAGTATTTAATCATTTAACTTATTCACAGTGCATTTTCTGAACCTCCTTCAGAGTGCTACGAAGGAATCTGGGGAAAGAACACAATTTCCTGGAAAACGAGAACTGCAACACTGAGCTTTTAAGTAGGAAAAAAAAAAACTATCAGAGACACACGTGACACTGATAGAAACTGAAAAAACCTGGGGTATCCTGAAAAAAAAAAAAAAGGAAAACGACTCCACGCAAAAGAACTTGCAAACTACTTATAATTCAAAACACTCTCGCCGGCTTGTGCGTACATTACAAAAATTAAAGGCTTATAAAAATTGCATGACTCCTGTTGGGAAGACTAACCTGCATTCTGTCGCAAATAAAACAATTAATAAAGGGGTCGATAAAAATTGCAAGCTTTCCGTTAAGAAGACTAATATGCATTCTGCCACAAAGAATAAAAAATAAATGAATTAAGGGTCTATAAAAATTGCATGATTCCCGTTAGTAAGATCAATATGCATTCTACCGCAAATAAAAAATTAATTAAGAGGTCTATAAAAACTGCATGACTCCCGTTAGAAAGATTAATCTGCATTGTGTCGCAAATAAAAGAATTAATGAAGGGGTCGATAAGAATTGCATGACTCCCGTCAAGAAGACTTAACATGTCGTGTCAGTAGTCCTTGCCGATGGCAAAGACTACTTGCCAATGACTTTCTAGTCCTTGCCAAATGGCAATAGCAAAGAAGACTACTGACACGGTTAAAAGCTTTTAATGATTATGTACTACCTTTGCAAAAAACTCTGTTAATCATACTGTTACCTGGCAACCTGAACTTGCCACGCTATGCATTGTGGGAATTGTGGGGAGATAACTATATAATACTGTACATGCACACCAGTGTTACTGATTAGGCCTAAAGATGCGGCTGTGAAAAATCTTGCCTGTGTCTTTTAGCTGATTTTAATTGCAAATAAAATCTTTTTATCTCGGCTAAAGTGTTTGTGAATCGTGCGTCTGACAGCTATTGCTTCTACGGTTTTTACTTAAATTATTCAGCACGAGATTTTACTGATATAAGATAGGATATTTTTAAATGCCTTGATCCACGAATGCACTGATTCTCTCTCCGTCAATAACTCCTTAACTGTATTGTTTTTTTTTTTGTTTTTTTTTTGGATTGGAGGTTTAACGACCACCGTGAGCAACTCAATGGGCTATAAGCAGTCGCCCGTCCCTAATTTAGGGTCACTGGTTCCAGGGAAGGGACAGAGCTAGTGCCGTAAGACAAGCACAACATCCATGCCTCACCGGGATTCGAACCCGGACCCCTATCGGACGAATGATCAGAGGCCATCGCTTAGACCACTGCGCCACCGGGGCGGCACTGTATTGTTGTTAAGCTTTGCTTTGTTAAAGAAAACAGCAATATTGTACTGAATATTGAAAAGAAAAAAGATGCATCGGACGAAAAGAAAAACTAAACCTGCAGACTTAAAATCAAAAAGGCCGCCCCGGTGGTGCAATGGTCTAAGCGATGGCCTCTGATCATTCGTCTGCAAGGGGTCGGGGTTCGAATCCCGGTGAGGCATGGATGTTGTGTTTGTCTTACGGCACTGGCTCTCTCCCTTCCCTGGAACCAGTGATCCTGAATTAGGGACAGGCGACTGCTTATAGTCCATTGAGTTGCTCACGGTGGTCGTTAAACCTCCAATCAAAAAAAAAAAAAAAACTTCCTTCAACAGACTTATTTGCTCAACATAAGTGGATAATAAGAATACCTGAAAATGTCGCGCACAGAATGTGTAAGATTCGCTAAACCCCAGTTCAGGAAAAATAATTGTAAATATGTATGCATATGTTCTTTCCCAAGTAGAATTTCTTTGTTCGAGCCATTTTGGGGCAGATCGGACGGAATAAGCATGTTTTTTTAAGGCTGTTGGGGCTTGTTAGACGTGAGTCTAACAAGCCCCAACATTAATTAACAGTATTACAGTAAGCTTTGTACACAAGTGTGTCGTAAGTATTTGAAGTGTATTGTACTTGTGTTGTGTGGCATAGGAATGTTTCGTAGGGTGCGTTAAGATAGAGACACAAACTGAAGACTGTTTACAGGTAGCCCAACGTGGGTAAGAATTAAATCTGAAACCCAATTAAGTCGAAGTGGAAGCGAGAAAGAACGGGACCTTAGTTTTCAAAGAGAGGTCGGGTCGTGGAATTGGCGTCGGAGGAGACGATTTTTTTTTCGGACAACGTCGTTGGTATTGCGTCGGCGTAGCTGCAGCGTCGATTTATGGAAAGCACGAAGTTCGGGTCTAGGATCCGTATAGTACGGACGGAGACGCGGCAAATCAAGCATTCCATTAACCTGCCCTTCGAAAAATACCAAACCACATAGTTTTAGTGAATTACATTTCTTTTTATGTTATTGTTTTAAAGGGCACGAATTCTATATTTCATGTGAGTGATTGTACGCAACGAACCTAATCAAAATTATGTGATGGCTCTCGCGAGATCACAGCTATGTTAAGAACGAGATAGAAAGGAGCAAGGGTCGTTACAGAATGTATATCCAAAAATTTGGTGCTCGCAACGCAAATTGCAAAAAATGCAAACACATCCAAAATCTGCGGCGAGTGGATTGCTTCACAGACAGTAATCTATTTAAAAACGTTCCATTCCGTGATTTTATGGAGCAAAAATGTTTCTATGCACTTTTACCTCATTGCGACTTCACAGGTAGAGATGGGTCGGAAATCACGTCACTGTTATTTTGTCACCGTTATGACCTGTGACAAAAAGTAACATTTCTAAATTCACTGATAAGAAGGTCACTGTTAGCTGTGACCGAGCAATGCTTGGGGTCCAAAATCACTATTACGTCACAATTTCGGTTACCGTGTAACCATATCTAAACAGTTTGTATTTTTTTCTGTTGATATATCATAGAAGTCGTTAATGATGTGAGCTTTTCTTCAGTCTCCCCTTTTTCCCACGCTTAAAGTAGTTTTTCTTTAGTTTTCGCTTTTCGTTCGCTCGTAAACAAAGAATTTAAAGCGAACCGATTGTAGCAGCGATTTTTTCGCTGTTACAAGCGAGACAGTCACTCGCCGTTCAGTTAGTGCTCCGTCTCTCCAATCGTAAACAGTGATTTTGTCACTGTTACAAGTAAGACGGTGACTTACAGTTCCAGATTCTTTACAACTCCGTCATCCCTGTCTTAAACGGTGATTTTGTCACCATTTAAAGTCGCCATTACTTCTGTGGAACTACCATCGTTGTCACTGCGTCAGGAAAATCACTGTTAAGCTCACCTCTATTGAGAGGAGACATCGTCGCTCCGCGAATTGCACCTTACAACGCGCACAAGGAGGACATGGCAGTACCAGTGGCGCCCATATGAGTACTTTTAGGGGGGGCTAAGAAAAATCCTTACCTCCTTCAAGGCTGTCAGACATTTTAGTAAATGTACAAGATACTAAAATACAACAAAAATAATTGATACAATCAATCATTAATATCTTATTTTTGATACAATCAATCATTATTATCTTATTTTTGATACAATCAATCATTAATATCTTATTTTTGATACAATCAATCATTAATATCTTATTTTTGATACAATCAATCAGTAATATCTTATTATTTTAAAAAATGCTTTAAAATGGTTTCGTCTATTTTAGTGTTTTAAATTTATCAAAAATTTGGCTAAACCAGACCTCCCCCCGCCCCTCCTTATGGGCGCCCTTGGCCAGTACTAAGAATGAACTTCCACAAGAAAGATTCCCGGGTGAAAACACTATTAATTAATCGCAGCATGTGTTGCTGTCTTGATCACGTGTGTAACGCCAGCGCTCCATCTCCAGGTGATTGGAAAGTCAAGATCTACTTGCCGATGAAACACAGATTCGCAGGTGTATTTTTTTTTTTTTTTCCTATCTTGACCTCCGACCTCTTCGGTAACTGAGGAGTTGGCTTCATTCAGAGAATCTTTCAAACATCTTGTCGAAGACAGAAAAGAAAACATAACAAACCACTGTTTCACTTAAGAGTAAAAAACTGGGAGAAGATAAACACGCAGCATAAAAATTATTGCAGTTGCTTTAAAACAACATTAAAATATATGTGTACAAACAGAAAAGCGACGCAGTTATGATGTTAAACTCCTACAAGCAGAAAAAGTAAAGGATTTGACCTTCAATCTGTGCATGCGCGGGATGTTGGGAAACGCAATTACGTGCGGGAAGCGACCGTGCGCCAAGCGACTCAGTGGAAAATCGTGCGCGAAGCGACCCTGCTAGTCGAATCATTTTGCTTATATATATACAAATCGTAGTCAAATTATTTATTTACATCTAATTAATTAATTACTTACATCAAGTTTTTTATACTAAATACAAGTTTTTAATATCATTTATATATATGTACAAATCGTAGTCAAATTATTTACATCTCATTAATTAAGTACTTACATCTTCTGAATTTTGTAGCTTTTATCCTTAGTCCAACTTGGTAACATAGCTTAATGCTTTCAGGCATTTTTTAAGGTCTTTAGAATTTCCAAATTCCGCCATTATATTGCGAATGCGTTCGCCTACTTATACATACATTTTCTTCCTTTATGGACTAAGTTCTCCTAATTATTTTAATTGTTGTTTGTGCATCACACGTCGAATTTGGAAATTCTAAGGACCTTAAAAAAATGCCTGAAAGAGTTAAAGCTATGTTACCAAGTTGGACTTAGGGCAAAAGCTACAAAATTCAGGTGTAAGTACTTAATTAATTAGATGTAAATAATTTGACTACGATTTGTATATATATATATATATACGTATGAATAAAATGTTTCGATTAGCAGGGTCACTTCGTCCACGATAAAATATAACAGGGTCGCTTCGCGCACGATTTCCAGAGGGTCGGTTGGAGCACGGTCGCTTCGCGCACGACACCGGGAAACGCGACCTATTTACTGAAACATGGTACCTGTGGACGCGTGAGAGAGAAAGTACAAAGTTCAGTAAGACCAGTGGCGCACCAACTGGGAGGGCCGATGACCCCCCCTCCCATTCCTTGGGCCGACAGAGCTGGAAATTATTACGTCGAAGTTTGAAACAAAAAAATCACGATACGCGATCTACATATACTTCTTAATTATGTACCGTATAATTATAACATGCAATAATTATAAAATAAGTAGTTCTATTAAATAAATTTAGAAAAATCTAATCAGAAAAAGAATTTCGTGTACTGCTTCTTCTAATCATTTAACTTTCTTGTGCTGTAACATTACTAGTAACTGGATAAGAATAAATGTACAAAAGTCAACCTCCTTCTTAATTGTTATGGCGTATGACTAGGGCAAGCCGCCAACTGTACCCGATAACTCGGGTACAGTTGGCAAATTTTGAGCGAAGCTGTTGCAAAATCTAAGCTAATTAAGGCGTCTGTTATAACAAATTCTAAAAAAACGAACGCGTAAAATTTATGACTTCCAGAACAAAAGTACGAAACATTCTAAAAAAGAAATGCCTAAAATTTATCATGAACTACTTTTCCTTCACACCTTCACGTTGGTTGTGATCAGGTTGCGTGTAAACAAAGCGGAAAGTTACACACACAGATCGGGAACCACGTGTTTTTCATTTTGTATCGTGAAATACACAAACTTTCTTTTATTATTATAAATTAAGCAAGTGTTGAGCTAACGGACGGAGACTTTCCATATCTTTGTTTTTCAATTCAAGCGATTTTTTTAAATTAATGTTAGTGAGCCGACTTTTGTGAAACGGTTCGAGTAAAAGGCCATCTATTTTTAATTGAAATTCCTCAATGACACAGAATTTCGGAAATCGGAGGGCGTCAAAACGTGGCCATGGACGATGTCCCATCGCATTCCAAAAATCACGGATGTGTCCTGTCGTAGCTATGCCCGAACAACTAATTTTCCCGATTCTCGTATAGAGAGCACATTTTTCAATTATTATTAAAATTGGTCAGTTTTTTAATCGTCATTATTTTTATACGACACGACCAATCACCACGATACCAACCCCATGTTACTCACCATGTCCTTCCCTTTCTCTGTTGCCTTTCGTGTCACCTTTCTCTGTCACCGTGATCGGCTGAAGATTTTTGTGGGAGATAGGTATCAAACGACTCCTTCTCAAAACCCGGAAAACCCCTAAAAATGCAAGTTTTAGGACCATTATACCTCAATAACACTGAATTTTGGGAATCGGAAGAGGCGTCAAAACCTGACCATGGACGATGTCCAATCACATGCAAAAACACACTGTGATCGGATGTGTCATCTCGTACCTATGCCCGAATAACTAATTGTCTACAGTCTCGTAAAGGGAGCTCCGCTCGGCCATCGCCCTCGCTTCGCTTAATTTTTTTCCCGGTAAATTAAGGGGTCATCCCCACCTTGGGGAAATTCTGTGCGCAACGCCCCCATCCCCCTTGGGAAATTTCTGGATGAACTACTGATTTAGACTGATGTTTTCTTTGAAGCACGGCTGTGTTTCACTTCCCTTTGCTTTCTATTTCGCTTACCCCTAAGATTTTATACTATACGGTGAAACCTCAGTTGTATGGTATTCTAGGGAATGGCCTTAAAAACGTATAAATTAAATTTCAAAATGTTAAACACTATTTTAAAATTTATGCTTTGATGGAGTATAAGATGTTCTTTAATAAATATTTATTTACTTAAAGTCGAATTGGCGGAGAAAGAAAGAAAAAGCGGTACATATTGTAATATATTTTATCGCATTGCAAAAAATTAAACTCATTTGACTACTCTATCTGACTATTAGGGGTATGTAAAAGTTTCCGCCGCACCCGCTAGTGGGCGCTGTAGAGGTCTAACCGGCCGGCGACCCATGCTGTCAGTTCGTACATGAAGCCAAGCATGGCGGTCGATAAAGTTCATTTGCGGCTCTGTTTGTTATTCATATTTAATTTAGGGAAAAGTGCGAGTGAAGCACATACGGTTCAATATGTCAGGCGTATGGCGAAACGGTTATGGGTGAGCAGACGTATCGAGAATGGTTTGCCAGGTTTAAGAAAGGTGATCTATGCTTGGAAGACAAGCCACGTGCATGTAGACAGCAAGAACTCGCAGACGAGGAGCTGGAATCGCTGTTGCAAGAGGATGCCACACAATCGACCACGCAACTGGCGAAACGTTTGAAAGTGGCTCAATCGACGATGGTATGGCGTCTACAGGCCTTGGGAAAGATCCAGAAGATTGGTGAGTTCCGCATACTTTAACGGAGCGTATTATTGGTCCACGATTGGGCATCTGCATGTCGTTGCTGAAGAAGTTTCAAGGGAAGAATTTCTTGTGGAAGGTTGTCACCGGGGATGAAAAATGGGTCTATTGCGACAGCTCGGTGCGCAAGCGATCCTGGGTCGACCCAGGCCAGCCATCAACATCCACTGCAAAATAGGATATCCACGAGGAAAAGATGCTGTTGTGTGTGTGGTGGGATATGCATGGAGTGCTGTACTACGAACTGTTGAAATCGGGTGAAACAATCACTGCACAACGATATAGCGATCAGTTGATGAAACTGAACGAGCAAAAACGCCCATGGACAGGTAAAGGACGCCGCCCAGTCAGCCTGTTACACGATAAAGCCAGGCCACATGTCGGTGCTACCACGAAACAAATCCTTGAACAGTTATACTTGGAGGTTTCGCCGCACCTGGCTTGCTCCCCGGACATTGCACCCTCAGACTTTCATCTGTTTTGCTCTATGCAACATGCCCTAGCCCAACAGTGGTTCACCACAGTTCCGGAGGTGGAAAATTTCGTCACTGCGTCCTTCAGCTCAAAACCCAAGTACTTCTATCACAAGGGCGTTCATTTGTTGCCTAAAAAATGACAAAATGTCATTGAGGCTAACGGCCAATATTTCGTTGAATAAATGTGCACTGGTTTTTTTATTGTTCCTGTCTCCTTGCTCCTTAACAGAAACTTTTGCATACCCCTAATACAAAAATACTGATGCTAGATTAAGTGAAATTGTCACAACTAAGATTCTGGGGCCAGTGCTTTAGTATGGAACTCATGAATTAACAACTACTTTTTTTTTTTCTGCGATTCTGAGTGCAACCAGTTGGAACCAGAATGTTGAATATTTATGATATATCTAGGATTCTATTCTACTACTTCACGAAATGTAGGAGCCACAAAGTTACATCCCAGCGATTTATCGATTTTTAAATAACGCTTATATGTGTGAATCATGAAATTCGAAACCAATATATTTCATCTGAACCGAATGAACTTTGGCCGCACCACGAAGAAACACTATAACGCTGTGCCAACGCTTTCAGAGTTGTAACTTACCGGTTTACGTATAAAAGAATCAAAGAACCGTTTATTTTTTGATAATCTGAAATTCAAAATTTACGCATGATCGCAAAAAGCATGTAAATGAATAACGGAATTTGGGTGAGTCGAAAGTTTTGCAATATTTACATAAACGCAAGTGCTGCGGTGCGATGTCACGTGTTTAAACTATAAACTAAAAGTGTACTACTGGGAAAGGCGGGAGAACCTTATCACATCTCGTCGTGGAACGCAAGAACGGTATCCATCCGCGTCAATCAGCTCTTCTACAGTTTCCTTTCTGATCCCCCCTCTCCACCCACCCACACATCTCACAAGCAGTGGGGGGTCTGGTGGAGACCGAACTGCTTCCCCTACTGCCTGTTTAAGTAACTCTCCCTTCAAGTTTCTTCGAGTTATCAATTTATTGCCTCTGTGTTGTTAATGTTGGGAGAGGTGTATCCCAAGTGGGCAGAAATAGCCGAAAGTGCAAAGCTCTTGATTCAGCAACTTCTCACAACAAATTTATTTATAAAAGTGCTCAAACTTCTAGATTTTTTTAGATAGCAATTTTGTCCGATAAACTGTTGAGCAAACAAAAATGGATTCAAAGCAATAATTCTGATGCTTTTCGCTCTAAACGATAGGGCCTATTTTTCCTAGCGCAGGTAGCTGTTTCGTACCCTTCATAGTGGTTCACTCTTAGGTTGACTCGGAGTATAGTTCAAGTCGCGCACTGCAGTCAGTCGAAAGGGATGTAGAGTGGTAGTCTTTTGCTGTGAACAACATTGCATGTCGTCATTCTGTCTGTGGTTGGGACGTCTAAAAGATGAACAGCCACAACCGGCTAATTAGGGAACTTTTGCTTTACGAGTTCGAACTCTGCCACAACGCTGCTCAGGCAACACGAAACATTTGTCATGCGAAAGGGGAAAGCTCCGTGGACCACAGCACCGCAACCAGATGGTTCAAGAAATTTCGCTCGGGTGACAGAAACCTCGACGATCAGCCAAAGTTAGGTAGGCAAGAACCGTGGATTCGGAGGTAGTGCGCCAAGCCGTAGAGGCAAATCCGACAACCAACACTCAGAGATTATAAGTCGAGCTGGACATATCACAGACCACCGCGGTTCGTCGCCTTCAGGACCTCAACTCGGCAAGGTCTATAGGAGCTGCCGCATTGTCCCCCACGAAATGACGCCAGCTGAAGCAAACCGCCTAGTGGAAGTGTGCACGAAACTCCTAGAAAACCCGCGCTATGTACGTTTCATCAAGAGAATTGTTGCGTGCGATGAAAAGTAGATCTATTTCCGTAATCCTGAGACACAACGGCAGCGGTTGAGCGAGGGCCAGCTTCCAGAATCTGCTACCAAACGTGAGCGCTTCGAGCAAAAAGAGATACTCTGCGTTTGGTGGAATTTC
The DNA here is from genome assembly GCA_039090855.1 of Macrothele yani. Taxonomy (NCBI): domain Eukaryota; kingdom Metazoa; phylum Arthropoda; class Arachnida; order Araneae; family Macrothelidae; genus Macrothele; species Macrothele yani. The sequence goes on along the minus strand of CM076993.1, from coordinate 87,026,070 downwards.
GAGGATAATCCATTACAAATTTTTTCCAGATGGTCGGACCATCAGCGCCAACCTCTACTCTGAACAGCTGGAGCGGATGTATGCCGTTTTGGAGGAGAAGTAGCCGGCACTGGTGAACAGAAAGCGCGCTCTCCTACAGCAGGAAAACGCTCGGCCTGATACCGCGTGAAAGACCCGGGCAAAACTCCAGGAAATCGGTCTACATGCTGAGTGTGGCATCATTGAACTGATGCCACACTCAACATATAGTTCGGACCTTTTCCAGTCGGATTATTATTTGTTCTGGTTCATGTCCCACTTCCTTCGCGGGCAGCGCTTCAACAACCAGGAGGAGGTGGCATCTGGGGTGAAGGAGTTCTTCGCCTCGAAGGACAAGAACTGGGTCTTCCGCGGAATCGAAGAACTGGCAGACAGATGGCTAAAGACGGTGCAACACGATGGCCTATACTTTGAATGCTAGTAAGCTTTCGTCGTAAAGGTACGTATGAAGGGATAAATGATACAAATATTGCAAAACTTTTGGCTCACCCTCTGTATAACCTAGTTAAAAAAAAAGCAATGGAAATTACAGTAAAATAGCAGTACTAACGCAGAATTACGTATAAAAGTGAAAAACGGATAACTGAAAAACGCATAAGCAAGGTTCCACTGTATTTTGTTACAATTCTAGTATATAGAGAAAGAGAAGGTCTGTCTTAAGTACACTAAAACATCATTAAGTAACATATCTTGCAAAGTTTATTCAACGGTAGTGAAAAATCATAGAAATGGATCAATGAAATCAACCGTATCCAGCAATCCACTGCCGGACGAAAGTCTCTTCCACAACTCTCTTGATCTGTTTGCTTCAGTGTCATTGTGGCATATACCATCGAAATTCCTGCATCCATCTCCACTCTCCACATGGATTTCTTCTGGGTTTTTACTTGTCCTTTTGTATCCGGTTTAGTACTTTATTTGTCCAGCGGTAGTCAGTTCTAGCAATACGTCTAGTGCATTCCCTTCGGAAGGTCTCTGCTTTGATCACTATGTCCTCAACTCGTGTCATTTTTCTTATCCACCAGTTCCTTTCCCTATTTTTCTCGGTTAAATCAAGCATGCATCTCTCTAAGTTTCTTCTAGTTATATCATCATCATCAATCCTCAGTCCACTGCTGGATGAATGTCTCGCAAAGTGTGTTCCACATTTCTGTGACTTGAGCAGTTCTTTTCGAAGCCACTTCTACATGCTTTGGAACTTCATTCATCCATCACCCACGGGGTCGTTTGCTGTCCTTTCGTACCCAGTCTAGTATTTCATTTTCTGGTCAGCTATTTCAATATGTCCAGTCCATTGCCGCATGGAGATCTTTGATCATGATATCATTCACTCTTTCCATTTTCCTGATCTATGAGTTTCGCCGCCCTGGTGGCGCAGTGGTCTAAGCGCTGGCTCATGACTATTCGTTCGAGAAGGGTCAGAGTTCGAATCCCGGTGAGGCATGGATGTTGTGTTTGCCGCACGGCACTGGCTCTCTCCCTTCCCTGGAGCCAGTGGCTCTAAATTAGGGAAGGGCGACTGCTTATAGCCAACTAAGTTGCTCACTGTGGTCGTTAAACCTTCAATAAAAAAAAAAAAGATCTATGAGTTTCTATCTTTTTTGGTTACACCAAGTATGCATCTCTTCATGTTTCTTTGAGTTGACTGCAGCATATGTATATCTAAGTTATGGTACATACCTGTGATTCATAAGTGCCGCCCCGGTGGCGCAGTGGTCTAAGGCGCTGGCCTCTGATCATTCGTCCGTAAGGGGTCCGGGTTCGAATCCCGGTCAGGCATGGATGTTGTGTTTGTCTTACGGAACTGGCTCTCTCCCTTCCCTGGAACCAGTGACCCTAAATTAGGGACGGGCGACTGCTCATAGCCCATTGAGTTGCTCACGGTGGTCGTTAAACCTCCAATCAAAAAAAAAAAAAAATTCATGAGTAAGAGCTGGTAAGATGCATTGAGTAAAAACTTTTCCTGCAAAGCATAAATCGTTCTTGAAAATTTTTTACTGATTCTTTCAAATGCACTGCAGATCTTTACTTTGATCAGCGGTCTAAAAGCTAGCTTCTGACCATTCCTCCGAGGTGGGTCTGGGTTCGAATCCTGATGATGAATGGATGTTGTATTTGTCTTACGTCAATGGCTGTCTCCCTGCCCTGGAACCAGTGGCTCTAAATTAGGGACGGGCGACTCCTTATAGCTCGTAGAGTTGCTCACTGTGGTGGTTAAAACTAGAGCTGGAGACACTGTCGATCGTGCTATCGATAATATCGACAGCTTAACCCAGATCTGCATATCGATAGTGTGTCGATATTTTTCTTAGTTATTCACCCTTTTTTGATTTTGTAAGTGGTATTGATAATTGGAAGCTCAGTCGCTGGTGTCAAAAAATGGAGCACCGCAATGTTGTTACATGATGAGAATGCGAGGCTAAAGTTAACTGTAACCGAGTGGGTAAAGTGTTACGTTACGTTGCTTCTGTATTACGTTGTTTCATATGTGAAATCGAGCTCAAATTAAAAGTGCACTTTGAAGTGAGATAAAGACAAAGTCAAAGCATTGCTATCATTATTTGCACTGAAAGTTAAAACGTGTGTTAGTTGCTGAAGCAGTTATTTAAATGATGATTTACGTTCAGCTTGCCCTTCAACAAAGCATATAGTGCGCAGCCATGCAGTAATTAGACTTGATAACGCACGAAAAAAATGACAAGGGAATGGAATGTAGAAAAAAAAATATTCTTTTGTAACAGAATTATCTGAACAGAAAAATAACAAAATATCATATCGAACAGAAAATAAGAATTAAACAACTTAAAATTAGCTCGTGTTTCATGAAAAACATTTTATCGTAACTTTCGATCACGTACAAACATTTGATAGGGCATCGCCTTAAGTTAAGCTTCAAAGTTTATCTGAGCTTATAGTTTGATAAAATTGAAAAGTAAGCAAGGTTGTTGTGAGCGTTTGTGTGTAGTTGACTTGCAAAAACACTGCATAGATCAAAAGCTTCACCTACAGTGAAACACGAGTCACCCAAGTAAAGTTCAATGAGTTGTTACTTACAGCTAATCCTTTATTGCTGTCAAAATTCACTTGATCATTTGCACTTCAACAAGGTGAAATCACGAAACTTGGGTTAATATCCACAATAACGCTTGACTACGAAACAGAACACTGTGATTAAAGTTGAACCTGTGGCCTTCAAAAATACTAGAATTGCAATTAAACAATCTCGTATCCAAAAGGAGTATTTATTAACATTCACCATCAAAATCCCGCTTTCCACAGATCAGATCATATCTAGAGGACTTTAGGAAAGGAGTGTCTGACCCCAGATTTTAAACAACCCTTAGAAATAGGAAGCTAGGATATTTGGGCTAGAGTGCTCGATAGGAAAGTGACACAGAAGCAAAGGTAGAAAGGGGGGAAGAAGACGCTCTTATTTATTACTCGGGGGCCAAACCCCTTTTCACAGCTACTGCGTAGCCATTACATCTCATGTCTTGTTCTGTATCTATCAAATACACACGTCACTTATACAGACCTCATGGTGTTGCCAAACCTCCATTCAAGTGAGAGAGAAGATATCACGTTAAGTTTGGAAAGTGCAAAAGGGAAGAAACTCAAATTTGAAAAGGAACTAAAAATGAAAGTTAAAATAGAATATACTTTATATTTGTCAAAATTGTTCTACGTCATGGTTGTTAAAATTGTTCCCCAGTACGAAAAGCGGTTTATCTACTCAAATGTTATCAACACGCTATCGACAGCACTGTCTTCCTAACGATTGTTATTTCTTAACTGTCGGAAATTATCGATGGTCGCAACTATCAATAGTTTTCCAGCTCTAGTTAAAATCTCAAACTAAAAAAAAAAAAAAAAAAAAAGGGAAATTCGATGAATTCAGCTTTTCGGCATTACAACGGATTGCACTTTCATTTTTTTTCGGCACACCGTAATATGATGCACCCACGTTACTAATTGCATTCTTGACTGCGAAAAATCGAATGCTCCTTCTCAGTTTAAACGTTTTGTCAGCGTAAATGCTACAATACGCCTGGAGATTAGACACAACGCGCTATTTGCTCGGAGTTACGGGACCCTTATCAGATTGCGATTTTCTTATTAAATCTTAACACGTTACTGAGATTTACTGCGTATGTTACGCCTTATACGGCCCATCGCGTTCGCCAAACGGCCTTCGGTTTCGATAACAAATTTTGCATACCGCAGGCTCGCTCTGGATATTACTTTACGCTTGTTAGGCACAACAATGATTTTATCGGCACATTCCGTTGAGGTGGTAGCCAAAATATGATCTAATTTTCACTCTCAGAAGCCCCGTAACGCCGCCCCTTTGGAAGACTGAAAGTGACATTTATTTATGACTTATCAAATGATTGCTTTTTAACGACGCAATAAAGAGAAATGCTCCAGAGTCAGCTTAACTCTTCGCATCGGGAGGGCTCACTTACTGTTTAATGCTGCTCATTATCAGACAAGGGAATGCCGACGCTTATCGAATCGGTTATCTTAATTGGGTACCAAACGGAAAATCTTTCTTCCCCAGTCTTGCACTTGCATCAGAACAACGCCAAGAATAAGGGATTAAGATTTCCTAACTCTGATACCTTTTTAACTTTTAAGCATACGTGCGAAAATATATATACATACGTACGAAAGCATGCCTTGATGTGCGTATTGTGGGCGCCTGTATGCGAGTGCGCGCGTGCGAGCTTTGCAAAAGTCAAATATTGACTCTAGCTCTTAGGTGTCGGTAGGAATGATTAGTGATAGATGACTTCTTTTCTTTATTGAAAATGTTTCGGCGATGAAAACGCCCTGGAGAAATGTTTGTATTATTAAAATATGAGACACCCAAACATCCGAAGAAGCGTTTGAATGTTTGGGGGTGAGGGTAAAAATTTGTTTCTTCTTCTTTCTTTTTAATCTTTTCCGCGCGAATACTTTGATTGTTATAATTGGTATTGGTCACAACATATTTCCTACTTAGTTGCGCATGTTTCTTAAAGACGGCAGCACGATGCATATCTCATACCAGTCATAACACTTCCTCTAGCTGTACCGTGTTATGTGAGTGTGTAAGAGGAATGAAACTGTGTATCACAGTAGGGAAGACCGGATGGAGCTTGCCATTCATCCACCATGTTTGCTAGATATGGGACGAAGTGCCCTTTGGTTCTTCCTGATGAAGAAAGATGAACTTCCTGCAAGATTTCGAAGTTACTAAGAATCAATCGTAACATTTCTTCTAGCTGCACCACGTTATATATATATATATATTTATAAAGGGAATGAAGCTGAGTATCGGTAAGGAAGACCGGATGGGGCTTTTCTGACATCCAGCCTGGTTGCCGGATCTAAGACGAAGTGCCCTTTTGTTCTTCATGATGAACTTCGTGCAAGATTTCTAAGTCACTCAGAATTAGTCGTAACACTTCCTGTAAGTGTACCACGTTATATATACACACAGCCGAGTCACATTATTGTGACCACCTCCTACTTTTGACGTCAACAGCGCGTAGCTAATGAAAGAAGGCACGTGTCGTGAACTAGCTTGGAGGGTATAAAAGGTGTGCTGTAGGCATTCTGAAAACATATCGCTCGTTGCTGTCATGGATAAAAGCTACGATTTATCAGATTTGCAAAAAGGGATGATTATCGACTTTCGCGCCAAGGGTGGCAGTATTTCTGAAACAGCGCAGTTTGTTAACTGTTCACGTGCTGCTGTTTTTAAAGTTTATCGTGATTGGGGAAATTGCACCATTGCGAATAAGCGATGTGGAAACTACGGAGCACCACGTGCCATTGGTGTAAGAGGTGAACATCGGCTGCGAAGGTGCGTGAAGGCCGATCGACACGCTGCAATGGAGCAACTCAGTGGCCGAATGAGGCAGGGGGCTACCGAAAGTGTGTCTAAAATTCAGCGAACCCTGCTGCGTATGGGGCCCCGATGCAGACGGATGGGCACTGCGCCTCTGCTAACGAAGGTGCATCGGCAGAAAATGCTTCATTTGCACTGTAGTATCGGAATTGGACCTCCACTGATTGGCAAAATATTGCCTTCTCCGATGAGTCACGTTTTCTGCTTCGAACAGATGGACGTAAGGCGAGAAACATCGGAGAACAAACAATCTTCAACCATTGCTGGAAAGACACAAACTGGTGGGGCAGCGTTATGGTATGGGGAATGTTTTTGTGGTATTCTCTAGGTCCACTCACACCTGTGGAATGCAGTACGGACCGAATTCGTTATGAATCCATCCTTGCAGACCACGTACACCCATACATGCTGATTGTCTTCGCTGGGGCGGATGGGATCTTCCAGCACGACAATGCGACGTTTCATACAGCTAGAAATGTTCGAGAATGGTTGGAAGAGCACGATGAATACTACAAAGTACTTCTCTGGCCCAGTAATTCCCCAGACTTAAACCCAATTGAGCATATGTGGAACCACCTCGATCTTGCTGTTTGCTCTATGGAACCTCCACCACGCACCTTCCATGAGCTGTCAGATGCACTGCAGTTAGAATGGCTTCATATACCCGTGAACACCTTCCAGCACCTTATTGAGTCACTCCCAGCCCGTCTAGCTGCTGTCCGCGCTGCATACGGCGGTTACTCTGGATATTAGCTGGTGGTCACAATTATGTGACTCGACCGTGTGTATATATACTATACGTAGAGTGAAACTGAGTATCGGTAGAGAAAACCGTATGGAGCTTGCCTTGCATTCACCATGCTTGCAAGATCTGGGACGAAGTGCCTTTTGGTTCTTCCTAATGAACAAAGATGAACATCGTGCAAGATTTTGAAGCCACTCAGAATCCGACTTAACACTTTTTCTAGCTGTACCATGTTGTATATGAAAAATATAAAACATGGTATATAAAAATATATCATTATCATCAAAATATATATATACTGTATATGTCACTCTGCTTAGCTCAATAAATATTACCTGTATCAGTCTCAATGTTTAATCATTTATTGTTCCTGGTAACCTTTACCTTCCTCTCAATTAGCATTACAATCCGACACGTCCTTCTGGGTGCAACTATTTTTTTGACGATGAGTGTATATAACACTTTATCCTCATTGGTGTATGCACTATGTTCATTCATTGAACTGATACGAGTATTTCTTTCGTATTCTCTTGTTAATGTATATGAATTGTTACTGTGATCGGGAAAAGGGGCTCTTCAAGTCGTAGCTACTTTTTGCCTGTCATCCACTTTTTAAAAAATATAAAATGGCGAAAATGATTTTTAAAGATCATTTTCGCCATTACTGAAAAAAAAAAAAAAAACAATAACTTTTTTCTGGAAAAAAAAAAAATAATGACTACCCAAAATTGCTTTTCTTTTCATAGGGCCGCGGGTAGCCTAGTGATCAGCGTTCGTGACTGCCACGAAGATAACCTCAGGTTCGATCCTGGGCAGGTGCGAACGCTCGAACCGCTGAATACCCGCCATGCGTCGGATGAGCACGTTAAGCCATCGGACCACGGGCACTCCCCACCCGGCAATAAATATGTGCGTCTTCCTCCCTCTTTCTGCCTCGCTTCCGTGACACTTTCCTATTAGGCACTCTAGCCCAAATCTCCTAGATTCCTATTTCTAAAGGTTGTTTAAGACCTGGGGTCAGGCACTCCTTTCCTAAAATTCTCTGCATATGATCTGATCTGATCTTTTTTTAATACTGGGTTGCAGATCGCTTAGTAGTCAACGTTTGTAACTGCCGCAGAGGAACTTCAGGTTCGATCCCAGCCAGGTAAGAACGCTCGAACCACAAAATATCCGCCGTGCGTCGGATGGGCACGTTAAGACGTCGGACCCTGGGTACTGGCCCTCCGATAATAAATAAGGGCGGCTTCCTCGCTTCCGTGGCACTTTCCTCTAGCCCAAATCCTAGCTTCCTATTTCTAAGGGCTGTTTAAAGACCTAGGGTCAGGCACTCCCTTCCTAAAATCCTCCACATATGATCTGATCTGATCTTTTAGTACTTCATTTGGGGCTACCGTCTAACATTCTTAGCTATCTATTTAACCAATTTTACATGAAGTTTCCCCAAAAGAATTTGAGTCGTGTGTCCCTTCGCAATGCGGCGATTGAGTCGGCTATCAGTACGACCCTTGTTATGGGCCTGGTCTCAGTCCTAATGAGGATCAGTTGTCTCTCCCAATGGAGATTCGTACCCACTTTTACTAACCAGCATTGAATTTCATTGATGTGAGACGGATTCTTGAATGTTTTGAAATTACTGAGTAAAATTTGGCGTGTTTATATGTGTGTAAAAGAGAGCGAGAAATTTGGTTGTAAATCTTCTCATCACACGCCGTAAAAAGTGGGAAACTCTATCTAGTGTGATATGGTATAACTAAATTTTTGGCCATGTGGTCCTGCATTTCATTAATTGAATAAAATGTAAGATTTTCACTTTGAAATTCAGTTTAAAAGATTTTCTGAAATTCACGACCCGCTTTCCGTCATTTGTTTCGTGAATTAGCGAAGCATATTTCTGATGCAAGATTTTCCGTGAAACAGAAAAAAACCTGAATTTCACGAACTTTTCGTGCCACGGGAAACCTCTGAATTTTCAGAAACCTTTTCGCAGTTTCTTTCTTATATTGGCGATAAATTACCGTTTTAGCGATGTGTTAACGGAAAATTCTGAATTTTCAGAAACCTTTCCGCAGTTTCTTTCTCGTACCGACTGTAAATTACCGTTTTAGCTACGTGTTAAAGGAAAATTATGATTTTTCAGAAACTTTTTCGCAGTTTCTTTTTTATGTTGGCGATAAATTACCGTTTTAGCGATGCGTTATCGGAAAATTCTGAATTTTTAGAAACCTTTCGACAATTCCTTTCGTATATTGACGGGAAAACTCCGTTCTCACGTTTTTCCGTATCCCTATGATGAGAAATTACCGGTAATAGGAGCGATTGGTCAGATGATTAACATTTGAGTGTCAATCGTCTGTCGAATTTTGAAGTTCCGTAGCGAGATCGGATATTGTGGATAGCATATCGCGTGAATTTTGTTTATTGTGGCACAGGATATTTCTTCTCCTCTCCCCTATTTTGTGCACCAGTTATTTATTATATATTGTATTACTGTAAGAAACCCGGTATTTAACTTATTATACGATGTCTATGTATCAGTCTTTGGACAACTTAAGACAAAAGCTATTATAGCTATCAAGAATAAATTTTATAATTAGGAGGTTGTTTTTGTTGTTGTTGTTGTTGTTTTTGTGAAATAATAGTATAAGAAAGTGCATTTCTCGCTTTTTAAAGATAACTGAAAGTCATTGTCAGTTTGAAAAAATCGATTTGCAAAGCATTTTGTTGCTTCAAAAAATCACGATGAAAAATGCTTCTTTTGTGGAAAGTCCTGCTACAGGAGAAAAAATATTACCAACCTGTTCAGAAAAATAATGAGCTCTAACAGAAAATAAAGTGACTAAATCACTCGCATTAATGACAAAAAAAAAATAAAAAATAATAATAATCGCCGCTCAGTTTGTGTTACGTTGTACGCGATTCGGATTTTCGAGCGTTTGTGGCTCAGTAGTTAAAAGCGTACGTTGCCTCTTGAATCAACCCAAACGACGGGGTTTCGATCTGGACGGCAAGGGCCGAAAAATGCAGGGTCGTCAGTTTTGCAGAATTTCAGTTTAAATAGGGAAAAACTCGAAACGGGTTTTTTTTTTCGAAGTAAACGGAATTTCTGACTACGGAAAATCTGTGGAAAATACGGAAATTAAAATAAACGGGCACTTTTAAAAACTGAAATTTCTGAAAAAGACGGACACCTACTGGCAACTTTGCTGCACGTTATTTTCAGGAATTTTCCGTGAATTCACACCACTTAATTTTTTACAGTGTTCGTTCATGAGAATCCGTTGTATAGATATCATGTTCACCCCCTTGTACGTATAGAACAACGGTTTGTGCCTGGTTTGTAATTGTAATTAAACCTTAGAAAGCAAGGAGTGGAACACCCTAATAACGATTAAAAAAACAAAGGGAAAGTTAAAACATTAAATAGAATAAAGCAGCGTTTTACACAACACGACTGTACACATGATCGATATAATCTGATGTAGAATATGCGGCATCGAACACTCCTCAAAAAAATGTAATCTTTTTCTCAGTTTCACGTGAAATGTCATTTTTCTAATGTCGTATTAGTATTATAATTAAATTCAAAAAGCGAAATGTTGAACTGCAGTTTATGTTGGATGTGCAGAGACAAGAGGACTTTGAAACGAAACTCCTTGGGACTTAAATATGTTTGCAATCTTTAGCGACATGGTGGAAGCTGCATATGCCGAGTAAAAGAATAAAATCTAGCATTCGCAGTACATAAACATTTCATGTGGGATTATGTGCTAATACGTCAAAGCATTTTCGTATTTTTTTTTTTTTTTTTTGATTGGAGGTTTAACGACCACCATGAGCAACTCAATGGGCTATAAGCAGTCGCCCGTCCCTAATTTTGGGTCACTGGTTCCAGGGAAGGAAGAGAACCAGTGCCGTAAGACAAACACAACATCCATGCCTCACCGGGATTCGAACCCGGACCCCTTTTGGAAGAATGATCAGAGGCCATCGCTTAGACCACTGCGCCACCGGCCATTTTTCGTATTTGCTAGACACTGCAGAATTTTTACTAAGAGGCTGATATGAGAGCATGAAAAGAGGCAAGTTAGCTGAAGCTAAATATGGCTACTGTAAATATTTAAGTTAGTATAAGTTACGATAAATCGTAATTCTTTTTTAATGGTTGCGTTTAATTCCTTCTCTTGTTTACAAGAACAATAATTAAGATGGGGAATGTCTTCAAAAGATTTGCATAAAGGTAAAATTATCGTCGGATTACTTATTGAATCTGCATGAAATGAGTGGAAAAGGTTGTGTTTATAGTTGTTGGTCTTTTGATATTTAAATTATTTTTCCTTTAATGTGATTATTTTTATGTGCATGAAGTATCCTTTGAATTCACGGGAAGAGTGCCATTTTGAGAATGCGTTGCATGATTTGCTGTAATCTCTTAAAATACCATCTCCTTACCCATGCGAATTTTCATTTATTATTATTATTTCTCTTGTCCACTTTCTTGACCAGGGCCGGTGAAAAGGCGGAGACATTCATTGCAAGCCTGGAAATTCAGGAATTTTCTGGTGATATGGCCGGTTTGTAGAATGACTGCCGTTGTTTGATAGATTGCTTCATCCAATTCAGAATGACTGGATTGGATGAAGCTGTCTCTGTGGCAATCCAAATTCCTCGAAATTTTTAAGAAAGTTATTTGGTACCACTGTGTTTTCCTAAATGACAACTGGTACGATCTGAGTTATGCGTTGTTTCCTGATCCTTTGGATTTCCATTCGCAGGTTCTCATATTTCGAGATTTTCTCAGATATTGTTCTTTGGATATTTTCTATCAGTGTGCCATCTTCGATTTTTTGTCCACAATTACATTGTCTGGTCGAGTGTGATGAATAGTCTTGTCTGTGATGGTAGGTTTTTTCCAGTACATGATGTAAATTTGATTTTCGAGAGTAGGCTCTGGTTGGTACTTGTGATAAGGTAAAGTATATATAACCTTGGATAAGGCCATAGTTAACGCCAAGCTCTTGATGTAAGGATCTTGGCTACCTGGTCGTGTCTGTTAAGGTATTGTTTTGAAGCAAGAAGAGAGCAGCCGGATAAAACGTGTTCTACGGTTTCATTGGCTTATTTAACGCCAAGCTCTTGATGTAGGATCTTGGCTACCTGGTAGTGCCTGTTATGGTATTGTTTTGAAGCAGGAAGAGAGCAGACGGCTAAAATGTGTTCTATGGTTTCATTGGCTTATTTAACGCCAAGCTCTTAATGTAGGATCTTGGCTACCTGGTGGTGTCTGTTATGGTATTGTTTTAAAGCAGGAAGACAGCTGCCGGCTAAAATGTGTTCTATGGTTTCATTGGCTTATTTAACGCCAAGCTCTTGATGTAGGATCTTGGCTACCTGGTGGTGTCTGTTATGGTATTGTTTTGAAGCAGGAAGAGAGCAGCCGGCTAAAATGTGTTCTATGGTTTCATTGGCTTATTTAACGCCAAGCTCTTGATGTAGGATCTTGGCTACCTGGTGGTGTCTGTTATGGTATTGTTTTGAAGCAGGAAGAGAGCAGCCGGCAAAATGTGTTCTATGGTTTCATTGGCTTATTTAACGCCAAGCTCTTGATGTAGGATCTTGGCTACCTGGTGGTATCTGTTATGGTATTGTTTTGAAGCAGGAAGAGAGCAGCCGGCTAAACCTGTTCTATGATTTCATTGGCTTTTCCACACATTCTACTGGTGTCATAATATGCAACTTTCATTATGTGTTTCTTGTAGTTCTAGGTTGCGATAACACGACCTTGAATCCCAATGAAGAATGCCTCGGTTTCTGGATGAAGCTAATCTTTTTTTAACCATTATAGTGAGGGGGTTTTCTTTGTGTTTTTCAGGTTTCTAAGGATATCGGATATTTACCACGCAGAATTTTGCTTTTCCTACTTTCCCGGGGAACTGAATTGTTTCCTGATGGAGGCAGGAACTGAGAAGTACTGTTTTGAGTTGTTTCTCTTGTTTTCTGCGGATATCTGACATATTTTTTAGCTCCATTCCTCCTTCTTTTCCTTTGAGATATAGCTTTTTAACTCTCGATTGTGGATGGTGGTATTGGTATTTGGTTAAAAGTCTTCTAGTGAGTCTGTCAAGTTCCTGTAGATTAGCATTAGTCCATTTAAGGATCCCAAAAGAGTACATTTAGAAATGCCCAGGAGTTGTTAGCAATAATTTTATTTCTGGAACATAATTTAGTGTTCAGAATTTTTTTAAGGCGATTGATGTACTTTGTTGGAAATTCCGTTTTAAGTGTTGCTGTGATTTAACACTTAATTTACCCGTGTTTCTAGATACTTATAATAGGTTTGATCTTTTTTAAGGTTGTCAGTCAATTGATTTTCTGAGGGTGGAGTTTTGAGCGATTTTTCCTCTCTTGATATTCAGTATCGTTTGATTATTGTTATTATTATTATTTTACATTTTGTTTTACGAAGAAAGCGAGCAAAATGCATGAAACCATTTTTAAAAAAGTTTGCGTAAGCAACCAATAACCCTTGAAATATTTCAAGTGGTCCAGATTTTTGAATTGCGTTATTAATAGCTAGTAATGCACAAGGAGCGGGGGTACAACAGAAGTTCTCCCTTCTTTCTGTTCCGGAGAGAGAGGTGATCGGGCGTGCTGCCGTAGCTCTTCGTTTGTCCACTAAAGTCCCGGCCAGGGAGAATCCTTTCGCACTCCTTAGTAGAACTCATTGAACTGTCACATTCTCGCTGTTTGGCTGTTTGAGTAGAGGCCCTCTTTTGGAACACTTCCGACCAAAGACGCATGAACTGAAACAAATTACCTTTCTCAGTCCCTACTGAAATTCTCTTAAGCTATTCCCGACTTTCGAAAATATTTCTTGGTAACAGCTGCTTCATTTGTTAATAATGATATTCATTTTATATTCATTTATTATGGGTGTGCTTTGAAGATCAAATAGCGGAACTTCATGCCGCGTGCGAACAAAAATTTTTTCGCGTGCCATAGGTTCGTTTTCTAGCCCTGGTTTAATTTTACACTTTCTTAGCTATTTAATATTTGTCTAATCTGATTATTTTTGTTGCGCAGTTACTTAAAGTCACAGGTCATGTCCTAACGTCGGTTCAGTCGTATCTTTTGTTTACACTAGACGCGACAAAATGAATAAAATAATGATCACTTACATTTTTCTGTACTGTTCTTGTCCAATTCAAGCTTGTGCTGACATGTACTAAGTGACTTGGCGTAGAGGACGTAATACTACTGAGATGACGAATGTGTCAAATCGACAGTGAAGCGGCAATAAGAATGCCGACGTAGTTCAGGTGAGAGAAGAAGACGTGTGTTCGAATCTCATCACCAGCAAAGAGGTTACTTTACGCTTAATACATTTGAAATTGAAGTTACATACAGGTAACTCTGGATACATGGAAGAATTGTTAACAGTTTTCTCAAGGAAAATATACAGGGTGTCCCACTCGCTACCGAACCTGGCATTTCTTTAATAATATTAACACCAATGAAGATATTGCAGCGAAATTTGATGTGGATTTACCTCATTTCGTGCTAAGTGTGATGACATCACAACATGTGCTGGATGGAAGTGGCCACCATTTGCGTCCAAACAGTATTGAACCCGGTGCTGTCCGCCAGCCAGCCGGACGCGCCTATCTGTTGCTTTGTTATGCCATCCCACACCAAACACCGATTTTCACACACACACAAAAAAATAAATGGTGTTTGGTGTGGGATGACCCGGCGCCGCATAATAGGTCCCATCTTCTTCGATACAACCATCACAACTGCTGCATATATGGAAATCTTCAACACCTTTGTAAATCAACTGGACGACGAAGAACTCTCCATTGGATATTACCAGCATGATGGAGCGACATCACACACCAGTATGGCCGAAATTCCGTCCTTTTTCGGCAACCGCGTCATTTCGAAGGGTTGCCCGATATGACACCTCCTGGCTACTTTCTAATTTGGATATCTAAAAGGGAGAGTTTACCAAAAGAAACCGCGAACCATATATGCCTTGAAAGTAAACATCACCGAAGAAATTCAGGCAGTGATGGTGGACGTACTGGCAAGGACTTTGCACAATATGGAGCGCCTGGTTCAATGCAGTCTGGACACAAATGGTGGCCACTTCCAGCACATGTTGTGATGTCATCACATTTCGCACGAAATGAGGTAAGTCCACTTCGAATTTCGTTGCAATATCTTCATTGGTGTTAATATTATTAAAGGAATGCCGGGTTCGGTAGCTAGTGGGACATCCTGTAGGAACAAACGTTTTTAATAACACCAATAATTAAACTTCGAAGAAATAAAAGTTTGTTGACTGAACAGCAACGAGTCACAAGGCTCAATCACTCATGCTACACACATTCATTGCTCGAGGAATGACCTTTTATCTACTTCCAGGGGCGGATTGGCGGCCGCAAAAGGGCACAGGAAAGTGTTTTGCAAAAGGGCCTGCTCTGTTGTAGTTCTGCAGTACTATTGTATCACAACTGAAACTCACTTTTTAAAATTGTACTGCAATTTTTCTGTTGTGGACAGTCGCAATTAGAAATTTAAAGTTTAAATATCGTGGCGAACAGATTCTTCATTTAGTGATCATATATTCGTCTGTGTTTCAATTACAAAACTTACATTTATGCTGCGGTTATGTATTGTAAAGACACCTTACTAAATAATGTAAACAAAACATTTTGCAACTTCATGTTGAAATGATATCTCCGTAAATGCCTTCATTTGCAGCACTTCTCAGTTATCACAAGGAGCGTAGGCTGCCTAGGTAGAACATTTCTGGGGAAAGGGATCGTATATGAACACCCCTGCAGAAATAATGTTACAGTTATTTCAAAATAAGTTCTTGATATTATTAGCTTTCACTCTGAACTCTGTGTTGTCATATAGTGGATAGTATTGACAGAGCGAGGGAATGTGAATTTCCATTGTGCATGGCTTTTATCTATTATGAAAAGGCCTTTGATTGGGTGAAACCATCAGCAGTTACAATGGCTTTGAAATCCTGCGGTATTGAAGATGCATACATTAATATTATTAATAACACCTATGAAAATGCAAGTGCAAAGATTCAGCTCTTTGAGAATACAGTACCCATAAAAATTGGAAAGGGAGTGAGACAAGGTGACACCATATCTCCGAAGCTCTTTAATGCCACATTGGAAAATGTCTTTCAATCACTGGAACTGGGAAAACAAAGGGATATAGATTAATGGAGATTATCTAACCCCCTTCGTTTTTTTTTTTTTTTATTGGAGGTTTAACGACCGCCGTGAGCAACTCAATGGGCTATAAGCAGTCGCCCGTCCCTAATTTAGGGTCACTGGTTCCAGGGAAGGGAGAGAGCCAGTGCCGTAAGACAAACACAACATCCATGCCTGACCGGGATTCGAACCCGGACCCCTTACGGACGAATGATCAGAGGCCAACGCCTTAGACCACTGCGCCACCGGGGCGGCACCTTCGTTTTGCTGATGACGTAATCATTTTTGCAACTACCCCTTCAGAACAGCAGAGTATGATCCAGGAACTTGCTGACAAGAGTAAAGAAGTGGGATTAAAAATGAACTTTCAGAAGACAAAAGTGATGTTCAATGCTTTTACAAGAAATGAAGATTTATCGATTGATGAAGAAAAGCTGGAGATAACAGACACGTACGTTTATCTTGGATAGCAGATATCAAGTGAGGGTCACATTGATGAAGAAATTAATCAGCATATAAAACTTGCCTGGAGAGCTTTTGGAAGAAACAGCATAATTTTCAAGAGCAATATGTCATTATGTCTTAAAAGAAAAGTGTTTGATCAATGCATCCTTCCAGTGGTTACGTATGGTGCAGAGACGTGGACCTTAACTAAAAGAGACATACAAAGGCTGCAGACAACTCAAAGAAGCATTAAGAGATGCATGCTTTTTGTAACCATGAGAGATAAGAAGAGGAACTTATGGATCCGAAAAATGACAAGAGTGGAAGACATCATGATCAGAGTTGAAATGGCAATGGGCTGGACATGCTGCTAGAAGGACAGACCATCGATGGACAGCCGAAATATTAGATTGAATTCCAAGGGACAGGAAAAGACCCAGAAGAAGACCACATGGGAGATGGGTGGATGAAATTCGAAAGTATGCGGGAGTAACATGGAGAAGACTGGCACAAGACAGACCGTTGTGGAAGAAACTTGGGGAGACCTTCCGTCCAGCAGTGGATTGATAATGGTTGACAATGATGATGATGATGACATCCCATAATGATCATTATCTAGCATTGTTCTGCGACTTTATCAAACATGGGTGAGTATTTTCACTACTTTAACCAAAGTAGTGAAAAAAATTTAGCCCTGTTTAGCCCCTACCCCAATGCTGTTAACATACGTAGATTGTTGTGCCTCTCGATTTTTCCTGATGCCGGGCCCTTCGAAACATTTCAGAATGAAATGAATGGTCAAAGAAACTATAGAAATAGACAGACATCCCTTCCCCACTCCGCAGTTGAGAAATCATCGGTTAATTGCACGGGGTGGAAGGAGTGGGAGTTTGGAAGAGGAGATTTTTTTTAATGCTTAAACAGATTAATTATAGTTTTCGGGATCGTTTGGGCCCGGGCTCTATCTGGAAATATAAAATTCGGTCTCGGGCGGCCTAGGGTTGACATACTCCGGGATCACAGGCTCTTAAAATTGAGCCCGAACTCCGCTCTTATGAGCACAGCACTAATGACTCCTACAACCAACGGGAGTAAAATCAACTACCTCCCCCTTCCTTGGGGAATACATTCTCGTTCCTCAACTACTAAGTGAACCCAGAAGTTCGCAAACACACATGGCCCATCTATTGTAGTTGGGATTCTAGCAGTTGTCTGGTGAGAGGATTTTTTTCCCTAATTCAAAATAGAAGGGTTTTTTTTTCCCCGCTTGTTATAATTACATTATGTGTATTTCGTATATAAAAAAGTGTTGTGGTTCAATTGTGTGTTTAAAACAACTGAACTGAAAACATTTTTATGAAAGTAAGAAAGAAAGAGACAAAATATACGGAAGGGGCCCACCGGGAAATGTCCCGGTGAGCCAATACGCCCCTGTCTACGTCTCACTGTCTTGTCTGCCTGCCAGGAGTTTCATGAAAAAGTAAGCTCTTAGCGATATGATGTTAAGTGAGAAAAGGTTCAGAAGTAACGTAATTAACATAAGAACACAGAACCAAAATGGAACGTTATATTAGAGCATATACGCTGAAGCATTGTGCGTGTGTGTGTATATAAAGATTTATATCTCTACGCACACAGATAAAACATGTGTAAATTATATACTGAAACACTTATTTAAAAAAAACATTCACATTTCCTCTGTGCGCACAATTAAAAATTCATATAAATAATATATTTGAAACACTCATTTAAAAAGTTTCCAGGTTTCTTCGTCAAAACATTAATTTAAAATTCTGAGGACATTTTTCTTTCGCGTCACCCATAGATGAGTAGTTCGAAAATACGAAACCATGTCGTTGGGGAAAGTATTTTTTTTTTTTTTCGCATAAATTTTGCTCAGCGTTCCCGAACGTTTTTGCATATTTCTTGTTCTCCCGTTTATGAAACTGCGTTGTTCATAATTTTGGAAAAACATCCTTAATTTGGTGCCACTATATCCAGGTAAGGGACAGAGCAAGCGCAATCAAACAAGCACTCCGCTAATGCTTAATCCGGCTCTCGAACCAAGGTCTATCTCGAATGAGCGAACCGAATGTTTGGAAATCACTGTAATCCCAGGTAAAATTCAGGTTATCTTTTAAAGGTATGTGATTGTAATTTATTCTACAATACGAAACAGTCGAGCTATATTCTTGATATGAAATATAAACTTTTCAGTGATGGCGCATTAAAGAAACAAACGGACAAGTTGTCGTGAGCTCAGCGTCTTGTGACTACGTAAATTCCCGAATGAAGTAATCAGTTAACATCATAGATATTAATGGAAAATAATTCTTGAAACAATTATTCTTCAGAATTACATCGTAGTCAAACAAAATGTCGTTATCGGGCTACTGCTTCTCATGCACCTATCTCTTCAGAAAACTTAAGAAACTTCGTTGCCCTTGAGCTAGAATCGAAACCAGATTGCTCGATTTCCGTTCGAGCTTCAGTTGCTTTGAACTTCATTGTCCTTGGGAGTGTAACGTTGGCATGCTCGAACGCTAATACGGTTGGATTCCCACTTCACCAGGATGCAGTGTACAAGTTCTCTGAACAGGTGGCCGCATTGAAAACATTAAAAAATTCGGTGACAGAAGTAATCAGCGTTTGTTAAAAGTATTACTTTGTGTTTCGTTTCAACCCACGAAATACACCGGTGCCAAAAGTAACGTGATAACAGTATGCAAATTTTTAACTGGCGCTGCCGTCGTATAAAGGCTTCGACCCACGCAGCGATTTTTATCAGTTGCGAGGTGTAATCTCGTGAGTCAGGTTGAACAACCGCCAGTAGGATTATGGCAAGCTGACGTGAACTATCGGAGTTTGAACGAGGCATGGTAGTGGGAGCCAGACGGATGGGACATTCAATTTACGAAGCTGTGCGAACATTCAACATTCCTCGATCCACAATGTCACGTGTGTGCCGAGAATACATCATGGAAAGCATTACCACCCACTGTGGACAGCGCAGTGGCCGACCACGGATGCTGAATGACCATGACTAGCGGCGTCTGACCAGGATTGTCCATGCTAACAGACAAGCGACACTGGCTCAAACAACATCCACATACTTGTTGCACTGCCTTCAAATATTTGATGCATAAACACCCGTAATCTGTTTGATCCAGATAGATCACGTTGTGCCAGCAGTTCGTATTTTTCCGTTAACAAAGAGTGCTGGCGGAGAAAAGCTATTTACCTAGAGAGAGAAAGAAAGAGAGAGAGAGAGCCGTTAATGGATTCTGTATTAATGCAATTTTAGTCCTATAAAGAAAATTTTACTTTAAATCGTTGCAAACATTCTTTCCGTTAGACTACAAGTGTAATATTGTCTAACTCTCGTGCCCAGATATATTTCAAGCTCGCTGTTGGCATCTGAAGAGTCCTACCTCGCTTGCTTGCTCCTGTATTACCTTTTAACTCCCAGCAGAATGAAGAGGAGCCGCGAGAGTTTTATCACAGTGCGAAACTCGAAATTGTTCCCCAGATCCCGATGCTGTGTGTTATGAAACCATGCGTGTGCTTGAAACATGGAGAAGTAACCTTTTGTATTTGGGCTCCTGTTCCGGATGTTTCCTTCGAATATCCTTGAAGTATAAAATTACGCGCTCCGTGTTGTTGCCGTGTGCTCCTGTATAAACAGGGAATGATCCACGTAGCGTTATCTTCCCATAGCTTTGTTGTTGTCTGCGTATTCAGAGTACTTTTTGAGCGGGGCAAAGATAACGGCGCATTGCAAGTGACAAGCATCTCAGTAACGCATGTGTTATGAGGGTAAATAGTGCCCTTTTGTGTTCCGACGACTTTTTCTTCTCAACCATGCGAGATGTGTCGGCGAAAAACAAAGGTAGTTTTGTTGCAAATGTGGGATTTTTTTTTTTCTATTCAGCATTTTCTGGTTTGAAAGGATACTTGATTTCTTCTTTCTCTTTCTTCATTTTTTTTTTTTTTTCACAGTGAATGATGCTCTGCGATCTCGAAATTCTCGGGGATGTATGCGGGTTTTTTTTTCAACATATGCGCTCGTTGTTCCTTATCGTGCAGTGCATCTCTCCCAACATTGAGTCCCGTTTAGGACTTTGTTTGTACACAAGTCACACTGTAGTTCTGTTGTGAGTTACGGAATGATGCATGTTGCTTAATAAACAGTTAAATAATGGCATTCGTTTTTTTTTTTTTTTTTTTGTTTGTTTGCGGTTTTTTTTTTCGAGATGGTGCGATTCAGGAAAGAAAAGAATTAAAAATAAATCCCGACGAGCGAAACGGAACTGCTGATTCCTGGAAGTCCAACGTTTAACGAGCTTCGGAAGTAAAAGTACCACCGTTGATTTGCTTTTATGTTTGAATTTGTCTCTATGCCAAAGGCGAGAAAGTTACTAGTAACAACATAGAATGATTCACAAGCACATTGGTATGCTTAGTGTTAAATGACTTTCAGTATCACTTGAAGCGCGCAACGAAAAAGTTCGGAAAACCGTGAAAAACACCTGGTGCTATAGTTCCTTTGTCAGCCATCAACAGTTTAGAAACTGGAAAATATCGGTTATTGAATTTTAGTAGAAATTAATCAACGTTAACAGAGCTTAGTAAGTAAAAGTACCGATGATTTGCTGTTATGTTTGAATTTGTCTCTATGCCAAAGGAGAAAAAGTTACCAGCAACCAGGGGCACTCACTTCTCCGATCATTGGGGGGCCAGGCGTGAAGAGATCAGACGTGGGAGGGGCATGTCTCTTCCATTGTCAGGAAGAAAATAAAAGAGCGGGGGGGGGGATGAGAGATAAACTACGAGATTCGACTTCTATTTTAAAACGCAATTGTAATTGATCATCATCAAATGAACGAGGAAACAGAAATATTCTTTCACTGAATATTAATTAATATTTAAAAATATAAAATTCAGCCTGTGATTTTATAAAAATATCCAGAGAGATTTTATTTCCAAAGTTTAGTACAAAATATGAGAATTTAGCTGAGTTACTCAAACAAAGAACAAAAAGCGCAAAAAATAAATAGTTAAATAAAGGCGCTAGATTGTGCGTTTCTGTATTTTATTTATGATAAAATTGTTTTAATCGTTTACCACATATCGCGAGAACATGTTAAACGCTACTAATACTGGCCTGGCAGTTCAGTTTCTTATCAAATAAGCAATGCTGAGAATGGTAGAAATGTTTTTATCTGTTTTGTTATGTATTAATTTTTTGGAAATAAATCGCTTTCTCCTCAAAATGTGGAGCTTTAACTCCTAATTTTCGTCCTGCCTCCTCGGGAAATCGAAGCTGCTAGCAAGGTTTAAAAAAAAAAAGGCAGAAAGAACTTCCAACTTTCTGGATTGATGTTTCTTCTTTTCTTTAAATATAAAAAAGACCTGTGGGCGAGTGGTCAAAAAGTTAGACTTCTTATAAACCCATAAGACTCTTGGGGCGTTGTGGGCCTCAGTTCAAGTAGGGGCCCTGGGCACTAGCCCCGTTGGCCCACCCCTTAAGACGGCCATGTTTCTGATACAACTTTTTCCGTGAAACGACTGAAAGAAATATGAATTTCACGGATTTTTTCGTACAACAGGAAAATTCTGAATTTTCAGAAACCTTTGCGCAATTTCTTTCAGATGTTAATGGAAATACTCCGTTCTCACTTTTCTCATTTCAGTATGACGAAACCATTCCGATAATAAGAGAGATTTTTCGGGAATACTCGAGGTTTGATTAACTGTTGAATTTCAATTGCTTGTCAAAGGAACTGATTGTGAAGTTCTGCACCAAGATCGGATATCGTGGACAGCATATCGCATAAATTTTGGATATTGTAACACAGGATAAAATCTGAAGTAATAATACCGACCATAATGGAAATGCACATTTCAATTAGTATGAAAAAAGCATTGCTTGTTTTAACATGATCTTTAATACTAATATGATTATTACGAATTTTGTTTAATATTGGGGTGTCCGGAAGCAAACGACGTTTTTGATACAACAATTTTCCTTACCTAGAACCTCGGAAGAATCCAAACTAAATTTCAAAGTACATGCCATCGTGTTCAATAGTTTGGCTTCATTTGTTTGCCAACTGTTCAATTCCTGCACAGTCCCAAGCTTTCGGTTCAAAGGGAAGAAACTCTTTGCACTCGCGTTCGAAATCGTCCAAAGTTGTCAATGCTTGCCACGGAGAAAATGAGCCGTCGCGTCGCCCGAAATAAGTAGTATAAAGGAAGAAGGTTAGGGCTGTATGCTGAATGAAGCAGCAGCTGGATTCCATGCAGTTCTTGAAGTTTAACTTGTGCCAGATTAGCGCTATGAGGTTTTCCATTGTCTTGTTTCAGCAGCAACGCTCATTTTCCTGCTGAAGTTTGTGATACATTCATTCCAGTTGCTGAGATCACGACCGACTATTCGGAATGAGCTCAAAGTGGATTACACCTTCATACTTCTACCAGAACAGACGTTTTGAACTTTTTTCTCAAAACGTCTGCGTTTAAAGGTAGGTAAAGCTGGTTTACCGCAATTCAACCACTGTTGTGAAGAATCTGAATTATGCAGCATCCACTTTTCTTCCCCGGTAACTATTCGTTTGGTTAATCGAGTACGGAGTAGATTTCTGAGCAGCTCCTTGCATACGTCGACACGTCGTCGTTGAGCTTGAACTGGGGTGAGCTCATGAGGCATCTCACAGCATCGCCTGTAAACCTTTCCGATCGTATGCAGGCGCCAGCGATGGCAGATTTAGAAACTTCCAGTTGTTCTGATTAATTTGCTTACGCTTCTTCGTGGACTTTTTCCACAGCTGCTTGTTAGAGCGTCCGAATCAAGATCAGAGGGCCCACCCGAACCTTCCTTTATTTTCAAACTCAAGTCATCAGGCGCAATTTTTTTGAACAATGTTTGAGTGGTCCGAGTAACGTCCAGGAATTGACCTTCAATTGCATTCATTTTTCGGGCTACTTTAAATCCCTGTTTCCACTAATGTCGCAACATAATCAATATTTTGAACTTTGTAGCCATTAGAATTGACCACGGTAAATGTTCAACGCATTGGTTGCGAAGTGTCTTCACGCCCCCGTTTGTTTGATTCCCCACAATACGCGCTTTCAGTCGTCTGGAGCACAGGACAACTGCATCGCAGAAAATATGCTTATTTACGTCGTGCAACTGTCATATACGAAACCGCTGTTTTTTTTCACAAACGCCCCTATATTATATTTAATACGATTTATTTATTTATTTATTATTTTTTTCCCCACCGTTCCTTGAACGTGGTTATCAAATGAGACTGCTTCCTTAAAATCCCCGTCAACTCCGTGATACTTCAACCCAGCATCGTAGCTAGCGTTTCTTATTTGGGAGGGCGAGACTTGAAATTATGCCCCTTCGAATTCAAAATTACACCCCTTTGAGTTCAAAATCACGCCCCTTTGAGTTCCACTCAAATTATACGTGGTTTTTACTATTTGTCATTTTTTTTTCTTGTAGGACTTCCGTCCACAGTGATTAGAGTTTAGGTCCCAGCCACCTTCAGCGAGATCGCCTTTTGGGCAGGACACAGAAACGGAAGGAATGAGAGCAAGTCTAGCGACTTTGACAGAACAGTTTGTAGTGAGATTAGAGTACAGTAATTGGCGCCACCGTACAAGCACCATGTTGCACACAGAGGGATGAGAGAATTTCAGGGAGGACATAGGAAAGGATACCCATTTAACCAGTGGGTCCAGCCTGGGGCCATCACTTAACGTGCTCGTCCGATGCACGGCGGATATTCAGCGATTGTTAGTAAATCACACCATCTCTGAAAGATCAGCCCAGGTTCGAACCTGAGGACCTTGCATCGATAGTCTGACTTGCTAACCACTAAGCCATCCACGGCACCGTGGTTTTTACTTTCTCACACACCGCTTTTATAGGAAAGCAAGGTTTGATAGTAAAGTATTATGATCGTTCAAAAATCACACCAGGTTTTTGACGTAATTTTATTAAAGGATCAAAACTGGGTAAATACCCAAGAACCACAAGTTGCAAATACAAACTAAGGCGTAAACGTTATGGGAACGTCGACAACACCACGCTCTACAGAAATGCAGAATGAAAATCAAACCAGCGCAGAACGAATGAGTATCCGATAGTGAACTGCGACGTGCCTGCCCCGCAGGACGCACACGACATAAAGGCAGATGGGATCAACAACGAACGTCTGCGTAGTTCAGTTGGTAGAGCGACTTGTTCCGGAATAAGTGGACTCGGGTTCGATTCCCGGCGTGGACCAAAAATGACGGAGAAATTTACTTCCTTAGAGAACGTAACAATATTAAGAAGTTTTAGGGGTAGGGCTTGGCAAAAATCCCGTTCAAGGTTAAACGATGAGAGAACTTTCTGCATAGAACGGAAAATTAGATCTTCATCCCAACGACATGTTAGGAAAGGTCATAGAGGTTAGGCATATCACCATATTGTTTTCTATGTTTCCATTCACTGTTTTGGAAAATTCCATTCATGGAAATGAGATGTTTACATCTCATATCCACTACTACTTTTCACTATGAGACGTTCACATCTCATAGAATAGGCATGAAATACTGTACGAGACTAATTAAAAGTCTTTAAAAATAAAATACTGAACGGTGTAACTTGCTTTTTATAGTTACGATTTCTATTTTTTGCATCTCCCAGAGCATGAATTTACGCCCCCCAAAAGACCATTCTGGGAGGGCAACCGCCCTCCCTACCCTCCCGATAGCTACGGCCATGCTGCCCTGCTTCAACTCCCACGTCTGCAAATTCTACCTCTAGTTCTTATTTCGCAAAATCCACGGAATCTGAAAGCCCACCTTCTGTTTACTTTTAACGAAATGTTTGTTTCAAAAGTTCCTTAAATTTCCACGGTCCCTTCGCTACCGTGTCGTGAAATGTTCATTTAGCCACTGGTGAGTTAATTTTAGCCACTGGTGTATATTTTACTATAAATAGCAATCACGTAGCAGTGGGATTGTTTTACAATAGCACTTACGGAGTTGAATTCAGTCTCAATATTAGGGATAGAATTTAACGCGCTAAACCATTCAGCAGTTTTACGACACATTGCGGATTTCGCCGAAGCGCTGTACAGTATATATATATATATCCCTTGATAACCATTTAGCGGGGCATATGTTCTGCATTGCAACAAGAGATTCAAATGTTTCCTCACATCTGGATGCATAACGCTACTACTCAATGTAACGTATTAAACTGCATTAAACTAACACAGTAAACATCAGCGTGCGTTTAAAAACAAATGTGATGCAAAATAATGGCGTTTCCATCTCTGTCGTCTGACCGATGCTAATCTGCTAAAGCTGTTGTAGCAAGGCCAGGAGAGAGAGAGAGAGAGAGTCGGGAATCGGCATCGCTCGCCCTGCAATGAGCGGTAAGACTTATTTTGATGGGCATCGTGAGGCTTATCTTCTGGATACCTCATCCTCTCTCCTCTTCCTGCACCAGCAGATCAGTTTGTTGGCCAACAACATCTAGTGGGCTGGACGGGGAGGGAAGATGGGGAAGAGGAAATGGATCCGAGCAGGCCGACGATGATGATTATCACGGGAGGCTCTGGCTTTGAATAACTCTACCGCCGCCGCCTCTGTGCCTTCCGATCCCATCCGCTTGCGGAACCTAATTTCCAACTTCCGCGATGGGCCCATAGGTCTTGCGCTATCCGGCAAATCTGCGTGTAGTGCAATCCATAAAGGAAATTTGTCATTACTGGAAACCCGTGTTCTGATAAATGATAAATCAGGTGGGATGACGACAGTAATTTCTGAACTTTTGCATTTGCCGTCCCTTCACTTCACGGATATATATATATTTTTGAAATTTCGCCAGTAAAAATATTTTGATCGCCCGTGTTATTTAATTTACAGCTAATGTTTACCTTCAGTAAATATTTGCATGTAAAAATCCAGGGTTTTCTTTGGATTTTTCAACTGCTGTGTAGTTGAGTAATGATTCGTGTTTTTAGAAGATAATAATCGAAAAAAAATTCATATTTGTCTATTCATGGAGAGAAATATCTTACGTATAATATACGGGCCATTCCGTGGAAAATCACGTGGTGTGGTTGCTGACACACACACAAAAAAAAACAGTTTTGTCCATCTGGAAAATCATATTTTAAGAGTTCAAATCTGGGGTTTATTTTTTTATGCCCGCCATTTTGGATTTATAACCCAAAATGGCCGCCACGGCGTGGAAAAATCACGCCCAGACAACCTTTTTTTTTTTTTTATTGTATTTTTTTTTTTTTTGCTTTCTTTAACTGCACAAAAACAATAAATGACAGTAAAGCTTTAGCGGGTCTCATTTTAAAGAGCACAGGTCAACCTATGAAGGGAATATGTAAATATATTCACTAATAATTAATATAATGAGAAGAAATCCTGATTTATTTTTATATACGGGTGTCCGAGAATTATTGGACACATTACAAAATTATGTACAAAAAAAAAACAAAAAACTATGAGCATTGTCTGTTTTTCTATGTCACGTATTACTAACACGGATTCTATATTTTTGTTTTGCAGAATTGTTATTCCCAGAATCCGATAGATGGCGCTAGGTGTGGCCTGATGAGGAATGTATGATAAATACACAATCAGTAGTCAGGCGATGTGGGTGTTATGGCTTGCTGAATTAAAGTCGGCCATTAAAGTTAAATGACGGTACCGTTAAGAGTATGGTGGTAATCCTCCGTCAACGAATTCAATTAAGCGGTGGATGAAACAGTTTAAAGAAACTGGCAATGTGGAACATCGTGGAGGAGCCGGCAGGCCTAGCGTCAGCGGTGAGACAGTTGAACAAGTTAATGAAAGTTTCCGACGAAGCCACAGGAAATCTATTCGTAAAGCAAGCAGAGAACTGTGCACTCCGAAATCGACAGTTCACGATATCTTGTACAAGAAATTAAAGTTTCATGCTTATAATATTCAAATAGTGCAAGAAATGCATGTAAATGATCACACTCTGCGATACGATTAAGTTTCATGCTTATAAAATTCAAATAGTGCAAAAGATGCATGTAAATGATCACACTCTGCGATACGATTTCGCTGTGGATATGCTAAATCGACTGGAAAACGATGAAAACTTTCTCAGTACTGTAATTTTTAGTGATGAATCCACGTTTCATGTATCAGGTATTGTGAATCGTCACAACTGTAGGATATGGGGCAGTGAACCGCCTCATGCTGCTATTGAACTGGAACGTGATTCTCCAAAAGTTAATGTGTCGTGCGCCCTATCAAAAAGAGAAGTGATTGGCCCTTTCTTCTTCTGCGAAAAAAAACATAAATGGTTACATTTACTTGGATATGCTAGAAAATTTCGCTATACCCCAGATCAAAAGATATGACAACGTCGTTTTTCAACAAGACGGCGCGCCTCCGCATTGGTCAACGAGTGTACGTAAGTGCCTAAATAAGCATTTCCCCAACAGATCGATTGGGCGTGGTGGTCTCATTCCGTGGCCTTCTCGCTCTCCAGATCTAACTCAATTAGATTATTTCATGAGGGGTTATGTGAAGGATCGTGTCTATCAGACGCCTTGTACTGATTTGCAGGAACTGAAGCAGCGTATCACAGCTGCTATTAATTCCATAACTCCTCAGATGCTTGCCAATACATGGCATGAAATCGAGTATCGCTTGGACGTACTACGAGCAACCAAGGGATCTCAAATCGAAATTTATTAACTTGTGTAGTTACATTGTAAGTTAGTACAGTCAGTTTCTTTCTATCTGTTTAATGTTTTGTTTTATATAATTTTGTAATTTTGTAATGTGTCCAATAAGTCTCAGACACCCTGTAGTAAGGTGAAATCTGTACTTTGTTTATATTTCGACCTGCTAAAACGCATTACAGCCGCCATTACTACCAGAGCTGGAAACGGGTCACTGGGTCGACAGTTTCTTGCGGGGTCGGGTCAAGGCGATTTCCACCCGGTCTTATTTCCGTTTCTTTTTGAAAAGAAAAAAAGTATTTCGAAGAACTCTGAATTCAGAGGTCTTTGAAATAATATTTCAGAACTGCAGAGTATGGAACTTGCTGAGAAAGGTAAGGAAATGGGATTAAAAATGAACTTTCAGAAGACAAAAGTGATGTACAATGCTTTTACAAGGAACGAGGATTTATCAATTGATGGTGAAAAACTGGCAATAACCAATTCCTACATTTACCTTGAGCAGCAGATATCAAGCAAGGGTCAAATTGTTAAAGAATTGCATGGCGTATAAAACTTGGTTGGAGAGCTTTTGGAAGAAACAGTGCTATTTTTTAGAGCAATGTGCCATTATTGTCTTAAAAGAAAAGTGTTTAATCAATGCATCCTATCCTTCCAGTGCTTACGTACGGAGTAGATAGTGGACCTTAACTACAAAATAGATACAAAGATTTCGGACAACTGAAAGAAGTCTGGAGAGATACATTCTTGGTGTAACCAAGAAAGATAAAGAGTGGAAGACCCTGAAACGGCAACGGGCTGGACATATTGCCAGAAGAACGGACCACCTATGAACAACCGAAATTTTAGACTGGACTCCAAAAGACAAGTAAAGACCCAGAAGAAGGCCACTTGGGAGATGGGTGGATGGAGGAGACTGGTCCAAGACATACCGTTATCGAAGAAACTTGGGGAGACTTTCATCCAGCAGTGTATTGATATGGTTGACAATGATCATGATATATTCTAATTTATAGTTCAAAGCAGATTTGTCCGCATTAAGTCCGGGTCGGCTCCGGGTGTGCTCAATTATGTGACGGCCGCGCCCGGGTTCAAAAATTTTGACCTGTTTCCAACTCTGATTACTACAAGCATTCATAAGTTAACTGTTATTATACATATGCTATTAATCAATTACAGGCCCGCATTTCTGTGGAATAATAACATAGCTCGATGTCCTCTAAAAGTACTTCTGGCAGATTTCATAGAATATTAGCTCCCTTTCCTCGCTCACAGCTGGCTATAATTCTATTTTTTTTTTTTTTTTTGGTTCTGTTTCTTCGGGGCTTAACAACCCTTGTAAGCATCTACGTCCCCAATTAAGCGCCACTGGTTCTAAGAAAAACAACTCTGTTTGGACAAATTGGACAAATATAGCATTATGTCTTCTCCTATATTCGGAATGAGAATTTCGAGAAATTCTTTAATTCTAAGGGTGAAGTTTACCTCTAAGGACGATTTTCCCCAACGTTGGTGCTCCAGTACATCCCAGAAGTGTTTATTCGAGTTTAGATTGAGGCCCGGAGCTGGACAGTTAGAGCTATTTTGCTATGCTTCAAGACGTTGTAATCCCTGCTTTGTTGCAAGTATGCACATATCTTAAACGTAGAATTAAGTCCAATAAATGCAATGAAATCCAGGATCTCAAGGTACATCTATGTCCGTTCATGTCAATTTTGAAATACCTGGACGAATTCCACATCACAAAAGCCAACCCTGTACCAACACTCTTAAATACAGTAACCAGACTCTACAATTTGATAGTAACCTCCTATTCGTACCGATCTGCCGCTAGATCCATCTGGTGAAAACAGATTGTAGCGTGATACACCGTTCTTTCCAAGTCCTGCCTTTGTTTTTAGCATTTTTCCGGTGGTGGATTTCGACCTCACATCTTGGAGCGGCTGTTCTCCCAAATGAACTACACTATATTGACAAAAGTAACCGGACACCCCTTCAAAGCAAATGAACGGATCCGCTGTGTTGTTAAGATGCGCGGTAGAGCTGCAAACGGTTTAAAAATAAGTCTGCAGCTGACCGCGAACATACCGCACTGTGAGTTTCAGTGAAAACGTCGTGGCGGGAGGGAACTGACTTTCAGAAAGGAAAGATTATTGGGTGTTATATCATTGGGTTTGTCCGTAAGAGAAACCGAGAGGCGTTTGAACATACCCAAGTCAACTGTTTTTGGTGTATTGAATAAGTGGAAGACACATGGCGTGCCTGAAGCAGCAAAACCTCCCGGCAGACCAAAGAAAATCAGTGATAGAGGACGTCAAAGCCTCTGGAGAGTCGTTACAGCTAATCGACGGAGTACTGCACAAGACCTCGGTGTACAGGTGAGTAAAAATGATGGAACCTCGGTATGTACACGTACAATTCGCAGAGAACTTCATTCCACGGATTACCCTGGTAGTGCGACTGCTCATAGGCCCTTCATCTCCACTCGGAATGCTACTCGTTGTTTAGCATGGTGTAAAGAAGATTTCTCGTGGACCGTAGATCAATGAAAACGGGTCTTATGGACTGATGAATCCAGATAAACGATCCATCAGTCTGATGGCCGTGTGTACGGGTATGGTGGCAATCGGGGGAAGGCTATTTACCACAGCGTACTGTTCCAATGCTCAAGTTTGGAGCTGGCAGTGAGCTCGTGTGGGGGTGTTTTTTGTGGCATGGTCCAGGGCCATTGTTTATCGTAGACAAACCTGTTAACCAGTACGTCTAGGTCGATATTCTGGACAATTATGCCCTACCAACTCTGTGGCAATACTATGGAACCGAGACTTGTTGGTACCATCCGGATAATGCACCAAGCCATAAAGCAAGGACTGTTACGACGTGGTTTGACGATAATTCCGTATCGTGTGTAGACTGGCCAGCACAGAGCCCTGATCTTAATGCCATAGAGCACCTATGGGATGAATTAGAGCCCCGCATAAGAAGTTTGGAACCAAGTCCTACTACTAAGCAACAGTTAGCGGCAGCATTATGTACTGAATGGAAGCGCATACCCATCGCTGTGTTCCAAAACCTTGTCGAAAGCTTGTCCCGATGGGTCAGTGCATGCAATAAGGCCACACCGTACTAATGTATGGCAATAAATGCTATGTTGTGTTTCTCTTTTAGGTGTCCGGTGACTTTTGTCAATGTAGTGTATGTTGGCAAACTCATCGCTGCATCTTTGTCGATTTGACTCATTCGTTACCTCAGTAGTACATTACATCACCTTTCCCCTACCTCTTCAGAAAGAAGAGGGCCACGAAATCGCAGGTTTTGGGTCAGCCGACAACCATGCTCGAAATACCATCTCATAATAGAATAGTTAATTTTATTGATTACATGCGTTATGTGGAGGTATCTTCACACAAATTTTACAAACCAAACAGTTTAGGATATTCGTTTTAATTCGAGCACAAGTGTAACCTTTCTTTTTGCTGGTGGTGCTTCCGAAGTCACCTCTTGCTACTCCGGAGCCGCTATTCTTCGAACTGAACTGCACCTACAGGCTTATCGCTGCTTTATTATCGATTGACTCATGCGTCACTTTACTAAGTCATCTACACATCATGTCACGTGGTACGTTACATGCTGTTTAAATACCACTGCCTCCATGGGCCCTGGGTAATATTAGGTTTGCGAACGGTAACTCGTTTATGATACTGTGTGCACGTTTGCTCACTTTCCTGCAGAATTTTGTTTTGGTTGCAAGATAGCTTGACAACAGGCGGTGTAGTCGTCAGACACCTTGTGAAAATATATTGTTTTTCGAACTGAGACTCCATCCTAACTTTTTTATTGAATGTCCATTCTAATACGGTGTTTGTTGTAACAACATATTTTCATGTTCAACTCTGCGATGTGACGTCGGACAACATTTTCACGTTAGCTTGTCAATCCTAATTTGTGGGTCTATTTTATGTGAAACTGAATGAGGAGCTTCTGGTATTTCCTTTATGTTAGTATCTTCCTTATATATTTTTTAATTTATGTACATTTTTTCTACTGGGTCTTCCAGTTCGCCTGGCATCAAATCTGTACCAGATAGTGCTAATTGGTACCTTTGTCACGAGCTTGTTTGCATACAATAGGTAGCTGTGCTTCTTCTATTAACACTTGGCCTGTCACTGTGATATTTTGCTTCTGTTGACGCATATACACCACATTGACAAAAGTCACTAGACACCTAGAAGAGAAACGCAACATAGCATTTATTCACATACATTAATACGGTGTCTGTCCACCTTTGGCCTTAATGCATGCACTCACCCTTCGAGTCATTTTTTCGACAAGGTTCTGGAACACGGCGATAGGTATGCGCTTCCATTCAGTACACAATGCTGCCGCTAACTGTTGCTTAGTAGTAGGACTTGGTTTCAAACTACACATGCGGCTCTCTAATTCATCCCATAGGTGCTCTATGGGATTAAGATCAGGGATCTGTGCTGGCTAGTCTTCACAAGATTCAGAATTATCGTCAAACCACACCGTAACAGTCCTTGCTTTATGGCTCAGTGCATTATCTTGCTGGTACCAACAAGGCTCGGTTCCATACTAGTGCCACATAATTGGCTGGGCGCAATTGTCCAGAATATCGAGGTAGACGTGCCGGTTAACAATTTTGTACACGATAACCAATGGGCCGGGACCATACCACGAAAAACACCCCCACACGAGTACCCTGCCAGCTCCAAACTGTACCGTAGGAACAATACCCTGTGGTAAATAGCGTTCCCCAGGCTGCCGCCATACCCACACACGGCCATCGGACTGATGGATCGTGTATCTGGATTCATCAGTCCATAGGACCCGTTTCCATTGATCTAGGGTCCACGATAAATGTTCTTTACACCATGTTAAACTACGAGTAGTAATTCCGAGTGGAGATGAAAGACTTATGAGCGGCCGCACGATTACGGTAACCCATGGAATGAAGTTCTCTGCGAATGGTACGTGTACATACCGAGGTTCCAGCGTTTTTACTCCCCTGTACACCGAGGTCTTGTGCAGTACTCCGTCGATTAGCTACAACGACTCTCCTGAGGCTTAGACGTCCTCTATCACTGATTTTCTTTAGTCTGCCGGGAGGTTTTGCTGCTTCAGGCACGCCATGTGTCTTTCAGTTATTCAATACACCCAAAACAGTTTACTTGGGTATGTTCAAACGCCTCTCGGTTTCTCTTATGGACAAACCCACTGATATAACACCCAATAATCTTTCCTTTCTGACAGTCAGTTCTCTCCCGCCGCGACGTTTTCACTCAAACTCACAGTGCGATATGTTCGCGGTCAGCTGCAGGCTTATTTTTATACCGTTTGCAGCTATATCGCGCATCTTAACTAGGTAGAGGATTCGTTCATTTGGTTTTGAAGGGGTGTCCGGTGTCTTTTGTCAATATAGTGTATGTTCACGTTTAAAAAAATAGTATGTTTTTGCGAAGATTTTTTCTGTTCTAGTTCTTCCACCCGTCCGTTCAAAGGAGTTGCAGTGCAAGATTTCGTTTTGTACCGGGATGGATATAAGTTTCACTAAGATTTTACATTTTGCTCGCGTAAATATAATTTGGTGTTTGTCAGAAAGTCTTGTTTTACCACAAGACTCGTCAGAAACTTTCGGAAATAAGGTGAGCCTTTTGAATATTTTATTGCACTTTTGTTTCTAACTTATTCTATGAAAGTTTAATTGTCAGATATATAATTGTGCGATTTTACGATGTATCATCATACCTTTTCCTTAAATTTCCATAAGATTAAGATGTATTTTGCCGCGAATACATTTCATATATCCGAAAAGCTAGTAACTGCACGTATCTGGTACTATGATTAGCGTTCCAGCAGAGTCTTCTCTGGTCACTACTGGGATCGTACCCCAGATCTTTCGATATCTAGCCGAGTTCGTTCGCCTTACCCTACAATGGCCAACAATGAACGGCGCTATGTGTGTTTATCTGTCAGCTTCTGATATCACATATCCGTTGGATGGGCTCCGCAACTGAGACGTCTCCTTCTGGTGGGTATTAACGGCACAAGCTATATATTAATTTTATCAAATAAATCCAAAGGGCGGGAACAATAGTGAATATCCTCTAAATACATGGCTTCAGAGAATAAACAAAGACATCGCTCTTTTCACGTTTATATATATATTTTTTTTCGTTTGCTATGTGACATCGCTCTTTTCACATAGCAACCGAAAAATTGTTATCCTGCCACTTCTGGGATCGTACTCCAGATCTCTCGTTCTCGACCCTTGGATTTATTTGATATAATTAATATATAACTTGCGCCATTAATGCCAACCAGATGGAGACGTCTCAGTTGCTGAGCCCATCCTACGGATATGTGATGTCAGAAGCTGACAGGTAAATGCACATAGCGCCGTTGGTTATTGGCCATTGTAGCGTTAGGCGAACACACTCTGCTAGATATTCTGAGATCTGGGGTACGAGTGGCCGAATAACAATTTTACAGTTTCTGTGGGTTGATAAACGTGGAAAGAGCGATGTCTTTGTTTATTCATTGTAAAATACATACTGGTTGAGGCAGGGATTCGACAATTAAAACAGGCAAGTGCTCTTTCCACTGCGCCACTGAAGTGGAACAAACGTTCAGACAAAGGAAATTGCATTGTTTTAGATTAGATATCTGAT
Source organism: Macrothele yani (assembly GCA_039090855.1). Taxonomy (NCBI): domain Eukaryota; kingdom Metazoa; phylum Arthropoda; class Arachnida; order Araneae; family Macrothelidae; genus Macrothele; species Macrothele yani. Next base: position 86,991,271 of record CM076993.1, on the reverse strand, counting down.
GACGTCAGACGTCCAGGTGTCTTCCCAGCATTCCTCGCAGCCGGCAGCTCGGTAACCATGGTAACAATAAAACAGCAGGCAAGCGCTCTTTCCACTGCGCCACCAAAGTGGGACAAACATTCAAGCAAATGAAATTATATTGTTTGTGGTTAGTAAATTAGAAGCAAAAGCATTCATAGAGCACATTTTTTACAAAACACTTAATGAAAATTATTTTAAAGATTCCCAAACCACTTTTAGATTAATTAAAAAATTCAAAAACGTTTGTACAATTTCAAATTGTTTTTAAAAAAGCCTTTTAACGTTAAAATATTCCGTATTTCTATAATAAATTCAGAGTCCACTAATAAAATAATAGTAAAAATTCATACCATCGAAAAGTTGTATTCTTTTTCCTGATGTAGAGAAGTGTTCATACCAGCTATTATCACGCTGACAACGTACGTCTTTTAAGCGATTTTATTTTATTGCTATTAAGAAAGATATATACTTCATATCGAAGATTAAGCGAATTCGTTGAAAAATGATTTCGGAAAATTCGGTTTTCGGTAAAGTACCCTTCGATGAACCTGGTTTCCATTTATTCTCCTTCTATTAATTCGCTTTCAATAATTTCGTCTTCTATTAATTCTTTTTGATAAAATCGCCTGCTCCTGCCATATTGCCAACAATGATTTACGAATTTCACTAATGTAAACACAATCAGTGTAAGATCTTTAGTTACGAAATTATACGCCGTTGGGAAACATAAATTGATTCACTCATGTACTTTGATTTTCCCAAATACATGCGACAAGTTTTAAGTACATAGCTTCTTTATCCAGTTTTTTTTTTAGTTTTCCTTGCCATGCTGATCACCAAAGCAGTAGTTTATAAATGTTGTTGTTGATTCATCACAATCAGTGTTTATTTGCTTTCGCGTATTTAAAGAACGAGCTCTCGCTCAGTTTTCGTTTTTCGAGTTTCTTATTTTTAATGTTCGCTTTCTTCTGCTTCATTCATTTTTTTACTATTCCCTCAAGTTTCTTTCTCTGATCGCAAATTATGCACGCATTGTGCTTTCGGGAGAATTTTTCGAAATTTTTGATTTTCGTTATCTTTCACTTCGTTTTGATTTGATTTCCGGCGTGCATTTTATTTGAACGTGAGTTTTTAGCTTTATGTAAAAAATCATCTCGCATCGTTGCTTTTTTTTTTTTTTTTTCGATTAGATTGGTTTGATATTTTATTCATGTAAAAGATGTTTTTTTTAATTTCTGTTTCAGCTTGCATGCGTGATATTTATTTTTCAATGTTAATTTTTAATTGTTTCGCAGAACGTATTCATTAGCGTAAAAAGAAAATACTTGAGACCTTGTTGATCACGATTCCCGATTTTTTTTTTCCAAATTTCATTCACCGTGCGTTTGTGTACTTGAGAATGTGTTTTAAATATTTTTTTTCGTTATTTTCTGTGCTTTGAAATGGCTTTGTTTACTAATTTCCTTTATTGGTTTAGTTTTTCTGCAGCCTCTAAAATCACGAGATATTGTCGGAAATGTTACGATATCTTTTCCTGTTGTCATCAGGCGAGAGAGCATTTAGATTGCAGAAAATAAGACACATAATTCCATTTCTTAATCAGATTTGGAGGAAATGGTTGTATTCCTTTATTTTTCCAGTTTTTTTTTAATTGAATGAATTTCTCTACGCGCTCTCAACATATTCTTAGGCGCAGATTTTTCAGGGACAAATCATTTCAAAACTTTCCCGTCTGTTGCGTCTCCATCTTTGGGAATAATTTTGAGTTTGTTTTCATGTGAAGGGTGCTCAATAAGTTTGCACCAAAAAGAAGCAAGAAAGATGACACTGAGTTGTCGGGTGTAATGAGCACGCCTCTTGAATTTTTACGATACGAGAACAAAAGCAAAAATACTTCAAAGCAGATTTTTAGAAGAAACCGTTCAATGAAAAACGGAATAGATTTTGCAAAGAACAACTATGTTGAATCCACAAAACTGTCTGAGCACGATCAATACTTAGTCTCACACTGCAATTAAAAACTTTATTTACAAACTAAAAACTAAGTAAAAGAATTAAAATGACAAGATCGTTCATGGTCGTAACGACCACATCATCAAGCTTAAAGACCCGAACGCGAGCTAACATTAATGTCTATACATAGAGGTAACATACAACCCCCCCCCCCAACACCATACTACATGTTGCCAGAGAAAGTCACAAAGAAACAATAACTTACTCAGTAAATGAACCAATGCATTTACGTTTCCTAGAGAAAATCTGCGCAAAATTTAAAATGCGCAAGGTAAGCAGTATTCTGCGCAGTGTATTTAGCCGGTCTCTCTCTCTCTCTCTCTCTCTCTCTCTCTCTCTCTCTCTCTCACACACACACACACACATTTTCTCCATGTGACAATTTGCTATTACAACTCAGGAGACATGTGAATATGTGTATTTTTGTACACGTAGCGAATTTGCTCATGTAAATTTTAGTGCGAGGTGTGTTCAGAAAGTAATGCCTATGCGCAAGTGTCTTGCATATGAATAGTTGCTTAGCAACCAGTTAGACGGCAAACGATTCTTTGTGCCATTAGCTTCATTTTACTGCGTAATAGAACCCCGTACATGTATTTGTTCGCATTAAATTGTGTTTAAAATGGATTATTCTTTTACAACTGTGTCGACGAGTGTCAAACAACAATCAGTTATTGAAGTTTTTAACTCATACCTCCCAAAAGAAGTCACGCTAGGTTAGGGGCAGTTTATGGTTCTGAAACTTCGGCAATAGGCACTCTTCGTCATCGGGTATGAAAATCAAAGCACAGTGGAGGAATATTGGCCGTAAAGGATAAGCCGCGGAGTGGGAGGCCCGTGATCGCAACTTGCTATTTGAACAGCCAAAAAGTCAATGAGCTCATCAGCGAAAATCGAAGATTGACTCAGAGAACTACAGTAGGTAATCTGAACATTAGTTTAGGTGGTGTCAATGACATTGCTAACGTTTTAGGATGCAATAAAGTGTATGCTCGTTGGGTACCGCATCACCTCTCGACTGAAATGAAGAAATCAAAACTTGAAACATGCCAAAGTTCGCCTGTTGCTTGCTCCTATGAAAAATACGGAAGTGATTTTCTCCAAAGAGTTGTGCCTGGTGGTAAATAGTTGGGTTCACCATTATGACCCAGAGAAAAAAAATCAGTTGTTGGAATACCGACACCCATCTTTTTCTCGAGCAAATATTAGGGGCATGCAAAAGTTTCCGCTGTTTTAAGGAGAAAGGAACAATCAGGAAATCAGTACACATTTATCCAACGAAAGATTGGCCGTTAGCATCAATGACCTTTTGCCATTTTTCAGGCAACGAATGAATGCTCCTGTGATTGAAGGACTCTGGTTTTAAGCTGAAGAACGCAGTTACGAAATTTTCCACCTCTGTAACTGTGGAGAACCGCTGTTGGGCTGGTACATGTTGCATAAAGCGAAACAGATGAAAGTCTGAAGGTGCAATGTCAGGGGAGTAAGCCGGATGCGGTAAAACCTCCCAGTGTAACTGTTCAAAGGTTGATTTCGTGGTGGCACCGACATATGGTCTGACATTATAGTGTAACAGGATGACTGGGCGGCTTCTTTTACCTGTCCATGGGCGCACTTGCTCGATTGCGGCGTTCAGTTTCATCAACCGATCGCTATATGGTTGCGCAGTTATTGTTTCGCTGATATCTGGCCTGGGGTGACCCAGGATCGCTTGCGCACCGAACTGTCGCAATAGACCCATTTTTCATCCCCGGTGACAACCTTCCACAAGAAATTCTTCCCTTGAAACCTCTTCAGCAACGACATGCAGATGCCCAATCGTTGAACAATATTACCCTCCGTTAAAGTACGTGAAACGTACTTACCAATCTTCTGGATCTTTCCTAAGACCTGTAGACGCCGTACCACCGTCGATTGAGCCACTTTCAAACGTTTCGCTAGTTGCGTGGTCGATTGTGGGGCATCCTCTTGCAACAGCGATTCCAGCTCCTCGTCTGCGAGTTCCTGCCGTCTACCTGCACGTGGCTTGTCTTCCAAGTTTAGACCACCTTTATTAAACCTGGCAAACCACTCTCGACACGTCCGCTCACCCATAACCGTTTCGCCATACGCCTGACATATTGAACCGTATGCTTCACTCGCTTTTTCCCCTAAATTAAACATGAATAACAAACAGTGCTGCAAATGAACTGTATTGACCGCCATGCTGTGATTCATGTACGAACTGACAGCACGGGTCGCCGGCCGGTTAGACCTCCAAGGTACTTAGAAGGAGGAGAGGTAGGTCCATCGCAACCGCGCCGTCTTTCCGCTTATTTTCGCTGTGCTGTGACGTCACGGTGGCCATAAGCGAAGCTGTAACGCGCACGGAGCCATACCGAGAAAGTGTCGTGTGCTCTGGGAATTTTCAATCGAAATAACAGAGCTAGATCTTAGTAAATAATTTTTAAGTAAAAATTGTACAAACATCCAACTATTTTTCAAAATAGAGTAAAAATATATATATACTGGGGTGGGTGGGTGGGTGGGGCGGGGGGGGGGGAATATGACATGAATACTGTTCGATATTTTTTTTGCTGAATATATATATATATATATATATATATATATATATATATATATATACTATAAAGATACCTAAGCAAAAAAATACATATATAATTTTGACTCACACCTAGTACAACATAGAAAAGGTTATGTATCTACCTGCGTGAGTAAAAGGAGAAAAGAAAAAAAGAAAATAAAACAACTGAATGTAGAAGGTGTCGAGAATACTGAGCCTTGGCTTTATCAAGGACCAGCAAAAACTCTGCATTTTCTCACTTCCACAAAGACCTAGTTGGAAATGGGTTTCTGCAAGGCCATAGATGCAAGTAACATTCCCACCTAAAATAGTTTAAAAAATATATATATAAGTCATGTCCTCCGTAGAGTAGCATGACCTAGCACTAGTTAACAATTTCGCTTGCATCCATTAACCTTCATGGCCCGACCCATGCTCTTCATCTGTTACTATTAAACAGAGAGAAGAAGATTAAAGAGAACTCAAGCTGTGAGAGTGACATAATAAATAGAAATGATTTTCAGCTATAACGAAATTCCAAGTTCGTTTGAGAGAGAATTTAAACCTGAAAAACAAATTTTACATTGCAATTAAAAAAGGAAATGTTAATTTATAACGAACAGATTTTTGAAAGAAAACTTGAGTCTAAAACCCCTACTCTACAACTTATGACAGCACGAAAACGAGAATAAGTTAAAGATAATAATTAACTAAAGAAAACTTTGTGAAAGTTATATACCTTAAACAGTTAGTTGCAATATGTACAAAGTATTTCAGCAGTATATTTCTCTCTCCCAAAAGCACACTGCAATGGCTCTTTGGAGCTGGGAAATCTACATTTCATTACGTCGAATCAGTCATTTTCCAATTTTATATAATTAGCAATTTGTTTTCTTTCAGGAAAAAAATACTCTACAGCTTTGCTTACGTTGTTAGATTGCATCTGGGGCGCTAAAACTAATTCTCTGTCTCATGGGGCTTCTTTCATTTGTGTGGATCCATTTTATTTTATGAAACACTTTTAATTCTGATTTATTACGATATATGATTTCGGAGAAGTTTAATTAGATGGGGCACATCGGCAAACATCCATATTTTACGATTTTTATGTACTGGATATGGAAAAGAAAACAATATTGGGGTTATTCCAAGCTGCCTCAAAAACTTGATATCCCCCCCCAAGATCAGGTACCACTCCCTGCACTAAATAACCCGATTGCTCAACGACTCGAATTATGTCGGTTAACAGCTTTTGATCCATCTGCTTATCAAAGGAATAATACAGTGTATGGTTGTTTCCAAGCTTTCGATAAGCCTCTCAGCATAACTACTAAAACGTTACTATGCGGTCCTAAAATTTTATCTGCAGCAGCATCATAACAATATCGGCACTCAACGCTTATTTCACCAAAAGATAAAACTGAAACTTTGTCGAATTCGGTTAGGTGTATAGCATTCATTTTCACCACCTTTAAAACGGGCTCAATTAAACCATTGGTAACACAAATTCACCACACCACCGTTTCAGAGAGGAAATGCTTGGCAGCAGTATGTGCATTTTATTTTTGATGAAAGATATGCTTTTCGAGAAATAGTATGCAAAACAAGTGCTTGACTTATATCTTCTTCATTTCATTTTGCTGGTCTCGTTTTGGACACAAGAGTTTGAATTTGCACTTCAGTGAAACAATGGCCAAGCAAATTTATGATAGCTGGCCACCTTTCACTCTTGCTCAGCAAATTTCTATTCTTGCATTTGTGTTTCGTAATATTAATTTCCATTTTCAGGTTTCTTTTCTCGAAGCAAAAGCATTGTTTTACCATTACCAACTGTTTTCTTACGTTTGATACTTCTTCCAGTAGTGAATTATTTTCACTCTTCAGTTGCATTATATTTTTGTTCAGACATTCGCACGTTGACGGTATGATAAATGTTGGTCTCCTAATAATGTCACTTTCATTGTGACCTGTGATTTGACGTATAATTGGAGATATACTTTCAATTCGATTTAATGAATTTGTTTTCTGACCTCTCCTATCTTAAACCGTTCACTTCGAACAGAAGTTTCCTCCTCCATCTGCTAAGGCATATACTGTATTTTTTTGTAGGCACGACATCTTTTCTGAGTTTTTTTCTGGGAGGCAAGTTCAGCAATTCATTTCTGAGATCTCGCTTTTACTTCGAGACATCAAAGTGTTCTGAACACATTCGAGCTTTCTTTACAACGAATACATCCTTTGACAGCATTTCGCTACCCATTGCTTCAAGAAATCTCCATCCGATAGGAAAACATGGTATGTAACATCTAACTTCCTTTCCTTTGAACTGTTATTACGACAAAGTGCAACAGCGTATCCAGGTATTTTCGAGATAGTTGTACACAGAAAACAAATGAAGAAAAAAAAAATGAATGAAACGACAGAGCAGGTCTAAAATTGACAAAGAAATGCAGCGAGTAATCGACACTACAGCACAAGCTCCGAATGACTCCGAATACTCAAGAGATCGTTTATGGCAACTGTGACGTCACACTCCAGCTCGTGGACCTACCTCTCCTCTTTCTAAGTATCTTGGGTTAGACCCGTACAGCGCCCGCTAGCGGGGGCGGCGGAAACTTTTGCATATCCCTAATAAATTCAAAACTCAAAGTTATGTTCATAAGTGTGTGCTCACTGTGTTCTATGGGATTACAGAGGAATTATTATTCACAGAAGTGCATGGTCAAAGGTACGATCATGACTAGTTTGGAGTTTTAGGTTTCGCATATCACCTCTGAGAGCTACATGCATACCTTAAAGAAAATTTAAAGCAAAGAATAAACTGAGTGCGTGGGAAAAAATCCCTATTGATCCTGCAACAGGACAGCGTCAAACTACACACCTGTGCTTTCACTTTAGAGGCTATACAGAAAATAGCGTTTGAAATTCTCGAACACCACCATATTCCTAGAGCCCAGACTATGCGCCTCTGACTTATATTGTTTTTCTGCTATCAAGTCATTTGCAAGGAATTCAGTTCACCTGTGGCGGAGATGCTCAAGCTGCTACGAGGATGTGGTTCGGAGAACAAACAGCCTGAAGAATTTTAGAGACGGGTTTAAAAAACGTGTTAAACGTTGGCGTATCTGTATCAAGCGTGAGGGGGACTGTGTGGAAAAATAAAATATGTGAATTAAAGTAGAAATTCTGAGCTTCGTTCTTGTTTTGTTTCTATTTGATACCTTTCCACTGGGCTTGTATATAAAATGGCAGCATTACTTTTTGGACACCCTCTGTAGATTATTTGTGAATGTACAATTATATTTCATACGGGTTCATTTATTTTACTGAAAATTTGGATTGTGTTTTGGAAACAACAGATTACTTTTTACAGTATTAAAAAAATGCAGAGCTATAGAATTTTCGCGTAATCAATTCATCAGTGGAATTTATTTTCGGATTAAGTATAAGAACGCCTTATTTTCTAGTCCTTTGAGCTTAGAAACCCGTCATTTATTTCCGGAAGGAAATAAAAATTTTCTTTGTTATCGACCTACGTAGAGTTTTTGCTTTCCATTATGCGCCTTGACTTGCTACTTCGAAAACATTTTCGATTGAAACAATAAAAGCATTACGTTTTAAGGAGGCTGAAGGTGTTTTGTCTGTTTCTAAAAGATTAATTTTCTGTCGTTTCTTGTCACCAAGAGATTTTATCGGTGTTAGTGATATTTATCTGTTGCTTACATCGGAGACAATTCTTTGTAGTCCTGAAAAGAAGTCATTAAATCCGACAAATTTAACTCAAACAAAGAAGCCACTCTCTTGTCTGTTTAGGTAAGTTAATGACTATTTAAGCTTTGAACAGTGGGCTATTTCATTGGCTGTTAAACAGAGTTTTTAGAAGTTCCGTGGTTTGCCTAAGAGGTTGTACTATTGAGTACATCTCGCCTTAAATAAATTCCAGTTTTTGTCTTTTAAGACTGTACGATTTCTTCGGACCCTTGGGAAATAGAAATCACTAAGAAAATGCTTCGTTTTTAGTGTCGTTTTACTTTTGACATTTGATTGTTAAAATATAAGGTATCGTTCTTTTAAACCTGTATTCGTAAAAAAAATATTTTTGCCTTTAATAGCTGGGATATAAAAGTAAACAACCTTGCATTTTTCGGTATCACCGACGCAGGTTTCCGCGCTCGATAGGGTTTAACGTAGTTTTGAATTCGGCATGAATTCTCCACCACATATAAAGGTCTGGTTAAAAGACTATTTTTTCTACCACATAGCTCATGTCATTACCAAATCTTTCCGTGCATTTCACGGTGCATAGATTTTTTGTGGTACTTTGCATAGTAGCTTCACTTTTATTTGACTCTGAATTTTTTTTTTTTTTTTTTTGCGTTGGATGAACTATCATCCTGAAAACAATTTTCGAAACGTTTTCAAACGTTTTTTGAGCTAATGTTTTGCTCTAAAAGAAATTAATAGTTTAAAGATTTTTCTCATATCGGCGAGAGAAAAAAGTTCTCGACATCGTGTGCTTATGTAGTAAGCTTGATGAATATTATCGAATATATTTTTTACAACTTTACATTTGCGTACCTTTCTTGCTAGAAGGCGTGGTAATGTGCTTTTATTTGCACCGATCTCTCCACTTCCAGGAGGGGAATACGTATATGTTTTTTTCGTGTTTTGTTTTTTAAAACTGCTGTTTGGCTTCCATGCTTTTCGTTCCGTCAGAAATTGGAGAAACGTACGAGAAGTTTTGAAAATCTGTTAATTTTTTACCATCTGTATTTTTTTTTTAATTTACTGATGATTGGGAAGTTATAGAGGATTTTAAATCTCTTTATAACGCTAATATCAAAAATTATTACTTTTCTTCATCACTCAACAGAAATTTCTGAAATAGAGATGGAAAAAGAAAGAAGGAAATGTGGTTTTACTACATAACATAAACATTGGGAATATTTATAAGAAAATATGTGTTAAATTGTTACGTTGGCACAAAAAACTTACTTGCATATGTGTTGTTGTCGACAAATTTATATGTTGCTCCTTAACATGTATTAATAGTTATAAGATGGATGAAGTTTTCTAATTTTTGATTTTCGTGTGTAACACCCTTTTCAGAAGTAATATTTTTTTACAGGAAAATAAATATGAATGCACAAAAACTAAAAAAAACAACAACTTAAGAATGAGTTTCGTACATTTTTGAAATTTAGTCATGCTTGTTATTTATGTTGATTCACGGCTTTCTCAAACTCAAGATCAATCCTTTTACTGAGCATTGGTCATTTTACTCAGGATCGATCATTATATTGAGGATCAATCGTTAAGCTGAGGACTGGCCATTTTACTCAGGATCGATCATTATACTGAGGATTGGTCATTTTACTCAGGATCGATCGTTGTACTCAGGATCGATCATTATACTGAGGATCGATCGTTATGCTGAAGACTGGTTATACTGTTGATCGATCGTTATACTCAGGATCGGTTATTATACTGAGGATCGATCATTATACTTAAGTACGGCCATTATACTGGGAGTTGACCGTTACAATCAGGATCGTTCATTATACTGAGGGGTCGATCTTTAAACTGAGGATTTATTATACTGAGGACCGATCGTTGAACTTAGAAGCTATCGTTATACCCAGGATCGATTATTGTATTCAGAATCGATCATTTTACTTAAGATCGATAATTACAATGCTCTACATGTACTTCCCTGTTGCCGTGATTGTGCTGTGACCATCATTCTTTTTAAGCAATGTGACAAAGGATCTTAGGAAGATTCTGTAAATTTCAGGGGTAGAGTAGTCTGTGCATAGTAGGATTTTTTCTATTTGTCTCCTTTCTTATATGACAGAATCTCACACGTGCATACACTCGCTCTCATACACGCACACATTCCATGATTCTTTTTAAGATTTCTGAGGCCTTAAATGGAAAATAGCACAGAACTGGAAGAAGGAAGGCGCGACGCTACGGGTGAAAAGCCCACCCAACTTTTTTTTTTAGCACACCCTTTAGCCCCAAAACAATATTTTAGCAGTTTCAGAACACATGGCGAGTACAACGATCTATGATTTCACAGTACTTGGATAAATGTATGTGAATTTTTGGAACTCACAGAAATTTTGTTATACAGAATAAATCTTTTGTTAAATTCCGTTTTGTACTATTCTGTGAAAAGGAGTAAATCCTCTCAGCGATGTCTTAAGAGTGTACCATAAAGACAAAATTTCCGTAATCATAGTTCAGAAAGATGAGAGAGAGAGAGAGAGAGAGAGAGAGAGAGAGAGAGAGAGAGAGAGAGAGGGGGGGGGTTTCACCGTGTCAGGTTACCAATCAAAATTCATAATCATCCTTATGACAGCGAATGTCAAAAATAAAATATATATATATATATATATAATAGTGACCTGAATGAGCTGAAATTGCGGCCTGTTAAAGCCCATGGAGGTTCGTATCTATGGTTTCCAGTACTACATACTTTGAACAAATACTACGTATAATATATACCTGAAACTTTTCATTTTACTGGGAATAACTTCATCGGCGTTGGGTAAAATCTTACATGAACGTAATTTTTTGGCTAAATTTCTGCCAAAATGTTCACATCCCCCGCACGACACATGGCAAGTACAACTAACTATCTATGATTTCACAGTACTTGGATAAATGTATGTGAATTTTGGGAACTCACAGAAATTTTGTTATACAAAATGAATCTTTTGTTAAATTCCGTTTTGTACTATTCTGTGAAAAGGAGTAAATCCTCTCAGCGATGTCTAAGAGTGTACCATAAAGACATAATTTCCGTAATCATAGTTCAGAAAGATGAGAGAGAGAGAGGGAAATTCATCTTGTCAGGTTACCAATCAAAATTCATAATCGGCCTTATGACAGCGAATGTCAAAAAAATAAATAAATATATATATATAAAATAGTGACGTGAATAAGCTGAAATTGCGGCCTGTTAAAGCCCATGGAGGTTCGTATCCATGGTTTCCAGTACTACATACTTTGAACAAATACGACGTATAATATATACCTGAAACTTTTTATTTTACTAGGAATAACATCATCGGCGTTGGGTAAAATCTTACATGAACGTAATTTTTTGGCTAAATTTCTGCCAAAATATTCACATCCCCCGCACAATGAATAGTCTCCCCCTTCCCACTCCTCCTCCTCCAGTTCTGAGCTGCTGATGTCGCAGAGAGAAGGAAGTCTGAGTGTCCGGAATATGACAATGCATATATTTGTTACTAAGAGGTACGCTCTCCGCTACACCACAAACTACCGTATCTGTGGTTTTTCTACATTTTGCTTCTCACGAGCATAATTTGCATTCTGAAATAATTACGCTCCTTACTAAAGGAAATGGCATCGCAAACACTCTTGTTACGTACAGTGTCAGTCTCGTGGAGCTTTTGGTGCAACAGATGCCCAGTAATTTTTTGGAATTGAAAATTTACAATGATTGGCGGCAGTTTTTTTTTATATTGTTTATATTTGGGGCTTGTATCCAATTTCACTTTCCATAAAGGAATTCAAAATCCGTGCTTGTACTTTTCGTTGATTTAATTTGGATGTTCCATATGGCAGAAGTACGCTATCTGAACGAAAGCTTTGTTCAACTAAGGGGAGTAGGTACCTTAGGTCGTAGCTTCAATCTGTGCCCATTCACATCCGAAATGCCACAAGCGTTACAACCCGTGGCTGTGGAACTAACTTTCTGCTAGCTGGGTTTCCCACGATCTTTTACCGAAGATAGGCAACGTAAATGCGTTTCATCCCCACAGGTGGCATGCCATCAATCATTCGCAATATATTTCTTCCAGTGGCGCACCCAGGATTTCTTTATAGGGGTAGCCCAAATTATTGAAGATGCAAATAAAAATACCCCCGAGAAAACATCTCCCGCAATATTGGGAAGCGGTGAAATTCTTTTCGACATATTAAAGTGCGTTTTCCAATTATTCTTGAAATATATATTTAACAATACACTATACTGCCAAAAGTCACCGGACACCTAGAAGAGGCCGCCCCGGTGGCGCAGTGGTCTGAGGCGTTGGCCTCTGATCATTCGTCCGTAAGGGGTCCGGGTTCGAATCCCGGTCAGGCATGGATGTTGTGTTTGTCTTACGGCACTGGCTCTCTCCCTTCCCTGGAGCCAGTGACCCTAAATTAGGGACGGGCGACTGCTTATAGCCCATTGAGTTGCTCACGGTGGTCGTTAAACCTCCAATCAAAAAAAAAAAAAAATACACCTAGAAGAGAAGCACAACATAGCATTTATTGATATACATTAAAACGGTGTCGGTCCACCTTTGGTTTTAATGCATGCACTAACCCTTCGAGACAGGCTTTCGACAAGGTTTCGAATCACAGCGATGGGTATGCGCATCGATTCAATACATAATGCTGCCGCTAACTGTTACTTAGTTGTAGGCTTTGGTTCCAAACTTCTTATGCGGTGCTCTCATTCATCCCATAGGTGCTCTATGGGATTATGATCAGGGCTCTGTGCTGGCCAGTCCACATTCGATACAGAATTATCATCAAACCACGCCGTAACAACCCTTGCTTTATGGCTCGGTGAATTATCCTGCTGGTACCAACTAGGCTCGGTTCCATAGTATTGCCACAGAGTTGGTAGGCTATAATTGTCCAGAATATCGAGGTAGACGTGCTGGTTAACAGGTTTGTCCAAGATAACCATTGGGCCGGGACCATACCACAAAAACACCCCTACACGAGCACACTGCCAGCTCCAAACTTGACCATTGGAACAGTAAGCTGTGTTAAATAGCCTTTCCCCGATTGCCGCCATACCCGTACACACGGCCATCAGACTGATGGATCGTTTATCTGGATTCATCAGTCCATAGGACCCGTTTCCATTGATCTACGGTCCACGATACATTTTCTTTACACCATGCTAAACGACGAGTAGCATTTCGAGTGGAGATGAAAGGCTTATGAGCAACCGTTCGGCCACGGTGACCCATGGAATGAAGTTCTCTTCGAATGGTGCATGTACATACCGAGGTTCCACCATGTTTACTCACCTGTACACTGAGGTCTTGTGCGGTACTCCGTCGATTAGCCTGTACAATGAGGTCTTGTGCAGTACTCCGTCGATTAGCCGTAAGGACTCTCCTGAAGCTTTGACGTCCTCTATCACTGATTTTCTTTGGTCTGCCGGTACGTTTTGCTGCTTCAGGCACGCCATGTGTCTTCCACTTATTCAGTACATCCAAAACAGTTGCCTTGGGTATGTTCAAACGCCTCTCGATTTCTCCTATGAACAACCCACTAATATAACACCCAACAATCTTTCCTTTCTCACATTAAGTTCTCTCCCGCCGCGACATTTTCACTCAACCCCACAGTGCGACATGATTGCGGTCAGCTGCAAGCTTGTTTTATACCGTTTGCAGCTGTACCGCACATCTTAACAACGCAGCGGTTCCGTTCATTTGCTTTTGAAGGGGTGTCCGGTGACTTTCATGAATATAGTGTATATACGTATATATTTAAAAATAAGCAGCCAATAACAAAGAATGAATGACCAAGTGATACCTCATGGAGAGGGACCGGGTTTATGGGCCATCCTTATTGTGTTCACCTCCGATTTCTTTGTCCCGAAAGAGGAGAGATTGACTTCTGTTATGTTGACTTGAAATAAAATATTGATGTCGCAGAATCACTAGAAAAAAGATCTGTTCCCTTCAGCACCGTGCTTCGATTTCTTTTTTTCTTATATGTAGGAGGAACAAAAAACATTAATTTTAGTGTTTTTTGCCGTAAAATAAGCAAGAAGTACGTCGTTTTCATTTGGTAAGGGTGCGCCGGAAAGATACAACGTAATTTTCATGATATAATGAATTGATTCAGAACTTTTCTCGTGTCGCATTTCTCCATCCACGCTGCTTAAGATGTATTATTAACCAAGATTAAGCGTTTTGTCGTCAGCATAGATTGGTGTAGGTACGTGTTCGTAGAAACTCAATGAGATTGCTTCAGTATTGTCCAAATGATGCGGAACTGTAATATAGTTTCCTATCTATTTTTCATTTTTATTTTTATTATTTTCGGGGTACCCTCATTGTCCATGTCTATGATTGTCCATGTCAAGTGATTTTGACGAAATGAGTAAGTTAGTGAGTGGTTAGTCTTCGCTGTATGCTTGTTATTCGTTTTTTTCTTTCGATAAAATATGCCTGTACATATTTTAGATTTTCAGAATTTAAAATAAGCAGCGCTTCTTTTTTTATTTTTATTTATTTATTTATTTTGGCGGGAAAAGTGCCGAAACTCTTAAACGTAAATTGCTTAAAAGAGGAAGGGTTGACCTAATAAAGAGTAACTCAATTTTTTGAACATTGTTCGTTAAGCCTTATTATTGTTACACGGTACAAAACGCGAAAACATAATTTATATGAGTATATTCCATTTAAATTATTACATTAAAAGAGGACTAGTATTACGTAACACACTGTTATATAATAATACATAGTAAATGCTGGATTCCAAGGGACAGGAAAAGACCCAGAAGAAGACCACATGGAAGATGGGTGGATGCAATTCGCAAGTATGCGAGAGTGACATGAAGGAGACTGGCACAAGACACACCGTTGTGGAGGAAACTTGGGGAGACCTTCGTCCAGCAGTGGATTGATAATGGTTGACAATGATGATGATGATGATGAAATGCTGAAATTAAAATTTTTCAAGGTTACCCACAAATCACAGCTAAAAAAATTTCTAGGGATTCCATTACACCAAGGAACAGCAGGGAACGGCATTTTCAACCTAAAATATAGTCTATATTTTTTTCACAAGTTCTGAGATTTTTCTACCGATCTCATCCTCCCCTTGCTTTTCGTATCAACTGATGAATGGTGTCTTAGAAGAAGCTATTATCGGACGCATTTTGTAGAATATAACTGGGTTAGTGGAGGCCCAGATGCTCTTATGGATGTTAATGAGGTTATTGTTGTGGTTTTCCTTTGGTTGGGGGTTAACCGACCACTGTGAGCAATTCGGTGGGCTATAAGCAGTTGCCCGTACCTACTTTAGGGCCACTGGTTCCAGGAAAAGGAGAGAGAGCCAGTGCCGTAAGACAAACACAGCATACATTCCTCACAGAGATACGAACTCCGACACATCTCGAAGGGTCGAAAGCCGGCTCTTAAACCAGTGCGCCACCGGGGTGCGGCTTGCTGTGATTGAAAGAGAAAAGACCTTGCAAAGATAATTATCAAATTCATCTGAGAAAACCACCATTCACATTCGTTGGAAGATACAGCAAAGATCTGCAAAGTTCACTTCAGCTGTAAAGGTTGCTTAGATATTTCTTTTCCTTGAAAATGTATTGCAATACTACCTATGGGTATTCTCTAAAGCAATGTATGAAGTCTTTTTTATTGGGAGTTGAAACCTGTTAGATAACTTCCTAATTTCGTCTTCACCATATAGTATATTCCCTTTACACTTTTTTTACCATTTATATGGACCTAACTTTGGAACAACTTAGCGCCGCCCCGGTGGCGAGGTGGTCTAAGCGATGGCTTCTGATCATTCATCCGGGAAGGGCCCGGGTTCGAATCCTTGTGAGGCATGGATGTTGTGTCACTGTCTCTCTCCCTTTTCTGGAGCCAGCAACCCTAAATTAGGGACGCCGCCCCGGTGGCGCAGTGGTCTAAGCGGTGGCTTCTGATCATTCGTACGAAAGGGGTCCGGCTTCGAATCCCGGTGAAGTATGGATGTTGTGTTTGCCTTACGGCAATGGTTCTCTCCCTTCCCTGGAACCAGTGGCCCTAAATTAGGGACGAGCGACTGCTTATAGCCAATTGAGTTGTTCATGGTGGTAGTTAAACCCCCCAATAAATAAATAAAAAAAAATCAACCTTAGCAGACCAACGTCTTCATTGCAAAGGAGGCTTCTTTTCCTGGACCTTTTAAGATTCGTATAAAATCTATTTGGGCAGACTGATGGGTCCTCTCTCTGTCTTTCTCTCTCTATATCCGTCTGTGTCTTTCTCTCTATATATCTCCGTCTGTGTCTGTCTCTGTCTTTCTCTCTGTCTCTCTCTCTCTCTCTCGTTACATTTAATTCCTGCTATCTCTTATATGCTACGGTATTACATTTCTTAAATTAGATAGTTGCCTGTTACGGTTAGTACGTTACTTAAATTAAATAATTACATGTTACGGTTATTACGTTATTTGAGTTTTTATTATTAATTACATGTTACGGTACATTTGTTATTGTAATGGAGAATTGTTGCAAAACTTAAAACTAAAAATTTCGTGTTCAAAAAAGGTACCAAAATGGCGTTCCGTCATATTCCGCCAGGGAAAGAAAGCATTGTATAGGGATAGGTATGTTTAAATGTGTGTATAAATGTACATGCATGGTCATGTATTATACAAATTGCAGATTTTCGGAAATGTGCGATTTTGATAAACATTTGTTTATTATTCTTCGCTTATTCCGAACTGTCATACTGAACTCAGCACGTATGAATATTTATGCGGTTTCCCCAAATTTCTCTTTTCAGATGGAGCATTGTACTCGAATGAGGGTTGAGATACAAAGCCAGGGAGGTATCGTGTCTAGCGTCAGATTACGCAGTATGATTTTTCAGCCATAAATTACTGTCACACTGTGAAAAACTGAAAAGTATTGTCGTGCGTTTCTTATACAAAGCAAAATAGTTTTCAGTCCAGCTTATGTGAACATAACTGTAATGAGCGAAGACATTACAGTCCCTCAGAAAAACCGAAAAGTGCACAATATTGGATGTGCTTACGTTCATTCCATTGAAAAAAAGAGAAAATCAGTTGCTTGAAAGAAGTAAAAAAACATAATTTATATACACTGACGGAAAAAAATCCCAACACCACGAAAAAATAGTTGTAGAGGAATGAAATTGCGGCAATACATTTGTATAGGTAACATATTTAATCGATTAAGGTTTCAAGATCACAGCTTAATGTAAGAGCGAGAAGAGCCATTTTAAATGTGCAATGCTGGTACATTAATAACCGGTGTAACCGTCAGAATGTTGAATGCAAGCACGCACACGTTCATGCATTGTGTCGTACAGGTGCTGGATGTCAGTTTGTGGGATGGAGTTCCATGCCTGTTGCACTTGGTCAGTCAATACAGGGACGGTTAATGCTGGTTGGGGGTGACGCTGGAGTTGTCGTCCAATGATCTCCCATACGTGCTCGATTGGTGAAAGATCTGGTGATCTAGCAGGCCACGGCAACATGTCGACACACTGTAGAGCATGTTGGGTTACAACAGCGGTATGCGGGCGAGCGTTATCCTGTTGGAAAACACCTCCTGGAATGCTGTTCATGAATGGCAGCACAACAGGTTGAATCACCATACCGACGTACAACTGTGCCGTCAGGGTGCGTGGGATAACCACGAGAGTGCTCCTGCTGTCATAGGAAATTGCTCCCCAGACCATAACTCTAGGTGTATGTCTCGGCCGCAGACAGGTTGGTTGCAGGCGCTCACCTGGTCTCCTTCTAACCAACACACGGCCATCACTGGCACCCAGGCAGAACCGGCTTTCATCAGAAAACACAACAGATCTCCACTCTGTCCTCCAATGAGCTCTAGCTTGACACCACTGACGTCGCAAACGGCAGTGGTTTGGAGTAAGTGGAATGCACGCTACAGGGCGTCTGGCTCGGAGCTGTCCTTCAAGTAACCGATTTGTAACAGTTCGTTGTGTCACTGTGGTGGCAACTGCAGCTCGAATTGCTGCCGCAGACGCGGTTCGATGCGCCACGGGCATACGCCGTACACGGCAGTCTTCCCTCTCAGTAGTGCCACGTGGCCGGCCGGAACCCGGTCTTCTTGAGGTAGTACCTTCCCTTGACCACCGCTGCCAACAATCATGCACAGTGGCTACATTCCTGGAAAGTCGTTCTGCAATATTGCGGAACGAAAATCCACCTTCTCGTAGCCCTATTACACGACCTCGTTCAAACTCCGTGAGTTGATGATAATGGCTTCTTCGTCTTCTTAAAGGCATTCTTGACTAACATCAACACACTACGTCGAATCTCAACGATAACTAACGCTCACGAACGTTACAGCGCGTATTTACAGCAAACCTGCTTTGCGTGTTTCGAGGGCGCTACTAGCGCCACACGTATGCGCCGAGCGCGAAATTTGCATAGACGTCATCTTACAGATGTACTCTCACCGCCTACCAACTGTCGTTTATCTAACACAACCCATTCTTGGTGTTGGGATTTTTTTCGGTCAGTGTATAATATGGGATGCTTCCCTTGCTGAACGATACCTCGTGATCGTAGCGCTGCGACTATTGATTTGGGAAGGAATTGAAAATAATAACTGGTAAAAATGACCGTTCTAAGGATTTTACATACGCTGAAGGTAGTTTCAGCGTCTCTTCGGGTGCTCTCGTTTTATTCTGATAGCGTAAAAGCGTCTTTTTACACTGATTGATGCCTTTACTTTCTATTTCATCATGTAGACTCTGAAAAGTCTGAACTTCTTGCTTATATTTGAGAACGGAATGCAGAACAGAGCAACAATGATAGTCGAACTGGATTTAATTTGCTAACTTTGCTGCTGTGTCCAGTATTCCGTTCGCAGCTGTAAGCACGAAAGTTAAAGCTCTCAAAGAACAGCAAAACCAGAAGTACTGCTTTCAACTAATATGAGACAGCCAAAGTTTAGGATCTCTGAAAAGAGTAAAACAGGAGATATGGGCGTCAATATATTTAAACAGCCAAATTTCAGGATCTCTGAGAATAGTAAAACAGGAAATATGACGTCAATAAGTTCCTGAACTCTGAGAAATAGTAAATCAGAAAATACGAAAGTCAATAGATTTAAGCAGCCAAAGTTCATGAACTCTGAGAATAGTTTTGTAGTCCGCATGTCTCTTGAACGCCAAGCGAATGATTTTAAAACAGGAAATACGGTCGTCAATAGATTTAAACAGCTGAAGTTCACTGTCTCGGAGTGAAGTCAAACCAAAAATAGGAGTCGACAGCCGTTAACTGAGACTGATTATTGTTGAAAGCATAGGTATAGTGTGACCAACAAGTTTGGGGACACAAATAAGTGTAAACGGATGTTTTTCTTGAAAGGGGCCATAATTTCCCTAGTCCATATCTCATGTTGGCGAGAAAGATGTAATTGCCAGAATGAGACCAGATTTTTACTGATTTGTTTGGCTTGACTTCAATACTGCCGTAGCCTAAAATTAATTTTACATAAAAATATCTAAAGGGTATAATTTCTTTATTGGCTTTCGCGGAGAGTTAGATTAATGCAGAAATAAGTTATTTGGTAATAATTGTAATTTTTCTTCTTCCACGTGATCTGGTAATAATTCTAAATTTGTCCTCTTCCACTTCAGCGTGGCCGTTGATTCAAAAATCGTTTTGTAGTCCGCATGTCTCTTGAACGCCAAGCGAATGATTTTTCTTTTGTGAATAATAGCCGCTAAGCGCTGGAGAAAATGCATAAAAATGTCAATAACTGTAATTATAGTGCAATTTGCGAAGTCGGGATGCGAAAGGAACCATTCGGAATTACTCTGTTGTGTGACTTTCCAATACTTTCTTGCTTCTTCTTAGAGGCTTTTATTTTGTGTGTGCAGGTTGTAGAGAGTAGAACGAGTGCACTGAATTGGTTCACAAGTGAAACCATTTCTTGGAAATAAATAAACTTTGTAATTCATTCTTCGTCGCAAAAATATCAAGCCAAATTTGAGTTTTATTTTAACAGCTCCAAGGTAAAAAGACCTCTGTTAGCACAAGTATTACATACCTTTAAAAAGTGTGCGGTTTATCATGGCCAACAAAGACTATATTAGAGAGGATTTTTCGTCTGGCTTCATTTTTGTTAAGAAACATGAACCATTCCGACCTCTCCGTGATAAAGAAAACAACAAATGTTTCCTTTTATACATTTCTCTTTGTTTTTATTTATTACTCCGTTTTCCATCGATATTAGTTTTTAATTTTGATCAAATATGCATGTTGAATTGCTCGCGCTATGAATTCTCGGAAGATATGAATTTTGTTTCCGCAGTATTTTGGAGAAAGTAATTCATTTTCCTGAATGTTTATTCTCTTGTCTTAATCGGAGCAGAGCTGCAGGCGAAGGTTTCCTGTTGAACTGGTGTTTTGATAAAATCTCGCTCCTTCGATATCCGCGGCAACACATAATGTCGAGCCGACGTTCATTCTCTTGGTGGACGTGCAATTTATCAGTAGATTTATGGCTCTCTTGCCTTCACTGCTTGACGCTTCGATGCCAGAGAGTCCAGGTTAACCGTAACCACCAATGAATCGAGCCTTGCGACAGCCGCGCGATGTTCATTAAGTTAAACAACATTTTATCAAGTCAGCTAACTCAGGCTCTCTTACTTCGGAAGACATCCGCTTGAAATTTTTAAGAAGCATTTGACCAAACGGAAGAGCAGAAAAATTGTAGAATAGTGATGCGTTATCCTATAATTTTATACGCGCACACACACACGCTGAAAAACTGTAGAATGGTGCTGCGTTTTCTTATAGTTTTACACACACACACACACACACACACACACATGCGCGCTCGCTCGGGTACACAAACCCTACTAAAAATCGCAGGGTACTAGCAGTTAGAGGTAAAACATAATTTTGTAGAACGAAATTAGTAGCTTGTTTTCCATCTTTCGCACTATGGTTGTGACGTACCTGCCAGTAGGACGCACACGACTTAAAGCCAGATAGGAATCAGAATAAAATGTATGCGTAGCTCAATTGGTAGAGCAACTTATTCCGGAATGAGGGGACCCGGGTCCGAATCCTGGCGCGGATAAAAATGAATGAGAAATTTACTTCGTTATAATGGCGCCCGAACTATCCGAATGACCCGACCGTTCAAAATCTCGCAATGGTGTGATGTTATTTCCACACCGCGAGATAGGAAAAATCAGAGAATCCCTTCTCCAGCGCTTCGAAAAATAAATGTGTGTGACGTTGAATTCCACACACCAGATTGACTGGGAGTTCTCAAGTGCACGTTCTACAGTGGATGGCTGCCTGCAACGATTCATGGTCACGGCTGACCCGTGGGCCATGCCCCCGGCCCTCTTTCGGGGGGGGGAGATGTGACGTACCTGCCAGTAGGACGCACACGACTTAAAGCCAGATAGTAGTCAGAACAAATGTCCGCGTAGCTCAATTGGTAGAGCAACTTATTCCGGAATGAGTGGACCCGGGTTCGAATCTTGGCGCGGATAAAAATGACGGAGAAATTCACTTCGTTATATGGTATACAATCAATAGACAAAATGTTTAAGACACTTACCTAATAGCGTGTTGGTTCTTCCCTAGCGCGAATAAACAGCCTGTACACGCCAAGGCATGGACTACACTAGATTGCAGAGGGTTTCCAGGTAACGCCAGCCATGTCTGTTGCAGCATTATCCACACCTGTGGTCCAGGATCCACGGAACTGATGCACGGCCTTCCAAAGAACTTCCACAAGGTTTAAATCCGGGGATAGATAGGAGCTACTGGATGATTCCAAACTCAAATGAGTGTTTCCGAGCCATACCTGGGTGATTTCTGTCCGTCGGGGAGGCGCATTGTCGTGCTGGAACAGACCATCGACTTCTGGGATGCGCGAAGGCAATGAAAGCGTGTACGTCATCAGCCAGCACAAGCTGGTATAGGCCGCAGCGGCTAAAAACCTCTCCAATTAGAAGTAAAACATAATTTTATAGAAATAAATTAGTACCTTGTTCCCCATCTTTCGCACTATGGTATACACTCAATCGACAAAACGCAAGCTTGTTTTTATACCGTTGCAGCTGTATCGCGCATCTCAACAACGCAGCGGATTCGTTCATCTGTTTTTGAAGGGGTGTCCGGTGACTTTTGTCAATATAGTGTATATATCATTATCAACCATTATCAACCCACAGCTGGACGAAGGCTTATGCTAGTCTCCTCCATGTTACTCCCGCATAATTTCGAATTCCATCCACCCATCTCACATGTGGACTTCTTCTGGGTCTTTTCCTGTCCCTTGGAATCCAATCTAAAATTTCGGCTGTCCATCGATGGTCTGTCCTTCTGGCAATATGTCCAGCCCATCGCCATTTCAGGGATTTAACTCTGATCATGATGTCTTCCACTCTTGTCATTTTTCTGATCCATGTGTTCCTCTTCTTATCTCTCCTGGTTACACCAAGCATGCACCTCTCCATGCTACTTTGAGTTGTCTGCAGCCTTTGTATACCACTTTTAGTTAAGGTCCACGTCTCTGCACCATACGTAAGCACTGGAAGGATGCATTGTTCAAACACTTTTCTTTTAAGACATAATGGCATGTTGCTCTTGAAAATTATGCTGTTTCTTCCAAAAGCTCTCCAGGCAAGTTTTGTACGCCGATTAATTTCTTCATCAATGTGACCCTTTTTTTCTCCATCAATCGATAAATCTTCATTTCTTATAAAAGTATTGTACACCACTTTTGTCTTCTGAAAGTTCATTTTTAATCCCACTTCTTTACTCTTGTCAGAAAGTTCTTCGATCATCATCTGCAGCTCTGATGGGGTAGTTGCAAAAATAACTACGTCATCAGCAAAACGAAGGTGGGTTAGATAATCTCCATTAATCTTTATCCCTTTGTTTTCCCAGTTCAGGGATTGAAAGACACTTTCCAATGTGGCATTAAAGAGCTTGGGAGAGATGGTATCACTTTGTCTCACTCAGTTTCCAATTTTTACGTATGTTGTATTTTCAAACAGCAGAACCTTTGCAATTGCATTTTCATAGATGTTATTAATAATATTAACGTATGCATCTTCAATACCGCAGGATTTCAAAGCCATTCATTGTTCACTGCTGATGGTTTCACCGAATCAAAGGCCTTTTCATAATCGATAAAAGCCATGCACAATGAAAGTTCATATTCCCTCGCTCTTTCAATTAGTTTTCTCAGTACATTCATATGATCTATAGTGCTGTAGCCACTCCTGAATCCAGCTTGTTCTCTCGGTTGAGCCATGTCCAGTGTCACCTTCAAGCGGTGTGAAAGAACTTTAGTGAAGATTTTATAAACCACTGATAGGAGGCTGATAGGTCTGTAGTTCCTGAGATCCTCAATGTCACATTTTTTATGTAGCAGGATCATTGTAGCGTTGTTCCAATCCTCAAAAATCTTCATTTCATGCATCGAGTGAAAACTTGGGTGAGTACTGTTTCAATTTCTCCATTTGCTTCTTGTATGATGTCTACAGTAATTCCATCTTCTCCTGGAGCTTTTCCCCGCTTCATGTTCTTGATTGCATGCGCAACTTCTACAGAGAGGACTGGAAGAACTCTGGTACTGGTACTTTTCATGATGTCTGGAGTAGTACATGCATCATCCCTTTCATATAATTTGGAGTAGAAATCTTTCACTCTTGTCAAAATTTCGCCTCTATTTCTTGTTACAAAACCATCTTTTCTCAGTGCCGTAATCTGTTTTCTTCCCTTACTGAGATGTCCCTTTGATAACTTTAGCTTTAGGCTTTGGTTGTTTTCAATTGCTTTCCTCACTAGTTCACAGGTGAATTTCCTTACGTCTTCAGTGATACTTTTTCGTACTGTCTTGCATAGCTCTATATATTCTTTCACATCTTCTTTAGTTGTCCTCATCTCTCTTCTTTTTTGCATCAACATTTTGGTTTTTCCTGATAATTTGTTCACATGCAACTTGTTCTTAGACAAAGCTAATTTTGTTGCTCTTTCCATAAGAGCTTTGGTTACTTTTCTGTTAACTTAAGAAATATCCACTTCTTCCGATGTTAGGCCTTCTAAAGCAGAGAACCTGTTCTTCAGTTCCAACTTGAAAGTATTATAGTGTTTTTTAAGGTCGGTTATGTCAAAACATTTTGTGTGTTTTATGAGCTTGCCAGGTTCGAGTTTAGTGTTGAGGTGCATCTTACATCTCACCAATCTATGGTCACTACCTGTGTTGAACTTGTTTAGCACCCTGCAGTCTTCTATGACGAATTTTTTGTTATACATAATAAAATCAATTTCACATTTCGTCCCATTTGGAATTCTCCATGTGCATTTCCTGTGTGGCTTTTTCTTCAAAAAGGAGTTCATGATGAAAAACCCTTCTACCTCTGCAAACTCAACGAGAGTATTTCCACGCTGATTTCTGTTGCCGTGACCGAATTTACCTACTGAAGTTTCATTCTGTTGCCTTATTTTTGCACTGAAATCTTCCATAATTATCTTCAAGTGCTGCTTGCCTTTACTATTTAGATGACGAATTTTCTCATAAAATTCTTCAATATCTTCTTCAGGATGACTTGTGGTGGGTGCATAAGTTTGAATAATCTGAGCCTGGTATCTTCTCGAGAGCTGGATAACGAGTCGTGCAGCTC
The DNA here is from genome assembly GCA_039090855.1 of Macrothele yani. Classification (NCBI taxonomy): domain Eukaryota; kingdom Metazoa; phylum Arthropoda; class Arachnida; order Araneae; family Macrothelidae; genus Macrothele; species Macrothele yani. The sequence goes on along the minus strand of CM076993.1, from coordinate 86,966,233 downwards.
TGTCAGAAGAACTTTTAACTTCTACAACTTTATCCTTAAATTTCTTGTTTATTATAAATCCAATACCACTATTTTTGCCAGTATCAGTTCCACGATAGTAGAAGAGATGTCCACTTTTCAGTTCAATGATATCTTCTTTTTTTCTCCTTACCTCACTTAGCCCGACGATGTCCCACTTGATCCTTTGTAGTTCCTCTTCCAATTCAGGAAGCCTTGAATCAGAAGATAGGGAGCGTCCATTGTAAGTAGCCAAGGTCAGCATCAGATGGCAGCCTAGTCCGGTCCTCCGGGGATTCTTATCACCCTCTGCCTTCATGTCGCACTGGCCGCTGCCTTGGCCAGGTACATTCCAGCTGCCGGAGACTGAGGGCCAAGATTTAAGTTGTGGAGTCATGTTGGAGGGGTTTGGCGATAACTAACCACGTTGACCAGGCGGGTTGGTGAGTGTGGGATAGCATTTCCTCTAATCCCGATGGTATAGTTATACCGCTAGTGGCGGTCGTCAGAGCCCCTTTAGTGGGAACAGGATGCACCACGAAAAGGCGGGGTTGACATTTGTCAAGGAAAGGCTGCGATGTTGCGCATTACCGGACCTTACATCACCATATATATGTATATTTCTTCGGAAGGTGTTGGTCAACAGAACAACAACGCGGCGATCCGTTTATCTGCTTTTGAAGGGGTGTCCGTTGACTTTTGTCAATATAGTGTATATCATTGTCAACCATTATCAATCCACTGGGGGATGAATGCCTTCCTAATTTTCTTCTACAACGGTGTGTCTTGTGGCAGTCTCCTCCATGTTACTCCCGCATACTTCGAATTTCATCCAACGCATATATTTCTTCGAAAAGTGTTAGAAATGTTGAGCCTTGGCTTTATCAATGACCTGAAAAACTCTGCATTTATTCACTTCCACAAAGACCTAGTTGAAAATGGGTTTCTGCTATGTCATAGATGCAAAAAGTGTAAATCCCCAAAATTACCAAATTAACAGAACCGCCCACAAAGGTACGGAAACTTTAAAATTAAGCAAAACACTTTTTTGTATTTAGCATTACATCTAGGACATATCTGGCCCAACCCGTAGCTTATCATCGTCCGCAAAAACAGAAAAAACTTCTGTACATAGCCCTAAAATATTGTGAGAAAAGCTTAGAATTTAGACCCGAGAAACGTGGGAAAACGACTGCCAAAAAAAAAATTAAAATTAAGGGAACGCAGCAATGTAAAAATTTCCCAACTTGTAAGAAGAAAAAAAAATAAAAAAAAAATAAATAAATAAAAAATCACCAAGTACAAGGATTTTATTTGAAGCCAGAAGTTCCAAATTTTTTTTACAGCAGTACCACATAGGCAAAACACGTGGTAATGCTACCCGAGGGAAAAACTCAACCAGGAACCACAGCAAAAAAAAAGGGACAAATAAAATGTAATATATATATATATATATATATATATATATATATATAGAGAGAGAGAGAGAGAGATTGAGAGAGAGAGAGAGAGAAAGAGAGATTATATATTTAACTCATCTATATGTTTAGATTATTTAATGCACCTTCGTTTTGCTGATGACGTAATCAATTTTGCAAGTACTGCTTCAGAACTGCAGAGTATGATCCTTCTTTTCCAGCCACAGTATGAAACATGAATTTGTCTACCTCGTACAAGATCATATTTAATTGTTCTCCGCCACGTCTCTCGGAAAGCCTTTGGATCCTGATATGCATGTGTTTAATACTGCTTGCCAAAACTACGATTTTAACAACAAGATGAAGATAAGTTAAACTTTCCTCTTGGTATTGTATCTTGGAATTTCTTGGCTGGAATACATTTTGCAGGGCAGCACTGAACAGCTTGAGCAAGATGCTTGTTGCAACAGCTGAACAGCTTGAGAAAGATCCTTGTTGCACCGTTTTTAAAGTTCTTGCATATTTTTGTCCTCGAGCAGTAAACTGTGGCCCCTGCTTCACTATAGGTGTTTGTGGTGCTATTAATTTTAAAATCTTCAGTGCCAAAAATGTAAATAATAATAATAATCGTTGATGTCGGTACTAGTTCAGAAACCTTTTTGTAGCTGGTAAACCCTATGCATAGTTAAAGTTATTCAATTAATCTTTGAGTTAGTTCTCTCAATGCATGGATGTTATTGGTAATATTATATGCGTCTCTGACTTCACCCTGCTCCTTTGGTTGCGTCATGCCCATTATTTTCTGTAAGCGACGTGAGAGGATCTTAGTGATACGTACTTTTGTACAGAACAGAAAGAGAATGCTAAAACATATATACAGCCCTTGAGGCGTTTTTCTGTCTTTTTCCTTGTGTAACATTATTATCACGATGGCACTGTTCCATTCTTGAGGAACTCTCCCTTTATTGATTCATCTAGTAAAAAGCAGCCCACACAAGTAGTTTCTATTTCTTCAGTATCTCCTTTTATAATGTCGAACGTGACTCCATTCCTTCTTGGTGTCTCTCTTCCCTTCGTATTCCTAACTGCATAAGTCACTTCACTTAGACGAAATGGAAGCATTTTTCTTTATCCCGGTCTTTTCAATATCTCTCTACGATTTTTGTAACAGTACCATCCCCGTTTTTGAGATCCATTATTTGTTTTCTTTCATTCGTTAAATGATATTTAGACTGCTTCGGGCATCGTCGTACACAGGGACTTTTCTTACTGGCAGTTTACAATTACATTTCTCGGTGCCTCCAGTAACTTATTTTTGAGCTGTCTTCTATAATTTTTCATCTTGGGAAATTAGATTACCGTTATTGTTCCTTTTTGCGTGAGTACCTTTATCTATTTCGAAGACTCTTTATCTTGCTTATTATTCGCTGTGCCTTTTACTTCTTTATCATTGCTTCCGTAAGGGTCTGGGTAACTCTCCTATTTGCTATAGATATGTCTGTTTCTGTTATTATTTCTTTCCCTGAAGAAAATCCATCTTTCACCTAATGTGAAAGTAAGAAACTTTTATTTGGTATTATTTTAATTCAAAGCTAATTTGATCGTTTTTAACAAACATTTTAAAATTAAGTCCCCGGATTTAAAGAGGGAGAGAAAAACTTAGATGATCACTTTTAACAAACGAAGTTACAAAAATTTAATAAAATTCCATATTTAATCAGGTAAACGAAAAATCTGCTTCGCACTATCCTGGAGTGGAGGAATAGAAATGGTAACATACATAACGAAATAACAACAACGCATATGTGCTAGTGGAATAATGTCGATATAAACGCAATGGAGAAGGAGTGCGTCAAATGCTCAACAAGTGAGCTGTGCAAGATACCCTCTCCTCCATCTCCTTGGAATTGGTGGCGGAGAGGGTATCTACACAACACACTTGTAACGAGGTGGAGGTCCCCATCTCTTCGTTGTAAGCGGGCTCTATTGTGTTTAAGTTAGAAGTCAGCGAACCCATACGTGTTTGCTTCTTTTAAATGTGTTTAATTTCAGAGTACAGTGAAACCTCATTAACGGCACAGACAAGTAGTGCCGTTAATGGCAATCTCAAGCAACGGCAAGCTTTTGTTAGTACAGAATAGCTGCCGTAAAATTAACAGTAACGATAACCTCCAAAAAACGAAACCTCTTAACAGAGGTCAGCGGACACCCCAGTCAGTCCCGAAGAAGATCTAACGAACTCCTTGTCCCCTTGGGATTTTAGTTATCTACTTCGGCGAGAGGGGTAACATAGGTACAATGAATATTGCTAAAGGTACTGTGTTTTGGGGCAGGATAGGTTGAATTACAGCGAATACAATGGTGTGCTTAAGTGAAAAGAAAGCAGTTAAAGTTTAGTTCTGTGTGAGACAAGCTCCAGTGCTAGTCATTTTGGAGGGGCTTGGGCATAACGCTGGCCAAGCGCGTTGGTGAGTGTGGGATAGCATTTCCTCTAATCCCAATGGTATAGTTATACCGCTATTGGCGGTCGTTAGAGCCCCTTCAGTGGGAACAGGATGCACCACGAGAAGGCGGGGGTGACATTTGTCAATATAGTGTGTGTGTATGTATATATATATATATATCTGAAACTAAAAGCAGAGTTACAGAGGAAAAATTAAAAATACAATTTTATTTTGAACTTACATTCTGAAGATCATGGCGCGCAACGCAGCAGTGATGAATTCTCAGAACTAACAACCTACAAAGCAGAAACTGTAACAAAAAAGTTTTAAAAAATAAAAAATAAAATTAAAGCTCAAAACCCAACAGGCAAGAGAACAATGATAATAATAAATGGCAAAACCTGAATGCAGAAAGTGTCGAAAATGCCGAGCCTTGGCTTTTTCAAGGACCAGCAAAACTGCATTTTCTCACTTCCACAAAGACCTAATTGAAAATGGGTTGAAACACGGAGAGATGCATGCTTGGTGTAACCAGGAAAGATAAAGACCTAATGACCAGAGTGAAATCACTGAAATGGCAATGTGCTGGACATGTTGCCAGGAGAACGGACCGCCGAAGGGCAAGTGCAATTTTAGACTGGATTCCGAGGAACAGAAAAGAGACCCGGAAGAAGATCCCATGGAAGATCGATGGATAAAATTCGAAAGCATGCTGGAGTGACATGGAGGAGACACGCTCAAGACAGATAATCGTTGAAGAAATTTGGGGATACCTTCATCCAGCCGTGGATTGATAATGGTTGGCAATTATGATGAAGATGTGTGTGTGTGTGTGTGTTAAAATGTATCGAAAGATTTACGAACTTCCATTGTTCCAGATATTGCATGCGATTTTAAACAGTTTCTCTCTGAATCGATTTTGTACCGTTGTGTTGTAGTGTACATTGGTTCCGTACATTCATCTCTTGTAAATATCAGTATTTATTCGTTGATGCATTAATCTGTTTTTTTGTTACCTTTCTAGAGGTCGGCAGCGCCCAGCAATGCTAGCCGGAGATAATGGCGGCGAGGACTTCAGTCCATACTGGGATCCTGACTCGGAGGACTACGAGTTTTGTGATTGTCCAGGGCCGCCGCCTCCGCCTCAGTTCGTGATCCCGCCGCCCCCTCCTTCGCCTTCTTCTCCCTTGTGCAGCGGCAGAGCCGAGGAACTCCAGTTCTGTCAGATGGAGCCCGTGGGGGCCGAGTTTACACAGACTGCCTTTCCCTCCCTGCCTATCATTGCTGTGTGTTCTTCCATTGTGCTAGTCGCTGTTTTGGTCACTTCGTTCCTCCTATGGAAGTAAGTACTCATTTTTTATCTCCTTTTCTTCACTGATAGTAGGCATTTGATTTCCACTTTTACGTAGCATAGCAGAGCGCCGATTAACCCGATAAACTAAGCATAAATTCTCCAGATAATTTAAAATGAGGAGTTTCAAGCGATACAATAAATGAATAAATAAATACTGTTTCAGCAGAATTCCGTATTATGTATGATATTTCGATTACGTGTTAATCAATATATTTTGATTTCGATGATCTGTATTTATTCAATTTTTGAGTTAATCGAAATAACATAAATTAAATTGAATCACAAACCGCTCTCAGTGCAAGAAACTTACAGGCATGAATTATATATTTCCATATTTTACCTAGATTTCTAATGCCATTGTTTTTATCATATAGGATTTTTTCTGTGTGTGTGTGTGTATGTGCCGTTATACATTGCCTGACAGAGAAAATGCCCCACCACGAAGACGTGAACGCAGCGTCACGCAAATTGCAGGGTGCTTGCACACGTACAAGTTTTGCAAATGATTGCATTTGCAGGCCAATCGCACGAACGGCGCGCGGGATATAAGCGGACAACCAGCCTGTGAAGCCATCAGTCGAGACGTCGTCAGGGACGCGAGAAGTGAGTGGTTCTGCTGTAACTGTGTCTGGAGAACGAACAAGGGGTGCCAGTGCCGTTAAGACGCCGTCGTACGAGATTTCGTCAAACGGATGGGTTCACGAGAGGTGTCATCGTAGGCCATCGTACCGCCGGATGGTCTTGCGTCGTATTGCGGAAGAAACGCAACGTGATGCCACAAGCGTCATTCGCATTTGGAGATAATGCTCCGAGGAAAAATCTGTGCAACATCGTAGGGGGACCGGATCACGGAGACGGACGTCCGAGCGCACCGATCGTCGCATCCGACGTCATGCCGTAGCGGACCCGTAGGCCAAAACGGGCGGTATTTTGCGGAGTGTACGAGGAGGCTTGGATGCTCCGATATCGACGCGGACAGTGTCGCGCCGATTGGCTCCGTTTGGTTTGCCGCACAGCTGTCCGTTGCAAAGGCTGCCCTTAACAGCGACCCATCGTCGTCACTGAATGACGTGGTGTCCCAGAACTGCGTGGGGTACCGAATGGAATAGCGTGGCGTTCTGTCTCACCACGGATGATCGCTGTGTGAGAGTCTGGAGGCGACGTGGCCAACGGGCGGATTCCTCCGCCTTTGTGGAGCGCCACACGGCCCGGCAATGTGCAGTTATGGTGTGGGATGCTATCAGCGCCAACAGCCGCTCACCGCTGGTACGCATTACGGGCACATTGATGTCACGCCGCTATGTTAGCGAGTTGCTGCGGCCCGTGGCACTACCGTATCTGCGGGGCATCCCAAACGCCGTTTTTCAACAGGATAACGACCGACCGCATACCTCTCGGATCAGCCTGAATGCTTTACACGGTGTGCGGAGGCTTCCGTGGCCAGCACGATCCCCCGACCTCTCGCCCATCGAGCATGTATGGGACACACGATTGAACGTCTGTTGAGTACACCTCCACCGCCGCAAAATGAAGATGAACTGTGGACTCCGATCAACACCACATGGTCCACGATACCAAAGGGACTCTATTCGAACTCTCATTGCCTGGATATTACGTCAGGTTCAACGCTGTATCGCCAAAAATGGGGGCCACACTTCTTATTGATCATCCTGTATATTAGGCCACTGGTGTGTAGTCTGTATGTGAGAATTAAGACATTTGTTCTGGACGTACTTGGCTATCTGTGTGTGCAGTTTGGTCTGTTTTCGAGCATTCCTTCATGGTGTGGCATTTTCTCTGTCAGACAGTGTATTTTAAAATTAAGTAGAAATATTAAAAAGCAGAAACTGTAACAAATTTTTTTTAAGAATGACAAAAAATAAAAATAAAACTCAAAAACCTACAGGCAAGAGAATAAAAATAATAATAAATAACAAAACCCGAATGCAGAAAGTGTCGAAAATGCCGAGCCTTGGCTTTATCAAGGACCAGCAAAACTCTGCATTTTCTCACTTCCACAAAGACCTAGTTGAAAATGGGTTTCTGCAAAGTCATAGATGTAAGTATAAGTCCCTAAATTTTTTACATAACCGACCTCAAAGGTGCGGAAATTAAATAACTAAGCAAAATTTTGTGCATACATCTGTCACTTTCCTGGCCCAACCCATACTCATCATCTCCCACAAAAACCAATAAAACGTTGTCAAAGAGCTTATATATATATATATATATATATATATATATCATCATCATCATCATTGTCAACCATTATCAATCCACTGCTGGACGAAGGTCTCCCCAAGTTTCCTCCACAACGGTCTGTCTTGTGCCAGTCTCCTCCATGTCACCCCTGCATACTTTCGAATTTCATCCACCCATCTCCCATGTGGTCTTCTTCTGGGTCTTTTCCTGTCCCTTGGAATCCAATCTAAAATTTCGGCTGTCCATCGATGATCTGTCCTTCTGGCAGTATGTCCAGCCCATTGCCATTTCAGGGATTTAACTCTGATCATGATGTCTTCCACTCTTGTCATTTTTCGGATCCACGAGTTCCTCTTCTTATCTCTCCTGGTTACACCAAGTATGCACCTCTCCATGCTGCTTTGAGTTGTCTGCAGCCTTTGTATGTCTCTTTTAGTTAAGGTCCACGTCTCTGCACCATACGTAAGCACTGGAAGGATGCATTGATCAAACACTTTTCTTTTAAGACATAATGGCATATTGCTCTTGAAAATTATGCTGTTTCTTCCAAAAGCTCTCCAGGCAAGTTTTGTACGCCGATTAATTTCTTCATCAATGTGACCCTCACTTGATATCTGCTGTCCAAGATAAACGTATGTGTCTGTTATCTCCAGCTTTTCTCCATCAATCGATAAATCTTCATTTCTTGTAAAAGCATTGAACATCACTTTTGTCTTCTTAAAGTTCATTTTTAATCCCACTTCTTTACTCTTGTCAGCAAGTTCCTGGATCATACTCTGCAGCTCTGATGGGCTAGTTGCAAAAATGACTACGTCATCAGCAAAACGAAGGTGGGTTAGATAATCTCCATTAATCTTTATCCCCTTGTTTTCCCAGCTCAGTGACTGAAAAACACCCTCCAATGTGGCATTAAAGAGCTTCGGAGATATGGTGTCACCTTGTCTCACTCCCTTTCCAATTTTTATGTGTGTTGTATTTTCAAACAGCCTAATCTTTGCACTTGCATTTTCATAGATGTTATTAATTATATTAATGTATGCATCTTCAATACCGCAGGTTTTCAGAGCCAATGTAACTGCTGATGGTTTCACCGAATCAAAGGCTTTTTCATAATCGATAAAAGCCATGCACAATGGAAGTTCATATTCCCTCGCTCTTTCAATTAGTTCTCTCAGCACATGGATATGATCTATTGTGCTGTAGCCACTCCTGAATCCAGCTTGTTCTCTCGGTTGAGCCATGTCCAGTGTTACCTTCAAGCTGTGTGAAAGAACTTTAGTGAAGATTTTATAAACTACTGATAGGAGGCTGATAGGTCTGTAGTTTCCGAGATCCTCAATGTCACCTTTCTTATGTAGCAGGATCATTGTAGCGGTGTTCCAATCCTCAGGAATCTTTCCTTCATTAAGGCATCGAGTGAAAATTTGGGCGAGTACTGTTTCGATTTCTCCACTTGCTTCTTGTATGATGTCTACAGTAATTCCATCTTCTCCTGGAGCTTTTCCCCGCTTCATGTTCTTGATTGCATGTGCAACTTCTGCTGGAAGGACTGGAGGAACTCTGGTACTGGTATCTTTCATGATGTCTGGAGTGCATGTATCATCCCTTTCATATAATTTGGAGTAGAAATCTTTCACTCTTGTCAAAATTTCTGCCTCTATTTCTTGTTACAGAACCATCTTCTTTTCTCAGTGCCATAATCTGTTTTCTTCCCTTACTGAGATGTCCCTTTGCTATCTTTAGGCTTTGGTTGTTTTCAATTGCTTTCCTCACTAGTTCACAGTTGAATTTTCTTACGTCTTCAGTGATACTTTTTCGTACTGTCTTGCATAGCTCTATATATTCCACTTTGGAAGTCACATCTTCTTTAGTTGTCCTCATATCTCTTCTTTTTTGCATCAACATTTTCGTTTTTCCTGATAATTTATTTACATGCAACTTGTTCTTAGACCCAGCTAATTTTGTTGCTGTTTCCATAAGAGCTTTGGTTACTTTTCTGTTAACTTCAGAGATGTCCACTTCTTCCGATGTTAGGCCTTCTAAAGCAGAGAACCTGTTCTTCAGTGCCAACTTGAAGGTATTATTGTGTTTTTTAAGGTTGGTTATGTCAATAGATTTTGTTTGTCTTATGAGCTTGCCACGTTCAAGTTTAGTGTTGAGGTGCATCTTACATCTCACCAATCTATGGTCACTACCTGTGTTGAACTTGTTTAGCACACTGCAGTCTTCTATGACGAATTTTTTGTTACACATAATAAAATCAATTTCACTTGTCGTCCCATTTGGATGTCTCCATGTCCATTTCCTGTGTGGCTTTTTCTTGAAGAAGGAGTTCAAGATGAAAAACCCTTCTGCCTCTGCAAACTCAACGAGAGTATTTCCACGCTGGTTTCTGTTGCCATGACCGAATTTACCTACTGAAGTTTCATTCTGTTGCCGTTGCCCTATTTTTGCATTGAAATCTCCCATAATTATTTTCAAGAGCTGCTTACCTTTATTATTTAGATGACAAATTTCCTCATAAAATTCTTCAATTTCTTCTTCAGGATGACTTGTGGTGGGTGCATAAGTTTGAATAATCTGAGCCTGGTATCTTCTCGATAGTTGGATAACGAGTCGTGCAGCTCTGTGAGAGGAACTTTCAACTTCTACCACTTTATCCTTCAGTTTCTTGTTTATTATAAATCCAACACCACTAGTTCTGCCAGTATCTGTCCCACGGTAGTAGAAGAGATGTCCACTTTTCAGTTCGATGAGATCTTCTCCTTTTCTCCTTACCTCACTTAGCCCCACGATGTCCCACTTGATCCTTTGTAGTTCCTCTTCCAATTCAAGAAGCCTTGAATCAGAAGATAGGGAGCGTCCATTGTACGTTGCCAAGATCAGCATCAGATGGCAGCCTAGTCCGGTCCTCCGGGGATTCTTAGCACCCTCTGCCTTCATGTCGCACTGGCCGCTGCCTTGGCCAGGTACATTCCAGCTGCCGGAGACTGAGGGCCAAGATTTAAGTTGTGGAGTCATTTTGGAGGGGTTTGGCCATAACTCACCACGCTGGCCAAGTGGGTTGGTGAGTGTGGGATAGAATTTCCTCTAATCCCGATGGTATAGTTATACCGCTATTGGCGGTCGTCAGAGCCCCTTTAGTGGGAACAGGATGCACCACGAGAAGGCGGGGTTGACATTTGTCAAGGAGAGGCTGTGATGTTACGCAATATATATATATATATATATATATATATATATATATATATATATATATATATATATATATATATATAATCTATGGTCACTACCTGTGTTGAACTTGTTTAGCACACTGCAGTCTTCGATGACAAATTTTTTGTTACACATAATAAAATCAATTTCACTTGTTGTCCCATTTGGATGTCTCCATGTCCATTTCCTGTGTTTCTTTTTCTTGAAAAAGGAGTTCAAGATGAAAAACCCTTCTGCCTCTGCAAACTCTACGAGAGTATTTCCACGCTGGTTTCTGTTGCCGTGACCAAATTTACCTACTGAAGTTTCATTCTGTTGCCGTTGCCCTATTTTTGCATTGAAATCTCCCATAATTATCTTCAAGTGCTGCTTACCTTTATTATTTAGATCACGAATTTCCTCATATATCATCTTCATCATCATCATTGTCAACCATTATCAATCCACTGCTGGACGAAGGTCTCCCCAAGTTTCCTCCACAACGCTCTGTCTTGTGCCAGTCTCCTCCATGTCACTCCCGCATATTTACGAATTTCATCCACCCATCTCCCATGTGGTCTTTTTCTCGGTCTTTTCCTGTCCCTTGGAATCCAATCTAAAATTTCGGCTGTCCATCTATGGTCTGTCCTTCTGGCAGTATGTCCAGCCCATTGCCATTTCAGAGATTTAACTCTGATCATGATGTCTTCCACTCTCGTCATTTTTCGGACCCACGAGTTCCTCTTCTTATCTCTCCTGGTTATACCAAGCATGCACCTCTCCATGCCTCTTTGAGTTGTCTGCAGCCTTTGTATGTCTCTTTTAGTTAAGGTCCACGTCTCTGCACCATACGTAAGCACTGGAAGGATGCATTGATCAAACACTTTTCTTTTAAGACATAATGGCATATTGCTCTTGAAAATTATGCTGTTTCTTCCAAAAGCTCTCCAGGCAAGTTTTGTACGCCGATTAATTTCTTCATCAATGTGACCCTCACTTGATATCTGCTGTCCAAGATAAACATACGTATCTGTTATCTCCAGCTTTTCTCCATCAATCGATAAATTTTCATTTCTTGTAAAAGCATTGAACATCACTTTTGTCTTCTGAAAGTTCATTTTTAATCCCACTTCTTTACTCTTGTCAGCAAGTTCCTGGATCATACTCTGCAGCTCTGATGGGGTAGTTGCAAAAATGACTACGTCATCAGCAAAACGAAGGTGGGTTAGATAATCTCCATTAATCTTTATCCCTTTGTTTTCCCAGTTCAGTGATTGAAAGACATTTTCCAATGTGGCATTAAAAAGCTTCGGAGATATGGTGTCACCTTGTCTCACTCCCTTTCCAATTTTTATGTGTGTTGTATTTTCAAACAGCCGAATCTTTGCACTTGCATTTTCATAGATGTTATTAATAATATTAATGTATGCATCTTCAATACCGCAGGATTTCAGAGCCGTGGTAACTGCTGATGGTCTCACCGAATCAAAGACTTTTTCATAATCGATAAAAGCCATGCACAATGGAAGTTCGTATTCCCTCGCTCTTTCAATTAGTTCTCTCAGTACATGGATATGATCTATTGTGCTGTAGTCACTCCTGAATCCAGCTTGTTCTCTCGGTTGAGCCATGTCCAGTGATACCTTCAAGCGGTGTGAAAGAACTTTAGTGAAGATTTTATAAACCACTGATAGGAGGCTGATAGGTCTGTAGTTCCTGAGATCCTCAATGTCACCTTTTTTATGTAGCAGGATCATTGTAGCATTGTTCCAATCCTCATGAATCTTCCCTTCATTAAGGCATCGAGTGAAAATTTGGGCGAGTACTGTTTCAATTTCTCCACTTGCTTCTTGTATGATGTCTATAGTAATTCCATCTTCTCCTGGAGCTTTCCCCCGCTTCATGTTCTTGATTGCATGAGCAACTTCTGCTGGGAAGACTGGACGAACTCTGGTACCTTTCATGGTGTCTGGAGTACATGTATCATCCCTTTCATATAATTTGGAGTAGAAATCTTTCACTCTTGTCAAAATTTCGCCTCTATTTCTTGTTATAGAACCATCTTCTTTTCTCAGAGCCATAATCTGTTTTCTTCCCTTACGGAGATGTCCCTTTGCTATCTTAAGGCTTTGGTTGTTTTCAATTGCTTTCCTCACTAGCTCACAGTTGAATTTCCTTACGTCTTCAGTGATACTTTTTCTTACTGTCTTGCATAGCTCTATATATTCCACTTTGGAAGTCACATCTTCTTTAGTTGTCCTCATCTCTCTTCTTTTTTGCATCAACATTTTGGTTTTTCCTGATAATTTGTTCACATGCAACTTGTTCTTAGACCCAGCTAATTTTGTTGCCGTTCCCATAAGAGCTTTGGTTACTTTTCTGTTAACTTCCGAAATATCCACTTCTTCCGATGTTAGGCCTTCTAAAGCAGAGAATCTGTTCTTCAGTTCCAACTTGAAAGTATTATGGTGTTTTTTAAGGTTGGTTATGTCAATACATTTTGTTTGTCTTATGAGCTTGCCACGTTCCAGTTTAGTGTTGAGGTGCATCTTACATCTCACCAATCTATGGTCACTACCTGTGTTGAACTTGTTCAGCACACTGCAGTCTTCGATGACGAATTTTTTGTTACACATAATAAAATCAATTTCACTTGTCGTCCCAATTGGATGTCTCCATGTCCATTTCCTGTGTGGCTTTTTCTTGAAAAAGGAGTTCAAGATGAAAAATCCTTCTGCCTCTGCAAACTCAACGAGAGTATTTCCACGCTGGTTTCTGTTGCCGTGACCGAATTTACCTACTGAAGTTTCATTCTGTTGCCGTTGCCCTATTTTTGCATTGAAATCTCCCATAATTATCTTCAAGTGCTGCTTACCTTTATTATTTAGATGACGAATTTCCTCATAAAATTCTTCAATTTCTTCTTCAGGATGACTTGTGGTGGGTGCATAAGTTTGAATAATCTGAGCCTGGTATCTTCTCGATAGTTGGATAACGAGTCGTGCAGCTCTGTCAGAGGAACTTTCAACTTCTACCACTTTATCCTTCAGTTTCTTGTTTATTATAAATCCAACACCACTAGTTCTGCCAGTATCTGTCCCACGATAATAGAAGAGATGTCCACTTTTCAGTTCAATGAGATCTTCTCCTTTTCTCCTTACCTCACTTAGCCCGACGATGTCCCACTTGATCCTTTGTAGTTCCTCTTCCAATTCAAGAAGCCTTGAATCAGAAGATAGGGAGCGTCCGTTATAGGTAGCCAAGGTCAGCATCAAATGGCAGCCTAGTCCGGTCCTCCGTGGATTCTTAGGGATGTAAGGTCAGGTGATGCGTAACATCACAGCCTCTCCTTGACAAATGTCAACCCCGCCTTCTCGTGGTGCATCCTGTTCCCACTAAAGAGGCTCTGACGACCACCAATAGCGGTATAACTATACCATGGGGATCAGAGGAAATGCTATCCCACACTCACCAACCCGCTTGGCCAGCGTGGTGAGTTATGGCCAAACACCTCCAAAATGACTCTACAACTTAAATCTTGGCCCTCAGTCTCCGGCAGCTGGAATGTACCTGGCCAAGGCAGCGGCCAGTGCGACATGAAGGCAGAGGGTGCTAAGAATCCCCGGAGGACCGGACTAGGCTAAGAATCCCCTCATATATATATATATATATATATATATATATATATATATATATATATATATATATATATATGAGGGGATTCTTAGCCTAGTCCGGTCCTCCGGGGATTCTTAGCACCATATGAGGGGATTCTTAGCCTAGTCCGGTCCTCCGGGGATTCTTAGCACCCTCTGCCTTCATGTCGCACTGGCCGCTGCCTTGGCCAGGTACATTCCAGCTGCCGGAGACTGAGGGCCAAGATTTAAGTTGTAGAGTCATTTTGGAGGTGTTTGGGTGAAAGATTTCTACTCCAAACTATATGAAAGGGATGATACATGTACTCCAGACATCATGAAAGGTACCAGAGTTCTTCCAGTCCTCCCAGCAGAAGTTGCTCATGCAATCAAGAACATGAAGCGGGGGAAAGCTCCAGGAGAAGATGGAATTACTATAGACATCATACAAGAAGCAAGTGGAGAAATTGAAACAGTACTCGCCCAAATTTTCACTCGATGCCTTAATGAAGGGAAGATTCCTGAGGATTGGAACAATGCTACAATGATCCTGCTACATAAAAAAGGTGACATTGAGGATCTCAGGAACTACAGACCTATCAGCCTCCTATCAGTGGTTTATAAAATCTTCACTAAAGTTCTTTCACACCGCTTGAAGGTAACACTGGACATGGCTCAACCGAGAGAACAAGCTGGATTCAGGAGTGGCTACAGCACAATAGATCATATCCACGTACTGAGAGAACTAATTGAAAGAGCGAGGGAATATGAACTTCCATTGTGCATGGCTTTTATCGATTATGAAAAAGCCTTTGATTCGGTGAAACCATCAGCAGTTACCACGGCTCTGAAATCCTGCGGTATTGAAGATGCATACATTAATATTATTAATAACATCTATGAAAATGCAAGTGCAAAGATTCGGCTGTTTGAAAATACAACACACATAAAAATTGGAAAGGGAGTGAGACAAGGTGACACCATATCTCCGAAGCTCTTTAAAGCCACATTGGAAAATGTCTTTCAATCACTGAACTGGGAAAACAAAGGGATAAAGATTAATGGAGATTATCTAACCCACCTTCGTTTTGCTGATGACGTAGTCATTTTTGCAACTACCCCATCAGAGCTGCAGAGTATGATCCAGGAACTTGCTGACAAGAGTAAAGAAGTGGGATTAAAAATGAACTTTCAGAAGACAAAAGTGATGTTCAATGCTTTTACAAGAAATGAAGATTTATCGATTGATGGAGAAAAACTGGAGATAACAGATACGTATGTTTATCTTGGACAGCAGATATCAAGTGAGGGTCACATTGATGAAGAAATTAATCGGCGTACAAAACTTGCCTGGAGAGCTTTTGGTAGAAACAGCATAATTTTCAAGAGCAATATGCCATTATGTCTTAAAAGAAAAGTGTTTGATCAATGCATCCTTCCAGTGCTTACGTATGGTGCAGAGACGTGGACCTTAACTAAAAGAGACATACAAAGGCTGCAGACAACTCAAAGAAGCATGGAGAGGTGCATGCTTGGTATAACCAGGAGAGATAAGAAGAGGAACTCGTGGATCCGAAAAATGACGAGAGTGGAAGACATCATGATCAGAGTTAAATCCCTGAAATGGCAATGGGCTGGACATACTGCCAGAAGGACAGACCATAGATGGACAGCCGAAATTTTAGATTGGATTCCAAGGGACAGGAAAAGACCCAGAAAAAGACCACATGGGAGATGGGTGGATGAAATTCGTAAATATGCGGGAGTGACATGGAGGAGACTGGCACAAGACAGACCGTTGTGGAGGAAACTTGGGGAGACCTTCGTCCAGCAGTGGATTGATAATGGTTGACAATGATGATGATGATGATGATATATACTGATTTTATTATGTGTAACAAAAAATTCGTCATAGAAGACTGCAGTGTGCTAAACAAGTTCAACACAGGTAGTGACCATAGATTGGTGAGATGTAAGATGCACCTCAACACTAAACTTGAACGTGGCAAGCTCATAAGACAAACAAAATCTATTGACATAACCAACCTTAAAAAACACCATAATACCTTCAAGTTGATACTGAAGAACAGGTTCTCTGCTTTAGAAGGCCTAACATCGGAAGAAGTGGACATCTCTGAAGTTAACAGAAAAATAACCAAAGCTCTTATGGAAACAGCAACAAAATTAGCTTGGTCTAAGAACAAGTTACATGTAAATAAATTATCAGGAAAAACCAAAATGTTGATCCAAAAAGAAGAGAGATGAGGACAACTAAAGAAGATGTGACTTCCAAAGTGGAATATATAGAGCTATGCAAGACAGTACGAAAAAGTATCACTGAAGACGTAAGGAAATTCAACTGTGAACTAGTGAGGAAAGCAATTGAAAACAACCAAAGCCTAAAGATAGCAAAGGGACATCTCAGTAAGGGAAGAAAACAAATTATGGCACTGAGAAAAGAAGATGGTTCTGTAACCAGAAATAGAGGCGAAATTTTGACAAGAGTGAAAGATTTCTACTCCAAATTATATGAAAGGGATGATACATGCACTCCGGACATCATGAAAGATACCAGTACCAGAGTTCCTCCAGTCCTTCCAGCAGAAGTTGCACATGCAATCAAGAACATGAAGCGGGGAAAAGCTCCAGGAGAAGATGGAATTACTGTAGACATCATACAAGAAGCAAGTGGAGAAATCGAAACAGTACTCGCCCAAATTTTCACTCGATGCCTTAATGAAGGAAAGATTCCTGAGGATTGGAACACCGCTGCAATGATCCTGCTACATAAGAAAGGTGACATTGAGGATCTCGGAAACTACAGACCTATCAGCCTCCTATCAGTAGTTTATAAAATCTTCACTAAAGTTCTTTCACACCGCTTGAAGGTAACACTGGACATGGCTCAACCGAGAGAACAAGCTGGATTCAGGAGTGGCTACAGCACAATAGATCATATCCATGTGCTGAGAGAACTAATTGAAAGAGTGAGGGAATATGAACTTCCATTGTGCATAGCTTTTATCGATTATGAAAAAGCCTTTGATTCGGTGAAACCATCAGCAGTTACAATGGCTCTGAAAACCTGCGTTATTGAAGATGCATACATTAATATTATTAATAACATCTATGAAAATGCAAGTGCAAAGATTCGGCTGTTTGAAAATACAACACACATAAAAATTGGAAAGGGAGTGAGACAAGGTGACACCATATCTCCGAATCTCTTTAATGCCACATTGGAGGGTGTTTTTCAGTCACTGAGCTGGGAAAACAAGGGGATAAAGATTAATGGAGATTATCTAACCCACCTTCGTTTTGCTGATGACGTAGTCATTTTTGCAACTACCCCATCAGAGCTGCAGAGTATGATCCAGGAACTTGCTGACAAGAGTCAAGAAGTGGGATTAAAAATGAACTTTCAGAAGACAAAAGTGATGTTCAATGCTTTTACAAGAAATGAAGATTTATCGATTGATGGAGAAAAGCTGGAGATAATCGACACGTACGTTTATCTTGGACAGCAGATATCAAGTGAGGGTCACATTGATGAAGAAATTAATCGGCGTACAAAACTTGCCTGGAGAGCTTTTGGAAGAAACAGCATAATTTTCAAGAGCAATATGCCATTATGTCTTAAAAGAAAAGTGTTTGATCAATGCATCCTTCCAGTGCTTACGTATGGTGCAGAGACGTGGACCTTAACTAAAAGAGACATACAAAGGCTGCAGACAACTCAAAGAAGCATGGAGAGGTACATGCTTGGTGTAACCAGGAGAGATAAGAAGAGGAACTCGTGGATCCGAAAAATGACAAGAGTGGAAGACATCATGATCAGAGTTAAATCCCTGAAATGGCAATGGGCTGGACATACTGCCAGAAGGACAGATCATCGATGGACAGCCGAAATTTTAGATTGGATTCCAAGGGACAGGAAAAGACCCAGAAGAAGAACACACGGGAGATGGGTGGATGAAATTCGAAAGTATGCAGGGGTGACATGGAGGAGACTGGCACAAGACAGACCGTTGTGGAGGAAACTTGGGGAGACCTTCGTCCAGCAGTGGATTGATAATGGTTGACAATGATGATGATGATGATATACACACAAAAAGCGTCTTTTCTTACATCTCGTCTGTGTCATTTGACGTATTCTGGTATTTGAAAGCCTTAGAATATTGAGTGAATTTTATATTTGTTGAACAAATTTTCTCCGATCTCATGCACAATTATTATACAGTAAATGTTCTGATATGTTGAGAACCGAGATCGTAAGCTTGACAGGTCATTCACTCTGATGTCATTTTGGTCACATTCTGAGTTACCGAGAATTTATCTTCCTAATGCCTTAGGATTGACAGCTTTCTCCGCTGTACTTGTCAATTTGTTTTTCGATACTTTCCTCGTCCTTACTCAATAGTTTATTTTGTGTTCTCTACAGCGTATTTCTGAATATTCGGTAGTGTTTACCCTTTACAAACGTTCCATATTCTGGGGAATTCATTAAAAAAAACAAAAAACAAGTGTGTCATGTACTTTGGTTAAACGCGTAGAACATACATTACGTAGACAAAAGTATTCGGACACCACTACTTGTGCAAATAAACGTGCATTTGCGGAACTAGACGTGCACGCGCGGGGTTTTATGGGACCTGTATGTATTGGAGATCGTTGGCACAATGCGGTTTGGTAGGTGTTAGACCACTTTGGAAGTGGCTATACCTCGCGAAGCTGAACTGGCGGATTTTGAAAGGGACATTGTGATTAGATACGATCTGAGTAAGCAATTAGGGCGTTGTTTTCCTGTGTTTCCCAAAATCCACAGTGGCTGATGTTCTTTATCGATGAAAAGCAGATTGGCCACTACAGCGAAGCTGCGCTCTGGGAGGCCGCAAAATCTGAGTGATTGACTCCAAACAAAGCTTACGACGGATTATGAGAAGGTACGCACGTCCTCCGCCAGAGACCTGGTCGGCGACGTCACGCTATCTTCTGGAGCAGCTGTTTTGACTAGAACAGTTCGACAGGAAGTGCATGCTCACAGTTACAATGCTAGGTCAGCTTCACATAAGACCTACATCACTCCAGAAATGCCAGATGATTACAATGGTGCCTCGCTCACCGTTTGTAGACAACATAAGAGTTGAACAGGGCTGTGTGGAGTGAAGCATAACGCTGCTCATACTTTTGTTCGAAAGAATGAATCTCTGTGTGGTATTTTTCCGGGGAACGCTATGAGATGGACTGCATTGTCCCTACAGTCAAGTTTGGAGGGAGATCTGTGATGATGTGGGTCGGTTTTTAAGGCTACAGTATCGGTTCATTGGTTATTGTCCGTAGCTGCCGCGAGGTACGAAGACATTCTGGACAATTCTGCACTATCTACACTGTGGCAGTATTTCGGCGCAGATTGTTTCAGCAAGAACGAGCGTCTTCCCATACTGCAAAGTCTATCCAGGAGTGGCTTAAGGAGCAGGATATTCAGGTGCAAGATTGGCTAGCCCAAAGTTCAGATCTAAATCCAATAGAACATCTGTTAGACTAGCTGGATCTGATCTCTACCCGTAAGTCCTTCCTTTACGGCAGCTATAGCAGAAATTTTGCTGAAGAAATAAGAGGAAAATTCCGGTGCTGATCGGACAGTTCGTGGAAAGCATGCCTGAAAGGGCCGCCACTGCAGGCATAAGGCATACATAATGTATATGTCCTATTTTTCGAATATTTTGCAACGCTCGTTAACAACAAATGAAGGGGAGGGGGACTTAGTTCTGATACAAATTCAGTTTGTCTACGAACGGAGATAGGTGGCCGCAAAGTTGTTGCATTTACAGAAACTTGTTTTCTCTTCTTCTTCTTCTTTTTTTTTTTTTTTTTTTGATATAGCTGTTCACAACACTGAATTCAACGTGTTCTAACATTATTCATGATGGGAATCTAATACAGATTTTTGTTCCTGAATATATTTTGGCCACAAATGTAATGTGCGTTCAGCGCAATTTTACAGTGTCAGTCGAATACATGAAAAAAAAAAAATCCGCCTCAAATAACCTTCGAGCAAATTATTATTATTTTTTTCTATTGAAAAGCATTTTTGCTAGATGAAAATCGCTCCATCCTATTGAATCGATTTCTGCGTACAAAGTGGTTTTTGAATACTATCATTGGTAAGTTCCATCATGATCATACATTTTTCGGATGGTGGGAATTTAATCTTAGCTTCATGTATGTGCGCATTTTGAATACACAAACGCCTTTATACGGTAATACATGAAAATAATTCTTTCGACGCTTAAACACTGTACTGCAACAAAATCTCCAATACATAAGTTCAAGTAAGACGCAGGGCAAAATGCATCAGATTGGTTCAGCTAGGATTTGCTGGTCTTCACGATTAAGTTATATGTCGCCATCCAACCACTACCTTTGTGCTAGAAAACTTAAAGTAACGAAGGACGCATGAGGATATTTATCAGCTGGTAGAAACGCATTCATTGTTTCTTCGAAGACTTTAGGGACAGTTAATTTGCTCTTAAGCTTTTGGCCTAACACGACGAAAATCATAATGCTTTTCTTTTCTGAAGTATATCGGATGATGAAAATATGGAAGCAAGGAACGAAAACCATATAGAGAATGTTAGGCTATTGAGGAAGTGAAAATGTCGTGGAAATAGGTTCCTTGCAACTGTGACTTTTAAGTTGAATATAGAGGCAGCGTCAGCTCGAGGCATGTTTACGCCCCGATACAAAGCGACACTTTGGCGACCCTTTTCGCTAGAGAAACCTTACGTAATGTTTTCGAACTGAGCATATTCGCATGCACTTTGCTGTTCTGCCCTATTCCACTTCCAAAATTTAGAGGATAGGATGTTTTAATATATTTGAAGTACTTAGTAACACAAATAAATTATCACGGGTTAATTGTCATTTCATTCACATTAAAAATACTGGATAGGAACTGCCTCCCATCGTATAATTATTGGGTGTACGAGATTAGCTCCTGATGCTTCTGTCTACTTAGAATACAGGAATAAAAATACGTGAGTAATTTCTCGATGTCCTTTACATTTTATCCATGCGAAAAAAAAAAAAGAGTGCTTCGCGAAATTTTTTGAGAGCGAAATTCCGCCCCATCTTTAACTGCTACTCCAAGCAGCTACTTCCTTTGTTTAATAGGAAACACGGCACTGCGAAGCAGGGGGCTTCAGGCAAATAAACACTATGTTTAATTTCCTCAGAAAAAGAAAGGAGTGAAAGGGAAAGAAGATGCTTTCACAGACGACAAAGCAAGACACCTGATGCCAAAAAGGACGCTGGATAAATTGCTCAGTACAGTACTGCTTTTGGGTAAAAACCAATCCTTGTCCTTTGTTATAAAACGAAATAAGAGCTCCTGAAATATTTTATTTTCCCATCATCATCATCATCATCATTGTCAACCATTATCAATCCACTGCTGGACGAAGGTCTCCCCAAGTTTCCTCCACAACGGTCTGTCTTGTGCCAGTCTCCTCCATGTCACTCCCGCATATTTACGAATTTCATCCACCCATCTCCCATGTGGTCTTTTTCTGGGTCTTTTCCTGTCCCTTGGAATCCAATCTAAAATTTCGGCTGTCCATCTATGGTCTGTCCTTCTGGCAGTATGTCCAGCCCATTGCCATTTCAGGGATTTAACTCTGATCATGATGTCTTCCACTCTCGTCATTTTTCGGATCCACGAGTTCCTCTTCTTATCTCTCCTGGTTATACCAAGCATGCACCTCTCCATGCTTCTTTGAGTTGTCTGCAGCCTTTGTATGTCTCTTTTAGTTAAGGTCCACGTCTCTGCACCATACGTAAGCACTGGAAGGATGCATTGATCAAACACTTTTCTTTTAAGACATAATGGCATATTGCTCTTGAAAATTATGCTGTTTCTTCCAAAAGCTCTCCAGGCAAGTTTTGTACGCCGATTAATTTCTTCATCAATGTGACCCTCACTTGATATCTGCTGTCCAAGATAAACATACGTATCTGTTATCTCCAGTTTTTCTCCATCAATCGATAAATCTTCATTTCTTGTAAAAGCATTGAACATCACTTTTGTCTTCTGAAAGTTCATTTTTAATCCCACTTCTTTACTCTTGTCAGCAAGTTCCTGGATCATACTCTGCAGCTCTGATGGGGTAGTTGCAAAAATGACTACGTCATCAGCAAAACGAAGGTGGGTTAGATAATCTCCATTAATCTTTATCCCTTTGTTTTCCCAGTTCAGTGATTGAAAGACATTTTCCAATGTGGCATTAAAGAGCTTCGGAGATATGGTGTCACCTTGTCTCACTCCCTTTCCAATTTTTATGTGTGTTGTATTTTCAAAGAGCCGAATCTTTGCACTTGCATTTTCATAGATGTTATTAATAATATTAATGTATGCATCTTCAATACCGCAGGATTTCAGAGCCGTGGTAACTGCTGATGGTTTCACCGAATCAAAGGCTTTTTCATAATCGATAAAAGCCATGCACAATGGAAGTTCATATTCCCTCGCTCTTTCAATTAGTTCTCTCAGTACATGGATATGATCTATTGTGCTGTAGCCACTCCTGAATCCAGCTTGTTCTCTCGGTTGAGCCATGTCCAGTGTTACCTTCAAGCGGTGTGAAAGAACTTTAGTGAAGATTTTATAAACCACTGATAGGAGGCTGATAGGTCTGTAGTTCCTGAGATCCTCAATGTCACCTTTTTTATGTAGCAGGATCATTGTAGCATTGTTCCAATCCTCAGGAATCTTCCCTTCATTAAGGCATCGAGTGAAAATTTGGGCGAGTACTGTTTCGATTTCTCCACTTGCTTCTTGTATGATGTCTATAGTAATTCCATCTTCTCCTGGAGCTTTCCCCCGCTTCATGTTCTTGATTGCATGAGCAACTTCTGCTGGGAGGACTGGAAGAACTCTGGTACCTTTCATGATGTCTGGAGTACATGTATCATCCCTTTCATATAATTTGGAGTAGAAATCTTTCACTCTTGTCAAAATTTCGCCTCTATTTCTTGTTATAGAACCATCTTCTTTTCTCAGAGCCATAATCTGTTTTCTTCCCTTACTGAGATGTCCCTTTGCTATCTTTAGGCTTTGGTTGTTTTCAATTGCTTTCCTCACTAGCTCACAGTTGAATTTCCTTACGTCTTCAGTGATACTTTTTCGTGCTGTCTTGCATAGCTCTATATATTCCACTTTGGAAGTCACATCTTCTTTAGTTGTCCTCATCTCTCTTCTTTTTTGCATCAACATTTTGGTTTTTCCTGATAATTTGTTTACATGCAACTTGTTCTTAGACCCAGCTAATTTTGTTGCTGTTTCCATAAGAGCTTTGGTTACTTTTCTGTTAACTTCCGAAATATCCACTTCTTCCGATGTTAGGCCTTCTAAAGCAGAGAATCTGTTCTTCAGTTCCAACTTGAAAGTATTATGGTGTTTTTTAAGGTTGGTTATGTCAATACATTTTGTTTGTCTTATGAGCTTGCCACGTTCCAGTTTAGTGTTGAGGTGCATCTTACATCTCACCAATCTATGGTCACTACCTGTGTTGAACTTGTTTAGCACACTGCAGTCTTCGATGACGAATTTTTTGTTACACATAATAAAATCAATTTCACTTGTCGTCCCAATTGGATGTCTCCATGTCCATTTCCTGTGTGGCTTTTTCTTGAAAAAGGAATTCAAGATGAAAAATCCTTCTGCCTCTGCAAACTCAACGAGAGTATTTCCACGCTGGTTTCTGTTGCCGTGACCGAATTTACCTACTGAAGTTTCATTCTGTTGCCGGTGCCCTATTTTTGCATTGAAATCTCCCATAATTATCTTCAAGTGCTGCTTACCTTTATTATTTAGATGACGAATTTCCTCATAAAATTCTTCAATTTCTTCTTCAGGATGACTTGTGGTGGGTGCATAAGTTTGAATAATCTGAGCCTGGTATCTTCTCGATAGTTGGATAACGAGTCGTGTAGCTCTGTCAGAGGAACTTTCAACTTCTACCACTTTATCCTTCAGTTTCTTGTTTATTATAAATCCGACACCACTAGTTCTGCCAGTATCTGTTCCCACGATAATAGAAGAGATGTCCACTTTTCAGTTCAATGAGATCTTCTCCTTTTCTCCTTACCTCACTCAGCCCGACGATGTCCCACTTGATCCTTTGTAGTTCCTCTTCCAATTCAAGAAGCCTTGAATCAGAAGATAGGGAGCGTCCGTTGTAGGTAGCCAAGGTCAGCATCAAATGGCAGCCTAGTCCGGTCCTCCGGGGATTCTTAGCACCCTCTGCCTTCATGTCGCACTGGCCGCTGCCTTGGCCAGGTACATTCCAGCTGCCGGAGACTGAGGGCCAAGATTTAAGTTGTAGAGTCATTTTGGAGGTGTTTGGCCATAACTCACCACGCTGGCCAAGCGGGTTGGTGAGTGTGGGATAGCATTTCCTCTGATCCCGATGGTATAGTTATACCGCTATTTGCGGTCGTCAGAGCCCCTTTAGTGGGAACAGGATGCACCACGAGAAGGCGGGGTTGACATTTGTCAAGGAGAGGCTGTGATGTTACGCATCACCTGACCTTACATCCCATTTTCCCATACAACCTGTTAATCCAGCATCTAAAATTTTATGCGAGTTGCGTTGTTAAAATCGCCCCCCCCTCCCCATCTAGAGAAGGCGCCCCGATGCTATTGCTTAGCTGCTTGAGCCGACCTTGAATAGAGGAAGTGTAAAACAAAGTGAAAATAGGGTCTTTGAATATCTACTACCCACCGAATTTCTACTGTTTCATAAGTTTTCTTCCGATGGTATAATGCGACGCGTAACGTTTCGGGTAACCATTGTGATTAAATGGCCGCCATCGCAATGGCCATTTAAAAGAAAAAAGTGTTAGTTTTCTGCATATCAGGTTAGTGGAGAGAACTAACATGATATGTATGACAACGTGAAACTTAAATAAGAATTCTGCAGCACAGAAATTTAAAGCTGAGATGGTGACGACCAAGTGAGAAGGCCATATTTTTGGAGTTGTGCGAAATGCATCAGACAACATGACGAATCGTTGCGAAAGATAAGACTGGAAAGAAAACGCCGAAGAACAAAATGAAGTGCAGATATAGTCACGCTTATAGAAACAAGCAGAAATCGAGCAGAGAACAAGTGAGAAACTGCGTATCAAGAGAGTGAGATAGAAGTTACCGAGTATTAGTTAAAGTGTGTAAAGAGGGCTTGAGATAATGAGTCGTAATTAGGTTGAGTGTAAGCACAATCTTTCATGATGATGATTAGGAAAGTTTTACTCAGGGTAGATAAGGAAGAAGAAGGGAGGTCTTGCCTGATTAGAAGAGTTATCTAAATCAGTAAACTAATTAATTTGTACAAATTCGATGCTAAGCAAATTTCATGCCTATGGAATTATTACATACATTTTTAATTGTCTCGAAACAGAACGTCTTAGAAATTCTATTTCTAAAATCTACTCTTTGAAATATACCAGAGCTGAATGTATTCCAATGATTTTTTTTTTTACTTTTCGCACCATTCGCGCATTTACTTCAATGACAGTAAATTAATTTTCATAATTTTTTCATGAAAATGTTGCTTGCGATTTTTCAGGTTGTGTAAGGGGAACGGGAATATGAGAAAGGAATGATCCGTTTTTGACCTGATGAGTGATAAGAAACGCATATTTAGTAGAATAAACGATTAAATTTTCAAATTATAGGTTTAATTTTCGATACAAATGATAAATTTTTAGCATGCATTTTGAAACAATGAAGTTCGCGCTTTTATATTCGTATGTCCGTCTATAGCTCTGCTCATGTTAGCGGAGCTTGAAAAAAAGAATGTTTTTTTATTTTTTTTTTTTTTTTTTCATTGGGAAATTTGAGTTGTGAGAACGAAACTCCCTTCTTTGGTCTTTTAACCATGAGTATAGTCCGTTCATTATATCTTGGCAGTTGGAAAGAATAGAATCGTCCGCTTTTAGGGAAAGTTCGCCTTCAGAAACCTGTCGTTCCCCTAACTAAATACAAATCCGCAATTTCGGGAGTAATGACACGTTCATCTGTTAAATAATATTTATATAATAATAAATGCGACCCCCCCCCCTCCTCCGTTAAAACTAGTCAATTCCACTCTTCGTAATTGCCAGGAAATAGTGAACGTGTAATTTAATTTTAATTTAATTTATTTTTTATTGTTTTAGCTGTTACACCATACCTACATCAAGTTTATATTTGCATTTCAGTGTAACAAAGAGTAATTATTATAACAGCCAAGGAAATCAGTGAAAAGGTTCTGACTAAGCCCTGATCTCCCTACATGATAAATACAAGTCATGTAAAAGTTACTACAGAATTAAAGTAAATAGTAGGCAGTAGATCAGCAGTTGCTAGTAGATATTAGTGGCAATTAGAACGAGATTAAAATGTTATATAATAATATAAGGATTTTTTCTTTTTCCCCTCCCCTCCTTTCCCTCCTTTTTTTTCTTTTTTTATAAATTAAACAAATATGTTTTTTTTATCTTTTTTCTAAACAAGTTATAATTATTAATGTGTTTTAGTTCAAGTATAAGATCCAAAAAAAAAAAAAAAAATGGTCCGTCAGTTGATGCTTTGTTTTATTTGTTGTGTTCTAGGCCGGCATGGCTTTATGTGAAATCTATTTCTAGTTTCATAATTATGAACATCAGAATTATATCTATGATATCTATATTAATATTCTGTTTAATCCAAAATCATATTGATATAATTGTTTTATATTTAAAATGCTGTGTTTATTAACATCCACTCGCATATAATTGTAAATATTAAGATAAGGTGTATTATTATTAGTATTACTATTTAATTTAAGGTCTAGTAACCTAATTCTGGAGTACTTGGAGTTTCTTAACATTAGTTTGTGTTGTCTGTCCCCAACAGGATAGACAGTGGTGTTAAAGTGTGTATGCACAAGAGTATAGTACAATTAGTAAGATTATTAAGTATTCGGCTAACCAATCCTGTGTTTCTAGAGATTTTATTAATTGTTTGTTCTGTATGTTTATCCCATTTTAGATTATGTTATAATGTTACTCCTATACATAACCTTGCAAATTTGGTGTAAATGCAAATGCCACTGAATTCCAAATGAATTTTACAACATATTACTGCTGCTAAAATTCCGATTGATTGCTGTTATTTCCTTTTCTTGCTGTTTATCAAGAATACGATTTTGCGTATACATTGTGCTTTGGATAATGCACAGTTTTCGCTTTACATGGGGTAAATATCTATTTATCAACTCTCCAAAAAATTGGATTTGAAAAACTCTTTTTGTGATAGAACTCTTTTTCTGATCGACATTCACTGCGGCGTAATATTTGCACATACATTCCATTCCGAGCCGCCCCGGTGGCGCAGTGGTCTAAGCGATGGCCTCTGATCATTCGTCCGAACGGGGTCCGGGTTCGAATCCCGGTGAGGCATGGCTGTTGTGTTTGTCTTACGGCACTGACTCTCTCCCTTCCCTGGAACCAGTGACCCTAAATTAGGGACGGGCGACTGCTAATAGCCCATTGAGTTGCTCACGGTGGTCGTTAAACCTCCAATAAAATTAAAAAAAAAAAAATCCATTCCGATGTACGTTGTTTGGTTTTCCATATGCACAGTTTTACCGCTAGGGGTCATCAGTGTGGGTATTCGAACTTGCGAGGCTATTTCTGTTTCTAAGAATCTAATTCGGGAAAGGCTTTCTCTATCGACTACCCGTGGCTGTGAAGAACATTTTGCAGCTATTTTACTTTTTCAAATAATGAACAGTTTTTTTACGGGGGGGTTAGTAAAGTTATATTAAAAGTTATATTAGCGGCCTCGATGGTCGAGTGGCTGGAAGCCCTAGTTCCTGACCAATCTTTCGAGATGAGCCTGATTTTCAGTACTGGATGAGGCTTGGGTTACGGTGTGTTTGTCATACGGGCTTTCCTTGAAATAGTGGCCCCAAATTAGGGACGACCAACTGATCGTAGAGGTTGTTAAACCCTGAAACAAAATAAATAAACCAAAATGTCTACTTCGATATATTTGCCTCTAAAGGTTTAATAAGAAAATTGCTTTATTCTTGGCGTACCTTACACTATAAGAAATATAGGTACATTTTTCTGGTTTTTCGTAAATTAATATTTTGCCGCTTGTGAGCGTAAGTGCGTACTGTATTTCTAGTGTTGAATATATTCCCCAAGCATTGTCGTTTCATCAAAAGCTTCTTGCAGTATTCGAAGTCAGTCAAACTCTTGCTTTCTAGGTTTGCTTTCGAATTTCATCTGCATATCTCACATGTGGTCTCGTACTGGGTCTTTTCCTGTCCCTTGGAATCCAATCTAAATTTTCGGTTGTCTGTCGACTGTCTATTCTTCTGGCTGTATGTCCTGCCCATTGCCATTTCAGAGAATTTACTCTGATCATGATGCCTTCTACTCCTGCCCTTTTCCTTATCCACGAGCTCCTCTTTTTATCTTTCCTGGTTACACCAAGCATGCATCTCTCCATGCGTATTTCAGTTGTCTGCAGCCTTTGTATGCATTTTTTTAGTTAGGGACCATTTCTCTGCTCCATGTGCAAGAACTAGGAGGATGCATTGATTAAACACCTTTCTTTTAAGACATAATGGCATATTTCTATTAAAAATTGCACTGTTTTTTCCAAAGGCTGTCCAGCCAAGTTTTATTATATATATATATGGTTATATAGAGCATATATATATACACTGCAGGCCACCCAAAATGTAACACCAAGAATGACTCGAGATAGCAAAGCCAGATTTACTGGGCACATAACAACAGATACAAAGATGAAACGATTGAGCTTACAGGCCCGTGCGACTTGTGGAACACGCAGACATCAATACTTCGTGTGGCCCCCATGGCTGGCAATAACGGCCGCTACACGCCGTGGAATTGAACGAAAGAGGCTTTGGATGTGGGCTTGGGGGTATGTCGGTCCAGGCTGCTTCCACACGTTGCCACCGTTCATCAGGTGTAGCCGCGGGTGGTGCTTGCCGGGCCACTCGGTTGCCGATCAGCGACCAGACGTGTTCGATGGGCGACATATCGGGAGAAAAGGTGGGCCACGGCAGCAGTGACACCTGGTGGGCCGTAAAGAATTATTGCACGATGCGTGCCACGTTCGGGCGCGCATTGTCCTGTTGAAACGTGGCCGCTGGCAGGTCCTGCAGGTAAGGAAGGACTACAGGCTCCAAAACGTCGGAGATGTAGCGGTGGCTGTTGAGTGTACCGGCGATACGTACCAGAGCGGTGCGGGTATCATATCCAATTGCGTCCCAAACCATAACGCCAGGCGACGGACCGGTATGGCGATGCATAATGCAGGCGTCATACAGTCTCTCGCCGCGGTGCCGCCACACGCGGATCCGACCATCGTGGTGTTGCAGGCAGAAGCGGGATTCGTCGGAGAAGACAATGTCGTGCCATTTCGTAGTCCAGGTGCGGCGTTCAACGGCCCACTGCCGCCGCACTCCCTGGTGGTGTAACGTCAATGGTAATCGGAGCAATGGGTACCGTGCGACAAGTCCCCGCTCCTGCAGACGACGTCGAACGGTACGTCCTGACACAGGTTGTTGCGCAACACTCCTTAATTCCTGCGCTAACGTTCGTGATGTGGCGGTGAGAGCCGTCAATGCCCGACGCACAACATGCCGGTCCTCTCGTTCGTTGGTGTGCCGGGGCTGCGCCATTCGCTCACGTCGGTCCGTCCGTCCCTCCTGCACCCACCGAATCCATACTCGCCTCACTGTGGCTGTGTGTCGTCCCACACGGGCGCCGATGTCTGGGTACGATAAACCGCTGTCGCGATAAGCCACTATTCGTCCTCTGTCGAACTCCGAAATGTGCTGGAATGACTGCCGTATTCTGCGACGAGGCATCAAGAAGCTTCCCATGCACAGGTCCGGCAGCACAACACACTTCCACTACTTACACCCCGCCTTCTGTGCACCCTTCTTACAGTGCTTCTCGGTGGCTTACCGGGCGCATATAATTTGCATATGCCCTGCAATGCTAATGGTTTGCATGTCCTCTAGCGGGCGACGCATGCTGTGAATTTCGGGACATTCTGATGCTTCCTTCTTTGTGTTGCATTTTGGGTGGCCAGCAGTGTATATAACGTATTTGGATGGAGAGCTTTTGGAAGAAAGAGTACCATTTTTTAACAGTAGTATGCCATTATGCATGGGCAGTTACAATGTCTTAGAAGAAAATTGTTTAATCAATGCATCCTGCCAGTACTTACGTATGGAGCAGAGACATGGACCTTAACTAAAAAAGACAAAGCTACAGACAACTGAAAGAAGCATGGACAGATGCATGCTTTGTGTAACCAGGAATGATGAGAAGAGGAAGTTGTGGATAAGGAAAATGACAGGAGTGGACGACATCATGACCAGAGTGAAATCACTGAAATGGCAATGGGCTGGACATGTTGCCAGAAGAACGGATCACCGATGGAAAACCGAAATTTTAGACTGGATTCCGAGGGACAGGAAAAGACCCGGAAGAAGACCCCATGGGAGATGGATGGATGAAATTCGAAAGATTCCTGGAGTTACATGGAGGAAACAGGCTCAAGACAGACAATTGTTTAAGAAACTTGGGGAGAACTTCGTCCAGCAGTGGATTGATAATGGTTGATAATGATGATATAACGTATGGAAATAAGGAAATTGAGAATACTTATAGTAAAGGTGTAAAATCTGGATATAAGAAAGATGACATAGACAGAATACATAGAAATGTAAGGAATGGCTTAATGTCAACTAAATCAACTAGTACGACAATGAGATACGCAGGATACAGCACATACGTCCCAGGATTTACATATAGGTGGAAGAATTTATTACGTAAATACATCACACTAGCAATTATATCACCGATCCCTTTATGACATACAATCTTCAAGTAGAGACAATGTAGGAGAGACGTTTTATCATCTTCAAGGAAAGACAATGTGAGAAAGAAAAACCGAATGTGTGTGCCACTCTATATATCCTAACAATGTAGAAAAGATATATAGAGCGATCCTTTGACACTAAATGAAAAGAACACAGTGTCAACCAGCATATGCAGAATAGAGAAAGTCATGCATTGCTCGAACGCTCTTATGTGAAATAATATTAGAATTGCCCCCTTACACGAACTTTAAAGAGACTGCCATCAGGAAAACAGTTGAAATCCTCTCCAGCAAGCTGGTATGGTCTCTATAAAACTACCAATAATTTGGCATGTGTTATTGAAGGATGGAAACTGTACACCGTATAATTTCGTGATAAAAATGAACGTAATACCGCTCGTGATGCCACATTATTTTTCAGGAAATCATTTTTGTTTCTTACGTGTTCTAATTCTTTGCATTTTATGTCCATCTATTGCAGTAGAGATCGAAAGCTTTGCAAATCTATGTGTCTTACGCCAGTAAATAATCGGAGTTTACTACGCTATAAGCATTTTTTGATTGATATTTTGGTCTTTTCCTTGCAGAGCAATATTTAACGCATTCAAATACTGCCTGATATCAGTTAAGGAAGCCTTGAGCTAAGGGAAACGACTCCTCTGAGAATTTCAGTTAGATCAGTATCATATTTCATTTCTTTCAATAAAAATACACGAAGTTCTTTCCGAAGTTGTAAAAATACCGCTAAACATTTTCCTGCTCTCAACCGGAGTGGATTGTGCAGAAGCAAGTCTCTCTCTCTCTCTCTTTCTCTCTCTCTCTTTCTCTCTCTCTTTCTCTTTCTCTCTCTCTCTTTCTCTCTCTCTCTCTCTCTCTCTCTCTCTCTCTCTCTCTCTCTCTCTCTCTCTCTCACACACACACACACACACACACACACACACACATTCGGCATCAAGCTTATTTAAAAAAATTGTTTGTATTTTCTTTGCGTAAGAGCATGGTTTCTGCCACAAATTATATTCATTACTTTCACCACCTTGTCCATTTTATTTTAAGTGTCCCAGTGAAGACCCAAGTATAGTTCTGATTGGTGTACAATGCAATGTAAGATTTCAAATGTTATTCCCTGTCGTTTCAGTCAGAAATAAAATTTGAGTTATTCTTCACTTGTGGGCCACAAAATTTCGTGTCGGGCGCCGCCAGTTGTACAACGCTTCTCCAGACCACAGAGGAAATTGGCTGCCTGATACGAGAACTTTAAACAGTCTTAATAGAAGAACCCCTCACAATAGGAAGGAGCGTTCTGAAGGAAATCTTAAATAAATAAAAAAAAAATGCAATATAAATTTTAAAATAAATTTAAAAACTTATATTATACATTTTAAAAATGTATTCAGATTTCTTAATAAATGTTAACAGCAATTTTACAAATTTGCCGTTATATTTCACATATTAGTGATAAGTGCATTTCGTTGTAGTATTTTGATGGGGTTTAAATTTTTTTGGGAGACCAGGTGAACGAGAAAGTAATTTTTTTTAACTGTGTGGGGTTAATGACCACCGTGAGCAACCGGATGAGCTATAAGCAGTCGCCCGTCCCTAATTTTGGACCACTGGTTCTAGGAAAGGGAGAGAGCCAGTGCGGTAAGACAAACACAACATCCATGCCTCACCGTGATTCGAACCTGGACCTATCTCGGACGAACAGTTAGATGGCAGCGCTTAGACCACTGCGCCACTGCGGCGGCGAAAGCAATTTCCGTGGAACGTTTGAAGGTAATTGCAATGTTCACTCTATCGATATTGCTGAGTAACAATTTATTGTTCGCATATTATTCTCACCATATAACATGGCGAACGAGCTTTTTTTTTTTTTTTTTCCCCATGTGAAAATGAAATGTAGCTCCTGATTTCTTGATGCATTGCTTGTTATAACTAGATGTAATATATCTCGAAGAGTTGCTGTTTTCTTCCTCCCTTCCCTTTCTGACAGTTTCGCATTCTTCTGACACGGTGTAACAGTTGTTAGGCGTTCATTCCGACCTTTAATTTGGCATCCGCATCTTCCGTGTGGGAATCGGCGGAGTATTCTATAAATAGTGTCCTTATCTTCCTCTTCCTCTCGGGCAAAATGGTTGCTTAGACACGTGTCCCATAATGTGTGAATTTCGCCAACATCTGTTACGCTTCTCTGCCCACTTTGCCGGCTTCCCTATTGCAGAAGCTGATGATGGGTTGTTTTTATTTATTTGTTTATTGGTTCGTCTTCTCGCGCTTTAAGAAGTTAAGTGAAACCGAACTACATTTTTTTTTCTCTTTCCCTTTCCTTTCCACTGAACGGAAGAACCGGAGAAACGAAGGCGATATATCTTCAGCTTCAGAGTGGATGATCGTTACTAGTGTCTGTTTCGGAGCGGTGAATACAGCCAGTTTTACTGCTACTGATGAATAAAATGGCACATTTTTCGTAAGAAAAACAATCGATTATAATTCCAACGGTATCTAAAGAAAAAGGTCTCGCTTTTCTTGTCCATATGTGATATAGTCGCGATTGGGTTGTTAAAATGGAAAGAGATTTCACGTTTCACTGATGCAAACGCATTTTCACTGTCTGTTTTTGCAGCGCTGTTGCTTCAGTTTATAATACAGCGGGAGAAAAAAAGAACTGGGATTTTGTTTTGTTTTCATTCTATAATCATTTCAATGTAGTTTAGAATGCATAACCCTGCGCATTGCAAAAAAGAAAAACAAATCTGCTGCAAGTTTAAACAATGAAAGATACTTTTTTCGGCAGCTGACTCGTCATTGTACAGCATATGTACGACACGACTAAAGCAGTGGTATTAAAATGAACTTACAGATAACGCATTTACAATGCTTTTCAGGAATTCTAGATTTAATGGTTGATGGGGCAAATATACAGGAAACCGGTGCCTACATTTATCTTGGACAACATATATCAAGCGAGGACCACACTAAAGAAGGAATTAATAGGCGTATCAAATGCGGCTGGACTACATTTGAAAGGAAGAATGCAATTTACAACGGCAATTTACCAATTATGTCTTAAAAGAAAAGTGTTTAATAATTGCATCCTTACATTTATTACTTATGGATAAGAGACGTGGACCTTAACTTAAACAAGTTAGTAAAATCCTGCAATGCATTGATTATGATATGCTTTCCAACATACCAAAAATCATTACCCAAGTTATGAGGATAATGGCTGTGGAAGAAATCTCGCTCCTGTGTCCTGACCGTTGACCCCATTTCGAGGATATTCAACAGAACCGGTTCAGTATACCTCCGGAACAACATGATAAAGTTTTGTCGCAATCGAAGCATTTTAGGTAAGTTATGACGCATAAGTGCAATGGAATGGATCCCGCTCCTGCGTCCTGACCTTTGACCCCATTTCGCACATTTTCAATAGGGGTTGTCCCCAGGTAGTCCCCTACCACATACTAAAATTTCATCGAAATCGAATTATTTTTACGCAAGTTATGACGCATAAGGGCAATCTAATGGATCCCGCTCCTATATCCTGGCCTTTGACTCCATTTCGCCCATTTTCAATAGGGTTCGTCCCCAGGTACTCCCCTACCACTTACTAAAATTTCATGGAAATCGAACTATTTTTACGCGAGTTATCGTGCGGACGGACAGACGGACGGACAAAGCTGTAGCATATACGCTTCTTCAGTTTACGGTTCGAAAGCATAAAAATCATACAATGGCTGCCGGCAACTCAAAGGAGCATGAGGAGATGCATGCTTGATGTAAACCAGGAGAGAAACTCGCGGATCAGGAATGGCAGTATTGGATGGCATCATGTTCACTATAAAAGCTCTCAGTGGCAATGGACTGGACATATCGGTAGAATTACAGCTGGAGTTACTGTTGATGGTGCCATTGATAATATAAATAGTTCTGGCCAGATCTACATATCGATAGTACATCGATATTTTTCTTAACTACCGATGGTTTTCCGGTTTTCGATTCTGTCAGTGTAAAACCATGCGCCTTTCACCGATGGCATTTATAATAGGGATATCAATGGCTAGTATCAAACGAGTTAGTAAAATCATGTAATGCATTGATTATGATACGCTTTCCAACATACCAGAAATCATTACTCAAGTTATGAGGATAATGGCTGTGGAATAAATCTCGCTCCTATGCCCTGACCTTTGTCCCCATTTCGATGATATTCAACAGAATTGATTCAGTGTACCTCCGGAACAACATACCAAAGTTTTGTCGCAATAGAAGTATTTTTACTTAAGTTATGACACATAAGAGCAACGGAATGGGCCCTGCTCCTATGTCCTGACCTTTGACCCCATTTCGGCCATTTTCAATAGGGTTTGACCCGAGGTAGTCCCCTACCACATACTAAAATTTCATCGAAATCGAACCATGTTTACGTAGTTATGACACATAAAGTTAATGGAATGGATCCCGCTCCTATGTCCTGACCATTGACTCCATTTCAGCCATTTTCAATAGGGTTTGTCCCCAGATAATCCCCTACCCAATACTAAAATTTCATCGAAATCGAATCATTTTTACGCAAGTTATGACGCATAAGGGCAGATGAATGGATCCCGCTCCTATGTCCTGACCTTTGACCCCATTT
The DNA here is from genome assembly GCA_039090855.1 of Macrothele yani. Taxonomy (NCBI): domain Eukaryota; kingdom Metazoa; phylum Arthropoda; class Arachnida; order Araneae; family Macrothelidae; genus Macrothele; species Macrothele yani. The sequence continues at coordinate 86,930,395 of CM076993.1, read as the reverse complement.
CGCTTATTTTCAATAGGATTCATCCCCAGGTGGTCCTCTACCACATACTAAAATATCATCGAAATCGAACCATTTTTACGCGAGTTATCGTGCAGACAAACAGACAGACAGACGGACAAAGCTGGCGCAAATATAAATATATACGAATGATGAAGCAACGGGTTTCTGTACGCCCAATTAATGAGAAAGACGATGAAAAGTGAACTCCGTTTAATAGGCGTATAAAATAAAGGAATCAAGAGATGCTAGCTTTCACTACCTCCGGGTAGCTTCATCAAGCAATTAGTAGCTAAAGATCGCAGAAGCAACTGGAAAAAATAAGCGTATAGCTGGAGCGTATACGCTTCCTCAACCTACGGTTGAAAAGCTTAAAACAATGGGACACAGCCTTATTGTTACATGATGAGAATGAGAGACTAAATTTAACTGTAACCGCGCGGCTAAATGGTTACGTTACGTTGTTTCTGTACTATGTTGTGTTTTTATGTTAAATCTAGTTCTACGTAAAAATGCACGTTGAAGTGAGACAAAGTCAAAGCGTTGTCATCTTTATTTGTACTGAAAGCCCCCCCCCCCTCTCTCTCTCTCTATCTGTCTCTCTCTCTCTCAGTCCGAAAAACAGTTTACCTATTCAGAAAATGTTACCAACACGCGCTATTGATAGTTATTGATTATTTCGGACCTATGGGAAATTATCGATGTTTCTCCAGCTATAGCTGGACGTACTGATCGCCATTGAACAACTGAAATTTTAGACTGGATACCAAGGGACAGAAAAAAACTTTGTTGGAAATCACGTGGGGAACGAATTGATGAAATTCGAAAGCATACTAGAGTGACGTGGAGGTGACCGTCTCAACACATAAAGCTGCAGAAGAAACTTGAGGAGATCTTTGTTCACCATCGGATTGAGAATGTTTGTTGTGGATGATGATGATTGCGATACGTCAGAAAAATGGCATGCTTATATTTTCTCTTCAAGTTCTGATACTTTCAAATTTTACTTACTGTTGATGTATCGAATGTCTCCACTTACTGCGATCTTGTCACAAAACTTGAGCTTCGCTGACATCCATCACACACATCCCACAGAAGACCCTTTGTACTTCATATTAATTATCTTCTTCTCTTGCAGACATTCCTGAATCTGGAAGTACCATGATTTCCTTGGATTTCTTGTAACTTTCTTTAATGCCACTTAGCTCATAACTCATTCATTCAACATAGCCAAACCACCTCGAAATGTTTGTCTCTACCCCACAAACAACATTTTGCTTCATATTACACATCTGGAACCCATTTCGTTCCACACATGATCCGAAAGCGTTTTCTACAAAACCGCCGTAAGTAACACGTACATGTCATAAGCACATAACCACTCCTACATTTTTTTTAAAATACAGCGTTTTTTATACAATAATTTCACTTACCCAGAAACTTGGAAGAATCTAAGTTACGTTGGTGAGTCAAAAAGTTAGTTGCACTGCTTGATAAAACAACACAGGATCGAAATTACAGAAAAATGTTTTATGTACCTGAAAGTTCCATACAAAAGTTACTTCTCGACGTAATCCCCTAGGTTATTGAAACATCTGTTGAGGCGTGGCACAAGTTTTTCTATGCCTTCTGCGCAGAAATTCCGACCAATGTCCGATAACCATTGCTGGTTGCAGCTTTCACCTCGTCATAATCGTATGCACACTTCCAATTGAAATATCCAGTTTTTTTACGATTTCGTCTTCTGTTACTCGTCTGTTTGCAAGAATGAGTTCATTCACGCGCGCAACGTTCTCAGCCGCTGCTGTCGAAGTTGACGGTCTTCCCTTGCGGTAATCGTCCTCGATATCAGTACGTTCGTTCTCGAACAAGATGCACCACTTTGCGATAGCTTGACGCGATATTCCGTTCTCACCGTACACTTCGTTCAACTGCCGAAAAATTTCAGTGCAGTTACACCCTTTTGCCCACAAAAAACGAATCACTGCACGCAGTTCCAATTTGGACGCCACCAGCAGCTGCCGAGGCATGTTCACGACTCGTTAGCGAGCGAACTAAAACTACTGTGTAGAAGCAACTGCGGCACGTGCTGCAGATAAATGCCAGCAGTGTTGCCACAAAGTGTCAATAAAATATCGTTTTACCGAAATGTTTGACGGAGGAGTGCAACTAACTTTTTGACTGCCCCTCGTAAATCTAAAACTACATGCCATCATGTTCAATAGTTTGAACCCATGTGCTTGCTATTTGTTCAAGAAAATGATACCTGGCCGTTTTCTGGGAGACGCGGGTTCGAGTTCCGCTCCATGGCGATGAAAATTTTCAAGTTTTCGGATATTATCTGACTTATCATCCTTGTCACATTTACGCCAAAAATCGGATTGTCATCTTCAAAATTTGTAGTCAACTATTATTCGTTAATCACCAAATTCACGGCAAATTTTAATTGTTATGAAACCTTTTAAGAAAATCTGTGCATTTGATACTATAATTTTACAAAAACAAATACGTTAATTATTTACTGTCTAGACCATTTAAAAAAGAAAAGTCTGGTTTAAGGGGGGCATCCCTCCCTCTTGATCCGCTACTAGTTCCACTGTACTTTGAATTGCAAAAAGTATGAGAATGAAGCGTAGAATTCTGTCTTGGCAGTTTAACTATTGTAGGTGGCATTTACAGGAAGATAAAAACCTAATTTTTATATCATCCCCGCAGTGAACAGCATACTAATTAGTCTGAAGAAAACAACCCCGACTTTTTAACTGCAAAAGCCGCTGAGATATTAGAGATATGAATGACAAGCATGTGTCGTGTGAAGCGCTGTATTTAGTGGAGCTATAGCATGTTTATCCGCTATGTGAACGATGTATGACTGCCGCTTCAACGTTGCGGTTGCGCTTACTCCGATATCAATTTCGACGGACGACGATGCCCGATTAAATATGCGCTGTTGGACGTCACTGCAAATTTGGATTAGCCATTCACATCGTCTCATGCAAATCTGTTAGACGTCACACGACTTTACTGGTGCTTTAATTGTCTTCCTTCCCTTGACACAATATTAGCTATGGGAGATAATGGTACAATACAATAACGAGTACTTCGAGATGGTTATTTAGGTGAGTAACCGCAACGATGCAGTGCTATGTGTATTTGCGATAACCCCGCTAAATACAGGAATTCACATGACACATCAGCTTAATTCGTATCGCTAATATCTCAGCTAATTTTGCAAGTAGACGGATTGCTTCATTCAGACTATTAGCACGCCGCGCAACTTTTTCTAAATGGATATTGTTCGCTGCAAGGGCTTTATAAAAGTTTAGATTTATGTTTTATATGCAAATATCATCCACGGCAGTGAAACTTGTGAGGCATGAATCGAATGGACAATGAAGCAGCGATAAGCCTGCCGACGTGATTCAACTGGGAGAATAGACGCTCCGTATTAGGAACATGTGGGTTCGAATCCCGCTGTCGGCAAAAGAAAGGTTATAAGCTGCTACGACAGAAACCAACGCTTCATTCTGATACGTTTTTCCGATATTGAAAGTACATTTAAGTCTACGACGAACCGCCGGGGAAATAAATCCCGGTTATAATGTTTATGAAATGCCCGGTGTGTGTATATACCAAATGCCCGGTATGTGAATACACACATATGTATGTGAATACATATTGGTATGTGTTTCTCACTTTGCATTCACATGAGCTCATTTCCCATGGAATGTAACCATGGCGGGTCATTTTTGGAGACTTAAATTACAAAAATTTGTCTAGTTACAATACAATACAATTATTTATTGCACACATTTAAAACTTACAGTTCTATGAAAATGCAATACACCAGGAGAAATCTGAACACATTGGTTGTAAGGCGATTCCCCCTGTCAGATGTTAGAAAAAGAATAAAACATATGACATATATGAAAGCAAGTAAGATGGTTATAACAGAAGCGCCACTCTTAGCAGAATGCTTATAACTACAATTTAATGATAGGGTTGAGATTCGTTATGTAGATCAGGGTGATTTACAATGTAATTTCGCAGGGACAAGGAAAACTTTTTGATATTTTCCAGGGATCTGATGCTCTTTGGGAGATTATTCCATAGGATAATGGCTTTATACAGTATGCCATTTAAACCATAATTAAGTCTAACACACGGCTGACATAATTTGTTGTTAGCAACAGATCTGGTGAAGATAGAATAATCCAGATATTTGATGTCAGATTGAAAAATAGGCAGTTTAAGATGCATTATTTTAAAAAAACATGATACCTAGTTTCAAGGTAAACATTTCATGAATTTTTAGAATATTTAGTTTTAGAAATAATGGTTTTGAATGAGACATGTAATCTGTATTCAGCATATAGCAAACAGATTTCTTCTGTAATTTGAGCAAGCATAACTTATTGTTTGCACTACTATTTAAATACCAAGATTCCAGACAATAGGAGAGATGGGTATAAATAAAAGCATAGTAAAATGTTTTTAGGACATTGATAGGGAAGAGATGCTTAATTTTACCAAGCAGGCCAACCTGTAAGGAATCTTTTTTTTTTTTTTAAACAAACTGAACAGGCGTATTCCAGTTAAAGAATTCATCAAACCAAACACCAAGATACTGAACTTTGTCCACAATTTTAAGGGCGAGATCATTAATCCTGACTGGAAAGTTATTTATGTCCTCTCTTTTATGAACGTTTCGGAAATATACGGCGTTGGTTTTTTGAATATTAAGTGATAATTTGTTAGAGCATAACCAATGAGATAAATTTGATAGATCATTATCTGTAACTTATGCAAATCATGACATTTTTGAAAAATGACAGTGTCATCAGCGTATAGCAAAGTATGAGTTGATTGCAGGCACAGAGGAAGGTCATTAATATATATAACAGGAACAGTAATGGTCCGTTGTTGTTCATCAGTTCATTCCGTTCTACGTAAATTTCGGTGAAACGACGAGCCTCACATCTGTATGAACTACATTTTATATGTCATATTTGCCCTGTGAAGCAAATAAAGTTTCATTTCTATGTAATTTTGAGTGCTGAGCCTCTTTTTAAACGAATGGAATGTATTGATGGCTTTTCTGCTCCCCCACATCCTTCTCATTTTTTTTTTTTTTTCTTTTTTTTTTGGATTCTACATTCTTACGAAGTTTTGTTGAAAAAATTGTCCTGCGTTACTCTCACCAACACAAGACTCAACATTAGTGGCAGTTTCTTAATAAATTTCTGTACACAGCCGCCGTGGTATTGCTTTACTCTTTCTCGCTCTTTTCGTGTTACTTACCCCCCCCCCCCCTTTTCATTCTGTCCCCAAATGAGCTGGTGCTTGAGGATATTTCTCTACGCGTTACACTTTCAATGGTGGCTGCCGGTAACTTCGATCCTTCAAAGGAATAGAGACATACGTATAAAAAAATAATGAAAAAGTATAAATCGATTTTAGGAGGTTTTTTTTTAAAGGAATCCAACCCGAATGTGAAATGTTTCACGTTGAAGAATTGGTAGGTTTCTTTCTTTCTTTCTTTTTTTTTCTATTTCTCTCTTTTCTTTTCTTCTTTTTTTATCACATTTTCCAAGAGAGAGAGACGTTAGAAAAGGAACAGGTTTATTTGAACATCTCTCGATCTTCATCAAAGAAATCTTTAGGGGGTTGAAGTCGCGAATTTGTTGTACTTTCTTATTTTGTTCACTTTCTTGTCGGTGCATTCTGTCTTTGAGTCGTCGGCCACTTCTTAAATAAAAGTTAACTTAGCAAAGATTTTTTTTTCGACGTGTTTTTAACAGGTTTTGATAGTGCATGGCATTTTGTTTTCTGTTTCCTCCCACCCTCGTACCCAAGCTTGTAAGTGTGTCTGTGTAGTCGAAGTATGCTTAGAAAAACAAAAGGTAAATTTAAACTTCTGTGTTTTTATACAGCTATGCTGTCGTAACGTGTGCCGGAGTTATCCATCTGATTTCTTCAAGCAGAATTGAAGTGTAATACCCGCATTTTCGGAGGCTTTTAAGAAAGATATCTGAATTGGATGCTTTACCCTCATGCTGAATGTCTTGTTCAAAAATGTCTTGGAACTGCTGTTGTAAATCTTTTACTTCGAAACTCCATGCAAAGAAAAACTAGAAGAATGATCACAGTCCAATTGCTTTTGTATTCCATTGCTTTTGTTTGCTTTACAGTCCATTTGCTTTTTGTATTCCGTATAGTAATTATGCATTTTGCAAAGTGCCTCGGGTGTATGCTGCTGGTGCTGCAAGGTTTCGCGGATGCCGTGGAAGTATCATTTGCTTTTTGTATTCCATATAGTAATTATGCATTTTGCGAAGTGCCTCGGGTTTGAGAGAGCTGTTTGGCACTTATTTATCCTTTGGTGAATATCACTTGACATCTTTCATTTCCCCTTCAGATTTGAGATGGTCGCGCTTTGGGAAGAATACTTAGACGGTATTCGATATACTGTTAAAAAGTTTCTGAATTTCACGAGCCACTTTCCGTCATTTCTTTCGTGCATTAACAAAGTATATTTCTGATACAACCTGTTCCGTTAAATGATGTTCCAGAAACCTGAATTTCACGGATTTTTCGTACCACGGGAAAATTCTGAATTTTCAGAAACCTTTCCCAGACCTGTTTGTAATCCGGGTGTAGCCCGGAATTCCGGGTTTTTATCCCATTCCAAACCCGTAAATCCGGGTTTTTAAGTTTTAGAAGAATTTGAGATGCTTCGGACATTTCATGTCTAAAAATGCTAAACTTTCATTTTCTTTGGGAATTACAGTGTTTGATTAAAAACACTGCATGTCCAACGATTTGTGACACCTGGAGTGTTTCTTTTGTTATCAAACAAGCTCTCAAGATAACAGCCTGCTGAAAGGAAGGCTTTTTTTTTTCTTCATTATTTTGAAAGTTGCATCTACATCAAATAATTTGATTTTATTAGATTCACTTAATCCAATGAGCTTGTGAAAACACGGGTTTGTCCAAGCCGGGCATCGAACTCTGGTTACCTCACTCCGGAGTAAGTCGCTCTCCCAACTGAGCTACGCGGACATGTGCTCTCATTGCTATCTGCCTTTATCTCATGTGCGTCCTGCGGCGCAGGCACGTCACAAGCACGTCACAAGCTGCTTTTAGAAATTGAATGGAATCCACTGTAGGCTTCAATTAAAACTGGTCCAGAAAGACTGCTCAATTAACATTTAATGTGAAGTGCGAAATTTGATTTCAAAATGGCAGTGCCTGTAGGATTTTGCACAATGAAAGAAAATTGGGTACAAGAGAAAGATGCGAAGTTTAACTGCACAAGCATTAGGGCCTATTTGTTGTGTAGCTAGTGTATATGTGCGTAATACACTGAAGAGCAATTGAATTAGAGATACCTGTCTAGTAACGTGTAGCACCACCTTTCGTCCTGATGACGGCGGCGATTCGTCTCGGCATGACTCGACAAGACACCGGAAGCGTTGGGAAGCCATACGGATCCACGACCCCTGAACAAGCTCCCACAGTTCACGAAGATTTGACGCAGGGGGATCAGAGCCTCGAACATATCTCTCGATGGGATTGAGGTCAGGTGACCTAGCTGGTCAAGGAAGCGAGGTCACGTCGGTGGAGTGTTCATCCAACCATTCGGATACAATTCGGGAGCGATGGCACTGTGCATTGTCTTGTTGCAGGATGAGGTCCCCAGTGGGATGTTGAAGACGCACAAACGGGAGCAATTGGTCGTCCAGGATATCCCGGTAACGTTGACCTGTGAGGGACGATGTCACACGTACCAGGGGTCCCATTTCAGTCCACGTAAACAGTCCCCAGACGAGAATGCCACCCCCACCAGCTTGAAGAGTACCCAGCTGGCAAGAAGAATCCATCGCTTCATGTGGTTTGCGCCATACTCGTATCCTGCCATCCGCATGTACGAACGTGAATCTCGATTCGTCAGTCCAGGCAACATTTTTCCCACATGTCTAAGGTCCAGTGGCGATGTTCCCGCGCCCATGCTAATCTTTTAACCCTGTGATGTGCGGTCAGCAGCAGTACCGTCGTGGGACGATGGCTTCTGTACCCCATAGCGAGGAGATGGTTCTGGATGGTGTGGCTGCTTACACGTTTTTGTGCACCAGCGTTAATTTCCCGAGTGATTTCTTGCACTGTGGTCCGTCTATCCGCTGTTACAATGCGAGGTAGCCGACGATGACCCCGCTCATCCACACGCTGTTGTCCACGGCAGTTGGCCCTTGCAGGGATGTTTTACCGGATTCGATGTACTCACGGTGCACCCGTGACACAGCGACTCGTGAAAATCCCAGTGCCTGCACGACTTCCGAAGCGTTGAATATCCTCGCTCTCAAGACACTCCTGGGCAGCGACTGTTCGATGACATGTTGCGTTGTCGTCCATGAAAATGAATCTATCACCGACAGCACCACGGAACATGCGAACATGAGGTAGCAGAACATCATTAATGTATCGTTGGCCAGTCATAGTCTCAGTTGGAAGCACATAGAGGGACGTACGGCCATTGATCATGATGCCAGCCCATACCATGACACTACATGTCGGATATCGGTCCCTTTCCTGTATGTTTGCTGGACAATATGCAGTACCACTATCACGCCAGATCAGTTGTCGTCGACAATCAGACGATAGACTGAATCTACTCTCATCTGAGAAGAGGACAGCAGACCAGTCGTTATTAGTCCAATTGCGATGTTGATGGCACCATTGCAAACGGGTGGTACGGTGACGTCTGGACAATGAGATGCACACAACAGGACGGCGGGCTTATAGTCCTCCTTCATGCAAACGTCTGGCGACAGATTTTCTGGAGATCCGCTTGCCAGTAGCAGCCATAAACTGATTTGCTACGTCACTAGCTGTGCTGCGCTGGTGTCTTTTTGTTGATAGCACTATGTACCGATCTTCTGCAGGTATCGTACTGCGAACACGACCTCCCCCGTGACGTTTGCTACACTCTCCATTTGTTTGAAATGATTTCCAAAGCCTTGAAACAACACTGTGGCTGACGTCGAACTCCCTGGCAACATCTGTTATTTTTCGCCCTTCTTCAATCTTGCCAATAATACGGCCACGCGTAAAATCATCTAGGTGGTGTCGGGAAGACATACTGAAAATTGCAAGTTCGTCAATTGATTCTTTCCCTTTCAACTTTGCGTTTGAACAACAACGGTCAATACGAGTCAAATCCTTTATATCTCTTATCAGCGCTATGACGTCACGAACAAGTTCGGCAATCCAAAATTTGCATACGCACAACGCGTCTTACTGTATCCCGCACTTATGCTAATTTCCACATTTTCCTGCCTTCCATTTTATGGTTGCTATCGTTGCTGTTGTCATCCGTCCTTAGCAATTGTCCGGCAGTGTAATTCTGAGTAATAGAAGTGACGGCGGGTCAGAGAATCAACAAACAACTTAGGTAAAACTTTAGCTGGTTTATTCTTCAAATGGTGATAGTAGCCACTAAACTGAAGTAGTAGACGCAAACGCGTTTTTTTTTTTGTTTTTTTTTGCGTGGCATAAATGACATATTTTGATCAGTACAACGGCAAAAATTATTGACAGTCACACTAACAGTTTATTATCACTCCCTCGTGAGTCGTAGCCAGTAAAAAAACGGTTATAATATTCTTTGCAGATGCAAAAACAGGATCTTACCTACCGTTAATAGGGTTTTACGTAGCGAAAGATGCGTTGGAACTTGCATCAGTATTAGGAAAATAAAATATTTTGGACACCTAATCAGACACTGAAAGTTTCAAAAGAGCTTCTCGAAGGAAAAGTAGAGGCAAAAGGATGAGAAGAAAACAGAAGAAATCCTGCTTTCAGCAGCTCTCTGAAGAGACAGGAATGATAAACGAAAGGTGCAAAACAACAGCACAGAATAGTGGAAAAGGAAAGATTTCAAAGCATTACATCTACTCGTTAGAAACAGAAGGTATTCTGTGAAGTAGAAGAGGCCAGGTGTTGCTGTGAAACTAGGACATTCAGTAAATAGTGCACTTGTTTCAAAATTGTTTCAGTTCCCCATAGGTAATCTGTACCGCGTATATGCGAAGTTCCCTACAACGCTTATAGAGACTGAAAGAGGAATGGTGTTTATTGTTCATCGCTACCGCAGATACAAAGCCGACATAACAGAAACAGTTTATACACTGATACACTATCTATATCTCACTAAATCCTACTTTTACGTTCTGCAGGTAGGAACTCGTTTATCCAAAAACAAAACTTGCGTAAGAGTGGTTGTGTTTTCGCTCGTTTTCTATCTGCCGTTTAGATGTAAAATAAAACCTGTTTCATGATGCTTAAGCTCTTAGAAAAGGCAATGTGGTAGTAAAAATATAACAGTATTCTCCCCCCTCTCTCTCTGTCTTTAATCGCTCTCTGTCTTTCTGTCTGTGTCTTTCTCGCTCTCTCTCCCTCTCTCTCTCTCTCTCTCTCTGAAAAATCAAGTGCCTGAAAACTGGATTTCCTTACGCATGTAATTCTTGAGGTTGTACTGATTTCTGTCAGTTGCTGATGATGCAAAGTTTCTAGAAAGTACTAAGAAAAAAGTCGAGAGAGTACCCTGGTACTCTTTGTAGATAATTTATGCAGATGCATCTTTCACACGCAAAGAACTTTGTGGGTGTGAAGTAGAACGAGTGTTTTGAGAATATATATTTATTTACTACATTCGCGTCACGCACGACCAGCCGAGCCACAGTCTGGTACATACTAAATGGAATTAAATCATAACAACAAACAACAAGGTGTACTAATTCCCGACATCGAGCGGTACTTAGGTAGATGAATTAATGAATGTTATAGTTGTAAAGCTAGTGAAAAAAGATACGCAAGTCATAAAAGTAAATTTTTACTAAACCATGACGGCGGCAATAGTAAGAATTTTAATAATCTACTCACAATCTCTACATTTCTCCACACAACGCCATTTTGTTATTTTGTGACTGACGGTCAGCATTGCTTAATTTTATAAACTGTTCGGGGAAGAAATGTGTCGTTGAGTTAAAAAATGTTTAACCGAGAAGTAACGAAGTTTTTATAAGAAAACAGAAACTCAGAAAGTTGGTGAAATGGATGTATACGTCGCAACTCTTTACACAGAAAAAACAACAACAACAAAAGCTCAAAAGAAAGTTAAAGGGATGTATACATCACAACTCCTTTACACAGCCAAAAAAGAAAATAGAAGCTCAAAAAGAAGGTTAAATGGATGAATACGTCACAACTCTTTACACAGAAAAAAAGAAGATGTTAAATGGTTATATACGTCACAACTCTTTACACAAGCAAAAAAAAAAAAAAACTCAAAAAGTAGGATAAATGGATGTATACGTCACAACTATTTACACAGAAAAAACAACAACAGAAGCTCAAAAAGAAGGTTGAGTGAATGAATACGTCACAACCCTTTACACAGCCAAATAAAAAAAACAGCAGAAACTGTAAAAGACAAAAAGATGGATAAATACGTCACAACTCTTTACACAGCCAAAAAAAAAAAAAACGGAAGCTCGTAAAGAAGGTTGAATGGATAAATACGTCACAACTCTTTACACAGCAAAAAAAAAGGGGTGGGGGGACAGAAAAGAAAAGAAAAGAAAATAGAAGCTCAAAAAGAAGGTTGAATGGATAAATACGTCACAACTCTTTGCACAGCAAAAGGGGGGGGCGGAAAAGAAAAGAAGACAGAAGCTCAAAAAGAAGGTTGAATGGATAAATAAATACGTCACAAACAACTCTTTACATAGCAAAAAAAAAGAAAAAAAAGAAAAAAGAAACAGAAAAGAAAAGGAAACAAGCTCAAAAAGAAGATTAAATGGATGCATATGTCATAACTCTTTACACAGCCAAAGAAATAAAGGTGTAAGTGCTGGTAGAACTGCATTTTTTTGCGTTTGTCTTTCCAGATGTTTGTTGCGCACTAATATAGCAGAAGCTAATTTGTACTAATAGGCTAGACAAAAGTTCGGCATTAATAATCCATCTGAACGCTTCCTGAATTGAGAATATGAATTGATGCAAACAGCTGGCACACTGCGTGGACAGAAAATATCGCGCGTTAGGAAACTAAATTCCTCCAACTGACAGGTCTTTGCTTCTTCAGACCTGAAACGGAAACAAGGAAAGACGCCCTCGGAGGATTTTATCCGTGCTGCAGAGCTGTTAACCTGGGAAATCAAGTTGCAGTTTGATGTCTTTCATTTGGTATTCCAGTGCCATGTCATTTGCGGAGACCCCTTGTTCCAGCAATCGACGCTATTTGCATGGAAGGACGGTCTTTACGGGGGATGTTTTTCCTTCTCTGAGGAAGAGGAGGAAGAAGACGAGTGTAAGTAGCAGCCACAGACTGGGTCCCCGTGGCTGTAGTGCTGTCAGAAGATAACTCGCGCTTCACGGACAAACAGATGCCGGTCACGTTTTCCCTCGAGCATTCCTGGGCATTCCGCGAGTCCCTACGGGGACAGGTGCTGTCTGACATGCCAGGGGACTTCTCCCTGTTTTCTTCGCAGAAGAGAAGAAACTCTTTTTCATGGCGCTGGCCTCTTCTTGCTTGCTTCACTATCTTTTTTTTTCTTTGTACATCGACACAACTATATAAACAACTTACCAGTTTCTCTTTCTTTCGTTAGCTCGTCCTTATAGCACAAACTTCCCTTTCCTTTTTGCTTTATCAGTTCTTCGATTCTTTAGATTTTTTTCAAATGGTGGATTTTAATCTGGTTGAAAGTAAAGTAATGCCTACGATCAGCAGCATGCGTTATCACAACGGCAGGAGAGCAGATAGACCTTTTTTGCCTTCCCTATCCTTGATTGATTTTTTAATATTTTATTGTGGGCCATCTTTACAAAGGTATTTCAGAAAAGAAACTATTTAGAGTCAGAGTTGGATAATAAGTATACGGAATTCTGCTGTATTTTAGCCCTTACCCTCTTTTATTTATTTATTGTCGATTGAGGACAATGTTTAAAACGGTCTTTGAGAAAAATATCCTGAGGGATAGAACAGCCTGGAGTCGGATAGTATGTACATAACAGTTAGATTCTTTTTCTTTTTTCACATTTCTCTATCTTCTTCCTGTTTTCTTTTTATTTTCCGGTTTTATGCCATTTTTGCAAAGACGTTTTGGAAAAGGAATTCCTTAAGGATGGGATGGCCCGAGGTTGGAGGGTTTGTGTGCAGTACTTTGCCTCTTTTCTTCTTTCTTTATATGCGGATTATGCGCCGTTTCCACAGTGACATTTCTGAAAAGAGCATTTTATAGAGGTACTGTGTATCTGCTGGTAACATTTCCTCCTGCGACTGTAACGCGCCTACCTTAAAATTGATAACCATTTCTTCCTTACTAGTTCATTTTCAGCTCATTCCAAATAAATTGAAGCCAACCTGGTGGTCGAGTGATCAACAGCTGGTTTCTGTCTAGTCGTACGAGCTACACTCGGGTTCAAGTCAAGTTGGAGACATCGGTCCTGTGCTTGTCCTATGGCACTGGTTCTTTCCTTTCCGTAAAGTCTGTGGCCCCAAATTAGAGACGGGTGACTGTTATAGCTCTCAGAGTTCCTTCTGATTGGTTGTTAAACCAAAAAGACCCAGCAAAAACACAAGTGCTGGGTTACTGCTGGCTGAAATCTGCCGCTCACGGCCCGGTAGCCGTACGTTGGTGGTAGCGCTATCAGTTGGCAAGCCATTGATGGCCCTGCAGCATCGCCGTGAATTGTGGGTCTCCAAGCTAGTGACACTAGTGGCTCGTTGCTGGCAAGCAATGCAACACCAACAGCAGGTGGAAGCAACGGGACTGCGCATGCACAGAAGCAACACTTACTGTGTCTCTCATGCTACCAGTTAGTTGAAGACGACGCTATCGCCATCGTGTTATTTTAGTGGATGTTAAGAAAAATAAATTCCATATGTAGAGAGGCGAATTAATTTCCTAATGAAATTCGACGTCGACGAAGATATCAGATTAAGCCATGAAATACTAGATTACAGCCATGAAATACACCCACTCCATTCCCATGAATAACAATTCATGGAATGGAGTGGGTGAATAACAAGAAGAAATTTGAAACCGCTTGAAACAAATGTCCTGGAAAACCATTAAAAAAAAACGCTTGTTGGAAAAAAAAAAAAAAGGAATTATGCTCGTACAAAATTTATTCATTATTTGAAAGAAAAAAAAAGCAACGCTATGTGGATATAATGTACTTATCCACGAGTTGAATACACAAGACTGGGAGGAATTCGCTTCTAAAAATAACGAGAAGTAAAATAAAATATATTTCCTCTTTAAAACGAATGTAGCTTTGGACAACGGAAAAGAAAGATACAACGTTAAAAATGTAACAGAATGTGATATGAACCCGGGTAAATATATATTAATTCAACAATCTCCTTTCAAGACTACAAGGACAGTACAAAACATTGGAAAGCAACTATAAGTATGTACACTCCTTGAAAATGAGTGAAGTTCCCTTAAGGTAAAAAAAAAAAAAAAACTATCGTTACGTTTAAAAAATAAATTTATGAATTATATGAAACTGACTTTTATGGAAAATACCTCGCAATATTGTAAAATGAAATAGGGAGCCATTCGATTACACATTCCGAACGAAACAGACAGCTTCAAGCACACGCTCGTGCGTGGCAAATTAGTCCGGTCGGTAGAAAGCTCAGCTCCCACGAAGACGGCCCTGGTTCGTATCCATCCAAATGGGCGCGTTTTTCCGGTCTGTTGAGAAAATTTCCCCAGCGCAGTGCTATAAATCACAAGTTTCGTAAGGGTAGAAGAAAAAAGTTGGACCTTTGGGAAACTGCGGTTATCCTCGATTTTTTTTTATGGCTACTACTGGGAAATTGGTGGACAAGATTCGGCAAGCCACCAGTTGCGTCACGTGGTTGCCGGCTGCCACTACCGGCAAACTAGCGGGACCACATTAGGCTAGCCATCATTTCTGGCACGTGCTTGCAGGGCCGCTGAAGGGCCTCTTGTGGCAGCTACTGCCTGTGATGAACAACTGATGGCCCTGTTGTGGCATATGACAACTGATGGGGTGCCAACTGTTGGCCTGAACTGCTGGTCCTTCTGTTGGCCGCCCGGACATTTTATTGACGGTTCGGCAGCGGCAACATAGTGCTGGCTGCCAACAATGGCACAGTGCTGGCCCGGCGAGACTGTTTTTGCTGGGGAAGTACGAAAAAGGACTGTGTAAAGAAATTCGTTTCCTGACCTAGAAATTTTCATTGTTATGCGCATGTTGTGTATATGTTTCATGGTAGCCTCTCTTAGCTCTGTTCTTCGTTCCTGATAGCTCGTTTTCCTTAGTTCCATGACATCTGCATATCAACACCTATTCTTAAACCCAGTGATTTACGTGGACATCTTTTTTTTCCGACAATGGGGTTCGAACCATCATCTACCTACTCCGGAGCGGCTGCTCTCTCAGTTGAATTACGCCGGTAGGCTTATCACTGTTTCATACATAGTCTATTTGACTCATATGTCACATCATCATAGTTACATAGTCCATTCGACTCATATGTCACATCATCTCCCTCTTCAGGAAGGCGCGGCTACGAAACCGCTCAGATATCGATTTAACCGACAGTAACACTCTCCGTCCATTTCATTGAAGAAGTCTGTATTTTTTATTTAAGTACGTTGTGCAGAAGAATCATCACACATTTGTTTTTTCGTTTCTCACAGCCAGGAAATCTTTTTCCGTCTGGCGCTAATGTGACCTTTCTTTTGCTGGCAGTGGGATTCGAACCCACACCTTCTATGTCCGAAGCTGCTGTTTACCCGATTGAACTACGCCGCCAGATTTATCGCTTCCTCATTGATCCATTCGACTTATAAGTCACATGAGGTAATGCGTTGTAACGTATAGTTATTTGATAAATACTCGTCGTCTTCCCCTTGGCTTATGGGTTGCATGTGATCTTTTATTTTCCACGGTACGTACTCGTAAAAATGCAAACCATCTCAATATGATCTTATTGGCATTTTCGGCTGTTAAAGAAGAACACAGCTCATTTCTAAGGTATGGATTTGCAATGCTATTTTGTGCCACCGAATTCACTTATTTTCCCTTGGTGTTCAACTTTTTTTGACCCTTGTGTCAGCAGCTTCTAAAACAACCTTTACTTCCTACAGTTTTAAATTTCATATTAAAGAGCTGCTCTAAAAACAACATTGTCTATACGTAAAATGGAAAACAGTTGAAACAGGTACATGCGTTCTGTTGTTTTGAAATAGGAACGCACAAACTTGTTTAAGATCTCGACACCGGAAACCCATATCTGTTAAGCCAGTCGACTAATCAATCAACTGTTAACTGACATTTAGTGTTACGGAGATATCAGAATTCCTTCGTTTTCAGGAATAGTTTTGGATTGGAAAGAAAGTAATGTCCGATGACGAGGTACCCGAAGTCGAAGCCTCAGCCACGGCGCACATTGGCCACTGAGATTTTGCAGCACCCTAGCATGACATCAGCAGGTAGGTGGCTTAAGTCAGAGGCAGTTATCCGTCAGAAAGCGAAGAGTGTAAGCGCCAGCCAAGATGAAAGTGGACAAAAAGCACACCCGCCGCTGCAGGCTGTATGAGTTTCACAGCGATAGCACCCCGCAAGTGATGTAAGGAACTTTAGGAGTGTGTTTAATGCGAGCATCACATCTTCAGTGCTTTCATTGGTTCTAACGGTTTCGAGAGGAAAATTTTGACCTGTCAGACCGTCCCAAAGCCGGAACACCCGCAGCGGTGGATATGGGCATGCCGTTAATGGATACCGACCCACGTGTGATGACGCGGCAGTTCGTCGAACGGGTAGGAAGTACTCACACGAGCATTATCACGCACCTGCATCAACTTGGAAAAGTGCACAAGAGAGGAGTTTGGGTACCCCATCAACACACAGTTTAGTAGAAAGCAAATCGCATGAGCGCATGCGCTTCCCTGCTTGCACGTGACCAAGTCGAACCGTTCTTGGACCGCATTGTGACAGCTGACAAGAAATGAATTCTCTATGTCAGGGGTCACCAAACTACGGCCCGCGGGCCAAATCCGGCCGTCGGGATACCGGGATCCGGCCAGCCAGGAAATTTCTATTTTTACAATTTTAAAATTCATTTTAAATATTTTAATTTTTTTTTCTTACTGAGAAAGAAAGTTGCTATATGTCACAGCATGGCGGGATATCATAGCAACCTTTGATTGACGCTTCACTTTTAAAACCTTTTTATTATTACTACTAAAATGCCTTTCAGAAGAGTGAGGGAGGATTTTCAGTGCTGTGACTCACAGCCCACCCGCGGCCAGCAGCAGCATTTGCTGAAACACACACACACATCCTCTCTCTCTCTCTCTCTCTCTCTCTCTCTCTCTCTCTTTGGCTCGTGGGGTAGCACCAGTAGCTCCTCACTGCTCTAAAAATAGACTAGAACTGAGGGACACAACTCCTTACTCCCACACCTGCTCCCATACAGGCTCGTGTTCCTAGCAGTATTCGAGTCGGACGGCATCTCAGCCACAAAGATTAAGCGCCGCTGTGCTAATTTTACTTGACCTGATACACGTGTTTTTCTTGTTTTTTACGTTATTTGAGTTCGATTGTTGAATTTTGATATGGGCACTGAATACCGCATATTTAAAGCGCAGTGGAAGTGGATTGTCTTTTCGTTGAGAAACCAAATATCGGAAATATAGCTAAATCATTCCAGAAACAATACCATTCTTCTCATTGATTTGTTGTTTTCTAGTTTATGATGTCATGTGAAGTCATTTAGAAAATTTAGCTTTTTATTTGTTTTCGATGTGTAAAAATATCTTGAAATATTTATTTGAAAACGTTTATGTTAAATTACAAAACATATAAAATTACTTAAACATTGACACATATTAGTAATTAGTTCATTGAAAATTTACAATATCTGCATTACTTGATTTTTGATTTACCATTTTTTTTTAATCCGGCCCGCCGAGCTTTACCTAATTTCTCATTTGACCCTTCTCTCCGAAAGTTTGGTGACCCCTGCTCTATGACAATGTCTGCGCCCTGAAACAGTGGTTGAACCCAAAACAAGAGGCCCATGCCGACACTCAAAGCAGGCTTACATCCACGTGAGGTCCTGCTGTCTGTTTGGTGGGATATGTAGGGTGTCGTGTTTTTTGAGCTGCTGCCGGACAACAACACTTTGACCGCCGATGTGTACTGCCGCCAGTCTGATCATTTGCACGCATCGCTCACTTCGAAACGACCAGAACTGCTGAATCAAAAGGGCGTCCTCCTCAGCAGGATGAAGCAACACCTCACACAGCACGGGTGACCTGTCATACGATCAGGAACCTGTTCTGGTAGCTGTTGTCGCACCCAGACTATTCACTGGACATTGCCAGAAACGACTACCGCCTTTTCCGGTCGTTGCAGCAATTCCTGGACGGACAGCAGTTCACCAACCGGGACGATGTCGAACGCTCACTCACTGTTTACTCACTTCTTCGCGTACAAGCAACCACAATTCTACAGGGACGGTATCCAACTGCTACCCAGACGATGGGAGCAGGTCGTGAAAAACGATGGGAACTAAATTTTGGACTGATTTATGCTCGTATATACGGTAATTAGCACGTTTCTGTTGCTTTGCATTTGCAGACATTACTTTCTTTCCAACCCAATGCTCCCATACAATTGCTTTTCTATCAGTATTCTTCCACGAGCACAGCAAGTCTCCTCTTTGCGTTTGCAATTTCATCCTGTATGCCACTATTTCTGTTCCTCCATTCCATGATAGTGTGCAGCATATCTTCTCTGTCTCATCAAATATGAAGTTTCACTAAATTTTGTTACTTTGCTTGCTATAGGGGATCATTTTAACTTTTTACTTTGCTTGCTAAGGGGACCATCTTAACTTTTCCATTAATAAAAGAGGACTTCATTAAATTTTGTTCGTTAAAACCGATCAAATTAGCTTTGATTTAACATCATACCAAACAAAAGTTCTTGTTTTGCTCGTTAAATCCGAGATC
Organism: Macrothele yani; assembly: GCA_039090855.1. NCBI lineage: Eukaryota > Metazoa > Arthropoda > Arachnida > Araneae > Macrothelidae > Macrothele > Macrothele yani. The sequence continues at coordinate 86,911,334 of CM076993.1, read as the reverse complement.
TCGCTAAATACGGGCTCGTTATAAGCGAGCGGGTTGTACTGTAAATTTTTGTAAAGTTTATTTACCGCAAATACACGTAGCATTTCTGTTCGGATTAACTGGTGCAACAAATGATTATTTGATGCCGTCCCCATTATTCAGTCGGGCATTTTACCTTATGCTCTGTTCTGATTAACTGGGGCATCAATTGATTATTAGATGGCGTCCCCATTATTCAGTCGGGCATTTTACCTTATGTTCTGTTCGGATTAACTGGTGCATCAATTGACTATTTGATGCCGTCCCCATTATTCCGTCCGGCATTTTACCTTATGTTCTGTTCTGATTAACCGGGGCATCAATTGATTATTTGATGCCGTTCCCATTATTTAGTCGGACATTTTACCTTATGTTGTGTTCGGATTAACTGGTGCATCAATTGATTATTTGATGCCGTCCCCATTATTCCGTCCGGCATTTTACCTTATGTTCTGTTCTGATTAACCGGGGCATCAATTGATTATTTGATGCCGTCCCCATTATTCAGTCGCACATTTTACCTTATGTTCTGTTCGGATTAACTGGTGCATCAATTGATTATTTGATGCCGTCCCCATTATTCAGTCGGGCATTTTACCTTATGTTCTGTTCGGATTAACTGGTGCATCAATTGATTATTTGATGCCGTCCCCATTATTCAGTCGGGCATTTTACCTTATGTTCTGTTCTGATTAACTGGGGCATCAATTGATTATTTGATGCCGTCCCCATTATTTAGTCGGACATTTTACCTTATGTTCTGTTCGGATTAACTGGTGCATCAATTGATTATTTGATGCCGTCCCCATTATTCCGTCCGGCATTTTACCTTATGTTCTGTTCGGATTAACTGGTGCATCAATTGATTATTTGATGCCGTCCCCATTATTCAGTCGGGCATTTTACCTTATGTTCTGTTCGGATTAACTGGTGCATCAATTGATTATTTGATGCCGTCCCCATATTCCGTCGGGCATTTTACCTTATGTTCTGTTCGGATTAACTGGTGCATCAATTGATTATCTGATGGTGTCCCATTATTCAGTTGGGCATTTTACCATATTTTCTGCTACCTTTCTTTTTCATCTTGTGCTTCTCGCTGCTTACCTGCATCTTGTTGTTTCGCCGTAAAATTCCTCAATTAATTCACTCGCGTAAGTTTTGGTTCTTTATTTCTTGTAAATGATGTAAGAGCGCCTAAATATATATACGGAGAGAAAGACACTTAAATGACTAAAGTTAATCGGTGTTTTAACTTTTGGTGAAGCGCACTAAAACCAACGAAGAAATTAAGTTATAAAATTCGGAAACATACGACATCCATTCGGCGTCTAAGTGAAGAAACGTAGCGTTGTCATGAGCTTAGTTTTAACGTTCTTGCCAAAATAAAATATCGGTTGTTTGTGAATTCTAAGAGAATTGATCGTAAACTTTGAAGGTCGCCATTTCGAAAGCGACGTAAAGGGCACGCAGCACTTAGCCTAGAATGTTTTACTAGGGTTTATTTGATGTGTTCGGCAGCCCGGGAACAAAGAAATTGTTCCACGGCGGATCATTTTGTGAGTTTCGTTTTAAAGTGCTTCGTATTCATTATCGCAAGATTCTCTCTTTTCCAGACAAAAAAAAAAAAATTAATGCTGTAATGCAGAGCACCATTTTAAAGGGCAACGTGATTTGGTGAAATGCCGTTTTGCTGCTGAACAGCGACGTCTGCTAAATCCGAGCGTGGATGAATTTATGAAATTTATTCTAGTTTCGTTCTGCGATGTCTGATGTATCTCTATGCATTTTTGTAAGCATTTCGTGTTCTTTTAGACCGGTTTGAAATAGAAACTTGCAAAAATCCATAGTGGGCAAGTTTCATTTAGTTTCAAAACAAGAAATCGAAGTTCACGAACTGTTTTTGCACGATAAAAAAGGTAGTTAAAAGCTGATGATAAATTAAAAGGCTTTACTAAGTACAATTAAGAACATCACAGTTAAAAAACATAAAACCTTTCGGGGCCGCATCGGTCCCATTCTCAGATGTAAGACAATCACACAGAATATGAAGGAACAATGATATAAATACATCACGAAAATAGTCACATGATTGGGTGGCGTAGTTTGTATGCGCAGATGAACCGAGAAGAAAAGGCTTAATTGATGTTATTTAAAAATGTTAAAGTTCAGAATGGAGTTGTTCCTGGCTGTCAATGCGAGTTTCTATGCAGTAGGAATAATAGAAGGGTAATCATCATTGCAGCATGCAGACCCAAATTCGTAAATAATTAAGCTTTCAGCAAAGAGAGTATTAGGCTTCGAAGATTGGGTGGTCAGAATGCGTGTTTCGTCCCAGCTAGGCTGGTGAGACCCTTTCGAAGTAAGTCGAGATAGTGCAGTATTTTGGGAAAGCATTTTGACTGTGTATTTGTGTTCTTTCAGTCTTGTCTGTAATGAGCGCATGGTAGATCCCACATAGACAGTGTTAGCAGGAGGTGATCTCGTAGAAATTAGTGGAACACAGTAAACACCGTACCTTTGGTCGTTGTCTTTGGGTGGTCTTTCGCTTCTGACCAGTGAAAAACTGTTTTTAGTCCGAATGCCGAAGTCAATATTAAGAGGTCGACAACAGTTTTTCAAAACATTAACCAAATCAGGTACATAATCCAAGGCGCCAACGTATCTGATATTATTATGTTCCCTCCTAAGAGAGGACATAAATTGTCTCTTAACTTTGTTTAAGACACTGGTAATAATGGTACCGGGGAATCCGTGAGCTGAGGCGATAATGCCGTTTATAGCGATTAGTATAAAAAAGGATTTATTTTAAGTTCCTTTAGTGAAATCCCATAGTAAAAGATAATGTTGAAATAACCCAAACCAAAGCGTTAATGCCACATAGATGTGGTGCTACTAATGAAGCAAGCCCGCCTTTTTAATTTGATTATTTCTTTGTTGTCAGCAAATATAAGCTCATAGTATCATGTGCATGCAAATATAAGCTCACAGTATCCGATTGGTTCAGTAATGAGAACATATTTTTTAAAATAAGGAGACTCTCTGAGGGGACAGCAAACAATTTTTAAGAAAAAAAGTGATCAGTTGACGACAGTGGTGAGAGCATCATATGAAATTGCCCTTATTATTGCCAGGAAAAAAAGGCCGTACTCTGATGGAGAAGAAATAATAAAACCGAGTCTCATGAAATAATGAAAATAATAAAACCGAGTCTCATGAAATAATGAAAATAATAAAACCGAGTCTCATGAAATAATGAAAATAATAAAACCGAGTCTTCGTCGTGTGACCGAATCTCATGCTCTTTCAAGAAATACTGTCATAAGGCGGGTCGATGAGATGTCCGAGGACGTTACCAAAAAAATATTGTCTTGCGTCAGCACATGCGAATATATTATTCCCTCTCTATAGATGCGAGTTGTGATATAATTGATACAGCTCAGCTCTGTGTGTACGTGCGTTGTATCAGCGAACCATTTAATATATCAGAAAAGCTTCTCGATGTGCCTCGGTTAGTTTCTATTAGAGGAGAATATATTATTCAAGAAGCAAAAACAGCTATTGAAAATACTGTAGAAATTTATACTGGGGAAAACTAGACAATATGTGCACTATGATTTGATTGGCAAAGTAAAAGTCAAAGTAAAAGGTTTTGTGCTATGATTGGCAAAGTAAAAGGTTTTGTGGTTTTATTGTAAAATTATTTGCGATGCAAGATTTTAAATACCACTACATTATTCATCAAGAAGCCCTCTGTGCCAAAGACATGAACTTGTCTTCTATAATGGACCCAGTGGTTCGATGTATCAATAAAATCCACACACGAGAGCTCAACAGAAGGGAACTCCGCAAACCCTTGAAAGCAGATGAAGACCAAAGGTAACTTCTGCTTTGTTGTAGTGTCTGTTGGCTGTCACGAGGAACTGCATTGGAAAGAGTTTGGGAACCAAAAGATTACGTGCTGAAGTTTTTCGAAGAAAACGACGACGAACATCCTGATGAGTGCGCACTTTTAAAGGATGGAATTTGGCTATGTGATTTAGCATTTGTGACGGACATCGTGGGTCACCTTAACAACTTAAATCTGCGTTTGCAAGGTTAAAACAATCTTTCCCCATTGTTACTCAACTCAGTTGAGGCATTTAAAGCAAAACTCGTTCTTCTTGGAATGCATCTTTCTCGGCATGTTCTTGCATATTTTCTTCGAATGAAACAACTGTCGCAAACTGAGTTTGGTGGGATTCCAAACTTTTCCAAATATCAGCAACATATTTCTGATTTGGAAAAAAACTCCTTTGAAACCAGGTTTTCAGACTCCCAAAACGAAAAACAAAATCTTCTCCTTTTCACAAACCCGTTCTTCCTTTCTATCGAGGACATCATTCACTATCCTACTGATGTGCAGACTGAAATTTTGGAGCTTCAGAATAACACTGCAATTCAGAGCAAGTTCAAGGAGATGCTTGGAAATCCAGCCAGCCAGGACTTTGCCACTTTCAGGAAATATCTCTTTTACCCCCTCTCAGTTTTGTGAACTACGAGACATGGCCCTGCGATTTTGTTGCAGGTTCGGGTCGACATGCATATGTTAAAATACTTTTTCTATCATGAACTTGGTGAAAAATAAGTACCGTTCAGCACTCACTAATCAGCATATAAAAAATCTGCTGCTTCTTGCTACTGCAACTCTGAATCCTGAAGAACTGACGAAGAGGAAAGACATCCAAAAGCCTCACTAAAAACTAAGCCGGGCTTGTTTCATGTGAATGGAAATTAATCATACATTTGTACAATGTTGGAATGCGTTTCTTTCTTTGCGAGAAATTTGTGTTTTTAATATACACTGGCTGAAAGTGAAAAAAGAACACCAAGAAGGAGACGTCTGATACCAACGAAATTTATACAGCATAATAACGGAATACAGAGGATAACGTGATCAAAACATTATGGCAAAATACAGCTGTATTTGCTGGTAGACTGAAAAATAACATTTCCATGTAACGTGGTTAGTACGATGTTGAACCGCCATGAACTGCGTCACACTGTGCAATTCTGGCATGGAGTCTGTCGTACAGATGTTGGATGTAAGTTTGGGGTATTGAGTTCCAAGCATCCTCAACCTGGACGCGTAAATCGGGATGGTCGTGGCTGGCCGTGGAGACCGAATAAGTCGTTGTCCCATAAAATCCCACACGTGCTCAATGGGGGACAAATCCGGTGAACGTGCAGGCCATGGAAGTTGTCTCACACCCTGAAGTGCATATTGCGTTGCACGTGCCGTGTGTGGGCGTGCGTTATCTTGCTGGAAAACACCACAATCGACCGACCTTTACAAATGGCACAACAACGGGCTGAATGATGTTGTTGATGTGGGAGGTGCTGTTTAACGAACCCGGTACAAACACTAGTTGTGTACGGGACTGATAGCTGATCGCTCCCCACACCAGGAGATCAGGTGTAAGCCCTGTGTGTCGCTGGCGGATGCAAGAAGGGTGGAGACGCTCCCCTGTGCGTATGCGAACACGCATACGACCATCGGAGGCTCCCAAGCAGAATCTGCTTTCATCGCTGAACACAACAGATCGCCATTGCGTTCTCCAGTGCAGACGTTGGCGACACCATTGCAGTCGTTCCTGACGGTGGGCCGGTGTCAGAGGTACACATGCCAGAGGCACACGTGCACGTAGTTCTGCATCTAGTAGACGGTTGCGGATTGTTCGCACAATCACCTCATTTGCAACGGCAGCTCGGATTTGCGTCGCAGTGGATGTTCTGCTTGACAACGCCGCTCTACTTATGCGTCGATCGATACGCTCATCAGTCCGGCTGTGACTCCCGGTTCCACGTCTTCTCATGTGGGAATGTTCCTCGGACCATCTACGCCACCATCGTACCACCACCGATACTTCCCGTCCAATTCGCTCCGCAATATGACAATACGACCACCCGGCCTCGCGGAGTCCGACTAAACGACCTCGCTCAAAGTCCGATAACTGCTGAAATCGTACACGTCTTCCATGTCGAGGCATTGCAGCTTCTTCAGGGTCTTCGCACGTGTCCGTACGCCGAGGACTGATTACATTCACTTCGCCGTACTCCTTAAATACCACCGACGATAATTGGCATATTATGCCGTGCTGTGGCGTAAGCGTTCACCGGTTGGTATCGAAGTTAACATCACACCTACGTAAACTCGACCCATTAACATATGTAAATTTCATGATCGAATGCCAATTCTTTCTTGGTGTTCTTTTTCACTTTCCGCCAGTGTACTAGTAAACTAGTTCTTGAATGATTATTAGTGTTCTGTTACAAGAGTATTGGTTTAACAATATTTTTCTCTTCTTCAGTACTATTTTGTTTGAAGTATACAGGGATACATGATATTTTTATACTTTCTGGCAACCGTGGGGGTGGGGGTTAATTTAAGGAGGAGTGGCACGTGGCGCAGCGGTCCATTCTTGGTACACTCTTACTACAGCACATCGCGGACAGCCCACAAAGTCTGCTGTTTCTGAGATGCTACGATCCTTGGCGCGGCAGCCGATGATCATTCCTTTTTGAACGTCCGTCAAATAACTTCCTCTGCCCATTGGGCTCACGTTACGCACTATGGCTCATCTGTTCTGGCCGGCAGCTTAAATCTCCGTGTGGGCGACCTTGTCACGTGCACTCTGTGACGCTCTTGGGCGGGTGCACTGCGATTTCGGGGGTGATCACATTATTCTGATACGACTGTGTATTTGATATATACTTTGCGATTGCTATGTTTTGTTCAACATGATTTTTCTCCTTCCTATATTTTTTCATGTGATTTTCTAAATTCCGATATAGGGATAAATTCAATGTTTGATAAAAGTGTGTTAGATTGTATTTCCGTTGATGAAATATTAAATTATAACGTTTAATAGTGCCCATAGGGAGGCTTTCTTGTGAGCTGCAAAAATTGAATAAGATTTTTTGAGTGTTACGTTACTTTTGGACAGCGGTGTGCGACAGTACGCCATCGTTGTGGTCGGTCCTAAATCATATTTCACACGCCACTCTGTATCAGTAGTCTTCGAGGAATTAAATTAGTTATTTATCTTAAAACTTTAAGGAGTAAAACGAAAAAGTAGCAGCTCATTTTTGCGTATTTTATCAGGTTGGACGGCGTATCTCTAAATGAATGGTTTCACGAAATGAAATATGTGGAGAAATAGCTGCCGAAGGATTAGCTTGGAATTGTGTTTCGTGGCCATGGTGTTCGCAACGGCCGTGTAATCTGCGAAAATGAGTTTTGCCGCGCTGCAGAAATGCGCTGTTTAATGAAGTCAGGAGTGGAAAAATGTTGAGATATTGCAAAAGCCGTTGTGAGATAAGAGTGGAAGGAAGGAATTTACTACGTCTGGAGTAGCAAGAATGAAGGGTCAAGTCAAGAAGAAGGGGTCACATAATGAACTTTCGATGCAGGCACCTCTGGTACTGGAGAAGGATGCACGATCTTTATTTACTAGCTCACCTCTCCTTGTTGCTCGGAAAAATGAAAATTTTAGTAACAGAGTAAGCGGAATTAGAATTCGGGATATAGCTATCAGAGGTCACGGATAAAATTCAGTTAAGCGGAAATTATGAACATGTTTCACATAATGAAAATTCGGTGAAACCTGTTCATTGATTGCATAAGTCAAAAAATCGCTCTTTAGCGTATACTACGAAATTTTGCATTCTTCTCGTTGCACACGCCAAAAATCTAACGTGTCTGCGCTTCGTACTTTACTAATGATAATACCTTACTAAGAAAATTAATCAAGAAATAAAGCTGGATGAAGTTAAAACTTTACTCTTTAAAAAATATGTGTGTGCAGTAGTTACTTCAGTTCGCCATTTTTGATGAAATGGAAACACATTGAAATAGATAAGATGAAATCGAAGGACTGTTCGAATAACCATATGAAGAATCTAAGAACATGGCTACGTAATACGGATCTTAGCTGAGAAGAATTGTCGGCTACACTGCAAGAAACAAGTGGTCTGAATTTAAGGAAAATTCCTGAAAATATAAAGTGCAGGAAAGGTGTCCGTCATTTAACGAAATTTCAGTTTTAAGAGTTCCCGCTTCTTCTAACTTCATTAATTTGACTGAATTTTCGTAGTCAGCAGTTCCGTTTGTTTCAGTAAACCCGTTTCGAATTTCTCCGAATTTATACAGAAATTTCACAGAAATCTTCAATCTTGGGACTTCAGTTCACCATTATTAATGAAACGAAAATACATTGAAATGGATAAGATGAAATGGGAGAGCATTTGAAGTGGATAAAATGAAATGGAAGGACATTAAAATGGATAAGGTGGAATCGAAGGACATTGAATGGATAAGATGAAAAGAAGGACATTGAATGGATAAGCTGAAATGGAAGGATATTGAAATGGATAAGATGAGATGGAAGAAAATTGAATAGATAAGATGAACGGAAGGACATCGAAATGGATAAGATGAAATGGAAGAACATTGAAGTGGATAAGATGAAATGGAAGGACATTAAAATGGATAAGATGAAATCGAAAGACATTGAATGGATAAGATGAAAAGGAAGGACATTGAATGGATGAGCTGAAATGGAGTGATATTGAAATGGATAAGATGAGATGGAAGAAAATTGAATAGATGAGATGAACTGAAGGACATCGAAATGGATAAGATGAAATGGAAGAACATTAAAATGGATAAGATGAAATCAAAGGACAATGAATGGATAAGATGAAAAGGAAGGACATTGAATGGATGAGCTAAAATGGAAGGATATTGAAATGGATAAGATGAGATGGACGAAAATTGAATAGATAAGATGAACGGAAGGACATCGAAATGGATAAGATGAAATGGAAGGACTGTTCGAATAACCATATGAGAAATCATAGAACATGGCTAAGTAAGACAGATCTGAGCGCAGAATTGTCGGCTACACTGTAAGAAGTAAGTGTCTGAATTCAGGGAAAATTCCTGAAAATGACGTGCAGCAAAGTGTCAGTCTTTTAATGAAATTTCCGCTTCTTGTAACTTCAGTATTTTGACAGAATTTCCGTAGTCAGCAGTTCCGATTATCTCAATATATTCGCTTCGGGTTTTTTCCGTATTTATACAGAAATATTCAATTTTGGGAACCTTACAGCTTTTATACCAAATGTTCTTCTTTCTCCGGTATGCTAAATCAACGAGCCCTTTCCCCCTGATGGGAGTTGAACCAAGGACCGCTGCAACGGGGGTCGCACGTTGTTCAGTTCAGGCAGAAAGACACGTAACGGAGAGTACTTATAAGAAAAAACTAATTGCTTGATGCTGAAATGTTTTTTTCCCTTGTTATTAATGTGGGTGAAGTAGTCATTTTATTTTCTGTTGGATCTTGTTATTTTTCTGAATAGGTTTGTAATTGTTTATTTTTCTGTAGGAGTACTTATTACAAATTACGTATTTTTCTCATCGTTATTTTCAAAGCACTTGAGATGGTTTTAAACTGACAATGAGTTTCAATTTTATCTTTAAGAAAAAGTAAAATGTACTGTTTTATAACATTATTTCACAAAACTCCTAAACATAAAGTTCGCTTTTGATAGCTATACTAGCTTTTGAGTTAAGGTTTCTTCAGACTGATACATTGGCATCATAAGATCGCCTGTACAATAATTAAAGTACCCGGTTTCTTACGGTAGAGGAATATTCAATAGCTAGTGTATAAAATAAGGGAGAGGTGAAGGAATATCTGGTGCCACAATAACCAAAATTTCACGCGATATACTACCTACAATATCAGATATTGCTACAGAACTTCAAAATCAAGTCCTGTGATAAGCTATTGAAATTTAATAGTTAATAAAACCTCAAGTGTTTCCGCAAATCGCTCCTATTACTGAATATTTTCCGCCATATAGATACGCAAATCGTGAGAACAGAATTTTCCCGTTAATATAAGAAAGAAATTGCCGAAATGTTTCTGGAAATTCAGAATTTTTCGTTAACATCTCTTAACAAATTTGTAAAATCATCCAACGCATTGATTATAATACGCTTTCCAACATACCAGAAACCATTACTCAAGTTATCACTCAAGTTATGAGAATAATGGCTGTGGAATAAATCTCTGTCCTATGCCCTGACCTTTGATCCCATTTCGATGATATTCAACAGCACCGGTTCGGTATACCTCCGAAATAACATGATAAAGTTTTGTCGCAATCGAAGCATTTTTACGTAAGTTATGATGCATAAGACTATGGAATAGATCCCGCTCCTGCGTCCTAACCTTTGAGCCCATTTCGCCCATTTTCAATAGAATTCGTCCCCAGGCAAGCCCCTACAACATACTAACATTTCATCCAAATCGAAGCATTTTTACGTAAGTTATGACGCATAATGGCGATGGAAGTGATTCCGCTTCTATGTCCTGACCTTTGACCCCATTTCGCCCATTTTCAATAGGGTTTGTCGCCAGGTGGTCCCTTACCACATACTAAAATTTCATCGAAATCGAACCTTTATTACGTTAGTTATGACGCATAACAGCAGGGGAATGGATCCCGCTCCTATGTACTAACCTTTGAGCCCATTTCGTTCACTTTAAATAGGATTCCTTCCCAGGTGATCCCCTACCAGATACTAAAATTTAATCGAAATCGAACGATTGTTACGCGAGTTATCGTGCGGGCGGACACACGCACACAACGCGTGACGTAATGAGGCAGATGGGAATCGCGACCATCTGCTCGCCGCAAGAGTGTGACGTCATAAAACTTTAATACCATCCACACACAACGCGTGACGTAATGAGACAGATGGCGTGACCGCGCGCCAACATTTTCAAACGCGAGATTGTGACGTCATGAGATTTCTAAGCATTGGTAACATTATTGGAACAACGCCATGACACTAAAAACGTTATAATTCGGGGTGGTTATTTAACCCACTAAACGAAATCTCCTAAAGTCGAGATCAAGCTAAATCGGTTTCTAGTACCAGGAAACGGTAGGTTAACGACTTTCATCAAAATTCGTAGAGCCGTTTTCAAAATAAAATGTACATACATACATACAAGAATTGCTACTTTAAGGTGGATGTCAAGCAATTTTACTTCCTATACTTATAATGGAAAAACTTCTGTACACATTTTCTTCACAATTAATGCGTTCCCAAGGATGAAAATTTGAACATCGATTAAAAGAGCTTCATTTCATAACTTGGAATACCTAATATTTTCTAAACCATAACCGTAATTATGCAATCCAACATTTATTTGGCCACTGACGTCATCAAAGTACAGGTCGCGCCATCTATTCTCTGGTTTCAACACCACCAAGGGAAAAGTTATTGATTTTTAATATAATTATGGTTATGTTTTAGAAAATATTTAGTTTTCCAAGTTATAATATGAAGTTGTTTTAATCGATGTTCAAATTTTCATTCTTGGTAACACATTAATTGTGAAGGAAATGTGTACAAAAGTTTTTCCATTGGAAGTATAGGAAGCAAAATTACTTGACGTCCACCTTAATAATATGGGATAAGGGCAATGGAATGGATCGCAATCCTATGTCTTGACCTTTGACCACATTTCGTCCATTTTCAATGGAGTTCGTCCTCAGGTGGTCCCCTACTACATACTGAAATTTCATCGAAATCGAACCATTTTTACTCACGTTAGTACGCATAAGGGCAATGGAATGTATCCCGATCTTATGTCCTGACCTTTGACCCCACTTCACTCATTTTGAATAGGGTTCGTCCCCAGGCGGTCTCCTACCACATAGTAAACTTTCATTGAAATCGAACCATATTTAAGCAAGTTTTGACGCATAAGGGCAATGGAATGATCCCGCTCCTACGTCGTGACCTTTGACCCCGTTTGTCCCATTTTCAATAGGGTTCGTCCCCAGGTGGTCCCCTACCACATACGGACGGACGGACAAAGTTGGAGCATATACGCTTCTTCAACCTACGGTCGGAAAGCGTAAAAAAAGGCAATTTATCGTCAATATACCAAAGAAATTCCAAAAAGGTTTCTGAAAATTCAGGATTTTCCTGGAGTACGATAAATCCGTGAAATTCAGGTTTTTCTCCCGTCATTTCACGTAAAAGGTTACATCAGAAATATGCTTCAATAATTTACCAAAATAATCACAGGAAGTGGCTCGTGAATTTCAGATTTTTTTACTGTGTAGTGTTATTCATTCACGCCTTTATTTCATATTTACTGTTGCACCAAGAGAGGACTATATAACTTTCACAATGTTGGATAAGTGCTTATTCGTCTTCACTCCCCACCGTTCAATCATATTTTCTATATGTTCACTTTGCTCTCCGTCTGTTAAACGATCCATCATATTTCTTTCTAGATCATTACACTACTTTATACGATTGTTCGCACATTTTCAGTTGAATTTAAAAAAAAATAATAATAATCCTACATTCAGATTTTTCTTAGGAGATATAACTTCAGATGTAGTCAGTCGTCTCAAGCAGACGGTCGTACCTAGGTTGTATTTACCGTCCACGCGAAAACGTTCCTTCCGTATTCTTAAGGAACTCAGTTGTGATCTAAATGCGGTAAAAGACTGGCATTGATGATTAATGTAGTTGACAAAGGTGTGTCTTTCGTTCGATATCACTTATATTTTTATTTAGTAATGTTACAAAAGTGATTTTACATGTACGTCATCATCCATTATCAGTCCACTGCTGGATGAAGGTCTCCCAAGTTTCTTCCAAAATTTTGTGTCTTGATCCAGTCTTCTCCATGCGTTTGAATTCCATCTACGAATCTCCCACTTGGTCTTCTTCTGTGTCTTTTTCTATTTCATGATATCTAGTCTAGTATTTCAGTTGTACAGTCGTGGTCAGTTCTCCTAGTAATTTTGCCACTTGAGGGTCTTTACTTTGATTATGATGTCTTTCACTCTTGCCAGCTTCCTGCTCCATGAGTTCGTCTTCCTGCCTTTCCTGGATGCACGAAGCATTCCTTTAGTTGTTAGCAGTCTCTGTATAAGTTAAAATCCATTCTTTGTTCAGTAAATAAGAACTAAAACAATGCTTACAGACGCATGTATAGACATTTTAAGTAGTTGTATTTTGCATGTACTTGCGCAGCAGTTTTTTTTTCTTCAGTTTTCTATTCTTTGGAGACTTTTCTTAATGAATCCAACGGTGTTTACAGGAATTCGAGCCCAAATACGACGTGGTAATATTATTGTGAATTATTGAAATCCTGCGGTGTTGAAGATGCATACATTAATATTTTTAATAACATCTATGAAAATGCAAGTGCAAAGATTCGGCTGTTTGAAAATACAACACACACAAAAATTGGAAAGGGAGTGAGACAAGGTGACACCATATCTCCGAAGCTCTTTAATGCCACATTGGAGGATGTCTTTCAGTCGCTGAGCTGGAAAAACAAGGGGATAAAGATTAATGGAGATTATCTAACCCACCTTCGTTTTGCTGATGACGTAGTCATTTTTTGCAACTACCCCATCAGAGCTGCAGAGTATCATCCAGGAACTTGCTGACAAGAGTAAAGAAGTGGGATTAAAAATTAACTTTCAGAAGACAAAAGTGATGTTCAATGCTTTTACAAGAAATGAAAATCTATCGATTGATGGAGAACAGCTGGAGATTACAGATACGTACGTTTATCTTGGACAGCAGATATCAAGTGAGGGTCACATTGATGAAGAAATTAATCGGCGTACAAAACTTGCCTGGAGAGCTTTTGGAAGAAACAGCGTAATTTTCAAGGGCAATATGCCATTATGTCTTAAAAGAAAAGTGTTTGATCAATGCATCCTTCCAGTGCTTACGTATGGTGCAGAGACATGGACCTTAACTAAAAGAGACATACAAAGGCTGCAGACAACTCAAAGTAGCATGGTGAGGTGCATGCTTGGTGTAACCAGGAGAGATAAGAAGAGGAACTCGTGGATCCGAAAAATGACAAGAGTGGAAGACATCATGATCAGAGTTAAATCCCTGAAATGGCAATGGACTGGACATACTGCCAGAATGACAGATCATCGATGGACAGCCGAAATTTTAGATTGGATTCCAAGGGACAGGAAAAGACCCAGAAGAAGACCACATGGGAGATGGGTGGATGAAATTCGAAAGTTTGCAGGAGTGACATGGAGGAGACTGGCACAAGATAGACCGTTGTGAAGGAAACTTGGGGAGACCTTTGTCCAGCAGTGGATTGATAATGGTTGACAATGATGATGATGATGAATATTATTGTGTACCGTACAGCTGCTTTCTTCCTTCCCAATTTGCAGACATCCACTTTGTCCTAAACTGATATTTATTCTGTAGAATGTGCAAAGACCAGGTAGTAAATTAAACACTTACCGCCGACGCTTTTTAAACCTCGACTGAGTGGCGAAGATCTGAAATTAAAGAAGTTTTTTCACGGCCTAAACGTGCATTTCACGATTTTTTGTTTTTGTTTTGTAGATGTCCTTGATAGAGGTTCCTTTATTTATCTTTTTCTTCTTCGTTTTTCGCCTGCTGTGAAGAACTGCTCCCTTCATGCATATATTCTTCGACAACTCTGTTTCGGAAAAAAAAATATATTTAAAAGAAAACCATAGGGAAAAGGTGCAGGGAAAGACTAACACATATATAGGCGTTTTAAGTAGCTGTATTTTGCGATTGGTAGAGCGTAACACCACTTGAACATTTTACAGCATACTTATCCCAGCACTCAGGCGTGCATCTAATTTTTGTTTCTGCCACCAAGTTGCGTTGATTGTTGGAAGATGACCTTCCTGCGCAGGAAAAAAAAAAATTACTGAACAAGTAAACAAATGAAAGGAAGCAGACCTCAGGGCTACCAGCATGGACGTTCAGTGTAATGAAAGCACTCAGCAACTGGAATTGCTTCTACAAGAGAATGCGAAGAGCCGGAAACCAATTTCACCTGGTGATCTTTTTATTTCTCTTTGTAAAGAAAAAAATAGTAGGGAGGAGTGAGAGAGAGAGAGAGAGAAACGCACCCTATTACAGTGAAGAGATGATGTCGACAAATGCATATCTTAGTGTAAATGGTCTGCTATTTTTTTTGTTGTTGGCGATTTCAAGTTAAATTGTCAGTTGAAATGGTCTACTGCGTTTGGAAGCGTATGAAGAACCGGGACACTGTTGAACAAAATAACTGAGTATGCTATTTGCTTCTTAGACCATGAAAGTTTCTAAAGACTAACAGCACTGGCAGCACTTGTATTTATCATACCTCTCTTAAGCGATACAAAATGATGGAGTGGTCGATCAGTTTTTAATTTCGGGAATATACTCCTTTGGATTCAACGTATGAAAAAGAAATTGCGCATCCATCATACTTTTCCATACTTACGACATTTTGCAATTACAGGAAACTTCCCTTCTGTGCATGCTACGACATAAATTTCTATTGCAAATTCACTGGAAGCGGAACTATTGAGCCTATTCCAGCACAGATATGTATTTATTTGTTGTTTCTTATTCTTATCAAGGGAGGTGTTGAATACGAATTACTACTACTTCCTGTTCAATGCAATTTTATGTAAGTTCTTCACAATTTGGAGGTATAACAGAGAGCCAATTATATGTGCTAATCTGGACCAATGGTTATTTAGATAAATAGTATGTGAAAAAAGAAATATCCTATACTGGAGAATCAAACAAAAAAGAAAGCTCTGTGATGTAAAATACCTTATTTTCCCTCAAGTAATCTGCTGATTATCTTATCTGTTAAAAAAGTTATAAATTTAGGTTCTGCGGATTATATTCCGTGCAGATAATACGCCCCCTTTTAAAATAAGAAATAATGTTTTTGCGGCACATCCAGTTAAAAAAAAAAATCTGCGTCAGGAGAGGTTTGTATATTTGGAAGATTACCAAAAATGCGTTAATAACAGAAAAACGTGATGAAATACGAAGATGGAGGTCATCAAACAGTTCGAAAGAAGTTCTTCTGTTTAGTTCTTTCTTTTCTTTTAGTTAGGAGCATTTTGACAAAAAATATGATGAAACGAATTTGCTCTCGCAGACGATCACGTGCTGTGAGAAGCTCAGCGTCACGTACGTGCCGCAGGTCTAACTACGGAACTGCGGTTATGCTGAAAAAAAAACTGATATTATTATTTTTCAAATATATTAATATTTAAAAAATTATATTTAGGTGTACAAATAAGTTTTAAAGCGTTTTAAGACAACGCAACATGCAATTTGAGAGAAAACAACAATACCTTTACGAATCAAAATATGCGTCATCATTATCTATCACCTTCCGCCTTCGGTCGGGCAGCTGACGGATTCCACCCTTGAAGATCACTTAGTCGTGTGACGCGATGAAGTCGTCAACCCATTTTTGCACTTCATCACATGTCCGGAACCGTACAGCAGACAAACCATAATGTATCGATCGGAACAAATGATAGTCTCAAGGGGCTATGTCGGGACTATACGCCGGGTGCTCCAAAACTTCCCAGCCAAGCGTCAATGACGTTTCCTTGTCCGATTTCGCGAAATGCGGCCTAGCGTTGTCATGCAGTAATTTCCCGGGACGCAATCCTTTGCCTGTGAATGGACGTTTCAGACAGATTGTTGCTTGTAGCGTTCAGCAGTAACAGTTTGACCCTGTCTCAAAAGTTCATAATAGAGCACACCCTCCATCCATATCCCTCCAGATGCACAGCAGAATTTTCTTGGAGTGAATATTGCGTTTCGGTGTCGAAGTCGTTGCTTCACTGGGGTCTGCCGAGTGTTTTTTGCGTTTGGGATTGTCGTACCATATCCCCTTTTCATCACCCGTAACGATTTTCCACAGGGAAGATTTTCTGTGTTGTTTATTCAACAAATTCAAACACTTCATGACACGATCATCCTTGTTCCTCTGGCTCAGGTACCCATTTTCCTTACTTCTGAATCTTTCCCATTGCACACGTAAACGATTGGAAATTATTTGTTGAGCTACCCCCAGTTATTCAGCTAGTTCTTTTTTCGTTTGAGACGAATCTTCACCCAGCAATGCTTAAAGTTCCCCATGTGCGACATTCTGCGGGGCGCCGCTACGTTCTCGATCGCTAACATCAAAATCACCTGCTTCAAACCGTCTAAACCAAAAACTCACACGTGCTTTTCGATACAGTATTCTCCCCCAGAACAGAACAGATCGATGCACATGCTTTTGCACCACTTTTTCCTTGATGAAATTTGTAACGAATGCAGTGTCGAATAAATGCAGTATCGCTTGCCATCCTTTCACCTACCGATGTGCAAGTGCGTTTGACTGTTGGGCAAACTTATGTTTCTCATTTTATACTCTGGACCAGTTACGGTCACTTGAAGACAACGCGGGGGAATGTCGGATATGGAAATTAGTGGTATACGTCACACAAAACACGCTTTCAAACTTATTTGTACACCTAATACATTTATATTAATTGTTATTTTACCCTTTATTCACCTGAAAGTAACAGAAAAGCATTTAGCCGCCCCGGTGGCGCAGTGGTCTAAGCGATGGCCTCTGATCGTTCGTCCGAAAGGGGTCCGGGTTCGAATCCCGGTGAGGCATGGATGTTGTGTTTGTCTTACGGCACTGACTCTCTCCCTTCCCTGGAGCCAGTGACCCAAAATTAGGGACGGGCGACTGCTTATAGCTCATTGAGTTGCTCACGGTGGTCGTTAAACCTCCAATCAAAAAAAAAAAAAAAAAAAAAAAAAAAGAAAAGCATTTAAATATGGGAGTTATTATTTTTTGTTTCAATATGAAGATCGTGTCCCCCTTCCCCATTCCTATTGACTGCTGGGTCATCCCGTGAATTGCGGATTCTCTGCACAAAATTACGGTTCTGCATCAACATCTCGGGTACCGTTTATACGGCGACCCCCCCGCTCTGAATTTCATGAGTTACAGATTATACGAAGGAAAAGGCCTGCAATAAGAATGGATAATAACTACAGGTTTTGCGTGAACGCGTGATGGATGTCAATGAAGCTCGAGTTGTCTGCTCTGAATGGAAACGTTTGATACATCAACAATAAGTAAAAACTAGCACCGTCAGTTTTCAAATTTAGTTTGGCAGATGTGCTTTCTTAGGAGCTGATCTCTGAATCTCAGTAAGATTTTGCTCGGTTGCGTAAGCATGCCCTGATAAATCGTTTGGTAAAAATCGGTATATTGCTATTAGAACTTATGGAAAACGTTTTTATTTATTCTCTTACCTTTCTATAAGTTGACATCAGCCATAGATTACTAAAAATCAAAATTGATATATTCAACACTCAATTTTGAAATAGAGTATGTTGAATATATTATTTTAGTATAAAGAAATTCTGTAATTAACCAGTAATAACTTTATCCTGAATTCAATACAACAACCATTTTTCTGACCTATTGAGAAATGAAACAATTATTCAGAAAAAGTTTCAAGGAAAACAAGAAGCCACCCGGATGGCCGAGTGGTGTAATATTCTGAACGCAGAATGCGGACTGATACAAAGAACCGAGACTTGAACTTCCACGGACGAGAGTGCAGAATGGCATATTGACTATTGATTATTATTGGAGCGTGGTGTGTGATGTCTGACGTATGCTGCAGAGTTCGAAGGCCAGTGTGTGAGAGATTTTGTAAGAGAAGGACGTGAAGAGGCTGGCCAAGTTAAAAGTGTTCGAGAATTGTATAATGAAGTTATAATGCAATAGTTACAGTTAATTGATTTTGTACGATATACATGTCAATAAATTATTTTGTTTTATAACTGACAAGTCTGTGACGTTACAGTGGTACGAGATGCTGGCTCTCTCTCGGCTCTGGAACTAGTGACCTCAAATAACAGACGGACAATTACTTGCATATCAGATGAGTTGCTGACAGTGGTCGTTATACTCTCCCCCACCCTCGAAAAAAAGAACAAAACAAACAAAGAAAAAATATGTTTTATCCGTAATATATAAATATATATTCAAACCTGCTCAAAATCATGGGGATTGAATGAAAAACGGGCACTGTTGCCAAAGTTTTCAGATGTTCACTATTGATTAACGATTAGTAATAACACATTTTTATTTATTCTTCTTATTTACGCTTTCCAACTGTAGGTTGAAGAAGCGTATATGCTCCAGCTTTTTCCGTCTGTCCGTCCGCACGATAACTTGCGTGAAAATGGTTCGATTTCGATGAAATTTTAATATGTGGTAGGGAACCACCTGGGGACGAACATTATTGAAAATGGACGAAACGGGGTCATAGGTCATGACAGGAGCGGGATTCATTCCATTGCCCTTATGCGTCAAAACGTGCCTAAAAATGGTTCGATTTCGATGAAAGTTTAGTATCTGGTAGGGGACCACTTGGGGACAAACCCTATTGGAAATGGGCGAAATTGGGGCAAAGGTCAGGGCATAGGAGCGGGATCCATTTCATTGCCTTTATGCGTCATAACTTGCGTAAAAATGGTTCGATTTCGATGAAATTTTAGTATGTGGTATGGGAACACCTGAGGACGAGCCGTATTGAAAATCGGAGAAATGAGGTCAAAGGTCACGGCATATAGGAGTGGGATCCATTCCATTGACCTTATGCGTCGTAACCTACGTAAAAATGCTTCTATTGCGACAAAACTTTAGTATGTTGTTTTGGAGGTATACTGGACCGGTTTAGTTAAATATCATCGAAATGGGGTCAAAGGTCGGGAAACAGGAGACAGATTTATTTCACAGCCATTATTCTTATAACTTGACTATTAAAGTTTCTATTGCGGCAAAACTTTAGTAGGTTGTTCCGGAGGTATACCGAACCGGTTCTGTTTAATATCATCGAAATGGGGTCAAAGGTCATGACACAGGAGCGAGATTCATTCCACAGCCATTACCCTCATAACGTGAGTAATAACTTGAGTAATGATTTCTGGTATGTTGGAAAGCGTATCATAATCAATGCATTGCATGATTTTACTAACTTGTTTATTTTAAAGAACAACACTGTACGCAGTGTGTGTGTGTGTGTAGCATTCCTTGCGATTTACAAAACTCAACGCCTATGTCTCAGAGAACAGTTTGATTATATGTATGTATTCAAATGGACTCCAAATCGATCGCTCTTTTTTGACCTCCAGTAAGTCAGGCTCATCTTAAATAGTTGTGTAATACCTGCGACTAAAACGTCTGTGTTCCTGTGTGCGGCTGATAAAAGATTGTCGCCTCTCTCTCTCTCTCTCTCTCTCTCTCTCTCTCTCTCAGTAGTCACTTTGTTTTCAGTTGAGAGCCAAAATTGTGATAACAGTTTAGCACTTTGTTTTCAACTTAGGGCCAAGAACAACAAATTAATATATCGGTATACTGTATACACGAAAGCTGAGGGAGTACGCTATTTCAAATCTTCAGCCTAAGACAAATATTCTGGAGGGTTAGTTAACGACAAAAAGCCATCAATTCGCGGTGGCTTTTTGTCGTAACTCAGCGGCCCAAACCGACCTTCCGAAAAATTTACGCGCAGTTTTATCTTTTCTGCTTTTACGTATTGTGGTGAGAGTGAACCTAACAGAACCCCAGGATGAGGAAATTCAAAACTGCGCGCGATTTTTGGCATATTACCAATTCATTATGAACGATCTTGGCTTATCGCTTCAACTTGCCGTTTTACCGCTCTTGCGTCACCGCAGTGATACGTCATAATGTAAACGCCACTGTTTTTTAATAGGTATATTATGCATTAAGGTTAGAATCCTTATGAAGTACGGCATATTATTTCTTGAAGTACATTTAGTACTATTATGAAGCATATAAAAATACACTCATCGTCAAAAATATAGTTGCACCCAGAAGGAACCAACCGACAAAAATGAAACTTTGTGGGTAGGTTTGACTTCGTGAGACATGCAAATGATTCAGGCATAACGCTCGGCGGCACATATGACTCAATCAAGGAGGGGTCGTAGCGCTGTGCTGTGGCTGATCGGTTATACATATGTATAAGGTCGTCTCGTTGCGTGTGCTTGCCATTCTGACTTGTGCTGTTGTGTTTGTTGCAACCTTTGCAAGTGAAGTATGCCTCGGAGAAAAATTCGGAAGCAGTTCGAGCAGTTGGAGGAGTTCGATAGGGGCCACATCGTCAAGCTCCGCCGTATTGCGCGCCATACCAGATGTGTATCTATAACTATATCACGCTGTTGGCGGTAGTAGATGGAACAAGTCACGCAGCTGCGACAGGAAGGGTCTGGGAGACCTAGAGGAACCACGGAAGGAGGAAACCGACAGGTTGTCCGACATGCGCAGAGTGACCCGACATCCACGATTGCGGATATTCAGCGAGCAGTGGTGCCCTCCATGCATCGTCCGATTAGTGCCAGCACCATTCGCAGACGGCTGCATGACGTAGGACTATACGCACGCAGACCTTTACGACGACTGCCCTTAACACCATTGCATTGTCGCCAAAGACTGCAATGGTGTCATTCCAGACCTCATGGAGCCACTCAGAATGGCAGCGGGTGATCTTCAGTGACGAGTCCCGCTTTTGTCTTGGAGGAAACGACCAACAAATGCGTGTGGAAGTACCGTGGTTAGCGCCAAGATGAACGGTTTGTTGTCGAGCGTCACACATTCAGAATTCCTGGTGTCATTGTGTGGGGTGCAATGGCCTACGATGCCAGATCACCTTTAGTGTTCATTACAAGGACTTTGACAGCCTAACGTTAAGTTAATGAGTTCCTTCAACCAGTTGCCCTACCTTTTCTTAACGCTCACTCAGGTGTGATTTTCCAACAGGACAACGCACGTCCGCATATTGCTGTTGTCTCGAGAGCTTGCCTTCAAAGCACTGACACTCTGCCATGGCCAACCATATCGCCAGACCTATCTCCGATTGAAAATGTGTGGGATGCTATTGGACGCTCTATCCACACTCCACCGTAACCGCACAAACAGCAGGAACTGCGCGAGAAGATTCAAACTGCATGGAATGGCTGATCGCAGGACACCATTAGGAACCTGTACTACTTCATGCCGAGACGACTGGCATGTTGTGTGAGCAAACATGGCGGCCCGACGCCATACTGAGAGACGCTACTTATTGGCCTGTAGCTGAATAAATATTACCCATATCAGTCTCAATGTTTAATCATTTATTGTTCCTGGTAACCTTTACCTTCCTCCTGAATAACATTGCAATCCGACACGTCCTTTTGGGTTCAATTACTTTCTTGACGATGAGTGTAGTATAGCAATTGTCGTCACGTGCGGTGTACCTGCTCGGCAAACGACGGACCGTCATTGCTCTACACACAAAAGTGCCTCGCGATGAGCAACGTTCTCTCCCTGTCTTTTTTCTTGGCACTCTTCAATTATGTAGTCTTGTGGCAACACTAGAGGTCTATTTGCATGAGTGGCATTAAGCAAAACCAAAGGCTTAACTTGCCTTCATGGAATACACGAGATTCATAAGCATTAAAATCTTTATGTTAACAAACAATGTTTGCATGGTAAAAATAATAATCTGTACTGTACGCTTTAATAAGTTGCAATCAAGTGTTATACCTTTGTTAAAAGAGTCTCTTTTCTGCAACAATATTCATGAGGTCCAATTTTAAATGGACCTCGTGAATATTGAACAATATCATGAAATATTCATGAGGTTCAATTTTAAACATATGCTTTAAGATGAGTTGGTGCTTTAACAGTACATGCTAACAAACGAGTTGCAATTCACGTAACTCCATTCTGCTGAAAGTGTTATCAGGTGCATGCTTACGTTTCCGGCGCTTCAAACGAAAATTTTGAATTTTTGTCAGAATTTCGTGCTGTGGAATTGAGGAGCGGACCGCCCACACGTGCGGTTAGTTGAGCAATAAACATGACATGTCGGACGACGAGGTTCATATTCGTCACTGTCTGTTCATGTTTAATCTTGGGAAAACCGAAGCAGACGCACGAGAATGGCGTTATTCGACATCCCGCGAGAAAGCTACAGGTGAAGCACGTGTCGTGAGTGGTTTGTGAAGTAAAGCGGTGATTGCGTCGTGGAGGACAAGCAGCGTAGCGGACGGCCTAAATAGATGCAGAGCTCAGATTTACATCCCTTTCGGAAGTGCGTGGCTCAGACATGCTTCGATAATGATTAAATGCAGACTGCTTTTGTAAGTGCGATGTCTATTCGACCATAAAACTTTGGAAATTTATGCATAGACTTAAGCGTGAAAGCCGAATACCAAAGCTGATGGAGTCACTAGAAGCCGATGACTTCCTTGTAGGGTGACTTCACTTCAAATGAAAGTTTGGATGACTTCCGTCAGCTAACCATTAGATCTATTGAGGCATTATACTCAACTAAAAAAAATCGGTTTCGAGAAAACGCTTCAAAATCCTGTTAAGTGGTTAGTTTTTCCTTCCGCCACTGATGAATAAATAAATGCACGAACAGCACAAAATAATACCGCTTGCCCAAATATAAGACGATCCTCTAAGATTATGTAGCCTTTGTAGTAGTGCTTGCTGCTCACGGATTTCGAATTTTTGGATATCCGGATTTTGAACTGCGGATATCCAGATTTCGAACTTCGGAAGTGCTGTTCACGGATTTCGGATTTCCGGATATTTTACTATCCGAAAACCGGATTTTAGCATTCGAATAGTTCGAACTACAGATATCCGGTTTATGAACTGCGGATATCCGGATTTTGAACTTCGGACATTTGGATTTCGGATGTATTTATTACTATGGAAAGTTGAATTTCACAATAATACGCCAAGTATTTTTTTTTTCACGTTCGAAAGGAGGAAAATTTTCTGCTTAAGAAGACGCAAACAAAAATTTACAAAGAACGAACAAAAGAAAGAAAGGATGGCTGGTTATTATTGCTGAACCGGGTAAAGCAGGTATCTCCCACTCACTAGCACTTATAGTGTTTGTGATTAATTCACTAGGCCACTGGGGCAGTAAAGAAAAAAAGGAAAGAAAAGATGGAAAGAGATATCCGGATTTTGAAATTCGGAATTCATGCGGCAATCCGGTTTTCGGATTTATGATATTTCGGATATTTTGACAGCACTAGCAGGATATCCGAATAACCGGATTTTGAAATCGGATATCTGAAATTCGGATTCCATGTGGCAGTCCGGATTTCGGATTTATGATATTTCGGATATTTTAAAATCCGAAATCCGGATTTCAAAATATCCGGTTTTTGACAGCACTAGTTTGTAGGAACAGGCAGGCATTTTACACTTTATAGGTACACGTCAACTTAATTCTTAAATCAAACCGAAAGTGCAAATCACAAAAAAATCGTGTTTTTTATTAAAAAGTTCCACTCAGGATGTGGTATAAAACTTGAATTACAATTCTGTCAGAAACTAAGACTCAGTTTTTTTATTTAATCATTATGATCCTCACTCTCAGCACTTAATGACTCTGATCGTTCGTAGTTACTATCTTCCCATATCGCATTGTTTTCAGTTCCATCTAATTTGTTCCATAGGCAGCACTTTTTGAAGCTATTGAATCTAAAGTGAAGTAGAAAAGAACGAAACTGAAAAGCCGTTGACAAAGAATTCTAAGTCTTTATAAGGCCTTTGAAAGATGTTACAAAATAAGTGATTATTAGCACTAATAATGATAAATGTTCGTTGAGATACTGCCCACTGTTCTAGTAATGTCTCAGAAGGTTTCTTCAGTTTTCCAGAAGGTGTTAGGGGACCGTTGCCAGACAGTAACTATTTGGCATAAAGACGTCGAAGGTGGTCCTTAAACGGCTTGTTGACGATAATATCAAGAACCTGAACTGGCAGGTGATGCCTCCTGTATGATGACCAAACCTGAGTTCATCTACGAAACTGCTGACTTCACATTTTGTTTTAGGTGCCGCTTAAATGCATCTAGAGATCTGGCTTCTGTTACGCCGCATGTTCTGTCTGCCACGCAGTGGCTGCTTGTTTCCCTCTGCTCATCTTACCACCGTAAGTTTTAAAATCTGCATCACAACTAGAGTTAGAAACGGGTCAAAAAGTTTGGACCCGGACCTGAACATCACATAATTGGCTGGATCTGTAACTGACCCGGACCCGACCCGGACAAATCTGATTTTAACTATAATGTATACTGTACTAGATGAAAGCCCGTCAATAATGACGGAGGGAAAATAAAATTCATGATACAGAAATTATTGACATTTATTTATTGAGTTTTTGAGTTCCACGTCAATAGATGGCGATGCTGGCTCACAGCTTTTTGAAAATTTCCCGAGCAGTCGATTATGGAATTTGATACGACGGGCTGTCTGTTTGTTATGTGTTTTGTAAAACCTTTAGTCCCTATTTCGGCAACACTTCCTTGTACACAACATTTTTCGTATACACTGACTGTGAACCCTGTATCTTTAAAGAGTAACTTCGAAATACGTCCAACAAGCACAAGTCGCCACCTCAGGCGTCATTTCTTTCGTTCCGGAGAAGTAGCACATCGCCAGAACATCGCCGTCAAGCATTTACCGTATACAAATTTCCAGAGAAAAGGCGCAGCATCGACAGTTGCAGTTGATTGGCTTATCAAGGTACAGTAGACACTTCCTGAATGCCACATGTCCCGCACGATGGATTAGACGTGGCGGACCTGTGGCATGGCCTCCACGCTCACCGGACTTAAACCCACTGGACTTCTTCTTCTGGGAGCACATGAAATCATTGGTGTACGGCCTGTGGACTCCGTGAAAGATCTTGTCGCGAGAATCGTTCTTTGCAGTGGACAGGATAAACACGACACCAGAAGTCTTCGAGAGGGTGCACCAGTCTTTCATTCACCGGTGTGAATTGTGCAACGGCACCCGTGGCCGCCACTTTGAGCATCTACTTTGAGTCTGTCCCTGATCTCCATAAACGGGATTGTGCAACTTATCATGTTAATTGTCTTTCTTTGAACTGTTGAAAGTTCAACTTGGACATCTAACTTTACTCTTTTCTGACACTCAGAGTAGAATGCGACCCTAGGTTCCATTGTAAATATTGTTCGTCTTGATGGGTACTATCACCCCTCTTCTTTTGTCCAAACAGTTTACGAACACCCTGTATGTGTGGGATGTCTTTACATGGCATGGTTTGGGTTCTCTTGTCCTCGTAAACACGTCATTAACTGGTAGTCGCTTTGTTTCTCTGCTGGGTGACCATTTTCAGCCCTTCGTGGACTTTTTATGTATCCCAACAACGAGGGGATTTTCCAGGCGGACAATACCATGTCATCGGACCCAAGTTGTCCAAAATTAGTTCGAAGAACATTCTGGACAGTTCCGAAGGATGGTGTGCCACGTTCACCCGTTATGAACCCAATAGAGCACTTATGGGACGTGGTGGAAAGGTTCATTCTCACCTAAGGTCCTACACCAACAAACACCAGGGAACTGTGGCTGCCTGTTCAAACGGCGTGGCTCAACATCTCTCTAGAAGTTTTCTGGCCAACTTCTGGAATCGGTGTCACGTCGAGTTGCTGCGCTACACCCGGTTGGTCTACATGATACTAGGGACGTATCCCATGACTTTTGGCACTTCAGTGTGTATGCTGCATAAATGTGAACGTTCACATTAAGTGAACTGCGTAAGTGAGAAAATGGTGACGACGTTTTTCCAAGCTCTTTCGGAGAGGAAAAGTGGAATAAACACACACACACACACACACACACAATCGGCATCTGCAGCCACGTGTCTGAGCTATAGAAGTACGAGAACACAACATGCCACCCTTTGATGGATACAGCAAGTATGAGTCATTTTTGTGTAGGACTTCCGTCCACAGTGAGTAGATTTTATGTCCCAGCCACCTACAGCGAGTTCGCCTTTTGGGCAGGACACAGAAACGGAAGGAATGAGAGCAAGTCTAGCGACTTTGAGAGAACAGTTTGTAGTGAGATTAGAGTACAGTAGATGGCACCACCGTACAAGAACGATGTTGCACATGGAGGGGTGAGAGAATTTCAGGGGAGGCAACATGCCACCCACTGTATTTGCCATTCTCTTGTAGGACTTCCACTGTATTTGCCATTTTCTTGTAGGACTTCCGTCCACAGTGTGTAGAGTTTAGGTCCCAGCCACCTACAGCGAGATCGCCTTTTGGGCAGGACACAGAAACGGAAGGAATGAGAGCAAGTCTAGCGACTTTGAGAGAACAGTTTGTAGTGAGATTAGAGTACACTAGATGGCGCCACCGTACAAGTACGATATTGCACATAGAGGGGTGAGAGAATTTCAGGGGGGGCATAGGAAAGGATACCCATTTAACCAGCGGGTCCAGCCTGGGGGCCGTCACTTAACGTGCTCGTCCGATGCACGGCAGATATTCAGCGATTGTTAGCAAATCACACCATCTCTGAAAGATCAGCCCAGGTTCGAACCTGAGGTCCTTGCATCGATAGTCTGAACTGCAAACCACTAAGCCATCCGCGGCTCCATGCCACATTTTCAAATCAGACAGTTTTTTTGTAATTTATTTTTCAAAGTAACTAACGGTTGCTGATCTGATCTAGCTCCTTTGTGCTGTGATTTGAATTTAAAGAGATCAGAGGAAAATAGCGACATTACTTTTGTCTTTCTACTGAATTTTAATTGAAAATAAAATCGGGGAGCAAGATTTAAGCATTTTACAGTAACCGGTCTGTGCTTTGTTAAAGAAATTCTGAACGAAATTTCCGGATATACTGTGACGTCACCAAAAGTAGGATTGACCTTCGACTTCCAGAGGGCCACGGTTGAGCCCAGATAATTGACGATTTTAAAAATATTCGTAACATCATTTTAAAATTTTTCAGATGTATGGCTTTCTTAATACTTCCTGCACAGTCACCGATTACAAAAGGCCGAACGCTTTGCAGTTTACCTTCGTTACAATAACACTGAGTGGTCATCTTCCGTATGAGTCTTTGAAAAGACTGAAAAAGATCTGGTCCATTATACTTCATCAAATGAGCGTTTCCGACGTAGATAAAAGTAATGACCCCGAAGATGAGCCATTACGACGATAACCTCTTTCTTCATGCGTGGACTTCTTCTTTCTCTCCTTCCTCTCTCTCTCTCTCTCTCTCTCTCTCTCTCTCTCTCTCTCTTTCAAAATTCCCAGACTGCCTCCAAACGACGTATCTCGTGGGATTCTCATATCGTTGTACTATGCCCGAGGGAGGGCGGGTCGTCCCCTACGTTATGACCGAGGCATCGCCCACAACAAACAAACTCTGAAAATTGCTGTAATCGTCGTCGTCTGACGACCCGGCCAAATTGCTGCTCTTGGTTTTGGAAGTTAAGCGAGGCACATCTGGCAACCGTGATCCTTCCGCCAACCCACCTTATTACTCCACCTTGCCCAGGCCGTATCCTCTTCTGACCATAACAGGTTATTTATGGAGGAGATTTTAGGATTTGTAGCTTTAATGATGCTCGGCTCTTGACACTTTTTAGATAATCACCCTGATAGATTTTCCTCCTCTGCTGCGATATTCAAACGAAGATGACTGAGTGGGAAGGTAATTTGCATTGTAAGGATTTTAGAACACAGCTTGGCCGCTGAAACCTCGTCTGCTTCTCATGTGACGAGCACTTTTTATTATTAACATGTTTTTCCCGTGTGGAAAGTATTCATCCCTTTCATCTGCTGCTGTGGGTGATTAGGAACAGGATTGCCCTGTTGGAATTGGCAAACCGATGCAATGGAGAGAGCTTCATTTACCATGCCGCAGAGAATCCTGCTCAACGTTCACCCCATCTAATTCACAAAAATACACATCAAAAAATTACATAAGGTTTTTTTCCTTAGAGCTAGATTTTTTTGTTTACTAATCCACAAGGTAAACTGTGAGCAGGAAACGATATTTTAAGTGCATGACATGAAGTAGGCAAAGAAAGTACCCAAAGAAATACCATCGCCATGTAATTGAGGCATGACGTCCTACAGACTTTTCTTTTTTACGTTCGCCAGAATTTTCTAATTAACAAACAAGTATAATCTTGAGTTTATTAGGCCCATTGCAAAACTTACGCTGTGTGTGTAACCCCCTCCTCCCCACCAGAAACTCTTCTTACAAATACACTGGAAAAATTGCACTACATCTCGATGTTATGAAGAGATTTTAATCCATTATTTATTTTAGCATGCTGCGTATATTTCGATTTTTTATTCTGCATATTTCCTTTTGAATTTTCATGCAAGTTTTTTTTTTCTGTTTGCAAAATTTAAAACTCTAAAAGCTTTCTTTAGACATACTAATTCTCAAATTATTCGTCTTTTTTATTATTATATTTTACGGTGTATATCGTATTATTTTTTATTATTATATTATACGATGTATATCACTTTCTTTTTTATTATAATTTATTGTGCATATCGTAATATAATTTTTACTTTATTATATTTTACGGTGAATATCATATTATTCTTTTTTATTTATGATGCATATCGTATTATTCTTTTTTTACTATTATATTTTACTGTGTATATCATCATAATCAGCAATCAAGGGTCAGTTTACCGTTGGGTAAACTTGGGCCGTGGCCCAGGGCGCTGCATATTGAGGAGCTCAAAAATTTTGAGATTTTTTAATTTGACAAAAACCGGTTTACCTTATTCTGGAAACTAATAAACATGAAACTTGCATTGAAATGGCATTTTGAATTTATACAAATAAAACTGAATCCTATAATATGGTTAATACTTAATATTATAATTATATTAGTATTCTTTGAACTTATGCTGGAGCGGATAGTTTTACAGGGCATTTTAACAATTTTCAGCGTGACAATGGGAAGCACGAAATCGGATTGGTTTACTCCACGAAGCACGTGATGTTATTTAAATTTGTATTCTCTTAAAACATTACCTATCGTATATATGTGATACTTGTAACACTAGAGCTTCTTAACGGACAACTAACATGAAATTTTTAACTATACAATGAGCAATATTAGGTTTTCTAACGGCGAAAGTAGTCTTTACATACGAATAAACGTCTTTATTTGATCTTTAAGGCGCATATGCACGTAATTATATTTGTGCAATATTAAAATAATTCACAGTACTCGCTATTTACTTCGAAAAATAATTTTTAAATATATATGATTGGAACTGATTGAAAGCATGACGTCACTTAATTAAGTATCCCGGCCTTTTCTCCTCGAAGGCCATGGGTGAACGCCGCCTTTACGTTATAGGGAATGGAGAGACAAAGTGGAAAGGATAGTCGGCATTCATCCGAATCTCCAACCATGGCCCATCTCCGACGAAAGGTCAGAAGCCAGCTCCTCAGACCACTCGAACACCAGGTGCGGCTGATTGTATCAGTCCGTTTTTCCATGTAGCGTTATCAAATTCCAAACTAATATATGTGGAATTGTATGGCAATATTTAGCTCCTTACCACCCAAATTTAGTCCGGCCATGATTTTCTTTTGCGGTGTATCAATCCAATATTAATTATTTTAAGCTGTAATACGCTGAGGTTTAAAGGCGCATGCCTTTGATGTTATCACATTGCTGAGGTTTAAGTCAAGTTTAACATTGATGTAATTGATTTCAGAATAGGACGCTTTATAATAAAATATATGCTAGATGTTGTTGCTTTTCGAATTATTTGAGAGACACCAAGTGAACACGACCGACCATTACGACGTAAGAATTTACTACCTGGCGGATTATTGCATACTAATTGCAGTTTCTTTTTTATACCTTGTATTTCCTTCCTTTTCTTTCTTCTCTTTGTACTTCTTCACTAATTTTGCGTTTTTATATCGTTTCTGTTTTTAATTTTCAGGGGAAATCTGCGATAATGGTCCCTTTTAAGCATGTGCATGAATTATTAACCGTGGAGCACATGTTATTTCGCAAATTTGAGATACCCTATCCGACACTATGCAAAGGAAGACGCAATTCAAAAACTACGTGAAAGGAGTACATATACCTTTCTTCCGATTTCAAAATCTGTGTTCTTCCGGTATTTGAAAAAATATGGATTTTTTTTTTGAGGAGGGGGTGGGAGGTAATGAGCACCATGAGCCGGTCTAAAGAAGGCTATAGATCCCGTATGACGTATGCCTGGCACAAGCCACCACCCATGTCTCGTCCAGGATTCGAACCCGCGCCCATCTCAGACGAATCTACCACAGGACCCGAAAAGATTTTTATTGTGTCTAGATATTAAGGTACCAAAAAGGAGACTGTAAACATCGAAGGCAGGGGCGTGTATAGAATTGTTTCGAGGATGGGGGATGAAAAATGGAAGTTTTTGAAATCCACCAAGACAAAAGAAAAGTTAATGAAAAATAGAAGAAAAAATTAAATCAAAATAGAAGAAAAAAATTAAAGCATTTTTTTCTAATGCTAGTCGCATTTCAACCAGAAACATAAAAAAATGAAACACTTTCGGGGGCGTCGACCCTTGACCTCCCTCTAAATACGCCCCTGATTGAAGGTGTAAAATTATGTGGCAAGTGCTGTAATAAAAAAGTCATTTAACATCGCAGAAGGAGCCAAAGAATTATGACAAACCGAGATTGCGAATGAACAGTGCCGCGTGTTTGCGGAAGTTGTCAAATGTCGAGGGTTTTCCTGAGCTTTTTTCAGTATTTCCAAACTTTCTTTACACATTTCACAGTAAATGTAGCAAAGGTCCTTTAGGCTCGGCGAACTGACAAAGGAAATTACCTAACTGTCATCTATGAAAATGATTTTGACAATTTAATGTTTATTTCTTGTTTTTTTTTTTTTCGTTTTTCTTTTCTCTTCAAACTTATTAAACAAGTTTTTCCTCCAAAACA
The DNA here is from genome assembly GCA_039090855.1 of Macrothele yani. Lineage (NCBI taxonomy): Eukaryota > Metazoa > Arthropoda > Arachnida > Araneae > Macrothelidae > Macrothele > Macrothele yani. Next base: position 86,879,536 of record CM076993.1, on the reverse strand, counting down.
TGTCATACTTATCCATTTAAAAAAATGTGTAACTTCATTGCCACACGCTTATGTTATTTTATTGCTTCCATAGAAAGGTGATGGCAATGGTTAATCTTGGTATTAAAATGGAAATCATATAGATTCTTTATGTTCAGTTGTATTGATTTTATCCAATGATAATCGCCGTATTTACGCTAAAGTGACTAACTTTTTGACGCCTGTATATATTTTTGCATTTACATGAATTCGAAACATGCAATCGTATTTTTTTTTTTCCTTTTTAAACATGGTGTCGCGTAATGCTCGGTGTTCAGGATTTTGGAAACGTGCACGCCGATTTTGCATTTTCATAGAGTATGATATTTTTTTTCTATACTTGTGAAAATTTCACGTCGACGAAAAAGACAAGAACAGGAAGCGAAAGAGCGGGGGAGCGACTGAACGAGAGGCCCAAATGGGGGAGTACTTGAGTTGTATGTGCGTGAAGATAACGAAAGGCGATAAGGGTGAGGAAGGGATGATAACCATGATAGGATAAGAAAAGGAACGGAACGAATTCAAGAGCTTAGAGGAAAAGGAGACAAAGAATAAAGCTGAAACTCGCAACCCTCATAACTCCTACCCACATACATATATGTAACCCTCCAAATATTTCCTCAGAATACCCAACTATCGAATGTCAGTTTTTTTTCTTCCAATTTCATTTTATTTTTATCTTTTCGACATCACAGATCAAATTCTCTGGAGCATCGTTTTCCGGGTCTGTACTCGAACTGCGTTGGTATTGACTGTATTGTACTGGCGAGTCTATGAGTTTGTAAAATGTAATGGGATGTTTTAACATGCATCAAAGTAGGAAGAACTGGAAGTGTTTTTTTATGCTTTCACTAAAGCATAAGCGGTGGGCAAACTACGAAATCTTAGTATGTAACATTTCAAAAAAATTAAAGGAAGAACTGGAAGTTAAAAATTGAAGGAAACTGGAATTTTTGGCTCGGAGGCACGATTATGCTTTCACTAAATAAAGCAGTTACGACATCGTCGAGAGTCGAGTGACACGGTTCAAATGCAGAAAACCCCATCTCTTAGCAAACCGTTCCGCGCAGCTCAACGACAGGAGGGCGAGCTACTTGCAGACAGGCTGTGAGGGCAGGGAGTCAGGCCAACTACTAAATCTTAATATGTGGCATTTAAAAAAAATTAAAGGAAGAACTGAAAGTAAAAAAATTAATGTAAGAACTTGAATTTTTGTCTCGAAGGCACATTTATGCTTTCACTAAAGCATGAGCGTGGGGCAAACTACGAAATTATTAACATGTAACATTTCAAAAAATTAACGCACATTTTTTTGGCAGCTCAACAGTGTGTGTGTGTGTGTCGGGGGGATGTTAAATTCTCGCTGTAATTTCGTCTTAAAAAAGTTAAGGCTCAAGTTATTTTTTAAAATATATTTGAAAGTAGAAAAAACATAATTACAGTGGAACCTCGATTATACGTTTCTCAGTTACACGTTTTTACTTTCATACGTAATTAATTCTGCATCATTCCCGATACTTTACTGTAATTTATATCGTTTTTTTCAATTCGGTTACACGTAATTCATTTATACGCTTTTGCGATTATACGTTAAATTTTAAATTTTAGGTTATCAAAAGTACACTGTTCTTGGATTCTTTTCTGTGTAAGCTGGTGTGTTACAATTTTGAGAGAATTGAGACACCGATTTCTATTTTTTTTCTTTTTTTTTTTTGCAGCTGTAGATTAAATAATACAACTAAAACTACTTTATAACGCTCATAGCTTTCTTTTTTTCTGAATTCAAGAAATTTGATCAGAAAAAAAAAAAAAAGAAACAAGAAAGGTTAGTGAATACTTTATTCAGCGCTAATGTTAAAACAACTAATGAACAAACTGCTTTGAAAAGAACAATTATTATAAGGAAAGGATGTGTATTAGGAGTGTTGAACATAAAAAAAAATTGCATTCGGATATACTACCTGTGTTTCAAAGGTAAGGTTGTTTTGTTTACATAATATTGAAAATATGAAATTGTACCCAATTTCTTAAGCTACATTTTATAATGAAATTTTTATTAAAAAAGTAATACAAAAGTCAAAATAGACATAGGCAGCAAACAAAGTGTACATGTGTGCATATACAAGGGTTGGGCAGAATAATGTTAACACCCAGGAAAGAAAAGGTTTTACGTACCTAATAGGGTGTGGGGCCACCTTTTGCATTCAAAACTGCCTGAATCCTCTTTGGAATGGACGCATACAAATCCTGGATGGTGCTTAGTGGGATGTTACACCATTCTTCATGCAGAAACTGTTCCAGGTCCTTGAGAGATGCAGAAGGAGGATAATGGGATCTTACTCGGTTTTCCAACACAGACCAGAGTGGCTCGATGATATTTAAGTCTGGTGATTAGGGAGGCCAAGGAAGGTGTGAAAGTTCGTCCTCGGGTTCCTCAAACCATGATTGGACATTCCGAGCTCTGTAAATTGGGGCGTTATCATCTTGATAGATGGCATCCCCTGCAGGAAACAATGTCTGAGCCATTGGATGGACTTGGTCGGCCAAAATGTTTTCATACGCCCTGCCAGTCATCCGTCCTTTCAAGGTGATCAGGGGATCATCTTGATAGATGGCATAACCCGGCAGGAAACAATGTCTGAGCCATTGGATGGACTTGTTCGGCCAAAATGTTTTCATACGCCCTGCCAGTCTTCCGTCCTTTCAAGGTGATCAGGGGATCATCTTGATAGATGGCATAACCCGGCAGGAAACAATGTCTGAGCCATTGGATGGACTTGTTCGGCCAAAATGTTTTCATACGCCCTGCCAGTCATCCGTCCTTTCAAGGTGTTCAGGGGATCATCTTGATAGATGGCATAACCCGGCAGGAAACAATGTCTCAGCCATTGGATGGACTTGGTCGGACAAAATGTTTTCATACGCCCTGCCAGTCATCCGTCCTTTGAAGGTGATCAGGGTATCATCTTGATAGATGGCATCCCCTGCAGGAAACAATGTCTGAGCCATGGGATGGACTTGGTCGGCCAAAATGTTTTCATACGCCCTGCCAGTCATCCGTCCTTTCAAGGTGATCAGGGGATCATCTTGATAGATGGCATAACCCGGCAGGAAACAGTGTCTCAGCCATTGGATGGACTTGGTCGGCCAAAATGTTTTCATACGCCCTGCCAGTCATCCGTCCTTTGAAGGTGATCAGGGTATCATCTTGATAGATGGCATCCCCTGCAGGAAACAATGTCTGAGCCATGGGAAGGACTTGGTCGGCCAAAATGTTTTCATACGCCCTGCCAGTCATCCGTCCTTTCAAGGTGATCAGGGGATCATCTTGATAGATGGCATAACCCGGCAGGAAACAATGTCTCAGCCATTGGATGGACTTGGTCGGCCAAAATGTTTTCGTACGCCCTGCCAGTCATCCGTCCTTTGAAGGTGATCAGGGTATCATCTTGATAGATGGCATCCCCTGCAGGAAACAATGTCTGAGCCATGGGATGGACTTGGTCGGCCAAAATGTTTTCATACGCCCTGCCAGTCATCCGTCCTTTCAAGGTGATCAGGGGATCATCTTGATAGATGGCATAACCCGGCAGGAAACAATATCTCAGCCATTGGATGGACTTGGTCGGCCAAAATGTTTTCATACGCCCTGCCAGTCATCCGTCCTTTCAAGGTGATCAGGGGATCATCTTGATAGATGGCATCCCCTGCAGGAAACAATGCCTGAGCCATTGGATGGACTTGGTCGGCCAAAATGTTTTCATACGCCCTGCCAGTCATCCGTCCTTTCAAGGTGATCAGGGGATCATCTTGATAGATGGCATAACCCGGCAGGAAACAATGTCTGAGCCATTGGATGGACTTGTTCGGCCAAAATGTTTTCATACGCCCTGCCAGTCTTCCGTCCTTTCAAGGTGATCAGGGGATCATCTTGATAGATGGCATAACCCGGCAGGAAACAATGTCTCAGCCATTGGATGGACTTGGTCGGCCAAAATGTTTTCATACGCCCTGTCAGTCATCCGTCCTTTCAAGGTGATCAGGGGATCATCATGATAGATGGCATAACCCGGCAGGAAACAATGTCTCAGCCATTGGATGGACTTGTTCGGCCAAAATGTTTTCAAACGCCCTGCCAGTCATCCGGCCTTTCAAGGTGTTCAGGGGATCATCTTGATAGATGGCATAACCCGGCAGGAAACAATGTCTCAGCCATTGGATGGACTTGGTCGGACAAAATGTTTTCATACGCCCTGCCAGTCATCCGTCCTTTCAAGGTGATCAGGGGATCATCTTGATAGATGGCATCCCCTGCAGGAAACAATGTCTGAGCCATGGGATGGACTTGTTCGGCCAAAATGGTTTCATACGCCCTGCCAGTCATCCGTCCTTTCAAGGTGATCAGGAAATCTGCTGAAAACCACGACATGACAGCACACAGTATGACAGAACCACCACCAGGCTGCACTGTTGGGAGCAAATAATCTGGGTTTTACGCTTCTGACGGTAATCTCCACAAGTAAACACGTCCTGTGGTGCGGAATAGTGTGAATGTGGATTCATCCGACCACATTACACGCTTCCATGCATCAGCAGTCCACGTTGTATGCACCTGGCACCACTGCAGTCGCCGTTGTGCATTCACCCGGATCACCAGAGATTTTGCAATAGCAGCTCTGCCATGAATGTCTTGTTTATGCAGTCCCAGGCGTACTATTTTCGTTGATACTGGGGTCTGTAGTAGAGCTGAGTTCGGGCCCAATTTTAAAGAGCCCGAGCCCGAAGTATGTCAGCCCGTGACCGCCCGAATTTCATATTGCAAGACAGAGCCCGGGCCCGAACAAACTTGGAAATTATGATTAACCTGTTTAGGCATTGAACAAAATTTCTTCTTCCAGACTTCCGCTCTTTCCTTCCTCCCCGAGCAATTAAGCGATATCTTTCTCAACTGGGGGGGGGGGCACAGAGGAAAATCGGGAGACACAACAATCTACGTCGTACGTTGCTCAATAGAATTAGCAGGGAGCAAAATTTCGTCATCTTGCTATCTACTGTCTACTGTTCTTAAAGAAACTTTTCCTTCGTAGGAATCCAGTAATTGATGGCCTATGGTATTTGTTAACCAAGCCCGGAATGAAGAGCCCTGCCGAATTCCCACTCCCCATCTAGACCCAGTTGCCGAAGAATTCTATTTAACAACTAGAAAGTGAAAAAGAAAAAAAGGTCGTGTGCTAAATCATACAAAATCACATTAAAATAAAAAGGAAAAGGAAGCAAATTCTGTCCCTCTCCGAGAGCCCGAGCCCGAACTCCAGTAAGTATTATGCAGCCCGAGCCCTGTCTGGCCCGGGCTCGACTTCGGGCTTTCGGGCTCGGGCTGGGCTCGTCTCAGCTCTGATCTGTAGATGCAGCTCAAACCCCGCACTAATTTTCGGCGCCTTGGTCTTCTTATTACTAGTAACAAACCTCTCTAATGCTCTCCTGTCTCTATGAGTCAGGGTCGTTTTCCGGCCGCTCTTGTGTTTCGCAGGTGAGGTTTTGCCACAAACATAGTAGCTCTCGATACCCCCACTACCCTGGCGACTGCTGTCACGGTGGCACCAACAATTAGCCCCCGTTCGAAGTCCGTTAGGTCGCTCATTTCGTCGTCACCCTGAAAGGAATTTTGCAACAAGACTCTTTAAATGCACTTATATGATCATATTTAGAGGATTTTAGGAAGAGAGTGTCTGACCCCAGGTCTTAAACAACTCTTAGAAGTATGAAGCTAGGAGATTTGGGCTAGAGTGCCCGATAGGAAAGTGACACGGAAGCGAAGTAGAAAGGGGGAGGAAGACGCCCTTATTTATTACCGGGGGGCCAGTACCCGAGGTCCCACGGCTTAACGTGCCCATCCGACGCGCGGCGGATATTTAGTGGTTCGAGCGTTCGTACCTGCCTGGGATCGTATCTGCCTGGGATTGTACCTGCCTGGGATCGAACCTGGGGTCCTTTCCGCTGCAGTCACGAACGTTACCCACTAGGCCACCCGTGGCTTACATGCACTTAAACAGGACCTTGAGGTTCTAAACAAAGCTATTACAACAAAAAAGTGGGGGATACCTTTGCGTCTTTCTACGTACGCAGCTGCATTAAAAGCCACGTCTCTGAGCTTGGTGTTCACATTATTCTGTCTAACCACTGTATGTCTTACGTATTATAAGTCAAAATAGATATAGATAGCAAACAAAATATATGTATGTCTTACATTATAAATTAGCGTAATCTAGCATTATGTGGTTAATTTTTCTTTTTAGAAACATTCAAAATTATCGAGTAGCATTTAACATTTTGAAATTTCTTCTATACGTTTTTTACATTTATTCGTTTTTAATGCCATCCGCTAGAAAAACTTATAACCGAGGTTCCATTGTATTTGAGAAAGTGAAAAATATTGGAAATGCAGCGGTCTCCCTTGTCTCGCCTTAAGTAACGCATGCTGCGAAGCTAACGTTATCGACCGAAAGTGATTTAATCCATATGTAACGCCAGGGACTTATTCGGACCTCCCTATGCGACGTACTACAGAAGTGAAAATGTGTGAAGACAGCAAATCAGCAGCGATACATTCCGTTGGTGTAGCTTAATCGGTTAGAGCAACTCACTCCGAAGCGATAGGACGTGTGTTCGATCTCCGTTAACCACAAATTCCTGTTTTCACACCTAGTGCAGCGCTATGCTTACTGAAATCAACGTAATAATATAAATAACTACTACGCGAAAAAAAGAAAAACAAGCAAAAAAACACGCGTAGAACACAAGTTAAACGTGTTTGCTTTTTATATCCCCAAAACGTGCCGTTAATTATACATTGGTGTGTAAAAATTAAGGACGAAGAGGAGAAATTAGCATAACAGCGGAACGAGCAAGCAGAGCGGACCGAAAGACCACTCAGGAGATAGACTAAGGTCCGGTACGGTAGGGCATGCGCATACATGCAGCATGACGGGGGGGAGTCGGAAGGGTATAAAGCACACGGGCGGTGTACGCTCAGCAATTCGGTGAAAGCTATTGCACGGCCTACATCGGTTTGAACGACGTCGAGGTGCTGCCGCCGTGTGATATGGCCAACAGGCAATCCAGTAGACGACATCTGGATGACTTTACCCGAGGTCGCGTCATTGGGAAGTTGGAAGAAGGTCGAAGTATGACTAGTGTGGCCGAGGAGTTCGGGATCGTTCACAGCATCGTTTCACGAGCTTAAAGAGCATTTCAAACGACAGGAACAGCTGTCCGAGAGTTTAGCAGTGGTCGTCCAAGAGCAACCACGGCAGCGGATGACCGATATATTGTCCTACAGGCGAGAAGAGACAGCGGGAGAAATCGCAAGGCACATGCAACAGGCAACTGGACGTCCGTTATCGCGTTTTATCGTGGCCAGGAGGCTGCACAAAGGTGGTCTATTTGCACGACGACCAGTACGGTGTGTGCCATTAACGCCTGCTCATCGGAGACTGCGGTTTCTGTGGTGCCAGGAGCACAAGACCTGGACACATCAGCAATGGGGTCGAGTTCTCTTTACGGATGAGACCCGATTTAGTCTGACGAGCGATTCTGGAAGTATACACATCTGGAGAGAGCAGGGAACACGCAATCACACCTCCAACATCATCGAAAGGGACCGGTTTGGAGGTGGCGGAGTTCTCGTTTGGGGCGGTATCATGCTTGGTAGCCGTACTGACCTCCACATCTTCCAAGGAGGTCCAGTCACTGGTGTCCGCTATTGTACCGAGGTTCTCCTGCCTCACGTGCGTCTGTTTAGAAGTGCTGTGGGTCCTGAGTTCCTCTTAATGGACGAGAACGCTACACCTCATCGTACAGTGGCTGTCGCAGAGTTGTTGGGAGTGAAGATATTCAACGCATGGATTGGCCCGCAAGGTCCCCGGACCTAAATCAAATCGAACACGTGTAGGACCTTCTCGGGAGACGCTTGGCAGCACGTCACCACCCGCCTGCAACGATTTCGCAGCTGAGATTGGCACTACAAGAGTAATGGGCAACGATGCCTCAACAGCTCCTTGACAACCTCGTCCTCAGCATGGACAGACGTTGTAAATCCTGCAACGCAGTCAGGGGTGATCATATCCCCTACAGAAGACTGGATTTTTCTTGGCAGCCGCCTGTCACATGGACGTTTCTGTCTTCTGTCCAGTTGTGCTCGAAGCTACCTTTTCAATAAAGTGCCTTTGTATCCTTTGGATTCCTTGTTTGGACGGTTTTGCTCACTTGTCCTATATTCTCACATCTTGGGGATCTTATGGTATGATTTCAGTCGATGTGGAGTACTTCTGCACGACGTTACATTCGAAAAGCCGTCTCGTCCTTAATTTTTGCACGCCAGTGTATTTCAATTGTAAAATCCACGGAAATTTAATAAGAATGTTTTCTGCCTTTCATGCGCATGCGAATATGTGCGACGCTCGGGGAACGTAAGGCGTTGCTCATATTTTTTGTGATGTCATATTTCCCAACCTTTTCTAATCATTCCTTCACAATTTCTTTTCCAAAGTAAACAAAGGTTACAGCGAAGTACTTCAATCTATACTTCACAAGGGATACAATTAGCGTTTCCTTTTCCTGCTAATCGCTTTTAAATCGAAAGGAAGATGGAACGAGCAAGATTAAAACATTGTGCAGCAACCGTTAGTTAATTTGAAAACGAAATTCCAAAGGAAAGTACCGGTATTAGACGGACAGTGTGACGTTATGAATTGAATAAGAAAGTTTTCTGCCTTCTTTCAGTATGATTCGTTTGTTTTATCTACTACATAGAAACAGCCGGAAGAAGAGTCGTCGGCTTAAAATTTCCGTTCAGGTCAAACGCATAGCCAGGAGCTTCCTGATTCGGTTTCATTGGCGTTTTATTTTAAAACTGATTTTTACCTATACAAAATGATAAAAGAAAAATGCATAATTTATACATAAAAATGAATAATTTCTGTCTCTGTTTTGTGTTCCTCCTGGAATGGAATATAAAGAAACGGAACTTTAGTGTTCATCCTATTACACGGCGATTCGCCTGTTAAGTAAAATAAAGGAGTGGCAGTATTTCGCCAGAACAATTAAGAGTGCAATGTTAATGACGTATCTTGAGAAAGCTTTGAATAAAAATATTAAGGCAGCCCCGGTGGCGCAGTGGTCTAAGGCGCTGGCCTCTGATCATTCGTCCGTGAGGGGTCCGGGTTCGAATCCCGGTGAGGCATGGGTGTTGTGTTTGTCTTACGGCACTGGCTCTCTCCCTTCCCTGGAACCAGTGACCCTAAATTAGGGACGGGCGACTGCTTATAGCCCATTGAGTTGCTCACGGTGGTCGTTAAACCTCCAATCAAAAAAAAAAAAAAAATATTAACAGGTGCCGTTGACACAGGGATCTAAGCGCTGGCTTCTGACCATTTCGTACGACATGGGTCCGGGTTCGAATCCCGATGAAGATGTGAAGATGTATGTTGTGTTTGTTTTACGGCACCGGTTTTCTCCTTTCCCTGGAACCGGTAGCCCAAAGTTAGAGACGTGCGACTGTTTATAGCTCATCAAGTTGCTCACGGTGGGCGTTAAACTATCAAACTAAAAAAAAAAAAAAAGTGCGAAACCAAAAGCTAGAGGTATGAGGCAGTTCTAAATAAGGCTAAGGCTCATAAAAGTAAATACACTGGCGGAAATATATATATATATATATATATATAGATTGGCGGAAAGTGAAAAAAGAACACTAAGAAGGAATTGGCGGACGATCATGAAATTTACATATGTTAATGGGTCGAGTTTACGTAGATGTGATGTTAATTTCGGGACCAACCTGTGAGCGCTTACGCCACAGTGCGGCATAATATGCAAATTATCGTCGGTGGCATTTAAGGAGTACGGCGAAGTGAATGTAATCAGTCGTCGGCGTACGGACACGTGCGGAGACCCTGAAGAAGCTGCAATGCCTGGACATGGAAGACGTGTACGATTTCAGCAGTTATCGGACTTTGAGCGAGGTCGTCTAGTCGGACTCCGAGGCCGGGTGGTCGTATCGTCGTATTGCGGAGCGAATTGGACGGGAAGTATCGGTGGTGGTACGATGGTGGCGTAGATGGTCCGAGGAACATTTCCACATGAGAAGACGTGGAACCGGGAGTCACAGACGGACTGATGAGCGGACCGATCGACGCATAAGAAGAGCGGCGTTGTCAAGCAGAACATCCACTGCGACGCAAATCCGAGCTGACGTTTCACCTGAGGTGACTGTGCGAACAATCCGCAACCGTCTACTGGATGCATGACTACGTGCACGTGTGCCTCTGGCATGTGTACCTCTGACTCCAGCCCAACCGTCAGGAACGGCTGCAGTGGTGTCGCCAACGTCTGCACTGGAGAACGCAATGGCGATCTGTCGTGTTCAGCGATGAAAGCAGATTCTGCTTGGGAGCCTCCGTTGGCCGTATGCGTGTTCGCAGACGCACAGGGGAGCGTCTCCACCCTTCTTGCATCCGCCACCGACACACAGGGCCTACACCTGGTCTCCTGGTGTGGGGAGCGATCAGCTATCACTCCCGTACACAACTAGTGTTTGTACCGGGTACGTTAAACAGCACTTCCTACATCAACAACATCATTCAGCCCGTTGTTGTGCCATTTGTAAGGCCGGTCCATCGTGGTGTTTTCCAGCAAGATAACGCAAGCCCACACACGGTGCGTGCAACGCAACATGCACTTCAGGGTGTGAGACAACTTCCATGGCCTGCGCGTTAACCGGATTTGTCCCCCATTGAGCACGTGTGGGATTTTATAGGACAACGACTTATCCGGTCTCCACGACCATCCCCGATTTACGCGTCCAGGGTGAGGATGCTTGGAACTCAATACCCCAAACTTTCATCCAACATATGTACGACAGACTCCATGCCAGAATTGCACAGTGTGACACAGTTCATGGCGGTTTAACCTCGTACTAACCATGTTACATGGAAATGTTATTTTTCAGTTTACCAGCAAATACAGCTGTATTTTGCCATAATGTTTTGATCACGTTATCCTCTGCATTGCGTTATTATGCTGTATAAATTTCGTTGGTATCAGACGTCTCCTTCTTGGTGTTCTTTTTTTCACTTTCTGCCAGTGTATATTTCTGGCCGTCAGTAGTCTTTGATTATCTCTAAAAGCCGTTTTTGTCACCCCCAGTGTCATTCTAATTTCCTTTTCACATCTCGCATCTTCAGTAATAATTTGACCCAAATAGCGAAATGATTTAACTTGTTCGATGCATTGTCCTTCAATTTTAAGGAATGCCTGTTCTGGATCCTTCCCTTTTGCCACCAGTTTTATATGATCTTAAAATCCTAAGCTAAATATGATGTAAAAATCTTCTAATTGTTTGAAAATGCCCAGTTATGATCCGATTTTGCACTAACTTGAAGATGATTCACAAGATATTTCCGCCGTAAGGAGAATTTTTCAATAATCTCCCGTTCACACGGACGGTACTGTTGCCATTTCAGTTTCTTTAATTTAATCAAGAAGCTACGGTTTCTCAGTTAGATGTTGAATTGCTAAGATATGCACGATAATGAGTTTTATCTGTGAGTAATTTTCATTTGAAAAATATCGTTTGTTAGTGGAACTTGTTTCGAAATGTTTTGACAACAACGGTTACAACGTTGTTGTCACGTATTGTGTTCTTGAGGTGACAAATTTCGGCGAAGTACTCGATTTCTAGGAAATTTTGTAAGTAGGAAAGAGGAACAGAATATCTGGAAAGGTCCAATTTGTCAAGCGATACTCCTTCACATGTACTTGTGGAGTTGTTTCGCGTGGACAGGGCGAGTGCGTTTGTGTGCGGGCGTCCAACGGAGTATCGATTTAAGATCCCACTCTTTGGGAGCTCCCGCTTTGTCTCATCTTGATGGTGACTTGGAATCGTTAGACAATGTGGAGGGAAAGTTCTCCCGATAATCTCATCCCCGCTGCCGAGGTGGAGGACAAAGAGCCATTACGTTGCTTTATAAAGCGGGGATGCACACCTCATTGGTCTGACTAATATCTTAGTTTCCCCTCACCCATTTTCGCGATCCCAGTGAATTAAAGCGTCATTTCCCTTAGTTCCTTTCCGACGTTAATAACAAAATTATTTCTGCTGGACCTTGTGTTGTCATGATGGCTTGGTAGCAATGATTTTAAGGTGAATTCGTGTTTACAGCCTACAACATCACGTGATAACAAAAATATGAGGTTAACGTTCATGCCATACTACTGCCAGAAGTGGCAGCAGAGGAATAGGTGAGCTTTAAGTAATCCCACATTGTCTTGGTGAAAACTGCAACACATTTATTCCTTAGACTCATTCATGCCTTGTGATTTTAGCAGCATCTGTTAAGCCTTTTTAAATTTTCTGTGAAATTCGGTATCTCTTGACAGTGATAAGGAGTATAGGTTTTTTTTTTTTTTTTTTTTTTTTTTTATTGGAGGTTTAACGACCACCGTGAGCAACTCAATGGGCTATAAGCAGTCGCCCGTCCCTAATTTAGGGTCACTGGTTCCAGGGAAGGGAGAGAGCCAGTGCCGTAAGACAAACACAACATCCATGCCTGACCGGGATTCGAACCCAGACCCCTTACGGACGAATGATCAGAGGCCAGCGCCTTAGACCACTGCGCCACCGCGGCGGCCGAGTATAGGTTTATACAGTAGCTGTTTGTCGTAGGGTTCGAATTTCGAATGAGGGATGGATGGTGTATTTGTCTTACGGCGCAAGCTGTCTATCCTTCGTTCGAACCAGTGTCCTCAAATTAGGGATGATGAACTGCAAATTGATCCCTTTAAATTTGTGACTTATACCTCTAAATAACCTTCCTTGTGAATTCCTATTCTCTTATGTTAATTTAGTTTCTTACCGTTAAACGTTTTCTCACTGAACGATACATTACCGTTTATTTGTTTAACGACCACCATGTGCAACTAGATGGGCTATAAGCAGTCGTCCGTTCCTCATTTACGGCCACTGGCTGCAAGAAAGGGAAAGAGCTAGTGTCGTAGGACAAACACAAAATCCATGCCTGACGGGATTCGAACCCGGAGCCATCTCGGACGAATGATCACAGGCCAACGCTTCAACCAGTGCGCCACCGACACGGCAGCAGATTATTTTCCCTAAGAGCATTTACAATTTTGCAACTCTGTCAGTGAGTCGGAGATAGATAAGAATGGCAACACTGAAGACAGCGAGGTAAAGATAGTTGTTGAGCGGAGTTGTTGGGGTTGTCGAGATATTTATGTACGATAGAGATTTAGTGATTTATATCAGGTCGGTCGCAAAATTATGTCTGATTTTCTGAAGTGCCACGTTCAACTAGCCCACTATGCCTCAGACCAGCCCGCTCGCATCGCCATTCGTACGAGTTGAAGGGCTTCTCAGACGCCACATACACGCCATAATCGGGTTAGCTGCGGTCGTTGTTACTCGTGTGAGAGTGGTCTATACAACATGTTAGGAAGCAGGGAGTTGCTGCTGATTCCGCCTCATGAGATGAAATTGAGTCGTAATACTGCACGAACCTACCGTAATGTGGTCGAGGCATGGGGCGAGGAGGCAACATCTGAGCGTACTGTTTGTCGGTGGTCGAGGAGTACTGTTCGTAAGGTGGTCGTGGCATGGGGCGAGGAGACAACACCTGAACGTACTGTTCGTCGGTGGTCGAGGAGTACTGTTCGCAATGTGGTCGAGGCATGGGGCGAGGAGACAACACCTGAACGCACTGTTCGTCGGTGTTCCAGGAGTACTGTTCGTAATGTGGTCGAGGCATGGGGCGAGGAGACAACATCTGAACGCACTGTTCGTCGGTGTTCCAGGAGTACTGTTCCTAATGTGGTCGAGGCATGGGGCGAGGAGACAACATCTGAACGCACTGTTCGTCGGTGTTCCAGGAGTACTGTTCCTAATGTGGTCGAGGCATGGGGTGAGGAGACAACATCTGAACGTACTGTTCGTCAGTGGTCGAGGAGTACTGTTCGTAATGTGGTCGAGGCATGGAGCGAGGAGGCAACATCTGAACGTACTGTTCGTCGGTGTTCGAGGAGTACTGCGCGTAATGTGGTCGAGGCATGGAGCGAGGAGACCACATCTGAACGTACTATTCGTCGGTGGTTGAAGAGTACTGTTCGTAATGTGGTCGAGGCATTGGGCGAGGAGGCCACATCTGAACGTACTGTTCATCGGTGGTTTGAAAAGTTTCGGTGCCACGAGCCTACAAGATGAGGAGGGTCCAGTACGACATTCTGTCATTGATAATGACGCTCTGAAGGCAAATCCTCGCGTCAAAGTCAGAGTACTCGCCAAACAATGTGTCGGTGTCAACCATTTCCGAACATCTCCGCCAAATTGATAAGGTCAAGAAGCTCGATACGTGGGGACCACACAAACTGACAGAGCATCAGAAACAAAAACGGTTTGAGATGTGCAGTAACCTGTTTCGCAAAGAAAGGAGCCCTGCTTGATCGCATTGCAACGTGTGATGAAAGGTGGGCGCTATACGACAACCGTAAGCGATCTGGACAGTGTCTGAACCATGGTAAACCATTGGAACAACATCCTATACCAAGACACAACTCATATATGACCTTCCTCATACAGCGATAAGCAAAAACATTAAGACCACGTATGCGTTATGCAGATAAACGTGCGTGCAGCCAAGCAGTTACGTGCCATGGTCGCGAATGATGCATATACTACCTTGGTCAGAGAATATTTCGTTTCGCCTCAACATAGGAAAAGCAAAATATTTATCTGATTTCGACAAAAGCCTGATCGTTAGGGCTGCCTTGGTAAGAGCATCTCCGAAACATCGAAGCTGGTAGGCTTCTCACGCAATATAATAGCTAGTACCTATCAAAGATGGTCCGAAACAGGTGACACTTCGAGCCCTCGACAAGGCGTGTGCATGCCATGCCTCATTGATGCCAGAGGTCAGCGCTGGGTATCTCGTCTCGTCCGCAGCAACGGGAGTGGCTATTGTGGCTGACATTACCCATAATTTCAATTGTGGTTAAGGGCCCAGTGTGTCGGAACACACAGTTCATCGCACGCTCTTGGATATGGGTCTCCGCGACTGCAGACCCATTCGTGTGCCTATGCTCATAGCAATTCACCGTCGTCTACTCTTGCAGTGGGCACGTAATTGTCGACATTGGACCACAGAAGACTGGAAGAGGGTGTCATGGTCAGACAAATCCCGTTTTTCGTTACATCCATGTCGATGAACGAGTCCGTGTGCGACGTTTACCCAAGGAAGCCTTCTCACCTGGATGCACTGTAGGACGGATCCAGCTGGCTGGAGGGAATGTGATGATCTGGGCAATATTTTCTTGGGGAACACTTGGACCATTTTCCCCCTTAGAGTGAACTCTGACAGCTGTCACGTACCTGAACATCGCGGCGACCAATTTGCATCCCTTTACGGTGACTGTATATCCTGGCGTAGATGAATGGCGTCTTTCAACAAGACACACTGCAACAAGACTCCATGCCACACTGCGAAGGTTCAGGAATGGTTCCAAGAACATGAAGGGGGAATTCCATTTATGGCCATGGCCCTCAAATTCACCGGGCTTGAATCCTATCGAGCATTTGTGGTTTTAGTTGGAGAAACGGGAACGAGAAGCATCACCGCAACCAAGTGATTTGCGGGAACTACGGGATCCTCTATGGTACCAAATATCAAGAGACACCTACAAACATCTCGATGAATGTAGGGCTTCATCGGATGAGAGATTTTTTGGCGGCGAGAGGAGGTCCTACATCATATTATGTAGGTGGTTTTAATGTTTTGGCTGATCGGCCTAAATAATACTGAAAAAAGAGCACCACTGTAGAATACGAGATTTCATTTTAGGGCAAAAAGACCGGAACTGTATAATCCCCTTACAGGCGAGTTCCTGACAAACCCACGCGTCGAGGCATTGATAGTAACTGGGAATGAATGACCTTGTTACAAATCTTCGAGAAACGTGCGTTCTGCCTAGTATTAACTTTGTTTATATTATCAACGAAGAACTGTAACAGGCAATTTACATAACGGAATGAATTTCCCCCTCGCAAGAAATATCATAATTTCAGTTAATGTAATAGAGATAAGGGTGCAACTTTCATGGTTTTTATCTACAGAAAATCTGTTATTTTTCAACTTGAAAAACAAAACATTTTCCACAGTAAATCCTACCGTCTACAAAGAATATGCTTTTGTAAGAGTGAAGGAAACCATTGTGATGAGAAATATTTTTTTTTTCATAGTGCCGTTGCATTATGCATTTTCTAGAAGCTCATCCATAGATCCTTTTTACATAGACACAAGATGAACTCATGGAAAATACATGATGCAACAATATTATGTGAAAAAGTATTCCGCTGGTTCGTATCTTTAAAGGTTTATCGCATACAAGAAGCGCAGCACATGAGCTTTGATATTTTGTATGACGCATCAGCTGTCGTCCAGACACCTATAAGAAATAATTTATTTCTGCTTCAGAAATAATTTTTTTCTCATCAAGGCAGAACTAAGGATTACAGATTTATTTTCTCAGCCAGTAATAATTTATGAGTGTAAAGCGAGTAAGATCAAAGTGACTGGCAAGCCAATAAGCTGATGAATATCAAATGTATTGATACTGAAATGAAAAAAAAAAAATGGATTCCTTTCCCAGAATGGAAAACAAATCAGTTAATTTTGAAGAAAACTTGGAGATACGAGCATAAAAAAAAACTTCAACGAACGAATACTTGTATGCTTTGGGTATGATGTGAGGTTTAAAGTGATACTGGAATGAAAAAGTGGGGCTTGAAAATCTATGAATTTAAATAATTTGTGAAGCAGGCAGGAGGACGACATCAGCAACTTTCTGAAGATTTCTGATGACTCATACAGAGTTCAGGCGCTCAAAACTACGAGAAGGTTTATCATTTATCAAATAGTTTTTCCTCATACAGAGATCAGACGCCCAAAACTACGAGAAGGTTTATCACTTGCTCTATAGAGGAAGAACAATTTGGCAAGATGTTAGAAGAAGTAAATAGCTGAACAACAGTGGATATGAGTTTATTCTGTGGATTCGACAATTCTACCATTACAGTGATTGCTTGTAATTAAAAATACTATAACAATAGCAGAGCAGCAAATTTTCTGAACACAGGTGAAATGAATTTCACAATCTGTGCGTACACTATGTTACCAAAAGAGTTGGGAAACCCCAGTAAAACTGTGCATGGTGCAAATAAACGTCGCATAAAAAAAGATCACATACTTTCCCAGCCCGTGTCGTGAAACAGTCTAGCAGGAAATACTGCACCATATTCATCCACGAAGACTAAAAACATGCAGGACTGAGAGCGTATGCAAAGTGCTTCTGCATTTCCACGAGCAGCTGCTGCTTTCAAACATTAATACACTGCGGGACATAAAAAAATGCCACACCATGAAGCAACGCACGACGGGAGAGGAAACTTACCACACATGTGGACAAGTAGGTGGGAAAGAAGATATCTTTTATTTCTGAGGGATTACATAAATGCAATGGGCGCGATGTGATGTGGCCTGAATCAATACGTCGTTTGACCGTCATTCTGCTCTGCCCAATTTTTGGCATGGAATGAGAAAGTCCCCGGATAGTGTCCTGACCATGCACTATTGTACTGTATCCACAATTCATTGATACTGCGACGAGGTCTTGCGTCGCCGAGCATGCACGTTTGTCCTGTGTCCACAATTCATTGATAATGCGAAGAGGTGGTGCATCGCCTACAATGCACGGGTGTCCTGTGTCCTCAATTCATAGATACTGCGACGAGGTCGTGCATCGCCGACCATGCACTGTTGTCCTGTGTCCACAATTCATTGATAATGCGAAGAGGTGGTGCATCGCCTACAATGCACGGTTGTTCTGTGTCCTCAATTCATAGATACTGCGACGAGGTCGTGCATCGCCGACCATGCACTGTTGTCCTGTGTCCACAATTCATTGATAATGCGAAGAGGTGGTGCATCGCCTACAATGCACGGTTGTCCTGTGTCCTCAATTCATAGATACTGCGACGAGGTCGTGCATCGCCGACCATGCACTGTTGTCCTGTGTCCACAATTCATTGATAATGCGAAGAGGTGGTGCATCGCCTACAATGCACGGTTGTCAATTCATAGATACTGCGACGAGGTCGTGTATCACCGACCAAGCACTGTTTTCCTGTGTCCACAATTCATTGATACTGCGACGAGGTGGTGCATCGCCGACTATGCACCGTTACCCTGTGTCCACAATTCATTGATACTGCGGCGAGGTCTTGCGTCGCCGACCATGCACTGTTGTCCTGTGTCCACAATTCATTGATACTGCTACGAGGTCTTGCGTCGCCGACCATGCACTGTTGTCCTGTGTCCACAATTCATTGATACTGCGACGAGGTGGTGCATCGCCGACCATGCACCGTTGCACTGTGTCCACAATTCATTGATACTGCTACGAGGTGGTGCATCGCCGACCATGCACCGTTGCCCTGTGTCCGCAATTCATTGATACTGCGGCGAGGTCTTGCGTCGCCGACCATGCACTGTTATCCAGTGTCCACAGTTCATTGATACTGCGACGAGGTCGTGCATCGCCGACCATGCACTGTTGTCCTGTGTCCACAATTCATTGATACTGCTACGAGGTCTTGCGTCGCCGACCATGCACTGTTGTCCTGTGTCCACAATTCATTGATACTGCGACGAGGTGGTGCATCGCCTACAATGCACGGTTATCCTGTGTCCTCAATTCATAGATACTGCGACGAGGTCGTGCATCGCCGACCATGCACTGTTGTCCTGTGTCCACAATTCATTGATACTGCTACGAGGTGGTGCATCGCCGACCATGCACCGTTGCCCTGTGTCCGCAATTCATTGATACTGTGGCGAGGTCTTGCGTCGCCGACCATGCACTGTTATCCTGTGTCCACAGTTCATGGATACTGCGACGAGGTGGTGCATCGCCGACCATGCACTGTTATCCTGTGTCCACAATTCATTGATACTGCTACGAGGTCTTGCGTCGCCGACCATGCACTGTTGTCCTGTGTCCACAATTCATTGATACTGCTACGAGGTCTTGCGTCGCCGACCATGCACTGTTGTCCTGTGTCCACAATTCATTGATACTGCGACGAGGTGGTGCATCGCCTACAATGCACGGTTATCCTGTGTCCTCAATTCATAGATACTGCGACGAGGTCGTGCATCGCCGACCATGCACTGTTGTCCTTTGTCCACAATTCATTGATACTGCTACGAGGTGGTGCATCGCCGACCATGCACCGTTGCCCTGTGTCCGCAATTCATTGATACTGCGGCGAGGTCTTGCGTCGCCGACCATGCACTGTTATCCTGTGTCCACAGTTCATTGATACTGCGACGAGGTGGTGCATCGCCGACCATGCACTGTTATCCTGTTTCCTCAATTCATAGATACTGCTACGAGGTCTTGCGTCGCCGAGCATGCACGTTTGTCCTGTGTCCACAATTCATTGATACTGCGACGAGGTGGTGCATCGCCTACAATGCACGGGTGTCCTGTGTCCTCAATTCATAGATACTGCGACGAGGTCGTGCATCGCCGACCATGCACTGTTGTCCTGTTTCCTCAATTCATAGATACTGCGACGAGGTCGTGCATCGCCGACCATGCACTGTTGTCCTGTGTCCACAATTCATTGATACTGCTACGAGGTCTTGCGTCACCGACCATGCACTGTTGTCCTGTGTCCACAATTCATTGATACTGCGACGAGGTGGTGCACCGCCTACAATGCACGGTTGTCCTGTGTCCTCAATTCATAGATACTGCGACGAGGTCGTGCATCGCCGGCCATGCACTGTTGTCCTGTGTCCACAATTCATTGATACTGCTACGAGGTCTTGCGTCGCCGACCATGCACTGTTGTCCTGTGTCCACAATTCATTGATACTGCGACGAGGTGGTGCATCGCCGACCATGCACCGTTGCACTGTGTCCACAGTTCATTGATAATGCGACGAGGTCGTGCAGAGGCAGTAAGTAGTCTGCAAGTAACGGGCCACACGTTTTGTATCGGGGAAAAATCTGGGGACGTGGTGTGGTGGCCCAGGGCAGCAACTGGATACCACGTAGGCACTGTCTGCTGAATTTGGCAGTATGCGGGTGGAAGCTGCTTTGTTAAAACTAAGTAAACATTAGGGAAACTGTAGAGATACAACAACAAAAACGGGTTGTAGTACCTCTTCGATGTAACGTCGTTTTTTTCATTGTATCCGTTATGCGTGTGAGCAGTGAACGGCCGAGTACGGGCGTGTTGTACCGCAGCAAACGTGTTTTGACCGTTAATTTTCAATCATCTGTCGAAGGATCTCATTTTGAAGTTCTGCAGCGAGATCGGATATTGTGGATAGCATATGGCATAAATTTTGGTTTTCGTGGAGCAGGATATTTCTCCTCCTCTCTCCTATTTCGTGCACCAGTTATAATATATTGTGTTACCGTGTGAAACCGGGCATTTGAATTATTGTACCGGTTATTGTGCGATGTCTATGCATCAGTCTGTGGAGTGCTGAAGACAAAAGCTGTTACAGCAAATTTTATATTTAGAAGTTTTGGGAAATGAAACAGTAGATTTCACAATTTCTTAAAGATAACTGAAATTAAAAAAAAAAAAAGTTCCAAAGCATTCTGTTGCTTGGAAATATCACATTGAAAAAAATAAACCTAATTTGTGATAAATCTTCCTACAGAAAAAATAAAATTATTACAAACGTATGCAACAACAAAATAGTAAGCTCCAACAGAAAATAAAATGACTAAATCACTCGCATTAATGGGGGAAAAAAGCTGTTCACCATTGTGATATTAGTTTTACCTTGAACGTGAATGCAGTTCTTAAGACTTTCTGGCTCAGTGGTTAAGACCTGCGGCTTTTGTCCACCTAACCAATCGACCTGAGTTCATCCCCTCCTCTCAGGTGTAAGGGCTGAAAAATTCAGCGTCTTCGATTTTGCAAAATTTCTGTATAAATACGGGAAAACTTGAAAAGGACTTTTTTTAAATAAACGGAATTACTGATTACGGAAAATCTGTGCAAATACGGAAGTTGAAAAAAAAAAAAAGAACGGGTACTTTTAAAAACGGAAATTTCGTTAAAAGACGGAATCTTACCTGAAACTTTACTGCACGTTATTTTCAGAAATTTTCCGTGAATCCACACCACTTATTTTTTACAGTGTGCCTTAGTGCTTTTCTACCTCATTTTGTATTTTAGGATTTATTTTTTCTGCATGTCCGGGACCTACAAGGTATCTTAAAGAAGAATTATTGGTTCTTCGATTTTTTTCAAGTACCAACTGACGTGCTTCTCACCAGGGCCGGCTGGACCATAGGGGCAACCGGGGCTGTCTCCCCGGGGCCCGCGCCTTAAGGGGCCCCGCAGTTTAGGACAAAACATCCTTTTTGGTAGAAGTTTTTACAGTTATCATTTTTTGTGTGTAAGTTTTAGGGTCGTAAAAAGATGTTTTTAACAGTTGTGTGTAAGTTTTAGGCCCTTAAAAAGATGTTTTTTTTAACAGTTTTTGTTTTTTGTTTCCAATCGCCCCATTGTCGAATAGGTTGTCACCCTTTGCCGTACAAATACTGAGATTTGCAGATTCCAAGTGATTATTGCGACTGCCTAAATATTTTCCGCTTTCATGACATAGCAAATTAAATTTCATCAGCTGGAAGAATACAAACTTCGTGTTGTTGTTCAAATAATTCCGTCTTATGCACGATTTTTAATAACTTAAAATTACCTCATATTATAAAATATATATATAGTTAAAAACACAGTAGTACTTCCGGATTCACTAGAATCCTTCATCAGATGTATGTTAAAAGGAAATGGCACTGAAAAAAGCCCTGTAAGTCACATGTTCTTTATATACAGCTGACGCCATTCGTCTATTAGTGCTTGCGTTTTAATGTTCAACCAATCACCTTAGGTGGGAGGGGGGGCAATAATGAAGAATTGTTAATTTTCAGAATTTGTTTCCACTGACTGAAGGAGGTTTTGCACACGGATAATCATCATTGAAACATTCCTGTTTAAATTGATAAATTAACAGACTTTCTGTTAATTGGCTAAGTCCCACTTATTATTAATAGAAAGTCTGTTAATTTATCAATTTAAACAAGAATGTTGCAATGATATTTGTGTAATACCCCCTCAGTGGAAACAAATTCTGAAAATCATCATTGCCACTCTACCCTCTCCTCCCACTTAAGGTGATCGGTTGAACATGTGACTTACAGGTTTTTTTTCAGTGCCATTCGCTTTTAATATACATCTGATGAAGGATTCTAGTGAATCCGAAAGTACTAATATGTTTTTAACTATATATATTTTATAATATGTGGTAATTTTCAGTTATTAAAAATCGTGGATAAAACGGAATTATTTGCTTCTTGAGTAAATTTCCTCATTTTGTAACCCTTACTTTTATATATTTAACAATTTGCACGCAAACCAGATACTTAAATTTAAAGAAATAAAAAGAACAATATCAAAGTTGGTTTCGAGCTATGCATGGAGGCCATTTATTTAGCGAGTTTAAAAAAATTGTTAGAAATAAAAAAAAATAATCATATAAGTGCGCGTATAAAAGTTTAAAAAGTCACTAATTTGTCACTTACTTATTAAAAATCAATCACTTAAACATATACCAAGAGAAAAAAAAACTATTTATACGAATTTGTTATTGTTCCTACACTAAAATATTCGCAATCCAAAAAATTTCGCATTTGTTTGTCATTTGTGATGAAGTTTTTATATGAGTCGTAATACAATCTCAACCACATCTTCCCGAAAGGAAAATCGTTGTAGATTTTAAGTTTTTACACACTCTCTATCTCTCTCTCTCTCTCTCTCTCTCTCTCTCTCTCTCTCTCTTGGAACTTTCAATCTGTACTACTATGGTTTTTTTGTTAAGCTTAAAGCAAATCCTTTTTTGAGATAATCGCTTTGTCTTTTTTTTTTGAGATAATCGCTTTGTCTTTATGGCATACTATAGAGGTGTAGCACATGTCAAGACGGAAAAGTTACAGCGATAAATTCTGTCGGTGTAGCTTAATTGGTAAAGCATTTGGCTCCGGAGTAGATTAATACGAATTCGTCGCCGTCACTGACACATTTGTGGATTTCACATCGTGTGTGTTCTTTACGGAAATTTTTCACGTAACGGCTTTACTAAAATATGATATTTATTTCCTAATGCCAGCAATTAAATCTGGCTCTGGGGCCCCACAACGAAATTTCGCCCAGGGGGCCACGCAAAAGTTCCATCAGGCCCTGCTTCTCAGTATAGATAAAACATAAACTATTGTATTCTATGTAAGTACAATGTTTCGAGCATATCTTCTACATTTTTTTTAAGTTTCCATCCTATGCACCGCTAAGTATTGTTTTGTTTTTTTATGCAGCTTTTATTTTTGTGTTATTGAGAAAGGAGCAGTAAGACTGTGAAAAAGAAATTTCAAGAGTAAAAACATTCCAGTTGCATCTTACTGAAACGCAATGTTGAACGCACGTGCCTTAAAAAAAAAAAAAAAAAAAAAAGGTATGAACGAACGAGATTTCCATTTCCGCGCAAGCGCTCTCTCTCATTCTGCTGCGTCTACTGTTTTCCCAGCAGCAGAAGTGTTTAAGTATATATAAAGCACTCGTATATCAATCTCTTAGATGTACCAGACGCAGATTTACCATAATCCATTTATTTGCGGTCCATTTCTCAAATGCCGCGAGTGCCAAGATGTAGAAGGTCTTCCGAGAGCTACTAGCGCATTTGTTTTTCGAGCAATGTTCTCTTTCCTTCATTTGTAAGTGTATGTAGCGCTGTTTTTCATTTTTAGTTTGTTCCCTTTTTGTTTATTTTTTTTTTCTAAAGACTCATCTACCATGAAGTATGTAGCTGAAAGATATCAGGAGTATTTTGTGCAAGAAAGGAAAAGTATGGAAGGAAGAGAAGAGAAGAAAGAGAGAGAGAGGGGGAGATGAACGCTACTTGAGCAAGTGCCGGACGTCAACATCCGAAGTTTTGGCATCTGTTCAAGAGTAAAAGGGGACGAGAGAAATTCTTTGCGGAGCTCGCTCTCGCGTTCTTTATCATAAGGTGCTCGGCTGTTAAGAAAGCAAAGAGATCGACTTCACAAAGAGTAGCTTGATCATGACTTATTGCCTTTGGGCCGTGGGCCATTGAGCGCAGTAACGCGTAAGGGGGAAAACTGGCCGGCCTTTGGCGGCAGGAAAGCCTCCCACCACACGGGCCAAAGCCTCCCGAGTGCAGCACGTCGTGTCTCTCGGGATAAAGACTTCCCTTCGTATCAGGACTTGCTTTCTTTTGCAGCTCCTTTCGACAACTTTTGACAACTTTCTCTTCCTTTTTTGTTCTTCCTCCCTTTTCTTCAATTGTTCGCCTCGGAAATTTACACGCATCGTTCTTTTTTCAACCCCCTGAACCAGTTTTGCCATTTAGAATGTTTCTCTCTACCCTCCTACTGCTCTGCAAAAACTCGAAAATTGAGACAATTGAGGTGCTTTCCCTATTATTTTGCGCTGAAGGCAAAGATTTGCTTTGCTCATTAGATTATTAATTATGCACACTGCAAATATCGTAAATTAAGCATCCCCATTTAAATAATCACCCTAGATATCCCCCCCCAACCCCCATCGAATCGGACTAAAATGTTATCACAATTGTCTAAACCTCGACCATGGGTCTTCCCCGCCCGTGGAAGATTTTCATCTTTCGTCACTATTTTAGCTTTATGCTTCAAGACTTTCATTGACTAATGTTGGCAACGATTACTCTTTATGACTGTTGCATCATGGGTCTACCTCTTTGTATTTATTACTTGCTTACTCGTAGAATTGTGGCACTAAACCTGATGATGGTGCCGAGGCGGCCCTAAAAGATCTTGCTTTTAGTCTTTTAACCTACTAGTGTTTTAATTGTAAATAAAGTTTTTAACTTAATTGCAATTTGGAACTAGTGAGTTTAAATGATGACATCCTAATTCTCTCTACTCTCCCGCAATATTGGGAAGCGGTGAAATTCTTTTCGACATATTAAAGTGCGTTTCCAATTATTCTTGAAATATATATTTAACAATACACTATACTGACAAAAGTCACCGGACACCTAGAAGAGAAGCACAACATGGCATTTATTGACATACATTAGCACGGTGTGGGTCCACCTTTGGCCTTAATGCATGCACTGTCCCTTCGAGACAAGCTTTCGACAAAGTTTTGAAACACAGCGATAGGTATGCGCTTCCATTCAGTAAATAATGCTGCCGCTAACTGTTGCTTAATAGTAGGCCTTGGTTTCAAACTCCTTATGCGGCTCTCTAATTCATCCCGTAGGTGCTCTATGGGATTAAGATCAGGGCCCTGTGCTAGCCAGTCCTCGCACGATACGGAATTATCGCCAAACCACGCCGTAACAGTTCTTGCTTTTATGGCTCGGCACATTATCCTGCTGGTACCAACAAGGCTCGGTTCTATAGTATTGCCACAGAGTTGTTAGGGCGTAATTGTCCAGAATATCGAGGTGGATATGCTGGTTAACATGTTTGTCCACGATAACCAATGGGCCTAGACCATACCACGAAAAACGTCCCCATGCGAGTACACTGCCAGCTCCAAATTTGACCGTAGGAACAGTACACTGTGGTAAATAGCGTTCCCCCGGCTGTCGCCATACCCACACACGGCCATCCGACTGATGGATCGTGTATCTGGAGTCATCAGTCCATAGGACCCGTTTCCATCGATCTACGGACCACGACAAATGTTCTTTACACCGTGCTAAACGACGAGTAGCATTCCGAATTGAGATGAAAGGCGAGCTGCCGCACGACCACGGTAATCCATGGAATGAAGTTCTCTGCACGACCACGATAATCCATGGAATGAAGTTCTCTGCGAATGATACGTATACATACCGAGGTTCCAGCGTTTTGTTACAGGGCTTGGTGCTTACACAACATTTTTGGTTTCTCCTTCATCGGCGACAATAAATAATTTTGTTGGATCCTTTGCTCTTGACATTCCAACATACAGATGTCCATGTGAGAAGCAGCAAATGCATCACGTGCTTTCAGTTTCAGACGTCTTTGAGGGGCGCATCTCTGGGATAAAAAAGTTAAAAATGTATCTTTGCGAATATTTTATGAAACTGGCTGAAATTTTAAAGAACACCATGAACTCCAAATTTCGCCTGAATTGGTCAATAACTTTTTAAATTAGCCGTATAAATTTTATTAACCGTTTCTGCGTATATATTTCTGTTTACCGATGAATTAAAAATTCGATGCCTATTTTAAAAAGTTTTGACCGGATTCCGGTGAAATTTTGAGGGACTCCTCTTATTACCAATTCATGGTGTTGATAAAAATTTCAGCCCGTTTCATTAAGATTTCGCAAAGTTTGTTTTTGCATTTTTTTTATGTACAGTTCTCAAAGAATTGAAACACCTGTGGATGTGAATTGAAACACCTGTGGATGTGCCGCGGCGATGAATGCAGTCACGTGCTTTCAGATAACGATGACGTAGCAAACGACGCTGACTTTATTGATTAGCTTATTAATTATTTAAATAACTCGCCAACGGAACAACTTAGAGATCTTAAAATAGTTGCGTTGACCTAGAAATTCCAGTATTAATAAAGCTACGCAAATTTCACGATACCACAGTTTGGCGTTTTAGAGTTTTTGCTGCTTCAGACAAACAGACGTTTTGTGTTTTATATATAAGATACCTATAGGTTCCAAAGAATTTGAATTTTAAAAACGTCCGTACAACCTACATAATAATATGGAATTTAAAAATTTCTGTAATTGAAAGCAAATAGTGGTTCGCAAAACGGCCTCGAAGATATTTTCGAGGGGGCGGGGTAGTTTTTCAGGTACGCCACCGACCCTAACTGAGTTTACGATTAAGTAAAATAATGAAATAATGTTTATTCGCAATTAATTTCTTTTTCAGGGTTCGCCCTGCATTGTCCCAGCTTCTGAATGAATGAATGTCAGGTAAATATTAAAATCGCATATGGCATCATCAATTGTGTTGACGATCACAGGTTTTTGTCAGTTGCTCCCACGCGCTCTACGGAAATGGTGTAGATGCATGACAAGTTGTGTCATTGACAAGTTGCGAGGAATTTTGATATATATTGAAAGCTTTCAAAATATCAAGTTATGGTTTTTTTTCAAAATATCAAGTTTGATGGTTAAATGTGGCTTGTCAATAAGGTCTGTTTCTTCAGAGAGAATTCTGTGATCATTTTCATGACAATTTTTAGCTAATGTTTATAAAAATGAGTTTTACACTGAAATGTAGATTGCAGTTACGTATGTGCTAAGCGAAACAACTTTTTGGCCGGTGACAGAGATCGAATTAGCATCCTTCTGCTCCGGAGCCGAATGCTTTCCCAATCAAGCTACACCGACGAAGTTCGTCGCTGCAATTTTGCCGTCTTGGGATGCGCGTCACCTCTGTTGGTACGTCGGAGTACGGTTTGTGTTCCTTTAATCGATAACGCAAGGCCTGTCTTATATACGAAAGAACGCATCACTTGGGATTTGGCAGATTCCCCACAAATGTCTTCAACATGGTCCTTAGATTAAAAAAAAAATCGTTTTGTTTACTGCTTTAAAAAACAACTTGAGATTAAAAGTTTTGAGAGTTTTTGAAATTTTAAAGGCCAAGCCACGAGAAAACGGAACAATGTAAACTCATTAGCAAAATGAACTTTTTTGCATCAAAGGACCACGTTGAAGATATTAATAAATCCGTGGGGAATTTATCAAATCCCTTGTGAATGTAGTCTTTCGTATGTAGGATATCCCCGTCGGTAAGACTTTGCGTTATCGATTGAAAGAGCACAAGAGTTGTATATACGGAACTGTGATAAAAAAAAAATCACCGATGGCTAAACAGGGTGTCATGAAAATAACCATACATTTCTTTTTAAAGAAGAAAAGCTTATTGACAAACTAAATTCAACTACCAATTTTGATATTTTAGAAGCTTTCCACGTATATCAAAACTTTTTGATATTTTTGAACGACATAGCTGTTACTGAGATTTTAGAAAGCGGTCGTTTCCAAGAAAGAGATACGAAATTTCAGCACCAGGTCTTTCTTTGTCACCATCTTAGCAGTCAGTATAGGGAATCGACGACGTTTTCAAGAAGACGCTTATCAGCGAAATGGTCATTGGTAGTGTTATGAAACAGCATTTTCCAGGTAATCAAACGACGTACGTTGTCTTAAGTGTTTCATTACTCTTTCTCTATCTCGTCCGCCCTGAGTTACGCAAAGACAACAATGCGCCCTTGAGGGTTACTGGCAAATTAATGCATCCGGCGTGTCATTCCTCTGCTGCATACGGGTAAAGGACAAAGTCTGGGGCCGAATTCACAGGGAACCATCTGCGCATTCGCGTCCCCAAACACCATGTCTGCGGAAAACTTTGGAAAACCCACAGACTAGATGGCCACCAGGTCGGGATTCGAACACCCGTCAGGAACGTCCGCCTCCCGCACAGCGCATAGCGATTTAACCAACTGCGCTATGCCGTGGCGTTTTATTACTTCTGCGGTAACATTGTGATTGAACAGCGTGCCCATACTACTTAATGAGTTTATTTCCCTTCTTGGCGACAGGGCCTTCCGAACAGAAGAGATTGAGAGAAAGGGGTTGAACACGGGAGAAACAGAGGTTTGAATTCAGGAAAAGCCAGCTGTCGTGTCTCTTGTGAGAGCACGATATAGAACGAAATGATGCAAGAGAAATGAATAAGATGCGGAGTACAAAAATGCGGAAATAGCGATATAATTGAAGTTCCGAGAGTAGAAAACAAAGTAATCAATAAATAACAGCCAACATCGTAATTCCAGGACAAACCAACGATGAGTATTAGATAATAATAAATGGCAGATTTAATATCGCAAGTGCGTTTAATACTTTCTTCGTAACATTCACTAAGAGCTGCAATTAGGCAGATATCGAACCCGAATGGGAAGGAGAAGTCCCTTTAACAAAGCATACACACCATTTATATTAAGCGCGGAAACAACTGACAAAAGCCCGTGACCGTAAACACCGTTAATGATGTCACATGCGATTTAAATATTTACGTCCCATTCGTTTTGAAGAAGCTGGGCCAAAGCACAGCGAAACTTCGGTCGACAAGGAAAATAAAATAATTGTGAATAAATATTGTTTTCTTTAATCTTATTTTCCTTACATAGTTCGCAGTCTACAATTTGTGACATTCCGACTGGAGTGATGCACCATTGGCATTGCCATCGTTTTTTTTTTTTTTTTTTTTTGCGGGAATATTATCACGACATCCCCCAAACAATAGATTAAGCTGACTAATGATACGAGTTCCACTGCTTGTCCATATTTTAGGAGTGACGGCCTACTA
Source organism: Macrothele yani (assembly GCA_039090855.1). Classification (NCBI taxonomy): domain Eukaryota; kingdom Metazoa; phylum Arthropoda; class Arachnida; order Araneae; family Macrothelidae; genus Macrothele; species Macrothele yani. The sequence continues at coordinate 86,849,981 of CM076993.1, read as the reverse complement.
ACCGAGTTAGACGGAATGGTTCCACTAATCTTAAGCAGCAACGACACTGAACAGTTTTTTTGTCTTTGCGCAGTTTTGTTGTTAGCGTTTCTACGAAACATTACTTATTTTTGCGTCTAAAACCCGCCAACGTAGTAAGTATTTTCGTACCACTGTTAAATATTGACAAGTTCATGCAATGCATTGATTATGATGCGCTTTCCAACATACCAGAAATCATTACTCAAGTTATGAGGATGAACAAAATCTCGCTCCTGTGCCCTGACCTTTGACCCCATTTCAATGATATTAAACAGAATTGGTTCAGTATACCTCCGAAACAACATACTAAAGTTTTGTCGCAATAGAATCATTTTTAGTCAAGTTATGAGGATAATAGCTGTGGAATAAATCTCTCCCCTGTGCCCTGACCTTTGACCCCATTTCAATGATACTAAACAAGTTCAGTATACCTCCGGAACAACATACTAAAGTTTTGTCGCAATAGAAGCATTTTTGCGTAAGCTATGACGCATAAGGGCAATGGAATGGATCCCGCTCTTATGTCCTGACCTTTGACCTCATTTCGCCCATTTTCAATAGGGTTCTTCCACAGATTATGCCCTACCACATACTAAAATTTCATCGAAATCGAACCATTTTTATGCGAGTTATCGTGCGGACAGACAGACGGATGGACGGACAAAGCTGGAGCATATACGCTTCTTCAACCTACGATTGGAAAGCGTAAAACATGCTGAATATAATGAAGCATGCACTGAGTCAGCTTTGCATTAGGAACACATCCGTTTCACGTATTCACAGAGCAATAACGAAGGGTCACGTGCGGCTGCTCTAAATTGTGCACACCTATCCTCTGTACGTAATCAGTAATCGTTTGCCAATAATTGGGGAAATGTGGCAACGTAAGACAATTTGACCGCAGCCAGATAGTTGGAGCCCGGAGGTTTGGTGCCAGTATTTCAGAAACATCTACACATGTTGGCTCCTCTCGTACTACTGTATCAAAGGTGTACCAGGACAGGATTAACCATGCACAGACATTCAGCAGAAGGGCTCACATTGGTCAGGCACGCGTGAATCACTCCAGAGGTCAGCGTCAGGTGTCAGGACTGGTATCTCAGCAACGACGTGCTGCAGTCACCCAGCTCACCCACCAGAACAATAGCGGTGCAGTTCGACGAATTTTTACTTGCACCGTGAGCCTTGCTTCACGTGAGGTTGCACAGCCGGAAACTCATAATGACGCTCAGTCAGCTCAAACAACGCCTCGCGTGGGCCAAAGAACGTCGGCAATGGACCCTCGACAGGTGGAAGAAGGTCGTCTAGAGCGATGATTCCCATTTCCTGCTGCACCATCCTGATGGGGTAAATAGCATGAAGCCCTTTCTCCTGATTGTACAGTTGGGGTTCAACACGCTGATGGAGGTGGTGTTCTGATCTGGAGAGCTTTCTCCTGGCAGACCCTAGGTCCGTTGATTATTGTTACACAAACAATGAATGCTGAATTCTACAGGGACCTGTTATCTGATCACCTTCATCCATGTCTGCAGGAGGTTTACGCGCACCACAGTACCATCTTTCAATAGCACAAAACACCGTGTCATCGGGCTCGTATAACCACTCGGTGTGGTTGGAGGAACACGACAGCGAATTCACCACATTGCTTTGGTACCATTAACTCCCTTGACCGTAACCCAATTGAACATTTGTGTGTTATGCTAGAACAGGGTGTGAGAACTGCTGATCCTCCTCCTCGAAATGAGCGTGAACTGAGGGAGCTGCTGTAACGGACATGGGTCCAGTTACGCATGGAGAATGTTTGACGCCTTGTATAATCTGTTCCTAGGCGTCTGCGAGCCGTGATTGCACAAAAAGGTGGACCAACTAGTTATCAGGTACGTTTTCCTTTTTGCAAAGCTGACTCAGTGTATGTGTTATATATAAAGAAAGTTGCTTGCTTGGTATAACCATGAAAAGTTCGAAAAGGAACTCATGGATCAGAAAATGGCAAGAGTTGATGACGTCATGAACTTAGTAAGACCCTCAAGTGGCAGTGAGATGAAAAACAGAAATACTGGACTGAATACTAAGAGATAGGGAAAGACCCAGAACATTCTGCAATGGTACAGAATATTGCTTCTCAACACACACACACACACACACACACACACACAGAGAGAGAGAGAGAGAGAGAGAGAGAGAGAGAGAGAGAGAGAGAGAGAGAGTTGTGGAAGAGACTTGGGGAGACCTTCATCTAGCAGTGTATCGAGAATGGGTGATGATGATAAATACTAATCTGGATACCAAGAAATACGATAAGAAAATTGATGGAATTCAAAAGCAGGCCGGATTGACATCGAATAGTTTTGCTCAAGGTAGAGAGCTATGGAAGAGAGTGGAGTTCTTCAACCAGCAGTGGATCAACGCCGTCCAGAAAACACAAAGCCTTGACGTTAGAAAGATGAGCTTCCCCTTTTAGTGACGTCACGGAGAAACCAAAGCTTCCGATTGGTTACACAACGCTGTCATGTGTGACGTCAAACACGACACCGAGCTATCAGTCCGTGTAACGTCGCAATGACATCACAAACGGAGGGAACTCCTCTCTAATGCCATGGCCTTGTGTTTTGTAGACGGCTTTGAGTAGAATGAGAAGGTTTGGTGATAATGATTAGGCTTTATATTACTGCACTGCAGCCTTGTACCAGATTGTTCTGAATGTGTTTGAAATTAGTAACTGTAGAATATTTTTCCTTCCTGCTGTGTGAAATTTATAGCCATGGTGCGGTATCCCCTATTTAGGTGAGTGTAAATTGATTCGGTTTGGGATGTACAACCTTATTTATTGGCCGAGCCACTAAAAAAGAAAAAGAAAAAAATCATAAGAGATCAGTTTTTTAATTTACTCCTAAGGTTCTGAATGGTGCGCTTCTTTCCCACACACGCCTTTTTTGTTGCCGAGTTTAACTACCACTCTGAGTATTTGGGATTATAAGCTGACCCATCCGAAATTTGCATTGGTTCCAAGGAAGGGAGCACAAACACAATTTAAAGCTCAGCAAAATTTATATTTTCTTAATTATTCGGGTTGCTATTACTAATACATGAAGCCCACGCTTTTACCTTAAAGAATTAAGCACTGAGATTTCTGTAGCTAGGTGCCCCAATTGCCAATTGGTACGAACCGTTAGAGATCTGCACGGGCCTTAATTTGGAAAGCCCGGCCCGTACATTTCTCCTGTTTTCAAGGCCCGGGCTGGCCCGTAAAATTTCAACAATTACCAAAACACAAATTTGACACCTGATGCACTCCGTCATTCGACTCCTGAAGAGTTTTCGTTTTCTTAATTGCTATACGTCTTCAATTACAATAAATGCTAATTCAGAATATTTCTGAGACTGTATAAGTCACGTGACGTCCGAGGAGGGGCAGGGGTTTGTATACTCAAAAAAATTGCATGAAACGTACAATTTCCATGCCTTTCAAATTTTTTGGGTTTTCAAATAATCATCGGACCCGGAAATATCCTTGGGGATAAGGAGGGGGGGGGGAGTAATTCGAAAAGTACGAAATATCCAGAATTAGGAGTCCGATCGTTTTACTGGGAGAAGATTGTATGGCTTTATAAATCGCACCTATCTCTACTGACATATCATATCGCTGGAATCCAAATGTCTCTCTCGTGTGTGTGGTGAGCACATTTGTGCCGCTTAAGATGCGATGTTCCAGACATTGTGTTATCGTAACTCAAAAAGTTTTTGCATTTAGTGCATTGCACAACGTTTACCGGCCGACTAGTTTCAGAACGGGACAGTAATTTAAAATATTTCAAAATATCGCTTTTCCCCTTTACATTGTCTACAAGCACATATTCTCCGGAAGAGATTTTTTCGCGAAAATCTTTCGCTTTCTTAAACTCCATAATAAGTATGGAAGAGTATTTGTCAGCAACACTGAACTGAGCATATGCTAAGGTAAAACAACGGCAGACTGCCCAGCTAATTAGTGTCACAGAAGTTTTGAAAACGGCTGACTGAGAGTACAAATGTGGAAAATACGGCACAGATTAATACACAGAAGTAAGTTTCTCCCAGCCCATTTCTCCTGTGCCATTTAAGACAACTTAAAAGCTTTTCACACATCTGGAGAACAAAGTGCCGCCGACCAGAGCAATAAAAAAGATCGTCTGCGAGCGGGTGGCTTGGTTTAGAAATTCTGCAGTTAATAGCCTGCCCTGAAGCATGAGAGGAGAGTGGAATTTAGGGGGAGAGAGAGAAGGGACCACATTCACATTGAAAAACTAAGGGAGCTGATCCACTGCAATTGTTTTATAGGAGGGGGAAAACTGACGCTTCGTAGAGGTCTGCACGACCCGGTCCGGGCCCGTGCATACCACTACGAAGCGTCAGTTTTTGATCATTCGTCCGAGATGAAGCACAGCTAGAATCCCCAGGGCGGCATAGATGGTATGTCCCTTTCCTGGAACCATTTACCCCAAATTAGGGCCGTGCGACAGCTTGTGGCACTCTGAGTTGCTCATGGTCAGGGCTTGAAAAATGTCTTGCTAGTTCATCCATCAGACAAATATCTCTCTCGCGAACTGAAAATTGACAGCCCCGCACGGCTGCCGATTTTGTTAGGTGCTTTAAAGTTTGATTTGTTAAAAATGTATACACAACTCTCGAATAATATTTTATCGTTAACCAAATTTAAACGTTTAACCAAGGTATAGTAACCAAACTCAGTTTTCTCACTCTAGAGTAGATGATGCAAGAATCCTTCAATGCTTTAGAACTTTCCTAACAGCTCCTCGGAAACACAGATTCTCTTGTTTCCGGGAGCTGTTGGGAAAGTTTCCCGCGTTTCCGGAAGCTGTTAGGAAAGAGTATCGCGTTTCCAGCAGCTGTTAGGAAAGTTTCCCATGTTACCTTTGACCTTCGACAGCAATTTGCTAAGCGGCACGCTCACGAGGCGCATGTGACTCTTACACTTCTTCTCATTTCACACAGCGTTGAGGAAATCTTCCTCCCAAGCTTGCGCCTTCTGTCCTCGTGTTTCATGTTAAGAGCACCGTGCCCGGATTTTTTCACCCACTGCATTCGCTGCCCAAGTTTTTTCCCGGAGAAACCGGTTTCCTATGCTAGCGCACAATCACGCAACACTTCTGTGAATTAAAATAAGCTTTATTAAGAAACTGATAATTTTACGTATCCAACAATAGGAATAAACAAGTTTGTAAAATCATGGAATGCATTGATTATGATACGCTTTCCAACATACCAGAAATCATTACTCAAATTATGAGGATAATGGCTGTAGAATAAATCTCGTTCCTATCCCCTGACCTTTGACCCCATTTCGATGATATTCAACAGAACCTGTTAAGTATTATTCCGGAACAACATGATAAAGTTTTGTCTCAATCGAAGCATTTTTACGTAAGTTATAACGCATAGGGCGATGGAATGGATCTCGCTCCTATGTCCTGACCTTTGACCCCATTTCGCCCATTTTCAATAGGGTTCGTCTCCAGGTCGTCTCTTACCACATACTAAAATTTCATCGTAATCGAACCAGTTTTACGCAAGTTATGACGCATAAGGGCAATGGAATGGATCTCACTCCTTTGTCCTGACCTTTGCCCCCATTTTGCCCATTTTCAATAGGGTTCGTCCCCAGGTGGTCCCCTACCACATACTAAAATTTCATCGAAATGGAACCATTTTTACGCGAGTTATCGTGCGAACGGGCAAAGCTGGAGCATATACGCTTCTTCAACCTACGGTTGGAAACTGTAAAAAACGTATAAATAATTCCCGATTGAATTTAAACTGTTCTACTGAACTTTTTATTCGTCAACTAAAACTTTTCACTGGTCACAGACGAGCTGGCGACCGCATTTTTGAAGCACTGGCCAGGGTGGTCATACCCCCCCCTCTCGAAAAAGACGTGCGTAATTTATTTAAGTAAAAAGGAAATTTGAAAACAAACCTTCTTCAATGATAAGTGCATGACAGAAGTTGTTTAAAAGGAATATAAAAGTTAGTGTTGATTTAAACTGAATCGAAGACCTTAAAATGTTATTGCACAGCGTTGACAAAAAAAGCTGTTGATTAGGAGGGTGTAAGAACTGTCTCGATGAAAATCGGGATGCGTATCATATGGGGACTGAAGAAATACGAAGGAATGTTCAAGGAGAAAAATCTGTGAGCGAAAAATGAACAAGAAAAGTTAATTTACACAAAAGATGAAAACAAGCACTATATTTTATTTTATTTTATTTTTCAAGACTTACTAATTCCAAATTACAATTTCCAAAACGTGTCCTAAGGTAATTGCGGATAAAAAAAGCATCATCATTAGAGAATGTTTTAGATTTCCCCAAAGAAAAACCGTAATAATACAACTCTCATGGGAGTACCTACATCCAATTAAAATTTAATAATGTTTTTGAGGCATTTATTTAAAGTCTTTCTATTTTATTTGATATAAATTCTTTGCATTAGATTTTTCTTAAGTATAGGTATATTTCAAAAACATTTTAATTTTCTTCTTCATATCTCTCTCGGTTTTCGAGATTATGAATAAAAGTGTTTAATTTGTGCACCACAATTTACTAAAGCTTGTAGTACAATTCTTATTATCCTGTTATGTTAATCGTAATTTCAGCCTGTTAGCTAACTTTATTCAAGATAACAAAAATTGATTTTATGGAAGTTAAAAAAGATAAAATCAGTTCAAGAATATAATTAAACCACCAGTTTTTTGACAAAACATCAGTATGAGAAAGCGCTAAAAAGTATCAAATGAAATTTATGTTTTTGTCACTGCTTTTACGTGCTAATTATAGTTATCACTTTGTCCGTCCGTCTGTGGACACCATATTTCTGCACATATCAGTTCGATTTGAAGAAAATCTAGTTTTGTTTCTCAGTTTGAGTTTTTAGATATAATTATGCGAAATAAAATAAAAACGGCGGTAATAAAGCATGTGCGTCATAGCGGCAAGATTGTATATCGGGAAAAGAATAAAGGTACATTGTTAAAATTTTTTACTGTAGGTTGCACCAAAAAGTGGTTCTACACCAGCTGCATCACTTCTGAGAAAAGATGCATCACTTGGTGGTGCAAACAAAACTCAACAGCATGGTGCAACTTTGCACCACGTTATGGCACAAGATTTCACCACATTATGGAGTAAGGTTGTACCATGTTGTTTGGTTTTGTTTGCAACATACAGTGATGCATCTTTTCTCAGAAAGTGTTGCATCTCGTGTGGCACCAACTTTCGGTGCAACCTACCATAAAATTTTTAACAATGTATAGGCAATAGATCTTAGAGTTCAAGCTGCACAATGGTCATGGAATTTTTTAGACCTGTATAGTACATACACTATATTGACAAAAGTAACCGGGCACCCCTTCAAAAGCAAATGAACGAATCTGCTGCGTTTTTAAGGTGCGCGGTACAGCTGGTAATGGTATAAAAACAAGCCTGCAGCTGACTGCGATCATATCCCACTGTCAAGTTGAGTGAAAATGTCGCTGCGGGAGAGAACTGACTTTGAGAAAGGAAAGATTGTTGGGTGCTATATTATTTGGTTGTTCATAGGAGAAACCGAGAGGCGTTTAAATGTACCCAAGTCAACTGTTTTGGATGTACTGAATAAGTGGAAGACACATGGCGTGCCTGAAGCAGCAAAATGTACCGGCAGACCGAAGAAAATCAGTGATAGAGGACGTCGAAGCCTCAAGAGAGTCGTTACAGCTAATCGACGGAGATATCAGTGTACAGGTGAGTAAAAATGCTGGAACCTCGATATGTACACGTACCATTCGCAGAGAACTTCATTCCATGGGTTACCGCGGACTTGCGGCTGCTCATAAGCCTTTCATCTCCACTTGGAATGCTACTCGTCGTTAAGCATGTAAAGAACCTTTATTGTGGGCCGTAGATCAATGGAAACGTGTCCTATGGACTGATGAATCCAGATACACGATCCATCAGTCTGATGGCCGTGTGTGGGTATGGCGGAAGCCGGGGGAACGCTATTTACTACAGTGTACCGTTCCTACGGTCAAGTTTGGAGCTGGCAGTGTACTCGTGTGGGGGTGTTTTTCGTGGTATGGTCCCGGCCCATGGGTTATCGTGGACAAACCTGTTAACCAGCACGTCTACCTCGATATTCTGGACAATTATGCCCTACCAACTCTGTGGCAATACTATGGAACCGAGCCTTGTTTGTACCAGCAGGATAATGCACTGAGCCATAAAGCAAGGTTTCAAAATCGCTTTATTAATATTCATCATAAGAAAACATAAGAGGGAGACGTACAGTGTTGGGCGTCTCACTGGGGAATAATACAAACTGTTAAAACATGATGGTATATACACTGCAATGACAATGGGGATGAATGACAAATGCTGCAAGCCAAGCTTATTGCATTAAAATTGCAGGAGAAGTGACAGAGAGAAAACACATCGTGTCACACGACAAGGACTGTTATGGCGTGGTTTGACGATAATTCCGTATCGTGTGTGGACTGGCCAGCACAGAACCCTGATCTTAATCGCATAGAGCACCTATGGGATGAATTAGAGCGCCGCATAAGAAGTTTGGAACCAAGGTCTACTACTAAGCAACAGTTAGTGACAGCAGTATGTACTGAATGGAAGCGTATACCTATTGCTGTGTTCCAAAACCTTGTCGAAAGCATGTCTCGAAGAGTCGGTGCATGCATTAAGGCCAAAGTTGGACCGACACTGTATGTCAATAAATAATATGCTGTGTTTCTCTTCTAGCTGTCCGGTGGCTTTTGTCAATATAGTGTATGTGCAGAGCTATGTAGTCCATAGGCAGACGGACGAAATAAAATGCACATATTAATAGCACGTATATTTATACCATACAATATTATCTGGGCAGGGCCAATGGCCGAGTGGCATGAGGCGGTTGGCCTCTGACGAAACCGTCCGAGATAAGCGCAGGTTCGAGTAGAAGGCGAGGCGTCTGTGGTGTGCCTGCCTAACTGAACCTTTCTTTCCCTTCTTCTTCTTAGCCTACTGCAAAGGTCTCCTCCAGTCTTTTCCAACTTCCTCGATCCTTAGATCTATTATTCTTGTTCTTTCTCTTATAATTTCCTTTCTAAACCTACCTCTTCATGTTATTCCTAACAGTTTTCTCTCTAACTTTCTTAACGATACCCTTAGTTTTTTTACATTGTCGCTCTGTGATACTCTATGTTTCACTTCCATAAATAAACACGGGAATAATACATGCATTGAAGATTTTTTTTTAAACACAATGGGATATCGCAGGTTAAATATTCTTTATGGTATCCCACTGCGCTGGGGGCCCTTTTTTAAAAAAATGCAAAAATGGGTAATTTTTTTTAAGAAGGCTAAGACACAAAAGCACATAAGCGTTAAAAAAATTATATCAATATAAATTTTCAAGAAATTGGGGAATTTATGGAATAATTTTAAGAAATATATCGTTTACGGTAAACATTCTAAAATTAAAAAAGTTACAGATATATGATGCCATTTCTTGCATGAGTATATATATGCCCATGACTATTATCTATGCCGTGAACTAAAAGGTAAGTGATGTTCCTAAACACTGCTGAGATACACTCATTCCTACATGCATTAGTGTGAATTTTCGACAAATTCCTTCACTATGTGCAATGTAAATAGCCTATAAGCTAACTTTGAACTGACAAACATCAAAACGTTTAGTTCCTTGCATGCACAACATTCTAAGAAAGATGCATACCAAGTTTCATCAATTTAATTCCATACCTTTTCCAGTTATCAGGTTTTCCGTAAAGAGTTCGGGACGAAAATCTCATCCTGCAAAAAAAGCGTTTCAAGTGTCTTCGTTTGACACCTGGGTTTAGATATTCCGATTGCTATCACTCTGTATCTATTCATCGTAGACAAGAAACAAAGGCAGGTTTGGAATCCTAAAGAATTGGGCTTTAAAATGAACGCATTTTTCAAATGTGAAATTTGGCACAAAACGACCTTTTCATCGTAGTGGGGTACCTTAAGTTTCCAAAAGGCTCTATTACCTTGGATAATAATTCTTCCGTTTCATTTTGGGGGTAAATCGGTCTCCCCTGCGCTGAATAGACGGGTTGGGGGATACATTTTGTAGCTTCTGCCTGCTAGGAGACAAGGCAGACTCCCACTGCTTAAGATAGAAAAAAAAGAAAGGTAAATAGGAAAGATTCACCCCTACTCCTCGAATAATCTAATAGCATTTGGGCAAAGGAGGAGGAAGAAAGACGAGACGAAGTAAGAAGAAGAAAGAGTAGGGACCAGCCTACAGATAATGTAACAGGTGTATATTACACGAAGTAAGGCATCGTCCAGTATCAGTCACCTTGGGTTCGCCACTCCCGTAGTCACTAGAGTGAGCCCTTGGGGCTCTTTTTTCTTCCTTAGTGGCCTTAAATTAGGAACAGGCGATTGCTTAGAGCTCTATACTCATGGTGCTCGTTAAACCCCAACAAACACACAAAAACGCGCGCGCGATAAGTCTTTCCCTTTCGCCACGAGAGGGCTTTATGCTGGGGAACTGAAATCCGGGAGTTATTGTTTGTCACTTCGCCGTACGTTCTGCAGTAAATTGACCTAGAAGATGAGTAAATAAGTAATACGATATTGGATATGGAATCTTAGTTTATTCTGATATGACACGATATACATGTACTATATTGGATAGAGGAAAGACGAAAATACGTTCCGGCAAATCACATTGGTTCTTGAGGTACTACTTTTTTTTTTACTTTTATAGCATTAGTGATGCAATTTCTGACTAATATTTCTTCATTGTGGCATTAACTCAATGGATTTTTCTTACACAATCAAGAATTCCTTCCATTCCTTATAAACTGAACTACATGTCTAACTACATGAGATCGTGACGTAATTAATTACGAACGATAATTAAGATCTATTCCTTGTAAATTTATTTTCCTCATATAAGAAAAATTAGACTCTTTGAAGTTTAAGCTTTTTACCACGGCAAAATAAATAGGGTAATGCGGAGGAGATAAAAGCTTAGTAAGGAAAGGACAGTTATTAATTGGAATTTTTGATTGCTTACGTTCCCTCGACAGCATATTGGCTCCAATGTCATAACGTAGGTACCTCTACTCTGCAGTTCATATATGTAAAAAAAAAAAAAAAAAAAAAAAAAGCGTGACCCGACGTTGCTTCTACAAATGATGAAAATCTAAGAATATGTTTTTGTATTATAGCCTGAAATGAATTACACGACACTCTTGATATCTTAAACTGATACCTCACCTGTTTTTCTAGCTGCAAAATTTTTATAGCCTAATCGGGGAAAAATAGTTAACACCTTTTTAAATAAACTGATGTCATACGATACATCACTGAATTTCCTAGTTTTATTTAGTTCCATTTATGTGTAACACCTTTAGATAGGCGCACAGCGCCGGAATTGCGTGGCTCGAGTACGGAGTTGTTATCCATTTGTTTTGTTATTTTTAATGCGTCAGGTTTAGCGTACTTGTAGGTTTATTTATTCGTATGATTTTGCTGTGACTACTTGAATTTCCTATTTCTTACCTGCATCATTAGCAAAACTTCTCATGTAACTGATTATACCAGAAAAGCCTTTGTGCTCTTACACCTTTATTATTATTATTTTTTTTATCGTCACCGGCAGTGGTTGTTTCTGTTCCTTTTATGCAGCATCGTTTTAACGTTGCATCTATTCAATTATAGAAACCTGATTCTGTTGAAAGGGAAATAGAGTCAGTCATATCTACGATATGGCTCCTGATTTCCGTTCTTCGCGCTATCTACTCCACTTAACTGTTCATCACCTTCAGCGCAGCACTCACTACCCCTAGGTAGAGAGAACAAAAAAAAAAAAAAAAATGCAGAGACCCTTTTTGGCATTCCTTCTCCACCCCAATCGTTCGTGAGGTTATCGAAACTTTTTCTTTTCCTCTTCGCTCTGACGATAGCACTTCGGAGCCTGATAACGATGATTGGTCTGCTTAGAACTTCCCTTTTCTGCTGCTTTCTTTAGTCTCGTTATCTCTCCTTGGAACCACCGCATTGCTTTGTCATTCTTGGCTGTTGGCGCGGGCACGGTTGCTGATGCTGCTGTGATTGGAGGAGAGAAAGGTAAGAGGTATGTATTTGCTTCCGCAAATGGAATATGGAAGAGGGAGTTAGTTGTTGCTACTGCTGGTGTTATGAGGCGTGACGATGTTGTTAGTTTTTTTGGGGGTTTTTTTTTCTGTTACGCCAACCGTGAGAGCTGTAGTATGTATCTCACTTCTTGACTGTGCTCTTTGTTGTTAGACATTGTACCTGAGTGTGGCATGTCCGAAATATAGAGCTCAACAATTATCTTAATCACAGAACAGAAGTTTAAAAGACGATTGATGTCATTTCTTCTAACCGCCATGCACAATTGCCCTTAGGCACGGGCAAGCGGGCCACCTGCCTCAGACCCCCCCCCCATTGGTTTGGAGGACACCACTTATCAGACGCACAAAAGGTTATTAAGTGAAGTCCGTCAAGAATGATGGTGAAGATATGTAGAATATTTTTTAATAACCAGATATTTCTTTTTGTTTAAAATTGCGCAGTTGTAAATGTTAAGGTAGTTCATGCGCAGAAGCACAACCAGTGTTTCTTATTTTCATTCTTTTCCATTTCTTCTACAAATACACTGCTGGCCACCCAAAATGTAACACCAAGAACGACACGAGATAGCAAAACCAGATTTACTGGACACATAACGACAGATACAAAGATGAAACGATTGAGCTTACATGCGACTTCCGGAACACGCAGACATCAATAGTTCGTGCGGCCCCCATGGCTGGCAATACCGGCAGCTATACGCCGCGGCATCGAACGAAAAAGGCTTTGGATGTGGGCTTGGGGTCTGTCGGTCCAGGCTGCTTCCACACGTTGCCACAGTTCACCGGGTGGTGCTTGCCGGGCCACTCGGTTGCCGATCAGCGACCAGACGTGTTCGATGGTCGACATATCGGGAGAACAGGCGGGCCACGGCAGCAGTGACACCTGGTGGGCCGTGAAGATTTGTTGCACGATGCGTGCCACGTGCGGGCGCGCATTGCCCTGTTGAAACGTAGCCGCTGGCAGGTACTGCAGGTAAGGGAAGGACTACAGACTCCAAAACGTCGGAGATGTAGCGGTGACTGTTGAGTGTACCGGCGATGCGTACCAGAGGGGTGCGGGTGTCATATCCAATTGCGCCCCAAACCATAACGCCAGGCGACGGACCAGTGTGGCGATGCATAATGCAGGCGTCATACAGTCTCTCGCCGCGATGCCACCACACGCGGAACCGACCATCGTGGTGTTGCAGGCACAAGCGGGATTCGTCGGAGAAGACAATGTCGTGCCACTCCGTAGTCCAGGTGCGGTGTTCAACGGCCCACTGCCGCCGCACTCGCCGGTGGTGTAACGTCAATGGTAATCGGAGCAATGGGCGCCGTGCGACAAGTACCCGCTCCTGCAGACGACGTCGAACGGCACGCGCTGACACAGGTTGTTTCGCAACACACCCTAATTCCTTCGCTAACGTTCGTGATGTGGCGGTGTGTGCCGACAATGCGCGCAGCACAACATGCCGGTCCTCTCGTCGTTCGGTAGTGTGCCGCGGCTGCGGCAATCGGTCCGTCGGTCCCTCCTGCACCTTGGCCCGAAAGCCGATAATCATCCCTTTTTGCAAATATGATAAATAGCTTATTTTATCCATGGCAGTAACGAGGGATATGTTTTCAGGATTCCTACAGCACACCTTATATACCCTCCAAGCCAGCTCACGACACGTGCCTTCTTTCATTGGCTACGCGCTGTTGACGTCAAAAGTAGGAGGTGGTCACAATAATGTGACTCCATTTTGTAAATCCGTAGAGAGGCCGTCGTCATTAGCGGAAGATATCGCATTCTAGGAATACAGTGATTACTGCCTGAACAGTTTAAGAGAGTACTGATTGGATAATAAACAAACACGTAAGTATAATAAACAAATACCTAGGTATTGTTCATTATCTACCCACCATTCTAAATCTCATTCTAAATCTCCATAGAGAGATCAGTATATTTCACACTGCCCACGATCCAAGTCGTCCTGAAGTTTTTCTATAGGGTTCAGGTCAGGATTGCGGAAGGCCAATCCAATTTTTCTACGCACATATCTCTAACCAAATCTATAACAAAACTAGTAGTATGGCATGGTGCTTTGTCCTGCTGGTATAAGTGTAGACCTTCGCGAAAATACTGCCGCAACATTGTAGTGCATGATTACCCAGCACGCTCAACATTACTGTTTTGTCCAAAACGACTAATGGACCCAATGCGGACCACGAATAGCTACTCCATACTAACGTTCTGCCTCCATCAAGCGTCATTTTTGGGATGATACAGCCCAGTAGTACCTTTGTCTTGGCGTCCACCTCGCCCGCGAGATACCGTCTGACTGATGAGCTGAGTTCCATGACTGTCCAAAGCACGGTTTTTAATTTTTCCACAGCCCAAGATCGACGTACCTACTAATCGGCGTGTGGCATTAGTAGAAGTGATTAGCGGCTGCTGGACTGTGATAACCCGTGCTGTGCCTCTTCTGCGCACTGTGCGCTAACATCAGTCCTAATAGTATGACATAGAGTTGACTGTGGTAACTCATGTCGTGCAGCGTCCTGTGCCCTGTACTGGTGCTAACATCAGTCCCAATAGTCACACATAGGGATTGACAGTGGTAATCCATGTTGTGCAGCGTCCTGTGCACTGTGGTAACCCATGTCGTGCAGCGTCCTGTGCCCTGTATTGGTGTTAACATCAATCCCAATAGCTTCAAATTGGGTTTACCTGTGATAACACATGTTGTGCAGCGTCCTGTGTCCTGTACTGGTGCAAATCAATCCCAATAGGCTCACATGGTGAAATCAATCCCAATAGGCTCACATGGTGAAATCAATCCCAATAGGCTCACATGGTGAAATCAATCCCAATAGGCTCACATAAGGTTTGACC
Organism: Macrothele yani; assembly: GCA_039090855.1. Classification (NCBI taxonomy): domain Eukaryota; kingdom Metazoa; phylum Arthropoda; class Arachnida; order Araneae; family Macrothelidae; genus Macrothele; species Macrothele yani. Next base: position 86,834,916 of record CM076993.1, on the reverse strand, counting down.
ATGGTAACCTATGTCGTGCAGCGTCCTGTTCACTGTACTGTTGCTAACATCAGCCAGAACAGTCTCACATAGGGTTTAACTGTAGTAACCTATGTCGTGCAGCGTCCTATGTCCTGTACTGGTGCAAATCAATCCTAATAGGCTCACATCGTGAAATCAATCCCAATAGGCTCACATAAGGTTTGACCATGGTAACCTATGTAGTGCAGCGTCCTGTTCACTGTACTGTTGCTAACATCAGCCAGAACAGTCTCACATAGGGTTTAACTGTGGTAACCTATGTCGTGCAGCGTCCTGTGTCCTGTACTGGTGCAAATCAATCCCAATAGGCTCACATGGTGAAATCAATCTTTTTCACGGTGAAATCAATCTTTTTCACAATAGGCTCACATGGTGAAATCACATGGTGGCTCACATAAGGTTTGACCATGGTAACCTATGTCGTGCAGCGTCCTGTTCACTGTACTGTTGCTAACATCAGCCAGAACAGTCTCACATAGGGTTTAACTGTAGTAACCTATGTCGTGCAGCGTCCTATGTCCTGTACTGGTGCAAATCAATCCTAATAGGCTCTCATCGTGAAATCAATCCCAATAGGCTCACATGGTGAAATCAATCCCAATAGGCTCACATAAGGTTTGACCATGGTAACCTATGTAGTGCAGCGTCCTGTTCACTGTACTGTTGCTAACATCAGCCAGAACAGTCTCACATAGGGTTTAACTGTAGTAACCTATATCGTGCAGCGTCCTGTGTCCTGTACTGGTGCAAATCAATCCTAATAGGCTCACATCGTGAAATCAATCCCAATAGGCTCACATAAGGTTTGACCATGGTAACATATGTCGTGCAGCGTCCTGTACTCTGTACTGTTGCTAACATCAGCCAGACCAGTCTCATATAGGGTTTAACTCTGGTAACCTACGTCGTGCAGCGTCCTGTGTCCTGTACTGGTGTTAACATCAGCCAGAACAGTCTCACATAGGGTTTAACTGTGGTAACCTATGTCGTGCAGCGTCCTGTGTCCTGTACATGGTGCAAATCAATCCCAATAGGCTCACACAAGGTTCGACCATGGTAATCTATGTCGTGCAGTGTCCTGTTCTCTGTACTGTTGCTAACATCAGCCAGAATAGTATCACGTAGGGTTTAACTGTGGTAACCTATGTCGTGCAGTGTCCTGTACTGGTGCTAACATCAATCCTAATGGTCTCATATAGGGGTTGACAGTGGTAACATGTCATACAGCATCCTGCAGTCTATACTGGTGCTAACATCAGTCCCACTTAGAGATTGCTTGATTTGGGACAGTTTTGATGTACGCTCTCAGCGGGCAGTCCTTCGCAGAGCTGTTTTGTCGCATTTTTGTCAGATTGGGAGATTTACGTGGTCCTTTCTTGGAAGATTCAGCTACAATCCGTTGCCATTTGCATTTCACATCTTCAAACGTCGACCTGAAGATCTCCAGTGCGGCTGGAATGTCACGTACGGAGCGTTTGCTTATGTGGCTTCAATCCACGCTGGAAATCTGACAATCTGTTCATCGTGGTATCATGCTCACGCAGTTGGATTATTTTCTAATCATAGCCTTACGTGCGTATTTTTTATTGCGTCTATGACGTGGTGCTTGCATAGGGATCTAATTCACTATCAATAGAGGGATGCCCGGGTGTTAGTGGTTTGGTAGTGTGTTTGTGTACGAAATACTTAGAAGTGAAAAAATGAGAAGTATTGCGCTGCTGGACAGCACCAAGGAAATAAATTTCTTTTCTCTGACTTCGAAGCTTCCAGTGTTTTCTCAGTAAGAGCAAAATTTGTCTATCGCACTGATAGCTGCAAGAAGTACTTACATTCAAGCTCTTTGCCTTCTTATCATCCCCACATATTTTATCTAACCTGCAGAGAAATAGCTTGAAGCATCAACAAAGTTCCTCATTAATTTCAGAATACGGAACTTGACAATGCGAGTGGTACGATAGCAACTCCACTGATTTCCATAAATTAAGGAAAGAACAGAAAATTCGCGATTATTTATGAAAGAAGTGTTCAAAACACACAAAACTGGGGTATGTAACTTGAAATGTAATGCGAAGTCAGAGAGTTGCATGCAAATGAATATAGATGGCATCGGTTTATGCAAATGAGTTGCAACATAAAAGGGGCTGTTGCGGAAATGTGCGTCACATCGTTTTCGGAGCGTAAAGAAAGTATTTTCAGATAGCAGACTTGTAATGGCTGTGACACATCATTTAACAGGTGAACTGAGGTGCAGAATGGTCGGAAGACTAGAGGCAGGCCAAAGTCAGGTTGAAGATGCAAGATGGCTGCGTGTGAGCCCTTCTCTGGTAGACAGATAGTGGGAACGATTTTCAAAATACGCAGTCAGCTTCCTGAAGGTACGGTGTAGGAAAGCCTAGGGCAACAACACTCGTGGATGACCGATATCTTCTATTAACCGCGCGGAGGAACAGGACGGATACACCGATACATCTGCGATCTGCCCTTCCTGCAGCAACAGGAATGGTTGTCTCTGCTTCCACTGTGCGCAAAAGACTTAACGAAGAACTTTACGTTACGCGATCAGCACTCTGTCTGCCCCTTACCATCATCACATGGGGGGGGGGCGTCTAAATCGGGCAAGAGATTTCACGTAAATTGGACTGAAATCCAGTGGAGGTCAGTAGTCTTCACGGGTAGTCCATATTTGCTTTGCACAACGATTCCAGGCGCGCATTAATCTGAAGAAAACGTGGAGCACGCTATCACCACTCTATGATCAGTGAAAGGGGCACTTATGGTAGTAGTACTGTGTTGGTTTGGGGTGGCATCTCCTTAAGTTGACAGACAGGCCGTCATGTGCTTCCAATAAGAACCATCAATGCTTGACGCTCTTGGGATGATGTCGTGGTCTCTTGTATTCGCCCTTATGCAGGTGCCATAGGAGACACATTTCTCCTACAAGACGATAACTCTCGTCCCCTCAGAGAGAAGCTGATAGAACAATGCCTTCAAGAGGAGACTTTTATTCGTATGGATCAGCCAGCTAGATCTCCTGACCTTAATACGATCGAGCATGTCTGGGATGCTATAGGAAGACGTGTTACTGCACTCTATGGTCATCCGCAAGACCTGAAGGAGCTTAGACAAGCTTCGCGCGACATGGCCGTTGCTAATCACCATCATCTACAATATGAAATATCGCTGTGTGGGGTGACAGCAGCCTCTATAGAGGTACTTTGGCTATTTCATTTTGACACCGTAATTTTCACCTGGTTCTGTATGTGGTCATTTTTGTCTGAATCAAGTGTTTCTTAGGAAATGTTTTAGGGTCTTTCTCTAACGGAAGATATGATACGGTTTTCACCAAATTTCAAAGCATTCCATAATGCATTTTTTGAGTTCTTGCAGTTTTTCGGTTTTCTCCTGAATTTATGGAAACTAATGTATATCTGATTCAGTATGAAAACGGGCAACGAATTCTAAATATTTTTCTGCCTTGGGTAGAAAGTAAGTTTTGTGATATTAGCATTTGCAGTAAATTGCAGATTTTCTTTTTGTTGTTATTCTTACACGCACGCACGCCATTATCAACCACTTTCAGTTAACTGTTGGATGAAGATCTCTCCAAGAGTCTTCCACAACTTTCTGTCTTGAGCTAGTCTCCTTCATGTCAATTCGGCATGCTTTCCAATTTCATCATCCCATCTCTCACGTATTCTCATTCTGGGTCTTTCCAATACCTTTAAATCCAGCCTTCCGTTTCAGTTGTCCGACAGTGGTTAGTACTTCTGGTAGTATTTCCCGCCTATTGCAATTTGAGGATCTTCACTTTGATCATGATATCATCAGTTCTTGTCATTTTTCTGATCAATATGTTCCTCATCTTATCTTTCTCGGTTACACCAAGCAGGCATATTTCTTCGTACTTCTTTGAGTTGACCTCATGTAGTGTTCCAAATGATGACTAGTCTGAGTGTTTTTCTTAATCTTTTTCTGATTTATCTTTCCTTAAGCACACTTGTCACATTGTAACTGTTATTTTATTAATAACATTTCTTGTGAATGCATGTTTTTCGGGATAAAGGTATGCAATGAAATGGTCATTTGTTGTGCATGCTTTCTCACTGCTCACTGACCGAAAATATCTGAAATGCGTGTGGGAAACAAATGAATGGGTCTCCCCCTGTGAACCTGATTGAAACTTCAGTTTCTTCGAAGATACCCACCAGCGTTTTCATTTTCAAGTAGTTTTCAGACTCTACGTATAAGTCAAATTCGATAAAAATTTGCTTCCCATAATCTTTTTTTATGCGTGGCTTCTATTTTTATTTTTACCGTAATGCTCTTTAGGATTGCCGGCATATTCGTATAAGTAAAATGACATGACGTATATCTCGGAATCCACGGATTAAAATGCAATCCTCTTTCGTAATCTCGTAATACATTTTTTCATAATAATAGAGTAGATGGCGGCTTGTAAGAACATTACCTGGAAAACATGCATGGCACTGCTTCTTTCCTTTTTTTTTTTTTTTCTGCTTTTGTTTTTGTATATTTTTTTGTCCTGTTTTTGTATATTTTCTTCCTGTACTTGAAGATACACACATTTACAAAGAGAGATAGAATGAGAGAGAGAGAGAGAGATGATTTTTTATCCTATGACTCATTTTGATCGCATTAAGAAATGTCTAAAGAATGGATGTCATGCTTATTATATTTTTTTTCTGGCCCACGATGATAAAATGAAAATTTATCTCTTTTTAGAATAGTGATCTTTTGATGCTGCCACCGACGATGAAGTTAATTAGAAGAAAAAAAATATTTCTTCTTATTGGGCTTGACTTTAGTAAGAAAAGTACCTTTGTCTACAGGAAACAATGCGATAATTTTTATAGAATACCTGATATGATTTTTGCCTATATGTTTTACTGCCACAAAAAAGGGGAAGGGGGTGGGGGAATACACTGAGATGACAAAAAAAAAAAAAAAAAAACTGGGAAGCTACCATTTCCATTACATGCCATCACACACATGCGGGCCGCCCCGGTGGCGCAGTGGTCTAAGGCGTTGGCCTCTGATCATTCGTCCGTAAGGGGTCCGGGTTCGAATCCCGGTCAGGCATGGATGTTGTGTTTGTCTTACGGCACTGGCTCTCTCCCTTCCCTGGAACCAGTGACCCTAAATTAGGGACGGGCGACTGCTTATAGCCCATTGAGTTGCTCACGGTGGTCATTAAACCTCCAATCAAATAAAAAAAACACCCATGCGGTAAATGGTATCGTCCACAAACAACGTATATATATAGGCAGATGTCTCTACAAGCTCAAGTGGCAGCATTCGCACTTCAGGTGGGAGCTTATCAGGATTTAAGCGATTGCGCACGTGGGATGATATTCGGCTCCCGGGAGTAAGGTCATTCCATCTGGGAAATTGCCACGAAATTTGGATTGACACGGTCAACAATTTCGAAAGTGTACCTGGACTACACAAACACAGGGGGAAATCCAAAGTGCGAGACCGGTGTGGCCGTAGAACAGCCCTGGACAATCGTGGACAGCGGCGTCTGACACGCATCGTAACATCTACCCTGCGTGTAACGTTGCCGCAAATCACATCGCAATACAATCTTGGGGACAGTACTAGCGGACAGTGCAACGTTCCTTGTGTTTTATGAGGATCCGGAGCCGACAGCCAACCCAGGTGCTATTGCTGATCCCTCCAGAACACCTCCATCGGACGCTAGATGGCTGGAAACGTGTAGCCTAATCAAACAAAGCGCAGTTCCAACTGTTTCGGTCAGAGATGGAAACGGGTCAACGGGTCAACAACTTCTTGCGGGTCCAACGGGTCGGGTCAAGGTGTTCCTGACCCAATTTTGGCCCGGTTTTATTCCCGTTTTATTTTTGAAAACAGAAAAATATATTCCAAAGAAAAAATGCGCGTTGTGGAATTCTGTAGTCGATACGTCTGCGGAATGAATAATTATTTGGCATGCAAAAATATCGTTTCTTTCTTAAAGCAAAAAAGATTTCCACCGACCGACGTCAGACACACCGACACCATATCGTAAAAAAGCACTTCCTTTGCGTTTCTTTTACAGTGTGATTGTCCGGGGCAAGGTGCAGTAAAACGCCATTCGCCTGCTTCTCAGCTGATTCGCTCTCCATGCGAAGTTCACTGCATGACACAGAGTTACTTTTCACATCGCAACTTTTACATTGAGCATTCAGAGGTTTTCGATTGATGTGCTGACACCCCGTTCCCATGACGTGTCATGTCGAAATTAACTCCTCATTTGTTAATATGGATGGATTTAATATTAAGGAGGTTGAGAAAGGCGTCGAGGCCAACAAATACGTGCTTGTTGATAACCACAAGGGGAAGAGTCAATGCTGGAAATTGTTTCGCCTCATTAAGGAACCGGTGAATAATTCTATGTTGTTTGGTCTTGCTTTTTGTTCAAAATGTGGAAAGTGTATTATTACAAAGAAAGATGTCGACGGTGTAATAAGAGATTATGGAACCAAAAATCTAATGGACGATATGAAAGTGCGCGCACTTCCATTAAAGCGTGGAAAGAGTGAACAATCTAAATACTTAAAAAAAAATACATTTGTGTAATCGTAAATAATGTTTCCGATTTGTAATACACTCATGGTCACGGTCATAGTCAGCCATTACTTCTGAATTCCGCAAAATAGTGGAACTAAAAATGGCACTAAAATTTAGCAAGTAACCAAATTTTATTAAAATAGGATTTCAGTTATTAAATATCAAGCAGTTATTGGGATGAATATATATATATACATATATTACGTTTATATATATATCATCATCATCATCATCATTGTCAACCATTATCAATCCACTGCTGGATGAAGGTCTCCCCAAGTTTCCTCCACAACGGTCTGTCTTGTGCCAGTCTCCTCCATGTCACCCCTGCATACTTTCGAATTTCATCCACCCATCTCCCATGTGGTCTTCTTCTGGGTCTTTTCCTGTCCCTTGGAATCCAATCTAAAATTTCGGTTGTCCATCGATGATCTGTCCTTCTGGCAGTATGTCCAGCCCATTGCCATTTCAGGGATTTAACTCTGATCATGATGTCTTCCACTCTTGTCATTTTTCGGATCCACGAGTTCCTCTTCTTATCTCTCCTGGTTACACCAAGTATGCACCTCTCCATGCTTCTTTGAGTTGTCTGCAGCCTTTGTATGTCTCTTTTAGTTAAGGTCCACGTCTCTGCACCATACGTAAGCACTGGAAGGATGCATTGATCAAACACTTTTCTTTTAAGACATAATGGCATATTGCTCTTGAAAATTATGCTGTTTCTTCCAAAAGCTCTCCAGGCAAGTTTTGTACGCCGATTAATTTCTTCATCAATGTGACCCTCACTTGATATCTGCTGTCAAGATAAACGTACGTGTCTGTTATCTCCAGCTTTTCTCCATCAATCGATAAATCTTCATTTCTTGTAAAAGCATTGAACATCACTTTTGTCTTCTGAAAGTTCATTTTGAATCCCACTTCTTTACTCTTGTCAGCAAGTTCCTGGATCATACTCTGCAGCTCTGATGGGGTAGTTGCAAAAATGACTACGTCATCAGCAAAACGAAGGTGGGTTAGATAATCTCCATTAATCTTTATCCCTTTGTTTTCCCAGCTCAGCGACTGAAAAACACCCTCCAATGTGGCATTAAACAGCTTCGGAGATATGGTGTCACCTTGTCTCACTCCTTTCCAATTTTTACGTGTGTTGTATTTTCAAACAGCCTAATCTTTGCACTTGCATTTTCATAGATGTTATTAATAATATTAATGTATGCATCTTCAATACCGCAGGTTTTCAGAGCCATTGTAACTGCTGATGGTTTCACCGAATCAAAGGCTTTTTCATAATCGATAAAAGCCATGCACAATGGAAGTTCATATTCCCTCGCTCTTTCAATTAGTTCTCTCAGCACGTGGATATGATCTATTGTGCTGTAGCCACTCCTGAATCCAGCTTGTTCTCTCGGTTGAGCCATGTCCAGTGTTACCTTCAAGCGGTGTGAAAGAACTTTAGTGAAGATTTTATAAACTACTGATAGGAGGCTGATAGGTCTGTAGTTTCCGAGATCCTCAATGTCACCTTTCTTATGTAGCAGGATCATTGTAGCGGTGTTCCAATCCTCAGGAATCTTTCCTTCATTAAGGCATCGAGTGAAAATTTGGGCGAGTACTGTTTCGATTTCTCCACTTGCTTCTTGTATGATGTCTACAGTAATTCCATCTTCTCCTGGAGCTTTTCCCCGCTTCATGTTCTTGATTGCATGTGCAACTTCTGCTGGAAGGACTGGAGGAACTCTTGTACTGGTATCTTTCATGATGTCTGGAGTGCATATATCATCCCTTTCATATAATTTGGAGTAGAAATCTTTCACTCTTGTCAAAATTTCGCCTCTATTTCTTGTTACAGAACCATCTTCTTTTCTCAGTGCCATAATCTGTTTTCTTCCCTTACTGAGATGTCCCTTTGCTATCTTTAGGCTTTGGTTGTTTTCAATTGCTTTCCTCACTAGTTCACAGTTGAATTTTCTTACGTCTTCAGTGATACTTTTTCTTACTGTCTTGCATAGCTCTATATATTCCACTTTGGCAGTCACATCTTCTTTAGTTGTCCTCATCTCTCTTCTTTTTTGCATCAACATTTTCGTTTTTCCTGATAATTTATTTACATGCAACTTGTTCTTAGACCCAGCTAATTTTGTTGCTGTTTCCATAAGAGCTTTGGTTACTTTTCTGTTAACTTCAGAGATGTCCACTTCTTCCGATGTTAGGCCTCCTAAAGCAGAGAACCTGTTCTTCAGTTCCAACTTGAAGGTATTATGGTGTTTTTTAAGGTTGGTTATGTCAATAGATTTTGTTTGTCTTATGAGCTTGCCACGTTCAAGTTTAGTGTTGAGGTGCATCTTACATCTCACCAATCTATGGTCACTACCTGTGTTGAACTTGTTTAGCACACTGCAGTCTTCTATGACGAATTTTTTGTTACACATAATAAAATCAATTTCACTTGTCGTCCCATTTGGATGTCTCCATGTCCATTTCCTGTGTGGCTTTTTCTTGAAGAAGGAGTTCAAGATGAAAAACCCTTCTGCCTCTGCAAACTCAACGAGAGTATTTCCACGCTGGTTTCTGTTGCCGTGACCGAATTTACCTACTGAAGTTTCATTCTGTTGCCGTTGCCCTATTTTTGCATTGAAATCTCCCATAATTATTTTCAAGTGCTGCTTACCTTTATTATTTAGATGACAAATTTCCTCATAAAATTCTTCAATTTCTTCTTGAGGATGACTTGTGGTGGGTGCATAAGTTTGAATAATCTGAGCCTGGTATCTTTTCGAGAGTTGGATAACAAGTCGTGCAGCTCTGTCAGAGGAACTTTCAACTTCTACAACTTTATCCTTCAGTTTCTTGTTTATTATAAATCCAACACCACTAGTTCTGCCAGTATCTGTCCCACGATAGTAGAAGAGATGTCCACTTTTCAGTTCGATGAGATCTTCTCCTTTTCTCCTTACCTCACTTAGCCCCACGATGTCCCACTCGATCCTTTGTAGTTCCTCTTCCAATTCAAGAAGCCTTGAATCAGAAGATAGGGAGCGTCCATTGTACGTAGCCAAGGTCAGCATCAGATGGCAGCCTAGTCCGGTCCTCCGGGGATTCTTAGCACCCTCTGCCTTCATGTCGCACTGGCCGCTGCCTTGGCCAGGTACATTCCAGCTGCCGGAGACTGAGGGCCAAGATTTAAGTTGTGGAATCATTTTGGAGGGGTTTGGCCATAACTCACCACGCTGGCCAAGCGGGTTGGTGAGTGTGGGATAGAATTTCCTCTAATCCCGATGGTATAGTTATACCGCTATTGGCGGTCGTCAGAGCCCCTTTAGTGGGAACAGGATGCACCACGAGAAGGCGGGGTTGACATTTGTCAAGGAGAGGCTGTGATGTTACGCATCACCTGACCTTACATCCATATATATATATATATATATATATATATATATATATATATATATATATATATATATATATATATATATGAACTTTCAGAAGACAAAAGTGATGTACAATGCTTTTACAAGAAATAAAGATTTATCGATTGATGCAGAAAAGCTGGAGATAACAGACACGTACGTTTATCTTGGACAGCAGATATCAAGTGAGGGTCACATTGATGAAGAAATTAATCGGCGTACAAAACTTGCCTGGAGAGCTTTTGGAAGAAACAGCATAATTTTCAAGAGCAATATGCCATTATGTCTTTAAAAAAAAAAATGTTTGATCAATGCATCCTTCCAGTGCTTACGTATGGTGCAGAGACGTGGACCTTAACTAAAAGAGTCATACAAAGGCTGCAGACAGCTCAAAGAAGCATGGAGAGGTGCATGCTTGGTGTAACCAGGAGATATAAGAAGAGGAACTCGTGGATCCGAAAAATGACAAGAGTGGAAGACATCGTGATCAGAGTTAAATTTCTGAAATGGCAATGGGCTGGACATACTGTCAGAAAGCCAGACCATCGATGGACAGCCGAAATTTTGGATTGGATTCCAAGGTACAGGAAAAGACCCAGAAGAACACCACATGGGAGATGGGTGGATGAAATTCGAAAGTATGCAGGGGTGACATGGAGGAGACTGGCACAAGACAGACCGTTGTGGAGGAAACTTGGGGAGACCTTCGTCCAGCAGTTGATTGATAATGGTTGACAACGACGACGATGATGATGATGATATATATATATATAAATTGAGTTCCGAATTTGTAGTTCAAAGCAGATTTGTAAGCAGTTACGGGTCCTGATCGGGTCGGGCCCAGCTACCGTCCTAAATTTTTGACCCGTTTCCAACTCTGCTCCAGGTGTAGCGACAATCCCATTAGGCAGTAGATCCCGCATGCGTGTACCAGGGGCAATGCAGGCCGGCAGTGGCACTGTTTTGATGTCGGATGTTTTCAACTGGCACGCATTAGGACCCCTCATACACGTCTGCAGACCGCTCTGACCGATTAAGGCTACATAACCGCTTTTGAGGATCATTTGCACCCCCTTCATGTCATGCAACCACTCCTTCTGGTTCGACCTCTTTCACATGACAATGCGCCACCGCACACGTCCACAGTCGCCCGATTATGGCTGGGCGAATATTAGAAATTGTGGCACGCTCTTCATTAAGCATAGTGTGCACTGTCTCTACAGTACTGCAGAGAGAGAGCGTGGAGTTTATGCCCAATCGAGTTGCTCCCGTTATCCGATCGCGATGATGACCAACGCTGTATTAGAGAGGTATCCCAGTTTGTCTGTTTTTTATCACTTCAGTATATAGCGAAATGAAGAAAACCGTGCATTGTAAGAAATGATGAAAGTCATAAATGGTTTTTGAGTATGAAAACTTTTAAACTATTCTTTAACTATGCTTTTTGCTAAGGGTCTGGCAATCATTCTCTAATGAATTTCGTGTTTTGTTTGCATTTTGTCTTCACTTGTCCTTCCCTAGAAATCTGGCTATGCCATTTGAGTTTTGGGGAGGTACAGTAAAATGTCAATTATCTGTGGTGATTGGCGGATGCTAAGAACCTAGATGATTGAAAATAACGGTTGATCCAAATTACGTTGTATTGGTTTTTATACATAAAAATACCTGATAAACATTTTTGTATATAATTTATGACTATTAAGCTTGTGGTGTTAAGATAGAATAAAAGTTTTAAGCTATTTAACTATTTCTTTAACTATGGTTAAAAAAATAGTTAAGGAAACGTCTGGTTTATGGAAACGCTACGCTTATCGATAAACCTGACTCGATTATCAAGCTTAATATATTAGAAGCTTTCCACACATACCGGAACTCGTCACGGCTTGTCAACGACATGACGGCGACTCCATTTCTTTCAAGCGCGTGGAAACAACTCGCCAAAACCCGTGACCGTCAGAACTCTGATGATATGTCACAATGATTTGAATGTTTACGCTCCATTTGTCCTGAGGATGCCGAGCCAAACGCTCCGCGAAATATAGTCGATATTTAATAAACATTTTATTGTGAGAAAAGTTGCTAGTTTTATGCTAAACATTTATGTAGTATGTCAATACAAAACTGAACAGTTTTAAACTTGTTTAAATAGTCCGTGACTTTTGTTTGTTTTCTTTGTAGCACCATTTTTTGATTTATTTTTCCTTATACGTCAACGAAATTGTAAAACTTCAATGTAATCAACATAATCTTGACTTTCCACGAATTTAATTAATGTTTCAGCAGATGTTAGGGCTTCATTACAACTTATTTTGCAAGATAGTTGTTGTTCCTCATCATTGTCCTCACCGAGAAAAATAAGAATTATTTCCCTTTTGATCCTGCCATAAGCGACTGTTCTTTCACGCTTTGTCTAAGTCATCGTCAGTCATGTTTTCGTATCTGTCTTCATTTTTGTCTAAATTTAACCACTCGTTAATATTTTCCTTGTGTAAGTCTTTGCAGCCGTCGATATTTTGATTTGATTTTAAAATATCAGAGTCGATTTCTACTGAGAAGCACGCGAACAAGCTTTTGTAATGTTTAATAGACAAAAGAGAGCTGATTAAATTCTTTACATTTGATTGTGCACTCTGGCGGTAGAACGGGAAACTAGATGGATGATGGATGCATGTAGATATGGAAACGGATCGAAAACTTGATTTAAACAACTTGCGATGTTGTTGTTTTTTTTTTTTTTTTTTTTAAATAGCGTATTCACTTATGACGTTTCCATGTTTCACTATCTGTCGTTCGTGTAACACTGCAGGTTCTTAACGTTTATGCTCTTGACAACTGGCATAAAATCCTTAATTACATGAAGAGCAACATTACGCTTTCGAACGTACAGAAGCGAATAGTTTCTTTACTTACGAACAAATGCCTTTATTTGGTCGTCACGGTACATCACACAGATAACTCCTCAATGATAATATTCGGCATCCGACAGGTTACCGTCAAAAGCACTATGCTTGATCAAATGCAACAAACTGAACCACTCTAACGTGAAGCTCCAAATATTTCAGTCGCAATACAATTTTATATGAAATATACACTGAAGTGCCAGAAAAACTGGTACACCAGTCTAATACTTGGTAGGTCCCCCATGGGAGCGCAGGACTGCAGAAATACGACGGGGTATGGACTCCACTAGCTTCTGGAAATATGCTGTAGGCAATGCACACCATACTTCCTGCAGAGCGTTCCACAATTCGGGTGTATTCCGAAGTCTCGGATTCCTGTGTTCGATAGCGCATTGCATGGCATCCCAAATGTGTTCTATCACGTTCAGATCTGGGGACTTGGGTGAAAATGGCAACACCCCAAACTCAGATGAATGCTCGTTTAACCATAATGTGGCGTCCTAACACTTGTGTGGAGGTGCATTGTTCTGTTGGAACAGGCCCAACCCATCAGCATGAATGCAGGACATGAACGGGTGTACCTCGTCAGAAAGGATGCGCAAATAGCGTTGGCCGATCACAGACGTTTGTAGACGTACCAGGGGTCCCAGTGAAGTCCAACTGAACACACCACATACCATTACGGATTTCCCACCAGTTCCCTGTTAACAGGCGGGATCCATGGCTTCATGGGGTTTGTGCCACACACGAATCCTTCCATATGCCCGATACAGTTGGAAACGCGACTCATCAGACCAGGCTACTTGTTTCCAGTCATCAAGTGTCCAGTGGCGGTGTTACCGTGCCCAAGCGAGGCGCATAGCTCTGTGTCGTGCACCCATCAAGGGGACTCGAGTTGGGCGTCGGCTCCCAAAGCCCATATCGTGCAGAGTACGTTGCACAGTCCGGACGCTGATGCTTGTTGAGGCTCCAGCATTTAATTCCGATGATACTCGCGAGAGTGTTGCACGCCTATCGCGTGAAACGATTCTTGACAGCCGACGATGGTCACGTTCACCCAATATCTTTTTACGGCCACACTGGTATCGTTGGTTTGAGGTTTTGCCGGAATTCTTGTAGTCACGGTACACCCTTGCAATGGTCGTCCGTGAAAATCCGAACTTCGTTTCTACCTTCGAAATACTATGGCCCATCTCACGAGCGTCCACTATGACACCGCGTTGAAAATCGCTTAAATCGTTATTACTTGTCATTCTCATGTCGAAAACAGCTGTGACAGCTGGCAAGGATGTCTATCGCTTTATATACGCACTGGCGGAAGCAACCGAGTACGCGCATAAGTGACGTTGCTATGTATTTTGCATAAACTTGTCTGTACCATTTTTTCTGGCAATTCGGTGTATATCTAGTTTTGAAGGTACAGCGCAAGGCTGCTCAAATCTACCCACACTTGAAGCTGCTCGAACCACGCATTATATACATCGTCCTTATCTTGTTAAAACAAGCACAGTCACTCAACCTTGACCTCAATACTGTCGACACGTAGCATTCAGCGAATGAGAAAATATAAGGTTAAGGCTGAAATGCTTAAAGAGAATGAACTTAAAATTTACATAGGGAAAGAAACTAAAAATTCAAGTTAAATTAGAGTAGACGTCATAAATGGTAAACGAATCTTTGCATGATTTCTGGTACCATATTGTTCTAGCTGCTCAGTTTTGGCGTTTCCCTTGTGGAATGTGAAAAAAACATGATGCTAATTCATCATGTTAGTGTGTACATGTCTGTCACTTCAGGTCCTATATCCAGAAATGGAGTTGGCTAAATATAAATGTAATTTACATTACCTAAATATTTTATACAATAGAAGTCGTGAAATTATCATGGAAAACAATCAATATTCTGAACTCGCCTACCAATACAATTCCGGTGCAATTGTAAATTTTTATTTCATGTGTAATATTCGTAGTTAGAAACATTCTGATCCGGGTCGGGTTCGAATTTAGAAATGAAAAGATACTTGAGGAAATTTGTTACCTGATGCTCATATCTTTGTTTTCACCGCATCTATGTGACACTTGTTCAGTACACATTACAGGTGATACACATGAACAATATGTGTACTTTAGACGTTGCGTTAGGATAGTTTGTGTTGCCAAGGAAACCGAGAGCGGAAAATGAAAATCGAAGTTGAAAGACTTTGTAATGACGTGAAGTAGATTGTCAGTGCCGAAAACCTTTTTGCTTCGATAGAGAAACCGCCCCGGTGGCGCAGTGGTCTAATTGATGGCTTATGATCATTCGTCCGGGAGCGGTCCGGGTTCGAATCCCGTGTGGCATGGATGTTGTGTTTGTCTTACGGCACTGGCTCCCTCCCTTCCTTCCCTGGAACCAGTGGCCCTAAATTAGGAACTGGCGACTTCTTATAGACCATTGAGTTGCTCACGGTGGTCGTTAAACCTTCAATAATAAAAAAAAACGAGATTCGGTAGTGAATGATAAAGAAGTAAACAAGGGGGAAGGAAATTTCGATAGAAACAAAGGAATCAATGATTTGCTTGGTTAGGACTAATCTGAAAGCTTCTGTTTTGAGGCATAGAAATATTAATAAAATTGACTGAAGCATCGTGTGGCAAAGCAGCATATAGATATTTAATTTTAATTCATTTTCGTAAGCGAAGTTGATTGTGTTCTTGTAAAACGAATATTCTTTACACAGTAAACTAATAATCAACACCGTGTTTGCTAGTGTTTATCAGCGCAGAATAAATAAATTTGTAATTATTTTTTTAGCTGCGTTTCTGCTTGTGTTGTTCTACCCCGCATGCACTACATGATTTCTGCGGAGTGAAGCTATATATCCCTCATTTAGTAGAAGACGAAGACAGAAAACCCTCTATCTCCAAGGATTTCGTATCGTGATCTTAAATTCTCGACCTTTCCCGGAGTAAGAAAGCATTTCTAAGTCTCAAATCATGCCACAAAAAAAAAAAAAAAAAAAAAATAAGAAGGAAAAAGTCCGGCAATCTCTCGCTTGCAATTTTCAGAACATCCATCTATCAAGTAGACCTTTGGTAGTGAAGTGGTCTTGGCCGCGCAGTTCTCTGAAAAATCGTGTTAACTGTGTATAGTGCTCTTCGGAGATTGGCAGGGTTCCATGCGCTTTTCACTCCATCTATCTGCCCTTAACAGAGTGGCAGAATTTGCTGAGCTGGCCTTTCATCAACTATTTTACCCCTCTTCCTGGAGCTCTTAAAACTTCATCGCCATTTTGAAAACTTTCGTCTGTTCAAAGAAACGCGGGTGTCTGTCTCCAGCCGTCGCTGTTCACTCGGCGCTTGTTATCAGGTTTCAGAATTCTGCAACGAAATAAATTTTTTCCCTCCTTTTTCTTCAAAAATGAATATCTGAATACTCGTTTCCTGTATTAGTCAAATCAGGACAAGTAAGATAATAAATAGATCGATTTTGACTCTATAATCTATTCGGCTCACTTTAGTACTCCCTTGGAGGTTTCAAAGTAGTGCGGTGAGTTTACGAGAGAATCCCTAGGACGTTTGCTTTGCCAGAAATTTTGAACTAAATTCGTTACTGGTGCCGATGTAGTACGGCACACCAAGATCGCTAGAACGTTAGATTTACCAAAAATTTTGAACCGTACTTCGTTGCATGTGCTCTTGTAACCCTCTGAGTTAACATCAAAATCTTTTGGACGTTTGGATTAGCAGAAATTTTGAACTAAATTCGTTACAGACGTCGATGTAATACGTTGATTTTACACCAAGATCGCTAGAACATTAGATTTACCAAAAAATTTGAACTTCGTTGCAGGTGCTCTTGTCTTGGATGTTTGGTTTGCCAGAAATGTTGAACGGTACTTCGTTGCAGAAGCTCTTGTAACGCTCTGAGTTTACATCAAAATCTCTAGAACGTTTGGATTAGCAGAAATTTTGAACTATTATAGGTGCGGATGTAAAACGATGATTTTACACAAAGATCGATAGAACATTAGATTTGTCGGAAATTTTGAATTTCGTTGCAGGTGTTCTTGTAACACTCGGAGTTTACATCAAAATCTCTAGAACGTTTGGATTAGCAAAAATTTTGAACTAAATTCGTCGCAGGTGCCGATGTAATACGGATAGCAAGATCGCTAGAACGTTAGAATTACCAAAACTTTTGAACCGTACTTCGTTGCAGTTGCTCTTGTAACGTTCTGAGTTTACACCAAATATCTATGACGTTTGGATTAGCATAAAGTTTGAACTAAATTAGTCAGAGGTGCCGATGTATACGGGCACACCAAGATCGCTGGAACGTTAGATTTACCAAAACTTTTGAACCGTACTTCGTTGCAGGTGCTCTTGTAACGTTCTGAGTTTACACCGAAATATCTAGGACGTTTGGATTAGCAGGAATTTTGAACTATGCTTCGTTACATGTGTCTCTGTCATAAATTTATACCAAAGTCGGTAGGAGGTTCGAGGTTATCAGAAAAATTATATTTTGAGAATTCGTTTTCTGTATTGGTCTAATCGAGAAAAATAATATGATAAATAAATCGGTTCCGACTCTATAGCCTGTTCTGCTCACTTTTCCCTCCATATTTCGTTATAGGTTTGGACGCAATGCTATGAGTGTGCACCGAGACGACTAGGACTTCTAGTTTACCAGAAATTTTGAACCACACTTCCTTACGGGTGTCTCAGTAATTCTGTAAGTTTATACCAAAAACGGTAGGAGGTTCGGGTTGCCAGAAAAATGGAAATTTAACCTGCATTTCACCGATTTTTCGTACGGCAGGAAAATTATGAATTTTCAGAAACCTTTCTGCAGTCCCTTTCGTATATTAACAGAAAAACTCTGTTCTCACTTTTCCGTATCCAAATGACTGAAAATTTCCGCTAATAGGATTGATTCGCGGCAATACTTTTAAGATTTGATTAACTATCGAATTTCAATGATTTGTCGGAAGACCTGTATTTGAAGTTCTGTAGCGAGATCAGATATTTTGGACAGCATATCGCATGAAATTTTGATTATTGTGGCACCGGATATTCATTTTTAGTTCCTTCTCCCTCGTTTTGTACACCAACTGTTTGTATGTTGTGTTATAGTAAAGAACCGGTTTCTTTAATTATCGTACAGGTGATTGTGCAATGTACATGTATCAGTCTATGGACCCTTTAACATAAAAGCTATTATAGCTATAAAGAGTAAATGTGTATTTAGGAGTTTTGTGAAATGATGTTGTGAAGCATTACATCTCACATTTTCTTAAACATAATTGAATGCCATTGCCAGTTTAACAGGTTAGTAAAATCATGCAATGCACTGATTATGATACGCTTTCCAACGTACCAGAAATCATAACTCAAGTTATTACTCAAGTGATGAGGATAATGGCTGTAGAATAAATCTCGCTTCTTTGCCCTGACTTTTGACCACATTTCGATGATATTAAACAGAACCGGTTAAGTATACTTCCGGAACAACATGATAAAGTTTTGTCTCAATCCAAGCATTTTTACGTACGTTATAACGCATAAGGGCAATGGAATAGATCCCACTCCTATGTCCTGATCTTTGACCATATTTCGCCCATTTTCAACAGGGTTCTTCCCCAGGTGGTCCCCTACCACATACTAAAATTTCCTCGAAATCGAACCATTTCAACAGAAGTTATGACTCATATGGGTAATGGAATGAATCCCGCTACTATGTCCTGACCTTTGACCTCCATTTCGCCAATTTTCAATAGGGTTCGTCCCCAGGTGGTCACCTACCACATACTAAAATTTCATCGAAATCGAACCATTTCTACGCAAGTTATGACTCATAAGGGGAATGGATCCCGCTCCAATGTCCTGACCTTTGACCCCATTTCGCCCATTTTCAATAGGGTTCGTCCCCAGTGGTCCCCTACCACATACTAATTTTTCATTGAAATCGAACCATTTTTACGCGAGTTATCGTGCGGACGGACAGACAGACAAACGGACGAAGCTG
Organism: Macrothele yani; assembly: GCA_039090855.1. Classification (NCBI taxonomy): domain Eukaryota; kingdom Metazoa; phylum Arthropoda; class Arachnida; order Araneae; family Macrothelidae; genus Macrothele; species Macrothele yani. Next base: position 86,815,988 of record CM076993.1, on the reverse strand, counting down.
GAGCATATACGCTTCTTCAACCTACGAGTTCAAGGCATTCTGGCATTCAACCTATCTCGAGTTCAAGGCATTCTGTTGCTTCGAAAAATCTCGAGTTCAAGACATTCTGTTGCTTCGAAAAATCATGATGAAAAAATATGTAATTTTTAATAAGTCTTCTTAAAAGAAATATAAAATTATTACAAACCTATAAAGAAAAATAATAAACTCCAATAGAAAATAAAATTTCTAAGTCACCCGCATTAATAGCGAAAGACATTTCATCATCATGCAATTCGAGTTGTCTTCATTTCTACCTTGTACGTGATTATTCGTTACGTGTCGTTGAATACGTATAAGGTTCGAATTCCGCAAAGGGAAAATTAAAAAAAAAAATATATCTTGTCTGGAAAAGTCAAAATCGAAGGTTTCGCGAAATGTCTGTATAATTACGGAAAACCTTGAAACTGAGTTTTCGGAAATAAAGGGAAATAGTGACAATGGAAAACCTGACAAAATTCTGAAGTTACACTGCTGGCCACCCAAAATGCAACACCAAGAAGGAAGCATCCGATTGGCCTGAAATTCGCAGCATCCGTCGCCCGCGAGAGGACATGCAAACGATTAGCATTGCAGGGCATATCCAAATCATGTGCGCCCGGCACGCCACCAAGAAGCACTATAAGAAGGGTGCACAGAAGGCGGGGTGTAAGTAGTGGAAGTGTGTTGTGCTACCGGACCTGTGCGTGGGAAAGCTTCCTGATGCCTCGTTGCAGAATACGGCAGTCATTCCAGCATGTTTCGAAGTTCGACAGAGGACGAATGTGGCTTATCGCGACAGCGGTTAATCGTGCCGAGACATCGGCGCCCGTTAGGGACGACATCCAGCCACAGTGAGGCGAGCATGGATTCGGTGGGGGCAGGAGGGACGGAAGGACCGACGTGAGCGATTGCCGCAGCCGCGGCACACCACCGAACGAGAGGACCAGCATGTTGTGCGGCGGGCATTGACGACTCGCACCACCGCACATCACGAACGTTAGCGCAGGAATTAGGGTGTGTTGCGCAACAACTTCTGTCTGCACGTACCGTTCGACGTCGTCTGCAGGAACGGGGACTTGTCGCACGGCGCCCATTGCTCGATTACCATTGACGTTACACCACCGGCGAGTGCGGTGGCAGTGGGCCGTTGAACGCCGCACCTGGACTACAGAATGGCACAACACTGTCTTCTCCGACGAATCCCGCTTCTGCCTGCAACACCACGATTGTCGGATCCGCGTGTGGCGGCACCGCGGCGAGAGACTGTGTGACGCCTGCATTATACAGCGCCATACCGGTCCGTCGCCTGGCGTTATGGTTTGGGGCGCAACTGGATATGACACCCGTACCCCTCTGGTATGCATCGCCAGTACACTCAACAGCCACCGCTACATCTCCGATGTTTTGGAGCCTGTAGTCATCCCTTACCTGCAGAACCTGCCAGCGGCCACGTTTTAACAGGACAATGCACGCCCGCACGTGGCACGCATTGTGCAACAATTCTTCACGGCCCACCAGGTGTCACTGCTGCCGTGGCCCGTCTGTTCTCCCGATATGTCGCTCATCGAACACGTCTGGTCTCTGATCGGCAACCGAGTGTTCCGGCGAGCACCACCCGTGGCTACGCCTGATGAACTGCGGCAACGTGTACAAGCAGCCTGGACCGACATACCCCGAGCCCACATCCAAAGCCTCTTTCGTTCGATGCCGCGGTGTGTAGCGGCCGCTATTGCCACCCATGGGGGCCACACGAACTATTGATGTCTGCGTGTTCCGCAAGTCGCACGGGCCTGTAAGCTCAATCGTTTCATCTTTGTATATGTTGTTATGTGTCCGGTAAATCTGGCTTTGCTATCTCGTGTCCTTCTTGGTGTTGCGTTTTGGGTGGCCAGCAGTGTAGAAGAAAAGGGAAACTTTTGAAAACTGAAATTTGGTTAAAAGACGAATATCTACCAGCAACTTTGCTGCACCAGAAATTTTCCGTGAATTCACAACAGTTATTTTTTACAGTGTAGTGAAAGTCTTTCTGGACTTCAACACATGTGATTAATCTCCCCTCCGGGATTTTTTCACACTTAGCGTCAGTGTACACGCTTAAATATTTAAGCGTGTAATGAGCATTTGTCAACCGTGTGCTAAAGATTCCACACCACAGAAAAAAAGCACTCCATAATTTAAAAAATGCAGCATAGTCTAGGACACTCGAAACGTCCGTTGGGTTTGCACTCGCATAATGAATAGCGAAAGAGAAATCTCATGTTGAACTATTTTTAAGGAAACTCGCTTTACTAGTGGAATCACCTTCCGTTAGTTCAGTTGGTATACGTCTTGGCGAAAAGAAAGGAAGAGAAGAAAAAAGAAAACTTTTAATGACCTCATTGAATTTCTCCTTCAGAAGTTATCAGTTCGGCGTGACAGTTCGTAGGTGAAGACTCCCGAGTCTTTCAACTCGGTTTTTCTGCTTGGGTGATCGCAGAAAATTCTTTTCGAAAACTTGGTCTTATTTTTCTAAAGGCCGGTGCTGAGAGTGAAGATTGAGAAGTCCTTTGGAAGTCCGTTGATGCAGGTAAAGACAATGCTTCAGTGACTACGCGCGCAAAACAGAGCGACTTTAACTTGAGGAGGAAAACTTGGAACTCTTCTCGATCTAGTAGAGAGCGAGAGAGAGAGGGAGAGAGCAGATGTTGAAAGAACAAAGCAAGCTACAAGACGCGTGAGGCAAGGAGATAGGTAGTTGACAAAAGCTCCGGGGAATGACACTGTGCGGAGCGAATGAATTCTTAACTGGAAGTTTTGCCTTGCGAGTAACTCCCGTAGTTAATTAAAACAAGGAAAGGGTCTTACAGAGAGAGGGAGCTCCGTGAGTTATCTCCATGCACAGGTCTCGAAACGAGAGAAGTGGATTCCGAGAGGAGAAAAGAGCGAGGGATCTCGCGGAGGAGGAAGAATTGCATCATCGGATGCTACTGTGAGGAAGCCGAGTCAATTAAACCCGAGATCGGCAAAGCATCGATGAGGAAAAGTTGCTTTCGCTTCTTCTAGATTAGGTTTGGGATTTCGTGGCGCACGTTGTTCACTTCTCCGTGGCTCAGAACAGGGCGCAGAGAAAACGTAATTCTACTTCAACAAAAGATATATATATATATTCTAATTTAAGATCTTGCATTTCGCTGTGTGCAAAATTCGACGCACAGCACGAGAGACCAGGGTTTCTAAATATTTAAAAATACGGTGTGTCGCTGTTTATATGTATAAACAAGTGAGGAAATACGCGTGGAGAAGACAACAAGAATGAATTGTCGTGCATTTGATTTGTTAGGCTCAGTTTTGATTCCATTTTTGTTTATTCTTTTGTTTTTTCAGCTCGATATTTACCGCATTTTTTATATATCATTTTCGTAAGCGCGTGACTGGGGATTAAACTGTGACCCAAAGGACAAATTTCGGTTTAAGCATCCGTATTTGAGCGCAAGAAAACAATGAAAGTAACTATAAAATAGGGAGGCGTTGAAGGAATTTAGTATGTTAACGGCAAATGATTCAAATATGACATTTCGGAGCAAGTTATGCAACCTTTCAATTCTTCTCCTTTTTATTAAGACAAAAGCATACGATATTTCGGGAGCTGCGTGTGTTGACGAATGGGAATAATTTTTAAATAATCAAAACTATTATGAAATCGAATTCATGCGTATATTGTTATTGTCCAATTATATAGGCCTTTCAGAACGAAATTAAAACGGAGAAGTAACAAAATTTGTATAAGAATAAGAACTCAAAAGGTTGGATTGGGGATATTAGTTACAATCAGAGGTCTTCATGGGCGTCATTTGGTGAACCCGGCTCTGCTCAAGACCGTGGGTTTAAGGCCCGGCCCGTGATGTACCATTTTGTAGTATTTTGTCTTTCTATTCTATTTTACAAAGGACGTTCCATAAAAACTGAGAGCCTTTTTTTTTTTTTTTTTTTTTTTTTTTTGGAGTTGAAAAATAACAACGCAGACGACTAAATGAATTAAGGAAGTATCCATGGTAACAGTTATTAGCCGTGGCAGACGATACTGGTTTTGTTATTGCGCAGTTGTTTAAGGGGGTATGAAAGGATTGGTCGACAAACGGGTGGTCGACATAACGATTGGTCGACAAACGGGTGGTCGACATAACGATTGGCCGACAGTAACGATTAGTCGACAGCCCGTTTGATCGACATACGATTGCTCGACAGTAACGACTGGTCGATATAACGATTAGTCGACGTTGGTCGACATAAAATGGTCAACGGAACTTGGAAAAAAATTGAATAAGTGCAAACAGTTTGGTGGTAAATTGCCCCACCGGAAGATTGCCACACATCGTTCAGTAACCCGAAAAATTGCCACACACAGAAAAATTGTCCCACCGGAAAATTGCCACATGGTTTTCATTAAGCGGACGAGCACAAATCGTCGTTCGTCCGAGAAACGCTTTGAATGTGTGGCAATTTTCCGGTGGGGCAATTTTCTGATTTTCCGACTTATGTGTGGCAGTTTCCCCAAGGTGCCTGTACCTAAAGTGCCCCGGGCCCTTTCGGAAATAACATCGTTCCGGAGGTCCTCTATGTAGATTTCAGTTAGAGTACAAAATATGACACGGGCGCTTATTTGGAAATAATATGTTATAATGCTGTACGTTCTGAGGACTACATTCTAAAAGATATTTTTTCCAAAAAGGAACGTCACGTTTTGAGAGGTCAGTACGTTCTGAGAGGTACCGCTGCGAATGTAAACCATAATCCTCTGAACCAATGGTTATCTAGACCAATCGTTGTGTCCACCAATCGTGCTGTCGACCAGTCGTTACGGTCGACTGATCGTTATGTCCACCAATCGTTACTGTCGACCAATCGTGCTGCCGTCCAATCGTTACTGTGGACCAATCGTTATTCGACCAATCGTGCGACACCGGTTTAACGTACGTCTGCATTTCGCTATGGAGGTGAGTGGTTCAGAGTTAAGAAGTGAAATGCGTTGTGCAATAAAATTTTGTTATCGTTTGGATAAAACGGCTTCAGAAAATTGAAAATTAATGAAAAAACCTTACAACGATAGACAAAGACATCGCTCTTTCCACGTTTTAGCTACACACAGCAGCCGAAAAATTGTTATTCGGCCACTACTTTGGAACGTCTGCATTGCTGTTATTCGGCACGGCTCTCCAGCTGTGGAATTTTTCGGTTGCTGTGTGTTGCTAAAACGTGGAAAGAACGATGTCTTTGTTTATTCACTGACGCCACGTATTTGGAGGATTTCCACTTACAAAGATAAATATTTGGGTGAGTCAAGGATTTTTAGATGGCACCATGATTTTTTAAAAAAGGGCGTTTGTCGGCAGAACTCGGTCCTAGGCCTGGTCGACCTGAAAGTGTTGTTACGGAGCTTATTGTTAACACTGTTTGGGATGTTTGGTCAATCAAACATCGCAAACAGTGTTAACAGTATGTCGTTTGTGGATCTTTTTGCAGGATTATATTTGTTGGCCTCGACGCCTCCTTAATATTAAATTCATCCACATTAACAAATAAAGCATTAATTCCGACACGACATGCAATGGAATGGGATGTTGGCATGTCACCCGAAAACCTGTAAGTGCTCAATGCAAAACATGCGATATGAAAAGTAACTCTCAGTCTTACAATGTGACTCGCGGGTTGTGAGAAAATGAATCACTAGAAAAGCAAGCGACTGTCATTTGAGATTACGCTGTTCCGGACAATCGCACTGAAAACAAACGCAAAGGAAGTATCGTTTTACAATATGTTATCGGTGAGTCTAGCGTCTGCGCTGTATTATCAGTCGGTGGAAATCTTTGCTTTAAGAAAGAGGCGGCAATATTTTTGTATGACAAATCATTTTTCACTCTGCTAGCACCAGCATCGAGCACAAAATTCTACAGTACGCATTTTTCCTTGAAGTATTATTTTTTTTTCCAAAAATAAAATGGAAATAAAATCGGGTCATGGACACCTTAACCCCGACCCCTATGAACCGCAAGAAATTGTTGACCCGCTGACCCGTAACCCGTTTCCATTTGTGCGTCCCACTCTGTCATGCACACACACACACAGCACACTCCAAAGCTGACACCTCCGTCCCCCACTGCACACAACACATACACACTCGCTCGAATCTCTGTGTGGTCAGCAAGCCGCAAAGTGTTTTTACCAATTTAATACCTACAGATGGTAAAAAAACTGTGAGGACCTCTCCCCCTCTGATCACGCCCTGGGCTATGTCATGGAAGTAAGTAAAGCCAGAAAAGCAGTTAAACAGACCAGAAAATCGGGAAACACGACTTTTTTTTTCTTTCTTTATCATTGCGATAAAAAGAATGAGTCGACTTAGCCCTGCCTGGCCACAAGTTTGGGGAAAATTCGGCGCGTTGCTTTGTCTTCAAAGTACTATACAAAGCCCAGCCCGTGCGGAACTCTAGTTACAACTGTTTATCGTTGTATTTTTTGTAAAATCTATACCAGTCCTTGAAACCTCTATCTCTACTGAAATATAATGCTCTTGCAGTGACTGTAAACTACAGAGGATTTTACCGCCGCAAAAAAACTTTATAAAATCCATTTTGTATAGATTGTAGAAATATTCTGTTCTAATTTAGGGCAGCGGTCTCGAAAGAAAGGAAAAAGATTCGCTGTGTTATCAATAGCAATTCGTAAATTTTGCCAAAATAAATCGAAATTTCACAAAAAAATAAAAAAAATAAAATAAAATAAAAAATTTCGTATATATTCACAAAAACTGAAGACACAAAAAAAAATGTTTTTCAAAGTTTACTTTACTTAGTTTACTGTTTTTCAAATTTTACTTACTGGTAGGCTAAGTACCAAAATACTTAGTTAAAAGCTAACAACATTGTAGTAGTCTCTATATTCTCTTCCTTTAGCCTTTACCTTCTGTCAGTAATAACGATGTTTTACATACTGAAATATCTCTCAGCATCCACGCTGTTAACAGATTTATGGAGGTTTTGAATAGCTGCCTTTGCATAGTTTAAAAATGGCAGAACTTTTGTTGCTTTTAAAATCTGTATGTCATCAACAGGAGTCTCTTGGTCGACCACTGTAAGTAGCTGTCTGTGAAAATGATTGTATCCATCGATGAGCTCATCCCGTGGTATGTCTTTAAAAAATGGTATTTTAGAGAAGCTTTCCAATAATAAATTTGTGTTTAAAGATGATGTGGGTGTGGTCCCGGCTACAGATGGACAGAATACTCTGCCAATATGCCGGTTGTCTTCATTTGTTGCGTTGGATGTCATGTGGACAGTCAATTTGCCCTTCTAGACGAACATTACAAAATTTGCACATCACGATATTTGTATCGCTTAGATACAATCCCTCGTGGTCGAACTTTTTCACGCTATCAATTAATTCCTTCTTAGGGCGGCCCATATTGATAAACTTCTATCAAACAGATCGCGAGTGTTGACGTTTGTAGTCTACTAGCGAAATGCAAAACCAAGCATGTGCTCATTCGTATTCTTTCAAGGCCAGCCAGCCAGCCAGTGCGACTGAGCGGCGCTGGCTGACTCGCCGAGAGGGAAAGAAGCGTGGCCTGGGGTTTCCCGGGTAACGAACGCTGAGTAGGACACGCACGGCGCAAGTGTTGAGCGAAATTACGTCCTATTTTTGCTTTAAAAAACGTTAATTATCGGGATGTCGCGTAAAAGTATTTAAAATTAAATTTTCGTATTTATTCACTTATATTGGCAAATTTCGCATTTATTCGCATCTATTTCTTAAATACGAAAATTACGTATCCATAGTTTTCAAGTACACCGTGCTGAACTTCTTTCCGTAGAGTTTCGTTTACCATTAAAGAAAAAAGATCGTAACGGAACCGTTGTCCAATAACCACAAGCAGTATTTTTTATTGTTGTTGTTGTTGCAAGACGACTTATATGTTGCCTAGCTCACCAGTTGGTTCGCGCTTCTGTATCTCCACCTTATTCCTATATACTAATCGACAATAAGAAGTTTGCAGCAATAAATCTCTGGTATAAATATACATATGTGTGACGCAACAAATCATTATTACGCGACCATCGCTTCCGATCGCCATGCACCATAGCCAAGACAGTGAAATCATTCCCTACGTCAAGCCATTACAGCACCCAGTCCTTTCTATTCGCTTCGGTTCCCCGTGCTCGTCTTGACAGAGCATCCACGCTCCTTGATTCGCCAGTGCAGTTTTCACGTCCTTGAGGAAGCGGTCATCCCCTTAGGCAACCAGAGTGGTCGAGTTCTTCGGGTATGGCTATTCCATTTAATCACTTCATAATACAACATTAAAAAAATATCAGGTTGCTGTAATAAAAACCGTACAGTGGGCTTAACAAAGACCGGGAGCAACTCAGTTGGCTATAAGCAGTCGCCCGTCCCTAACTTTAGGATACTGGTTCCTGGGAAGGGAGAGAGTCATTGCCGTAAGACAAGTTCGCCATACATGCTGCACTCGATATTTGAACTCTGACTCATGTCGGGCGAGTTATTATAAACTTACGCTTCGTACCACTCGACCATCGGGACGGCTGAAGTAATACATTTGTATGATACACTGCCTGGCCACAAAAAAAGTCGCGGTGTGAATGGAAACCTGCAAATACCTAGGAGGGCATGACTGGTGATGCATTTCAAATATTTGCAGAATGCTGCGGCCAATACAACCTTTAAATGGAACGGGATGATCGTGCAACGTACCAATTCTAAGCTATCATGGCGGAAGACGATATACACGGTCGCGGAAAAGATGTGACAGAGTTCACAAATGGCCAAATAATTGGCCTGTGGCAAGGGCAGAAGACCAGTATGGATATTGCTGAAATCACTGGCACCGGATTACGAACTGTCCAACGCATTATTAAATCGTGGAATCATGGCGGTGAAGCATCAACTTCGCGGAAAATGTGAGGTTGGAAAACAGTCCTGAATAATCGTGACCGAAGACCATTAAAACTCTTAGTGAAATCGCATTGCAAAAAAAGCGACACGAAAACTCACAACCATGTTCGATAGTGGAAGCAAGACCATTTCCACTCGCATGGTGAGGCGGCAACTTAAAGAACTGGGATTAAACATATGTGTTGCAAAAAGGAAACCACTGGTTAGTGAGAGTAATTGGGAAAAAAAAAAGACTCCAATTCGCCACGGAACATAAAGATTGGATTGCTGAGCAATGGGGGAAAGTCATATGGTCTGATGAGTCGAGGTATATATACTCTGTTCCAACATGATGGACGCATCAGGGTTCGAAGGGAACCGCATGAAGTATTGGACCCTTCCTGTTCTGTACCCACTGTACAGGCCTCAGGAGGAAGTGTTATGATCTGGGGTTGCATCTTTTTTTTCGGCTGGTCTAGGTGCAGCAACACTATGCAGCAATAAAATAGAGTCACCTGAGTATCTCAGCATACTGAATGACCACCTTATTCCATCAATGGAATTTTTCTTCCCTGAAGGCAATGGCTTATTCCAGGATGACAATGCCACGATTCATTGCCCTAAAATTGTAAAAGATCGGTACGAGGCATCATTCGTACTCTTGAATTGGCCACCACAAAGTCCTGACCTCAACCCCGTTGAGGGTCTGTGTGATATACTGGAGAGGAATCTAAGGAGCAATTCCACTCTTCCGTCATCAACCAAGGATCTTGGCGAAATGTTACTGCAAAGCTAGCCACATATCAGTGGGGAGACAGTGCATAGATACGTGGCACGCCAGATGCGTGCTGTAATTCGTGCTAAAGGTGGTCCCACGAAGTATTGACATGCACGACTTTTAATTTGGCCAGGAAGTGTATATTGTAATACCATCGTATTTGCTTTCCCGTAGAGGAAGCCGTGCAGATGATATTGATCAACGATCACACGATTTATTTGTATTCAATAACGGTAGTGAGCAAGTGGAAAAGAAATGCTTCAGCTATTTGGTATTTCTGTATGTTAATATGTTAACGCATTTGAACATAAAACATGACTACAAATGGTTAGACAGGAATTTTTTTGACCTAACTTCTTTTATCAGGTATGCGTAAAATGGAACCATTTAAACACCTGCTTTCATATGTGTATTCGATTTCTTGCCCCGTAGCAAAATCGCACAGATTCATTGTTCTTTCGATGTGGAGACAGATATGCTATTGTTACAGGGCTTGGAGCTGAATTCTCTCACAGCACCCTGTGTGGAGGATTCGTTTGTGCTTCCTTTTCCGTAAGTTCGTTATCGGTGGTTTAATCCGTAATTATTCCAACTGGAGCAGATAAAAACAATACAAACCGTAGAAAAGTGAATCGACTGAAGCTAAATTTTGCAGTGAGGAAAACGTTTATTCAGATCATACGGGGAATGTCACCAAGCTTCTGTCCTTTTCGTGCTTTCATTCTTTCCGTTCTCCCTCAGTATTCTACACCGCCGAAAATCCTTCTCTCTCTTTCCGGCCACTCAAAACTATTCCTTCCTCCGTCCCTTTCGACCCGAAGCATACTGCACTCCTGCGAAAACTATCTTGCTTCGTCGACCCCTGCCACCGCGTTCCCTCCGGCTACACCCTAAGATGTCTCTTCTCCGAAAATCGCAAGATTCCCTAATTGCCATCTGCTGCGTCGCGTGGGAAAGGAAATACTCTATTTGCCTTTCGTCCAAATGGCGGGAATTGAAAGGAAATGATTCCAATTCAGTATCACAAAAATGGCTACAGAATCTCGCTTCTGATAAATATGGAAGCCCCGGTTACACTATGTATGGAAGTTAGAATAGCAATGCAATTTGCCAGCCATCTAGAAATATTATTAAAATCATTCATCTTCTATTTACATATTTCAAAATATTCGGAGCAGTGCATTATATCAAACAGGTACGGAATGACAGGTTTTTCCTCGTATAGTAATACAGATATGAAGGAGCAAAAGCAATTATGAATGATATTGGTAACGTGTCTTCCCGTATCAATGAACAGTAATGTGCATGCTCGTAAAACAATGCTGTCACCATTTACAGAGAGAACATGTTTCATTTATATCAACCACTTTTGTTCGAAATTTATTTAGCTCACGCATAAAATATGAAGATAGTTTAAATTTTCCTTCTGTAAAAGTTGAAGTTTAAATATTAGAAGAAGTTTAATAAGCGATTTTTCTGTTTCGCATTGACGATGGACAAAGCAAAGCTATGAGCGTAAAGAAATTGGTTTGAGATTCCCTGCGAAAAAAATTAAAGAATAACTAAAAATTATAAAGTGCTAAAATTTTAACTTTTTCAATCCCGGAGAGATCAGAAAAAATGCTTTTCTGTGAAACAGCAGCTTTGAAAAAAGTGTCGTAATTTCATCAAGATCGCCTCGCATGGCTATGGATTTCTAAATTTCTCAGGAAATTCAAAAGATACAAATTTAATGGGTTTTCGGGAAATTTCAAGCAAAAACTAAAACTTTCCTTCAGGAAAAAGCCGAAAGCAATAACATGAACGCGATTGTTTTACATCGAATGAAAATGTTTCATAGTAAAAGAAAAGATTCAAGTCCAATTCATCAGAAGGATATAATATTGATTAAATAGTAGCTGTTTTTGTAATAATATCGATATTAATGTTTTTGGAACATGATGACGAGCGAAAGGTTGTTTCGAGATACGCAATTGTCTTAACATTTTATCTAACTGGTACTTAATAATTAATATTTGAATAACGAAGCATGATACCAAGTTTAAATTTTCCAGTGAAGTGGTAGTACTTCATTAAAAAAAATACTGTGTATATATATGTAGATTACGGGTAACTATTAAACGTCTGTTCAAATTATGCAAAGCTTTATCCCGAAGAGTTAATGTGCTCCTGTTTTTCAAGAATTTTCCCAAATAAATGATCCGATGGCCCAATTAACCGGAATCTACTACATTGAAATCATATCTCTTGATAGAATTCACTAATAGAATGAATCATATCGCCTGAGGGAGAAGTCTCTGATAGAAGGACCAGCGGGAAGTTTCCTTTTGTTAGACCTCCCGTCGCGTGGCACACCCTCAAGGTCTCTCACACATTGCACCCCATTAGTGCACAGAAATACTGAAAAAACATGAGAATTTTTCCGTGAAAAAGTGTCTCCCAGCTTTTATTCAGGTAGGGTTTGCCACGTGCACAGGGTGTGTACAGGATTAGTAGTCAGAGATAAGTGAATCCTATATGTGAGAATTTCTCTCATCACAGACGATTATTATGGAGAACATACAAAAGCAATGCAACTTTCCTCGTCCTGTTAATCCGGATGGTAGACCGTAAGTTTAAACAACTTACGTTTCGTGTGCCAAAAAAGATATCTCATGTCAACAGATCGACGGATCAACAGACATAGTAAATCGTAGCGATCGTCCTTAAAAAAAGGGGTGGGGGCACACACCCCCTTTTTTTAAGGTATGCTAAAAATACAGAAGTAATCAAAAGGGAAGAAGGATTGTTCTCTTTCTTATAATCCGGGCTTCTGCTATTTACACCTATAGATTACGTAACATCCTGTACATATATATGTGATTCAGAGGTGTGACGTACTACAAAGGTGAAAACATGTAACAAGGCGACAGATCTGCAGCGAGACATTCTGTCCGCGTAGCTCAGTTGGGAGAGCGACTTACTCCGGAGTGAGGGGGGACATGGATTCCATGTCCGTCGCGGACAAACTTGTGTTTTCACAGAGGATATATGGTGCAAACGAAGAAACGGGTCAGTGGGTTAATGATAAGTTATATAAAACTGAATGGATAAATTATTGTACACACCCACCTAATAACTGTTGCTCCACCTTTCCCCCTCACAACAGGAGCCAGACGTCTTGGTAAAGACTCAATGAGGTGTTGAAAAGATGGAAGTGGTGTTGCCATCCACAAAGCGAGGATCGCCTACCGTAGGACATGCACAGTTGCCGGCGGGGATTGGAGGGCCCGAACTGATCTTTCCAATGATTCGTCCCACAAATTTTCAATGGAGTTGAGGCCTGGCGATCAAAGGGATGTCATTCGAGTGTGGTAAACTCACTTAAATGCTCCTGGGGCCAGTTGAACACAGGCGCGACGCTATGGATACGCTGGGCATTGCTTCAGTGCACTCAACTTTTATTTGTGTATGAGTGTGAGCCACCCTTTAGTCCCCCTAAATATTTAAGTAGTTAAAAGATATGGCGGGTGGAACCATCTAAGACTTTAGGGAACTTGGATAAATGTATGTGAATTTCTCGAATTCACTGAAATTTCGTTTTGTAAAATGAATTCTTTGCTAAATTTAGTGTATGCGCTTATGGGAAAGAAATGAATTTCTAAGAGAGTTGTAGAAACACACAATTTTTGCAACTGTAGTTTTAAACGATGAGTGAAAGAGAGAGATTCTCTTCATCAGGCTACAAAAAAAAAAAAAAAAATTCATAAGCAGCCTTATAAAAGTAAAAAAAAAATGACCTAAGTAAGCTAAAATTGCGAAGAAATAGAAACTTGCCATAGAATTCGTATCTATGGTTTCCATAGTACCTACATACATTGAGTAAATACTACGTACAGTATTCACTTGGAAACTTTTTTTACTAGGGATAACATTATCGCCGTCGGGTAAAATGCACACGAACGGAATTTTTTTGCCAAAATTTCTGCCAAACACTCCAAAATTTGAGCCCTCTCTCATTATGCTAGCCCCCCTAATAGCCCACCCAATTCTGAGCCGCTGGCGTCGTCACTTATTGGTCACCTCTCAACTTTAACAGAACAATGCGATGTAGTATTGTTCTCTGAAAAGATGGCATCATGGTGCTGAAAGAGAATCATTGTGAACATTTGCATATGGTAGGCTAGAACGTTCACATAACTTGCGCTGGCGACAGAGGTCTCAAACGGTGCGAGGAGCCACAAGGAAGTTCATGTAAACGCCTCCCGAACTGTTACACTACCTGCGCTTGCATGTATGGCATCCCTTTGACAAGCTGAGTCGATCACTTCATGTAGTATACGCCACACAGGCACCCTCCCGTCCGCGTGATAGAGTTGAAATCGTGATTCATCTGACAAGATGACATGTTTCCAGTCGTTTGCACTCCAATTGCGATTGTCCTTAGCATATTGCATCGTAATCTTTCGACACTTTACAATTAGGAGGGGACACGGCATGGGCATCGACTGCCATCGCGTATTTTTCTATGGTACCACGGATAGTCATTGTGCATATGCTTGTGGACGCGTCCTCGTTAAATTCCATCGTTATCATAGTCGTGCGATTCCTTGTAACGATGCGGGACATCCTGCTCTCAACTCTAGAGTCAATTGCATGTTTACGGCTACATTTCTCCCGTTGGTTGAAAGTTTTGCCCACACGGGACGAACTGACGTGGGAATCGCAACAGTTGAGTACCTGCGGGAACTCAAGAACCGACCTTCCTCGCAGCTGCTATCTGGCCATGGCTAAACACATTTACATCCCTGCCTTTACCCGTGATTACTTTTTCGTGATTGATTTCCAGTGCACTTGCACATGTTTGAAGAAGTTTTAGGAAGAGAGTGTCTGATCCCAGTCTAAAACTGCCCTGAGGAATTGGAAGCTACGATATTTGAGTAAGTGGACTCATTAGGAAAGATAAACACGGGAATTAAGAGATGAAGGAGAGAACTGACCTTTGAAGCAAACCGCGACACCAGTACCTGGGGAAGGGGGAGAGGGCACGGGACGGGGGAACAACCGCCACAGGTAGACCACCCCCAGTATAACACAACCCCCCAGCCGCCGACGCCTTCGGGGAGGAGTAAAACTCACGAAACCCACATCCGGATGCCGGAGCAGCAATCAGTACTCACCGTCTCATGCCAACCTGAAAAAGAAAGGGGTGGGGGTGTCTAACACCCACCTAATGTTCACCCACTTACGCTCCATCCGATTCAGTCCATCTGATTCCAGGCCGCCAACCCAGGAAACAGTGCGCAACAATGCTGCCCTTCCACATGTCCCGGTCAGGAAGGGACAACGATCGCCGCCTTAGTTCTTGGATATCTAAGGAATTCGCTGGGATTGTAGTCAACCGCACTCCTAACAAGTCCATCAGGGTGGACTGCCGCTTTCTTGAAGAAATTCCTGGCAAGTCTGATGGAGAACTCATGTACCTTTTCAACTCCAAGTCTGTTCCGAAGAGAGTCCAGATGGGAGACCCAGTGATTATACGAAGTGCTTGGAACTGCACCCTCTCGATTCTCTCTTGCTGACTCCTACTAACACTTACCCAGATGGGTGTGGCGTAGATTAGCACTGGCCTGACAACCGTTTTATACAGCAGTACTTTGTGCCGTGTTGTAAGGAAGCTTCTCTGGTGGTGTAATGGAGCTAGCTGCTCAAGACATTGTCTAGCTTTAGTCGTGTGGTAATAGGTTTTCGCTACCCACGAAAGTCGACAATCTATTTGGAGTCCCAGGTACTTAGTGGAAGTAACCCAGGAGATTGTCTCCCGAAACATGACAAGTTTCGATACTACTTGGAGAGATCCATGAAACAATATATATATATATATATATATATATTGTTAATACAATATATATATATAAGAAGCACTAAAAGAAGGGTGCACAGAAGTCGGGGTGTAAGTAGTGGAAGTGTGTTGTGCTGCCGGACCTGTGCGTGGGGGAAGCTTCCTGATGCCTCGTCGCAGAATACGGCAATCATTCCAGCACGTTTCGGAGTTCGACAGAGGACGAATAGTGGCTTATCGCGACAGCGGTTTATCGTACCGAGACATCGGCGCCCGTGTGGGACGACATCGAGCCACATTGAGGCGAGTATGGTTTCGGTGGGTGCAGGAGGGACGGACGGACCGACGTGAGCGGTTGCCGCACACGCGGCACACCACCGAACGAGAGGACCGGCATGTTGTGCGGCGGGCATTGACGGCTCGCACCGCCACATCACGAACGTTAGCGCAGGAATTAGGGTGTGTTGCGCAACAACCTGTGTCAGCACGTACCGTTCGACGTCGTCTGCAGGAGCGGGCACTTGTCGCGCGGCGCCCATTGCTCCGATTACCATTGACGTTACACCACCGGCGAGTGCGGTGGCAGTGGGCCGTTGAACGCCGCACCTGGACTACAGAATGGCACAACACTGTCTTCTCCGACGAATCCCGCTTCTGCCTGCAACACCACGATTGTCGGATCCGCGTTTGGCGGCACCGCGGCGAGAGACTGTATGACGCCTGCATTATACAGCGCCATACCGGTCCGTCGCCTGGCGTTATGGTTTGGGGCGCAACTGGATATGACACCCGTACCCCTCTGGTATGCATCGCCAGTACACTCAACAGCCACCGCTACATCTCCGATGTTTAGGAGCCTGTAGTCCTTCCTCACCTGCAGAACCTGCCAGCGGCCACGTTTCAACAGGACAATGCACGCCCGCACGTGGCACGCATTGTGCAACAATTCTTCACGGCCCACCAGGGTTCACTGCTGCCGTGGCCCGTCTGTTCTCCCGATATGTCGCTCATCGAACACGTCTGGTCTCTGATCGGCAACCGAGTGTTCCGGCGAGCACCACCCGTGGCTACGCCTGATGAACTGCGGCAACGTGTACAAGCAGCCTGGACCGACATACCCCGAGCCCACATCCAAAGCCTCTTTCGTTCGATGCCGCGGTGTGTAGCGGCCGCTATTGCCACCCATGGGGGCCACACGAACTATTGATGTCTGCGTGTTCCGCAAGTCGCACGGGCCTGTAAGCTCAATCGTTTCATCTTTGTATCTGTTGTTATGTGTCCAGTAAATCTGGCTTTGCTATCTCGTGTCTTTCTTGGTGTTGCATTTTGGGTGGCCAGCAGTGTATATATCAGTGGTTAGTGTTTCAGACTGTCGATGCTGGGTCCCCAGGTTCAAGCCTGGGCTGATCTTTCAGAGATGGTGTGATCTACTAACAATCGCTGAATATCCGCCGTGTATCGGACGAGCACGTAAAGTGACGGCCCCCAGGCTGGACCCACTGGTTAAATGGGTATCCTTTCCTATGTCTACCCTGAAATTCTCTCACCCGTCTATGTGCAATATCGTACTTGTACGGTGGCGCCATCTACTGTACTCTAATCTCACTACAAACTGTTCTGTCAAAGTCGCTAGACTTGCTCTCGTTCCTTCCGTTTCTGTGTCCTGCCCAAAAGGCGATCTCGCTGTAGGTGGCTGGGACCTAAACTCTGCTCCCTGTGGACGGAAGTCCTACATGAAAATGACAAATTCTGCATCTGTCGTGGAGAGATCCATAAAACAGCGGACTGCTCATAGACCGACTGATCTTGATCTGCCAGTTAGTGTGAAAGGTTTCCAGCTGAGAGAGAAAGTTCTGGAGGAGCTTCACTGTTCTGCTTTTGTTCAGAGACTTGATGACAACAGCTGTATCATCTGCATACATCAAGTCCTGCCCATATTTGGGAAGGTTTCCAATGCCTGGAGCTCTCTTTATTGGCAATGCAAGCTTCAGCGTGTCACGTGAGTCGACGCGATACTTCTGTTTTGCGTGTTGTTATCAGGCTGTACATGTATACCTAATAATTCGTCCAAATTAGTGTAGTCTGTTTCTTTTTGTTTTTAATGCTACGCACAAGTAACAGCAGTTTGATGGAAATATTCATGTAGTGTTTTCCAAAAAACTTTACCGATTAAGGTTGTTAAAATTGTTAAGTTGGTCACGTCACTGAGAATGACAAGAGACAGAAAGCGAGAGAGAGAGATGTCAGAAAGTTGAAAGCCCTTCATTTTTGTGTCAAAAAATAATAAAATTCACATTCAACTTACCACGTTTCTTAGACCGCACTATCTGAAGACCGTTTTTTTTTTTTTTTTTCAGTCTCAATATTTACCTTTCTTGTCTTGCAAGCTGTCCTCCATTTTCGCTAACTGGCAATGCCCATTATGTTGTGTATTTTTGACGTTAGATGTTATCACGTGCCCGTAAATTGAAATTCTTGTTACAGCTGCTTTTATACTCTTTACAGATAGGCGTTCAGCGGTTCTTAATCTCTGTGTGCCTTTCTCCTCGCATGTTTGTTTTTCTGCCATTGGGCCGCGTGCCTTTCACCCTCTATGATATCAGTGATTAAGACTACTAAGTCGTTTGTAGCCGCTTAAGAAAAAGAAACAAGAAAGGACATAAATTGTCATTAATAACGACCGCTTCTGAAACAATTGCGCCATATCGGAACATTAGATGTCGAAGTCACGTCTTCATTTCCTGATTAGTGGCGATAGGAAATGGAAATTATAGTTTTCGAAGCCATCTGGCATAGAGGGGGGGGGGAATTACTCAAGGGAGAAATAGTTTCTGGAAAGGAAATTGCATGAGTGCTGTCTCAAGGTTGTCGATAAGTGGTCTTGTGCCTATTTTTTTTTCTACTTTTCTAATCTTTATTACGTGACATTACATGAAATTAAGTTATTAGGCAAAATTTATTTTCAGCAAGTCTCCAAATCAAATGCCGTATGTTAGTTTAGACATATTTGCGAGATTTCCTGTGGCGGTTTTGATGAGATTTCGTGACATTTTATATAAACTGGCTAAGAAGCTGTACTTTCGCGTAATGATATTCGGTATGGCATTTGCTTTTGATGCACTCTCTTGGTAGTCCAGACTATGAGAGATCTGAAAAACTTTCACGACGACTTTCCTCATTCATTATGCACACTGAAGAGCAATTGAATTAGAGACAGCTGGCGTTATGCAAATGTGGCGCTGTGGGCGGCCCTGTAAACGGAAACGACATGACGTATGAAGCGATCCGACAATATAAGAAGTGATGCGACGGGAATCAGTAAGAGTCGGACACAGTATGAGTAAGACGAAGGATCTAAGCGCATTTGATCATGGGCAAATTGTCAGGGCCCGACGAATGGGTCACTCTATCTCGGAAGTCGTGCAGGCACTGGGATTTTCTCGAGTCACTGTGTCACAGGAACACCGTCAGTACATCGAATCCGGTAAAACCATCCTTGCAAGGGCCAACTGCCGTGGACCACAGCGTGTAGATGAGCGGGGTCATCGTCGGCTAGCTCGCATTGTAACAGCGGATAGACGGGCCATAGTGCAAGAAATCACTCGGCAATTTAACGCTGGTGCACAAAAACGTGTAAGCAGCCACACCATCCAGAACCATCTCCACGCTATGGGGTACATAAGCCATCGTCCCATGAGGGTACCGCTGCTGACCGCACATCACAGGGTGCAAAAATTAGCACGGGCGCGTGAACATCGCCACTGGACCCTAGACATGGGGAAAAATGTTGCCTGGACTGATGAGTCGAGATTCACCCGTATTAACAAATGAGGCATTAATTCTGATAGGACATGCAATGGAACGGGATGTTAGCACGTCAAATGAAAATCTCTGAATGTTAAATGTAAAAGGTGCTATGTGAAAAGTAACTCAGTCTTACAATGTGACACTCGGGAGTGTGAGGGAGTGAATCACCAGAGAAGCAGGCGACAGGCGTTTGGCTGTATCTTGCTTCGGACAATCGCACTGAAAACAAACGCAAAGGAAGTATCGTTTTACGTTATGGTATAAAAACGCGAAGTATCGTTTACGTTTGTTTTTTGAAAGGGACGGCAGTATTTCTCTATGACAAATCATTTTTCACTCCGCTTGCACCATCATCGGACACAAAATTCCACAGTACGCATTTTTCTTTGAAATATTTATTTTTTCTTTTCAAAAATAAAACAAATAAAACCGGGATGAAATCAGGTCGAGAACGCCTTGACCAACAAAAAATTGTTTCACCAACAAAAAATTGCCGACCTGCTGACCCGTGACCCTTTTGACCAACAAAAAACTTTTTGTTTGACCAACAAATTTTTTTTTGTTTAACCAACAAAAAATTGCCGACCTGCTGACCCGTAACCCGTTTTCATCTCTGTTTTCAAAGCAGATGACGGTTACTGTAAAATTATTTTCTTAGTTCGATCATCCTTTGTTTCGAATTAAAAGAAATTGGGAAGAAAAAAGGTGGGATTAATTTTATCTTCCTAAATCTTTTAAATCGAAACAAAGAATATGTGAAGTAGATTAACACATTTCACGGTCACCGTTACTTATTTCGAAACAGAAATTTTAAATTAAATTGTGCGAATGAATGGCTAACGTAACATCATAATCGCCTGCTCGGGGGGGGGGGGGGCGGCAGGACCTGAATTTATGTTGAGGATGAGGCTAGTGTATTTGTCCCACTGACCTGATTTTGACCCTTCTTCGAGTCCTAAGTCAGGGAGGGTTTTCTCTCCATGGACCTAAACGCTCGTGAAGGTCTTTAAATCCCCTTCCCAAACGAATAAATCTGTAACTGGAAGACCTGGGTTCGATTCTCGGTGGCAGCCGATGAGAATTTTTCCGTGACTCACTTATAAACGTGGAAAGAGCGATGACTTCTATTTGATGTTCCTGGTCCACGTCAACTGTGTATTTATCATTCATTCGCCTTCTAATTATTTGTTCAGTTGCTGCTGTTCATCTTTGGTGAATCCCCAGCATTGTGCGGGGCTCCAAATGAAGCAACCTGCCATGTGGTTTAGTAGTTTGTCGTTAGTGAGTCTGGAGAATTTCGAGGCCGCTGTGGTGATCCGGCGCGTAACTGGAAGATCCTGGGTTCGATTCCCGGTGGCGGCCGATGTGAATTTTTTCGTGACTCACTTATAAACGTGGAAAGAGCGATGACTTCTATTTGATGTTCCTGGTCCACGTCAACTGTGTATTTAGCATTCATTCACCTTCTAGCTAATTGTTCAGTTGCTGCTGTTCATCTTTGGTGAGTATCCAGCATTGTGGGCGGCTCCAAAGAAGCAACCTGCCATGTGGTTTAGTAGTTTGTCGTTAGTGAGTCTGGAGAATTTCGAGGCCGCTGTGGTGATCCGGCGCGTAACTGGAAGATCCTGGGTTCGATTCCCGGTGGTTGCCGATGTGAATTTTTTCGTGACTCACTTATAAACGTAGAAAGAGCGATGACTTCTATTTGATGTTGTTGAATAAACCTGTCTATCTTATAAATAATCATTGCTGCCTTGGAATTATGGGTCGTTGTGTAACATCCTGCTCATAAATTTCGGCCTTTTTTTTTTATAATATGACTTATTTTTTATAGATATGCATTCACCGGATCCCTGTTATCTTTTTCGCAAGACTTTTAATATATGCCACACGTGTCGACAGGACTGTTTCTCCGCGTTGCTATATCTACTATGCATGTGCTCTCACTTTGTAACATTAATATTTTTCTAGTTGGGTAGCAAATTTTTTTTATTCAAGTCTGAACTTAATGCTTAATCGATATGCTACCTACTTAGCTTTCGTGCTTGAATAAAAGGTAAACATGCATACATTCCTATTTTCTTCAAATATATATACTCATGGGCACAAATTGCAGCACCAATTGCGGATGAACTTTGCTACGTAATGTTAGTGCCATTAATACTGTCTGTATCATTATATAAGCACACCGGACAAAAAAAACTGTCAGAACTTACCTAATAACGGGTGACGGCGCGTCTTTCCTTGATAGCAGCCTGAATCCGGTGTGGTAGAGACTCCACGAGGTTGTGGATGTATTGAACATCGATTTGCAACCACTCGTTCCTCTGTTGGTCCCGAAGTTCCGCAAAGTGTGTGGGTGTCTATTCTGGCGGTTCACATTATGTTCTAAATGATCTCACAGATTTTCAGTAGGGTTTAAATCTTGGGATTTCGCGGGCCAGCCGAGGTGAGACAGTGTTGCTGATTGTTCCTCGTGCCACTCCGACACAGTTTTAGCCCTGGGCACACCGCAATTGTCGTCTTGGAAGACAGGAGTGGCAATCGGATGCTACTCCTGGAAATGTAGGGCACAGGGCAACACTTCATTATTCAGAATGCGTAGGTACGCAGGCTGGTTCAAATTCATCGTCACTGCAACGAGAGGGCCCATTTCGTGGCACGAAAAACATCCCCAAAACATCACATAACCCCCTCCATCTTGAACAACACCTTCAACACAATCAGGATAAGAGGTTTTATTGGGCCTGCACTTGTCGCCTCCCATCATTGGAGTACAAACAACAAGTTAGTAAAATCCGGCATTGCATTGATTGTGATACGCTTTCCAACATACCAGAAATCATTACTCAAGTTATGAGGATAATGGCTGTGGAATAAATCTTGCACCTGTGCCCTGACCTTTGACCCTATTTCGATGATATTAAACAGTACTGGTTCAGTATATCTTCGGAACAACATGATAAAGTTTTGTCGCAATCGAAGCATTTTTACGTAAGTTATGGCGCGTAAGGGCGATGGAATGGATCCCGCTCCTATGTTTTGACCTTTGATCCCATTTCGTCCATTTTCAATGAGATTCGTCCTCAGGTTGTCCCCTACCACATACTAAAATTTCATCGAAATCGAGTCATTTTTACGCGAGTTATCGTGCGGACAGCCATACAGAGGGACGGGCAAAGCTGGAGCATATCCGCTTCTTCAACCTACGGTTTGTAAGCGTAAACAAGTTAGTAAAATCATGCAATGCATTGATTA
The DNA here is from genome assembly GCA_039090855.1 of Macrothele yani. Taxonomy (NCBI): domain Eukaryota; kingdom Metazoa; phylum Arthropoda; class Arachnida; order Araneae; family Macrothelidae; genus Macrothele; species Macrothele yani. The sequence continues at coordinate 86,793,378 of CM076993.1, read as the reverse complement.
TGATACGCTTCCCAACATACCAGAAATCATTACTCAAGTTATGAGGATAATATTTGTAGAATAAATCTCGCTCCTCTTACCCGACCTTTGACCCCATTTCGATGATATAAAAGTAATGCGCGATACACACACACAGCGCGGGACGTAATGAGGCAGATGGTCGCGAGAGTGTGACGTCATAAAACTTTTAATAGGATCCACAGATAACACGTGACGTAATAAGGCAGATGGCGTGACCGCGCGCGCCAACATCTCAATCGCAAGTCGATCGCGAGAGTGTGACGTCATAAGATTTCTAAGAATGGGAAACATTAATAGGACGACGCCATAATACTAAAAACGTTTTAACTCGGGGTGGTTATTTAACCCACTAAATGAATTTTTCCAAAGTTGAGATCAAGCTAAATCGATTTTTAGTACCAGAAAACGGTAGATTAACCACTTTCATCAAAATCCTTAGAGCCGTTTTCAAAATAAAATTCACATTTATACAAGAATTCCTCCTTTAATAAGATGTTATGGAATGCATCCCGCTCCTATGTCCTGACCTTTGACCCCACTTCACCCATTTTCAACAGGGTTCCTCCGCAGGTGGTCCCCTACCACATACTAAAATTTCATTGAAATCGAACCGTATTTACGCAAGTTATGACACATAAGGACAATGGAATGCATGCCGCTCCTATGTCCTGACCTTTGACCCCACTTCACCCATTTTCAACAGGGTTCGTCCCCAGGTGGTCCCCTACCACATACTAAACTTTCATTGAAATCGAACCATATTTACGCAAGTTATGACGCATAAGGCAGCGTAATGGATCCCGCTCCTATGTCGTAAACTTTGACCCCATTTCGTCCATTTTCAATAGAGTTCGTCCCCAGGTTGTCCCCTACCACATGCTAAAATTTCATCGAAATCGAACCATTTTTACGCGAGTTATCGAGCGGACAGACGGACGGACAAAGCTGGAGCATATACGCTTCTTCAACCTACGGTTGGAAAGCGTAAAAGGAGACTCATCAGATCAAAATACTCGTTTCACGTTATCAATGCCTCTGAGCTCATTGATAACGTGCGACTTTGTGACCTGCTGTTGAAAGATGCCTTTTCCATGGTACTCTGCCCCAGATGTCCATCGCATGCAGTTTTCGTCGGAATTTCCTTTCGGAAATTGGGTGGAGTGGACTTTCATCGATTGTTTGGAGCAATTGTTGACTAGTTTGAAACCGATTTGCCGTTACTAGGCGTGAAACCTGGCGGCGGTTCCTGTTGGTGAGAAGCCTTTTCCGGCCACAGTTACGTCGCCGATTTTCAGTTGACTGCGAACTACACTACTGTTTGTAGACCCACTAGACAGTACCGTTCGACACACCAACAAATTGCGCGACTTCATTCACTTTGTGTCCGTGGGCACGGCCAAACACGACGGCCCCTTTTTGCCACTCAGTAACGTCTGTCTTACGACCGATACTGCAGACTAAATTCAACACACACGTTGCTCTACACTACAGCACGATACAGAAATGATCCTGTAGAACACGTCAGTGCTATTTATCTCCCAACAATGCTATCACGGCGCCCTCTGTGCAACCGGTAACTTTCTACTGTCATTTCTGTCAGGGGTGACACATTTTTTATCCGGTGTGCTTATATCTCATACAAATAACAGCGTCGTGATGGCAATTGCAGGAGTGATATTGGTGTCGCAGTCACCTGTATGTAACACTCCTATTTACAAAAAACCCTTTATATTGCTATAACAGCAGTTGATGTTTAGTGCTAGTGCATTGTGAGTGCACCAACACTACGTTGGAGACGAAGATGTCACTCAGATGGCCATAGGAACCAATATGGGTTGCACTTGCTTTTCCTTAGAAACATAGCGATGCCATTTCAGCCCCTGGAAAGTACTGCAAAAATATTCATGATAACACTCATTCTGATTGCTAGTTTTTCTTTCAGTTGAACGTTTGGAGGTATGTATGTGGCAGAAACAATAGGGAAAACATTGAGAATATATAGTAGAAAGTAATATTTAACTTTTCATGGTATGTTGGAGCACAGAGTGCATACATACATATTATTAAGCTGCTCTCTGAGATTCAGAGGTTAGTTCTTCAAAGAAAGCTCACCTGCGAGATTAAAGTTTAAAACTGATGGTGCTGATGTTATCAAACGTCTCCATTTACAGCGATCTCTGCACACCACCCGACCTTCACTGACATCCATCACACGTCTCACAGAAGCACTTTTGTACTTGATACCCTCTATCATTTTCTCATGCAGACGTTACAGAATCTGGTTCTCCCAGGATTTCCTCGGCCTTCATCCACCTTTCTTTCCTGCCACATGGGATTGATAAATTCTTTTAGTAAGCACCTCACCACTCATTCTTTTAACACGTCAAGATATTTGTCTCCATCTCACGAACATTTTTCTTTTGATGTGCAACATATCTTCGTTTCTCACATGATCAGTACGTGTCTTGTCACAAACCCATGTAAGTAACGCATATCTACAGTACATAAACGACTTCTATGTCTCTTTTGAAGTACCACTGCCGTACGTCACAATAGGAACAGTTACACTTTCATATACAGCTGTTCGGGACCTTTTTCGATTACTCATCAGTCTTGTGTAATCCTCCTAAGACAGCTTCGTGGTAGGTTGCACTAAAAAGTGGTGCTACACCGGCTGCACCACCTTCTGAGAAAAATGATGCAGCATAGTGTGGTGCAAAGTTGCACTATGTTGTTGGATTTTGTTTGAACCACACAGTGGTGCAGCTGGTGTAGAACCACTTTTTGGTGCGACCTACCACAAAATTTTTAACAGTGTATGGCTTCCAAAGGTGAATTCACTCGCCCACTAATTTCGTCATCTATTATGTTTTCTCTGTTAAATGTGTTTCCAAAATATACGAATTCATTCACCTGGTGTACCTGTGTACCATTTAAACTGATCTAGCATTCAATACTAACTGTTCCACGCTCAAAAAACCATAACTTTGGATTTTCCCTTCTTTATACTCAGTTTGAATTTCACGCAAACTTCGTACATCCGGCACATCTATGTGAACCGTGGGGCATGGCTCTCTTTCGGTCCAATGACGTCCTTGTGCCAACAAACTTCAACCAGCATACTCTACAACTCACATTTGCTCTCCGCCAACAGGACCACGTCATCGGCATGCAGCAGTCGGCACACAGAGAGACATTAACCAGTATTGTGTATCACACATACATCCATAAATATTAGGTGTGCAACTTAATTCTCGGCCCCTAACCGCTAGCGATCATAGAACGTCCGCAAATGCAAAAAGCTGTGTGCGATAATGGCTGATTGCAGCGCCATCCAACAGCTTTCCAGGCAACCGTAACCGCTCACAGCTGTAGTGACAGAAGGGACGAAAATTGACGGCGAAAGCAATGTCGTTCGAGAAGCAACATTTGAGGCACTGCGCGTTTCAAGCTGAAAAAAGTGCCGCGGAAGGCCAGCAAAGATCTGTGCTGCTTTGTGCGAGGCTGCTGCGTCATATAGTACGTATAAGAAGTTGTTCCAGCCGTTTAAGCAGGAACATTTACGATCTCTGTGATGCAGAACGTCCGGGACAGCCACAGAAAGTTGACGTTGAGGAACTGGAACAACTGTTAGACGCGGACCCCTGTCGCACACAGTCAGAGCTCGCCCAGGAACTCGGAGTAAAGGTAAGCCATTGCAAAGCGCCCGCACAAGCTTGAACGGATTCACAAGGAGAGCCGTTAGGTGCCCCACCAACTCACAGCTGTGAACAAGTCTAGGCGCTACGATGTTGCTGTGTTCTTGCTCTCCAGATTCAAGAAAAAGATTTCCTCCACAAGATTTTGACCTGTGATGAGAAGTGGATCCTCTACGATAATCCTAAAATCGTGGGTTTATCCAGGTCAGCCTACCACCAGTACCGCCAAACCGAATATCCATGCCAGGAAGTTGTTGTTGTGCATATGGTGGGATCAGCGCGGTGTCGTACACTACGAGTTGCTCAAACCTGGTGAAATGGATAATGCTGAACTCATTCGTGTGAGTGACACAATGGAGGCGAAAATTGTGTGGTCCTGTTGCTTCATTATAACGCGCGTCTTCACACTGCAAATACGACCTTAAACACTATCACCAATCTGGGATTGGTAGATTTTGTCCCACCCTGGCGTATTCTCCAGACTTTGCCCCGTCGGATTATCTCCTCTCTCGCTCCCTGCAACATCACCTGAGTGATATACGCACTTCACTTCTGTCGAGGAGGTCCACACAAGAATTGATGACTTTTTCAACTCGAAACAGCCCTCTTTTTTTCCGCAGTGGCATATTCGGCAGCTCCCTGACCGATGGCTCAAATGTATCCAACACGACGGGGATTATTTCCCTGATTAGGTGCGTATTCGATTTGCTATAATTTGCTATCAACGTGTCGTGCCTGTGGACGAGAAATTAAGTTGCACACCTAATATATTAAATAGCCATTGTGACATTAAACAATGTTGTCTGAATCTTGCACCAACAGAAAACGATTTTGGTAAAACGCCATCCATTCGTACACACGTGCTCTAATGCCAGCATAAGTAATATTTACACTTTTAAGCAGATTTCCATTTTTGAGTCTTGAACAACACAGAAGTACTTCAGTGCGGGGATGAACCCACAGCCGACGGTTCTAGTTGGTATTATAGAATCCGTGCGTATGGTACGCAATGGGATGAAAGGCAAACATTTTTTTTTTTTTTTTTTTTTTTTTTTTGGTTGAAAGTTTAACGACAACCGTGAGCAAGTCACCCATCCCTAATTTAGGGCTACTGGTTCCAGGGAAGGGTGGCAACTAGTGCTGTAAGAACTAATCCGCGCCCTTCACGGACGAAAGGTCATAAGACAGCGCTGATACCACTGTGCTACCGGGGCGGTAAAACATGGAAGTATATCAGTGTGTGTGTGTGGGGGGGGGGGTGATCCCACAGCCTATGGTTCCACTTGGTCATTATTGAGTCCGTACGTACGGTGGTATGCAAAAGAATGAAAGGTCAAAGAAAATTAAAAATGCATCATCGTCTTCAGCAGCAGTATACTGTTAGACAATGATCTCCCGAAGTTTTTTCCAGAGCTTTGCCTTGAAGGGGATTTTTTCCTTCTTGATAACCGATTAAGGAATTGCGAAATTTCATGATTCGTGGAAAACAAGTGGGAAAAATACGCAAGGCTCAAAAATCAACAAAAAAATTTCCTCATTGTCCCAACTTGCTGACAATTATTTTGTGTAATTTAATTTTTCTCTCTCTTTTATATAATCTCCATCTGTTGTGAGTCTGTTAAATGTATTTGTCGTGTGTATGGTAAAAACGGTTAGATAATAGAAAGGTTATATACAGGGTGTTCGTAAACTGTTTTGACAAAGGAAGAGGGGTGATAGTACCCATCAAGACGAACAATATTTACAATGGAACCTAGGGTCGCATTCCACTCTGAGTGTCAGATAGGAGTAACTTTGAAATACGTCCAACAAGCACAAGTCGTTACCACAGACGTCATTTCTTTCGTGCCGGAGAAGTAACACATCGCCAGAACATCCCCGTCAAGCATTTACCGTATCGAAATTGCCAGAGAAAAGACGCAGCATCGACAATTGCAGCTGATTGACTTGTCAAGGTGCAGTAGACACTTCCTGAATGCCACATATCTCGCGCGATGGATTGGACGTGGTGGACCTGTGGCATGGCCTCCATGTTAACCGGACTTAAACCCACTGGACTTCTTCTTCTGGGGGCACATGAAATCATTGGTGTACGAGACGCCTGTGGACTCCGTGGAAGATCTCGTCGCGAGAATCGTTGTTGCAGCGGACAGGATAAACACGACACCAGGAGTCTTCGAGAGGGGTGCGCCAATCTTTCATTCGCCGGTGTGAATTGTGCAACGGCACCCGTGTCCGCCACTTTGAGCATCTACTTTGAGTCTGTCCCTGATCTCCATAAATGGGATAATGCAACTTATGATGTCGTTAATTGTCTTTCTTTGCACTGTTGAAAGTTCAACTTGGACATCTAGCTTTACTCTTTTCTGACACTCAATCTGGAATGCGACCCTAGGTTCCATTGTAAATATTCTTCGTCTTGATAGGTACTATAACCCCTCTTCTTTTGTCAAAACAGTTTACGAATGCCCTGTATACAGTGGACATTTGCACGTGGTGTTTATGAATAATTCTGTTTCCTCCCTCATAAAAAGTAAATTCCGGGTGTGATCTAAAACAAATATGACCTTTATAGCGCCTTTGTTTTTAGCGTAATATGTTCATACTTTGATGTCAAACGGAAATTCTTCTTTGGTCGAGTTATTAGTAATTGGAGGATAGAATTATGAAAAAAAAAGGAATCAAATATAGGAACCTTGGTTTATTGTTAACTATTTAAATGATTTCACCTTAAAAAAAAACAAAAGAAAGTCTGAAGTTACTAAATTGGATTTTTTGTGCGAAAGAACGTTTTTATTGCTACTTTTATAGGTTACCATCCTCCTTGTCTAGTGTGACTGCTTATTTTAATGAATTTTTATGACTAGGAATTGCCCTTCATGAGATACATTTAAGCGAATCCTCAGTCGAATCTCTTAAACAGCGGCAGCTTCGCATGCGTTTCCACAATTCTGAACGTCCCCGAGGTTCCTTGAATCTCTTATTGTCATCGACACCTGTGCCGTCCCACCGCCATGACAGTTTACCGACCGCGACCTTTCGACTTTTGACAACATGATTATAACTTCTTGAAACATTTGGCAGTAATAATATTCAGGCATTTTCCGACTCCTGCCTCTGGCAAAGACGATTTCCAGCAGTAGCCTGTGCGTTGTTCCCTACAAGACAGCTTTTCTGTGCTCTCTGCTAAAACTCGGGCATATTAATAGCTGGTTATCAGGATGTGTGTGACGGTTCTCATTTTGTTGGATAGTAGGCTTCTCCAAGAATTTCCCCGAGAAATTAACCCGGAAATTGATCCTTGCGTGTCTTTTGACATGCATAACTTAGTCAGGAAATGATGTGCTTATAAGTTTAACAGTAGACCGGCTTCTCCTCCACCAAGTGGCTACGCCAGCCGCTCAGAACTGAGTCGATTATTAGGGGGCTAAGCCTGATGGGGGGCATAAACTTTGAGGTGCTACTAGGCAGAAATTTTGGCAAAAAAATTCCATTCAAGGGGATTTTACCAGACGCTGATAATGTTGTCCCTAGTTACAAAAAAAAAGGTTTTAGGTGCATACTGAGCGTAGTATTTACTTATCGTAGACTATGCAGTATGGGAACTATGAATACGAATCTCAATGGCAAGTTCCTGTTTATTTGCAAATTTAGCTTACTTATGTAGTTTCTTTATATCTTTTTTTTTTTTCTGTCGAAGACTGTTTATGAATTTTAGTTTGTAACTTGACAACGAATCTCTCTCTCTCTCTCTCTCTCTCTCTCTCTCTCTCTCTCTCTCTCATCTTTTAAGCTAAAATGATACAAAGGACATGTTTCTACCACTTCCTTAGAAATTCTCTCAGAGGACTTCCATTTTCCAGAAGTACAAGGAGTAAATTTAACAAAAAATTCATTTTATATAACAAAATTGCTGTCAATTTAAAAAATTCAAATGCGATGATCCATGTTTCCTGAAATCTTAGACGGTTGCACCAGACATATGTTCTAACATTTTTAATCTACTGCTGGCCACCCAAAATGCAACACCCAGAAGAAAGCTTCTGATTGGACTGAAATTCGCAGCATGCGTCGCCCGCGAGAGGACGTGCAAACGATTAGCATTGCAGGGCATATGCAAATCATGTGCGCCCGGCACGCCACCGAGAAGCACTATAAGAAGGGTACACAGAAGGCGGGGTGTAAGTAGTGGAAGTGTGTTATGATGCCGGACCTGTGCGTGGGAAGCTTCCTGATACCTCGTCGCAGAATACGGCAGTCATTCCAGCACGTTTCGGAGTTCGACAGAGGACGAATAGTGGCTTATCGCGACAGCGGTTTATCGTACCGAGACATCGGCGCCCGTGTGGAACGACATCCAGCCACAGTGAGGCGAGTATGGATTTGGTGGGTGCAGGAGGGACGGACGGACCGACGTGAGCGATTGCCGCAGCCGCGGCACACCACCAAACGAGAGGACCGGCATGTTGAGCGGCGGGGATTGACGGCTCGCACCGCCACATCAGGAACGTTAGCGCAGGAAATAGGGTGTGTTGCGCAACAACCTGTGTCAGCACGTACCGTTCGACGTCGTCTGCAGAAGCGGAGACTTGTCGCAGGGCGCCCATTGCTCCGATTACCATTGATATTACACCACCGGCGAGTGCGGTGGCAGTGGGCCGTTGAACGCCGCACCTGGACTACGGAATGGCACGCCATTGTCTTCCCCGACGAATCCCGCTTCTGCCTGCAACACCACGACGGTCTGATCCGTGTGTGGCGGCACCGCGGCGAGAGACTGTATGACGCCTGCATTATGTATTGCCATACCGGTCCGTCGCCTGGCGTTATGGTTTGGGGCGCAATTGGATATGACACCCGCACCCATCTGGTACGCATCGCCGGTACACTGAACAGCCACCGCTACATCTCCGACGTTTTGGAGCCTGTAGTCCTCCCTTACCTGGAGTACCTGCCAGCGGCCACGTTTCAACAGGACAATGCGCGCCCGTACGTGGCACGCATCGTGCAACAATTCTTCATGGCCCACCAGGTGTCACTGCTGCCGTCGCCCGCCTGTTCTCCCGATATGTCGCTCATCGAACAAGTCTGATCGCTGATCGGCAACCGAGTGTTCCGGCGAGCACCACCCGTGGCTACGCCTGATGAACTGTGCCAACGCGTGGAAGCAGCCTGGACCGACATACCCCGAGCCTACATCCAAAGCCTCTTTCGTTCGATGCCGCGGTGTGTAGCGGCCGTTATTGCCAGCCATGGGGACCACACGAACTATTGATGTCTGCGTGTTCCGCAAGTCGCACGGGCCTGTAAGCTCAATCGTTTCATCTTTGTATCTGTTGTTATGTGTCCAGTAAATCTGGCTTTGCTATCTCGTATCATTCTTGGTGTTGCATTTTAGGTGGACTTAAAAAACGTTGGGTGGGCCGAAGCCCTCCCGTAGCGTCGTGCCTGCTACAATTGCAGCCCGACCTCAAGTGCAACTTCAAATGTAAAGAGATTCGTTTCAAATGCTAGAATCCATCGCCAAATGTTTGTAACACCTAGCAGCGATCTACGCGTCACAGGAATTCTATAATAATTTTCATAGTTGTACGGTGCAAAAAGAATTTTTTGAATCAGGCTTGAATGTGGATATATGGTGTTTTTTTAAAAAGCGTACCAAAGAGAGACAGTGTCACTAAAATTACAGTTGAGTTTCAATTTAACCAAGTACCATCGTTCCACTTTAAACCTTCGTTATGAAGAAAACTCGTTAAATCGAAATGAACTTAAATTGTAGAAACGTAATCAAATAAAATGAAAAGGACAGTAAAATGTAGTTGAAATTGGTCAGTAAATTGAACTTTGGTGTAGAAACTTGTTGTACATGAGTTTAAATCTTTTTTACACATATATTTGAATACATTGTCTGAATATGCAAATTAATGAAGAGAAGAAAACGAAAGCTAAAGCTCACTCCTCCTCTTCATTGTCCTAATAACATATGTACTTATTTTAAACTGTAAAAAATCCTGCTCTGCACAGATTTCCTATAAAAAGCGTTTTATTTACAAAAAGTTTTACATTTTTGCAAACATCGGAACAGTTCCTCTGTAACACTTTCTTGAAACTGTAATCCTCGTCGAATCGTATTGAATGCTTTTAGTATTTATTCGTGTGAAGGTTTTTTTTTTTGGTAGCTTTTTCATCATCTTCTTCATCATTCACTGTAATTTCTTCACTACGTTGTGTAACACTTTCCAAGATGTCATTCTCTATACGATATTCTACGATCACAACGTTTTCATTAACGTTGCGAAAATCAGAGAGCTCTGCACCTTCTGCAACACTTCCTTTCAGCTGCTGCCATTTTTTCTTCATTCTTTCAGGATCTAACCGGATTCAGATTTAATTTCTGCAGTATCAGTTTTGAATCCGGTTTTCAGAAAACAGTTGTCGACAGTAGACTCCCGTCGCCACAAAGAACCAAAAGTTTCAAGATAAGAAATTAAGGACGCTTTTCTCCCATTTGCGTGCTAAAAACACTTGTAAAGCGAAACTTTTGAAACAAAAGCGAAATGGTAATTTTAGTCGGAAAAAAAACTTCGTTATATAGAAATCGATTTTCGTAATATGGAGACTAATTTACAAGTAAATGCCGTCCAAAGTCAAGGCTCTGCGGAAAATTTCGTTAAATAGAAGATTTCGTTAAATGTAATTTTGTTATATAGAGACTCTAACGTACTTACTGTTTTTTTTTTTTTTTTTTCATGAGCTACGCTAAGAAATTTTGTTAAGTGAAAGTTTTGTTATATTGTGACTCCACTATACTTACTTTTTCTTTTTCTCGCGAGCCATACTGAGAAGTCGCATTAGAAAGCAATGGCTTAGCTTGACCAAAAAAATTGGGGGTAGGGGGGAGAAATAAGTGTAAACTGACGTTTCCCTTTTGATAAGGAGGGTATGAATAAATGAAAAGTCGTGTTTTCTTTCGGGGGCTGTGGGTAACGGAAAAATGTAAACGGATATTTTTGTTTTGGGGAGAGACAAAAGGTAAAACACCAGTTTCTCCGTAAATATCACGAAATTTGGATCTTTTAATTGCATAACAAACTTTTTTGTGTGTGTTACGTATTGCTCTTCAACCACTGCTGATAATGAACGATGACAAACAGTCCAACGTATTTTTGGCAAGGTGCTAAGTTTTCAAAAAGTAAAGTCTTCCCTTTTTATTGCAAATTCTTTTAAATATAACAAATTTTTTACTGATACATGAATAATGTTATATAATGACTTCTCTGCATTGACAGCATGTTTGCTGTGGTTTTGCTTCCTCACAAAAACGAGTCACAGCCAAATCTATAGGCACACACACTCTTGAGTGTCACCCCAGTGTGGAGAGATTAAGCGCTGACCACCTGGGGTCTCCCCAACTGACTGGTTTTGGTCACAGACAGTCGTCACTTGTGAGTGACCCTTATGCGGAACACATTTCATTTGCATATCCTTTAAAGGATAAAAATGCCTTTTTTCCATTAAAAAAAAAAATCAAGCTTTTTCTTTGATTTCTTTGATAAATGAAAAACGGATAGAAAAAAGCTCAAAACTGCAGTTCTGTCCCTCTCAAGGTCAAGAGTTTAGGCAGGCGTTAAAGAGCTTCACTCCTGCTTCACTCCACGCCACACTTCGTCCCGGGCATCAAACCTCCCACAGTTTCTCCCGTGACATTCAAAACTTGACACTCAAGAGTGTGCGTGCGTACCTGCATGTGGTGTGTGTGTGTGTGTGTGTGTGTGTGTGCGCGCGCGCGCGCGCTCTTGTGTGTTTATAAAGCTCTTGGTTTTTCCTCTTTAAACTCCGAGCCGTGGGTGGCCTAGGGGTCAGCGTTCGTGTCTGCCATGGAGCTATCCTCAGGTTCGATCCTGGGCAGGTACGAACGTTCGAACCACTAAATACCCGCCAAGCGTCGGATGGGCACGTTAAGCCGCCGGACCCCGGGTAATGGCCCCCTGGTAATAAATAAGGGCGTCTTCCTCCCCCTTTCTACTTCGCTTCCGTGTCACTTTCCTATCGGGCACTCTAGCCCACATCTCCTAGCTTCCTATTTCTAAGGGTTGTTTAAGACCTGGGGTCAGACACTCTCTTCCTAAAATCCTCTACATATGATCTGATCTGATCTCTTTAAACTCCATAGCGACTCCATTAAGCCTCGTACTCATATTTGCCGCCCCATAGTATGCTTGCTCTCGCACTTAAATTTTCTGAAGTTGGGGACATGTATTCCCCCCACCCCGACGCTACGCTTATATTAGAAAGAGGTCTAAGTTATCAGTGTAAAAATGAAATGGTTTGTTGTCGTGTGCTTAAGTTTACTGAACGTGTTAAATATGCCTACGTATATTATGCCCACTACTATAGTGAACGATTTGTGCGACAAAGGACTTTATGATACTCATTACAAAATGATTTGTACATTAATTTCTTTCTTTTCCCGTGACATATTTGATAAAATTGGACCCACATCCTTGCAACGAAAAGCAGCTACATAATAGGCAAATAGAAAAAACGAAGAAAAGAAAAAAGGAAGGTACGGGAGTCTGTTGCATAACATAAATTCATGTTTGTGTAAGGAAACTGTAGAATCCATTTTTTGTATAATTTTTTTATAATAATTGGATCTTCCTGTTTTGCGAGGTTTAATGTCTTAAATTTCGTCATGTGGTTTAAGTTTACATATTTCCTGTTTTGCCATTTTTTATTATTATTTTTTTTTGTCCGGTGATATTACTTGGTTGATGCCAGTTCTAAAAATGATGACATGAAGGGAAAAAAGGCGTCCAAGTACAAGAAGTGAAGTTTTTTTTCTTTTCTTTCTTCTTTTTTTTTTTTTTATGTATACCCTCTTCAATAAAATATAGTGGACAGATGTCTGGAGAGGTCTGCTGATGTGTACGAGAAAAAAAAAAAAAAGGGATATAAATCTTTGGGATGTGTGAAAATGAAAATGCATACATACGCAGAATGACGGTGACATTTTCCGATTCGGAAGAACTGATTGAATTTGCAAGAAATTCTAACTCGCTGGAACGTAGTATTTCGATTCTTTGTAAACAAGCAACATTCGTGGAAGCAGTACATAGGGCTGCTTCTGCATTATGTACTTGAACCACGTGATACTTTGAACTATAAAATTGAAAGTAAATTGGCCTCTAAACATTCCAAAACGATTGATCGATGTTGCTGATAAAAACGCTCATAGAGAAAGCAACTTGCCCTAGAAGCCTTCATTTTTTTCAATCAGTACAGAACAGCATTGTTTTCGTGTGGAAAATTACCAAAAGAACAGCGTGTCATGCAAGATTTTCCACAAGGAATGCGTCGTTAAAGTCCGCGTAAAACCTTGAAACGATTTCGAGAAATTAGTACAGGAACAATTTGCCGTGAAGTGGTAAGCCCCAACTTTTAATTGCCGGTCGTTTGGCCCACGCTGAGACTAGTGGTATGTAGCGCAATCTTTTCTTTTCTCCGGTGACAACACTTCCGGTCACATGTAAGAAGGCAGCGTCATTACTAGAAGTAACGTCGTGCAGTCAAATGAAAGTAGCGAAAGGCTACTGCCAACGCCCACTGTAACTGAAAGCCTAATTCGTCGTTTATGACGTCACCGTGCAGACCACATTCTCATTCCCCATGTTCATACGGAACAGCAAATGTTTGCATGTATTATTTGTTTGTGGTACTTCGTGTCACAAAAATAATTGACTTAACGATAAGAACGTAATTGGCTTGTCTAGTGACATAACTCAGCGCCCACTATAGTTGTACTATATCACGAAACCAGTTGGTTTTGCTACACAAAATACTACAAATAACAACTACATTTCAGCATCTGCTATTCTCCCTGTTCAGACTACACCAGAAACTTCGTATTCTCTTTAGCTGATGAGCACTGGAAACAAACATGCGGTCCACTTACGATGACGCCCTGGATAAGTTGTTAGGCTTTCAGTTACAGACGACCATTGCCGTTGAGAAAAAGTTTATTCGTCAACTTCTACGCGGTTCCCACCTATGACGTCACTTCCGGATAATGACGCTTGCTTCTTACTACGTGCGGGAACTTTTGCCACCACAAAAAACTTTGAGCGCGCCATATTCCTACGCATACTACTAGCACTTAATTGTTGCGCGATTGAAAGAAATCCGCGTCTCTTGTCCTAGTGTGTCGTTCGGTATGAATCTGTTCAAAGGGCAAATTTCGCAAATAAAGCAAATTTTGGTGCTATCACAACGGACCCCTTTAGACGCAACTGGGCGAATTAATTGCATATTGTACTGATTTGCACGTCTTCGTATGTCTTAGTTTGCACGTTCAACCTAGATGATGCGTGGTTTCATCCACCCTGCTGTGTAAATAGTATCTCACACACATTGCTGGTGACGCCCCCACGTTCACATGGCTATGTGCATGATATGCGTAGTCACAATTGAGAATCCTTAGACTGAGTTTTTAGAGATAAACACTGAATTCCAAACAGTATGTACAGATTGTATCACAGCGAGGTTAATTCCAAAATGCTGACGCAAAATACTGCTATTGCGAATGCGCGAGACTGCATCGTGATCTTAAAATTGAAAGGTCATCAGTCACCCGTTCCGGTTCTTCCCCGCTTGATTTTATTCTATTTTTTATGGGGGGTGGGGATCTCATGAATAGTGTTTTCAAGAGCACACCAGGATCACTTTGAACAGTAGAAAACGTTTAACACATATGAGGCCTGTCACTTTACATTTGCTGTCTGACAATATGTGCAGTCGATGATGATATGCACATGTAATTTGACGATGTGGAGACTGAGAGATTTCAAACATTTATAGCGATAATCGTTCGTACAATTCCCAAGTGTGTTTACCCATGTAAAATCCCTGTTTTGTAACTAACATGTTGAACATAGTACGGGTCACTGTGTATATCTGTGTCAGTCATAATACCGCTATTTCTAGATTATTTGAAAATTTCGTTTTAATTGGGATCCGGGTAAGCATACGTAAGATTGTTCCCAAGGTAGAATGTTTTTGGTTGGCAAAAATAGTATTTTTATAATGAAAGTACTTGAAGTAAAAATGGACGATGTATCCGTTGTTTCGGGTGTAATAGCGTTTTCTTTTTTTTTTTTTTTTTTTTAGTTTGACACGGCATTGAATTAAATTTTCTAAGTTACATTCCGCATTTTTGTTGATTTTTCTGTTTAGAATTCGTGGTGAATGTAGAAAATGGAGGAATACCATACACAGTGCGTCAAAGAATTTTTAAGACTGGCGCTAGATTTCAGCCTACGGTGGCACCACCAGTGTAATTGCGAATGCGTTATAAACTGTTGCCATCTGCTTGCTTTCTGCCAAAAGTACTGCGCAGTTGTTAAAGTAACTTAAACGAAACCGCCGTTCATTAGAGAAGTAAAATATTTTTCATGTCAAATTATTAAGATGGAACAAAGACAAAGGGCTGTTATTAAATTTAACGCAAGACTTGGTAAAAGTGCCTCGAAACGTACCAAATGATGAAACAAGTTTACGGTGAGTTTTGTTTAAGTAGATCAAATGTTTTCCTGTGGCACAAACGTTTTTTGGACGGAAGAGATACGCTAGAAGATGATAAGCATACCGGAAGACCAAGTTCATCTAGGACACCTGAGATTATTGGAAAAGTGCGTGATATCGGGGAAAACAATCGATGTGCGTCACTAAGAATGATGGAAGAGTCTTTAAACACCAACAAAGAAATGATTCGAACCATCCTGCATGAAGATTTAGGCAAAACAAAAGTCTGTGCTAAATTTGTTCCACACACGTTAACCAATGAACAAAAATTAAGGAGAAGTGCACATTGCAGAGACATCATTTCAGCCGCTGAAAATGATCCAAACTTCTTAAAATCGATTGTTACAGGTGATGAAACATAGTGTTTTCAATATGATCCTAAAACAAAGCGACAAAGTGCGGAATGGAAGTCAAAAAACTCAACACAAGCCAAAAAAAACAAGAGAAGTTCCATCGAAAATCAAAACAATGCTCATTACATTCTTCGATAGTAAAGAATTTGTTCCAAGTGGACAAACAATTACTGGTGAGTTTTATTTAGATGTTTTGAGGCGTTTGACGGGCAGAATTTGTCGCATTCGTCCAGAATATCGGATGAAAACAATTGGTGTTTGTTGCACGATAATGCACCCAGTCACACCTCACTTCTTGTTCGTTGATTTTTGGCGAAAAATAACGTTTGTGTGTTGAATCATTCACCGTATTCGCCTGATTTAGCACCCTGCGACTTTCCTTTATTCCCAAAACTTAAAATGACGTTAAAAGGGTGTTATTTTGATGATATTTCGACCATACAAACAGCTTCGACGCGTGCTTTGGAGGCAATTCCGCAAAGTGAACTGGAACAGGCATTCGAATCATTATTAAATCGCTGTAACAAGTGGATTGAAGCCGGAGAGACCTATTTTGAATAACAAACCAAAACAAATTATAATTTCTTGTTTCTATTTCATTTTACAGACCCAGTCTTAAAAATTCTTTGCCACACTGTGTGTATGAATTTCTTGATTTTCACGAGCCAACAAAATTCGAAAAACAGAGATTTTGGGATATTTTCTGCATCGCGAGTAGCAGCGGATTGCCGTCTTTTTGAAGGGTAGATCTATATTTACTTCTTTTATTACGTATCTCCTCTCCACTCTTCTGCACCTCCTATAGGGACTATCGTCATATGTCAGGCTGCGTGTCCCCTGGTTTGATAGACACGTCGTCCCGTCCGTCCACGTGATAAATTAAGTGCAGAACTTTATATTCGAATCGGCATTATTACGTCGTTCCTGTCTACATCCGACGAACTGGGAAGGGTTCAGTGTTTTCGGTCTGAGTAGCGGAGTGTGTATAGAAGTCGGATGAGGGAAGAAAGGGAGAAAAACCGCTCCATTTCGCAATCGTTATTGGCCGTAACTCCAGAAAGCGTTTTCCGCCACACAGAGAACTGACAGCTCTGACATTGACTAAGACGGAACAAGGGCATTATCAATTCACTTTTTCTCCATTCCCTTCATCCAACACATTGGACAATGAAAGCGATTTTCACAATCTCCGCCGTCGATCTTTTAAGGTCGACCGAAATCACGAATGATGGAAAATCCCTTGGAAATGATAGAGCTACCTCAGAAGAAGTTGTCGATCAGTCTTCGGGCGTTATGCGCTGCTCTTTCTTATAAATCATTACTGCTTCTGATATTGCCCTCTCAGGAATATTTTTAGCCTTAGTCCCAAAAGCGCAGTTCTCCCGAGCATATTGATAGGATAGCTCGATGCGAAACCTACACTTTATTTTTTGCTCCTAAGAAACCCTGGCGACATAATTCATGCTCAGTATAACGTTCTCTGTGTGAAAAGAGTGGTGAAATTTTTATAATAAATATTAAGTGTCTATACCAGTGTTGGAAACGGGTTAAAAATTTTAGATTCGGACCCGGATGTCATGTAATTGGACCCGACCCGGACACGGACGAATCTGATTTGAACTATGTATTTATACAGGGCGTTTAAAAAGTCTCTCCGCAGTATCTTTAGTTTATATGGAAATCAAAAAAATATACAGGGTGATTCATAAAGAAGTATACAGTTTCCAGATGCTGTAAAACAGTAACAGTTGAAGACACGGACCACAACTGCGAACCGTTAGGTAGATGTACTCATAAAGTTTGTGTCTCGCTACTGAGGGAAGTGGCGTAGGCGATAGCGCGCGTCACGTGGCTAGTCAGTCAAAATGGCAGCGTCTGCAGTGGAGAAGACGTTTTGTGATCTTGAATTGAAGAAAACGGAATCTGTGACTGTTGTGCAACGGCATTTTCTATCACGATTCAGGAAAGAATCTCCAACCAGAAAATCTATCTACGATTGGCATAAAAAATTTGAAACTATGCTGGCTGTTTGTGCAAACTTAAAAGTCCTGGACGACCGCGTGTATCGCCTTTGGGCGGAAATGGATTACCGGCTCGATGTGCGCCGTGTGACTTAGGGTGCACACATAGAACATCTGTGACTGTCTCTAAAAGAAACTTGAAATATTCCCCTACAATTATGTTACAGGTAACATAAAATATCTTACATTGTTCCTGTTTTATAGTGCGTTGAAACTGTATACGTCTTTATGAATCACCCTGTAATTTAAGAACTTGTAATTTACTCGCTTACTTACAGGGAATACTGAAACTGTCGTCCTTCATTTGCAGGACATGACACCTGTTTTACACATGTTTCCAAACACACCTGCGAGAGTCAAAAATCCTCCCACAGTAATGTTAAGTATGATCCACCTAATTTTGATGGAGCTACAGTCAAAAATTTTGAATAAAGCAACTTGTATGTTTAATTTCAATTTTTGCTGTATTCTTGATTGCATATCAAGCAAGCTTCAGAATATGTTTCACAGCAACACCAATTCTCATAAGTTTATGATGAGTTGAAAGTTTCCAAAATGTGGATGTTGTTTTGATCATTGCCCCTCAAAAGGAAGGGACACTTTTCCTTCTGAGGACTCTCTTCCTTCATATTGCATGACAAATGATTTTTTAGTTCGCTGGCACCACTATCGAGCCACAGTGCGCACTTTTCTCAATTTTTCTTTGCTTTTCAAAAATGTAACGGAAGTAAAACCGGGTCTAAATCGGGTAAGGAACACTTTGACCCGACCCGTTTGATCCGCTAGAAATTATCGACCCGTTGACCTGCAGACCCGTGATCCGTCCCCATCTCTGATCTACACACTCTTCAGTACCTACACTGCTGGCCACCAAAAATGCAACACCAAGATGGAAGCATCCGGTTGGCCTGAAATTCACAGCATGCGTCGCCCGCGAGAGGACATGCAAACGATTAGCATTGCATGGCATATGCAAATTATGTGCGCCCGGCACGCCACCGAGAAGCACTATAAGAAGGGTGCACAGAAGGCGGGGTGTAAGTAGTGGAAGTGTGTTGTGCTGGCGGATCTGTGCGTGGGAAGCTTCTTGATGACTCGTCGCAGAATACGGCAGTCATTCCAGAACGTTTCGGAGTTTGACAGAGGACGAAAAGTGGCTTATCGCGACAACGGTTTATCCTACCGAGACATCGGCGCCCGTGTGGGACGACATCCAACCGCAGTGAGGCGAGTATGAATTCGGTGGGTGCAGGAGGGGACGGACGGACCGACGTGAGTGATTGTTGCAGCAGCGGCACACCACCAAACGAGAGGACCGGCATGTTGTGCGATGGGCACTGACGGCTTGCACCGCCACATCACGAACGTTAGTGCAGGAATTAGGGTGTGTTGCGCAAGAACCTGTGTCATCACGTACCGTTCGACGTCTTCTGCAGGAGCGGGCACTTGTCGCACGGTCCCCATTGCTACGATTACCATTGACGTTATACCACCGGCGAGTGTTTCGGCAGTGGGACGTTGAACGCCCCACCTGCACTACGGAATGGCACGACATTGTCTTCTCCGACGAGTCCCGTTTCTGCCTGCAAGATCACGTTGGTCGGATCCGCGTGTGGCGGCACCGCGGCGAGAGACTGTACGACGCCTGCATTATGCATCGCCATACCGGTCCGTCGCCTGGCGTTATGGTTTGGGGCGCAATTGGGTATGACACCCGCACCCCTCTGGTACGCACCGCCGGTACACTCACCAAACCACCGCTACATCTCCGACGTTTTGGAGCCTGTAGTCCTCTCTTACCAGGACCTGCCAGCGGCCACGTTTCAACAAGACAATGCGCGCCCGCACGCGCGCGCTTCGTGCAGCAATTCTTCACGGCCCACCAGGTGTCACTGCTGCCGTGGCCTGCCTGTTCTCCCGATATGTCGCCCATCGAACACGTCTGGTCGCTGATCGACAACCGAGTGGTCCGGCAAGCACCACCCGGGGCTACGCCTGATGAACTGTGGCAACGTGTGGAAGCAGCCTGGACGAGCATACCCCAAGCCCACATCCAAAACCTCGTTCATTCGATGCCGCGGCGTGTAGCGGCCGTTATTGCCAGCCATGGGGGCCACACGAACTATTGATGCCTGCGTGTTCCGCAAGTCGCACGTGCCTGCAAGCTCAATCGTTCATCTTTGTATCTGTTGTTATGTATCCAGTAAATCTGGCTTTGCTATCTCGTGTCCTTCTTGGTGTTGCATTTTGGGTGGCCAGTAGTGTATAAGCACGCTGGCAGGTTAATCAAGTTCAAATCTTTTTTACAAATTCTTAGCACAGTAAAACATAGCAAAGTGGCCACCAATCGGAACCTGCCATATTTCTCCGCCATTAGGATTCTTAATCGTGAACGCTCCAGATTAGGGGACTAACTCAATGCTGGAAGAAAATGCAAATAAGAGAACCGAAGAAAGTACCTCAGATTTTAAAATCTGATTTTTGGAGGCCCATCCACTAATTTGCATTACACTCGGGAAAAACTTAGGGGGAAAAATCCCCCGAAATGGCAGGCCGGTAGCCAGGCAGAGAAGTTGGGTGGATGCCAAATGATTTAGGTTCGGCAAAAGATGAGACGTTTTATTACTATTCATATATATAAAAAAACGCAGGTCGGGCACCCCCTGGCTACTGGCCTATAAATTGGATCAGCGGCAACGGGGTTTCGAGCCCGCAATTGTCGCCTGCCTCACATCCGCTATTGGTGGTTGGTTATCTTTAGAAATGAAAGTGGTGCGTGCGTGCGTGCGTGTGCGTGTGTATGTGTGTGTGTGTGTGAGCGCGCACAACCGCAAGAACTCGTCGGGCACTTGTGTTAGAAACTTGAGGCCGGAAATTCTAAAAGAGGGGCTTTTCTGGGCACTATATTGGACCCTTGGCATCCATATTTTGTTAGAGGGCTTGGTGCTGACAGCGCCCTGTGTGAAGGGTTCGTTTGATACTTTGCTTCCACAGAGTTTTGTTTCCTGACCTTGACCCGTATTTTACTCGACTTGGGCAGATAAATAAAATATAAACAATATATCAATCAAAGTATTAGCTCGTTCTTGCAGTGAGGAAGGTCTTTATTCAGATGCTATGGGGAATGTCTCAAAGCATTGTCCTGATCTTCTTTCTTCTATTATCATCAACCAGGTGATCGCCCTTTTTCCTCCCGGCCAGTGTTCGCTTCGTACCTTCTCATTCTCCGTCGATTTTCAGCATTTTCCCAAATTCCCACTGACCTGCGAGATTTCACACCTCCTCTCTCCACTCCTTTCCACCGAATCCCCTGCAACCGAGTGCCACGTCGTCTTCCTGAGAACCCCCCCCTACCCCGCACGGGGATAACTGGTTTTCCAGTTATTTGGGGTGCGGCGCTCCCACGGCCCGCGCTGACCTTGTGACTGGTCAACATCTGATGTCATGCCACCGCTTGTTTTTGTTTCGGTGCTGTTGGTGTTTGCAGGGACGGCTGTTCATCCAGCTGTTGGTGTTTGCAGGGACGGCTGTTCATCCAGCTGTTGGGGAGTTGCGGCCCCACGATCCCTAGCTGGTCTTGTGTCTCGCTTTTTCGTTTTTATTTATTTTCTCCACTGGCTAGTTGCCCGTGTTGTGTTCTCTACCTAATCTCTACCACGTTATGTACTCACACCCCGGTCTTGTGGTTTTGTTACCCTCCACCACTAACTGATTTATATTAACCGCTCAGTTCGTAGGTTGCTGAGATTCCGTTTAGGTTCCCTGCCAGGATTTGTCTTCTTTGGATTTCTTTTTTTCCTTTTAGCTGGTTTGGGTGCTAGACCTACCTGCATGTTTGCCGCGTGCGGAGACCCGTGAGGCGGAAATGGGATGTCTGGCGGCTGAGGTCGCAGGAGACCGGTTAAGTGCCTCCTGTGTACCAACACTCCTCTTCGACCCCGGCTTCGCTGTAAACGGGAGGCTAGAGCCTAACCCACCTCTAGTCAGAAGTCTTGTACCAAGTTGTGTGCAGGGCTTTAGCGGCTTTTTGTCGTATTGCACGGCAGGGTAAGCCCGGGGGCTGTGGGATCATGCCAAAGGCGTTGGCATGACGGTACCCGGAGGCCGAAGTGTCCGCCGAGTGCGTGTGATCACAGCCAACGGACTATATTTGCAACTAAGCTCTAGAACTGTGTCTTGCGTCATGTGTTTGGCTTGCGGACCTCCAGTTCTCCCCTGTTGGGCTCGATTGTGGGCGGAGTACGTTGCAGATGAATTCTTTCTTACTCCCATGGGGAAACATAAACCCTCCTCAAAATTTAAAAAACAACAGGATATGGCGATTGATCAGGCGCCAAATTTGCCTCAACCACCTCCCAAACATACCACCCTGAAGAGAACTTTCGTTGAAAAACGACATCACCGCGACGTATCTTTAGATCCAGGTGTTGAGCCGTCAGCTCAGAAACGTCGCATTTCTCTTGCAGATTCGATACCTCACGCTACTTTTCTCGTCATTTCTTCTACTGACCAGATGTTGAAACTTTCCTCAAAGTCTCCTTTTTTCATCTCGATGGCACTTGCGGGTGTTGCTGGCTCTTTGAAGTCAGTAAAGAAGCTACGCTCTGGAGACCTGCTTGTGGAAACTTGCACTCTCTCTCAGAGCAAATCTCTTCTGCAGTTGACCAGACTTCAGGATATTCCAGTTCAAGTGACGGCACATCCGTATCTCAACACCTCCAAGGGAGTCATTTCTGAGCCCGACTTGTTGGTCTGCGATGAAGATGAACTTGTGGGTGAACTTGCTGATCAGGGTGTCATAGCTGCCAGACGCATGACTTTCAGGCGCGATGGCGCGCTGATCAAATCACGAAATGTTATTTTTACTTTTAACAGCCCGAAGGTGCCTACTGAAATAAAGGCTGGTTACTTGTTATGTGCAGTTCGTCCTTATATACCAAATCCTCTACGCTGTTTTAAGTGCCAGAGGTATGGACATTCCCAGCGGTCCTGTAACAGTGCTGCGAGGTGCGCCAATTGTGGATCCCGAGACCACGAAGGGACTGGATGCACTTCAGAGCCCTGCTGTGTAAACTGTGGTGACTCCCACGCTGCTTATGCCCGGTCCTGTTCGAAGTGGATCGACGAGAAGGCGATCCAGCGCCTCAAGACCCTGGAGGGCCTCTCGTACCCTGCTGCCAAGGCCAAGTTGGGTATTCCCAACAACCGTCAGCGTACTTTTGCCGCAGTTGTTCAGTCTCAGCCACAACCCGTGCAGCCCTTTGTTCCGCGCCCTGTAGCTCTCGCCGCACTTGCCAAGCGATCTACAGCTGAACAAGCGACACAGGTGGATTTCACCGAGCTCCAGCTTATTCGACCAGCTGAGTCTGCGCCTTCTATTTTGAAGACGACCGACTCTTCCAGTTCCCAGCAGAAGGCCTGCACGTGCTGGAGACACGGCCCTCAATCCGCAAAGTTGTGCAGTGTCCATCCACATGTCGCGGTCTACATGGCCGACTTTGCAACTGTCTCGGACTCAGCGAGGTCCCCACCCTCAACCAACATTATAGAGGAACATGGGGAGGAGGAGAGTGACAGTTCGTCCCCAACCTCACCCACCATTGCAGAGGAACATGGGGGGAGGAGAGTGACAGCTCAGCCCCTCCTTTTGACTCATCCTATGTGTAGTTGTGTTCGAATTCGTAATGTGTTTTATCATTCTCATTCCTCAGTTTTACTTAATCGGCTTGTTTCTCACCATTGTACCATGTTTTTCATACTGTTTGTTTCATTGTCTTTTTTGGCCCTCCCTTCGTACTCATGTTTCGGTTTTACTTGGTCAGCCAGATTTTGCGATTTTTACCACGTTTTTTTTTATTTCTGTCTGTTTGTCTTGTGTCTGGCGCTCTTTGGCCAACCATGGCCCTTGCGCCAATAAAATCTAACCAACCAACCAACCAACCAACCCCCCCCCCCTAAAAGTGTCCCCTGCAGAAAAGTGAAATCCACGCTCTCCAAGAAAGCGCGGACACTCCTTAAAAATACCTTCTCTCTGAAGACGCAAAGTTCCTTAATTGGCTCCGCTGTCCCCTTTACTGAATCCACCAAACCATAAATCTAACACACCCTCAAAGAGATGCATGAGAAAAAGAGTAATTTAACAACCGCAACTTGCTCATCAAAATGGCGGGAATTGGAGGAAAGTGATTACAATTCTCTGTCCTTAAAATGACTACTGAACTTCACTTCTGATAAATATGGATGCCCAGAGTACAGTACACTGTTAAAAATTTTGTGGTAGGTTTCTGAGAAAATATACGCCGTCGTGTTTTACAAGCAAAACCCAACAACGTGGTTCAACTTTCAGCTACGTTACGGTACAGGGTTGCTCGCATAGTTGCAACATGTTGTTTGGTTTATTTTGCACCACAGAGTGCTGTATCTTTTCTCAGAAAGTGGTGCAGCTGGAGTTGCATCACTAGCTGCAGGATATGATCCAATAACTTTCTGAAAACACTAAAAAGAAGTGGGATTAAAGACGAAGTTAATTTTCAATGCGTTTATAAGAATTGAAAATTTAGAGGTTCATGGGACAAATTTAAAAGTAACTCATGCCTACATTTACCTTGTACAGTAGATATCATGTGACGTACCGGCCAGCAGGACGCACACGACATAAAGGCAGATAGCAGTCAGAACGAACGTCCGCGTAGCTCAATTGGTAGAGTGACTTATTCCGGAATGAGGGGACCCGGGTTCGAGACCCGGCGTGGATAAAAATGACGGAGAAATTGACTTCGTTATAATCAATAAAGACCTTTAGAAATAAATTAAAACTTCGTTGGAGAGCATTGGGAAGAAAGGAGTACAACTTTAAAGATCAATTTACCATTATGTCTTAGAAAGAAAACTATTTAATGATTGCATGCTTGCAGTTCTTAGTTATGGACTAGAGAAAAACCTTAACTATTAGGTGTAAAAATAAGTTTTAAAGCGTGTTTTTTTTTTTTTGAGTGACGTATACCGCTAATTTACATATCCGACATTGTTGACCATAACTGGTCCAGTGTATAAAATGTGACAGAAGTTTGCCCAACAGTGAAACCGCTTGCACATCGGTAGGTGAAAGATCGCAAGCGATATACTGCATTTATTCGACACTGCATTCGTTACAAATTTCATCAAGGAAAAAGTGCTGCAAAAGCATGTGCATCGATCTGTTCTGTTCTGGGGGAGAATATAGTATCGAAAAGCACATGTGTGTTTTGGTTTAGACGGTTTAAAGCAGGTGTTTTTGATGTTAGCGATAGAGAACGTAGCGGCGCACCGTAGAAGGTTGCACATGAGGAACTGCAAGCATTGCTGGATGAAGATTCGTCTCAAACGCAAAAAGAAGTAGCTGAACAACTAGGGGTAACTCAACAAACCATTTCCAATCGTTTGCGCGCAATGGGAAAGATTCCGAAGGGAGGAAAATGGGTGCCACATGACCTGCGCCAGAGGAACAAGGATGAGCGTGTCATGAAGTGTTTGAATCTGTTCAATAAACAACACAGAAAGTCTTTCCTGTGGAACATCGGTACGGGTGATGAAAAGGGGGACATGGTACGACAATTCCGAAAGCAAAAAGAAAAAAAAACACTGGGTAGACCCCGATGATGCAACTTGCTGTTTCTTTCAAAAGCTCTTCACCCAAGTTTTACATGTCGATTGATTTCTTCATCAATCTGACCCTCGCTTCATATCTTCTGTCCAAGATAAATGTAAGAACTGGTTATCTCCTGCTTTTCCCCATCAATTGATAAATCTTCCTTCCTTGTAAAAGCATTGCACTTCAGTTTTGTCTTCTGAAAATTCATTTTTAATCTCATTTCTTTACCCTTCTCAGCAAGTTCCTGGATCTTATTCTGCAGGTCTGAAATATTATTTCAAAGTCTTCTGAAGAGTTCTTAAAAAATATTTGTTTTCGTTTCAAAAATAAAACGGAGTTAAAACCGGGTCAGGAACACTGACCGGACCCCATTTGACCAGCGGGGAATTGCCGACCCGGTTACCCAATGACCCGTTTCCATCTCTGGCCACCAGGCCTTTGAAAGAAGTGCCCTGGGGGCCCCAGACCCCGACTGCACTCTTGTGTGATCGTAAAGACTAGCTGATGACCATTAACCTGTTCCGTCCAATTGCGGACTCCACAGGGTTAAACAAACTCTCTCGATATTAAAAGTGACGGCGTTGCGAGTAATCCTGCCGGGATTCGACATTCCCTCATCCGGACAGAATCATCCGTAGATCCGCAGCTTGCTGCTACCCCCGTGGGCCGGCACTTCTCCGTCATGACCCGTGTGTGCGTATCATTCGGGCAGGGGTTAGAAAATGGCTCTGCCCATGTCTGGGAAAATCGATTGCTAGCGCGAATTGTTTGGGGCGTCCGCCCTTTATTCAAACAAAATACATGGACAAATATACACTGAGGAACTCATCTTTACGTGGGAGGTTAGTCCTTTGCTCAATGAGCCCTCTCACACTGAATAACATTGATAAATAAGTCTTGCATTTTTAATTTGAGACATCCGTTAGATAACTGTGTGCGCTGATTCATTGCCGATGTAACTTTGAAACAACGATTCCTTCAACCGTGGAGAGTGTTCCGTTTACGTTTGTAACTGTTTGTGCTTATGGTGAAGCCCGCTTGGCTCGAAACATTCCTACGGCCCTTCTTGCTGGCATGGATTCTAATGTGGAAGCTTTGTTCTCTGCTCAGTGTTGTAATGAGTTGCCATGCGAAAAATCTGATGTATAAGTTCTTGAGGAAGCCAGGAATCAAGACAGTCATGTGAACTTGCGTGACGTTCAAATTCTTGATGTTCCTTCGTCATGCCATTTAGTTCAACTGGGTGAGGGACCTTGATGCAAAAGTTAACTGAAAATATATTATTGTAGTGGTAAATTGAAATATAGTTTAGTTTAGGTGTTGCTATCAATGCTAAATAATCGCCGTTAACAATTGTTGGCCCTAGGTCTTATTTGAGCAAAAATTTCAGACAATATTTCGGTAACTCTTAACATTGAACATGTCTATTCGTTATTTTCTAAAAACCTCTCAGCTACTTGCTGAAATTTTGAAGTTACAATATCCAGTACAGTATAGAAGGATTTCTAGATTATCTAGATCATGTATTAAGTGTTTTGGAAGAGTCAGGTGCGGTCGAGAGTGTACTGCATTTCCTGTAGCAACTATTCCACCGCTTTTCACAATGGAGGGAAATACAGCGTTGATACTTCCATGCAAATTCAAGCGGTTGCGATTTGACAGGAAAGAACAGTTGAAGCCGTTGACATGACTGCTTGTCACAGGTGTCTGAACACACAGCTTGGTGGTCACGTGATGCTGTCACATCGACGCTGCTGCCGTTATTGTCCTGTCAGAACGACTTGTTTCTTTAGTTAGCTGTCATCACGCAATATGAGACCCACATAGCGTGCATATGCGTCAGCTAACACACCAACTGTTGCGGCATGCGCATTAATCACATGCCAATGACAAGTCAACATTGTTAAGGTTTTAAGTGTAACCGTTCCCTTGTATCTCTTTTTGTTTTTTCTTCTTCCGTTTGCACCTGAGGTGCCTAAATAGCTACAGGATGTATAGAGTGAACTGTTTCGTTGAAGACCATGCATCCATGGTAGAAAACATTAACAGCATTTAATTTTAAGTGAAACCGCAATTTATAATCTTTGTACGTTGCGTGAGCGAGGTTTTACTGTCGTGAGCTTAGAGATTTGATTCACCATGGCCAGTTAAGGCATCTCACATAGTTAAGCAGTCTGAAAATATACAAGTACTGTCGTGTTGTACCGGATAATAGTATGGTTTGTGATCAAGAATGATGTTTATGATTAGCAAACAAAGAATTTGTGTTGCAGAACATTACTTTGGTAAGAAAATTAGCATTGTTTATGTTGTGCCAAAAAGCGTTCCCAATCTAGATGGTGGCAAGGGAAAAGGTAATAAATAATTTACCCCCTTATCCGTAGGTTCTGAGGGACTGGTTCTATGCATGGCAGTGGCGTGGTCTTAAAAAACGACTTGCTCGAAGACAGAAAGTTCAGTTTGCGGCATTTCCTTCACAAAATATTCAGAAAACTATTCCGATAGGAGAGCATGCCTTTTGATAGCGTACAAAATGTTGCATAACTGCTCCATCTGTGTGATCAATATAATGAAATCTGGCAGAATAATCGGCTCGTCATGAGTTGTGACGTACAAATTGCAAAACTTCGTAATCAGTTTGGTTTATGATCTTTGTTCGAAGCAGCAGCTGAGTGTTGAACAAACTTTCTTTGACTATGAAGCATGATTTCATCTCTATAACTATACTAATTCTTTGAGACGGTTACACCTAAAATCTCTGCCTTATGTTTCCAATTATAAAACTTCTTTACATATTTTCTTCGCAATTAATGTATTCCCAAGGATGAAAATTTGCACATCGATAAAACTAAATTTAAAGTATAGCATGGGATACTTAATACTTGCTAAAACGTAACCATAACTAAGCAATCCAACATTTAACTAAAAAATCGCAAGTGCATGATTGCACGAGCGGATACTACGTGGCTAAGGAAATGTACCAATGACTACCATTTACAGTAGCAAAATACTGTTCATCACGTGTTTAACCAACAATATCAAGCAGAAGTCAATAGGTTCCTGGTAATATTAACTAAAAGCAAACTACAAACAGCATATTCAAAAGGACTTACCCCAACTTTGAAAAGTAGGCCTACATCCATTGTCGTCCGGCTTCCTCTGCTAGTGAATGTGTATCAGCAGTCGAAAAGACAATATCATAATCCTCTGCTAGTGAATGTGTATCAGCAGTCGAAAAGACAATATCATAATCCTCTGCTAGTGAAACAGCAGTCTTTTCGATTGCTGATACACGTTCACTAGCAGAGGAAGCCGGACGACAATGGATGTAGGCCTACTTTTCAAAGTTGGGGAAAGTCCTTTTGAATATGCGGTTTGTAGTTTGCTTTTAGTTAATATTTACTAGGAACCTGCTGACTTCTGCTTGATATTGTTGGTTAAACACGTGATGAACAGTATTTTGCTACTGTAAATGGCAGTTATTGATACAATCCAACATTTGTTTGCCTACTGACGTCATCAATGTACAGGTCGCGCCATCTATTAACAGGTCTGAACATTACTCAAAGAAAATTTTATTTTTAGTATGATTATGGTTATGTTTTAGCAAGCATTAAATATTCCATACAGTAACTTGAAGTTCGTTTTATCGATGTGCAAATCGTCATCCTTGGGAATACATCATTTGCGAAGAAAATATGTAAAGAAGTTTTACCATTGGAAAAATAAGACAGAGATTTTAGGTGGAACCACCTTAACTGGCTAAATCGAATTAACTCTGGGTAAGCAAAATAAGCTGTAATCAGCTCCGACGAGTATATTCGCTGTCTAAGAAATGGGTCGAACGCGGTTGGAATGAGTGGGCCTGCTCATCAGAAAGCGTTGTTTTCCTCTTAGCTTCGTTATTTATACTGCTCGTTTGGCAGGGGGATTAACAGTAATAATTTCTGACTGATTACCTGCTGATAAAGCTATAATAGTGTAGACGAACCTAAGGAAGGAGAGAGAAAATGTTGGAATCACATATGTTTCTATTCATTGGCATGATGCATGTGTTAGGGAGGTAACCCTTCCCAATCATGTCTTGGGTCATGCAACAGAAAATGGATGACTAGAAGCGAGCTCTTCACACCAGTTACAGGTTTACGGTCGGAACTGCTGAGATGAAATCTGGCCTCTGTGTGAAGATTTTTATTTTGGAGAGCTCAGAATACTTTGGGCACCGTTTCGCTTGGGTATATCGGTCGCTTAAGGAGTTAATAGCCGGAATGGCAGATTACAGAATTCAGAAAAGCTGTTGTCTCATCATGAAGGTCCACTGCATTTGATAAGAATCGGCTCTTAATGCACTAGTATTTTTGTAAGAGACTGTGATAGCAAAGTATTATCAAGGCATCTTTATATTATTCGACCTTTTGGAAGAGGTAACCGAGCGGAATGCGGGGTTTCATCAAGATGGAGGCACCTGCTACTCTGGGCTAACGACCATGGAATTGTTGCTATAATTTTGTTTTTGAGAACGGTCGATTCTGCAGAGCTCTTGTGATCCTTCCCTTCTCCTCTTTCCGTACATCTACTGGCTTACTTCTTTCACACTTATGTCCCCCCCCTTCTTTTTTCTGGTGTCATACGACTATGTTCCTCACATCGCACAGTAATTGAAGGCGAATATCACAGAGGTCATTGCAATTCAATTGAGGTGAGTGTGGGGAAAGGAAGTATGAAAACACATATTTGTTCGTGACGAAGATCGAAACGCCCCCCCTCACTCCGGAGTAAGTTGCTCTCCCAACTAAGCTACACGAATGGAATGTATCTCTGAAGATTTGTCGTCTTCACACGTGTTTTTCCTCCGTAGTACGTCACAGAAGTTCGTCAAGTAGCACAGGATATGGCGAAACAAGTAAATACATGCATAATAAAGAATGGGAAACACTTCTAGCGTTAATTACAAATTCCGTTTGGGTTCGTTTTATGACGTATTCTTCGTATTTCTCTGTTATTAAAATAAATGTTAGGAAGTAAACTTGGTGTTGTACTGCAATCCTCACCACCTATGTAAGTCCTGTTAGCAGGAATAGCTCTCAGTCGACACGTAATATTGGTTAATGTTTGCTTTACTTTTTATTTTGTTCGAATGAAAATGAAAAAGGCTGTTCAAAGTAGCAGTTTAAGGGATATAAATTTCCTTTTATCGCCCTCGATGAAATGATATAAAGGAGGTGCTTTCATTGAATCAATTATGAAGTTATTTAAAATTTAATTTAATGCATCTTTATATACATTGACAGACAATTAAAAAAATTCCTCAAGGCAAAATAAAATGTCTCCTTAACCTTAAAGATCAAATTTAAGTCAGGGCAAAATAAAAAATCTCCTCAACCTTACAGATAAAGTCAACCTTAAAAGACAAAATTTCAAGTCAGTTACGACATTTTCTGAAAATTATTTGCAGTGCGCAGTCCATATTGTTTACATCGGGTACTTCTATTGAGATGAAGTAAAAATGCACTTGCCGTAGCAGAAACGATTTACTTCCATGTTGAACTATGAACACCAAATATGAAATTATTTCTGATTTATTTATTTGTTTTGGTAAGCTTGTGATAAAACATTTAGCAGCAAAAATCACTTTTAAGCATTTCTATCGCAAATCCAGTCAAAAATTTTCTGCTGGTGTTTTTTTACGCTTTCCAACCGTAGGTTGAAGAAGCATATATAATCCAGCTTTGTCCATCTGCCTGTCTGTTCGCACGATAAAAATGTTTCGATTTCGATGAAATTTTAGTGTGTGGTAGGGGACAACCTGGGGACGAACCCTATTGAAAATGAGCGAAATGGGGGTCAAAGGTCAGGACATAGCAGCGGGATCCAT
Source organism: Macrothele yani (assembly GCA_039090855.1). Taxonomy (NCBI): domain Eukaryota; kingdom Metazoa; phylum Arthropoda; class Arachnida; order Araneae; family Macrothelidae; genus Macrothele; species Macrothele yani. The sequence continues at coordinate 86,762,200 of CM076993.1, read as the reverse complement.
AGCAGTGAAATCATGCTTCGATTGAGACGAAGTATTTGCAGTGCACAGTCCATACAGCACGTTCGGTAACGACTTTGGAAACAGTTCCGCCAAAAATGTTTTTTGTCAGCATTTGCGGGCAGTACGCATGCGTGAGCTTCGTTAGCCATTATTTTCGCATTATAACTTCCTTGAAAATTGCCCGCTTTAGATGGGATTTTTAATTATAAAACGGCTTATGTGTGGTAGCTCTTGATAATAGAAATAGGTAACACGGGCACAAAGAAATTTAATTTTGATGTATGTGAACCTCAAACGTTATACCATAGTTTAGTCCCCTCAAAACCAAGGCATTTTCCTATGATTTCTGGTATGTTGGGAACCGTATCATAATCAATGCATTGCATGATTTTATTAATTATTCTTTTTTTATGGTGGTTTGAGGTTCGGGCTCCCGATTTCTCAAAATAGCCTGGGCTCGAATCTTACGTAAGACATTGATGTTGCCTGACAAAACGACGCAAATGGGCACAGAAAATAATTTTGTGTACATCCCCTAGTTGTATAAATTACATTCCAATTCTTAAAGTGCTTTCGTTAATTAAGAATAGCCATAGCGTGAGATAAATTATTCACACAATTAAATATAAGTGGCCCAATAAGATCAAATATGGATAAAAAAAAATGAAGATGGCTATAGGACAAAGCAAGGCGTTCTAATAATAGCAATAACTATTAATATTATTGATATATGCCATCATCGTGAGTATCCAAGCTAGGAGGCGCTCTTTGGCTATGACGTATACTCTAATTTAACTTTCATTTCTAGTTGTTTTCTCTGTGTAAATGTTGAGTTCGTTCTCTTTTAGCGTTTTAACCTTAACGTTATTATATTTTCTCACTCACTGAATGCTATGTTGGCAGCAGTCTTGAGGTCAAGAGTGAATGACGTGTACATGTTTGACAAGCTAAGAACGAGATATAACTTATGGAGCTGGCAGACAAAGTGTGATGTATGTGACGTACCTGCCAGCAGGACGCACACGACATAAAGGCACATAGCAATTAGAATGAACGTCCGCGTAGCTCAATTGGTAGAGTGACTTATTCCGGAATGAGGGGATCCGGGTTCGAATCCTGGCGTGGACAGAAATGACGGAGAAATTTACTTCGTTATAATGGCGCCCGAACTATCCGGATGACTCGGCCGTTCAAAATCTCGCAATGGTGTGATGTTCTTTCCACACCGCGAGATAGGAAAAATCAGAGAATCCCTACTCCAGCACTTCGAAAAATAAAAATGTGTGATGTTGCATTCCACACACTAGATTGACTGGGAGTTCTCGAGTGCACGTTCTACAGCGGATGGCTGCCTGCAACGATTCATGGTCACGGCTGACCCGTGGGCCATGCCCCCGGCCCTCTTTCGGGGGGGGGGGGATGTGACGTACCTGCTAGTAGGACGCACACGACATAAAGGCAGATTGCAGTCAGAACAAACGTCCGCGTAGCTTAATTGGTAGAGTGACTTATTCCGGAATGAGGGGATCCGGGTTCGAATCCTGGCGTGGACAGAAATGACGGAGAAATTTACTTCGTTATATGTAGTATTCGTGGAAGCTGTCTTAAGCTGTAAGCGGTATTTTTCATGCAGATAGTGTCTGTCGATCTGTGGTGTATATGTTACCGCTAAAGTGCAGAAATCAGTATTCTACAGATTATCTAGGTAATGTGCAGATTAACTAGGTTGATCCGTTAAAGTGCCGAAAATTGTTTCATTGCTCAAATTATCTAAGTAATCTGCGAATTACCTAGGTAATCTGCACATTACCTACTAGGCACTCGTTAAAGTGAAAATAAGATCTTTGCTGGAACAACAGCAACGCTTTTGTACGCTTAAATTTAATTGCTTGATCATTCTGTCTCTTCCACCGTGGCCAATTGGCAAATGAGTAGAATACAATATGTCAAACAATTCTTCGGCATGGACAAACTTTTTCACACTTTCTCGCGCATATGACAACGGCTCAATGAGTTTTTCAAAGCCTTGTACAGTCAACACATTTGAATTATTCGATAATCTCGAGATGATTCTTTCTTCTTGGAAACTTTTATTCGCTTTACATCTTCAATTATGCAATCATACTTTCGTTTTGTCATTAAAACACTATTATATTTTGAATCTTCGCTAAAGAGGTTTTCGAAGAATATTTTCTTCTTTTTACTCACCAATTCGGTGCTTGCTTGCATACTAGGAGTTAAATTTATAGGCTTTAAAAAAATCACGACACAAATTCACGCGCTAACAGGCAAAAACGAATTTGAAAACAGAATTAGCTATGCTACGCACTGGCAGCCGACGCCAATTATGAGAAAAAAAAACAACAACCGGCGACGACTAGACGCTGGCGAAACGAAACTAAAAGTGGCGGGAGAGGGAGAAGGCGTAGGGAAAGGAAATGAGAGAAACAAACTTTTGAACTTTAACGATACGGAAGCCGTTAATGTGCACATTACCTAGGTAAAATGCGGAAAACTCTTGATTCCGCACGTTAACGGAGCAAATCAGTTAATCTGCAGATTAGCTGGGTAATGTGCACATTAACGGCTTTCGAGCTTTAGCGGTAACATATATATATTTTTTGTGTTAGTCTCGTCAAACTACTATTGTGTTCACTAATTCACGCTAATTCGATTAAGTGTTTATTGGTGTTATTGGAGTAATTATTTAGAAGTTTCTTCATTAGTGAAGTGCGGCTGTAAAAAAGACGAACTGTAACCCAGGTAACACAGCCTTGCGACTTAACGCAGGCCCAACATTGAGCCACCGTCTGCTTAGTCTTGTGCCTACGTTAAATTGCAAGGTTGTGTTTGCTGAGAAGTAATTCTTTCTTGAACTTTATTTGAGTAACTCCTGTTCCACTTAAAGTGAATGAATAAGAAAAACAAATTTTACGTATCGTTCCCAAAGTTACATGTGCATGTTTTAAACATTAAGAAACATTGCATGGCTTACAAAGAACCTCTTTGCTCCAATTAAATAAACCAACTAGCCAGCCCAAACTAGGAATGGCCACATTGGGAAAGGCGCGAAGCAGAGCAACGGTGCACCTCCACAGTAATTCAAAGTTAGGCCCCCTGTGTGAGTGAGCACTTAAAAAAACTTAATCGCTCTGCCAAACCTCGGGGTCATGATTAGTAAATATCACTAAGAAATGTTTAAGTCTTTGTTTTCTGCCTTCACCATTTACAAGGCAGAAAACAAAAACTTAAAAATTTTCGGCATCGAGTCTGGTCCTAATGGGGAGGAGCTGTAAGCACTTTTTCATGATGAGGAACTTTTCTTCATTTGTACACCTACGTCTTTCTTTGTTCTCTTTGTAGATATAACTTTTCACTCTTTCTCGCCTTTCTCTCCGTTTTTTTATTTCTTTTACCTTCTATGCTTGTCTAGACTCTTTTTGACCTGACCTTTGCGAAATCCGACAATGCAAGGTTTCACTGATAATTCCGTAGAGGTAGAGCGTCAGTTTCGTAGTGAGGCCGGCATGTCACGGTTTCACACCCGTATCTACCGTGGATCAGAAACATTACCATGCGTTGGGGAAAGAGATTTCTAGATGCGAAAGATCTCATTCCCCAGATGTCACGTTCGACGCCTACATGACGTAATTCCTTGAGTTTTTTCTGCATGATACTGCGTGCCGGTCCTTGGAAGATTACATGAAGTAACTTCATCAAACCGTATTTTAGGTAAGGAAATAAAGGAGGGGGAAAAAAGACGTTGCACAATGCACTACTTATTTCACTTGGACCTGTGATTTTTAAAAAAATTTCGGCTTTCTGACGAATAGCAATGCAAAAAAGCACATCGGAGATTACTGCGCTTTTCGCTTCATCACATAAAACTTTTTTTAGCACGTCTTTCGCAAAAAAATATCGTGCTTATGCTATCGCTTTGTCCGTCCGTCTGTCTGTCTGTAGACACCATACCTGCAACTATTAGTCTGATTTGAAAAATAATTTTTTGCGTTGTGAAGCTTGAAATGTGCGAACGATGATCCTTGCGTTTCGGTTTTTCACCGATGCACAACTTTGCCACTAGAGGGCGCAGATGCAGATGATATCGAATTCAAAATACATTTTATTCCATATATTTGCTTCTAAATATCATATTGAAAAATTATTTTCTCTTTCAATGCCATTTATATCGATGACTGTTTTAGGTACAGTTTCTTTTTCAAGTAATGCATAGATTACTTGTAAATATAAGTTGCATTTCCCCCGATATATCTGCTTCTAAAAGTTCTATTTAAAAAAATTATTTCTGCATTGGATACAGCTTTTGATGAGAAATGTTTTGCATATAATTTCTAATTTTTGTCGAAAATAGTTTCACCACCAGTGTTTATTTTTGCTTCCGATGTATTTGCAGTAAATTCTGAGCTCCTGAAAACTAGATTGATAAAATTATTTCGTCGACCGATACCTCTCCCCTTGGAAATTTCTTTGAGAATATCTCCTGCTTATGCACAGTTTTTCCGCCAGGGGCGTAGATGTATATCTTACTTTTGTCGATACCTCTGCTTTTGAGTCCGATTTGAAAAAATCTTTTTTTGTCGGAGAGCGTTTCCGGTGCGAAATGTTTCTCTTATAATTTCAATTTTTTCTTAACGCACAACTGTGCCATCAGAGGGCGCAAGTTCACGTTTCCGTTTACAGCAATATCTGTGGGACTAAAAACCCGGCTGAGAAAATTATTTTCCCGTCAGATACTGCTAACTATGAAAACTTTTGTGTATGTTTCCTTCCCAAAATAATGCACAATTTCACCGTTAGAGGGAGCCTCCGTGAGACTGACGAACAGCCAACATTCTGTTTGGCATGAACGCCTCCGGTGTGTGGATGCAGTTCACATCAATTTTCATCCACTCTTCCAGCAACAAAGTCCGCAGGGGCTCCGACGGCGTTTCACTCGTTGCTCCAGATAGTCCCACGGATTTTCTATTGGATACACATCAGGGGATTTCGCGGGCTGGTCGAGATGTTCGAATGCATCAGAATGATCGTCGTGCAAATCAGACACACTTCGAGCCCTGTGTACACGACAATTATCGCCTTGGAAGACTGGAGTATCCATTTGGTGTTCACTCAGGAGGTGATGCACAAAACGCAATGTATAGTAAGTAGTCCAGAAGCTCATTGTAGCCCTTCTGGTTTAAGTGTGACGTAACCTCAAGCAAAGGACCCATTTCCTCCTAAGTGAAATGCCCCTAGAACGTCAGAAATTCTCCTGCAGCTTGAACAGCACCCTGAACACAGTCCTCATAGAAGGCTTCTTGCGGTTTACGACGTACTAATCGCTTCGCATTATTCGAGTACAAGCAAAAACGTGACTCATCCGACCAGATAATATGCTTCCAAGACTCCACACTCTAGCGTTTGCAGCGCCGCTCCCACTGCAACTTAGCTGTTAGCATGAGTCTCTTCCGCGGTACTCTGCTCCAGATGCTCATGGCATGCAGTTTCCCTTCTGAGTGTTCGTTCGGAAACAGCTTGTTGTAGGCCTGAATTGAAGCAATTCCTGCCCATTTGCAAAGCAGTTTGCTGTCACAATGCGTTACACGGCGGTTATCCCTATTGGTGAGCAGAGTCCTTTTACCCCAGTTCTGGCGGCGATTAGCTGTGGACTGTGGTATACGCTACTGCTTGAAACCCCTTTGGACATACCTGCAAAGTCAGCCGCATGTTCTTGCGCACTATGCCCTTTGACTCGGTCAAACGCGATAACACCTTTACGTCACTCAGTCATATCTTTTGCGCGACCTTTGTTTCACGGAGCAAATAACACACACATGGCACACAACCACTTCTAGTCACTGTATGATGCCCTTAGATGAGATCATATGTAGAGAATTTTAGGAAGGGAGCGTCTGACCGTACGTCTTAAGTCGGCCACGGACACACATGTTTGAATGACACGTTTGAGTGTCACGAGAGCAAATGGGGAGTTTTGTTCCTGAGGCAGCATGTAGCGTGGAGCGAAGCACGAGTGAAGGGTCTTCAACGCTTGTTTGAAATCTTCTTCACTCCACGCTACATGCCGCCTCAGGCACAAAAATTTCCCATTTGCTGGCGTGACACGCAAACGTGTGTGTCTGTGACCGCCTTTAAACAGTACTTAGAAGTAGAACGCTAGGAGATTTGAGCTAGAGTACCCGACAGGAAAGTCACACTTCACCGAGGTAGAAACGGGAGGAGGAAGACGTCCTTATTTATAACCGGGTGGCCAGTTCCCAGGGTCCGACGTGCTCGTCCGAGACACTGCCTATATCCAGTGAAGTTTAGCAATCGTCACCACCCTGGGTCGAAATTGCGTTATTTCCTTCGCCAGTTATGAACGCTAACCACTAAGCCATCCGCGGCTTAGTGGTTGGCGTTCATGACTGCCGAAGCTGTGAACGCTTAAGTAGTTAGCGTTCATGACTGCCGAAGCAGGGTATGGCACAGCTATTTGTTGCACGCTATTAATACTGGTGCGCCCTTTGTTGATATCTAACGTAAGTAAACCTCTTACAACTGGAAGTTATTAATTTTTTTGTCCGGTGCGCTCACATATACGTAAATGCATTTCCTTTCATGCATTATGATTTCTCAGGAACCAGACACTAACGAGGGTTTATTTATAACATTTGCCATAGACAAGAAATGCTTTCATTTGAATGATTAATGGGTAATTGCTGGGTCGTAACTAACAGGGGGAAAGGGTCGGTCAGCTCCCAGAATGTTCTTACCAGGGGAATAAATTCATGTTCTGAGGGACGCAAAACATAGATAAACAAAACTTGTGAATAAATTTGCTGAAAATTTTCCCCGTAAAAGAAAGCTATACACCTGAGTATTTTCTTTTATAAGAACTTTAGTTAGTCATATACAGTAACGCGTGGCTAAGCAGGACAACAAAGTAATCTACTCTGGGATGTGTGAACCTCTGAAGTGCACGAAAGGATTTCGTGCATTTCAGAGGTTCACACATCCCAAAAGGAGAGAGACAAGTGAAACAATGTGCGTATATACCTGACCTCTGTTATCTTTCCCGGCATACCGTAGGGATGAAGAGCTAATTTGTCATCTGTGGTCTGTCGCAAAAAGTGCCTGCGAGCGTTTACCCTTGAAAGGAATTTTTCTAAGCCCTACCCCAAAAGTGTCTTCCTATTGTTATGCCCACTGTCTGTTACTCATTCATTCTGTGCTGGTTTATTTTCCATTGTCGGCGTTTTTTACGATTTACTTGATATTTAAAACCTCTGTCTTCAAATTTTCGGTAACATTATGACAAAAAGAGATTTTTAATGATCATAAGAATATATAAGAAAATGAAAACTACGTAGTATTTGAGTGGAAGTTGGGAACTCTTGAACTCGAAGAGGTGTAATATTAAGTCTGTCCCTCCCGATAAGAAAAAGCATTGGTAATTGATTTGAATATGTGAATGCTATATAGTACCGCTTTCTGTTAACACAGAGCATTGTTATTAGAGATTGAGCCCTTCGAAAGTCAAATGTGGAAGAAAAACGGACACTCATCCGTATAAATCGGTGAGCATGTAAGAGCAACTCTTCCGTTGCTAGTTGATCAAGAATAGCGGAAGAAGAAAAAAATGTTTGTTGAGTTCGGTAGGCAGATGATAAAAAGAAGGGAATACCGGAGTCGTGCGAGTCGTGGACCATGAAATTGCCAAGATCGACCTGTAGCATCCGTCGTTGAGCTTGATTGAGTCGTGGACTAGTCCATTCTGATAGTCCACCTAAACGCTGAGTGCTTTTCTCTTGGTCGATAAATGCCACATCATATATCCTCCTCCTCCTCTGCTGCTCCCTTCTGCGGAAGTCACCTTCCCCCTCCCCTTTGTTCGCTTAGTTTTCAGGAATTGATTCCCAGAAATTCTCACCATACCGTCGTTTCGTGCGTATCCTATGCATTCGGACATCCTTGCCTGCGCTGTTTTTGTGTCTTAAGCGTACTAATCCTTAATGCGTAATCCTTGTCTTTTTCTTCCTTTTTTATTTAAATTACTCTACTCCCAGTGCTATTAAACCACACCATTTCGGTGCAATAGAAGACGTAGCAATTCCACGTTATGTTTTTCACATTCTAGCTCATAAAAATAAGCAAATATATTCATAATACAGCAATAGATATGAGCTTCGCGATATTAGTATGTAGTTGAAGATGCACAAGGCCGTCCCGGTGGCCTCTGATCATTCGTCCAAAAGGGGTCTCGGTTCGAATCCCGGCGAGGCATGGATGTTGTGTTTGTCTTACGGCACTGGCTCTCTCCCTTCCCTGGAACCAGTGACCCTAAATTAGGGACGGGCGGTTGCTTACAGCCCATTAAGCTGCTCACGGTGGTCATTAAACCTCCAATCAAAAAAAAATGTACAAGATGATCCACAAGTTACACAACCATATACTTAACAAAGCTGTGTGTTAACTATACTTAACAAAGCTGTGTGTTACGATGTAGAGCTGATGAAAGCTAAATATGTACATGGAATACACTGTAAGAAACAATTACCTCACAGTAGATGCTGGAAATGTCCTCCGTCTGCGGATATGCAGGCCTGAACACGTTTCTTCATGTTTGTTGCAACTTCTCGGATGGTCGCTGCTCTGATGCTGGAGACATGGTCCTCGATGTTCTGTCATAGTTTGGCGGGTGGTGTTCTTGTACACATTTTCTTTGAGATGACCCCGCACATAAATGTTTGGAGGAGACAGTTCAGGCGATCTAGGCAGCCACAGTCCGCGAAAAAGGCTGCGCTCACCAAAGAATTCACGGAATATAAGCATAGTGTCATTTGCTGTGTGCGCTGTTACACCGTCTTGCTGCAGACGGTGTAACAGCGCACACAGATCTAACAACGATATCAATTGCTGAATGATGTCCTGGTAACGATCAGCTGTCGCTGTTTCCGTGAACAAAAATTGGACCCACTATTCTTTTCCGCGAAACTGCACACCTGGCAAACTCCAAGTTTCTGGGAATGTAGTGGGCTTTCGTGAAAAAGGTGCTGGTTTTCAGAACTCCCGGACTCGACTGACTATTTAAGTACCGACTTGGAACCACGCTTCATCCGAAAACAAAACGTAATGCAGGATATGAAGACCACTGTTGACAAAACGCAGAAACCATCGGCAGTGTTGGAGTCTTTTCTCTTTATCAGGTTCTTGCAGCTCGTGCATGACGTTGTTTAGCTTTTTCGTTGCTCTGTGAACACTCTCGTAAGATATTCCGGTTTGTTGAATCTGCTTTTCAGCGATGAAAGCAGATTCTGCTTTCATTATTGAACGCGACAGATCGTCATTGCGTTCTACAGTGCAGACGTTGGCGACACCACTGCAGCCGTTCCTGACGGTGAGCTGGAGTCAGAGGTACACATGCCAGAGGCACACCTGCACGTAGTCTTGCATCCAGTGGACGCATGCGGATTGTTCGCACAGTCACCTCAGGTGCAACGGCAGCTCGGATTTGCGTCGCAGTGGATGTTCTGCTTGACAACCCCGCTCGTCGTATGCGTCGATCGGTCCGCTCATCAGTCCGTCTGCACTGTAAAAAAATTACTGTAGATTTTACGGTTTTAAACCGTTTTCCAGGGTGCCAACACAAAACCGTAAAATCTACAGTTTTATGCCGTGTTGGAGCAAAGCTATAGTTTTGCTCCAACACAATCAACACATTCGTTCCAGCCAAATTTTTGTGTTTTCGTGATTATTTGGACTGTGACTCGTTCCAGCCAAATTCTGTGCTGTTTTCTTCATTAAATGCGGTGTTGGAGCAAAGCTATAGCTTTGCTCCAACACAATCAACACATTCGTTCCAGCCAAATTTTTGTGTTTTCGTGATTATTTGGACTGTGACTCGCTCCAGCCAAATTCTGTGCTGTTTTCTTCATTAAATGCGGTGTTGGAGCAAAGCTATAGCTTTGCTCCAACACGGCATAAAACTGTAGATTTTACGGTGTTGTGTTGGCACCCTGGAAAACGGTTTAAAACCGTAAAAATCTACAATTTTTTTTACAGTGTGTGACTCCCGGTTCCACGTCTTCTCGTGTGATAATGTTCCTCGGACCATCGTACCACCACCGATACTTCCCGTCCAATTTGCTCCGCAATACGACGATACAAATACCCGGCCTCGTGGAGTCCGACTGGACGACCTCGCTCAAAACCCGATAACTGCTGAAATCGTACATGTCTTCCATGTCCAGGCATTGCAGCTTCTTCACGGTCTTCGCACGTGTCCGTACGCCGACGACTGATTACAATCACTTCGCCGTACTCCTTAAATACCACCGATGATAATTTGCATATTATGCCGTGCTGTGGCGTAAGCGCTCACCGGTTGGTCCCGAAATTAACATCACACCTACGTAAACTCGACCCTATTAACATATGTAAATTTCATGATTGTCCGCCAATTCCTTCTTGGTGTTCTTTTTTCACTTTCCGCCAGTGTATTTATTGCGCTGCACGCTGATTTTATTTGTAGTATCGCATTAAAGGGAAAATAAAACATGAGTGAAACATTTTTCAGATACTGCTGCAGTATTTCTTTCAGTGCAGCTTAATTACCTGTGCAATGCTGTAAACGTACACATCCGTCCGGAAGAATGTTTATGAATTTTAGTCACAGTGGGACATTCACCGAGACCGGAAACGCTTCTTTGGAGCTGCATAGCGCTCTAAAGAAAGCACCTGGGGCGCAATAGCGGAACCAGCGAGGCGCGACTGGGGCGATTCACACCCCCCCCCCTTTTCTTTTTGAATGGCTAAATAGTTAATGTATTTATTTTTGTGAAATTATAGAATACATTCACAGATTTTCGTAAAAGGTTTCATAACAATTAACATTTGATACAAATTTGGAAGGCGTGGATCCGTTTATTGGTGTAAATATGACGTGGATGTCAGATACTATCCGAAAACTTGAAAACTTAGTCGTTCTAGAACTGGATTCGAACCCGCGTTCCCCGGATAGCGCCCGAGTATGCTAATCATTACACCAACCAGAACGACCAAGTTTCAAGTTTCCAATTAATTTGAATATAACCATCACAGGATTCGCCAGTCGAAGCAGCCGGCATTCGTATATAGAGAATCCGAAAATTTAGAATTCATTCCCGTGATTACCCGGAGGCGCAGAATATCAATGAATGAAATACGGGATTATACCATGTTCAATACAAATTTGGAAGATGTGAATCCGTTTATTGGTTTAAATATGACACGGATAAGTCAGATAATATCCGAAAACTTGAAAATGTCTTCGTCGAGATAAAATGTGTTCCGGCTTCAGGGAGACACAGAGAGAACGGAAAGAAAAAAGCCAACAACTAAAGTTTCGGGAACTGGAGAAGCTGAGAGTGGACGGGAAAAGATATTTGGACTGATCGTGAAAAGCAATAGGTGCTTTGTTTAAAATAATATTTCCACAGACTTCCGAAAGAAAATCGCCAGTAAAACACAGACTTGATGAAGGAAAATGAATCCTTTTCAAAGTAAGTGGGAATCATGCATTGCGAAAAAATAAACGGATATTTTAAAGAGGAATCACCGGACTGCTTAGTAATGATTCGATGATTCAAGCTGGAAGTTTTTGCTATTAAATTAAGCCGTCCAAATAGAAGGGCTCAAATTTATTTTGAAAGATTCTTCATGTTTAAAAACCACGGAGCTCGTTTTCTCACAAAGCAGGCACTTGAACGTCGGGAAAATAGTGCTGATTTTTAAGTTGTTTTTCCCACTTTGTGATTCAAAAATTTACCGTATATTGATGCAAAATTACAAAAAAAAAAAAAAAAAAAAGAAAGCCATGCAATGCCAGTGAGAGCCAGCTGTGCTAGTATGTGCACTGTAAAAAAAATTCTGAAATTCACGAGCCGTCATTGCTTTCGTGAATTAACAAAGCATATTTCCGATGCAACCTTTTCCGGGAAATGACGGAAAACCTGAATTTCACGGATTTTTCGAACCCTGGAAAATTCTGAATTTTCAGAAACCTTTCCGCAATTCCTTTTTTTATATTGACGGTAAATTTCCGTTTTTAAAGATGTGTTTACGGAAAATTCTGAATTTTCAGAAACCTTTCGGCAATTCCTTTCTCACATTAACGGTAAATTTCCGATTTTAAGATGTATTTACGGAAAATTCTGAAGTTTGAAATCTGTGAAAAGGCGTCAATCTCGTTTTCATTCATTCAAAATTATCATTATCCGTTTCTCGAAACGGAAGATGTAACACTGCTTTAAGAAAAAGAAAAAAGAAAAAAACTCAAAACCTGGTATACTACGTATGATTCAGAAGGATATTATTTCTGATGATAAAATAATATTATTTCTGATGATATCATGCCTTCTCTCTTAGAAAAAAAAATACAGATAAAGCTCACTGCTGATTGGGCCGTCAGTTTGGTACGTAAGACTACGACTTGCACATCGGAGAGTTGAAATGAGCTAGTCGAGTATGGTTTCAAAGCGTTTAGTTAATTTGTTATAGCGAACGTAGGTCTATGATATGAAAAGTAGTTTACATAATTTTTAGAAATAATGCTGCATACATTACTAACACAAAGCAGAGTTCGAGATGGGTCGCGTACGGGTTCGATCGGTGTTTTGGACTTTTGTTTGGCGGCTGCTGCTTTCAGGCGTTCTCTATACTCTCTAGTTCGTTGGGCTGCAGTCTTCTTGGGCTTTTTACATTCCTCATCGCTTGCTCTTGCCTCTTGTTTTGATTTTCTTGCTTGCGTTCATTCTGCGAATTCCGCGGCATTGCCGAAAATGTTAACCCGTTCACACGGAAACATTTTTTTTTTTTTAGTGTAAACCACTGCGATATGTTCTTTGTATGACTGAATAGATATCGTCGAGAGCTTTAAAACGGTACCAGTCGTGTTGCGCTCACAGTTGCCGAGATAGACTGAGTCAAACGCGACGGCACCCCCAGAAATATTGCGTTATCTCCCCCGTGCAGAGGGAGCGAGAGGAGCGTCGCTCGGACGATGTATTGCGCAGTATGCGAATTGGACTCCATGCTATTTTCGAATATGCTAACACGATTATTAGTGTGCGGCACGTATTTTTAACGCTATAATGATTTCAATTGGGACTTATTTTTGTCATTGGCGGTCGGCCGTAAGTCGCCCCATACTATCGTCCTACGTTATAAAAAAAAAAAAAAAAAAAAAAAAACGTATCTGAGCGCAAGGCGTGTGATCGTGAACGGCTACTGGACGCTCGAGCTGCGTTTAGAGTAGGCACACTTGTTCCGTCTAATAGACGGGCAACATTTCTTCAGATTACAGATAATCTGAATCGGGGACCAAGTCCGATGGCCTCTAAACGTATAGTTAACCGCACTTTACATCGTATGGGTTACAGAAGCTGACGGCCTGTCCGTAAGCCATTGCTGTCAGCAGCAAACAAGAAGAAACGCCTCCAGTTCGCTCAGGAACTCAAGAATTGAACTGTAAATGAATGGAAAAGGGTAATCTGGCCCGACGAATCACGTTTTCAACTACACCATGCAGATGGAAGGGTGAGGATATTCAGACAACAGCACGAAAGCATGGACCCATCTTGCATCGTCACTACTCTTCAAGATGGCGGAGGCAACATTGTCTGGGGTATGTTTTCGTAAGAGTGTTTGGGCCCTTTGATTCGTGTGGAACAACATCTGACCGCCCAAAGGTATTTAGATATCGTTGCTGACCAAGTGCGCCCCCTTATGTTGATAGTATATCCCAATGGAGATGAATACTTCTAGTACGACAACGCTCCATTCAAGTGCTCGCATACTACGCGAATGGTTTGAGGAGTACCACGGATATCTTTTCCTGCTACATTGGCCCCCTCAAACATCGGATCTCAACCCAATGGAGCATCTGTGGATGAGTCGAAAAGGGAATCAGACAGCTGGATCCGCTTCCATCACATCTTCAAGAGCTAGAGGGTGCAGTTCATCGCATTTGGGTTGATATACCTCAACCCCTTTACCGTCATTTAATAAAGTCCATACCAAGACTCATTCAAGTACATAGTATAAAGGGCAAAAGGTGGCCCAACAACGTGTTCTAATCAGGTGGTCAAAATAATTTGGCCACGCAGTGTGTACTATTCTTAGTTTCAGGAAAACGCTGACCCACGAGCCGATTGACTGTATTTTTTTTTTTTTTTTTTTTTTTTTTTCTAGATTGGAGGCTTAACGACCACCATGAGCAACTAAATGGGCTGTAAGCAGTCGCCCGTCCCTGATTTAGGGTCACTGGCTCCAAGGAAGGGAGAAAGCCAGTGCCGTAAGACAAACACAACATCCGTGCCTCATCGGGATTCGAACCCGGACCCCTTTCGGACGAATGATCAGAAGCCATCGCTTAGACCACTGCGCCACCGGGGAGGGGTGGCTCACTGTATTTTGCGCCTTTGCAAGTGTATAAACCAAAAATATTTTTATTAGTTCCTCCTTAATTTCTCTAATCACCTCATGAAAGCAATCCCTCTGCAATCATAGTTTTACAATTTGCGATCGAGAAGCATCAGCTTCCTTCATTTTTATTATTCCTCCTTTTTTGCTCTTTTTTTTCTCGTGGGGTGGGGGTAGAGGGCAGATTCTTTTCTAGATACCCGATGCTGATGAAGACTTCCTGACTTTCATTTTTCTGTTGCACCCTTCCGTCTCGAAAATAAATATGTATGGCGCTTTAAACCGTATCCGGTCCTGACGGAGAGCGTTGTGTGCTGCCGGGGTGGAAAAGGTGGAGGGGGAGGGGTTGACAACACTGGAAGCAAAAGCCGTGTAAATTCCCTGACAGGCATGAAGTTAGGATGCTCGAATCTCCTGTCACCAGTCGATCGGCAGGCTGACGTGATAACACAGGTTTGCGTATGTTCATCCGAGCTTCTTTCTCACTTTGCCATTCTTTGTATTTTTTTTTCTTCAACCCCCTCCCCCTCTAATCGGTAGAGCGCGTGGTTGGCTGCTCAGCTGCCGCAACACAGGATTTTTTTTTTATTTTTATGTTTATGTAAACATTCCAGAAACACGCAGGTATTGCAGCCGTCCAAACCTCTTGTTTCTCTCTACTTCTACTTTTTAAAGAAGAATCTGCAATTCCTTGGAGAATATGTAGTCCAACTGTGTCAAGTAAAAAAGAAGAAAGAAAAACTTTCAGATAAAGAAAAAAGGTGAAAGAAATAAGGACGCTTTGCGTTCAAAGCGAGAAACAATGTTGTTAAAAATAAGCTGATCGCTAAGATCTACAGTTGTAATTTTGGACTTTTGAATGAAATAGGAAAAAGAACTTCACGGCCTCTGAGATCAAGGCACCCATATGTGCACTATGTGAAAAAGAGTTTCAGTGCTTTTAACACAATACTGCATTTATGGCAAAATCAATAAGGAGTTGGCCCACCTGTGGCCACAATTACATTGTGCACCATCCTTGGCACACTTTCAATGAGATCTTGGGAAGAAGTCACCGGTATATTGTTCCATTCCTCCCGCAAAGTGGTGGTCAGTTCAGACACAGAAGTTGGAAGTGTCGTTCGAGTCCAAATCCGACGTTCAAATTCATCTCAAAAGGCATCTATAGGATTGAGGTCGGGACTTTGAGCCGATCACTCCAAATTCTGTACACCCATATCCTCAAACCATGTCGAAATAGAGCCGTGCTTTATGGCACGGCACGTCGTCTTGCGGGAACACGAATAGCCCGTCTCCGTAAAACTGGTAAATTGTAGGTACTGCGGCGTTGTCTAGAATGTCCCGGTACATCGTGGCTTTCATGTTTCCATTCACAACGACCAAATGTCTGAATCCATAACATGAGAGACATCCCCAGACTATAACATTGCCATCACCTAATTTAACAGTTGGGATGACATATTATGGCAGATACTGTTCACTTCGTATATGCCATACCCAGCAACGAATTTAAAAACAGTGTAATGGGATACGTCATTCCATAATACTGATTTCCCGTGTGCTTTGCACCAAGCAAGTCGTTTAGTCACATTCGTGCGAGTTATTAACGGCTTACATGTAGCAGCTCGGCTATGGAAATTTAACTTATACAGTTCCTTACGAACTGTCTTAGTGTACACACTGATTTGTGTTGAATCCTGAAATTCTGTGGTGATGATTTGTGCAGAGGAATGCTGGTACCCACGGGGGAGACGTTTTACGGTTCTCTTGTCCCTTTCCGTCAATTTACTTGGCCTTCTTGAACGTTTCTTGGCAGTCGTAATCAATGTTCCCTGTAAGCTGCACGCAGCGATTTAACTTTCTCCGAGCAGTAAGCACTTTTTGATTAAAATTCCCAAATCCCTAATCAATTTTCATGAATCGAAAATCAATTACCTTCGATAATAATAATTAATAAATAAAATTCGGGCTCTTAGAAGTCAAAACAACACTTTTCTTAAATGCCATTCCCCTTCTAAGTTCGTCTCATTGTCCTCTTCATTCTCAAAGGCTTCTTGCAAAGTAGCCTCGTGCGAGCAGATAGTGAACGCGAGAATGCAGATTAGTGATTTTCTTTTCTTAGAAACACACATCAGTGCCAGCCAATCACAGAAACTGTGTATTATGCGTAAACATGCCTTTCCTAATTTCTTGTGTTTTTATTCCAGAAGTTTGAGCTTCTCACTTTTTTATAAAATAAAAAGTTTAATTAATGAAATGGTTTTAATGTTATATTTTTTTTTATTTAAAATCAATTGCGGAAAGAACGGTGATAGATATTGGAAGATTAGAAAAAATAAGAGTTCCAGTCGAAGTTTCAACTTCTACTGCATTCGTAAGAGAAGCTGAGAATATAATTTTTTTTTTTTTTGCCCAAGTGGTTTTCAAATACCTAACCAGCCCATTGGGTTAGGCATGCATTGCCCATGGCCGCTTAGAGGAAATATTGGTCGTCAGTCCCTTTCCATTTACTAACAAGGTCTTGAACAGTTGACCGAGGGTGTTGTAGTTGTTCTGCAATCGCACGCACAGACAGGTTGCTGATATTGCACAAGTAGTATAAAACGGCGGGGACTGCCCCAAGGATCCCAGAAGTAGCCGAAGGATCGCACCATAGACTTTAAATTAGACTCCCGGCAGAACCGCAGGGGCGTGTCCCGCTCCGTCAGCAAGTTGCAGCCGCCATCTCCTCCCCCCCCCCATAGGCGGTCGGCTATGACGTCAGTCACTAGCAGCCGGGGAAGTGCCCTCCATTTTTTTTCTCCCCCCGCCCATGACCGCCTCGTTTTTTTTTTCTCCTCCGTAGTCGATGCTGTTTTTCCCCGGAGGAAATTTGATGGTGTGACGTCTCGGCGCTGGGGAAATTTTCTTCCGAAGTAGATTAAAATACTCCGATGGTCTCCGCGAGATTCAAACTCACGCCGTTGCTATCTTGATTACGGATATGAGTTACCAACATTAGCTTGAAAGAAGTTGGCCCGTCTTGGCGGATGATGTCCTCTTATCGTGACAGTGCAGTTTTTGAGGCTCGACGCGTTTGCAATCAGTGCGATGAGTCATCGACTTGTAGCTGTGTTATCGCTGGGCGTGAGAACATTCGTTTGAAGCGTCGAGGAATTTCCGAAACCGATTATAATCGCAATTCGATCGAGTGTTATTTCTAATGTAATTTTTACTCTTGTTTCGTTTGAGGAATTTTTATGTAATATTTCAAACTTTTCCTTAATTGGTTCTTTATTTTTCGCACTTAACGCTGTTTGAGTACTTTTGATTTGAAGCGGTGAATCGCATAGGATTAGTTTCTGATTGTAATTTTCCCCTCGAAATAAGGAATTTTTTTTTATGTATTATATCAAACTTGTTCTTAAATGGTTCTTTATTTTTCGCCCTTTACTTTGTTCCCAGTTTTGAAAGCAGTTATTATTCGTAATTCGATTGATTTTCCTTATTTCAGCTAGGATTTTAATTCTCCCCTTTACAAAATGTTTGCGCTGTTCGAGAACTTTTGATTTCAAGCTGTGAATCCCATAGAATTTAATTTCTGATGCAATTTTCACTCTTGATTCGTTTGGTAATTTTTTTATGTATTACTTAAAACTTGTTCTGAAATGGTTCTGAGTTTCAAACTGAGTACAAATACGGGAAAACCAAATTTATGGCTTTTGAGGGAATAACTGTTAGTACGGAATGCAGGATAAGTCTAAATGGAATAGTTATTGACTAGGTAAACCAGTTCGTGTATTTGGGAACCACGTTCGACAGAGAAAACAAATTAGAGGGCGAAATTAGTAGGCGAGTGAACTCCTTAATGAAAGTCATAGCTGCTTTACGAGGATTTCACAGGAATGATGGGTTGCCAAGGAAGTCCCGAATCGCAGTGTATGAAAGTGTAGTTGTTCCTACTTGGTGTATTGTTCTGCAGAAAAGATATAGGAGTCATATGTGTGTGCTAGGGAGATGCGTTACTTACGGGGTTTGTGGCAAGACACGCTTTGATCATGTGAGGAAAGAAGATGTGTTGCAGATGTGTAATGTGAAGCATAATGTTGTTAGTGAGGCAGAAACAAATATTCTGAGATGGTTTAGCCATGTTGAAAGAACGAATAGTGAGATGCTTTCTAAGAGAATTTATTCCGAGTGCTGGGAAATAAAGGTGCCTAGGAAGGTTAAGGAAATCATGGGTGGACAAGACTACGAAATACAAAATGTTTTTTCGTCAGACGTATGCAACGTTGCATTCAGACCTTTTTTTCCCGCGGGGGCAATTGCAAATTTTGAGGGGCTGAAACTTGTTGACTGATTATATTCATATCATCACAATTTTGTTATCTATATATACACTATCTACCAACAAGTAAATGGACACCCCTGCAATCGACGATATCTGCGCTCCTGATACACGTCACGGCCGCCGCCGTTAAATATCGTGTGGGAAACAACAACGCAACCAGTCGCATGCAAGATGCCACGCAGTTCGGAGCTCTCTGATTTCGAGAAAGGTGTAATCGTCGGATATCACAGAAATGGCCGATCCATACGCGGCATATCCAGCGAGATGAAGTACCCAAAATCGACAGTGGCCTACGTGATTGGCAAATGGAAGATGAGAGGTCACTGTCAGAATGTGCCCCGACCCGACAGACCCACAAAACTGGGAGTTAGAGACGGACGGGTGCTGGCCAGAGAAATTCGGAAGAACCGCACCAAATCGATGGGCCATATCCGCGAGGAGTTTCAACAAGAATCCGGGAGTGTTCTTTCGATGAATACCATCCGTAAGGAAGCCCATCTGCTCGGTTATCATGGACGTGCTGCCGCCCATAAGCCTTTGATTACCAAGTCCAATAGCGCTGCTCGGCTAACTTGGCGCAAAGAACGTCGACAGTGGACCTTTGAACAGTGGAAACAGGTTCTCTGGAGCGACGAATCAAGGTTCACCCTCTACCGTTCGGATGGCAAAGTCTGTGTTTGGCGTCTGCCTGGAGGACGCCTCCTGCCGGAATGTATTGTGCCAACTGGTAAGTTTGGCGGCAGTGGAATTATGCTATGGGGGGTGTTTCTCCTGATATGGCACGGGACCGTTGGTCGCAATTCCTGGTAGACTCAACGCCGAGACCTACTGCACCATTTTGGATGACCATGCGCTTCCTACGTTGTGGCAGTTTTACGGGGTGGACCCATGTTACTTTCAGGATGACAATGCCATCTGTCATGTTGCGAGGTCCACCATGGCTTGGTATGGTGTCAATGGGGTTAATCGAATGGGCTGGCCTGCGCAGAGCCCGGACCTTAACCCTATCGACCACCTCTGGGACGAGTTGGAGCGTCGACTTAAGGGGTGCCCCCACCGTCTGAAATCGGTGAACGAACTGACCGGTCTTCTCCAAGCCGAGTGGAAGAAAATAACGCTAGCCGTCGTACAACGCCTGGTTGAGAGTATGCCCCGGAGGGTCGCAGCTGCAATCGCCGCTTGTGGAGGCTCCACCAACTATTGAAGGTGAATAAACCTTGTTTTCCTTTGCTATCTCAGGTGTCCAATTACTTGTTGGTGGTTAGTGTACATTCAATATATGGAAAATGTCTTTCAATCACTGAAGTGGAAACAAAGCGATAAAGATTAATGGAGATTATCTAACCCACCTTCGTTTTTGCTGATGACATAGTCATTTTTGCAATTACCCCATCAGAGCTGCAGAGTATGATCCAGGAACTTGCTGACAAAAGTAAAGAAGTGGGATTAAAAATGTACTTTCAGAAGACAAAAGGGGTGTACAATGCTTTTACAAGAAATGAAGATTTATCGATTGATGGAGAAAAGTTGGAAATAACAGATACGTACGTTTATCTTGGACAGCAGATATCAAGTGAGGGTCACATTGATGAAGAAATTAATCGGCGTATAAAACTTGCATGGAGAGCTTTTGGAAGAAACAGCATAATTTTTAAGATCAATATGCCAATTTTGTCTTAAAAGAAAAGTGTTTGATCAATGCATCCTTCCAGTGCTTACGTATGGTGCAGAGACGTGGACCTTAACTAAAAAAGACATATACAAAGGCTGCAGACAACTCAAAAAAACATGGAGAGGTGCATGCTTTGGTGTAACCAGGAGAGATAAGAAGAGGAACTCGTGGATCCGAAAAATGACAAGAGTGGAAGACATCATGATCAGATTGAAATCCCTGAAATGGCAATGGGCTAGACATACTGCCAGAAGGACAGACGATCGATGGACAGCCAAATTTTGAATTGGATTCCAAGAAGACCACATGGGAGATGCGTGGATAAAATTCGAAAGTATGCGGGAGTAACATGGAGGAGACTAGCACAAGACAGACCGTTGTGGAAGAAACGTGAGGAGACCTTCGTCCAGCAGTGGATTGATAATGGTTGACAATGATGAAATGATGATGATGATATATGAACATTTAAATTTTAAATAGATTATAAAAATGTTCTTATGCTCGTATATCACAAGTGCAAATTCCAGGAAATCTATACATAAAAGTGATTAAAAATCTAAAAATGTTATACCTTTGCTTTAATTCAGTAATACACCACGGATTTCACCCCGGAGTGGTGTAAAAACGCGGTGCTGGAGAAAATCTCCCCCAAAACATTAGGAGTGGTAAAAATGTTCTCGCCTTACTACAAGCGTGTTTCTGACTATTAAAGAATCATTACAGTGTTATCTGAAAACGTATGGTGTAAACCATTCCCCTGCCATTTGGTTCCAGCCTTTTTAGATTATTTAGATTAGCACAGAATAGTAAAAAGAAAAAAAAAACTAACTAACAGTTTGGATGCCAGTTTGAGGTGCCTCGATTTTTTTTTTCACAGAGTGTGAACCACCCGCCTCCAAAATTAAAAAAACGTTTTATGGTAACAATTTCTAATATGTTATCGTTAAAGATTAGGTAGCAAATATGTTGTTGTATTGGAAGCACTAACGTCACGTTAGCTACACTGAGGCTTAACCGTATACATGAAAAGTGGACTTCCAGAAGACTGAAATAAAGCTGAATGCCAGCTTCCAAAATATGATGATGTATTGCAGTGCAAACATCTCTGCTCGGTGGAATTAGGTTTTATCGCGGAAGTAGTTCGAGTTGTCAGTGCTTGAAAAAGTGCCCTTTCTGCGAGAACTGTTTAATGGATGATAGAAATTTCAGAATGAAGTCCATGAGGATTTCTTTTTATTATTATTATTATAATACGTTCCCTCATTTTCTTGTTGTTTTTTTAATGTATTTCTCCAAATATTCAGCTATAAACGAACACAGATAGACTAAAAGATCGCGAAAGAAATCTGGGGGGGGGGCGTACATGGATTTTTCTGCTAAGCCAACCCCCCCTCCCAGAAGATGCCGGAATACATCACTGGTGGTATGGTGGATGTCAGTCCTCACCTGATAAAAGCGTGTCTTTGAATCTCAGACGCATGATGGATGTCTGAGATTCAGAGGTTAGCTCTCAAAGAAAGCTCATTTGAAGCTCGAGTTGTATGCCGAGATCGCTGTAAATGCAGACATCTGATGCATCAACAGTAAATAAAATGTAGAACCATTTGTTTTAAACTTTATCCAGGCAAATAAATGGGCTTTCTTTGAGAGCTAACCTCTGAATCTGAGAGATAGGCTTAGTGATGTACATGTATGTATGTATGTTGTTTCGCTGCATGAATTTCGGCGCATGCGTGTTAACAGCTATATGTGCATACGCGAAATTCTGATAGGCCGGAAAGTCATAGCATTTCCAACCGAAAATCTGACCCCAAGAATAGCATTTCTGGTTGAACTCTCCTGCAGCTCCTGTATCATATTACAAAGAACAAAACATGTTGAAATTCTCAGAGTAGTTAATCTGAATATTTTAATAACTAGTTTTGTAAATAATATACGTGACGTAAAAAGCACATTTTTTTTGCTTCTACAGAATCTCTTAGCAAAACAAAATGGGATTTCACAAGTTTGAAGCACGTAGCATAACATATCTCCGAGTGTTTGCGTAACTTGACAGTGATTTTGCACTCGAAGTAATATTTCACAATTTCTAATTGGACAAATGTGTGGTTCACTAAATGATAAAAAAACAACAACATTGTGTTCAGTTGCGGAAATACACTATATTGGCAAAAGTCACCGGACACCTTTTCAAAAGCAAATGAACGGGTCCGCTGCGTTGTTAAGATGCGCGGTATAGCTGCGAACAGTATAAAAACAAGCCTGCGCTGACCGCGATCATATTGCACTGCGAGGTTGAGTGAAAATGTCGCAGCGGGAGAGAACTGACTTCGCGAAAGGAAAGATTGTTGGGTGTTATATTAGTGGGTTGTCCATAAGAGAAACCGAAAGGCGTTTCAACATACCCAAGTCAACTGTTTTGGATGTACTGAATAAGTGGAAGACACATGGCGTGCCTGAAGCAGCAAAACGTACCGGCAGATCAAAGAAAATCAGTGATAGAGAACGTAGAAGCCTCAGGAGAGTCATTACAGTTAATCGACGGAGTACTGCACAAGACCTCAGTGTACAGGTGAGTAAAACTGCGGGAACCTCGGTATGTACACGTACCATTCGCAGAGAACTTCATTCCTTGGGTTATCGTGGTCGTGCGGTTGCTCATAAGCCTTTCATCTCAACTCAGAATGCTACTCGTCGTTTAGCATGGTGTAAAGAACATTTATCGCGGACCGTAGATCAATGGAAACAGGTCCTATGGACTGATGAATCGAGATACACGATCCATCAGTCTGATGGTCGTGTGTGGGTATGGCGGCAGCTGGGGGAACGCTATTTACCACAGTGTACTGTTCCTACGGTCAAGTTTAGAGCTGGCAGTGTACTCGTGTGGGGGTGTTTTTCGTGGTATGGTCCCAGCCCATTGGTTATCATGGACAAACCTGTTAACCAGCACGTCTACCTCGATATTCTGGACAATTATGCCCTACCAACTCTGTGGCAATACTATGGAACCTAGCCTTGTTGGTACCAGCAGGGTAATGCACCGAGCCATAAAGCAAGGACTGTTACGGCGTGGTTTGACGATAATTCAGCATAGAACCCTGATCTTAATCCCATATAGCACCTATGGGATGAATTAGAGCGTCGCATAAGAAGTTTGGAACCAAGGCCT
Source organism: Macrothele yani (assembly GCA_039090855.1). Classification (NCBI taxonomy): domain Eukaryota; kingdom Metazoa; phylum Arthropoda; class Arachnida; order Araneae; family Macrothelidae; genus Macrothele; species Macrothele yani. The sequence continues at coordinate 86,738,566 of CM076993.1, read as the reverse complement.
ACTACTAAGCAACAGTTGGTGGCAGCATTATATACTGAATGGAAGCGCATACCTATCGCTGTTTTCCAAAACCTGGTCGAAAGCATGTCTCGAAGGGTGAGTGCATGCATTAAGGCCAAAGGTGGACTGACACCGTACTAATGTATGTCAATAAATGCTATGTTGTGTTTCTCTTCTAGGTGTTCGGTGACTTTTGTCAATATTAGTGTATTTTTAAAGTTGTTTTCGAAACTTGCTCTTCCAGAATAGACAATTTGTACAGATAGAATAGACATTTAATAAAATTTTTAAAATTTGATTGAAATTCCTAATTTTTAATATGAGCCTGTATGGTTTTGTCTGAAGTGCTGTTTTCACCTGGGTTAGAAATCTTTCAACACAGAGAACGAGGCTGTATGAGATTTGAGTCAATCGTATTGAATCAGGTGCATTTTGGCTTAATTTCTGTGCGCCTGTGATGCCTACAGGGAAAATTAAAATTCATATTAACAACTAAAAACCACATACATGTCTCTCTGTCTCTCTCTCTCTCTCTCTCTCTCTCTCTCTCTCTCTCTCTCTTTGTATTTTCAGCTGCCTCTTTATGAGAGTTATTTCTTTTGGTTCCTCGTCTTTCTTCTCTGCAAACTTCTTCACCCTCAGATCCTACACTTTAAGCTGGAGTTATTTAAAGCTCTTGAGATTTGCGAGAAGCTGCTGCTGTCTTTCCATTTTCTATTTACCTTGGATATAAACTAAAGAAGAATAAAAAATTGCTGGGAGCTCTTGTTGGAAACTTTTTAGCAACTGTTAACTATCTTGTGCTAGCATTCCTGGTCTTACAACAGAGGTGCATTGTTTTTCCTCAGGCACTAATAATTCTTTCTTGTCACAGAGGCATGTTACAACGTTGTTAATAGTGTAGCTGTTTCCGACTCTCTGCAAATTGGACTTTCGCACGAACTGCCCGGAGCTGTGCCTTTAAATTTCCTGGTCTTTTTATCTTTTGAACTTTCTCTCGAAACCCTTAATTTACGCCCTTTTTTTTTGTTTTCTTTACTTTTCCCCCAACCTTTAGTCTGTAACTACTTTGTTTTGACTTTTCGTTTCGTCGTTTGAAACACAAAAGGGAGTTAAGAATACAACTGTAAATAAAAAGAGGGCGTTGTTTTCTTTAAAAAGAAGTATTATTTGAAAAAAGAGGGACAAAGAAGAAGTAGCAGATAAACGTTGGTAGTTATTTGTTTTCATGTGTGCCACGTAATTGTTTGTTACTTCTATTTTGCGTCTCTGTGCTAAATTATTTTACTGATTCTTTTTACTTTATGAACTTTTTTGGTGTTTTAAATTTCATTTAACTAATTATCGGTTAGAGACATGTTAACCTCTTCAGAAAAAAATAGTTCTCTGTTATTTGGGGGACAGTTAATGATTTCCAGCTGGTTTTATGACAAGGTGATTTTCACCGCCTATTGATTCATTTATCAAACTATTTATTTTCTCGTGTTTTTCTTTAGCACGCCTTTAGGCGTACTTACGTATATAAAAAAATAGCATGCGTTTGTTATTATTCTGCCTGCGAAATCAGAACAACAGCTCCAAGAATCCGTGCTGAAAAAATATTTTTTTGCGAATTATCTCTAGTTGCAACCACTGCAATATATAAAGCGCCACATAAAACGAAAAATAAAAACTGCTTAATCAACGCATATTTTCAGTTTTTACTTATGGGTCAGAGACATGGATCCTAATACTAAAAAAAGACATATAAAGGCTGCGAACAACTCAAATTAGAACGGAGAAAGGCATGTTTCGTGTAACCAGGAAAGGTAAGAGGAGAAATGCATGGATTGTATTTCTCTTCTTGCCTTTTAAATGTTTAGAATAAACTTAAAAACTCTTTAAATAACCTAAATATTTAAAATAATCTTTACATCAGTAACGTCATCAAATATTTTTTACAGCGTTCTTTGAATAGGTCAACATTTGCTAATGAATATTTAACAAATGTTGGACTATTGCAAAATATTTAACATTGACAAAAAATATATATATTTTGTATATATATAGTTGAACCACATTTGTTTTGCTTATGACAGTCATTTTCGCAAGTATTCTCTCGGAGCTGCGGAGTGTAGTCCAGGAACTTGCTGACAAGTATTAAAAGTGGGATTAAAAATGGGATTAAAAACAAAATTCGTGTACAGTGCTTTTAGAACTGAGAAGTCAGCGAACTTTGTTCAATGTTTTTAGAAGAACTGAAAAGTAAATGATTAACGGAGTAATTCGGGAATTAAATATGTAATTACAGAAAACAAAATTGATGTACCATGCTTTTAGAACTGAAAAGTAACTGATGACGGGGCAATTCTGGCATTAAAAATGAAATTACAGAAAACAGAATTGAGTTTCCAAGCTTTTAGAACGGAAAAGCTAGTGATTAACGGAGCAAGTCTGGGATTAAAAATGAAATTACAGGAAACAAAATTGATGTACGATGCTTTTAGAACTGAAAAGTTATGATTGACAGATCAATTCTGGTATTAAAAATGAAATTACATAAAACAAAATTAATGTACCATGCTTTTAGAACTGAAAAGTTATTGATTGACGGAGCAATTCGAGGATTAAAATTGAAATTACAGAAAACAAAATTGCTGTACAATACTTTTAAAAGAACTGAAAAGTTAGTGATTGATGATGCAATTCTTGGGTTAAAAATAGAATTACAGAAAACAAAATTGATATACCATGCTTTTGGAACTGAAAAGTTAGTGATTGATGGTGCAGTTCTGGGATTCAAAATGAAATTATAGAAAACAAAATTGATGTACCATGCTTGTAGAACTGAAAAGTTAGTGATTGATGGTGCAATTCTAGAAGTACTCGACACTTATATTTACCTTGAACAACAGATATCAAGCAACGGTCGTTTCGAAGAAGAAATTAAAACTTAGTTGGAGAGCATTTGGAAGAAACAGTAGCATTTTGAAAAGCAATATACTATTAGGTCTTAAAAGAAAAGTGTTTTATCAATGCATTCTTTCAGTTCTTGGGTCTGAAGAGGAGACATGGACTTTAACTAAAACAGTCATACAGAAGCTGCAGACTGCTGTAAGAAGCCTGCGGAGGTGCATGCTTAGTATAACTTGGAAGTATAAGAAGAGGAACTCATGGATCAGGAAAATGACGGTAGTTGATGGCATCATGATTAAAGTAAAATTTCTGAAATGGAAATGGTTTGGAGACATTGCTGGAAGAAGTGACCACCATTGGACAATTGAAATACTAAACTAGATATTAAATGACAGGACAGACCCGGAAGAAGACTTTGTGCATATAGGTTGATAAAATTGGAAAGCATGCCGGAGCGAAAATTGCTTAAGACTGAGAGTTGCGGAACAGATTTTGAGAGAGAGCATCATCCAGCTGTACATTGAAAACGTAGATAGTGTGTGTGTGTGTCGGATGATGAGTGTTCCATTCCGTAGAAATCATAAAGACAGACAAGCCTGTTTGTGGTCCATGTGCAGACCGGAATTTCGATTTTTTGAAATATTCTAAACCCGGAAATCCGAGTTTTGATTTGCTTAGATCGTCGTTCATCTTTATCAGATGTTTTCAAACCATGAAATCCACCTGTACGTTTTTGATAAAGCGTCCACTCCAAAGACATTTTGTAACACGTCATGCTTCTGTTAAGGTGTTTTACTAAGCTTGAAAAAAATCTTGATGTATGTTTTCAAATATTCGGAATGACTTCACTCAGTAATTGCAGATATCATCGCACTGGTCTATACTCGACGTCATTTGGGAACTGTCTGATGCCGCATGAAACTTCTGAAGATATTTGGTAAAAGTGCGCTGTGTGACACCATCTTGCAGAAAAAGGCTAACTATTTTCTGTAACTGTTTTTATGAGCATTTCCGAAACATTTTGGCATGCCTCGTGGGTGGAAATAGATGGGGATTTTTTTTTTGTTATTGAAGACCCTTTGATAAAATCTAAAAGTAAAATTGAACTGTGTCGCGGAATTATTTTTGAACTTAGACCAAACTTTGTAAGGTTCCTTTGTGTCGCAAGCTTCGGCAGAGTTTTTAGGCATCTCTGAGCACAAAGCTGTTATTGAACTAAGGCTAAGCATTGTAAGGTATCTCTGTGCTTCAAGCTTTAAATCTAGTGCGTTTGCGCTTCGTCAGAGGCCTTTATACACTGAGTGGCCACTTTATTATGACCACCCCCTCAGTACTTCGTTGGGCTGCCTTTTGCCTTTAATACTGCGTCGATTCTTCGTGGCATGGACTCCACAAGATGTTGATAGGTGGTTTGTGGAATCTGAAACCATGCTTGATGAATAACACTTTCCAGGAGTGTGAGATTGCAGGGTGAGGATCCAGCTGTCTGATGGCTCGTTCAACTTCATCCCACAAATTCTCAATGGGGTTGAGATCTTGAGATTGTCGGGGTCACCTAAGCAAAGTAAACTCACCGGCATGTTCCTGAAACCAATCCTGTACAATACGAGCACTATGGCAGGACGTATTATCTTGTTGAAAGTAGCCACCGCCATTGGGATAAACCATCCACATGACAGGATGCACTTGGTCCGCAACGATGTTTAGATATGATGTGCCAGTCAGACGTTGATCAAGACGAATTAAAGGACCCAAATCATGCCAAGAAAACATTCCCCAAACCATAACGTTGCCTCCACCAGCTTGAAGGGTTGTAGCAATACCATTGGGGTCCATGCTTTCGTGCTGTTTCCGCAAAATTCTCACTGGGCCATCAGCATGGTGCAACTGAAAACGTGATTCATCGGACCACATAATTTGTTTCCAATTATCGACTGTCCAATCCTTGTGCTCTTGTGCGAACTGGAGACGTTTTCTCTTGTTAACTGCAGACAGCAAAGGTGTTCGAACACTCCTTCGTCTGCCATATACCATCCGATGCAATGTACGGCGAATAGTGCGTGCAAGATAATTTAAGGGGATCCTTGATTAAGATGGTCTGTAATTTGCTGCACTGTTGTCCCTTCTGTTGTCTGCTACCAGTCTGGACACTCTCTGTTCCGCCTGACCAGTCACTAGTCGATGACGACCATACGTTGCACGTAGAGACCCAGATTTTTGGCTGACAGTCCAGTCTTTAAACACTTTAACAACAGCTACTCTGGAACATTTCACGAATGCGGCGGTTTCGGTGATACTCGCTTCATGGCTCCGAGCTCCTACAATCATAACATGTTGAAAGTACATCAAATCGCATTTTTACCCATCTCGTCACCCCAAAATCACTTCTACTACTGTCGCAAGCACTAAGCTTTTCCTTTTTATACTAGCCTCGCCCTCTGGCGGCAACAGCTTGTAACCATAGCTCATTTGCTTAAAACTGTCAGGTGGTCATAATAAAGTGGCCGCTCATTTTATTACGTTCTAAGCTTTCACTCAGTAGAGGTTGACTTTCTTCAGAGACCTATATGTACCCAACTTTCATTCGCCTGAGGCTGTCCTCCCTCAGAGACTTTTGTGTGCTAAGCTGTTGTGTCCCCGGCTCACCTTCATGTTCTCAACCCTTTCAACCGCAGCTGGTCTTCTTACCTTTATGCTCTAAGTTTTTTCCAACTGTGGCTGACCGTTTTCATAGATTTTGCTATTCCATGTACAATTCCCGCCAAATTTCTCCAGCAACTTGCCGTTTCAATATTTCATTTCCCTGAGGCTGAATTTTATAAGAAATAATTGTATTCCAGGCTTTCATTCCATTACGGCTGAGCTTCAACATCCCCAATGAGCTATTGCATTATGACCACTCCCAGCCTAGAGAAATGAGCGCTCCTGGGGACCGAACGGTGGCGCAGGCGAAGCTCACAGAGCAGTATATATACAACCCGAGGATCGGCGTTCGGTTAGTAGTGTTCGGAGTCAGATTGGGAAAAGCTGCCGATTAATCGGAGTTTGGTAAAAGACAAATTGTGATGGCACGGTGCCTAGGAACTGCGATATCGGAAACGGCGCTGCTTGTGGGTTGGTCACGTGCCGCTGCAGTGAGTACGTATCCAAAGTGGTGCACAGATGGCCAGACGACGAACCGTCGTCTAGCTGTGTGTCGTCCGCAGCTGATTCATGCCAGAGGGGGTCGGAGTTCACAGCGACCGCAGGGCCACAGTGCGACAAATCACCCGCAGTTACAACAGTGGTGATCAGGGCAATGTGTCACAGCACACAGTTCATCGCAGCCTTCTGCGCATGGGCCTGCGTAGACGAAGACCTCACCGGGTCCCCATGCTCACTGCACGTCATCGACAACAACGCATGAAATGGGCCCAAGGTCATCGAGATCGGACCGTGGATGATTGGAAGAGAGTGGACTGGTCTGACGAATCAAGATTCCTGGTGCATCATGTAGACGGCCGAGCGCTGATACTCCGATTACCGTCGAAGGCTATGGCACCTGGATGCACTGTTGGGCGGAAACAGGGCGGCGGTGTTATGCTGTGGGCGATGTTTTCTTGGGACACTTTAGGCCCCATATCCCAATAGCACAATCCCTGGCAGCGTGAGGCATCTGAACATTGTTGCTGACCAAGTTCACCCATTCATGGCAACTGTGTGTCCCTGCTGCTGATGGCGCATTATCAACGGGATAATGCGCCATGAGACACTACCAGAATTGTCAAGGAGTGGTTCGAAGAACATGCTGGTGACTTTCTGTTAATGCCCTGGCCTCCAAAGGCACTTGCTATGAACACAATTGAACTTGAAAAAGCGAGTTCACGCTGAATCATCACCACCCCGAAATGTACGGGAACTGGAGAACCTGCTGTTGACATTATGGTACCAGATAACCCAGGATACCTATCTCCACCTCACCGAATCGATACCTCGCCGATGGCCGCGTTTTTGCGGGCTAAAGTGGGTCTTACAGCTTATTAGGTAGGTGGTCATAATATAATGGCCCATCGGTGTATGTGTTTCATGATTTTTTCATTCCACTGCGGCTGAACCGTCATCAAGCGATCGAAAAGAAATGATTCATGACAAAGTCTATAGTCATTCTTGAATGAAAGCTTCACATCGGAAGCGTCTTATAAATACACCCCATCAAAACGGATTTAATACTCTGTGCTCGTAATATATTGTAATCTTTTTTGCATTATTCTTTTCTAAGACTGAAAATCGAAATTGCTGTCCACGTTTCCCTGATTTTTTTTTTTTTTTTTTATCTCGAAGTAGTAAACCGTGTGTATAAATGTGTTTCTTATTCAGTGATATTATTTAAAAGTGTTGCGAAGTAACAAAAAAGAGTCAAAGTTGTGCATTATACTTTTCCGTATTGGCAAGCGTTCCATTATTTATTTTGCGCATGATCAGCTGCGGTGCTAATATTATTTTACATCATGTAAAATGAAAATGAAGATTTAAAGTGTTAAAATGTCCTTTCCTATATGTTCAGATGCGCTGCATAATCGAATACAGAATTAATACCCTTTGTCACTGGCGCAGGAACGGGGGGAGGGGTACAGGGGTACAACGTACCCCCACATTTTGGAGAGGGGTACATTAATATCTACTGTACCCCCCCCCAAGATATGAGCAAACATAAACCAATCATTCATAAAGAGTGAACTGTAAAATTTATATGCAACATTTTTTTTTATTCTCTTTTTTTACAAAGAAATATCACGGGTCATCTGTTTTTTTTATATCCGAAGCTTGTAGTGGGAGGCTTTTCATCCACCAAAAACTGGCCAACCATCTGGGAAACTCCAGCAAATTAGTTCTGCAGGGAAACGACCAGTGCGAGGTTTTTGTTAATAACTTCAAACAGCATATGGTAGGGCTAGGGCTTGATAACATACTTATGATCAGTGTTTCTTTTCTCTTAAAATTCCATGCATCTTGATCAGGTCGTCCTTTCTGCACTTTAAAAAAAATTTTAATGCACAAGTGGACATTTCAGCGCCTGCAGCCCCGACACTGAAATTGTTTTTTGTCTTAAGATCTGTAGCAATACAACAAGTGCATTACGGATTTCACATACCACTCATAGAACTCCAATTCCTCGATATCTCCACCATCGTTTAGCTTTGCACCAGACCAATGTGCTTTTTACATCAATTGTCAGCCTATGTATCGTTCAAAGTTTTTAATATAGACTTCATAATGCTTCAATGGTACTATCTTCGCGGGTAGAGCAGTTTTTATCTTACTGCGGTTTTACTTTATTAACGTAAACAAAAAGGATAAGAAATTTAATTCGTTCTTGTAAAGAGTTATATAACATTTCCTGAGAAATCCATCTTTTCCAAACCCTGCTGACAGAAATTCATCCTAATGTTGACTTGTCCCTGCTCAATATTTTAATGGAAAAAAAAGTCCAAAAATTACAAAGAGAGAATACAAAGAAAAAAAAACCTTCTCCATTCATTTTCTGATAAGAAATTAATAATGTGAACTTTTTGTCAGCAATAAAAATAATAATAATGGTAATAATATGATGATAATATGATGATAACAATGTTCATTCGGATGAATTCCTGATCAGTATACGTATTTTATAAAAACTCTAATATACTACCCCCCCAAATAAAATTCGGAGGGGTCATCCATAGATGGCTTAATCCTTGAGATGTAAGGTTCATGAGCTTGTACCCTTACCTCCTAAATCAAAAGCGTTCCTACGCCACTGCCCTTTGTCGTACTACAGACAAATTCGAATACAAAACTAGCTCTGGAGTTTCTTCGGCATTTGTTCACTTCTTTTCCGAATTAAATTTTGTAGCTAATAAGTATTCTTAAAGCATTTTAGTTAGCGTCTAATTCCTTCTCCGCGGAACCGCTTCGGTTTCGAGCGAAAGGACATGATGTCGGCTGATTTCCCACGTTCCTTTGCCTTCGAATGAATTTCCTCTCTATATATTCGGGGTAATACTCTTTTATGTTTTAAAATGCTAACCTTAGATGCAGGAAGAAATACTTTTCGTCTTGGAAATTCCTGCGCTGTGTGATACTGTGCGTAAGGCTCTTAGGGGGATGATCAATCACACAGGTCATTTTCCTTGACCTTTCCCCATGGATTTGATAAATCAATTTTGGCATTTTTCTTTAGAACCACGATCTATTCCCGCAGGCCTGAATTCGTCGCGGAACTGTCTGCTACTGCACCAGATCCTGGGATTTAAACGTGGTATATATACTGTGTCATATCTCTCATGTTTGAAACCTCAGGCAGGTACTCTTTCTCTCGCTCGTGCTTTCTGTTACTTTTTCCCTTTCTCTTTTGCTTTCTGTTACTCTCGCTCTTTCTCTGATGTGACTTCGCCTTTGGGTAACTTAAGTAAAGAGTAATCTTCCTTTTTTTAGTGTAAGTTAATACATATATAAAAGAATAAAATATCAACTCTCCGTCAAATGAATTGTTTTTAAACGGCTTACGTAGGTGGAAACTCTAGTGTTCTTTATCTTGGCGTAACAGTTGTTTTTTACCGCCGTTCCTGCGATAACAAAAACTGAGATTGCGTTGAAAAATATTTTCCGTTATTTACTCAGTTCTCATTTCTATCTCTCCGGAACAAAAACTTACTCTGCAGTACAAACTAAAACGAAGCCGATTATAAACCAAAGAAATACAGACACTGGACAAAAAATTAGTCACCTCCAGAAATTTACTTTTAATACTTAGTTACATCGCCACTTGTAAGAATCACGGCATTAATTCTTGCGCCACCCCGGTGGCGCAGTGGTCTAAAGCGCTGGCCTCTGACCATTCGTCCGTAAGGGGTCCGGGTTCGAATCCCGGTCAGGCATGGATGTTGTGTTTGTCTTACGGCACTGGCTCTCTCCCTTCCCTGGAACCAGTGACCCTAAATTAGGGGCGGGCGACTGCTTATAGCCCATTGAGTTGCTCACGGTGGTCGTTAAACCTCCAATCAAAAAAAAAAAAAAAAAAACTTAATTCTTGCTGGAAGAGATTCAGAAAGGTGATTCAAATAACTTGAGTCAAACATCCTAAGAGCAGTTTGACTCGCATTTCCTTGAGATTCCTGGGACGCTGAATTTTGGATTTTACGTTTCGTTCAAGGTTTTCCCATAAAATTTCAATGGGATTTAAATGTGGCGATTTAGCTGGCCAGTCCATGTGTCCCAAAGTTGTATCATGGTCTTCACACCAATTCATGATGGTTCTAGTTCTACGAATTCTACAGTTGTCGTCCTGGTAAATAAGATAAGCTGCTTCATGAGAATCCTGCAAATGTTGTGGAAAAGGAAATGCATGATTATACACGGTCGAGTCACATTATTGTGACCACCAGCTAATGTCTAGAGTAACCGGCGTGTGCAGCGCAGACAGCAGCTAGACGGGCTGGGAGTGACTCAGTAAGGTGCTGGAAGGTGTTCACAGGTATGTGGAGCCATGCTGACTGCAGTGCAGCTGACATCTGCTAGATGATCCATAGGGCGAACAACACGATCGACGTGGGCCCACAGATGCTCAATTAGGTTTAAGTCTGGGTAATTAGGGGGCCAGGGAAGCACTTTGAAGTCTTCATCGTGCTCTTCCAACCACTCTCGGACATTTCTACCTGTGTGACACAGCGTACTGTCGTCCTGGAAGATCCCGTCCGCTCCATACAAGACAATCAGCATGTATGGGTGTACGTGGTCTGCAAGGATGGATTTATAACTAATTCGCTCCATAGTGCCTTCCACAGATATGAGTGAATCCATGGAATGCCTCGAAAACATTCCCCAGACCATAACGCTGCCCCCACCAGCTTGTGTTTTACCAGCAATGGTTAAGGAGTGTTTGTTCTCCGATGTTACTCGCCTTACACACCAACGTCCATCCGTTCGATGAAGCAGAAAACGTGACTCATCGGAGAAAGTAATCCTTTGCCAATCAGCGGAGGTCCAATCCGATATTGCCGTGCTTTTTTGCAAGCCTTTTCTGTCGATGCACCTTCGTTAGCATAGGTGCATTGGCCATCCGTCTGCATCGGAGCCCCATATGCAGCAGGGTTTGCTGAATTATCGTTTTAAGCACACTTCCGGCAGCCCCCTTGTTCATTCGACCAGTGAGTTGCTCCACAGTAGCGTGTCGATTGGCCCTCACGCACCTTCGCAGCCGACGTTCACCTCTCACACCAATGGCACGTGGTGGTCCGCAGTTTGCACGTCGTTTATTCGTAATGGTGCTATTTCTCCAATCACGATGCACTTTAACCACAGCAGCACGCGAACAGTTTACAAACTGCGCTGTTTCAGAAATACTGCCACCCTTGGCCCGAAAGCCGATAATCATCCCTTTTTGCAAATCTGATAAATCGCTTCTTTCATCCATGAGAGCAACGAGTGATATGTTTTCAGATGGCACACCTTATGTACCCTCCAAGCCAGCTCACGACATGTGCCTTCTTTCATTGGCTATGCGCCTTTGACGTCAAAAGTGGGAGGTGGTCACAATAATGTGGCTCAACTATGTATAAAATTTCTTTGTAAGCATGCTGATTCATCATATTCTTCACCTGTACTAGGGAGTCTAATTCCCAACCATTAAAACAACTCCTACAGCTTTACAGACGCACCTACTTTGGCAAAAAACTCTTTGAACACGCTCAGGATTGAATGTTTCTTTAGACCCCCAGTTGATCCTACGCCTTGCGTGATTTGAGTATTGGCAAAATTTAGATTCATCAGACCATATGACAGCCTTCCACTGATCAACAGTCCACATCCTGTGAGCTTTGCTAATTAAGCTGAAGATAACATTAGTTTCAGTCTTCCAATTCTACTCCAGAGATCCATCGATGAAGTTCCCTACGTAATGTTCGCTCAGATGTAGACGTGTGAGGTCCATTATTAACAGATAAAAGTAGTTCCTGCCTTGTTTGAAATCTGTTTTTTGTTGACGAGGCGAGAAATGCTGCGCCGATCACAGCTTTTCAAAATGGCGTTTCGTCCAGCGTTTTTCCTTTTATTTGCCGCCGAGTTTGACTTACACCAATCTTTATGAACAGGTAGAAGTGTTCTTTTGCTAACACCTCCAAATTTAGCAATTTCCTTGATTCTGTGTCCTTTTGACTTTCCAAAAGCTATGACACCTTTTTGTGCCAGTCACATTTGTCTTTTGAACCACTCATTTTAATTTTTCAAAAATGTCAGCTTAACATTTTACCGATAGAAAGAAATAACAAATAATTTATTATTATATAACCCAGAAATATTTAATTATAATTCTAACCTCAGGAATATATCATATTAAAAAAATTACATATATTGCTGCAGGTGACTAATTTATTTTGTCCTGTGTCTTTATATCATTGTTGGTATATAGATGGCGTGCATTTTTTTATGTTGCTATCCATCAGAAAACATGGAAATTGCAGTGTTCTAGAACGGGAATGAATCAGCGTCTTCCGGTTTATGTACGAGCGCTTTACAACCTTTACACCACTCAAGAGAAAAAGTGAAAAACAAAAATGGCAATAAACGAGAGACAAGAGTAAAACAACAAATGGCCATTTTTATTTTTATTTTTTTATTTTTTTTTAGAAAAAAAAATGCTGTATATATACTAGCAGGGGTACCCGGTATTCCCCGGGTAAATATTCGTGGAATCACCAAGTTCAGCGGGTGAAATTTTATGAATGAAAAATATGTTCCTGTAATTTTCCAGTAAATTTATTTTAATTCGTTTAGGTTATTGCTTTTTGGTAAACAATATTTTTGATTTTTCCATTGTGAGCAAAAAATGTAGAGATTTTTAGGACTGTCAACCCTTGAGCAGGCGACATAGAGTTGCCCGTGTGAACAGTAGGGTTCCTCCAAATTAATGCCAGCCACTGCCAATGACTGTATTTGCGCTTCGTTGATGGACATGGCAAAGGCCAGACGAATCGGGAATTCCAGACGCGTGAAGTCAAACGGCATATCTGTGGGAATCAGTGGAATCCTCGGAATGAAGACATCTTTTCCCTTTTGCACAGCCAGTCAGAATAGTTGCTTCGATGATGTGCGTGAACAAATTCTTGATGCAAAGCCTGGTTCCATTGCAAAGTCTTGGTGTGTCTAAGGTGGTCCTTGACCACCCCGGCTCCGACCCCTTCTAAAAACTGTCTAAGTTAGAGTATCATGAGATAATATATCAAATTTGGTTGTTCTAAATTGAAAACTGTAGAACTTTTTACGAAAATTTTGTATGAGGCCCTTTGATCCCCGGGCTCCGACCCCTTCCCAAAACCGTCTACGCTTGAAGTCAGAGTACCATGAGATAGTATACCAAATTTGGTGGTTCTAAATTGAAAACTGACTGTAGAAATTTTGACTAAAATAACGAAACTTTTGTATGGGGGCCCCCTTGACCACCACCCCCCCCCGTTCTTCGATCCCATCCAAAACCCTTCTGCGGTCTAAGTTAGAGTACCATGAGATAGTATACCAAATGTAGTGGTTCTAAGATGAAAACTGTAGATTTGTATAGCGGACAAACAAACAAACTCACAAACAAACAAATATACAAACTTTCAATTTTATATATGTAGATATACAGTATATAAGGATAAACCCGGGAGTAAGGTTCAAATAATAACTATACGGAAATTGCTGGAATAGCTGCGGTGTGCGGAGTCAACAGGGATCGCAATTTACGAATTGTGATTGGTTGTCCAAACCGAAAACGGTTAGCTGACACCAATTGCGCCCGTAATGCGGACTGATGAAGAACTCTGGTTTTAAATCATTCTTTGCAGGCTTGGCTCAGGTTTGGGTCACGTGACCAACATCGCTTTCTTTGCCGGATGCAAAATACAAAGTCCCCGCTGCATGTGGTTTTGTACGGATTTCAACGAGCTCCGATTTAATTCTCTAACATTTATTCATTGAGATGGTCATTCACATCCTTTGCTGGTTGTCAGTTGCGTTCGTTTTGTCTCTTGTCATGCCGCCAAAAAAGAACGTTTTTGATCTGGATACCGGTAGAATGATTAAAGTCTTTGAAACGCGTGAAAAAGAAAACGTGAGTGTCATGTAGAATCTGCTATAAGCATACAGAAACTAAAATGTTTACAATTCAATGGCTTCTATATATGTACTTTTATAAAAGGGAAACCTGTGTAGAACGGAAAATAGTTTCAGCCCCTTGGATTCCATTTTAGACATTTCTGAAACTACTACCAAAATTTCCATGCATTTCCTTAGACTTTTCAGAATTTGTTTGTACGTTCTTGTTCAAGTACGTTTCCAGTCTTCTGCTCGTTCCTTAGTTTTTCTCTTTAATCAGCTGGCACGAAGTGAGTCACATACACGAGCTCCGATATAGAGGGGCAAGAGAGGGCATTTGCCCTTTCCTTGGAAATTAAATCATGCCTTTTCTGTCTTTAGAAGGTACTACAGACATTTTCGATATAAAACTGATTCTGAATGCTAAGTTTTCTGTAGAAATTCTGAAAGCTCGTGTTTGTATAAAACATTGGAAAAACTTTGAAAATTTCCAGTAGCAAAGGCAGAAATTCGCATTGGAAAGTAATAATGGAATTTCCTACTGCATGCTGAAGAACAGTACGGGAAAGCATGCAAGGTAATCTGTAGCGGGTGCACTGCTTAATAAAGATCTCTCGAATTTTTTTCCAGAAATTTGACTTGAGCGCATTTTTTCATTCTTGATGATCAACTGAGTAGTCTGCGGAGTTTCGTGACGCATGTGACCCCAAAAGAACGACAATTTTTTTGTTCTTATTGTCCTACATGCTGACTAATTTCATTTATTTCATTCATCTTCTCTATGTAGTTTTAGGATCTTCTGGTTTTCTATTAAATTTTTGTGTTGAGAGAATGTTAAAACCGGTTAGACAACTAGAAGGTACAGTGGAAATTTGCATGTGGTGTTTGTATACACCGCATGCAATGTCATTCGAAGTTGTAAGTCATTCGTAGTTACAGTTTCTGTTTGCCCCTCTCCTGCAAAGTAAGCTGACGGCGCCCGTGATCGCGTATGTTAATGGTGCTAATGTACAAATTCATCGCGTTCGCTTAATATTCGGCTTGATCTCCAAGGCTTGAAATTATTGCTCCGAACAGTTTTTCATTCACCACATCAATAAGTCACGTTTCAACTTAAGATTTTTCGTCTGCCATTCTTGCTGCAAATGTTTTCCTCAATTATTTTTATCGCCTACCCATTGGAAGGTCCACATATTTTTAAAATTCGCATTTGTTCCGAAGATTAGAGAAATGAAGGAATGCCTTTCACGATCTTGCTCGTAACGACACTCTATTTCAAAATATGAGCTGTAAAACGTATTCGTCATCTTCAAATCATAGACTTTGCATTCCAGTCGAATCTTTTCATCATGTTTCTGCGAGCGCATGTGATTTAGACAGATGCACTTACACTTTGAATTTTAAAATCTTACGCGAGACTTTGCATACTAAAATTTTTTTATTATGCGATGTAAACGAAGTTTGTGTCTGTACTATCTCATTTTCCCTTTACTTTTGAAGCTGGTTTTCTTTTTGCGTTCTGTAAGATTTTTTTTTTGATCGAAGATTTTTGTAGATATAAAAAACACTCTGAACATATTACCGTCTTTTTTTTCGTATACTTATAAAGTACGTGCTTTTTATGTATTTTTTATGTATGTTTAACTAATACAGACCCTCTTCCGTTTTCTTAATCCGGTAACTGCGTTTTCGCATTCCAAGTTAAACATTAACTCCCACCACCTCACCCCATCTTTTCTGGGAGTTATTTCTCGGTTGTTCTTCCCAGTAAATATTGATTTTTTCTCTTCTATCCGATATGCCAGGCTGATTTTTTTCACGTACACTAGTGACATTCGTTTTTTTATTTTCGTGAACAAAAAGCGTACAATTTTTCTTTAGTCCAAAGTTGTTGAGAAACAGAAGCTTGTTAAACAAAGTAATTCCAAAGAATAAGCTAGTTTTTCTTTGTCCGGCACCAATTTCAAGAAAGTACATGTTTATTTTAGCTTAGATTTGCGGAAAAGCAATGGCTGTATATGTGTTATAAGGATATATACTGGGTGACCCAAAATTAGCTGTCCATTTAAAAAAGTCCCAAACTAAGAATGAAAACAGCAATTAGCATGGAATCAAATGATATTTTATTGATATAAAAATAGGCTTAGAGTTTAGCGAATCTCACGGCATACTCAACAACAACAAAAAAAAAAAATAACAATAAAATGATAAAAAAAACTTAGAAAATTTAAAATTGTTACGGTTAATGCTCCAATTTCCTGTAAAATAAATAAGAAATTAAATATAAATGTGTTCTCAATCGCTATCTAGTAGCAAACTTTGAACACTATCGAAACAGTGCCCGCTTTTCATTCAGCATTAATGCATGTGAGCAGTGTTTAAGCTGGGATTTTTTTTTCTCTTGTAGCAATTTGACTACTTTGTCAGCAAAAGTTGTTGTAGTAAAGTGCTATGCAAATTAGCCAAATTTACAGTTCTATTTTTTGGCTGTATTTACGAATAAAAATGAAAGCACAATGCATTGGCTAAATAAAATTTTGTACTTTAAATAGAGCTCAAGAACAAAAGCAACTATGTTTTTATATGCTCTTCTAATTTAAATAAAAATACTTACATTTGCTGATGCACGCAGTTTGTGAAAATGTATACAAAGACCAGGACTGAGCAAAGTCACAACCGACGACACACCGACCGGCCGGTTGACCCCGAACCGAAACGGAGCGTGCAACCTCCCTCGGTTGCTCTGCGGCTGCGAACCTCCAAATTAATAAACGAAATGCCTCTTTCCTTATCAATCTCAGCAAAGCTCTTGCGAAAGCTGCTCTCGGGGCTCACCGGTGCTTTTCTGCAATAGGGGAAAAGAAAACGGGGATGGAGAAACGACAACAGGGCGAAGCAGCGTGCGATAGCGACGACGGAAAGAAAAAATGACGGAGAAGGATACCAGGTCGGCAGGGCGAAGCAGCAATGATGGAACGAAAAAATGACGGGGCTGAAAAACAACGCACGGGTGATCAGGTTGGCGAAAGAAAAAATGACGGGATACTTTCGCTTTTTGGCGATTCAGTGGGAACTTTATGTCGCAAAATTAACGTCTTTATCGCGATTTGGCGAAAATGCAAAGGACAGCTCAAACACCGCATGTGCGTAAATTTATTACACTATCACCATAAAACGTTTTTGTTTTCCTTCACATTTTTTTATAACTTTTTAGTTCTCAATAGATCTAAAAAAATTCATTGTATTGAATTTAGCACAAAATTGTAACATGTAATATATTACACAGGGGCATATTTGCCAATGGGCTTAGGTTGGCAAAATTTTGGGAGGCGGCAAAAAGAAATCGAAGGAAGGTTTTGAAAAAAAGAAGAACGTGTACAGACTAAACGTGAAAGAACGGAAAATATCCGCAACAGATGTAGAATGAAAAATAATAATAACATAAATAATGCAATGGTACAAGTTAGGAGGTGGCGATAATTACATCCGGGCGTTGGGGGAATTAGGTATATCAACCGCACACTAAGTTTTAAAATATCATCAAAATAAGTTGTTGTACCATGACTGGAAGTAGAGAGACTGCAAATTTAGAGGTGGCCTGGGCGGCAGAATCCCCAAGCAAGCCCCTGATACTACAGAATGCATTTACCAAAATGACATACCCAATACATACCATTTCAAAAGTGTGTGTTGAAAATATTAATTTTTAATAATCTTCAGGCTGATGTTGACTGATTGAAACATCTTATTCCATAAGTTCTAAATACAATAATAGAAACAAAGACAATATATGTAATTGTTTAATACACTGGTGAGCAAAAATTAAGGATGAAGAGGAGAAATTAGCATAAGAGCAGAACGAGCAGGCAGAACGGACCGAAAGACCACTTAGGAGATAGACTAGGGCCCGGTACGGTAGGGCATACGCATATATGCAGCATGACGGGTGGGTAGGGGGGTTTAAAGCACACGGGCGGCGTACGCTCAGCAATTCGGTAAAAGCTATTGCACGGTGTACATCGGTCTGAACGACGTCGAGTTGCTGCCACCGTGTGATATGGCCAACAGGCAATCCAGTAGACGACATCTGGATGACTTTACCCAAGGTCGCGTTATTGGGAAGTTGGAAGAAGGTCGGAGTGTGACTAGTGTGGCCGAGGAGTTCGGGATCGCTCACAGCATCGTTTCCCGAGCTTGGAGAGCATTTCAAACGACAGGAACAGCTGTCCGAAAGTTTAGCGCAGTGGTCGTCCACAAGCATCCACGGCGGCGGATGACCGGTATATTGTCCTACTGGCGAGAAGAGACAGACGGCAGACAGCGGGAGGAGTTCTCGTTTGGGGCGGTATTATGCTTGGTAGCCGTACTGTCCTCCACATCTTCCAAGGAGGTTCAGTCACTGGTGTCCGCTATTGTACCGAGGTTCTCCTGCCTCGCGTGCGTCTGTTTAAAGGTGCTGTGGGTCCTGAGTCCCTCTTCATGGACGACAACACTACAGCTCATCGTACAGTGACTGTCGAAGAGCTGTTGGAGAGTGAAGATATTCAACGCATGGATTAGCCCGCAAGGTCCCCGGACCTAAATCCAATCGAACACGCGTAGGACCTTCTCGGGAGACGCTTGGCAGCACGTCACCAGCCGCCAGCAACGATTCCGCAGCTGCGATTGGCGCTACAAGAGGAATGGGCCGCGATGCCTCAACAGCTCCTTGACAACCTCGTCCTCAGCATGGACAGACGTTGTAAATCCTGCAACGCAGTCAGGGGTGATCATATCCCCTACTAAAGACTGGATTTTTCTTGGCAGCCGCCTGCCACATGGACGTTTCTGTCTTCTGTCCAGTTGTGCTCGAAGCTACCTTTTCAATAAAGTGCCTTTGTATCCTTTGGATTCCTTGTTTGGACGGTTTTGCTCACTTGTCCTATATTCTCACATCTTGGGGATCTTATGGTATGATTCGAGTCGATGTGGAGCACTTCTGCACGACGTTACATTCGAAAAACCATTTTGTCCTTAATTTTTGCGCGCCAGTGTATGATACATTATGGTGAAGTAAATTTCTCTATCATTTTTATGCTAGTGGCGGGACTCGAACCTGCTACTATCTGCTCCGAGTGCTATCCACTATACAGGCTAGTATTCTCACTGCTATCTGCCTTTATGTCATGTGCGTCCTGCGGAGCAGGTACGTCATATCTGCGCCACCGGGGCGGCCCATTGGAATCCATCTGAAATTTCGGTTGTTCATCGGTGATCCGTTCTCCTGGCAGTATATCCAGCCCATTGCCATTTCAGGGATTTTATTCTCATAATCATGTCTTCCACTCTTGTCACTTTCCTTATCCACGAGTCCCTCTTTTTATCTTTCTTGGTTACACCAAGCATGCATCTCTCTATACCGCTTTCAGTTGTCTGCAGTCTTTGTATGTCTTTTTTAGTTAATGTCCACGTCTCTGCTCCGTACGTAAGCACTGGTAGGATGCGTTGATTAAACACTTTTTTTTTAAGATATAGTGGCACATTGCTCTTAAAAGTTGCACTGTTTCTTCCAAAAACGCCAATTAATTTCTTCCTCAATGTGACCCTCGCTTGATATCTGCTGCCCAAAGGTAAATGATAGGAATTTGTTATCTCCAGCTTTTCCCCATCAATTGATAAGTCTTCATTCCTTGTAAAAGCGTCGTACATCAGTTTTGTCTTCTCAAAGTTAATTTTTTTTACTCCCACTTATTTAACCTAATCAGCAAGTTCCTGGATCAAACTCTGCATCTCTGAAATATTATTTCAAAGACCTCTGAAGGGTTCTTCGAAATATTTTTTCTTTTCAAGAATAAAATGGAAATAAAACCGGGTCAGGAACACCTTGACCCGACCCGTTTGGCCCCCAAGAAATTGTCGACCCCGTGACCCGTTTCCATCTCTGATTAGGACCCCTCATCTGCGCACCGCTTTGGTCGGTGGATGCCACGTATCCATCTTTGGGTATCATTTGCACCCGTTCCGTCATGCAACCCCTTCTACCAGTGCGGCCGACTGGTGTGGCAAAAATTGTTATATAACAAGAAGGCACGGAGATATTTGAGTATCGTGTTTGTGTATGTTACTTATTGGTACAATTTCTGCTTGCCCCCTCCTGAAGACTAAGCTATGGGTGCCCATAGTGCTGCATACAAATTATCTTTAAAAGTATTAAGATTGGCTCTCTTTCTCGTTTTCCCCTTAGAAATTACTCTCTGCCCTGTAGGCGCAACCCTTTTATAGCCCCTGGTCCTAAAACCTGTACGGAGCTTGCGTTAGAAAATTCTGTTTAGAAACCGGACGTACGGATATAGCACATTATCGAAATTGCCTACATTCGAGAAACTCGTTTCGAAAGTTTGAACTCTCTCACTTTTGCAGTTCAGTCAGCGCCATTTTTCAGTGCTTCGCACACGTTGTGCTCAAGTTCAACTCGTCACGTGATTATTTCTCCGTACAAAACATATTTAAAGTGACTGTGTGTTTTTTTTCATTAATTTTTCCGTAAAATTTGCCCGCGTTTAGGTCATTTGTTCACCGGACTTTTGGGCACCCGGACATTTTGGCACAAATCTTTAGGGGCCGTACAAAAATTGCCGTTTCTTGGCGCTGTGAGGGGAATTGAATGGAGAAAACGTTTTCTGTAAGACAAACGACAATTATAATTGAATTTAAAAAAAATATTACAATGCACAAATTTTGGAAGATGACAATACGTTTTTTTGGGGTGTAAATATGGGGGATTTTTCCGTTGGCATTCTTTCCTCATACCGTAAATATGACGAGCATAATATCCGACAACTTGACAATTTCGTCGTCCTGGATCGGGATTACATAGCTCATAATCATGAATATGGACTACATCATATTCATGATTACATAGCACCAAGGGCGCCCATGGGGGAGCCCCCCCCCCCGCCGTTAATATAGCCAAATTTTTGATAAATTTAAAACACTAAAATAGACGAAACCTTTTTTTAAATGTTTGACAGCCTTGAAAGAGGTAAGTATTTTTCTTAGCCCCCTTTCCCCCGCGCCACGTTTTCAGAGTAGGCACGAGCGCTCAGATGATGTGTCGAGTTGTAGCTTGTAATTGCTGAAAATCTCCCGATCGGACGAGAAATTTTTCATATTTTACACTTTCAGTATTAACCCCCCCCCCCCCCCCCGACAGGTTTGCTCAGTAGGTTCACGCCCCGAGATAATGTCATGAGTTGTAGTTTGTAAATGCTGAAAATCTCCCGATCGTACGAGAAATTCTTGAAATTTTACACTTGTGGTACCCCCCCCCCCCCCCGACAGGTTTCCCAGAGTAGGCACATAAGCTCAGATAATGTGTCGAGTTGTAGCTTGTAAATGCTGAAAATCTCCCGAATGGACGATAAATTTTAGAACAAAAACTGTTAAAAAAACCTAGGGCCTATGAATTAATATTTAGTGCTTAAGTAAAAGCGCAATGCTATTAACTTGATTTGATACGTAAACGTTATGAATATGACATCGCTAGAAAAAAGACTGTCAAAAGGGCCTACGAATGAGGCATAGTAATTTAGTGCCTAATTAAGTAAAAGACAAATATTAATAACTTGACATGTTATGTATTTATTTAGTGCCTAAGTAACTTACGGCGAACATTTTCTCGGTCAAACTCTTACTATTGGGCCAAGAAACGGCAGTTGTTATACGGCCCCTTAAACATTTGTGCCCAAAAGTCCAGGTGCCCAAATGTCCGGTGCCCAAATGTCTGCCCAATATGTCTCAATTTCTTAATGATTATGAGATATAAGTGAAAAAAATGTTTTGTAAACATCACTTGCTTAAGTAGGGAGAAATATAGGAACACCATAATTTTTAACGCAGCGCAATTTCATTGCTTTAAAAGGGAATGTGCCCAAATGTCCGGGTGCCCAAATGTCCGGGTGCCCAAATGTCCGGGTGCCCAAATGTCCGGTGCCCAAATGTCCGAACCCCAAATTGCCCACATAAAAAAGGCAATGCAGTACATCCACATTTTGTATTCATATAAAGACAAACTTCGGTTTGTGTGAGAACCCATCAATATTTCAGCCTGTTTAGTACGCCTTTTCAAGCGTAGGAGATTTTCTTCTGCTTTTATTGGAGGGGATCGCGTTTGCCTGATACGAATCGGCATTTTGTCTGTTCATTCAGCGTGCCACAGACGTCCCGAAGATGTGTAGGTTTCACAACAGGAAAACCACCACTACTAGTCTGTTATGGACAGCCCAACAGGTTCTTCACTGTAATCAACGAAGATGCATCGGCCGGCGGTTAAAAGGGAAAAGATCAGCGAGTTGCCACTCTATCGCTAGGGAATCTTCGCATCGCAGGCAGTCTTGATTCTCAAACCGCGTCCAAAAATAAAAGAGTGGTGGAATAAATAAATAATAAAAAAAAAGCTGGGGGGGGGGTCTGTCTGTACTTTGTGATTGCTGCAGTGAAAAGAGGTGGTGCCTAAATGTGTTGGGTGGAAATGAGGAGTGTGCACCCCTCAAAAAAGGAATCGAAAGGAATTCCTGATAGCAGTAGTGTACGCAAAGTAGGTGGTAAACCAACAGGAGGAGGAAGAAGTCCAGGAAGCTTCTCTTCGTTGGTGGCCCATGTGGAAGATGCCAGAGTGGTTGATGGCAGATCTTTCGGAAGAGCTTTTTGAGAATTCCTGTCTCGTTTTCTTTCTCTTTTCACCGCCTCACATGTAATGTCCGTTTCAGGAATTATATTTTTTGAGCTGATCTCACCGTTGTGATAGCTAAAATTGCAGAGCACCATATTGAAAAAAAAATTGGCGGTAAATCTTTTGCAGAGAAGATGTAGGGCGGGGGAGGGGGGAGGAAAGATACTTAAGGAAGCCTATTTTTCAGTCCGATGTCTAAAAACTGTCTCACCCACAAAAAGGGAGTATGTTTAATCAGTGGCTTTAAACGTAGTGCTGAGATTTATATACAGCCAAATTTAATTCGATTTCAACGAACATTTACCCAAAATAATGTAAAATTTAATTATTGCTTGAAATGGGCCGGTATGGCATACCGGCACTTCTTTTTCCCTAATGTTTCATACCGGCACTTTTTTTTTTACCCAGAATTCACATACCGGCACTAATTTTAATAATGGGAATTGCAGAAATATTTTTTTGTTCCATACTTACGAGCGCGTATTCTTAAACATAGAAACCTTATAAATCAATGAAGGAAGTATTATTCTTCATAAAGCATGGAAATTTCACAGAATATTCAAGCAAAGCAAATCGAATTTGCTTGTACCATTTACTGGTCATCCATGTAACACTTCTCAGAAAACTTGAAAATTTCAAGTTTAATTTAGAAACCTTATGTGCCGCGTACCCTTGAGAAATAGCTGTGTGAGAACCGTAAAGGGTAGGGCATGAGCACTACTTCCCTACCCTTTAAGGATCCCACTTCCCTACCCTTGAGAATTTTCCAAAGGATGCACCACTTCCCTACCCTTGAAAATTTTCAAAGGATGCACCACTTCCCTACCCTTGAAAATCTTCAAAGGATGCACCACTTCCCTACCCTTGAGAATCATCAAAGGATGCACCACTTCCCCACCCTTGAGAATCTTCAAGGGATGCACCACTTCCCTACCCTTGAGAATCTTCAAAGGATGCACCACTTCCCTACCCTTGAAAATCTTCAAACGATGCACCACTTCCCTACCCTTGAGAATCTTCAAAGGATGCACCACTTCCCTACCCTTGAGAATTTTCAAAGAATGCACCACTTCCCTACCCTTGAGAATCTTCAAATGATGCACCACTTCCCTACCCTTGAAAATCTTCAAAGGATGCACCACTTCCCTACCCTTGGGAATCTTCAAAGGATGCACCACTTCCCTACCCTTGAGAATCTTCAAGGGATGCACCACTTCCCTACCCTTGAGAATCTTCAAAGGATGCACCACTTCCCCACCCTTGAGAAACCCTTCAAAGGATGGAAATGAAGCTACCCATAGCGCATGATCACATTTTGCCCATCCAGACGGAGGTAGGTCAAGAGGAGAATATCATCTCACTAAAGATGTCTGTAATTTTTATTATATCATTAATTTAATATACTCAATTTGAAGTAGAGCTTCCTCATAGAATGAAGAATTGGGAGTAATAGATTAAACACAAATTTTAGTTTTGCAGCAATGAGTATAAACTTTTTCCACACTTCGGACATCTTTTTTTTTTTTTTTTTAAGTGTTGTGAGATTGCTATTAATTTAAGACTAAATTTTCAGTCTTATTACGGAAATTCGAATTGCCCGACTTTCTACTTTATGAAAGCCCCTTCTCGAAGGCTGCTCTCTTCTCTGCTCGTGACCTTAAAATTCTGGGTTCAAGTCCAGCTGAATCGCTAATGATTAGCCGAGGTTCGGAAGTCTCGTTGGTCCCGGGTTACAGACTCCTCGTTATAAGTAAGTCTAACCCCAATCCTCTGTGTAGCATAAGCATTGCTTCCACAGCATAAAAATTCAGTACCCTAGATTTCTTCTCCCTAAATGCAGTCAAATTGCCCTAAATTCGAATAACAAAATAGGTACCCTGTTTTAAAGCTGTTTTCAAATTAAAAAACGTGACTAAGTTTTCTACCTTTTTTTTTTTTAGCCACATGCAGTTTCCAGATTTTACAATAAGCCAGACCTTTTTGTTAAATGCTCAGATTAGCTCTTACTAGATTTCCGTAACCACAGTTTCAATATTGCTTCTTACAACCAGCTGCTCGTAAGTAAATTGTTGAGAGTACTGGTCATTGGCAATACCTAGACATTTCCTTCTGGGTGGAGTTAATGGATGTTCCCACCTCTTTCACGTTCATATTCAGAATAATTAAATCAGCCACTGTTTCTCTCTCAACGTTTACTCATCAACATGTTGGAGTGCACTTCATTCATATTAAAAATCGCCAACTTTAATTGTCTTTAGTTAAAAAACAACAACAATCGCGGAGCTTAATGTTGTTACAATACTAAATAATAACTGTATGAAGCTCGCCTTTGGAAGCAAAGAAATAGTTGACGCGTTTTGCTACTGTCGTCAGAGTCTTAGCCTTAAGGTGGACGTCTAGTGATTTTGTTTCCTATACTTCCAATGGGCAAACTTCTGTACACATTTTCTTCACAATGGATGCGTTCCCAAAGATGAAAATTTGAACATCGATTAAAATAACTTCATATTATAACTTAGAATATTTGATATTTTCTTAAACGTAACCATAATTAAGCAATCCAACATTTGTTTGTCTACTGACGTCATCAATGTACACGTCGCTCCGTCTTTCTTTCTAGTCTCAACACCACCAAAGGAAAAGTTATTGATTTTTAATATAATTATGTTTTAGAAAATATTAAGTATTCCAAGTTATAATATGAAGTTATTTTAATCGATTTTCAAATTTTCATCGCATTAATTGTGAAGAAAATGTGTACAGAAGTTTGGCCATTGGAAGTATAGGTTGCAAAATCACACTAGACGTCCACCTTAATCAGGTCTGGTACCTAACCATGTCTCACAGACATCGGGATGTACTAGTGGTTGAAGCAGTGATTGTCAGATGCAAACTCAAATTTTCACTTTGTCCAATTGTTCGGTTAAGAGTACTTGCAAAAACCAAAAAACCACGTTCTGAAAAAGATTCAAATTACCCTAAAGCATCCTAAAATCTTATAAAAATTATTTTTATACCCAAGAGAACCACAAATTACCCCAAAGCAGGGTAATTGCCCTAAAAGTCGAAGGTCCAACTCTTCGGTTAAGAGTACTTTCAAAAACCGAAAAACCACATTCTGAAAAAGATTCAAATTACACTAAAATACTCTAAAACCCTATGAAACTTATTTTTATCCCAAGAAGACCATAAATTACCCCAAAACAGGGTAATTACTCTAAAAGTAGAAGCACTGAGCATAAGTAGTGCCAGCTGGATTAACAAAGCAAGCAACTGAAATCGGCCGCCGTCGTTTCTGATTATGGTGAAATAGTATTGCACGGAGTTGTTAATTACATTTTCACACGCAGGAGTTTTTCTTCCAGGTTTTTTTTTTTCAGTTTTGGAGATTCTCTGGTGAAGGTATTTTTTTCCGGATGATTTTTAGCTAAAGCGATCACATCGGCGTTCAGCCCTTTTGAAAAGAAGGTGTTGTATCCACAACAAAATTTCCATTTCGAGCAATGAATTTAATAAAAATAGCAAGCCGCTTAACTAGGGTAAATAACTAGCTCATTTTTTTATGATGAGTGAAAGGTTATCAAATTTGGTACTAAGCACTCATTTATTGTCATATAAATTCCTGAAATATAAATATCGATGGAAATGTATTCATTTAGCCAAAATCTTTACAGATTGTTAAAATTAAGGATTTTCGGTAACTAAATGTATTCTTCATAAAAAAAAAAAAAAAAAAAAAATCAGAAAACGTACCACCGTTACCCGTTCTAGATAACTTCAAGTGTATGACAGAAATGTCCTGCAGACGGCAGAATGTCCTGCAGACAGACAGAGAGACAAAGCGACTAACACAGAATACCTTTCCTTATTCACTAAAAATTAAGATTTTCAATCCGACATCCAGGAGACAAAGTGGAAAAACATGGACATGGTCGTGTCTATCCGGCATTTTTTTAATGGTCCGACTTCTAGTAGATTTCACAGATAGATGGAGACAATTACAAAAAAAAATGTGGGAATATGTTCTTGTAGATGGCTTAACGGAACGGAACTTTTAAAAAGAAGTCGTTTTGACCACAGCTGAACAGACGGGAGCGCTTTTATATCTCCTGAAAGACGTATTAAAAATTAACTGTGATTAATTGGTCATAAAACTCTTACTTCCACAAGCGACTAAAAGGTATGTTATAAAATTAACCAATGGTGCACAAAAAGTTTCTCATAGCAGAAGTATCAGAGACAAAAAGATTTTCAAATCGAATAGTTAAAAGAAGACATATAAGAAGGAAAGATCATGTAACTCTAGTGGAAGAATTTTGCTTCTAGCGGAAGAATTTTGCATAATGTTAAAGTTGAAAATAGGAGAAAAGTATTTTTCGTGGCAAAAGCTATGCTAAGGAAAAATAACTTCCCAAATACGTCTCCCGTAAGCAGAGATAGCGAGAAAAAGATTTTGACCTTTACGCTCGCCAGGCAGGAAACTCCCCGTTGAATGGCATACAGTAAATGAAAAAAAATTCTCAATAGCGTTTTTAGAAACGGAGATACAGCTGCAAATAAAAGTACACAAACGCCACCTAGCGACAGAACTGTGAACTACAAAACTCGTCAAATATAAAGCCAAACTGTTCACGAGGTAAATGATATTCGGTGTTAAAAGAATTTTTTAAAGCTCATATTTAGAAGCAGAGATATTGAGAAAATCAGACTAAACATTTGCGCCCCTACCGGCCAATGCCCAATGCGGAGACGCCCCTACCGCGTCTCCGCATTGGGCATTGTCGATTCACTCACCGCTTTTTGCTGTGTGGCGACACTGCGCCGATGTGTGAGACGTTGCAACTGCCGACTCACCGTCACTCATCTTCTGTGTACCTGTGTTCGTTTTCGTGATGTACGTTTTCATTTCTTTCATTCTCATTTGTTGAACGAGGACGCCGCTACACTGCAGCGGCTGCTAAATGACCACTGCAATACTGTTGCTGTTTTTTCCTTTTTTAAACAAATTGACTATTTTAAGCGTATCTAGATTTTAGCCCTATCATCATACTCATTTTTCAGTTTTACTGAATCAGCTAGATTTTAATCTTTGTATCATATTTTTAGTACTGTTTGTTTCATTATCTTTTTTAGCCCTTTCATCGTTCTCATTCTTCAGTTTTATTTGATCAGCCATATTTTAAGCTTCATAGCACGTTTTTAATACTGTTTGTTTGTCTGTCTTTTGTCTGGCGCTCTTTGGCCAAACATGGCCCTTGCGCCATAAAAATCAACCAACCTACCGGCAAAGTTGGTCATTATTTTGGGAAGACAATATACACAAAGAGTTTTTAATAGTTAGTAGTATTTGATGGCAAAATATTTTTTTAATAAAGTTTTTAGTCTAGCAGGTATTGCTGTAAACGGAAACGTGATCTTACGCCTCCTAGTGGCACGCTTGTGAGTTAGGAAAATTAGAAAGTATATGAGAAACATTTCGTGCCAGAAACGCTCTCCAATACAGAAAGAATTTTCAAATCGAACTCTTAGAAGAAGCAGAGATATCGACAAAAACAAGATATACATCTTCGCCTCCTAGCGGAATAACTATGTGCTATTTTGAGCAGGAGGTATTCTCAAAAGGTTTTCCGAGGTAAGCGGTATTTGTCACCGAAATAATTTTTTCTGTTGAGTTTTCAGGAGCTCAGATTTTGCTGCAAATATATCAAAAGCAGAAAATTAACCCTTACGATCCCTGGTGGCTAAACCATTATTTACCAAAAATTGGAAATTATATGCCAAAATATTAATTTTCCATCAGGAGCTGTATTTGATAGAGGAAGAATTTTACAAAACGGACTTGTAAAAACATAAATATTGGGGAAAGCGCGATTTATCTTTACGCCCCCTAGCGGAAAATCTATGCATTACTAGAAAACGAAACTGTACCTAAAGTAGTCATCGATATAAATATCATCGAAATGAAGAAACGTTATTAATCACTATACACGGTGGCGCAGTAGTCTAAGCAATGACTTCTGATCATTCGTCCTAGATGGGTCCGGGTTCTAATCCTTGTGAGGCATAAGTGGTGCGCTTGTCTTACGGCACTGGCTCGCTCCCTTCCCTGAAGCCAGTGGCCTTAAATTAGGAACGGGCGACTGCTTGTCCATCGAGTAGCTCATGGTTGTCGTTAAACCCCCAATAAAAAAAAATACTATTCAGAATACGGAGGTTTAATTATATTAAACAATTTTTATTTCTCACCTATACGTTCTCTGAATTTTAAACACAGCGGAGCTATCGTCTATGGAATATTTCCACTGCATAGTTCGAAATATTTCTTTAAAATGCTATCTGAAGTTAGGGAAGGAAATCCCTAATTTTTTATGAAATTTGGAGTGCTGATCCTAAAGCTCCCACTCTTGTAATTGTAAAAAATTGAAACGATATTTCGATATTTTAGGTACGTTATTTCATCTTGTGTTCGAGGTATAATTTCTTGCAAAACTGTTATTTAAAATTTTACTACAATGACCTTTCTTTTAATGTAATGCGAATGTGGTCTTGGTAAATTATTCAGTAACGTTAGGTTTTCACGAGTTCACTGTTTCCTAATTACATACTGTAGACAGGTTTTATCTGAAACGTTTCCAAATGACCGTTATGTAGAAAGTCCAATGCTTCTAATTTCGTATTATCAGATAGTTTCATTAACTTATTTACATTTGGTACTGTTGATAGATTTTGTGAAATTCAAGTTCCTTCTCTGTTAGCCTATTCATGATAACGCTTTATCGAAACTTACCTATATTTAGCTATGATGTTTTATTGAGATCAATTATAATAATGTTTAATGTTAAATTAGTAAAAGTCGCTTTAAGTATTATATTAACTTGAACTGCACGCTAATATCTTCAGCTGTAATATAAACTTTATCGTCAACACCAGTTCTTTCCACGTTTATCTTTAATTAACACACAGCAACCGAAAAATTGTTTTCCAGACACCGCTGGAATCGATCGAACCCCAAATATCTCCATAACTAGCAGAGTGTGTTCGTCTTACGCTACAGTGGCCAACAAACCATGGCGCTATGTGTGTTTATCTGTCAGCATCTCAGCGGTGTCCGGATAACAATTTCTCGGTTGCTGTGTGTTAATTAAAGATAAAAGTGGAAAGAGCGATGATTTTGTATATTTATGTTGTCTCCACGCATTTGGAAGATTTTCACCATTCAACACTAGTTTAGAGTATTCTTACGTTAGCTTTACTGCACAGCACAACAGGAGTACTGTTCGTTAGGCTTATTGCACTGTACTTTTGCTGACCCGGATAGCTTAAAACTTAATAGCCGATAAGTCCTTAACATATAATCAACTTCAATGTACCAACCAAAGTCATCGTAGATGATTTACGTTAATATTCCAATCCTTCATTTTAATGGCACGTCATCAAGCATGCACTTTATAGTAAACACAGTTTGGCTTTAATTCAACTTCACCAAGAGATGTGGTTTAAATCGCATTCAAGGACACTTATCCTCTGCACAACTTTAGCATAGTTCGCTTCCTGATTAATCGTATACCAATACTAAATAAGCATCAAAGATCGACTAACGCAGATTATGAACAGGAGCTCGTTTTAACATCATATCATCAACATTACGCCAAAAACATATCCTAATACCATGGTTGATAACAAACAACCTGCCTTAAGATTGTTTTTCGATAACTAAAGTAACATTATTTTTGCAAGATAGCCTCTCGTAGACTGATAATAAGATTTCGAAGACTCAATACATTAGTCCTTATCTCTCCCTTTCGACTACCTGATGGCACTTTGATCTGTTATCAGGGTTGCCAAAAACAGACTCTCTGAGAGAGAGAAAATGTGGAGTTCAGATTCCAATAACGAGAATAAACCAAATTTTTATAACAAGACAAGAACCAAAAAGGAAGGTTAAGTTAGTTTACGCGTCACACTGTGTAATAGCTTGCGTTACCAGACTCTAAGAAAACACGCGTTCAACATTTTTTTCGGAATTTCTTAATTATTTCATGGCGGTTGTAATGGCCTTTCATTTGAACTTGATGTTCCATGGTTTTTTCGAAACTTCGCTCGCGCTCAATAGAGAGCTGCAGTTTTCTTTTCTTTTCAGTCACCTATCCACAGGAGGATGATGAGGAGCAATTTTTCTTTCTTACTTTCCTTCATTCCAAGATACTCTGTGGTTGCATGGGCTCTTTACTCTTTATGCTCCCATTTTTAGCCTAAAAGTCGTAAGCTCCTGTAGTTTATCTCGTATGAAGCCGCCATGCATCAACGCCCCGCGCCATGTGGCTTTTATTTTGACCTATTTTTTCTTTATTCTCCATTTTTTGTTTTTAACATCCACGGTTCTGTGAGTAATAAAGCCATAATCAAACTGAATTCCCTGCTGGGTCCAGGCGACAAATATTTACATGATCCATGATTAAATAAGGCATTACTAGGTTGCATTATCAGCATAAGATATTCATACATTCACCTGCACGTACCACTCACGATAA
The DNA here is from genome assembly GCA_039090855.1 of Macrothele yani. NCBI lineage: Eukaryota > Metazoa > Arthropoda > Arachnida > Araneae > Macrothelidae > Macrothele > Macrothele yani. Next base: position 86,707,342 of record CM076993.1, on the reverse strand, counting down.
TTAATGTTTTGTGGCTTTTTTTTTTGTTTTTTGTTTTTTGTTACTACAGTTAGTGTGGGTTCTGAAGTATAGCGCATTAAAATTTCGGAGTAACCTAAGATTTAGACGCGTCATGTAACCGAAACTAATGGCGGCTACATAAATAAATACGTTTCCAATCTGAAAATGACTCGCATTACAATTAAGTAAATTGTATCACCTCTGTCGATACCTACGATTTCAAGAACCTGCTCACATCCATTTCACTATCGGGCTTACTTCTAGTAATGAAAGACATGTTTTTTCACTGGATAACAGCATCACTTCGTAGTACTGGCATTACCTCACAGACTTCTGCATTAGCCATAATTATGCAGTCGTAGGAAACAAGCTCTACCAGCAGACACGTGGTATACTAATGGGTAGCAGTTTTTCAAGCAGTCTGGCCGATCTTTACCTGCACCACTTCAAATCTACATTCCTTGCTACTCTGTCTGATGCACCCGGAATGTTATGAGATACAGGGTTGTCTAAAATAATGGAAACACCTTGAAACAATAGGTGTTACGCACTTATATGGTGTGAAAGCACCCTTGGCATTTGAAACTGCTTGAATCCTCCTTGGAATGGACGCATACAAGTCGTGGATGGTGGTAAGTGGTATGTTGTACCATTCTTCCTGCAGAAACTGCTCCAATTCCTTGAGAGACACCGAAGGAGGATAACGGGATCGCACTCTTTTTCCCAACACAGACCATTGGGGCTCAATGATGCTTACGTCTGGTGATTGTGCAGACCAGGGAAGGTGTGCTGCTTCATCCTCATGTTGCTCAAACCATGGTTGAACAGTTCGACTTCTGTGAATTGGGGCATTATCATCTTGAAAGGTGCAATACCCTGACGGAAACAATGTCTGCGCCATTGAATGCACATGGTCGGTCAAAAGAAAGAGTGACATAGTCATCGTTAGTAATCTGTCCGTGTAAGGTGATAATGGGACCTGCTGCACACCAGGAGATCATGGCTCAAACCATTACGGAACCGCTCCCATGCTTCATTGTAGGAGGGAGACAGTCTGGGTTGTAGGCTTCTGCAGTGGTTCTCCACACGTAAACCCGTCCTGTGGTGGGGAATAGTGAGAAACTTGATTCATCGGAAAACAAGGCATGTTTCCATTGATCCGAAGTCCACGTTTTATGTTCCTGGCACCACTGTAGTCTCCATTTTATATTCACCTGTGACACCAGTGGTTTGGCAATCGCAGCTCTGCCGTAAATATTGTGCTTATGCAATTCCCTTTGCACGGTATGGGTCAACATTTGGGTTTTGGAGATGTGCATTAAGCTCAGCAGTCACTTTCGTCGCCGTGGTCTTCCTCCTTGCGGTCACAATCCTCTTTAATGTCCTCCTGTCTCTCGCAGTGAGTTTGGGTTTCCTTCCACAGTTTTGTTTCGCAGATGATGTTGTGCCGTGAACATTGAATCCTGCCGTGACCTTCGACACGGTACCTCTCGATACCCCCAATACCTGTGCCACTGTGGTTAGACACAACAACCACACGGGCTCCTACAATCTGCCCTCTTTGGAACTTTGTGCCTTCACCTGCACCTGGAACGAAATTATGCAAACACCGATTTACAATGCAATCACACAAACCCTTGAGACTATAAGCAACACTTTTGTACAAAAAATTCAGCGACATGTTCGATTTACTCAAAAAGCAGCACATACCAAAGTCATTGTTTTCAGCAAGGTGTTTCCTTTATTTTGGACAACTCCTGTACATCGATGATATTATTGTTTTCAATAACCCTCGTTTCTTACAAATGAGTGAGGCAATTTATCCCGACTACCTTTCTCTGGAAAAAAACTAACAGTACATTCCAATCACGTGAATTTTCTGGACCTAGACATTATAATCAACAAAAAAATGGGTTTTCGGATCGACCACTACGATAAAAGACAAGATTTTAATTTTGTTATAAAATTCTTCACCCACTGGTCTTCCAATGTCTCCAATGCTATACACCGTAACGTCATTATTTCTCAGTTTCACCGTATTGCCACAAACCTCAACAACTTAGTCAATAAATTTAAAAAATAAAACGTTCCAATCCACTTTTTCAGACGTTACTTATATCAATTAATTCTTAATTTTACCTCCCGCAGCTGTAAATTACACATCAACACTCTGTACTAGCACAAGACCTTACAAATTTAATTTCAGCTGGTAATACCAAGTGCCACTTAACAGGTCCCCTGTGGCTGAAGAACATCTACATACAAAGTCTTCCATCTATTATACGCTCACCTGGTTCGGCCAATTAGGTTCCCCTTATTTGTTCATCCTCTAATTACACCAATTCCATGTAATTTATTTATTTCGTATTCCTTCCATTCGTATTTAAGTCTCAGTAGTTACTCAGCTTGCTTAGTCCGGCTGCAGGGTTTATACAGTCTTCGGGTGAGTTATCTTTCCCTTATTTTCTATAGTTTTGTAACTTTTGGATGTTTCTTATTCCACCTGGTTTAGATTTAGTGGCTTCGGGAGAATGATTATTCGACTATTGGTTCTTCCTAGTCGTTTACTGACACCAGAAAAGCAACTCCCCCAGTTTGATGTTCTTCTGATGAAGGCAACCTGGTTTTTTCAGTTTTAATTTTTTATTTTTGTTAACCACGTTCCTGCATTCACAAAAATGTTTTTTTTTCGTTATTCCTTGGTCGCTTATTCACACACGTATATATGACTTCTGGAAATATCCCGTAGGCAGTGCACACCCTACTTCCTGCAGAGCGTTCCACAATTCGGGTGTATTCCGCGGTCTCGGATTCCTGTGTTCGATAGCGCGTTGCATGGCATCCCAAATGTGTTCTATCACGTTCAGATCTGGGGACTTGGGTGGAAATGGCAACACCCCAAACTCAGATGAATGCTCCTCTAACCATAATGTGGCGTCCCGACACTTGTGTGGAGGTGCATTGTCCTGTTGGAACAGGCCTAACCCATCAGCATGAATGCAGGACATGAACGATTGTACCTCGTCAGAAAAGATGCGCACATAGCGTTGGCCGGTCACAGACGTTTGCAGACGTTCCAGGGGTCCCAGTGCAGTCCAGCTAAATACACCCCATACCATTACGGACCCTCCACCAGTCTGTACAGTTTATTGTTGACAGGCGTCATCCATGGCTTCATGGGGTTTGCGCCACACAAAAATCCTTCTATCTGCCCGATACAGTTGGAAACGCGACTCGTCAGACCAGGCTACTTGTTTCCAGTCATCAAGTGTCCAGTGGCGGTGTTGCCGTGCCCAAGCGAGGCGCATAGGTATGTGTCGTGCACCCATCAAGGAGATTCGAGTTGGGCGTCGGTTCCCAAAGCCCATATCGTGCAGGGTATGTTGCACAGTCCGGACGCTGATGTTTGTTGAGGCTCCAGCATTGAATTCCGATGATACCTGCGAGAGTGTTGCACGTCTATCGTGTGAAACGATTCTTGACAGCCGACGATGGTCACGTTCACCCAATGTCTTTTTACGGCCACACTGGTATCGTAGGTTGGAGGTTTTGCCGGAATTCGTGTAGTCACGGTACACCCTTGCAATGGTCGTCCGTGAAAATCCGAACTTCGTTTCTACCTCCGAAATACTATGGCCCATCTCACGAACGCCAACTATGACACCGCGTTGAAAATCGCTTAAATCGTTATTACTTGTCATTCTCATGCCGAAAACACTCTGACAGCTGACAAGGATGTCTATCGCTTTATATACGCACTGGCGGACGCAACCGAGTACGCGCATAGGTTATGTTGCTATGTATTTTGCATAAGCTCGTCTGTACCAGTTTTTCTGGCACTTCAGTGTGTGTGTGTGTGTGTGTGAATACAAACGTCAGGAACTAATAAATAACTTAAAAAACATTTTTGAAATGTTTTTTCCATATTTTATATACACTATCTACCAACAAGTAATTGGACACCTGTGATAGCAAAGAAAAACGAAGTTTATTCACCTTCAATAGTTGGCGGAGCCTCCACGAGCGGCGATTACAGCTGCCACCCTCCTGGGCATACTCTCAACCAGGCGTCGTACGACGGCTAGCGGTATTTTCTTCCTTTCGCCTCGGAAAAAACAGGTCAGTTCCTTCACCGATTTCGGACGGTAGGCTCACCCGTTAAGTCGATGCTCCAACTCGTCCCAGAGGTGTCCGATAGGGTCAAAGTCCGGGCTCTGCACAGGCCAGTCCATTCGATTAACATCATTGTCACCATACCAAGCCATGGTGGACCTCGCAACATGACAGGTGGCATTGTCATCCTGAAAGTAACATGGGTCCACCCCGTAAAACTCCCACAACGTAGGAAGCGCATGGTCATTCAAAATGGTGCAGTAGGTCTCGGCGTTAAGTCTACCAGGAATTGCGACCAAGGGTCCCGTGCCATACCAGGAGAAACACCCCCATATCATAATTCCACCGCCGCCGAACTTCACAGTTGGCACAATACATTCCGGCAGGAGGCGTTCTCCAGGCAGACGCCAAACCCAGACCCTGCCATTCGAACGGTAGAGGGTGAAACCTTGATTCATCGCTCCAGAGAACATGTTTCCACTGTTCAACGGTCCACTGTCGACGTTCTTTGCACCACGTTAGCCGAGCAGCGCCATTGGACTTCGTGATCAAAGGCTTGTGGGCGGCAGGACGTCCATGATAACCGAGCAGATGGGCTTCCTTACGGATGGTATTCATCGAAAAAGCACTCCGGGATGCCTGTTGAAACTTCTCGCGGATGTGGCCCATCGATTTGGTGCGGTTCTTCCGAATTTCTGTGGCCAGCACCCGTCGGGCTCTAACGCCCAGTTATGTGGGTCTGCCGGGTCGGGGCATATTCAGACAGTCACCTTTCATCTTCCACTTGTCAATCACGTAGGCCATTGTCGATTTTGGGTACTTCAACTCGCTGGATATGCCACGTATTAATCGGCCATTTCTGTGATACCCGACGATTACACCTTTCTCGAAATCAGAGAGCTCCGAACTGCGTGGTATCTTGCATGCGACTGGTTGCGTTGTTGTTTCCCACACGATATTTAACGGTGGTGGCCGTGACGTGTATCAGGACCGCAGATATCGTCGATTGCAGGGGTGTCCAATTACTTCTTGGTAGATAGTGTATATATACCAGCGTTCGAACTACCCAGTGGTCCGCTGGCCATTGGCCAGTGAAACTTCCGTCGGATCACTGAACTATTGATTTTACTGGCCCGGGTGCTGATAAGTTTTTTTCTTTTTGTTTTTTTCTTCCTAAGTCGTCACAAGTTAAAAGAAGAATTTCTGTTAATTTAACCTTGCTGTATGGTTTTCTTTTTTGGCTGCAAGCTAATGATAGATTTAAAAACAAATATTTGACATAAATTCCATTGAAATGATATGTTATTTTCTACATATGTTGTAAATGTCTTTAATGGGTTTTTATTATTTTTTTACTGACCAGTGGCTTGCATTTATTATTATTTTTTACTGACCAGTGGTCATATGGGACAGTAGAAGATTTATTTCTAATTCTAACACTGCATGGTTGTCTTCAGTCCCCGGGAACAACTGTAAAGTTGGGTTATTTCAACGGCGATTTTAAAATGTTTTAGTTAAGATAATATTTTGTACTACCTGGTATGTTGATTTTTGTTGAATTGTATGATTTTCTCTTTCGACGATTAAAGTTTTTTTTGTCTGTGTTAATTACTTCTTTCGAAAGTGTTAATATATGTGTTTCTTTCTGTTCTTTTTCTTTTAGGTGAGTATTGATGCCTTAATCGTTGAAGAATTATTCTCCTGTTCTCTGTATGTATTCCTGTTTAGCATTATTGTTATTATTTGGGGAATCAAAATGTATATATATCAGTTTCTAAACTCAGAACTCTGGAAACAAAATATGCCGACCTCAGACGTATGGATTTAATGACAGTGAAAATCTGAAGGAGCAATCTTCGTGCTATCTGGAAAGATTGGAAAATAAACTCACGGGTCAACAAAATGACAAGAATTATTCACATAGTCAAAGTAGAGATTCCCAAGCGGTAAGATCTAGAACAGGGGTCGTCAACCTTTTAATACCTACCGCCTACTTTTGTACCTTTGTTGATGGTAAAATTTCCTTACCGCCCATTGGTGCCAGAGTAACTCAATTTAGCGCAAGGGCGAAGTAATTCTTAGAGGGGAGGGTTTGTAAAACATATGTACTTAAATTTATCTTTTTATTTATATGTTATGTATGTTTATACATGGATAATTTAAATTTAATGAATTTTGCATCTCCATCGATGCAGCACCTACTAGTGCGGGAGCTGCTTAAATTGAAGAAAGTGAAAGTTAATTAATATTCATAATCCTTTTGTATATGTAATAAGATTTACAGTGAATAGCATTTCTTCTTGCAATATATTGTTTTCATCAAGGTACCGTGCATATATCTTCAATAGAGCATTATTATTCTGCAACGGCTGACTCGTCCAACTGTATGCAAAATGAAGAGTTTTTTCAACGTTAGCCGCCCTTTCGTCAATGCGTCGCTTTACTGTGCTATCGCTATGAGGCAATGTTTTTAAAACCTCAGGTATATCCTGATGTATTACTATTGAGATAAACTCTTTGATAGAGGGTTTTATCAAAGTTTATCCAATATTATGGCTTTTACCACTTTTTGCAATTAATTGTGATATACACTGGCGGAAAATGAAAAAAGAACACCAAGAAGGAATTGGCGGACGATCATGAAATTTGCATATGTTAATGGGGTCGAGTTTACGTAGGTCTGATAATAATTTCGGGACCAACCGGTGAGCGCTTACGCCACAGCACGGCATAATATGCAAATTATCGTCGGTGGCATTTAAGGAGTACGGCGAAGTTATTGTAATCAGTCGTCGGCGTACGGACACGTGCAAAGACCCTGAAGAAGCTGCAATACCTGGACATGGAAGACGTGTACGATTTCAGCAGTTATCGGACTTTGAGCGAGGTCATCTAGTCGGACTCCGCGAAGCTGGGTGGTCGTATCGTCGTATTGCGGAGCGAATTGGACGGAAAGTATCGGTGGTGGTACGATGGTGGCGTAGATGGTCCGAGGAACATTCCCACACGAGAAGACTTGGAACCGGGAGTCACAGACGAGCTGATGAGCGGACCGATCGACGCATAAGAAGAGCGGCGTTGTCAAGCAGAACATCCACTGCAACGCAAATCCGAGCTGCCGTTGCACCTGAGGTGACTGTGCGAACAATCCGCAACCGTCTACTAGATGCAGGACTACGTGCACGTGTGCCTCTGGCATGTGTACCTCTGACTCCAGCCCACCGTCAGGAACGGCTGCAGTGGTGTCGCCAACGTCTGCACTGGAGAACGCAATGGCGATCTGTCGTGTTCAGCGATGAAAGCAGATTCTGCTTGGGAGCCTCCGATGGCCGTATGCGTGTTCGCAGACGCACAGGGGAGCGTCTCCACCCTTCTTGCATCCGCCAGCGACACACAGGGCATACACCTGGTCTCCTGGTGTGGGGAGCGATCAGCTATCATTCCCGTACACAACTAGTGTTTGTACCGGGTACGTTAAACAGCACCTCCTACATCAACAACATCCTTCAGCCCGTTGTTGGGCCATTTGTAAGGTCGGTCCATCGTGGTGTTTTCCAGCAAGATAGCGCACGACCACACACGGTACGTGCAACGCAACATGCACTTCAGGGTGTGAGACAACTTCCATGGCCTTCACGTTCACCGGATTTGTCCCCCATTGAGCACGTGTGGGATTTTATGGGACAACGACTTATCCGGTCTCCACGGCCAGCCACGACCATCACCGATTTACGCCTCCAGGTTGAGGATGCTTGGAACTCAATACCCCAAACTTACATCGAACATCTGTACGACAGACTCCATTGTAGAATTGCACATTGTGACGCAGTTCATGGCGGTTCAACCTCGTACTAACCATGTTACATGGAAATGTTATTTTTCAGTTTACCAGCAATACAGCTGTATTTTGCCATAATGTTTTGATCACGTTATCCTCTGTATTCCGTTATTATGCTGTATAAATTTCGTTGGTATCAGACTTCTCCTTCTTGGTGTTCTTTTTTCACTTTCCGCCAGTGTATATATACCCAAGAGCAGAGTAAAAGACTCAATTTACTCCTGAGAATATATATTATCATCATCATTGTCAACCATTATGAATCTAGTGCTGGATGAAGACGGTCTCCCGAAGTTTCTTCCACAATTGTCTGTCTTGAGCCTGTTGTCAAGCGGCGTTGTCAAGCAGAATCACTCCAGCATGCTTTCGAATTTCATCATCCATCTCCCATGGGGTCTTCTTCTAGGTCATTTTCTGTTCCTTGGAATCCAGTCTAAAATTTCAGTTGTCCATCTGTGGTCTGTTCTTCTGTCAACATGTCCAGCCCATTGCCATTTCATTAATTTCATTCTGGTTATTTTCCTTATCCACAAGTTCCTCTTCTTGTCTTTCCTGGTTACACCAAGCATACATCTCTCCATGCTTCTTTGAGTTTTTCTGCAGTCTCTGTATATCTTTTTAGTTAAGGTCCATGTCGCTGCTCCATGCGTAAACACTGGCAAAATGCATTGATTAAGCACTTTCCTTTTAAGACGTAATGGCATACGGCTGTTAAAAATTGTACTGTTTCTTCCACAAGCTCCCCATCCAAGTTTTATATGCCGATTAATTTCTTCATCAATGTGACATTCACTTGATATCTGCTGCCCAAGATAAATGTAGGTATCGGTTGTTTCAAGCTTTTTTCCATCAATCGATAAATATTAGTTTCTTGTAAAAGCATTGTACTTTTGTCTTCTGAAAGTTCATTTTTAATCCTGCTTCTTTACTCTTGTTAGAAAGTTCTTGGATCATACTCTGCAGCTCCAAAGGGGTAGTTGCAAAAATGACTACGCCATTAGCAAAGCGAGTGTGAGTTAAATAATTTCCATTAATCTTTATTCCTTTGTTTTCCCAGTTCGGTGATTGAATGTGGCATAAACTGTATATATATATATGTATTTGAAAAATGAGAATGCGGTCGTCTGCTCGTCCGTGACGAGTGAAAAGTTTTAGTTGACGAGCAAAAAATTCAGTAGAGGAGTTTAATCAATAAACAATTATTTATTTATTTATACCTTATTATTCGTACTGTTCGATATGTAAAATTGTTAGTTTCGTAATAAAGTTTATTTTAATTGACAGAAGTGATTGTGCGACAGCATGGGAAACCGATTTCTTCGCGAAAGACATTGAACAGTAAATGTCGAGTCAAAACATCCGGGTGCATTGCGCTTAACAGGAAACACCATGCAAAAAGTCGCAAGCCCGGTAGAATGATTTCCCTAAACGCTCTGTGAAAAGGGAGGCAGAGTAAGAGTCACAAGCGCCTCGCGAGCTGCCGTTTAGCTAGTTGCTGTCGTAGGTCAAAGAGCAACCACGGGGATCCGTGTTCGTGCAGAGCTATTAGAAAAGTTCTGAAACACCGAAGGATTTTTTGCGTCATGTACTCTAGAGGGAGAAAACTCTGTTAGGTTATTATACAGTGATTAATCGTTTAAATTTGGTTAGCAATAAAATATTATTCGACAGATGTTTATAAATTTTAAAAATTCAAATTTGGAAACACGAAACGAAATCAACAGCCCTGCGGTATCGATTTTCATCTGGCAAGTGAGGTATTTGCCTGACTGGTCAACCAGCATGAAATTTTTCAAGCTCTGTATCAAAATGCGCTAGTAGCTGCAGAAGATAATTTTTAGAGATAATAACCTAGTAAGAAATATAAAATTGCAAAATATTGTACATAGCAAACCTATTTATAATTTAGGGAAACCAAGATCCACGCGAATGCCTAATAAAAGTTATAAGATCGCAGAAAACTTTGGCAGCTGTCACTTGTGCACTGTAAAAAAATGACTGTAGATTTTACGGTTTTAAACCGTTTTCTAGGGTGCCAACACAACACCGTAAAATCTACAGTTTTATGCAGTGTTGGATAGCTTTGCTCCAACACTGCATTTAATGAAGAAAACAGCACAGAATTTGGCTGGAGCGAGTCACAGTCCAAATAATCACGAAAACACAAAAATTTGGCTGGAATGAATGTGTAGATTGTGTTGGAGCAAAACTATAGCTTTGCTCCAACACGGCATAAAACTATAGATTTTACGGTTTTGTGTTGGCACCCTGGAAAACGGTTTAAAACCGTAAAATCTACAGTATTTTTTTCAGTGTGGCTTTATCAAGGACCAACACAGATCTCAACTATCTGATTTCCACACTAAGTTAGGGTTTCTGCTATACTGAGTTTGTATGCATACCGAAGTAACTAATAGTACATCTAGATTAAAATAAATTGGATTTAACTTTAGGGGAGCAACCAAGTTGAACACTACAGTCAACCCTGACAATTACCAACACATTTCTCCAAAAATTATAACAGGAATTAAAATATAAACAAATGAATTTTATAAGTGTTGACGGATACGAACCCAATACCTCAGACCCAGCACACACGAGACACAAAAAAACAAAGCAAAATTTCGATGCTAATATTATCCAACTGTTTAACAAATATGAATTGCTTCTATACATTTCTTTTATATGCACATATTTTTTAGCCAATACCAAATTCGGCTGCAAGTTGCTCGGCTCCATTTGCGTCTTTTTCACGATCTCCAATTTATCTTAACAAAATTCTTTTTCCCAACATTTTAGGGGTTGAAATGCCAGATAAATGTGTTTGCACAAGAGGAGCACACGATTAAGCTTTCGCAATATTTAATGGACAAAAAAGACTAGATTAAATTTCGTCGTCACACTTGACTGCACACTCTGGTGTCAGAACGGGAAACCTCCACAGTGATGACAAATAAGTTCTGCTAGAAGGAAAACGAAATATTGTTTAATTATGATGCAATGTTATTTAAAATATGCAGCACGGTTAACCCGATCCCACGGGTGATTGAGTCACGAATAATCGGCGTTTTACTGTAATAGAAATAATGAAAATGTCACTGCCCCCTCCCCCTCCCTCTGCACCATACGAAAACAAAAAAACAAAACAAAATCCCGTTTCACAGACATTCGAGTTTTCAAATATCGCCATAGTTCACCAAACTAACCTATAAACACTCCTACTCCCACGCAGAGACGAATCTTTTTTTTATTTTTTATTTTTATTGCTGCTCTAGGCAGTAACTCCGGTGCAGGCAATCATTTCCGTCTTAGTTTATTTATTTATTTATTCATTCCAAATATTACACTTTATAAATGTCTGGTCAGTTTAATTTAACTACGTAAAATTTTGAGCAATGACCTTTTATTCATTGCGTTTGGTTAAAAAGCTCCAGTATAACCGCCGCTTTGCATGCATGACCTTGCACTTCGAAATAATTTTTTCCAAAAATTATTTTTATGGCTGTTCGGGCGTCTAAATATTATTATTAAATTGTGGTCAACAGCGGACCAAAAGTTTGGCGGCTCTCGAAACCAAATTGTATCGTAACAGCTAAGTCATCCGCGATCCTGCATTTTCCAGTAACTGTGTGTGTACTTAGTTAAACCTAGAAAGCTAACATTTTCTCGCCCGTAGTATATCCGTCTGCATGCGTTGTGGCGTATTTTGGTAGTAATCTACCCAGCTATAAACTTAAATCTGCGCAACGTTTAAATCTTCGCAACTAAATTACCAAATTTCCACTATTCTCGAACGGGTAAATTTGATGTAATTTCATATTATCAATCCTTATCTTCCACATCTTGTCACCTTAGTTCTGTTTCAGGGGGAAATGTACTTACAGCATTATTTAGAGATCGTTTTCAAGGATAATATCAGTACACAAACAGTTGAAACTGCACGAGCAATATACGTTGTGGTAAAGAAACCAGCGTGGAAATACTCTCGTTGAGTTTGCAGAGGCAGAAGGGTTTTTCATCTTGAACTCCATTTTCAAGAAAAAGCCGCACAGGAAATGGACATGGGGACATCCAAATGGGACGACAAGTGAAATTGATTTTATTATGTGTAACAAAAAAATCGTTATAGAAGACTGCAGTGTGCTAAACAAGTTCAACACAGGTAGCGACCATAGATTGGTGAGATGTAAGATGCACCTCAACACTAAACTCGAACGTGGCAAGCTCATAAGACAAACAAAATGTATTGACATAATCAACCTAAAAAAACACCATAATACCTTCAAGTTGGAACTGAAGAACAGATTCTCTGCTTTAGAAGGCCTAACATAGGAAGAAGGGAATATTTCTGAAATTAACAGAAAAGTAACCAAAGCTCTTATGGAAACTGCTACAAAATTAGCTGGGTCTAAGAACAAGTTGCATGTGAACATATTATCAGGAAAAACCAAAATGTTGATGCAAAAAAGACGAGACATGAGGACAACTAAAGAAGATGTGACTTCCAAAGTGGAATATATAGAGCTATGCAAGACAGTACGAAAAAGTATCACTGAAGACGTAAGGAAATTCAACTGTGAACTAGTGGGGAAAGCAATTGAAAACAACCAAAGCCTAAAGATAGCAAAGGGACATCTCAGTAAGGGAAGAAAACAGATTATGGCACAGAGAAAAGAAGATGGTTCTGTAACAAGAAATAGAGGCGAAATTTTGACAAGAGTGAAAGATTTCTACTCCAAATTATATGAAAGGGATGATACATGTACTCCAGACAGTACCAGTACCAGAGTTCTTCCACTCCTCCCAGCAGAAGTTGCAAATGCCATCAAGAACATGAAGCGGGGAAAAGCTCCAGGAGAAGATGGAATTACTGTAGACATCATACAAGAAGCAAGTGGAGAAATCGAAACAGTACTCGCCTAAATTTTCACTCGATGCCTTAATGAAGGGAAGATTCCTGAGGATTGGAACAATGCTACAATGATCCTGCTACATAAAAAAGGTGACATTGAGGATCTCAGGAACTACAGACCTATCAGCCTCCTCTCAGTGGTTTATAAAATCTTCACTAAAGTTCTTTCACACCGCTTGAAGGTAACACTGGACATGGTTCAACCGAGAGAACAAGCTGAATTCAGGAGTGGCTACAGCACAATAGATCATATCCACGTACTGAGAGAACTAATTGAAAGAGCGAGGGAATATGAACTTCCATTGTGCATGGCTTTTATCGATTATGAAAAAGCCTTTGATTCGGTGAAACAATCAGCAGTTACAATGGCTCTGAAATCCTGCGGTATTGAAGATGCATATATTAATATTATTAATAACATCTATGAAAATGCAAATGCAAAGATTCGGCTGTTTGAAAATACAACACTCATAAAAATTGGAAAGGGAGTGAGACAAGGTGACACCATATCTCCGAAGCTCTTTAATGCCTCATTGGAAAATGTCTTTTAATCACTGAACTGGGAAAACAAAGGGATAAAGATTAATGGAGATTATCTAACCCACCTTCGTTTTGCTGATGACATAGTCATTTTTGCAACTACCCCATCAGAGCTACAGAGTGTGATCCAGGAACTTGCTGACAAGAGTAAAGAAGTGGGATTAAAAATGAACTTTCAGAAGACAAAAGTGATGTTCAATGCTTTTACAAGAAATGAAGATTTATCGATTGATGAAGAAAAGCTCGAGATGACAGACACGTATGTTTTTCTTGGACAGCAGATATCAAGTGAGGGTCACATTGATGAAGAAATTAATCGGCGTACAAAACTTGCCTGGAGAGCTTTTGGAAGAAACAGCATAATTTTTAAGAGCAATATGCCATTATGTCTTGAAAGAAAAGTGTTTAATCAATGCATCCTTCCAGTGCTTACGTATGGTGCAGAGACGTGGACCTTAACTAAAAGAGACATACAAAGGCTTCAGACAACTCAAAAAAGCATGGAGAGGTACATGCTTGGTGTAACCAGGAGAGATAAGAAGAGGAACTCGTGGATCCGAAAAATGACAAGAGTGGAAGACATCATGATCAGATTTAAATCCCTGAAATGGCAATGGGCTAGACATACTGTCAGAAGGACAGACCATCGATGGACAGCCGAAATTTTGGATTGGATTCCAAGGGACAGAAAAAGACCCAGAAGAAGACCACATGGGAGATGGGTGGATGAAATTCGAAAGTATGCAGGAGTGACATGGAGGAGACTGGCACAAGACAGACCGTTGTTGAGGAAACTTGGGGAGACCTTCGTCCAGCAGTGGTTTGATAATGGTTGACAATGATGATGATGATGAATGGAACTTTATTCGGCGCTTTGGTAAACATTTTCCTGTTTTGTCATGCTTTCGTTAAATTAATTGTAACGGAAACTATGATCACACAGGGAGCTATAGTTTACAAAACATTTATTTTTCCTTTCTGTTTTAGGAGAGGTGAATATACAGTGAGAGGCCACTTTATTATGACCACCCCTCAATACTTCGTTGTGCCTCCTTTGCCTTTAATACTGCGTCGATTCTTCGTGGCATGGACTCCACGAGATGTTGATAGGTGGTTTGTGGAATCTGAGACCATGCTTAATGAATAGCACTTTCCAGGAGTGTGAGATTGCAGGGTTATGGATCCAGCTGTCTGATAGCTTGTTCAACTTCATCCCACAAATTCTCAATGGGGTTGAGATCTGGAGATTGTGGGGCCTCCTGAACAAAGTAAACTCACCGACATGTTCCTGAAACCAATCCTGTACAATACGAGCACTATGGCAGGACGCATTATCTTGTTAAAAGTAACCATCGCCATTGGGATAAACCATCCACATGACAGGATGCACTTGGTCCGCAGTGACGTTTAGATATGATGCGCCAGTCAGACGTTGATCAACACGAATTAAAGGGCCCAAAGCATGCCAGGAAAACATTCCCGAAACCATAACGTTGCCTCCACCTGCTTGAAGGGTTGTAGCAATGCATTTGGGTCCATGCTTTCGTGCTGTTTCCGTCAAATTCTCACTGGGCCATCGTCATGGTGCAACTGAAAACGTGATTCATCGGACCACATAATTTGTTTCCAATTATCGACTGTCCAATCCTTGTGCTCCTGTGCGAACTGGAGACGTTTTCTCTTGTTAACTGCAGTGTACGGCGAACAGTGCGTGCAGAGATCATTTGAGGGAGGGGATCGTTGATTAAGATGGTCTGTAATTTGCTGCACTGTTGCCCTTCTGTTGTCTGTTACCAGTCTGGACACTCTCCGTTCCACCCGAGCAGTCACTAGTCGATGACGACCACACGTTGCACGTAGAGACCCAGTTTTTTGGCTGACAGTCCAGTCTTTAAACAATTTAACAACAGCTGCTCTGGAACATTTCACGAATGCGGCGGTTTCGGTGATACTCGCTCCATGGCTCCGAGCTCCTACAATCATTCCACGTTGAAAGTCCGTCAAATCGCATATTTTACCCATCTCGTCACCCAAAAATCACTTCTAACACTGTCGCAAGTACTAAGCTTTCCCTTTTTATACTAGCCTCGCCCTCTGGCGGCAACAGCGTGCAGCCTTGGCTCATTTGCTTAAAACTGTCAGGTGGTCATATTAAAGACACGACTCAGTGCATATCAAATACGTGAAGAAAATGTAAACGGACGATGTCATCGGTCTATCCACTTTGTTTTATAAACAACGCATAGCAACTGAGAAATTGTTGTTCCGACACCGCTGGGATCGAATCCCAGATCTCAACGGCATTTACGCTACTGTGCCAACAATTCACATCACCATGCATGGCTTACCAGTCAGCATCTGACAACACAAATCCTTACTGATGGGCTCAGCAACTGAAGTGTCGCCATCTAGTGGCATTTGACACAACAACTATTCAGCTGTAGCTGGTAAATCCAAAGGTTGATAGAAAACCACGCATGGCGCTGAGAATTGTTGGCACCGTAGCGTAAGTACGAACGCACTAGACTAGCTATCGAGAGATCTGGGGTTTGATCCCAGGGTGTCGGAAGAACATTTTTTATTTGCTCTGCGTTGTTTATAAAATAACGTGAACAGAGCGATGACATCGTCTATTTGTTTTAGGAGAACCACTTTTTGCTGATTATAGTTTTAAAAGGTTACATCCGGGTCTTCCGCTTAGACATGTAATAAAAGAAGAATTTGTAACATGCAAAGTGATAGATCGGATGACAGAAGGTGGGCGCCATTATAAAGAGCAGCCGTGCAGTTTATAAACCAGGAGAATTTGGTCGCGGAGAAGCTTGCTGCAGAAGTAGATAGCTTCTGCATCGCTTGCCATGTTACCTCACAGCAGAAGGTGTTTTTTGTTGTGCTATCGCTTGCTGAATTTAAGTCCGCGACGTTTGTACAGCTCCGTTTTTGCTGCGAGTACAGCCTTGGAGCGACGGCAGACTTACGTTCTCATTATGAAATGGGACAAGCAACTCAGAGAAACCGGAAGTTTGTTACAAAGGACTGGTAAACATGCTAAGCGTACGGTGTCTGAGGGAAATGTTCAACGGATTCGGAAATCATTTCAGAGAAGCCCGAGGAAATCCATCCAAGAGGCTGGTGTGCAGCTAGACATCGCACAAACAACAGTGCATCGGTTACTCCATAAAATGTTGCGTTAATATGCGTACAAGATTCAACAGTGTCAACAAGTTAAGCCGCATGAGAGGACGGGGGGAAAAAATTTGCGGTGACAAAGTTAGCCTGATTAATATTGAATGCCTAAGTTAAAGCGCAAAGCTATTAAATTGACTTTTTTTTTTTTTGTAAACTTAACGAATATCACATAGCCGAAGAAAAAAGTGTTGAAAAGCCCTAGGCCTACGGCCTATTAATTAATCAATGTATGGCGCATAAGTAGAAGCGCAATACTATTAAAATTACTTGTTATGTAAATTTTAGGAAGACGGGAATGACGAAATGAAAACTTTTAAAAGGGCCTAGACGTTAGACCTAATAATATATTCTGTCTGAGTAATATAGCAATATTAATAATTTGACATGTTACGTAAAAGTTATGAACATCAGAACTATGGAACAAAAAATGCCGACCCCGGAAATTTCCCCCACATATTTGTGTTACTTGTACGGCTTCACCTTCTTTTAAACTGCGTAAAAGTCGAAATGCCGACCGCTGAAATTTCCCCCACCCTGTCAGCCTACTAATTAATTGTACGACCGTTTTTCACTAAAAGCAGTGGTAACAGTCGAAATACTAACCCGGAAATTTCCCCCACCCCATCTTGCTATTTAAAAGACCGTTTTTTACTAAAAACTGCAGTGAATACCAAAATACTAATACCGGAAATTTCCCCCACCCCATCCTTCTACTCGTAAGACCGTTTTTCACTAAAAACGGCCGTAACAGTCGAAATATTAGCCCTGAAATTTCCCCACCCCATCCTGCTAATATAAACTACTGTAAAAGTTGAAAACATAGGTAGGTTGCATTAAAATTAAGGAAATGCCGAACCCGGAGATTTCCCCACATAATTGTGCTCGTTGTACGGCTGCATCTTGTTTTAAACCTCGTGGAAATGGTGACCCCGGAAATCTCCCCCACGTTCGATATTTTGTGTAAAATGCAATTTGTGCAGGGTCCCTGACTGAAAAAGGTGGGGGACGTTTCCAATGTGGGTGATTTTTCCAATGTGGGGGACTTTTCCGAATGTGGGGGAAATTTCCTGTGGGGGAATCTTCCGTCCATCCTTTGTAATTCTAGGCAAAGTTACGATTGTATGAAAGAATGCCCACGGAAAAAACGCCCACTTTTCGAAAATAGGAAAAATCGCCCACTTTTCGAAAATAGGAAAAAACGCCCACGGAAAAAATGCTCACGGGAAAAATATGTGGTCGACTGATAAGTTTTTATGTCTGTTATAAACGGTGTTCGGACAATTGGTCACAGACTGCTGGCCAAAAAACCGTTAGGGGTCATATAAAAATTGCGGTTTCTTGGCCACCTCACCTACATAACGCGAATATGGGAATAACGGAATGAAAACTTTTAGAAGGGCCTAAACGTTAGTCCTAATATTATTTTCTGCCTGAGTAATACCGCAATATTAATAATTTGATGTGTAAAATATTTTCTGCAAACCTTACAAATACATGAGGAAAGTTCAGATTGCACTGATGGACTGTAGAGGTTGTATGTTGTTGGCCTGAAAGCAGTGGTAGTCTTATGCAACATTTATTTAAAAACATACTAATGATTCACCGTTGTCTTCAAGCCAACTGCTATACATCAATATCTCTGTAGTTATGACATCTATTTGTTATATTTGCGAACAACATGCACTTTGGATCAACAACTCCTTACGACTTAAACACCCAAAATGAACTGCGATTCTCACAGCAGAAGTTGTGTATTTTGTAGGGACCAAAAAATTAAAAATGTGGTGCCATTTTGTGTTGTCATGTAGCGGGTACGGAGAACTGGCCTCCGGAGAACTGCACACATTGCAATTTCAGTGCCATAAAATTGTTCTGCATAAACAAATTTCGTGTGGTTATATACTCCACTTCAGCAACTATTGTTCATAATTTATTTTTTTAATATTTCGTTTTCAGTAGGAAATGATTTTCGGAGCCAAGACTAAGCGGAGAACTGGACACAAAAATTTTAAGGGGCCGTATAAAAATTTCGTTCTGGGCTGCTCCGCGGCTACGTACAGCGGTGGCGTGACGGGGAGAGACTTATGCCTTTAGTCAAAGTTGTACTTCGCAGCTGGGAGAAGGAAACGGCTTGCCAGCGACGCGACCCCACCCCATTTCATCTAAATTTATTGGTTCTTTTCTTCCAGAATTTAAAGAAAAAATAAGCACTAACACACATTCTCACTGGTATAATATACATTTCCCTCACTGCAAAGTATTTAGCTCGATTAGTATCTGCTTGTTCGCTGTTTTTTTAGGCACTAAATATTTACATAAATGTTTGTAATAATTTTCTTTTACTTAATTAATTCACAGGCTTCGCCTTTTTAACAGCTTTTAATCCGCCGACTTCATATTCATAATGTTTGCGTATCAAATCAAGTCAAAAGCATTGCGCTTTTACTTAGGCAGTAAATATTAAGTCTTAAGTCGCAAACAAAAAAATGATTGAGATCATATGTAGAGGATTTTAGGAAGGGAGTGTCTGACCCCAGGTCTTAAACAACCCTTAGAAATAGGAAGCCAGAAGATTTGGGCTAGAGTGCCCGATAGGAAAGTGACACGGAAGCGAAGTAGAAAGAGGGAGGAAGACGCCCTTATTTATTACCGGGGGGCCAGTACCCGGGGTCCGACGGCTTAACGTGCCCATCCGACGCACGGCGGATATTTAGTGGATCGAGCGTTCGTACCTGCCTGGGATCGAACCCGAGGTCCTTTCCATGGCAGTCACGAACGTTGCCCACTAGGCCACCCGCGGCCCTTAAGTCATAAGTCCTAGGCCTTGGCCTATTTAACAGTTTTTATTCTAACGATGTTATATTCATAACGTTTACGTAACACATCAAATTATTAATATTGCGGTATTACTCAGGCAGAAAATAATATTAGGACTAACGTTTAGGCCCTGCTAAAAGTTTTCACTCCGTCATTCCCAAATTCGTAAAATTTACATAACAAGTATTGTCAATAATCAAACAGAAGTCATCGTTCTTTCCACGTTTATAAGCGAGTCACGGGAAAATGCTCAGTGGCCGCCACCAGGAATCGAACTCAGGGTCTTCCAGTTACGCGCCGGATATGCTTCCACTGCACCACAGCTATTCCTATTCCACGTCAAATGTCTGTATTATTTGTCAATAATATTGCGCTTCTACTTATGCACTATACATTAATTAATAGGTCGTAGGCCTAAGCCTTTTCAACACTTTTTTCTTCGCTTATGAATGCCTTATGATGCCTAAGCGTTTTCAACACTTTTTTCTTCGCCTGTGAATTAATTAAGTAAAAGAAAAATGTTGCAAACTCGACATGTTATGTAAATATTTAGTACCTAAGTAAAAGTGCAGCGTTATTAAAAAATCCCACCTTAGGGTCCTTTTCCGAACATAGCATGAATTTTGCTGTAATTCTCGCTTGGCTTACATAGAACGTTTTCTCGAAATTTGTTTGGAGTTCCCAATTCAATTCTCAATGCAGGCCAAGAATCGATAATACTTACACCCCCCCCCCCCCACACACACCCTTGAACTTTTGTGGCCAATTCTCCTACACACATTTTCGTTATGTAGGTGAGGTGGCCAAGAAACCGCAATTTTTATATGACCCCTAACGGTTTTTTGGCCGGCAGTCTGACCAGTTGTCCGAACACCGTTTATAACAGACAAAAAAACTAAAAACTTATCAGTCGACCACATATTTTTCCCGTGAGCATTTTTTCCGTGGGCGATTTTTCCGTGGGCGTTTTTTCCGTGGGCATTCTTTCCTCATACCAAAGTTACAGTATATGTTTGAGCAGGGGAAATGTTATGACTATAGTTATGACTATTTCTTAGCTGAAACGAAGGTATTTTTTCATGACATTAAAAAATACCTCATGTTTCTAACACCCGTAAAACATCAGTCAACTGTTGGCTTATTTTTCAGTTTTCAAGAGGTGGGCATTTTTTCTGTGGACTTTTTTTCCGTAGGAAATATTTCTGTTTAAATTTTTTTCCTCATAGCGTTTTTTAAAAAATAGGAATTTTTTTTTTTTTTCTGTTTTCGAGAAGTAGTGATTTTTTCCGTGGACATTTTTTCTGTGCGCAATATTTCTGTGGGCATATTTTCCCCTCATACCGTGGGATTCCGACCGTTATGTATGTGTGTTACACACCTTCAGATATAAGGGTATTGGGATATTTCATGGGGCGTATCACAAAAAACTTTATTAATTTTCCCTGAGTAAGACTGCTTCTTTTTTTTTCACCAACCCACAAAATTTGCAAGTTTTACAATGAGGGGGATTTCAACCTTGAAGTGCGTTATAGTTACAGTGCATATTCACTACAACTGCACTTTGTAAGTTTGTACTGGCAGAGCAAGGGAAGAGACTTGTCAACCGTTTCTTAGCGACTTCTATTGTTTCACCTCTTACGTTTTTCGCGGCCGACATTCCTTTGTGGTGCGAAACGTTCAGTGCCAATGTATATCTTGAGCTCTTGACGCCTCCAACTGGTGTGGGAATAAAACACGATTTAGAAGCGTGTAATCACACGTTCCCGTGTTTACTGTCTGACGCCTTGCGGGGTCGGACACATTTACTCTGCTGCTACTACTCCCATCAAGATGACCTGTAATTCGCTGCTGCGAAGAACCCGTAACCCCCACCGGTCGCCCCCCTGCACGCCTCCCCCTCCAACACCATGTTCTCTCTCTTCCTGCGCGCTAGGTAAAAGTCGCTTGTTAAGTCTCTCCAGAAAAGATCTGGTGGATTTTCTAAGCTCACTGCATTCCTCTAACACTCCCCACTCTTTCGCTTTATCCCCTCCATTTACTCCCCCTTTTCCCTACCGGACACCACGCCCACTTCTAGGTCTCCCCCCCACACACACACACACACTTTTCCTGTCTGTATGTGCTCCTGGCTAAGACGGTTGTTTCTTGGGTTAGGTTTATAAGAGAAGCTCTCCCAGATCTTTCACAAAGATGATTACGCCTCTTTTATTTTTGTAGTTCTTTTCTTTCCTTTGGTATTCTCTCTTTGCCATTACCTTGCTCGTCTTACGTGTCATTACTTTAGAGCGTAACATCGACCCTTTAAACGATTTTTCTTCTAACTTATGCTATTTGGCTTCTTTTCTGTATCATTTACGAGCGATCTCAAGTGAATTTAAAAAGCTAGTTGGCCACCTGTTTATTTCGTTTTTGCCGCTTGTTGAGTGTACGATGAGGATATAACGGTGATGGGAAAAAGATATTTCTCTCTGCTCTCATGGAACACGCTTTTCACTTATACGTCATTTCCCCGAAAAGAGATGTCATTACACTTCATACTTCCAAGTGCTCTCTCTCTCTTTACTTTTTCTTTCTTTTTCTTTTCTCGAGTGATATTTCATCGAGAAAGCTGGCGGCCTTAAACATTACTGATACCTTCGACTAAGTTTCAGCAAAGATGAGTGAATTCTCCCAGCAGATATGAAAGGCTTTCTCAGCTTCTGTGCTGAAAAGAAAATGAGTAATAAGAGCTGTTAATACATACTTTGCAAAAAATCACATTGCGTGATAAGATTAATCTCAGATGAACAGTTCTTTGTAAAACAGACACAACGATGTGATTCAACTTAATTCGCTAAAGGTTCAGATTTCCCTCACCCAGAAATTTGTAATTATGCAGTAAACACGAGCGCCATGATATCTTTTCGTTTTCGTTGGTGTAAATATTCTTTTAGATTCAAGTATTAATATTCCGTTAAGTTGATTGATGGATTTGCAGTGTAATTGAAAAATTGAATGCAATAAATGCCATGCGTTTGTTGAAAAACACCGTAAGAAGGATGTGTTCGTTTATTTATAAGTCCTATTCGGGTTTGATTTTTAAGCCTAATTGCAGCTTCTTGCAGAAAATACAGGGTGTCTATGAATGGAGTACACAACTTCAGTATGCTATTAAAAAATACCATAGAAAAAACATGCTTTAAACGTCAAGAGACGTGGCAAGTGCTAAAGTTTGTTAAGTCAGATGATAGATGGCGGTAGGTGTCTCATGTAATGAAAAATCTCGTCAAACACGGAATACAACAGACATAGCTTCCTCATTGGAGAAAGCGCGGCGTGTGTGTTTTTGTTTGCGGATTCAAAATCTCTAACAACAGTTCACCGTAAGTTCACAACAGAGTACAAGAGACAGCCGCCGACACGAAGGCGCATCGAACAATGGGTAAATAAATTCAAAGCAACAGGAAGTGTCTTGAAAGGCAAAAGCACTGGGAGACCTTCCATTTCGTACGAAAAGGTGGAAGACGTACGTAAGGCTTATCTGAAGAGCCCATAGAAGTCCGTCCGCGTCTGCCCAGTCGTGAACTTAAATTACTGAGAGCAACGGTTCACAAGATTCCGCATAATCGTCTACGCCTATATGCATGCAATGAGTGCAAAAACTTCGACCAAATGATCAACCACGTCGAAAAGCATTTGCGGTAGACATGCTTAATCGCATTGACGAAGATCCCACGCTCCTTTCACGACATTCCATGTTTCTGGCAGAGTGGGGCACTTCCTTCCCCCAGCCAGCGACTGCCTTGCACTTCTCTCCTACAAAGCAGTCGCCAGCCGCTGTCCGCATTTCCACTGTCCCGGGACAGCGTTAAGTGCAGCTTTAGACCACTTTCTTTGTTGGAATCCCCTATTTTGTTAGGAAAACAGAGTATTTAATTGTGACTCCTTCAGTGAATTTCTGTCCACCCTCCTCATTAGCACCCTGACCATACAAACATGAGAAAGAGGCTTAAACTAAGGAATTGGAAGAGTGGAGGACAATTGAATTTTTATGGCGCTTCGGATACGCACTTCCTAAGGGGAAATACGTAGTGCTATATGAATGTCAACCCCGCCTTCTCGTGGTGCATCCTGTTCCCACTAAAGGGGGCTCTGACGACCGCAAATAGCGGTATAACTATACCATCGGGATCAGAGGAAATGCTATCCCACACTCACCAACCCGCTTGGCCAGCGTGGTGAGTTATGGCCAAACACCTCCAAAATGACTCTACAACTTAAATCTTGGCCCTCAGTCTCCGGCAGCTGGAATGTACCTGGCCAAGGCAGCGGCCAGTGCGACGTGAAGGCAGAGGGTGCTAAGAATCCCCGGAGGACCGGACTAGGCTGCCATTTGATGCTGACCTTGGCTACCTACAACGGACGCTCTCTATCTTCTGATTCAAGGCTTCTTGAATTGGAAGAGGAACTACAAAGGATCAAGTGGGACATCGTCGGGCTAAGTGAGGTAAGGAGAAAAGGAGAAGATCTCATTGAACTGAAAAGTGGACATCTCTTCTATTATCGTGGGACAGATACTGGCAGAACTAGTGGTGTTGGATTTATAATAAACAAGAAACTGAAGGATAAAGTGGTAGAAGTTGAAAGTTCCTCTGACAGAGCTGCACGACTCGTTATCCAACTATCAAGAAGATACCAGGCTCAGATTATTCAAACTTATGCACCCACCACAAGTCATCCTGAAGAAGAAATTGAAGAATTTTATGAGGAAATTCGTCATCTAAATAATAAAGGTAAGCAGCACTTGAAGATAATTATGGGAGATTTCAATGCAAAAATAGGGCACCGGCAACAGAATGAAACTTCAGTAGGTAAATTCGGTCACGGCAACAGAAACCAGCGTGGAAATACTCTCGTTGAGTTTGCAGAGGCAGAAGGATTTTTCATCTTGAATTCTTTTTCAAGAAAAAGCCACACAGGAAATGGACATGGAGACATCCAATTGGGACGACAAGTGAAATTGATTTTATTATGTGTAACAAAAAAATTCGTCATCGAAGACTGCAGTGTGCTAAACAAGTTCAACACAGGTAGTGACCATAGATTGGTGAGATGTAAGATGCACCTCAACACTAAACTGGAACGTGGCAAGCTCATGAGACAAACAAATGTATTGACATAACCAACCTTAAAAAACACCATAATACTTTCAAGTTGGAACTGAAGAACAGATTCTCTGCTTTAGAAGGCCTAACATCGGAAGAAGTGGATATTTCGGAAGTTAACAGAAAAGTAACCAAAGCTCTTATGGAAACAGCAACAAAATTAGCTGGGTCTAAGAACAAGTTGCATGTAAACAAATTATCAGGAAAAACCAAAATGTTGATGCAAAAAAGAAGAGAGATGAGGACAACTAAAGAAGATGTGACTTCCAAAGTGGAATATATAGAGCTATGCAAGACAGCACGAAAAAGTATCACTGAAGACGTAAGGAAATTCAACTGTGAGCTAGTGAGGAAAGCAATTGAAAACAACCAAAGCCTAAAGATAGCAAAGGGACATCTCAGTAACGGAAGAAAAACAGATTATGGCTCTGAGAAAAGAAGATGGTTCTATAACAAGAAATAGAGGCGAAATTTTGACAAGAGTGAAAGATTTCTACTCCAAATTATATGAAAGGGATGATACATGTACTCCAGACATCATGAAAGGTACCAGAGTTCTTCCAGTCCTCCCAGCAGAAGTTGCTCATGCAATCAAGAACATGAAGCGGGGGAAAGCTCCAGGAGAAGATGGAATTACTATAGACATCATACAAGAAGCAAGTGGAGAAATTGAAACGGTACTCGCCCAAATTTTCACTCGATGCCTTAATGAAGGGAAGATTCCTGAGGATTGGAACAATGCTACAATGATCCTGCTACATAAAAAAGGTGACATTGAGGATCTCAGGAACTACAGACCTATCAGCCTCCTATCAGTAGTTTATAAAATCTTCACTAAAAGTTCTTTCACACCGCTTGAAGGTAACACTGGACATGGCTCAACCGAGAGAACAAGCTGGATTCAGGAGTGGCTACAGCACAATAGATCATATCCATGTACTGAGAGAACTAATTGAAAGAGCGAGGGAATATGAACTTCCATTGTGCATGGCTTTTATCGATTATGAAAAAGCCTTTGATTCGGTGAAACCATCAGCAGTTACCACGGCTCTGAAATCCTGCGGTATTGAAGATGCATACATTAATATTATTAATGACATCTGTGAAAATGCAAGTGCAAAGATTCGGCTGTTTGAAAATACAACACACATAAAAATTGGAAAGGGAGTGAGACAAGGTGACACCATATCTCCGAAGCTCTTTAATGCCACATTGGAAAATGTCTTTCAATCACTGAACTGGGAAAACAAAGGGATAAAGATTAATGGAGATTATCTAACCCACCTTCGTTTTGCTGATGACGTAGTCATTTTTGCAACTACCCCATCAGAGCTGCAGAGTATGATCCAGGAACTTGCTGACAAGAGTAAAGAAGTGGGATTAAAAATGAACTTTCAGAAGACAAAAGTGATGTTCAATGCTTTTACAAGAAATGAAGATTTATCGATTGATGGAGAAAAACTGGAGATAACAGATACATATGTTTATCTTGGACAGCAGATATCAAGTGAGGGTCACATTGATGAAGAAATTAATCGGCGTACAAAACTTGCCTGGAGAGCTTTTTGGAAGAAACAGCATAATTTTCAAGAGCAATATGCCATTATGTCTTAAAAGAAAAGTGTTTGATCAATGCATCCTTCCAGTGCTTACGTATGGTGCAGAGACGTGGACCTTAACTAAAAGAGACATACAAAGGCTGCAGACAACTCAAAGCAGCATGGAGAGGTGCATGCTTGGTATAACCAGGAGAGATAAGAAGAGGAACTCGTGGATCCGAAAAATGACGAGAGTGGAAGACATCATGATCAGAGTTAAATCCCTGAAATGGCAATGGGCTGGACATACTGCCAGAAGGACAGACCATCGATGGACAGCTGAAATTTTAGATTGGATTCCAAGGGACAGGAAAAGACCCAGAAAAAGACCACATGGGAGATGGGTGGATGAAATTCGTAAATATGCGGGAGTGACATGGAGGAGACTGGCACAAGACAGACCGTTGTGGAGGAAACTTGGGGAGACCTTCGTCCAGCAGTGGATTGATAATGGTTGACAATGATGATGATGATGATGATGATATGAATGAAATAAAACACAAGATTTATTACTTGGAAAAGTGCAGATTATATTTTAAAGTTCAATATATTGAAAAATGGCATATTTTGAACTGGGTGGGCTAGACAAATTTCTGGGTGGGCTCAAGCTCACTCTCGCACCTCCTTGGCGACGTCATCAGCCGGGATATTAATATCTAGTGCTTATGGAAGGGGCATTATGGAACGTGATGCAGACGGTGAAATCCACCACTGTGTTCCATTCAAGAGCCCTGGTATACATGTGTACCTTGAAGACGTTACAGTTGCAAATACCTCTTGAAGTTTTTACATGGACGTATTTGAATATACTTTATATTATGAAACGCTGACTTTAATTATATAACTTAGAATAACTTATCTTCAGAGAAGCACCTAAGAGCGAACTTCCTTGTCGGGGAAAGAAATCCCTCTCACCCCAACGCATTATTAGAAAAAAACAAAAAAAAACCCCTTTCACATCCCTGACGCCCACAGAGAAAAGGGACAGGCTTTCGTCCAGCATACAAAATGGAGGAGCTATTACCAACGTCGGTTATAAATCTTCCCATCTTCACTTACGACTTCAATGGGCAAATGTCCACGAGAGAATACTTTCTTCAGCAGCAGGTGCGAATACTGACTCTTTTCTCATGCAAAGCTAGCCAATTAACGAATTCCTTGTGTCGATGATCATGAAATTGACCTACCCCTGCTAACAACAGAGGAGCAGAGGAGGCTGTTTAAGTTAATAGCGAGGCGGAGATGAATGTATTTTCCCTGGGATTTAAGAAAAAGGTAAAACGAGCATGAAGCGCTACGCCTGAAACAAACAAAGTCATGAACATCTCACTCACCACTGGAAACATCATGAAATACAATTATTCCCTTCTAATCGGAAAAATTAAGGTTTTACGTGCGATTAAAATCTTATTTTTTTTTCCCTCCTCCCGTGAGATGAAGAACCTACCAGCTTTATTTGAGTCCATGCAATCTTCAGGATTTATTGTAATCGTCATCCAGTGTTAAATAAACATACCAACAAAGTCGACACCGCTCCAACAATGTCGTCAAACAGCTGGACATCGATCTTTCTCCTAAAGTAGCCTAACACCATGTTACGTAGGTGGTTTGATTCGAAGATCACCCATGGAATAAATTTCTTGTCGTAATTTTCTTGATTAAAAAAATGAAATTTTCATGGTGAGTTCTAATTCGCAAGATCGAATCGCAGCCTGTTGTCCCTGTCAGTTGGTTTCTGCAGATCTTTGGAACTTGCGGTGAAACGGAAATGCACATTATTTACATTTAGCATGAATCCACTTCAGGTCGCGTTTAAATCCCTTTTGTAATTACTAAAACCGGTTTCCAATTATTCTACCTGAGGCATTTCTGTGGGTTTGTGTATCTGAAAATTCATAAGTTACTGTTGTTTCCGCTTTGTATGAAAGTTGTTGTCTAACAGCGAATGAAAGCTCTATTTTTATTCCCTGAATGAGAAGTGTTGTGTAGGTAGTGTCGATCTAATAACTGATGCAAACTCTTTTAACTGCTGGGGAACTTTAATGAGAGAGAGAGAGAGAAAGAGAGTGAAACGTGATCAATGCACTTTCCACAAGTGGAGCCCTTTTATCGGAAAAGAATGGCGCTTAACTGTCGTTGCGCCGGAGATTAATCTGAAAAAGATTTTCGTGCGCAAAAGCCTCGGTCAATGGACCTCACGATTAATTACATAATGATGAGATTTGAATTACGTCATATTCGCTGGAGTAGATTTCTTGCGTCATCAACGCTTCATGTGGAAATGCCTTGACGCAGCAATTAATATATCAAACTTAAATAAAATTTGCTCTTGACGAAGTTTGGGCGCAATTGAAGCAAAGCTTTGCCTTAGTCAATACCGATCGAAGGAAGGAATTTAAATAATTCCGCATAACAATACATTCCCAGGGGCAAATCCATATGCGTACCTTGTATTATAGGAAAGGGGAGGGGGCGGTTGCTCCGGTCTTAAAATAAATGAGAGAAACTTAGTGAGTCACAAACGTACTATAAAATTTACATCACTGCCCCTTCTTGGCATTTAAAGGCTTTTTTTATTTTTTTAACGTTTTCCATTAAAATAATTTCTTCTAAATTTTTAAGTCACAAATTGAGAAAAAGAAAGTAAATATCAGCGCTCTTTTTTCTATGGCGTTCGAATGCTAGCTTTTCAAGGAAACCGACTTGATGCTTTTTAAATCTCATCTTAATCTTCCAAAACAAAATTTGATCCCTTCTATTCAGGTGGGTTGATTTCATAGAAAAATTTCCAAATTTGAAATTTGTTACGAGATTTTGTGTACGGCCCAGTCGAAGTACGTAGTTCGAGCTCTCTTACACAGTCCAAAGCGTACCCCACACGGTGGCGTTTTCTTCTTCCAATTACTAATGGTACCGTACGATATCAAGAACAGAACAAAGCAAACCCACTGCGTTCCATGATCAGTCGAACTCTCTTTTCATTTCCGCTTTCTGATTCTGAACGTGTTTTTTTTTCTTTTTTTTTTTTCTTGCTGAAGCTAAAACTAAAAACGTTATCTCCAAATTGCCGGGCCGCCCCGGTGGCGCAGTGGTCTAAGCGATGGCCTCTGATCATTCGTCCGAACGGGGTCCGGGTTCGAATCCCGGTGAGGCATGGATGTTGTGTTTGTCTTACGGCACTGGCTCTCTCCCTTCCCTGGAACCAGTGACCCTAAATTAGGGACGGGCGACTGCTTATAGCCCATTGAGTTGCTCACGGTGGTCGTTAAACCTCCAATAAAAAACAAAAACAAAAAAATTGCCGGACTGGTGGCGCAGTGCAGTGGTCTACACGCTGGCTTATGACCTTTCGTCCAAGTGGTTCCGGGTTCGAATCCCGGTGAGGCATGGATGTTGTGTTTGTCTTTCCGCACTGGCTCCCTCCTTCCCTGGAACCAGTGGCTTTAAATTAGGGACAGGGGAATCCATTGCGTTGCTCACGGTGGTCATTACCCCCCCCCCCCCAAATATATATATATACTGAAAACACCTTAATAATGTGGCTTGACAAAGCTACAGATAATAGCTTACCATAGTTTTATATTCCTCTCTTTTTCTCCTTGTGGTCATTAAGTGTTTTTAGTTTTTACAAATCAGCCATTACAATTTTCAGTATTTAGGTGATTTCAGTATTTGTTTTTTCTTTGATGCAGCCTTTGGCGCTTTAGAATTACAAAACTGTTTGTTTTTGCATGTTGCCTTTCATATAATTTATTGTTTTGCCTTTGATCTTTGAGGTTTACCGAACGAATTCAACATGAGCGTAAACACAAAAGTAAAGCAAAATAGCTTCACTAACATTCTGATATTTTAGCTCTTTTTTTGAAAAAAAAAAAAAAAAAAAAAAACAGAAAAGAAAAGAAAGAAAAAAAAAACGTGCTCATAGTGTGATTTGTCCGTCTGAGAGGACCATATCTCAATATCTATTGATCCAATATGAAAATTTCGTTTAGCACCTAACATAGGCGCCGACTATGTAGGTAATTAAAAGCTCAGACACCCCTCGAAACATTTGTAATATCAACTTGAAAAGGAAACGAGAACACGCCGCCCCGGTGGCGCAGTGGTCTAAGCGATGGCCTCTGATCATTCGTCCGAACGGGGTTCGGGTTCGAATCCCGGTGAGGCATGGATGTTGTGTTTGTCTTACGGCACTGGCTCTCTCCCTTCCCTGGAACCAGTGACCCTAAATTAGGGACGGGCGACTGCTTATAGCCCATTGAGTTGCTCACGGTGGTCGTTAAACCTCCAATTAAAAAAAAAAAAAAAAAAAAAAAAGAAACGAGAACACTTTTCAAATGAGCGCCCATAGCTTAGTTTCCAGGAGGGGACAAACAGAAATTGTAATTAGGAATAACATGTACAAATACCATATATAAAGATTTCCCTGTGCCTTCTTTTTATCTAGCCCTTTTTACCATATTCTCAACATATAAACTGAATTGGAAACATGAACACCCCAAAACTACATAAAATAGATGGATACATGAAATTTAACAGCATCTTAGGGCAATAAGGAAATTTCTTTGTCTTTCTTTTGATTATTCTGACCTCTTGTGTCACATGCACAATGAAACCCCAGAGACTGTTCAAGTGGTCAACAAGAATGAAAATTACTCTTAAGACAGATTTCGGGGGAAATTTTCCAGGTATCTTTGTCCAAAAGTGAATAGCTACGGATGCAGTAGACGGATGTAGGTAAAAATACCCCCGGGGGAAAATACCCCCGGAGAAAATACCCCCGAAAACTAAAAAGCGGAAAAAAATACCCCCAGAAGAAATACCCCCAGAACAAACAGTTCACTGTAAACTGCCACACAGGAACACAGATGTGTGGCAGTGTTCCGATGTGGCAATTTACCGTCAACCCTGCCCCACATCTTAAGCAACTTGGCTACAAAAGTTCAAGGGGGGGGGGTTATAAAGATAGCCGTTTCTGGGCCTATATAGATAGCCGTTTCTGGGCCTATATAGATAGCCGTTTCTTTCTGGGCCTATATTGAGAACTGAATTGGGAACTACAAACGAATTTCGCGAAAACGTTCCATGTAAGCCAAGCGAGAATTGTACTTTAATTTGAAGAAATAAATTGCCGAGGATCCGAGGTACATTTGGTTAGGGGGGTCTACCCTGAACTTCCGTAATATTATATTCTGGGCCGCTGGAGTCTGCCAGTGTATCCAGGAAGTTCCCCTTGAAGTCTACGCGAGGTCCATGAACTTGGGGGGGATGCCCCCAAATGTTAAAATGGACGTAGAACTGTAAACATTAGTATCATGCTTTATATAATGATTCCGTACACGACCACGAATTTTCAGGAGGGTGGGGTAACCCTCCCATAGTTTCTAAGAGCTATTCAGGGGTAACATCGAGGATACACTGACCGACTCTAGAGGTCCAGAATATAAAATTACGGAAGTTGGGTTTAGAGCCCTCCAAACCAAGCACCTCGTATCCCTTTCACAGACTTCACCAAATTTCTGGGGGAGAAGGGAAGGGCATACATAGTTTGCCATTAAACACAACATGAAGCATAGAAATTGCGAGCAAATTTTGAACACTTGTCGGCGCTTTTAGAAACTTGGGGAGGCTGAATTCACCCCACCCTCCTGAAAATTCGTGGTCATGTACAGAATCATTATGTAAAGCATGGTTCTAATGTTCACAGCTCTACGTCCATTTTAACATTTTGGGGGAATCCCCCCCCCCAAAAGCTCGCGGACCTCGCGGGCGCTTTAAGGGAAACAGCCTGGATACACTGACAAGCTTCAGCGGCCCAGAATATAATATTACGAAAGTTGGGGGTAGAGCCCCGCCCCGAACCAAGTGTACCTCGGATCCTCGGCAATTTATTTCTTCAAATTAAAGTACAATTCTCGCTTGGCTTACATGGAACGTTTTCGCGAAATTCGTTTGGAGTTCCCAATTCAGTTCTCAATATAGGCCCAGAAACGGCAATCTTTATACACCCCCCCTCTTTGAACTTTTGTGGCCAAGTTGCTGAAAGATATGTGGCAGGGTTGCCGGTAAATTGCCACACCGGAACACTGCCACACATCAGTGTTCCTGTTACAGTGAACCGCTTGTTCTGGGGGTATTTCTACCGGGGGTATTTTTTCCGGGGGCATTTTTTCCGCTTTTCAGTTTTCGGGGGTATTTTTACCGTTTACCGCAGTGGACGATATGTTTTTCCTTTCTTCATCTTTCATACTTTCCCGTACTGTATATACGTATGCTGTTTTCCCACATGCAATGGGGAATTTCATTATTATTTCCCACTGTAAATTACCGCTGTTTCAACTGGAAATTTCCTACGGTTTTCTTTTTCTTTTCGCATAAACGCGCAATCAGAAGTTCTATAGGAAAGTGAGCAATCAGAATTATTGTTGTCGCGAAAACCTCTGTAGTATCTTCCAAGGACAGAAAGGGCACAATTCGATTTCTAGAGAAGGGCATATGCCCCCTCTTACCACACTATATGGGCGCCATGTTCCCTGTTACTTAAGACTGGCCCATGCGATGGAGCAGTAAGCGGTCAGTTGCCCACATTGCCTGAACTTAATTTTCCTGCTCGTCCTGCACGCCGCACCTTTCCAAGGATGGAAAGGGCATGATCCGATTTCCGGGGAAGGGCATGTGCCCCCTCTTACCACCCTATGTGAGCGCTATGTTCTTTGTTACTTAAGACTGGCCCATGCGATGAAGCAGCGAGCGGTCAGTTGCCCACATTGCCTGAACTTAATTTTACTGTTCGTCCTTCACGCCGCACTCTTCCAAGGACATGAAAGGGTATGATCCGATTTCCAGGGTAGGGTTAATGGCGCCTGTATAGGCGCCCATGCCTTTTCCTGGCAAAAGATTTTTTCAAAGTAGTCTTTTAGATAAAGAAATATATCATAAAAATAAGAGAACGTATTTAGTTCCCCAAGTGAAAAAACTCCGTGACATTCAAAAAATGCAGCATGAGTAGTGTTCTTCATAGTTAATAGAGCCATGCAACAACAAGACATTCGATCGGATTTCTGCAATCCGTAAGACATCTACAAGCAGAAGTATTATTGACTTGCGCCCACTAGTGGCAGAAATGTGTGTTACGAAGAATCGCGAATTGGACATAAAGTGTTTCTCGTTGCGGAATACTTCCGAGGAAAAAGGAATTTTTGAGATCGAACAACTGAAAAATATGTAGAGAAAAACGTGATCTAACTTTCCGCCTTAACGCGCAAGATGTGCGCTACAAGTAATGAAAGAAACAAGAAAGACGACACCGAACTTTCGGTTGTAATGAGCACGTCTTTTGAATCCTTTCCGACGCGAATAAAATTTAACGAACACGCCTTTTGAATCCTTTCCGACGCGAATAAAATTTAACGAACACGTCTCTTGAATCCTTTCCGACGCGAATAAAATTTAACGAACACGTCTCTTGAATCCTTTCAAAATTTAACGAACACGTTTTTTGAATACTTTCCGACGCGAACAAAATTTAACGAACACGTCTTTTGAATCCTTTCCGACGCGAATAAAATTTAACAAACATGTCTTTTGAATCCTATCCGACGCGAATGAAATTTAACAAAGTCATTCATAGTTAATTAAACCGACAGTGACGTACCCAGTGCCGTCTTACCCCTTTTGGGAGCCCTGGACCGTCATATTTTTCGGGGCCCCTGATCTTATATATACAGAACATAAACAGCATGTGGTATTTTTACAATATGTGGTTATTTTTTTTATTCCCATATGGCATTATTACATTATATACAACATATGGACATATATACAACGTATGATAATTATTATATACACCACCATGTTATCCCTATGAAAAGAAACATTCATTATCCAATAACTTTTTAAATACCACTTGAATGAAAAATGGTACATGACAGAAATTGTAGAACTTCATGAAGTGTATGAAATGCATTCACATTTTGTTGCTTAGCAAATTACAAGAAAATGGGTGCTGAAGGATATAATGTTTCTTCCCCATTCTACAAATTATTCGACGAAAATTAAATTAAAACAGAAGAAAGAAAGAAACCAGCCACCGCCGTTTCCAGACAACATGACGCACCTAACAGGAATGCCGATATGCGGCTCCCGTCATTATTATTTGTTTAAACACCGACGATTGAAAGAATTTATGTATAAGTATAGCCCAGGGGGGCAAACTCCAGTGATAAACATACGTGCACTTCTTCGTGTGGACAACACAAATGACTGTTTAAAAGGAAAAAATGATTCGGAAAAAATGCGATTTGTGCGTGGCCCTCATGGCCCTCGAGGCTCAAGCCTCATCCACACTCGGGATCGGGAGGTAGGCTCACTTGTTTCTTATTTTGTCACAAAAGATCCACCCTAACACCTAATTTTCCTCCTGCCTCCTCGGGAAATCGAAGCTACGAGCAAGGTTTTTAAAGAAAAAGGCAGAAGAACTTCCAACTTTCTGGTTTGCTGTTTCTTCTTTTCTATAAAAGAAACAAGTTAGTAAAATTATGCAATGCTTTGATTATGACACGCTTTCTAACATACCAGAAATCATTACTCAAGCTATTACTCTAGTTATGAGGATAATGACCCCATTTCGATGATAATATTGATCCCATAAAATATTGACCCCATTTCGATGATATTAAACAGAATTGGTTCAGTCGACCTCCGGAACAACATACTAAAGTTTTGTCGCAATAGAAGCATCTTTACATAAGTTATGATGCAGAAGTGCAATGGAATGGATCCGGCTCCTATGTCCTGACCTTTGACCCCATTTCGTCCATTTTCAATAGGATTCGTCCCCAGGTAGTCCCCTACCACATACTAAAATTTCGTGGAAATCGAACCATTTTTGCGCGAGTTATCGTGCCGACGGACAGACAGACGAACGGACAAAGGAAAGCGTAAAAAAAACCTGCTGGTGAGTAGTCAAAGAGTTTGAATTTTTGTAAACCCATAAGACTCTTAGGGCGTTGGGGGCCCTGGGCACCGGCCCCTTTGGACAATCCTTTAAGACAGGCATGGGCGTACCGGACAAATTTCTGCCCAACGCAAAAAAATGTTTCAGGTTCTTTTGCGAAAATCTATTAGCTTTCAATTACTGAAATTTTTAAATTCCTTATTAATAACTAGGTTTTATGGGTGCCCTAAATGATTCAAATTCCGTGGAAGTTACAGGAATTTTTCGCAAAACCAAAATGACTGCACTTTATTGCATAAAACACAAATATGCACGTTGTAATTAAAATTATTGCCCTGGTTTTATACCATTACAAAGTAGTACAAAAAGTACTTGTAATGGTATAAAACTAGGATAAAGTTAATCGTATCATGCAGATTTTATTCTTTTAGAGAGCGAAGAACTCTTGGAATGTCTCACAATCACGCACACAAAACACCTAACTGCGGTGTGACAGTGTGTAATAACATTTTCCGATTTATGTAAAAATACGGAACATAAGGATACAAAAAATAAGTGACAATTAAGAATTATGTGCACTTGAATATATATGAAAAATACATTAAATTATTTACTTTTAAATGTACAAAAATGTAATGTATAAATAACACACTTTACATAATGCCACTAAGTTTTCCACAGTAATTTTTTTCTTGACTTTGTAATAAAAAAATAACACCGGTCTCCGTTTCTTCGCCACCAGAAGAACACCTTTCAGTTCGTTATATTCTGAATGATGCGTAGTTATGTGCAAACAATTGTAAAACGTGACATCTTATCCTCATCGGTATAAAAATTACATTCATTGAACTGATATTTCTTTTACATTTTCCTGTTGATATATACACTGAAGTGCCAGAAAAAACTGGTACACCAGTCTAATACTTGGTAGATCCCCCCCCCACTGGAGCGCAGGACTGCAGAAATACGACGGGGCATGGAACTGCGCAAAACATCGTGCGCGGGACGCTCCCTGTGCGCGGGGAGATGATCCAATATTTCTGGGTGTGCTGTCGCGTTTGACGCAATCTATCTCGGCAACCGTGAGCGCAACACGAAAGTGCGTTGTATCATTTTAAAGCTCTCGACGTTATCTATTCAAATATACGAAGAGCATTTCGCAGTGGTTTGAACTGAACATTTCAAAAATTGTTTTCTTGTGAACCGGTGAACACTTTTGACGATATCGCGGTTTATTTGGACAACCGTGAGTGCAAAACGACTGTCCGTGGTATCGTTTTAAAGCTCTAGACGAGATTTATTCAAATATATAAAAAACATGTCGCAGTGGTTTAAACTAAAATTAAAAAAAAAATTGGTTTCGTGTGAACTGGTTAACATTTTCGACAATGCCGCGGAATTCGCAGAATGAACGCAAGCAAAAATGGAGAAAATCAAAACGAGACGCAAGAGAAAGTGACGAGGAATGTAAGAAGCCCAACAAGACCGAGAACCACGTTAGGGGTAATTCATGCATCGATCTGCTTTGTATTCGCAATGTATCCAGCAATATTTGTAAAAATTTTGTAAGCTACTTTTCATATCAGACTTGTGTTGGCTATAAGAAATTAAATAAACGTTTTGAAACCATACTCGACTAGCTCATTTCAACTCTCCGATCTGCAAGTCGTAGTCCTACGTTCAAAACTGACGGCTTCGTCCCGGAAGGGGTCCGGGTTCGAATCCCGGTGAGGCATGGATGTTGTGTTTGTCTTACGGCACTGGCTCTCTCCCTTTCCTGGAACCAGTAACCCTAAATTAGGGACGGGCGACTGCTTATAGCCAATTGAGTTGCTCATGGTGGTTGTTAAACCTCCAATAAAAAACAAAAAAATTGACGGCTCAATCAGAACTGAGCCTACCTGTATTTTTGTTTTCAATCATGAGAGAATTCTGCATCATGAATAAGCTCTATCAGGTTAGACAATCAACAAGGAGTACTACTCTCGAGGTTTGAGGGTGGCAGTTCATCGTAGAAATCCGGCATCGAGTGGGGAGTGGCAACTCCACCTTAATAACACTCCTCTCAATGCATCGCAGCATGTGCTGCAGTTTCTTGCACCGCATTGCGTAGGTCCGACAGTCACCCCCTTCTCCCTGCGATTTTTTGACTTTCTAAAAATAAAACACCACCCGAAAGGAAAAAATCTCAAAATATTGTAGAGATGCAACAGAATGGTACGAAGCAGCTGTTCGCTGTTTCAGAAGATGACTACAAGAAATGCTTCAAGCAGAGGAACCTGCGCCGAGCTAAGTATGTGGCTTCGGAAGGGAACTACTTCGAAGACGATTAAGTTTCAAATCTGTAAATCTTGTCCTTTTTTTTTTTTAAATGAATCCAGTCTAGATATACACTGTATTGACAAAAGTCACCGGGCAATCCTTCAAAAGCAAACAACGGATCCGCTGCGTTGTTAATATGCGCGGTACAGCTGCAAACAGTATAAAAACAAGCCTACAGCTGACCTCGATCATATCGCACTGTGAGGTTGAGTGAAAATTTCGCTGCGGGGGAGAACTGACTTTAAGAAAAGAAAGATTGTTGGGTGTTATATTAGTCGGTTGTCCATAAGAGAAACCCAGAGGCGTTTAAACATACCCAAGTCAACTATTTTGGATGTACTGAATAAGTGGAAGACACATGGCGTGCCTGAAGGAGCAAAACGTATCGGCAGACCAAATAAAATCAGTGATAGAGGACGTCGAAGCCTCAGGAGAGTCATTACAACTAATCGACGGACTACTGCACAAGACCTCAGTGTACAGATGAGTAAAAATTCTGGAACTTGGATATGTACACGTACCATTCGCAGAGAACTTCATTGCATGGGTTACTGTGGTCGTGCGGCTGCTCGTAAGCCTTTTAGCTCCACTCGGAATGCTACTCGTCGTTTAGCATGGTGTAAAGAGCATTTATCGTGTTCCGTAGATCAATGGAAACAGGTCCTAAGGACTGTTGAATCCAGATACACGATCCATCCGTCTGATGGCCGTGTGTGGTTATGGCGGTAGCCGGGGAACGCTATTTACCACAGTGTACTGTTCCTACGGTTAAATTTGGAGCTGGCAGTGTACTCGTGTGGGGGTGTTTTTCGTGGTATGTTCCCGGCCTATTGGTTATCGTGGACGAACCTGTTACACCAGCACGTCTACCTCGATATTCTGGAAAATTATGCCCCACCAACTCTGTGGCAATACTATGGAACCGAGCCTTGTTGGTACCAGCAGGATAATGCGCCGATCCATAAAGCAGCGTGGTTTGACGATAATTCCATATCGTGTGTGGACTGGCCAGCACAGAGCCCTGATCGTAATCCCGTACAGCACCTATGGGATGAATTAAAGCGCCGCATAAAAAGTTTGGAACCAAGGCCTACTACTAAGCAACAGTTAGCGGCATCACTATGTACTGACTGCAAGCTCATACCTTATCCCTGTGCTCCAAAACCTAGTCGAAAGCATGTCTCGAAGGGTCAGTGCATGCATTAAAGCCAAAGGTGGACCGACACCGTGCTAATGTATGTCAATAAATGCTATGTTGTGTTTCTCTTCTAGGTGTCCGGGGACTTTTGTCAATATAGTGTATTTTGATCACATCTTACATAATTCCAAAAAACGTATGAATGAACCGAATTGAAAAAGCGATAGAAACTGCAGTAAAATGTCGGAACTAACGCAGCATTCCGTATAAAGTGAAAAACGTATAACTGCGAAACGTATAATGGAGGCTCCACTGTATTTACATTTCATATTCACTTGGATGCAAAGTTAAGAGTGTGAATAAAGTATTCAGGTGAGATCAATTAGACATTTTGTTCATTCTTTTTCATTAAGCCAGAGGTTTTTAGGCGGCGGCAGAGCGAATAATTAGTAAAAACATGCAGGCACGTAGGAAGTCTGCAGGCAAACATTTCTCTCCCGTATGTGTGTGTGTGTGAATTTGTGTATCAGTTAATATTTGCCTTCTCTTTTGTATGTAAGTTAGCATTTGTCATTTCAGCGACAGTTTTTGCTGTTATTTACGTGAAACCGTCTGAATAGTGCTCCCTTAACTCCTATGTGTGACTGATTAATTTACGCAGTGTAATGATATATCCGTTTTAATTTATTTGAGAGAGCTCCTAATTTAATTTTCATTAATACTTCATTACTCTGGTATCTCTCTCCTTTTAATTTCGCGTTTTATTTGCAGTAATTACATAACCCTGATGAAATTTCTTTTTGGAGAGTGCAATTTTTTCCCTTCTGTGCTACTGACATTTTCATTGGGATCTTGTAAGAAATCTTCGGCGGTAACCAAGTTGTTGTCTTTTTATATACTTTTTTTTCTTTTGAATGTATTACGTGCCATGAGTTAACTTCGTTAATGTAAAATGCATTAAGTATGTTTTTCAGAAAGTACCGCGGTTTTGTTTTAATTATACTGGGCGAACATTCCTTCTTAGTTAATTTGATATTCTTAAGCTATTTTTTATTCTTGAAGTCCCTGATGAAACTATTAGTAACACTGGCGCTGACTTCGGGCATGCGGCGGCTTGCTCAAGCATGCCGCAGCAGACATGCCTTGATTTCTGCACGGGGAAGCAAAGTTATCTTTCTATAACCATTCGTACACTGGTCGCAAAAAGTTAGAGATATTGCATGAAATGAAAGATATGTATCTTACTTAAGTAACACGCATCGAATTGACATCAGTGAGGCTACGTAACACAAAGGATGAAGAGTGCGTTTACGAAAACCGTTTATCGGGCTATTTCTGTACACAGGAAAGTAGCTCTGCAATGTAGACAAAATGGTAAATTCGGAAAATGTCGATACTTCTGATTATCAGTTGTCGGTAACACCGCCTGTGTGTCGAAGGGCATCTTAGCACATAAGAGGCAAACTTGCAATGACAGTATTGATGAATGTCTGATTGTTCTCTGATTGGAGGTTTAACGACCACCGGGAGTAACTCAATGAGGTATAAGCAGTCGCCCGTCCCTAATTTAGGGCCACTGGCTCCAGGGAAGGGAGAAAGCCAGTGCCGTAAGACAAACACAACAGCTGTGCCTCCCTAGGATTCGAACACGGACACCTAGCCAGGGCTTAGACCACTGATCCACCGGGGCGGTAATAAATGTCTTGAGGCAGCTCGTCGTATTTTGCAGCAACACGTTAGCTTCCGATACCCCACTGTACTGGGGTATGGAAAGTGGTTGTTTAGTCGTTGTTGTATTGTCTCCTAAATGTTCTCAATAGGATTAAGTTCAGAAGACCTGGCAGGCAGCTGTAACGATTTACTTCCATGATATTCCATCTCCTGAAGCACCAGGCACTGTGACTCGTTGCATTATTATCGAGAAAAAGGAATGCATGTCCAATGACAGCACGAAACAGTGTCACAATGATCTCGTTTCGGTACACCGAGGCATGCATGTTGCCTTTACAAACGTACAAGGAAGTACGGTCATTAAAATACACTCCTACCCAGACCAGAACTGGCTACCGCTGTTAAGGGTGGACGGACTGCACATTGTGTAGTTGCATTCGTGTGCCGGATGTTCTCCACACGTGTCTTCGTCGAATATGAGGATCAAAAACCAAACGGGATTAGTCTGTGGAAATTACACGATGCCACTCTATATTCCATGGCGTGTACTGTTAGACCCAGGTACATCTTTGACGGCAGCGATTTGATGTCAATGCTGTACATCTCAGTTGCCTCCTTGCTGTCGAGTCCGTACTCGTGAAGACGGTTTCGTACCGTTTGAGTACACGCTGTGAAACCAGAAGCAGCTCCAGGTTATTCCCTGAGGCTATTGGGGATACTATACCTTCTCCGAGTACTTATTGTCAGTTAGCGATCTTGCCTCCTGGTTGTTATACTCGGGCGACCACTCCTGATCCCATCTGCGATATTTCCATGCCGCAGAAATCCTACGTGTAGCTTACTTACTGCATTTCACGAAACTCCTAAAGCAGCAGCCACATCTATCTGCCTTACACCTACCTGTAACAAGCCAACAGCCCTATTTCTGTTGTCAATGCTTAAACGTCGTCTGGATATAATTTCAGGTTAATCCCACACTGAAGGCGATACGTTCAGCATGCTTCCAGACCAAATTGTGAAACGACCCGTTTTCGACTTCACGCAGGGTACTTTTATCTGAGCTCACACGCCACCTGGTGTGTTGTCATGATGCTAATTTACATATGGCGTAGCTACCCACGCTGATAACCGATCTCAGTAGTCGCTAAATTTGCATACATATCATCACGTTTTTCCCCCTTCGAAATCGCAGTATCCCTAACTCTTTGTAACCAGTGTATATTGCAATAATAACTCATAGAGTGAGATAGTTCTTTCAGTTAGCATCATCCATTGGTTAATAAGATTCAAAATTGGTATATTCAACATACATTTTTGAAATAGTGTATGTGAAGTACATTATTTTAGTACAAATTATATATTTTTTTTTATTGGAGGTTTAACGACCACCGTGAGAAAATCAATGGGCTGTAAGCAATCGCTCGTCCCTAATTTAGGGCCACTGGTTCCATGGAAGGGAGAGAGCCAGCCTCGTAAGACAAGCACAACATCCATGCCTCACCACGATTCGAACCCAGACCCAACTCGGACGAACGATTAGAAGCCATCGCTTAGATCACTGCGCCACCGGGGCGGCGTACAAAGAAATTCTGCAACCAACCAGTTATAATTTTTTAATGACTTCAATACAACAAACATTTTTGAGATCCATTGAGAAAAGAAACAATTATTAAAGAAAATATGAAAGAAACCAAGAATTCTCTCCTGTGGTTGAGTGATACGAGGCGGGTCCGGACCCGAATCTTAGGTGAAGCTTGGATGATAGAGTTGTCCTACGTCACTGGCTCTCTCCCTTCCCTGTAACTGGCAGCCTAAAGTTAGGAATGGGCGGCTGCTTATATGTTCCAATGAGTTGCTCACGATGGTGGCTAAACTTCAAAAAAAAAAAAAAAAAAGAAGAAGAAGAAGAGCAACTTTTGCCCCTAATATATTCAAATTTACTCACAAGCATGAAGATTTGATGAAAACGGGCACTATTTCAAAATTGTTCAAAAGTTTACAACTGGATGACGAATAATAATGACACATTTTAATATATTCTCTTATTGTAAGGGCGAAAATTAACTATTAAGATTATGTTCGATATTGTATGGTATTATGTTAATTTATGCATATTAATGAAAAATATATGCCACGTGTTCGTCTATGAAAGACTGAATTTCCCCTCAGGGAAGGACTTCTCTATCACCATGGAGGAAATAACTTTCTTTTTCAAAGCTATTGTTAAAGACTGCAAATGTCTAGCGTTGGTCTAATGGCGCCAACGAAGTACGAGGTGAACAATCTCAACGGAAACACGGGATTCCGGAGAGTCATTAGTGGCTAAATAAATCCCTACATTTGGATGATTTCATCATAGAGCTGGACAAAGCTCGGGGGCAAAACGCGCCAGTCAGTCTGGTAGATTGTATTCTTACATTGTAATCCAAGTATGTATGTAGCTAATGTTTGTATTGTATTGATGTATATGTAGAGAGTGATTTCAAGCGGAGGCGGCGAAAATGGAAATACCACGTGGCGATCCGGACGTGAGATAAGGACGGAAGGTGCGTTATGGAGGGCCAGCCATATGTGGCCATCCGAGTTGGGAGCCATTCTAGCCGGAAGGCGTAAGTTAGGAGGAACAAAGAATTGCAAATCAGGTCGCCGCGCCTAAGGGCAGCGAACCGAGAGGGATGCTGGGTCTTCTCCCAGGAGGAGAGAGGTAACGTAGAGAAGAACAGAGTAGAGTGTCAGAGGTGAAGTGGATTTCTGCAGCGTTAGCAGGTGGTGGGGGGGGGGAGCAGGAGCTCCTGTACGAAATGTTGAGTGGAGGGCGAAGCCGAGGGCTTAATGAGTGAAGACTTGGAGTTGCGATAAATTGTGGCCGGTCGGTGTGTGGTGGATACACTGAGGTTTCCTGAAAGAATAGCAGCAAAGCACGGAGTACGTGCCGAGATAATAATCAGATAGATTCCGATCATAGGTGACTGGAAGAGAAAAGCCGTGTAGGGGAACGCAGGTTCGAGCAATATAGTGGCCAACTAACTAAACCATAGGTCATTTCCCACTAAGCCGTCCTTCGCGAGGAATAAGACTCTAAAAGTTTGAACTTTCTCTAATAAATTTGTTGAGTTACATCACGGAGTGATTCTCGATTAGCAGATAAACCATAGTAAAGCTGAGGAAGAGAGCTCCTGGACTTTCGTACTACGTACGAAGTTAAGTACAAACGAGCCTTTTTAAATTGGCTGGTGTGTGGGAAGGTGCTAATGAAACAAGCTGACGCCTTCCTGAGTGGAGGTGGGTTATAGCACCGGGCGATACGCTCACCCCTACACTTATTAAAGAAATTACTGTGTAGATGCCATTTTCTTGTTTGTTTGCCTGAGATTTTCAGAACTCTACTACTGTGATCAGTGGTGTATCTACACTACTGTTTGTGAAAATCGTAACACCAAAAAATAGTTTCCCTATTCAAATGAAATTTATAGCTCAGATTCCTCATATTACAGGAGATAAGTGATTACGTTTATGCAGTCGAGCTATATAAGATGTTTTCACTTCAAAACTCAGTATCGTGTGAAGCCACCTGAAGCAACAATAACAGTCTCTACACTGCGTGGCATTGAATGAAAGAGGTTTTTGATATCGTCCTGAGGAATAGCCAGCCATGTTGCTTCAATGCGAGACCAGAGTTCATTTGTGGTGACTGTTAAAAGCACTTGACGGTTCAGCCCCTTAGCAACCATATCCCAGGCATGTTGGATCGGGGACATATCCGGGGAACGTGCAGTCCCGGGAAAACGCTGTATCTGACGTGCATGGAAGAGGTCTTGGATATTCCGGGCCACATGTGGCCCGGCATTGTCCTTCTGGAATATAGCGCCAGGACAACTCTGAAG
Organism: Macrothele yani; assembly: GCA_039090855.1. Lineage (NCBI taxonomy): Eukaryota > Metazoa > Arthropoda > Arachnida > Araneae > Macrothelidae > Macrothele > Macrothele yani. The sequence goes on along the minus strand of CM076993.1, from coordinate 86,663,220 downwards.
GTTTCAAAATCGCTTTATTCTAATTTATCATAAGAAAACATAAGAGGGAGACGTACAGTATTGGGCGTCTCACTGGGAAATAATACAAAACTGTCAAAACATGATGGTATATACACTGCAATGACAATGGGGATGAATAACAAATGCTGCAAGCAAAGCTTATTGAATAAAAATTGCAGAAGTGACAGAAAAAAAACACAACGTGTCACATGACATTGGCTGGGCATGATTTACAGGATAACACAGGCGAAACAATAGTACACAATTAGAAAAAGAACAGCACAAACACCGCCGTGAAGGTAAAACATTACATACATGAGATAAGAACACAGCGTGCACAATTGCGCAAGTTATTTAACGAGGGCACCAAAGCAACATAATACAGGCGGGGTGAAAGTAAGTAATGTACACGAGTAAGCATGAAAATACACTGAGATGGCATTAGCATTCACAATTCAACGGTAGTGTGGATTGCACGAGTCGTAGAGTGGAGGAGGGGCACCAGGGTGCCACGGAACTCAGCAAAGGAGGTGTAGAATGTCCTAGGGTACTGATAGGTGTAGCAGTCCAGAATCAACCGCAAACCATGGAGCGGCCGGCGCCCAGGTAGCATAGAAGGTGGCTTCTCGACGACTGGAAGAAGCCGACTGGTACTCCAGGCGGAGTCGAGAAAGCAATCGATCTTGAAAATGGCACAAAAGTGCTGCGCTGGCTTGGTGTAAAGAGACCGGCGAGGAAACGCTGCGGAGTTGTTGAAGGTATACGTAAATAACGTGTTTAACCAGCACGAAAAGATAGGCACATACTGACGGAAGAGGCGTAGGTGGATGAGCCCGCAGAAGAAGATGTCTGTAGGCAGTGAACGGAAGATCTTGAGAACAAGAGCGACTGGCAATCCGAAAAGCCTGGTGGAGGAGAGGCATCAGGATGGGACAGTAAAGGTAGACGTGAGAAACGTCTGCCTCCTGTGCGCAGAAGGAGCAGAGAGGGGAGGAGAGAAGAGACATGCGAAAGAGAAAACATGGAACAGGGAGGCGATTATGCAAAAAGAGCCAGTGGGTATTAATTTCAAGAGGGGCGGATAAGGGTGAGCGGGCAGCGGCCCAGACAAGAGGAAGAGAAGCAGGGGGAACCTCCAGAATTGAAAGCGGTGAAGGGGTGGCAAGGTGCACTAGAAAACGATAAAGAGATTTAGAGGAGAGAGAGGAGAGAGGAAGAACCGAGTTTGTGAGTCGGAGGAAAAACGGCAGCGGAAGAGGGGCAGAAAAGACAGAGACGAGACCGGTGGGGGAGACAAGATCAGGGAAAAGCGAAAGAAGGGCAGTTAGCAGAGAGTCATAGACCAAATGGGCGGATGGGGACGAGAGAATAGCAGGGGGAGGCCAGAGAAAGGGCGCCAGGATAGATCCGAGTTAGTGAGGTCTTGTACAGTTACTACACCTGCTCGGAGCCAAGAGGGGAATGAAAAACAGGGGAGGATCTGAAGGAAGGGTATCACCTCTGCCTCTAACACATCCATGATGTATCTCTGGAGGTTGAGGGTTCCCTCTATTCGTATCAGGCAATGTGCGAAAATGCAGTTGCGAGCGTCATGAACACCGGAAGTTTTTTTTTTCTTGATTGGGGTTTTAACGACCACCGTGAGCTACTCAGTGAGCTATAAGCAGTCGCCCCTCCCTAATTTAGGGCTACTGGTTTCAGGGAAAGGAGAGAGTCAGTGCCGTAAGACAAACACAACATCCATGCCTTACCGGGATTCGAACCCGGACCCATCTCAGAAGAATGATCAGAAGCCATCACTTAGACCACTGCACCACCGGGGCGGACCGGAAGTTTCGTATTTTCTGGACTTAAAAATATTGAGCATTTTCAACCTTCTGCGCTCGTTTTTTTTTTTTTTCTCCTAAAAAAGGCTAAACTTTTAATCCCAACTGGTTTTCTAGGTCCATTTCTTAACCGGCTTTTTCTTTTTGGTATGCTTTCCAGAATGTATTTTGGTCTTTATAATTTAGGGGGTCTTTAATGTCATAATTAAAGGCCTCCCTAACTGAAGATTTTTTTTTTTTTATTGAGGGTTTAACGACCACCGCGAGCGACTCGACTGGCTATAAACTGTCGCCCGTCTCTAATTTAAGGCCAGTGGCGTAAGACAAACACAGCATCCATGCCTCACCAGGATTCGAACCCTGACTCTTCTCCGAGGAATGGTCATATAAGTCTGTGCCACCTGGGCTAAAGGATTCGGATGATCCATGGCTTTATCATAGTACCTCAATTCAGATACGTCGAGCCGTTTCCCCCTTTCATCTCCCTCACCTATTACGTGACTGATTCGCAACTGTAATCAAACTCAACTGTCAACCAAGAAGGTTAGAAGAAGAGGAGGTGAGATCAGCTGTTTCGATACTTTCTCTGAGGTGGTGCGAGTTTGCGGGAGTTCGGCAACGTGACGTCACTTCCTGTGCCTGAAGCAGTTACGCTCAGCGCATGCAAAACAAGGATATAAACAAAGAATATTTCGGACTTCTTTTTTCTCAACATTAGAGTTTTGGTAATATTTTAAACATGGCTACTTGCACAAGCGCAGTATGCACTTCCGCTCAAAAAATCATTATTTTGTTCAATTTTTTAAAGAAATACTAGCACATATTTTTTTTCTTCTGGGATTTGTTAATTAAGAGAATGAATATTTCAGCCTCAATTTTTTTTCATGACTGTATGGGTAGAGCAAGGGTCCGAAACCCCCGTTCAAAATCGCGATTTCCCCATAGAGATGTACAGGAGATTCTAGGGTTGGGCGCATTGGCGTAGTCAGCTGATAAAAACTGGCGTCACGTCAGCAGCCCACGGAGAGGTGCTGTTGCCACCTCCTCCTTCTTCTAACCTCCTTGGCGTCAACTAAGGAGGTTATATTACTGGAGACACCACTGGCTCTGCCGCCATAGGTCACAGCTAATCTGTGGTATGACGTCACAAGCAGGCAAAAATGAACTAGATTATACCGTTGATGAAACAGTAAGCTTGTGTATCATTGATAAAGATTATTGAATTACTCATTTTATCTGTTTATACGCTTGGAAGCTATTGTTCCATTGGTTTCCAAGCAGCTTCTCTTCTGCGGCTGCGTCGTGCCTGCTCATGACGTCATTTACAGCACAGACGGTGACTTATGGCGGCAATTCTGCGTGGATAGGTAGGAGTGGTGTCTCCAGTAATATAACCTCCCTGGTGTCAACACATACCCAACAATTTTCATAGCGCTCTGACAAATACTTCCAGGTGTGGCATCTTCTATGTCGAGTAGCGTAAGTTCTCTGACATGAGTCATTAGTTATTAGCCTACTTTTGTAGAGCGGTTGCACCCAAATCTTAGGTGATGCCGTACGTTTTCCTCTTTAAGCAAGAAAAAACATTACACATGTCCCTTTTTTTAATCCTTTTTATCGGATGTTTGGTCAGAAAGCTCCTGATCACCGATTGGATGGTACACTTCTTAGTTTTGTTACAATCAGCATTTCTTTACTGAAGCATATTTTATTCACCTCTTCCACGAAGGAAATAAGTAAACTAGTTTCACAGTCAAAGTGTATCTAAAAGTACACTTATGGCATTAGGCAGTGACGTAAATCAGAATTTTATTTCACTTGTCAGCTGTGTAGTTAAAATCAAGATTTAAAATATTCTGTTAGAAATGTATGCACGCAATGAATGCGTTTTTCGAAACTTTATTTTTGTCATCGAAATCTTATTTATGTTGAGAGATTAACTTCAGTGAAGAGCGAAGATGCTCTCCCCGGATAAGATACTTCTGCTTAAGATGAAAAGAGAGCAGACCCTCAGCGAGACATGGCCGACTCAGGGGATTTTAAGCGCTTCTGTTCTTTCGAAAGCATATTCTGAAAACCCTCCGTCAGAGAGGAGAATAACTCAGTTAATGCTATATAAAGACACCGTCTTACCATTATGCTTCGAACGCGTACAACTCTTTCTGTGCCATGACACAACTTTCATGAAGGACTTGCAAAGCATTTTTTTTTTTTAAGTTTTTATAACCCGATCGAATATTCAATGGGGAGAAGCTTAGGAAATCCACTAAATAATAAATCTCGGAACGTATAACACGTTTTTTATGACAGATGTTGTAGTAACTGATTTGTGTGTGTGTGTGTGTGTTAAGTTCTTGGGCAAAAAAAGTACATTAGCATATTTTTAAATTTATTTCTTTTATTTGCCCTCCTTTTCTTTTCTACACGAAAAAAATGGCTTAAACCCTATTTTTTTTTTTTTTTTTTCAAATTCGCCTTTCATCGCGTAAAATAGTTCCATGAATTTTCATGTTAGGGTTTTAAATAACATGGGCTATACTTTTGTAAAATCCTCGAAAGATAAGAGATCAGACGGCTTTTCTGTGTGTGTGCAAGGAGACTTTGTTGTTTTCCGGTAAAACTGCTGGCTTCCGAATTTTCTCACTGAATTAATCATAGAGTTTTTCTTCAAGGAAGTTTGCGGATACATAGAAACTCGAAGGAAAAGTTACCAAATTTTGTTGACATAGTGATTTCGCTGTAGAGATTGATTACAACATATCATTTGCTGATCATCGACAATTCCCAGTTCGCTGCTGGATGAAGGTCTCCGCAAGTCTCTTCCAAAAATCTAGACCATTATGAACACCCACCTAATAAGCTGTAGGACCCACTTTAGCCCGCAAAACAGCGGACACTCGGCGAGGCATCGATTCGATGAGGTGGCGATAAGTATCCTGGGGTATCTGGTACCATAATGTCAACAGCAGGTCCTCCAGTTCCGGTACATTTCCGGGTGATGGTGATTTAGCGCGAACCTGCTTTTCCAAGTGGAACCACAAATATTCGATTGCGTTCATCTCAGGTGAATTTGGAGGCCAGGGTATTAACACAAAGCCACCAGCATGTTCCTCGAAACACTCCTTGACGATTGTGGCAGTGTGACATGGCGCATTATTCTGTTGATGATGGCCATCACCGGCAGGAAACACAGTTGCCATGAATTTGTGGACTTGGTTCGCAATGATGTTCAGATACCTGACAGCTGTCAGAGATTGTGCTGTTGGGATAATGGGGCCTAAAGTGTCCCCCCCCCCAAAACATCGCCCATAACATAACACCGCCGCCCTGTTTCCTCCCAACAGTGCATCTAGGTGCCATAGCCTCCGTTGGTAATCGGCGTACCCGCTCTCTGCCGTCTACGTGGTGCACCAGGAATCTTGATTCGTCAGACCAGGCCACTTTCTTCCAATCAATCATCCACGGTCCAATCTCGATGATCTTAGGCCTATTTCATGCGTTGTTGGCGATGATGTGCAGCGAGCACGGGGACCCGGCTGGGTCTTCGGCTACACAGGCCCATGTGCAGAAGGCTGCGATAAATTGTGTGCTGTGACACAATGCGCTGATCACCACTATTGTAGCTGTGAGTGATTTGTCACACTGTGGCGGTGCGGTCGCTGTGAACAATGCGCGACAGTCTCCGCTTCCCTCTGGCATCAGGTAGCTGTTTGCGACCCACGGCTAGACGACGATTTGGCATCTGTGCACCACTTTTGATACGTACTAACTACAGCGGCACGTGAACAACCCCAAGCCGCGCGGTTTCCCAGATTGTAGTTCCGAGCCATCACAAATTTATCAAACTTCGATAAATCGGCAGTTTTTCCAACTCTAACTCCGAACTCTCTACTAACCGAAAGCCGGTCCTCGGGTTGTATATATACTGCTCTGTGAACTCCACCTGCGCCACCGTTTGGTCTTCAGACGCGCTTATTTCTCTAGGCTGGGGGTGGTCATAATGTAATGGCTCATCACTGTATATCTTGTGCAATTTCCCCCTATGTCACTCCTTCATGCTCTCGAATTCCATCCGTCTGACTCCCACGTGGTCTCCTAGGTCTTTGCTTGTCCCTTGCTGTCCATTTTAGTATTTTAAGAGTCCAACTGTGCTCAGTTCTTCTGCACTGTAAAAGAAAATTTTTGAAATTCACGAGCCACTTTCTGTTATCCCTTTCGTGAACTAAGTAATCATATTTCTGGTACAACCTTATCGTGAAATATCGGAAAGAAACCTGAGTTTCACGAATTTTCCGTACTCTAGGAAAATTCTAAATTTTTTCCGAAACCTTTCTGCACTTCTTTTCTTATATTGACGGTAAATTCTGGTTTTTAAGACATATTAACGGAAAATTCCGAATTTTCAGAAACCTTTCCGCAATTCCTTTCCTATATTAATGGAAAAAGTCTTTTCTTACTTTTCCCGTATCCATCCGGCGAAAAATTTCTGATAATAGAAGCGATTCGCGGGAATACTTGCGGTTTGATGAAATGTTAATTTTTAATCATCTGTCGAAGAATCTAATTTAATGTTCTGTAGGGAGATTGGATGTTGTGGATAGCATGACGCATGAAATTTTTGTTATTGGGGCACCAGATATCCCTCGTTTTCACCCCCATTTTGTGCTCCTGCTATTATGTAATGTGTTACCGTAAGAAACGGGTACTTAAATTAATTGTGCAGGTGTTTGTATGATGTCTATGTATCAGTCTGTGGAGGCTTTAAGACAAGAGCTATTATAGCTATCAAGAGTAAGTTTTACATCTAGGAGTTTCGTGAAACAATACTATAAAATAAGTACATTTCGCCTTATCTTTAAGATAATTGAAAACCATTTTTAGTTTAAAAAGATTTCAAGTTTCAAATCATTCCCTCGCTTCGAAAAATCAAGATGAAAAAAATGTAAAAAAATACTTAATTTGTGAGAAGTCCTCCTACAAAAAAATAAAATAAAATAAAAAAATTATTACAAACGTTTTCAAAAAAAATAATAAGCTCCAACGTAAAACAAAACGATTAAATCTCACATTAATAACAACAAACGAAAAAAAATTAACCACCGCGCAATTAATTTTTTCCCTTGAACGTGATTGCGGTTTCTGAGTCTTTCTGGTTCAAGTGGTTAAGGCGCGCGGTTTCTGTTGAGCCAACCCAGACAACTTGGGTTCGAGTCCCACCGCCTCGGAAAAGACTCTCTGGCTTAAGGGCTGAAAAATTCAGCGTCTTCGGTTTTTCGAAATTTCTGTATAAGTACGGAAAAACCTGAAATGGTATTTCTGACTATGGAAAATCTATGAAAATACGGAAGTTAAAAAAAAAAAAAAAACCCAGAATAAAACGGAAACTTTTGAAAACGGAAATTTCTTTAAAAGACGGACCTACAAATTGCTGCACCTTATTTTGAGAAATGTTTCGTGAATTCACACAACTTATTTTTTACAGTGTATCCATATGTCTCATTAAAAACTGAGGGTTTTTACTTTATCATAATATCATCCAACCTTGTTCCTTTCTCTGTCTTCCTTAATTGCACGAAGCACGCATCTAAGTTATGTGTAGCTTTTTTAGTTAAAGTCCATGTGTCTGCTCCATAAACAAAGACTTTGGAAGGATGCATTGATTAAAAATTCCCTTTTTTTAAAGACATAATGGTAAATTGCTCTTTTAAAATTGTTCTGTTTCTTCCAAATGCCCAGCCAAGTTTTATTGTTCCGTTAAAACTTAGCTAGAGTGCATTTGGATGAAACCGTCGAATTATAAAGAACAATTTAAAAATTCAATAAGTGCACTCTTCCAGTTCGGAGCAAAGGCTGACCATCTTATATTTATATATGCGTCGCTCCAGCTTAGCCGTCTTCTAAACGCATCTTACAACCAGTTCATTTATGTAGAGCGAAACTTGTCTAACAAGGTCATCCACGGCTCTACGAAAAAATCGTTGTGTTGATAGGTGACTGCCAAATAGAGTAGTTCAATGTGCGAAAATATCTCCCCTTCCCCCTTGAAAATAAAATTAAAGAGACTTACCGATTTTTAATGCAGTCTGCTGTGAAGTACTTGTTCTTTCTTCCCTGCCATTTTGTTACTTAGGAATGCGTTTCGCTAAATATTTCACTAACTAGAAGTGAGACTGAGGAATTGGATTAGGAGTTTGGAACATGCGTGCGATGTCGCAAACCGAACGCTCCTATCGCATGTTCCCCGGAGGAAATGGAAGGTAATGAAATAGCATCACACATTTTTTGTTTTTCCCCCGAAGCGAAGAAGGAACCTTTCCTCAATTCCAGATGATGCGTGGAACGAATATCACACATTTTTCGAAGAACCCGACGGCCATTTCCACAATCGGGCGCCAATGTGAAAACTAAATTTTTTACCGCTAACGGGAATCGAAACCGCATCTTTCTTCTCCGGAGCCGAGTGCTTTCCCAATTAAACTACACCGACGGAATTTATCGCTCTAACTTTGCCGTCTTGACATGGTCTAGTACGTTACAAGCATACATGCAGAAACCAGCTTACCGATGACGCAGTAATGTTCCCTGTCAAACATCCCCGGAGAGACTGTACAGTAAAAGTCTTTTCTACTTCTACGTCTTTTTAACACATCAACATACTAAGAAATAATTCCTAAATGAAAGAAACCTTAACGGCCAGACGAAACATGTAAACAACAGGAGTCAACTTACGGAAAAAGATGCTTTATTCAGGATTTTTTTTTTTTTTTTTGATTGGAGGTTTAACGACCACCGTGAGCAACTCAATGGACTATAAGCAGTCGCCCGTCCCTAATTTAGGGTCACTGATTCCAGGGAAGGGAGAGAGCCAGTGCCGTAAGACAAACACAACATCCATGCCTGACCGGGATTCGAACCCGGACCCCTTACGGACGAATGATCATAGGCTAGCGCCTTAGACCACTGCGCCACCGGGGCGGCTTATTCAGGATTTAGCAAACACATCGTAGCATAGCCTATTGCACTACACTCTTCACACACCACACAACGCTCTTTTCAATAATCAGTTTACAATCCAACGCTCTCTCTTAAAACGCTCTCAAGCAATAGATAGTCGTCGTTTTTATTTCTTGTTCTTATCTTGTATAAGGCATACGTCACGTGCATTCAACCTCCTCAGTTGTGTTGCCAAACGTATTCGTTTGAGAGAAAGATATCACGTTAAGAGTGAAGAATAACAGAATAAACTCAAGATGTACATTGGGAAAGAAACTAAAAAGTAAAGTTAATTTGGAATATACGTCACAAGACCCCCCCCCAGCGCCGAAATCGTGGAAAGGCTGTGGAATCTACCTAACAGAAAATCCACCCTCTCCTCCGCTTCCCTGTTCATTTATTAATCGTGGCTGAACACATGAGGAGTGGTTACCGATTGTTAAAAGCACGGCTCTTTTGCTTCCAAGCAAAATTATTTTTGGTTCGGCACTGTTTAAAGCTAAGGGTAGTAAAACATGCATGCACGACTTCCATTGTTTCTCCCAGGTATCTAAGAAAGAATTCATTACCTCTTTTATAAGCGAAGGTCTGACGAGGAAGAATAGTTAGGCGCGCTGCAGTTTAAAAAAAAAAAAAGAACAACACTGTCTGGCGAGCGGCTGTCTCTCTCTCTCTCTCTCGGTTTCCTTCATCATGATCACGTGTGCTTTATCTTCAAGCGAACCATGCATAAGTGCCGTTATCAGCAAGCTTCAATACCGTTGCATGCCGTCAAACCATCTCTTCGTATGGTGCACTAGAAGTAGGAGGAGTTAGATGGACTATTTGTCATGGTGTGGCCATCAGCAGAGAAAACCTCACGAAGACATGGCGGAACCTCGTCTTCTTCTTTTATTTCACCCCTCCCCTTACATTCTTGATTATTGCTTGCTAATCTCTCCTCCCGGACTCACCGTCATAATGATCCCTGAGTCCACGCACCATTTAAACTCCTCAGAAAGCTTTTCATGCAAGGCCCAGCCAGCCTAAATGTCTTGTCGAATGCGTGCCAGAAGTGTGATAAAAACCCTCACCTTAATTTAGCAGCCTTTACTCGCAATTTTGGGATTCCGTTTTCTTGGAAATTGTTATGAATTTTCAGCTCGTATTAGAAACACCTCAAGAACTCATTAGTCGGTTCTACTGTACAGATAGATTGGAGTTTTTTTTTTTTTGTTTTCAAATTATGTTTCGTTAGATTGATTTGGGGGGCGGAGTAAGATGGGGCTCACGGTTTTGCGAGTTCTTTAGCTAATATGTTTTGTGCAGGTCAAAACTTTTTCAAACAAAATAGAGCAGAATCTGGGTGGGGAAACCAACGAAAAATCTCCTTCTTTTACTGAATATAAACTGTGTGTTCGCATGTGCCATGTATGCGCACGTGAGCTTTAGCGCACGCATATAAAACTTCACGCAAAATCTCTCACACGAGCGATGTTTAGGCGATATTAAAACGAACACCACCTACTCCGCTGTGTTTCTTTAACAGCTGAAAGTGAGCATTAGTTATCTGAACGTGGTTTATAGAAGTGGTTGCTCGGATGAAGCGAGTACCTAAATTATTACGTTACCTCTAAGACAAGCCATGCACCTAGCAGAATGCTCTGGTAAACTGAGAAATAACAGCTTCCCTAATTTGTTCATCAGCAGCTGCTCAACATCTAAACTTGTATTTGTCCGCGTCTCATATTATAAAATACCAATTTTCCTCTCGCAAAACTCGCCCTTTGTTTCAACGTTATCAAATCTCACGATTAAGAGCGGTAATTTGTACTCACCACAATTCCACGGAAATCAAGCCACAGATCATTCATTAGTTGATTGAAATCAATTTTATTGTCATTCGGAAGAAGCCTTTCACTTAATATATCTCGTGCAAAGCTAACCTGATTACACTGTTAAGGTTGTGAAACCGATTCACTGACATGAAAGCCCTTGTTTATCAGTATTTCTCCGCGCACTAATGGGGTGTCACGTGTCGCGGACCCTTTCCCCTAAGGGTGACTGAAGGCGAGCCAAAAGGAAACTTCCCGCGTTCCATCACGATTTTTCCCTCCACCCCCACACCTTCACAACCTTGCCGACCAACCAGACAAATGATCTCATCTGATCATACATATAGAGGATTTTAGGAAGGGAGTGTCTGACCTCAGGTCTCAAACAACCCTTAGAAATAGGAAACTAGGAGATTTGGGCTAGAGTCCCCGATAGGAAGGTAACACGGAAGCGAAGTAGAAAGGACGCCCTTATTTATTACCGAGGGGCCAGTACCCGGGGTCCGACGGCTTAACGTTCCCTTCCGATATTTAGTGGATCGAGCGTTCGTGGGATCGAACCTGAGGTCCTTTCCGTGGCAGTCACGAACGTTGCCCACTAGGCCACCCGCGGCCCCCAGGCAAATGATTTCTGAATGAGTATTTTAAAACAGTAACCACGAAGAAAGGAGCAAGCTTAGTGACCGCTAAGCCATTATTTCCGCCTTACTCTCAGTACAGTATAATCCTCCCCTCTCGCTCGTACTAAATATCCTGCGTGTACACTGTACAGCCTCTCTGAAGCAAAACAGAAGTGACAATGAGGCAGCCAAAATGCGAATATTTGTATTTTTTAGAAACGCGGCAAAAACGGGGATCTTCATTCTTTTCATGTGCGTACGTACGATATTTAAAACATCTATATATCCATGTGCTTTCTTAGGTCTCAGTTCAACCTCGAAGACGACTTTGAAACTGGAACTATATTATGCAGCGGAAGTACACACTCCGTAATATAAAACTCCATAGTCAGGTTAGTCTTGCCCCGAGTATAGACATCAGGTTCGGAAACCACTCGATGGTAGTTCCTCAAGCTGATGGGTTGCTGTTATTTTTCTCGAAACTGTTTTCGATCTAAAAGCTTCGGTTTTGGGATTTTTATTGCCCTCCTGACAAACTGTAATCTAATGTTGTAGATACACTGAAGAGCAATTGAATTAGAGACAGCTGGCGTTATGCAAATGTGGCGCTGTGGGCGGCCCTGTAAATGGAAACGACATGACGTATGCAGCAATCCGACAATATAAGGAGTGATGCGACGGGAATCAACAAGAGTCGGACGCAGTATGGGAAAGACGAAGGATCTAAGCGCATTTGATCGTGGGCAGATTGTCGGAGCCCGACGAATGGGTCACTTCATCTCGGAAGTCGTGCAGGCACTGGAATTTTCACGAGCCACTGTGTCACGGGTGCACCGTGAGTACATCGAATCCGGCAAAACCATCCCTGCAAGGACCAACTGCCCTGGACAACAGCGTGTGCATGAGTGAGGTCGTCGTCGGCTAGCTCGTATTGTAACAGCGGATAGATGTGCCACAGTTCGAGAAATCACTCGGCGATTTAACGCAGGTGCACAAAAACGTGTAAGCAGCCACACCATCCAGAACCATCTCCACGCTATGGGGTACAGAAGCCATCGTCCCACGAGTGTACCGCTGCTTACCGCACATCACTGGGTGCAAAGATTAGCATGGGCGCGGGAACATCGCTACTGGACCCTAGACATGTGGAAAAATGTTGCCTGGACTGATGAGCCGAGATTCACGTTGGTACATGCGGATGGCAGGATACGAGTACAGCTCAAACCACATGAAGCGATTTATCCTTTTTGCCAGCTGGGTATTCTTCAAGCTGGTGGGGGTGGCATTCTCTTCTGGGGACTGTTTACGTGGAGTGAAATGGGACCCCTGGTACGTGTGACATCGTCCCTCACAGGTCAACGTTACCGGATATCCTGGACGACCATTTGCTCCCGTTTATGCATCTTCAACATCCCACTGGGGACCTCATCCTGCAACAAGACAATGCAGCTCCCGAATTGTATCCGAATGGTTGGATGAACACTCCACCGACGTGACGTCGCTTCCTTGGCCAGCTAGATCACCTGAACTCAATCCCATCGAGCACATCTGGGATGCCATCCAGAGAGTTGTTCGAGGCTCTGACCCCACCCCCTCCACCAAATCTTCGTGAACTGTGGGAGCTTGTTCAGGGGTCATGGATCCGTATGGCTTCCCAACGCTTCCGGTGTCTTGCCGAGTCCATGCCGTGACGAATCGCCGTCGTCGTCAGGACGAAAGGTAGGTGCTAGACGTTACTAGACAGGTATCTCTAATTCAATTGCTTTTCAGTGAATATAGACAGTGTTGATCATCTAACACATTGTGAACGAGTCGAGGTCTGCAACAAACTGCTCAAGAATTCCCGTGACACTTGGTTCATCAAGCAGGTTATTAGTGGGGATGGGAAGTTGATCCACCATCCCCATTAATAAACTGCGTAATCAAAATAGTGATTGGACCCAGGCGAACCAGATTTACCTGTCTCCAGATGCGGCCGTTTCGAGAAATTTCATGCTTTGTGTCTGGTGGAATTAAGTGCGTGATCCACTATGAACTCATTCCAGATGAACGGACTATCGACGCCAAACTGAGTTTCAAGCAACTGGATCGGAAAATTGAAGCAAAGGTACTTATTTAGTCAACCTAAAGGAAGCACTTTCGATCAAGGCAATGCCAATTCTCGTATTACCATTCAGACCCAGCTAAAGCTTCACGAACTTGATCGAATGGCATACTCAGCATACAGTCCCCACATCGCCCTCCTTCTGATTGTTTCTTGTTCTGACAATGCGGCATTTTTTCTATGGTAGATGTTTCGCCGGTTTGGAAGTCTTTTACCGTGGGCGGTAACAGTTCTTTCCGAATACTTAATACCGTGGCATCCGAACACCTTAGAGAAAGAAAGGTACATACTGTTGAACCAGTCAATGCCCACTTTACGGTATTAGCGTTCATTGTTACAAGATTCTGACTGAGTACATTTCAATATCAGAAAGGACTTTTCCCCAGACACTCCACTCATTACTTCTAATGCTGTTGTTATCCACCTGACAATCTGGGATATAATGGCTTCCGCGTTTGGTGTTTATTTTTTATTTTTTTTGCACGGCTCACTACCACCTATACCGAGCTTTGCTTTTGAGATTGTTTTTTTACACTACCTTCTGATCGTGTGTTGGTTTTTTTTACACCGGAAAAAATGCAAATAAATATTTTGCATTTCATGAACTGCTATTTAATCTATTCTAACTTGTATGACTTTTATCCAGACTTGCTGCTGACATTGTTGTGTTTCGTGACGAAATGGAAACTAATGGTTGCCTAGGCAAGCATGGTATTATACACTATATTGACAAAAGTCACCGGACACCTAGAAGAGAAACACAACATAGCATTTATTGACATCATTAGTACGGTGTCGGTCCACCTTTGGCCTTAATAGATGCACTGGCTTTTCGAGACATGCTTTCGCCAAGGTTTTGGAACACAGCGATAGGTATGCGATTCCATTCAGTACATAATGCTGCCGTTAACTGTTTTCTGCTGGTACCAACAAGACTCGGTTCCATAGTATTGCCACAGAGTTGGTAGGGCATAATTGTCCAGAGTATCAAGGTACACGTACTGGTTAACAGGTTTATCCACGATAACCAATGGGCCGGGACCATACTACGAAAAATATCCCCACACGAGTACACTGCCAGCTCCAAACTTGACCGTAGGAACAGTACACTGTGGTAAATAGCGTTCTCCCGACTGCCGCCATACCCACACACGGCCATCAGACTAATGGATTGTGTATCTGGATTCATCAGTCCATATGACCCGTTTCCATTGATCTACGGTCCACGATAAATGTTCTTTACACCCATGCTAAACGACGAGTAGCATTCCGAGTGGAGATGAAACGCTTATGAGCAGCCGCACGACCACAGTAACCCATGGAATGAAGTTCTTTGCGAATCGTACGTGTACATATCCAAGTTCCAGCATTTTCCCTCACCTGTACACTGAGGTCTTGTGCAGTAGTCCGTCGATTGGCTGTAACGACTCTCCTGCGGCTTCGACGTCCTCTGTGACTGATTTTCTTCGGTCTGCCGGTACGTTTTGCTGCTTCAGGCACGCCATGTGTTTTCCACTGATTCACTACATCCGAAACAGTTGACTTGGGTGTGTTTAAATGCCTCTCGGTTTCTCTTATGGACAACCCACTAATATAACACTCCACAATCTTTCCTTTCTCAAAGTCAGTTCTCTCCCGCCGCGACATTTTCACTCAACCTCAAAATGCGATGTGATCGTGATCAGCTGCAGACTTGTTTTTATATCGTTTGCAGCTCTACTACGAATCTTAAAAATGCAGCGGATGCGTTCATTTGCTTTTGAAGGGTGTCCAGTGACTTTTGCTAATATAGTGTACACCAATATTTGAAGTTTTGTACCAATTTCATTTCGTCTCATATATGAACATATACTAAATAAAATGAAGGGAAAAGTTCGGATGACGATGTAAATTGTAATCGATGGTCCTCTTTACTAAGAAGATACGTACTGCCGGCTCAGATCATAACTGCGATCAAAATCAAGCTTGGTGCATGGTGAGATGTGTACCGGTGACTTCCAATAAATCACTGGAGCTGTACAGCCACTCCACACAACCTGCCTTGAATAGATTACAAGTAAATACAGAAACTTTGCAAAGACAGCAGGTGGCCATGGATTTTTACCACATGATGGCAAAGGCAGACAGGAACATCGAGAAGATTTTGAGTTCGAATAATCATGACTTTAAGTGTGATTTGGATGCTACGAGGGGAAAAAGAAGCCAAAATGAAACTTTTTGAGACACCAGTAACTAGCAGTGGGTTCAGGCGAAAGAAGAATAGATAGGAGCTTACACCTGACGCACTCAAATGTGATTCCCCAAGTGTTTTAGTGGAACTGATAAATGAAGACTGATACACCGTTTTCTTAGCTTTTGCACTATTCCATCGAAATGCAAGAAACATAGCTCGGAGCAGTCATATTATAACAAATAAATAACTACCGCATAGATCCAGTGGCGCCTCTTACCAAGGAGATCCATTCCCACCTGAAATGTCCAAACCTTTTTTTTTTTTTTAATAGTGATATATATTCATGTTGAAAAAACAACAAGTTAGTAAAATCCTGCAATGCTTTGATTATGATACGCTTTCCAACATACCAGAAATCATTACTCAAGTTATGAGAATAATGGCTGTGGAATAAATCTCGCTCCTGTGCCCTGACCTTTGACCCCATTTCGATGATACCAGTTCAGTATACCTCCGGAACAACATGCTAAAGTTTTGTCGCAATAGAAGCATTTTTAGTCAAGTTATGAGGATAATGACTGTGGAATAAATCTAGCACCTGTGCCCTGACCTTTGACCCCATTTCGATGATATTAAACAGAATTGGTTCAGTATACCTCCGAAACAACATACTAAAGTTTTGTCGCAATAGAAGCATTTTAGTCAAGTTATGAGGATAATGGCTGTGGAACAAATTTCGCTCCTGTGCCCTGACCTTTGACCCCATTTCGATGATATTCAACAGAACCGGTTCAGTGTACCTCCGGAACAATATGATAAAGTTTTGTCGCAATCAAAACATTGTTACGTATGTTATGACGCATAAGGGCGATGGAATGGATCCCGCTCCTATGTCCTGACCTCTGACCCGATTTCGCACATTTTCAATAGGGTTCGTCCCCAGGTTGTTCCCTATCGCATACTAACATTTCGTCGAAATCGAAATATTTTTACGCGAGTTTTCGTGCGGACAGACAGACAGACGGACAAAGCTGGAGTATATACGCTTCTTCAACCTACGGTTGGAAAGCGTAAAAAAAAACAACCCAGAATACGCGAAAGAGTCTATGATTTCGATTTTTACAGGATATGTTCATTAGGTAATACAGAACAAATGATTAGCATTGCGATGTCATACGTCCCAGGTGTGCCGATGTATCTAACAATTGGTGTGGCTTGTATTCCTTGCTGAAGCATCGAATTAAATAATGTGTGATAGTATCTTGTGAAATTGTCCCGCCTCTGCACACAACCACTGCTCTATTATAGGTGCGATCATGGAAAATGTTCTTCCATCCTGTAACCCACCTCTGTAGTTTGTCACTGCTCTTTTACAGGCATTATTCTGAAGACCTTACATCCATCCTTCCAATTCCTATAGTCTTCCACTGCTGTTTTATTAGCACCATCATGAACACTGCTCTGAACAGATGTCAGTCTTTGTTCTGCCTTTCACTGGTCTTTTATGAACACGATCATGGACGTTGCTCTGAACAGCTGTCAGTCCTTGTCGCACATCATACTTTTTTCTATTGGTGTTTTCTGAACATTATCATGAGAACTATTCTGAAGTACTTTCATCCCGTGTCTTACCATACGTAGTTTCCCAATGGTAATTTATGGATGATCATGGGTGCTGTTTTGAAGAGTCCTTGCCCTAGCTTTCACAGTTGTGTAGTTCCCTTTTATATGCACAAATCATGGACGCTGCTCTGAAGAGCATTTTGGCTTGGCCTTATCTACTGCAGACCATGAGACCATTTTTGTCATTTTTCTTGTAGGACTTCCGTCCACAGTGAATAGCGTTTAGGTCCCAGCCACCTACAGCGAGATCGCCTTTTGGGCAGGACACAGAAACGGAAGGAATGAGAGCAAGTCTAGCGATTTTGACAGAACAGTTTGTAGTGAGATTAGAGTACAGTAGATGGCGACACCGTACAAGAACGATGTTGCACATAGAGGGAATTTCAGGGGGAGGGGTATAGGAAAGGATACCCATTTAACCAGTGGGTCCAGCCTGGAGGCCGTCTTTTAACGTGCACGTCCGATGCACGGCTGATATTCAGCGATTGTTAGTAAATCTCTGAAAGATCAGCCCAGGTTCGAACCTGAGGACCTTGCATTGATAGTCTGACTCGCTAACCACTAAGCCATCCGCGGTTGTTCCTCGCTGTTCCTTTTATGTACGACCATAGATAAAGACTACTCTGAAGATATTTCAGGCCCTGTTCTAGCTCCCACAGTTTTTCCGTTACTATTTCATGAACAAGTCGTGAAAACTGCATCACATGTGTGTTGCTCTTATCAGCTGTCAGTTCTTGTTCTACCTCCTAAACTTTTCTGTCGCACAAAAAGAAACACGGTGAGGCAACACCCATTTGATGTCCAATTTAATAATTACCGCGCTGATCAATCACTTTGTCATCTCGTTCATCGGAACTTTGAAGTACCGTGCTTGGTTACGTTTTTCGTAACTTTTTCATCCTCGGGCATCTAAATAAAGGGTACCAGAAATATTTGCGAGTCGTGTGATTTTTTTTAAAGGAAGAAAGAAAGAAAGAAAGAACAAGAGCAGAATATAAGTTTAAAAGGAAACCCATCCCTTAAGAAATTGGTAAGAGAAACAGCTGTTACAGCGGAATCCTCCGTATTCCAGTAGCATTCAAATTTCTTTAATTTTTTTTCCACTTTAACGATTAAGCGGTATAAAGATTCAGCCTTAGTGATTATTTGTCAGCAACAAAAAAAAAAAAAAAAAAAAAAAAAACAATTATTAAAAATGAGTTTCAGTGAAGTCGAGCAAGGACTTTTAATTATTTTAATTTTTTTTCGTCCCGATAATTAACGGGCTTTCTGTTATGTTAGGCCACAGAACTTTTTTTTTTTTTTTTTTTTTTTGCCTCAATTCGCAGAGAACGCGCTTCGTCACCCAGATTGGGGGAAAGGGAGAAGGATGCCTGCAATAGTCAAAAATCTTAACGCACAGGGTACAGCGGCTTCGCCCAGTTTCTGGGGAAAGTCCCAAGGAAAGGAAGTCATAACTCTTAAGGGGGCGTAAGCCCTTCCAAAACCCCACACAGCACAGGATGCCCCGTCGATTCCCTGAAAAGACAAAAAACACGCAATAGGCACATAACAAAATTTCGTACGTGACTTTTCCGCGTCCAGGAAATTAGGTGTGGGCTCTGCCAAAAGGGTGGATGTCAGGTAAAAAGGGCAATATTTCAGTACCGAACGTGTTCTCTGAAAAGGGAAGCATCCACGAATCTTAAGAGATGATTTCAGAGTGAAACACGAATCGCAGGCTGGATGAACCCACGGAGACCAATGACATAACCCGACGCCATTTGGGGTGGGGGAAGGGTTATACCCCAGCGTGCCGGACCTCGGATAAGGATTACAAGGGTGATTTTCAGTAGATTAAAGAGAGATTTAAAAGTACAGCGAACAGAGTAGAGTAAGTCAGGGAGATTTCCTGTGCAGAAGAAGAGTAAGTCGGAGAGAAATGAGAGTTAGGACAGATTTTCTTTCAGAGTGACAGAGAGGAGATCAAGTAGTAATATCGGAAGTAAAAATGTTAGGAGCTTCATATCAATATACACTACACTGGACAATCATCTAAGCCCAAGGCACCGTCCATAAGGTTACAGCGCTGACGACGCATAAGAGAGGGTAAAATGCTCTTTGACGCATACATTTCTGAAATCATGCCTCATAGCTTTGCATGTGCTATACTGGGTCAAATTTCCCCGGGGGTCTCATCTATAGATTTTCATGTGATTCTCTAGCGCATCGTATTAACTACTAAGTTCATGAAATTTTTAACGATACCACAATTTAGCATTTTTGTTATCTGCATATTATAGTCTACTGTAACTTTAGAATATGTATCTAAATGTAAATAACTCCACCGGTACTCATGTACCTAGAATTAAGAACAGTTTATAAGAATAAATCATTAAGTTTGCATTTAACTGTGCCACTCAGTCACTTTTCTAAGATTGTGTAGAGATTTTTCAGATCATGATATATTCACCAATGTTTCTCTGTTGATCATTAATTTAACTAGTTTTGCGGCATATGGAAGGGCATGGAAAACCTATGTTGTTCCATATGAAACATAACGCAATGTACGTGTCGACCCTGAGTTTGGAGATAATTAATTAGGGAACCCAATTTCCTTGTTGACATTACTAGTCTAAATTTTGGGGGTGAATTTGGTATGCAAATTTTGGCCATTTCAATTATTCCCACCACGGCAAATAAGTAGTGGTTCGCGAATACCTGACAAGGGTGCGGTAATACAGCTTTCCCCTAAATAGCGGTGAACTAAAGTACACAATATTTGAAAAAAAAAAAAAATGCTGCGGAACTATACAGAGGAAATTTTCGCTCGCAGTTGATTTATATCTATGAATTTTATTCGTAATGTGTGCAAGATTTTTACGTTTGAAGCGTTTGTCACCGATTTTGGCAGTTTTTAGAGCTTTTGACACGAGACAATAAATTTTGCCATTCGGACTCTTAGCTAAGGGCCTGTACCCCGAGGGGATGCTCGTATTCGATTATTTTGCTTTCGTATGATTTAGTACCTTATCCCGCAAGGCGAAATGATGAACAAGTAACAATATTGTAGTCTTGATTTAGAACAAAGTTAATAGAGTCTACTAACCTTGGCTTTAGAATACCAAACTCATTCATAATATAGTAACAATTCGGTACATATCAGCTGTCCAAGACAATTCGGTACATATCAGCTGTCGAATTGTTACTATATTATATTCATAATATAGTAACAATTCGGTACATATCAGCTGTCCTTGGCTTCAGAAAGAGACGACATCCTTTAATTGTTTAAAGTGGTGTCTAACAGCAGAGAGGTTTCTTTGGTAACTTAAACTTACTAATTAACACTCTCTGAGGTGTTCCTCTCTAAGTTTAAACTACCGGAATGTGTAGTTTTTGTCCTTTTGATACTCTATAACTTCGATGAACTGATTATGCTCAGTCATTACGATACTTATTATGTTACAATTAGGTGGGAAAACAATTCGAGAATTCCAAATGTTTTCACTATTTTTCAGCTTCGCTAATAACAACAAGTTAGTAAAATCATGCAATGCATTGATTATGATACGCTTTCCAACATACCAGAAATAATTACTCAAGTTATTACTCTAGTTATGTGGATAATGGCTGTGAAATAAATCTCGCTCCTGTGCATTGACCTTTAGCCCCATTTCCGTTATATTAAACAGGTTCAGTATACCTCCGGAAACAACATACTAAAGTTTCGTCGCAGTAGAAGCATTTTTAGTCAAGTTATGAGGATAATGGCTGTGGAATAAATTTCGCTCCTGTGCCATGACCTTTGACCACATTTCGACGATATTCAACAGAACTGGTTCAGTGTATTTTCGGAATAACATGATAAAGTTTTCTCGGAATACAGGCACTTTTCGTCAAGTTATGAGGATAATGACTGTGAAACAAATCTCGCTCCTGCGCCCTGTCCTTTGATCCCATTTCGATTATATTAAACAGAAGTAGTTCAGTACATCTCCGGAAGAACATGATGACGTTTCGTCGCAATCGAAGATTTTTTATGTAAGTTATGACGCATAAGGACGATGGAACGGATCCCGCTCCTATGTCCTGACCTTTGACCCCATTTTGCCCATTTTCAATAGGGTTCCTTCCTAGATTGCTCCCTACCATGTACTAAAATTTCATCCAAATCGAACCATTTTTACGCGAGTTATCATGTGGACGGACGGATAGAATTTGTAGAATGTTTCAAGTTGAAATTAGAACATCGTCCAGGAACCAAAAATTGTTCTTGTAACTACACTAGAGACCTTGGTGCTGTTCGGGTTCCAAGTAAAAATAGCGCCTTAAATCACAACGTTATTATTCTTCAATCTGTCTCAGATTTGTTTTCCTGATTTTTTGGCGTTCTTTGTTTTAAGTTTGAGCACGCTGGAAACCAAAGTAATCGGCAGTTTTCTGTCTGTGGTACAAACAACGCAGTTGCGTTGCTTCTGATTTTATTAACTTTCGAACGCTGATAATTGATAAGAACGTATCAGCACGATCATGTGGCACGAAATTTCGTAAGCATTCTATTTCACCAACGTAGGATTCATGATGATTTTTTCCAACACCAACGCACGTTTTCCTTACGTCACTGCTGCAGAATCACGCTTCCCGACCGCTACAGAAATGTGAGCTGATACAATCATCAGGAGAGCTTAAATTAGGGGAAGATGACGGATAAAACAAATTTGCATAAAGTTCTTTATATACATGTGTGTGTGTGAGAGAGAGAGAGAGATCGATAGTAAGGTATACCTATTCTTGAACGGAGGGAAACTTCCTTCAGCTAACTTAACTGCTAACTGCGAAACCTACAATGACAGAGGTTTCCGCTACCCCCCCCCCCCCTTCAAATCCGTGATCATTTTTCAATAGTGAGTAATTTCACGAATTTATTCTCATGACCATGCGCTCACACACGGTAAGGCTAGGTAGGATCTCATTAAGCGAGGTACGATGAATTTCAGAATGAGAAGGAGCCATCATATCTATGAGCACGTACTTTTAACGTTGGAGAAATGGCATGCTTATTTATGCTGTTGTTCCTCTATTCGGATACCTGTGGTGACGATGGTGCGCAGCAGCAAGAATTTACCTGTCACATCAACCAAATTAAATAACAAAAGATTAACTTAATTTTAGTTAAAGCTACGAAATAGTTATAACAATTGTAGAGGCAGCTCGCAACCATAAAATTTTTTTTGTTTTGAGAAATGTTTTTAGTTTTAGTAAAAGCCATACTTTTTACGATTTTCTCAGGAGAAACGCGATTTCGTAGTGTTTCTAATCATAGAAAAGTACAGGGTCTCAATAAACTGTGGGGGTTTCATCGCCGTGAAAATTTCTCTCTTTTTTTTTTTTACAAATATCCGCAGAAAAAAATGGTTTTATTCTGTAAAATGCGATTTCCTTCATTAATTCTACCAGAAATCCGGAAGTACTGTTTTATTACACAAAAAAGAAACTCATCCTTTTCAATAATTTCAAAACTTATCATATTAGAACGTACTTACGGTGGAGGTCGCTCATTTCCGGAATAATACCGATTTTTACCCTCCCCCTCCCAATCTGATAGCCCAATTCCGCGTGAGTTCTTTTTTTTTTTTTTTTTTTTTTTGTCCCGTGGCGTTTGTCAACACCAAGCCCGCTGTCGCCGAAAAGGATCTGAGTCGGATGTTTCTTTTTTTTTTTTTTACCTCCGCACTGTATACGCACTCCATAGAAACTTCTCATTGACACAACGTATACAACACATACAACATATACGGTACACAACAAATACTTTCTCATTGACACAACATTACAGTATGCACAGTACTTCCACAGAAACGAATGTACGTGAAAATACGGGTATACCAACTTCGACAACAACGGTCCGAGCATTTTTGTAAATTATATTCACAAGATTTGCGCACGATTAAATCCTTTGCTTTTGCAAATCCTTGTTCAATGACTGAACATATACAATACGCACTTCCACGGAAACTTCTAGCTATAAAACCCCATGCGGAATTGTCCTATAAAAACCATGGGGAATTGCTCGGTAACACTCATGCGAAATTGGGCCATCAGTTGGGGGGAGGGGGGAAATCGTTATTCTTGGGGAAATGGGAAACCACGCTTACAGTACCCCACTACGCCCGTCTGCGGACATCATAGTTCTGGGCCTATTACTCCGATTTTAAAAGTCAGTTTGGGTTGGGCCCATAACCCCCACCCCCTCTTTTTTTATTCAGACTTAGCGACCACCACGAGTAACTCCGATAGCTGAAAGCTTAATGCCACTGGTTCCAGCGAAGGGAGAGAACCAGAGCCGTAAGACAGACACAACATCCGTGCCTAATCGGGAATCGAACACTCTCTGATGAATGGTCAGAATCCAGTGTTTAGACCACTGCGCCACCGGGACAGCGATTATTAAAGTGTTTCCGATGCATTTTTTGCCGCTAGGGGGTGTAAATTCCGATGCAACTGAATTTAACATTACGTTTTATTCTATGCCGTTGTTTCTAAAAAGTGACTGAAAAAAATATCTTTAACTCCGACACATTCGTCGCGAAAACCATTTTAAGCACAGTTACTCCAGTGCGAACACATGTAATGCATGTTTTCTTTCCTCAACAGTATTTTTACTGGTGGTGGTTTTTAAGAAAAATGAATTGGAATTAGTGAACATAATTTTTCTCTCATGCCTACGGTTCTTGAGTTTTTTGAAGTGAAGTATGTTGTTCGTTTCATTCCTTTTTGTTTTATCCACGTTCATCTATTAGGAATGAACAAGATGTCGTAATCCAAAAGAAAACAAAAATTTGAAAGTACACTAGTTTGGAATGCCTGTTATCAAAGAAAAGTGCTTTATAGCTATACACTTGTAAAAACTTTAGTTATTAACAAGATTTTAAATAAATAAAATTTCAGTTACTCTTATTTTATACTTTGATTTTGCTTTTCATGTTATTTTTGACGGGTGTTAGCTAGTTCACACACGTATTTTTGCAATTGCGCCTGTTAAAGTTCATTCGGGACGTGTTGCTTGGTGCACGCGAAGCCGATTTCTTCCTTTTCCTTTATTTATTTATGTATTTTACTTAGGAAACGACAACATGTTAAACATAATTTAAACCGCTATTAAATTACCATCAGCAAGTTTTCTGTTTCGAGAATGAACTTCCTACGTATGCAATCCAAGCAGTTTAGAATTACGGCCGTGTAGTATTATTTAAATCCCACTCAGCTGCTGAACGAAAATTATCTGCTTTTCTTTTCAGCTGGTCTCAGGCTATGTTCTGCAGTCACCTTTATACGTGCGCGCCTTTCTTACTCAAGCGCACATATTAAGAGGTAGCATTTATACATGCACTATCATAACATACGTGACAATTAGTTACATGTTAAACTCAGGTAAATGTTAGGGAGGTAAAAGTTACTGGAGTTCCCCTCGGAAAACTGAATTATTCCTCCAATGGAGTGATGTTCTTCGGAACCCAGAATGCATGACTTTCTAAAGATACAGACAATCATGGAAAATGCTTAAACGTCTATCTATTACCACGAGGGGGTCTTCAGTTTTCTTACACATTTCTGTGGAAGCCGTTTTCGAGGGAATCTTTCTTCGCACAAGTTAAACTTTTCAGATCAAACTTTCCCCAGGTATTCTGAATGTGCAGCGTTACCATACACAGAAAAACATCAACTCATGAAAAACCTTTGGTCTACCTTCTTCACTTGTAAGCCTTTAGTCTACCTTCTTCACTTTCATGAAGAGCCTTTGGTCTGCCTTCTTCACTCATGAAAAGCCTTTGGTCTACCTTCTTCACTGGTGCTCTAGCCTTGTGCGATTCATAATTTTGCACGGTTTTTTTCTTTTTGTTCTGCAGTTCCGTCACTACCCCGTAAGTGATGAACTGAAAAAGCGAACAGGAAAAGTTCACACATCTGTAGCACTAAAAGAGAACGTCTGTTTGTCTGTGACAGATTTAACTCAAAGGAAAATCGTAAGAGGCACTTCAAAATTTGATTCATTGCATTTCATTGTTGTATAAGTAGCGGTTTCAAACCAAGATTCCAAATTGGGTCGTGCTAGAAGAAACACTTTTCTGAACAATACAGAAAAGATTTGGATAGAAGGAAAAGAAATACAAAAAGTAGATGAATACATTTATTTAGGCCAAGTAATCAGTTTTAAAGAAAGACAAGAAAGGGAAATCAATAGAAGAATTATCCAAGGCAATAGAGCCTTTTGGAGACCTAAAGACTATGTTACCGGTGATCTTACATTGTGTTTACAAAGAAAAATCTTCAATGCATGTATTTACCCCGTATTTAGCGACAGTGTGAATAAAATAAGAGTACCGGTAAGAAAGATAAAGAGAAGAAAGTTGGGAATAACAAGAAGAGGCAGAGTTAGAAATTAACTTATAAGAGTAAGAACAGGATAATAGATATTATGAAACTGATGAAAGAATCAAAGTGGAGATGGGCTGGACATGTTGGAAAACATGTCCAGCCCATCTCCACTTTGATAGAAATTAACTTATAAGAGTAAGAACAGGATAATAGATATTATGAAACTGATGAAAGAATCAAAGTGGAGATGGGCTGGACATGTTGGAAAACTGAAAGATGGACGCGGTTAATAACAAAATGGCAACCGAGAGATGGAAGGAGACGAAGAGGGCGCCAGAGAATAAGATGGAGAGATGACCTTCAGAAACGTAGAGGTGCTACATGGTGGACAGAAGCTACGGATCGAGCGATGGAAGGAGACGAAGAGGGTGCTAGAGAATAAGATGGACAGATGACCTTCAGAAACTTAGGGGTCCTACATGGTGGACAGAAGCTACGGATCTAGCCATGGAAGCAGACGAAGAGGGTGTCAGAGAATAAGATAGAGAGATGACCTTCAGAAACTTAGAGGTGCTACATGTTGAACAGAAGCTACGGATCTAGCCATGGAAGCAGACGAAGAGGGTGCCAGAGAATAAGATGGAGAGATGACCATCAGAAACTTAGAGGTGCTACACATGGTGGACTGAAGCTAAGGATCGAGAGATGGAAGGAGACGAATAGGGCGCCAGAGAATAAGATGGAGAGATGACCTTCAGAAACTTAGAGGTGCTAAATGGTGGACTGAGACTAAGAATCGAGGAAGTTGGAAAAGACTGAGGAGACTTACATGCATACCCTGCATGGGTGCCAACAGGCTAAGAATAATAATAAGAAGAAGAAGAAAAATATTTGCCATGCTGTGTAAATTCTACCCGAAGCAGAAAGTTAATAAGACCGCTGGAAACGTGTATACGACCTTGGAACATGCGTGCGTGCGTTGTCATTCGGCACCAGCGTGAGTTGCCGTTATCTAAACGGTCAGTAATTGTTCTCTTCGAACATTGGAAATGAAATGCCTCCCCCAAACACATCTAAATGCCTCTCCAAAAGCACTAACAAAACGGAAAATGATTTTAACTCATGAGATGCTATTACAGAAGGATTATTAATTGTACCTTACGCTGAAATTAATGAGCCCAGCGTAACCATTAAAGGTAAAAACCGGAATATACAGTAGTATCTCAAACATTGTATACGGATAGCGCAGGGACAGAATAAGTCACAGCCTCAATCCTTGTAATCAAACTGAAACGTCTGGTCAGTGGCGATAATAATTTATTTGTACTCCGAGTCAACCTAAACGTGCATTACTGTGGAAGGTTCGCAACAGCTACCTCGGCTACAGAAGCTAGTCCCTGGCGTTTTGAGCGAAAAGCAACAGAATTATTACTCAGAATCCATTTTTGTTTGCTTAGCAGCTTATCGGGCAAAATTGCTATTTAAAATAAATTCTCAAAAGGGTAGATAGCGTTTGAAAAATAAATTTATATGAGAAGCTAATCAAGAGCCCTTCCCACTTTTGGCCGGTGACTGTCCAGCTGGGAAATGTGCACAACTTGGGGGTAGGGGGTGAGGAGGTGGAAGTGATAGAAGACTTCTCCTAACATTTGCAACAAACAGACATTGAATTTTTCAATCGGAAAAGTGCGAGAGAGTGTACTTATGCAGCCGAAGGGGTGAGATAGAGAAGAAAAGAAGGGACGATGTAATGAACTTCAGCGGAGGTCATAAAGCCGTAAATTAGGAAAGAGGGTCAGTGCTGGAGTGTGACACGGATGAATACCGTTCTAGCGTTCCCTCGGAGATGTTGTGGGTCGGCTATGTAACCTTCAGCAATAGAACACTTAGGCTGATCGGGCCGCGGATGGCCTAGTGGTCAACGTTAGTGACTGCCACGGAGGAACCTCGAGTTCGAACTCTCAAACCACTAAATACCTGCCGTGCGTCGGATTGGCACGTTAAGCCGTCGGACCCCGTTACTGCCCCCGCCGGTAATAAATAAGGATGTCTTCCTCCCCTCTTTCTACCTCGCTTCCTATCGGGTACTCTAGCCCAAATCTCCTAGCTTCCTATTTCTAAGGGTTGTTTAAGACCTGGAGTCAGACACTGCTTTCCTAATATCTTTTACACATGATGTGATCTGAGCTCTTAGGCTGACTTGGAGTGTAATGATGTTTGTACGCAGCTGATTTGAAAAGTTGAATGTACTGTAAATTGTAGCATTAACAACATACTGTAGAAGATGGAACTTATAAGGGGCTCTAACACACACACACACACACACACACACACACACACAAATCAAGTCTTCGTAAAGAAAAAAAAATGCCCTTTTTTTAACTTTTGGCTGGCATATGCAATTTGGGAAGAGAAATCCAATTTACAAAAAAAAAAAATTCTGAGCCAAAGAAGTATTCCGATGTTTCGATTAAAAATGCCCCTGATCTGAAATGTAGAGCCCATGCAAACGCCAAGTAATTGGTGTCAAAAGTGAGACCTTGCTTATAAATGAAAAGAAAAACAGAGCTTCTCGTACGACACAACTGTGAGAGAGGGTAGAAGGGCGAAGGGAGAGAGAGACTTCGAATAACGAAAAATTTTTCACTTTAAAAACTTCATATTTTCCCCCTTCTCCATCTGTGCAGAAAAACATAAATGTGACTACATTATGACTCGATAAGACTGAGAATTATGCGAAAGCGAAGGAAAAATCTAAAGTGATAATAATAACGACCCGAAAAAACATCGCGGATATCATTTATTTACTGAAAGCCATTTCTTTGAAACATTTTTTGCCAACGCCAACAAGCAAAGAAAAAGTTACAGTAAGGTTGGGGGAGGCAGGCAGTTAAAAGAAAAAAATGGGGAAAAAGAAAATACTTGTATTGCGCTCCGTTCACGAAAAGCAAATGATGAATTTGACAATAATTACATATATCATTACTCTTTACAAAAGAGCGCCATCACACTTTCAAAAGCCGCCATTTTGTTATCAATAATTCACAATTTTCATTCAGGGGGGAAACTGGCAACTCTGAAACCGAGTGCAAATTTCTAAAACGAGGGTTGTCGAGTTAAACGGCTCAGGCAAAGGCCATTAGTGCAAGAACTGCAAGCGACACGACACCATAAAAAATTGGAAAAAAAAAAAAAAAGAGATAGGAAAGGAAGAAAGAGAAAATTATGCGTCGCAGCAGCAGACACAGTAAGAAATAAGTTCCCTTTTTTATTTCCGTTCTTGCAGGTAAATGTTAAATTTTGTATCACAAAGAATAAAATTCTATGCGATCTGACTTCGTCCTTCTTTTTCAAAGCTCGTTTTTCATACCTCTTCCTTCACTTTGGACATTTTTTCCCCATGCAGATAGTATAAATGAGATGTCACGTGTAATTTCATTTCTGATATCCCTTGTTCCGGTATTACTAGATTCAGAGACACAAACCAAAAGATTTCAATTTAAGTTAACAGTACAGAGAGGTTGTGAAGCACGAATGCGGATCTGTATGCTAAATTTATTAAAACTTCACAATCAATATAATGTTTATTCCATTGCATATCAATGCAATGGAATAAACATCTCAGTTCGATTAAATTGTTTTTCAAGTCCGCGTCGTGTGAACAAAGGTATCGTAATAACCACAAATGCAAATTATACATTGCCATTCAGTAATGGCCCATTTTGATACGTAACTTCGTATTTGAATAACCATTTGACATTTTCACATTTTTGGTGTGACATTATTTCCGTTGTTATCTGGCTTTTTTGCTCTGAATTCAACAACAAAAAAAACACGCCTTGCTCTTATAAAACTTTAATATAAAATTCTGTTCTACAATTGTACATTCAAAATAAAATTCTGTCAAGAAGAATAAAAAGGCAGCTGCCTAAGCATGTAGAAAACTACCCAAAGCGTACAATTAGAATTTTACTACTAAAAGGCATATTAGGTAAAAACAAGATCTTTCGCAACAGGCGGCCCTGTGCGTCATCAGGTTAAAAGAACTGGCGCTAGGAGAACACACACACTTAATATATAGATAGTCCCGAAGACAACAGCGATCCCGGTGAGTGACATGATATCCGCGTCACAACTCGGTTACAGCGAGAAACAAAGCAAAGAAAGAAAACACCAAATAGATTACAAATACATATTCACCGAAGTGAAAA
Organism: Macrothele yani; assembly: GCA_039090855.1. Lineage (NCBI taxonomy): Eukaryota > Metazoa > Arthropoda > Arachnida > Araneae > Macrothelidae > Macrothele > Macrothele yani. The sequence continues at coordinate 86,633,498 of CM076993.1, read as the reverse complement.
ATAAGCACAGGGTCCGTTATCAACACCCGCAGTTCATGGTACATAGGATCCACTCTTCGTAATTTAGGAGTTAGAGTGACTAAACATCAGTACACTGTAAAGACTGGATCTACTACTACTGCCCTTGAACGCCTGGTTAAGTCTGGAACTCATCTGCCCTCATGGTCTGAGACTTATTTATTACTTAGGACCAGAGGTAGGTATATGACTCTTTTCGCCGAAAGTTTGTATATTGACGTTTTTAAGGACGTATGCTGTAACGATGACTTACCTGCACATGTACATGCACCGTGGATTTCGCTTATTTAATTTTTTATGTCGTGCGAAGTACCCTACTGCGGGGGTTGATAACGGACCCTGTGCTTATTTTTCACTTCGGTGAATATGTATTTGTAATCTATTTGGTGTTTTCTTTCTTTGCTTTGTTTCTCGCTGTAACCGAGTTGTGACGCGGATATCATGTCACTCACCGGGATCGCTGTTGTCTTCGGGACTATCTATATATTAAGTGTGTGTGTTCTCCTAGCGCCAGTTCTTTTAACCTGATGACGCACAGGGCCGCCTGTTGCGAAAGATCTTGTTTTTACCTAATATGCCTTTTAGTAGTAAAATTCTAATTGTACGTTTTGGGTAGTTTTCTACATGCTTAGACAGCTGCATTTTTATTCTTCTTGATATTTTTAGCATGTAACTTTTATGATTGACCACTGTAAAATTCTGTCATATTACACAATCATTATGCTTGTACTTTTTTCCTTCTCAAAGAAACGTATTTACAGTTCAAACATTATATTTATATTACTAGAAATACTGTTATATTTTAGAAATATTTATATTAGAAATATTTTACTATTTATATTTTAGAAATACTACACATTCTATTTATATTACTAGAAATACGAAAAAGTAACCACAAATGTTTTACTTTTTGGCCTTTTACAGAATAATTAGGGTAAAAGAACAGCTGGAAATTAAATGGAAACTGCCGAACGTGGTTTTCATCACCACTGCTTCGAGAAACAAAAATCATCTGCAAATAAACTGACGGAAAGATGACTTATTTAAAAAGCAGACCCGAAGACTGAAATAATCAGCAATAATGATTCGGAATTTAAAAGAGCGTTATTACAAGCCTGAATTTTATACTTTAGAAAAACTCAATGTCCCAAAACATTTGGAGCTCTGCTATAGGTGTAACCTGGGAAGCCGAACTTCCACTCAAATTTGAAAATTGTTTCCGATCGCTTGTAGCTCTGTTTGAATGAAATATGCATTCGGTTCGACGAAGCCGCTACAATTTTTAAGTTCTTAAAGTGCTTTTAACATCGATTACGTTTATTGGGACTAATAGAATGCTTTAGGAATTTCTATGTAGTTGGGAGATTAAGTTCTAATAATATACACAACATTGCTTGCCAGACACAGACAGTGAGTCTAAGACGTGCCTGCATTAAAATCACCATCTGGAATTGATGGGGATTTCCAAGTCCAGCACGTTCTATGTTTTCAAGAACGATGTGGTGTGCTGATAACGTCGTTGGTTTGCATTACCTAATCGGCTTAGTACTTCCATTGCTCGGAAATGGATCCTCGTGAGTGGTGTAATGAATAACACACGTTTTCAATCAAAACAGCGAGAATTCGTTTCAAGCTCTGCTGCTGGAGAACATAAATTTTCAGTTTTTTTCTGAAATAATTTTCATCGTGTTCACTGTCTTCTGCGTTAAATGTAAATTATTTCAATAGATTCCGTGAAAGGATGCTTCAGTAGATTCTGTGAAAAGACGCTTCAATAGATTCCGTGAAATTTTGGGCGGCACTATTTCATTATCCACTGTTAGTTTCATATACACCGAAGAGCCAAAACATTATGATCACCTGCCCAGGGCCAGATTAATGCCTTAATGTACCCCTAGACTTAGGAATTTGAGTGGGCCCCAAGGCTAAGACATCCGAGTGGACCCCCAAAAAATTTATGTCGGAGAACTATTAGGAAGTCCGTTAAAAACACAAAACTTTAACTACTAAATTATCTGCAGATTTTTCATAATAAGTCACTGTATTTTCATTATTCTCAGAAGAACATGAGTTAAAAGCTTAAGATTCCTAGATTTTGTCTTGGATTTTCTACTGATTTACCATATTATACCTTTCTTAGTTCAATTTCTTTGTTAAATGCAATATGAAGCCAAAGGGGACTTCGACAACTAAGGATTCCAAGTACAAATTGGGAGGTGTGGGTGGATGGTAGGGAAAAAGCTGAAACTGTCTCGCCGACTCAGCTGTACACAGCGACATGAAACCTTTACTCTTGGTGAATCACTACCTTGAAATCTGTTTGTCTTCTAGCCTTTGTTTCTGACCAAGTGGAAATCACAGGAGGCAAAGGTACTATTCTATAAACTTTTCTCCCTCATTCTCTCTCTATTACTTGCCCAGGCATGCTTCCGGGTCCCTTGGTCATAGTGGGCCCCAAGGCTATAGCCCCCTCCCTTAATCCGAACCTGCACCTACGTAGTATGAAATTGGTCCTCCAGGTGCCGACAAAACAGCTTTCCCACCGAGGCATGGACCCTACAAGATTTCAAAATGTATGTTGTGGTATCCTGTACCAACACGTTACCGGCAGATCCTTTAACACTTGTAAAGTCACGTGGTTGAGCCGCAGCAAATAGGATTTGCTGTTCCAGCACAAACCATAGATGCTCGATGGGTTTGATGTCTAGGCTATTTGGAGGCCATGGCAATACCTAGAACTCTCCCTCATGTTGCGTGAAAATTTCTCGAACAATCCTGGCAGTGTGGCATGACCCATATCGTACTAAAAGAAGGCACTACTAGAGGGCAGTACCGTTGCCATGAAAGGATATAACTAGCCTGTAATGATGTTTAGGTCGGTGTTAGACGTCATAGTTTCCTGCTCATGAATGGTTTCCCTGCAGAACCTTGTTCAAAGCATTACACTTTCTCCACCGGCTCGCCCGTCCATATGGTGCAACAAGAGACAAGATTGATGAGGCCAGTGACCTTCTTCCATTCATTCAACGTCGAATTTTGATTCTTGCGTGCATCATTATAGGCGCTTCCGAATGCGAACCGAAGTAAACATGGACTCTCGAAGCGGCCTTCGGTTACGTATCCCCATTTTCAGCACGGTTCCATGTACTGAGTGTTGTGAGACTGTCATATCCCCACTCCGCTGGTGATTGGAGGGGATACGAATAACTAGTCCATGCTAACCGTGCCTCCGAATGCGAACCGAGGATAACGTGGATTCTCGGAGCGGCCTACGGTTACGCATCCCCATTTTGTGCAAGGTTTCATGTCCTATGTGTTGTGAGACTGTCATATCCCCACTCCGCTAGTTGTTAGAGGGGATACGAATAACTCCAGAAAAATCGTAAGCTGAAGAGTTGTGTTCCCAATCGAAGGTGGCGACACAAATTTTCAGCCGGACCCCCCGTTGTGTTTTCGTATAAGCACCCAACGCGAAAGCGTACGCACACATATGCCGCAATATTTTTAAGGATTAGAATTCAGCATAAAAAAAAAAAAGACCGAATAGCTAAGCGGAAAATAATACAAAAAAAAATTACTTTACTTTCCTTGACGTTCCAAATTTACCAAATTTTTTTTATCCTTGAACATAAGATACACATAACTTCATTGTACGCTGAAAAAAACAGAGAAGATGCAATACTAATTAACGATTTATTCATGAATGTTTTTCTTTACCTATTACAGTGGTGTGAAGAAAATTAAATTTCGTTAAATTTATCAAACCTTAAAGTAAAGGCTGTTTACTCCATCATTTCTCAACATGGTAACACAACCGTAATTAGCTAAAATATCACACATACAAACATGAAATACACTTGTTTCACTGTTGCTCGCAGCAACCGTTCACTTTATATTTGCTCATTTGTACCAAAATTTCCACTTTATCCCGTAAAATTTCCTTTCTTAACATTGTGACATTTTTATTAATAATTAAAACATCCTTTCTGCCTTTAACAGACAGGGACCAACACTGAAGATTTATCATATACACTATAACACTTCCTATTTTTTATGAGATAGGCGCACACATAATAAACATAAATACACATCAAACGTAATAAACACACTTGCAGGAAAATGCATGTTATTTCTCGGAATTATCACTTCTCTGTTACCGTAGGTGCTTGATATCTCAGAATCGCTGCCCTTACTACTGGCAGCTGACTTTTAGGTTAACCTATTTATTAAATTGATCAATTTCTTAAATTTTAAATCTCTATATTCTTCCGGTAATTATTTACTCTCAAAAATTAAACTTTCGAAACTCCGTTACTTCCCTGACATTTCCCGCAGATGTCCTTACTTTGTTTATTTCATTAATAGCTTACGACACTTTCCTTCTCCTGCCTATTATCAGGCAGATACCCTTATAAAGTTTCATCCAAAAACTTCTTTAAAACATTACAAGCCCTGCCAAGTCCGGCAGTTAAATTAGCACTATTTACTTCATTTTATTTTGAGGGAAACAACTTCCCTTCTTCTGCCAACTGTTCGGCAGATTACTCTTAATTATTTAATGTACACTGGCGTGCAAAAATTAAGGACGAGATGGTTTTTCGAATGTAACGTCGTGCAGAAGTGCTCCACATCGACTCAAATCATACCATAAGATCCCCAAAATGTAAGAATATGGGACAAGTCAGCAAAACCGTCCAAACAAGGAATCCAAAGGATACAAAGGCACTTTATTGAAAAGGTAGCTTCGAGCACAACTGGACAGAAGACAGAAACGTCCATGTGACAGGCGGCTGCCAAGAAAAATCCAGTCTTTAGTAGGGGATATGATCACCCCTGACTGCGTTGCAAGATTTACAACGTCTGTCCCTGCTGAGGACGAGGTTGTCAAGGAGCTGTTGAGGCATCGCGGCCCATTCCTCTTGTAGCGCCAATCGCAGCTGCGGAATTGTTGCTGGCGGCTGGTGACGTGCTGCCAAGGGTCTCCCGAGGAGGTCCCAAGCGTGTTCGATTGGATTTAGGTCTGGGGACCTTGCGGGCTAATCCATGCGTTGAATATCTTCACTCTCCAACAGCTCTGCGACAGCCACTGTACGATGAGGTATAGCGTTGTCGTCCATGAAGAGGAACTCAGGACCCACAGCACTTCTAAACAGACGCACGTGAGGCAGGAGAACCTCGGTACAATAGAGGACACCAGTGACTGAACCTCCTTGGAAGATGTGGAGGTCAGTACGGCTACCAAGCATGATGCTGCTCCAAACCGGTCCCTTTCGATGATGTTGGAGGTGTGATTGCGTGTTCCCTGCTCTCTCCAGATGGGTATACGTCCAGAATCGGTGGTCAGACTAAATCGGCTCTCATCCGTAAAGAGAACTCGACCCCATTGCTGATGTGTCCAGTTCTTGTGTTCCTGGCACAACAGAAACCGCCGTCTCCGACGAGCAGGTGTTAATGGCACACACCGTACTGGTCGTCGTGCAAATAGACCACCTTTGTGCCGGCTCCTGGCCACGGTAAAACGTAATAACGGACGTCTTGTTGTCTGTTGCATGTGCCTTGCGATTTCTCCCGCTATCTGCCGTCTGTCTCTTCTCGTTTGTAGGACGACCACTGCTAAACTCTCGGACAGCTGTTCCTGTCGTTTGAAATGCTCTCCAAGCTCGTGAGACGATGCTGTGAACGATCCCGAACTCCTCGGCCACACTAGTCACACTTCGACCTTCTTCCAACTTCCCAATGACGCGACCTCGGGTAAAGTCATCCATATGTCGTCTACTGGATTTCCTGTTGGCCATATCATACGGCGGCAACACCTCGATGTCGTTCAAACCGATGTACACCGTGCAATAGCTTTCACCGAATTGCTGAGCGAACACCTCCCGTGTGCTTTATCCCCTTCCGACACCCCCCCCCACACACACACACGTGTTGCTGCATATATGGGCATGCCCTACCGTACCGGACCCTAGTCTATCTCCTGAGTGGTCTTTCGGTCCGTTCTGCCTGCTTGTTCCGCTGTTATGCTAATTTCTCCTCTTCGTCCTTAATTTTTGCACACCAGTGTATTTACAATTGGTCATACTAAGCCTTCATAAACGTCAGCCGCTTGGAGAAATTGCTCCAATGAAAACAATGATTATTTTTAGACATTATTCCATATAAAAACATTGTTAAATACGGATTGTCAGTTAATCGAAATGCCTTTACCTTGCATTTCCTTCTGGATCATGCCGCGACCTGCAGTCCCTTTGCCTCTCCAAGGACACATCGTTCCATCATGCCCGCAGATCAGTGGTCCCCAAACTACGTCCCGCGTTGCCGAATGTAGCCCGCTGGAAGCTGTGATCCGGCGGAAGGTAATGCCCCCTGGTTGTGGGGCTTTGCATTTTTAACATACATTAACTCAATTGAATTTGCCCTTAAGGGAAAGATAAACTCACAAAGGAGTTGTTTTTTGATCTGGTCTTTCCCGTCGAAGTTGGAACCAATCAAGCGACAGTTAGCAGAGCAAATTTTTTTTACACTTTCCGTCTTGTATATGTATAAGTTTTTTTGATGACGAGCACTGTGTCACGGATATTAATTTGTTGAAAGCTAAGTCTGAAAGACGTCTCGGTGAGTTTTACAAGCATAAAAAAAACATTCCAACTATTGCAGGACCCATCTAATTTTACGGTTGGTGATTCTGAGGAGACTTTACAGTTGAAACTGTTAGATTTGCAGTCTAATAATAATTTGAAGTCGCTGTTTAAGAGTGAAAGTTTGATAACCTATGATTCTGTTTTGCCTAGAACTAATTTTACAAATCTGAAAAGTTTTGCCAAGAAAATGCTTTCAGTGTTTGGTATAAAAATTACATTCATTGAAGTGATATTTGTGCCAGAAAAACTGGTACAGCAGTCTAATACTTGGTAGATCCCCACGGGAGCGCAGGACTGCAGACATACGACGGGGCATGGACTCCACTATCTTCTGGAAATATGCTGTGGGCAATGCACACCATACTGTCTGTAGAGCGTTCCACAATTCGGGAGTATTCCGAGGTCTCGGATTCCTGTGTTCGATAGCTCGTTGCATAGCATCCCAAATGTGTTCTATCACGTTCAGATCTGGGAAGTTGGGTGGGAATGGCAACACCGCAAACTCAGATGAATGCTCCTCTAACCATAATGTGGCGTCCCGACACTTGTGTAGAGGTGCATTGTCCTGTTGGAACAGGCCCAACCCCTCAGCATGAGTGCAGGACATTAACGGGTGTAGCTCTTCGGAAAGGATGCGCACATAGCGTTGGCCAGTCACAGACGTTTGTAGACGTACCAGGGGTCCCAGTGAAATCCAGCTAAACACACCCCATACCATTACGGACCCACCACAAGCCGGTACAGTTCCCTGTTGACAGGCGGGATCTATGGCTTCATGGGGTTTGCGCCACACACGAATCCTTCCATCTGCCCGATACAGTTGGAAACGCGATTCGTCAGAACATGCTACTTGTTTCCAGTCATCAAGTGTCCAGTGGCGGTGTTGCCGTGCCCAAGCGAGGCGCATAGTTCTGTGTCGTGCCCCCATCAAGAGGACTCGAGTTTGGCTTCGGGTCCCAAAGCCCATATCGTGCAGGGTACGTTGTACAGTCCGGACGCTGATGCTTGTTGAGGCTCCAGAATTGAATTCCGATGATACCTGCAAGGGTGTTGCACGCCTATCGCGTCAAACGATTATTGACAGCCGACGATGGTCACGTTCACCCAATGTCTTTTTACTGCCACACTGGTATCGTGGGTTGGAAGTTTTGCCAGAATTCTTATAGTCACGGTACACCCTCGCAATGGTCGTCTGTAAAAATCCGAACTTCGTTTCTACCTCCGAAATACTATGGCCCATCTCACGAGCGCCAACTGTGACTCCGCGTTGAAAATCGCTTAAATCGTTATTACTTGTCATTCACATGCCGAAAACAGCCCCGACAGCTGACATGATCATGATCAAATGTAGAGGATTTTAGGAAGGGAGTGTCTCACCCCAGGTCTTAAACAACCCTTAGAAATAGGAAGCTAGGAGATTTGGGCTCGAGTGCCCGATGGGAAAGTGACACGGAATCGAAGTAGAAAGGGGGAGGAAGACGCCCTTATTTATTACCGAGGAGCCAGTACCCGGGGTCCGACGGCTTAACGTGACCATCCGACGCACGGCGGATATTTAGTGGATCGAGCGTTCGTACCTGCCTGGGATCGAACCTGAGGTTCTTTCCGTGGCAGTCATGAACGTTGTCCACTAGTCCACCCGCGGCCCACTAGGCTACAGCTGGCAAGGATGTCCATCGCTTTATATACGCACTATCGGACGCAACCGAATACGCGCATAGGTGACGTTGCTATGTATTTCTCATAAGCTCGTCTGTACCAGTTTTTCTGGCACTTCAGTTTATGTTGTGTGAACAAATTTTCTCCAAAATTAAATATGTGAAATTAAAGGTTCCTTTACGATTGACTGACAGCCACTTGTGAGACTTTTTAAAAATTCGATTGTCCAACCTGAAACCAAATATCGAAAATGTCACTAAAACATTCCAGAAACAATACCATTCTTCTCATTGATTTTTTTTCCAGTTTTAGATGTCATAAAGTCAGTATGTTTATGCCATAAAGTCAATTTACTAAAGACTAAACTTTAGTATACCTTAAGTTTAGGTCTGTATTTATTTTAGATATGTATAAGTATTTTTAAATATTTATTTGAAAACTTACATGTTAAATTACAGACCTTATAAATTTAGTTAGTCTTAACAAATCTTAAGTTATTGAAAATTTACAATATCTGCATGGAGTGATAATCGGTTTACCAATTTCTTTTTTTCTCAATTCGCGCCCCCGAGCTTTAGCCAATTTCCCATTTAGCCCTTCTTTCCAAAAGTTTGGTGACCACTAACGTAGATAAATTATGCACTACTGAGTTACATGGCGAAGAAGATGCCCACTATTTGTCTGAGCTGGTGAGCTCAACATCCTTGTCAGTTGAAGTCTAGATGTCGAAAACTTGAAAAACTTCATCTCGCATGCTGCAGAACTTAATTTCGAATGCCCATAACTTTGTGTAGAGAGCTCAATTTCGAAATAACTTTGTCTAGAGAGCTTAATTTCGAAATAACTTTATCTGGAGAGCTTAATTTCGAATGCGCATAATTTGTCTAAAGGGCTTAATTTTGAATTCCCATAACTTTGTGTAGAGAGCTTAATTTCGAAATAACTTTGTCTGGAGAGCTCAATTTGGAATGCGCATAATTTGTCTAAAGGGCTTAATTTCGAGTGCCCATAATTTTGTGTAGAGAGCTTGATTTAGAATGCCCATAAATTTGTGTAGAGATCTTAATTTCGAAATAACTTTGTCTAGAGATCTTAATTTCGGAATAATATTGTCTAGAGAGCTTAATTTCGAAATAACTGTCTAGAAAACTTAATTTCGAATACCCATAACTTTGTCTAGAGAGCTTAATTTCGAAATAACTTTATCTGGATATCTTAGTTTCGAATGTGCATAATTTGTCTAAAGTGCTTAATTTCGAGTGCCCATAATTTTGTGTAGAGAGCTTGATTTAGAATGCCCATAAATTTGTGTAGAGATCTTAATTTCGAAATAACTTTGTCTAGAGAGCTTAATTTAGAATGGCCATAACTTTGTCTAGAGAGCTTAATTTAGAATGGCCATAACTTTGTGTAGAGAATTTAATTTTGAAATAACTTTTTCTAGGGAGCTTAATGTCGTATGCCCATAACTTTGTCTTTCTACTCTGACTCCCTGTTCAAGTCTGAATCGCTCCGACCCTAAAAATGTTAATAAAATTCTTTCCTTTGCTCGTTAGCCAAGTTAAATATTATAAAGAATGAAATTTTATACGATGTCCGCGTAAATTCCATGCCCCTATTTGCCTACTATCTTAACTAATCACGTGAACCACGAGCTACCTGTATTTCTCCTAACCCCACACCTGTTAGGTAATAATTTCCCAAAATTAATGTCCCTGTCCTCCCTTGATGTTTTTAGAGAATAGGTCACTGTCGGTACTCGGCGTAAATCGTTCCTTCGAGACATCTAAATCTGGGGGCACTGTCGGTTGCCAGATTCCTGACTTACGAAAGCAATACTTGTTATACCTAATGTTTCGTATGGATGTTCGTTGGGGGTTATTTGCCCATTTCACCTTAACTTCTCTTATTGTCCAGAAATTGTACCTTCAGGCCGTCAATGCACAAGCTCGGCGTCGCAAAAGGGTAAACCTAGGGAGGGTCGCTCACACACTCCCTGCCCCTCGTTCTCCGATGCTAGTTACTATTGGTAGGAAAGTTCCGCAGAAAATTAAAAAAAAAGTTTTTCTCATCCCTTTCCTTGAGAAAAACAAATTGAAAGTTATTTGCCTATGAATCCCCTTTCGAGTCGAATTACAAAAAATGGCCATAACTATCATTATGCATTAGTCTTTCTACTGACCATTACGACCATTCTGAAAATGCAAATTAACTAGTTAGCTACGCCAGATGCGGGAATATTAGCTCTTAAAATAAATGTGATCGGAGTTTGGCTTGACAACAACACATTACTCCCGTTACCAGCAAATTGTGCCACAATATCGCTTCTCATGGCTCGTACCATACAGGATAATCTTTTGTCACCTCTAGCATCGATGAGCTGTGGTCGGCCCATACCTTGCCGGTGGTTCGTGGGTTTTCCCTCCTCGGACCACTTTTTGATGGCACTAACCACGGCTGACCGCGAACACGCCACAAGCCTTGCCGTTTCAAAAATGTTCTGACCCACCCGTTTGGCCATTACAATTTGATCTTTGTCAAACTCGCTGAAGTCCGCTTCCTTTCCTATCTGAAGAACAACACTGGTTAACAGATCAGATCAGATCAGATCATATGTAGAGGATTTCAGGAAGGCAGTGTCTCCCCCCAGGTCTTAAACAACCCTTAAAAATAGGAAGTTAGGAGATTTGGGCTAGAGTGCCCGATAGAAAAGTGACACGGAAGCGGGGTAGAAAGGGGAGAGGACCAGTACTCGGGGTCCGACGGTGTCTTCCCAATTGCGGACGTCCCATTTGTGGACAGGGGGATAAACAGTGCCAATTGTGGACAGATCCCCATTCTAAAAGGGAAAGGACTTAGTAAGGGACTAGGGAAACAGGAAAACACACCCCATTCCCAGAAGGGTTGAATTTTATTTGAAGTCATTCAACTTGGAAAAGTGGTATACGGACAAATGGGTGATTTATTTCATTCTATTTGAATATTTTCTTATCAGCCTATTCAAAAAGTATGTTTTTTCTTTTTTTTTTTTTGCACGCTACTGTGGGTCATTAACAGAAAACCGTAGAGTGTATAAACAGGAATTTATACCATATACAGCCGGGGCCAGTCTATCTATGAGAATGAACTCTCAGTTTAGCTATAACCTTTTTCAACTCCTATTTCTGAAAAAAATATTTTTTTTTATTGATCTGTTTTATTTTATTGCGCTTTCTTTAATTCAAAACAAAAACTAAAATATATTACACAAATATCCTCATAAAAACACAACTATACTGTATATCAGTTTCATAATAAAATTACGAAACTGAAGGTAACTGTTGATTTCTTCTTCAGTATTCCAACTTCTAAATGAGCGATAGATTCTTCAAACAACGTCGGATATTCGCAGTTAAGTAAAAGTCTGCAATAGTTTTGCTTCTCCGCTCATCCAATTTGATTGCTTTTTGTCTTTTCTTGTTCTCGAGATTTAGGCACTTTCTGTCGTACAGGAAGTCGCTGTGACTCGCTTCGTGTTTCAAGCAGGTTATTAACTTCGCATCTTTAAGATGAGGATTTGATAGCTGCATTTAACCAATGGCTCCAGCCTTCGACGACATTATTTGTTTTGTGTCATTTGTTGTTGCAATTTCGCATTTCTACAATTATTACCGGATTTTTCAGCCAGTTATTTACGAAATAATCATAGAATTCCTGAAGGTTTTCATTAATGGTACTAGATTCTTGAATTCAACCATCGTCTGCATTTTCCACAGAAAGATAGGCCAGTGAAACACACATTAGGAGGTATTGCGTTATCTCCTCGTTATTGTTATATTTATTTACTAATCCTAGTTCTTTAAGTTTTCGCCAAAGGGGGCGTTTACCTAATCTCTCACTAAAACTCTTCCTCTTTTCTCAGTTGCGGACAGAACTGGATCTGTCCGCAAATGGCTCTTTTCTTTCCCTCTGTCCGCAATTCGGACCAAACCGGTCTGACGGCTTATTGTGCCCATCCGACGCACGGCGGATATTTAGTGGTTTCGTACCTGCTGAGATCGAACCTGAGATTTCTCCGTGGCAGTCACGAACGTTGACCATCCGCGGCCCTGGTCAACAGAGCAGATCAGGTCAGATCATATGTAGAGGATTTTAGGAAGGGAATGTCTGACCCCAGGTCTTAAGCAACTCTTAGAAATAGGAAGCTAGGAGATTTGGGCTAGAGTGCCCGATGGGAAGGTGACACGGAAGCGAGGTAGAAGACGCCCTTATTTACTACAAGGGAACCATAACCCGGGGTCCGACGGCTTATTGTGACCCTCCGACGCACGGCGGATATTTAGTGGATCGAGCTGAGGTCCTGCCTGGGATCGAAACTGAGGTCCTTTCCGTTGGAGTCACGAACGTTGCCCACTAGGCCACCCGCGGCCCCTGGTTAACAGAGCTCAGTGCCCGGTGTTATTTATACGGCTTCATGACCTTCACACGCACCGACGCTTTTCTGCAGTTGCTTCGATTTGCATAAAGGCGCGCTGGTCGTAATATTTTGGCCGTTAGATGTATTTAATACATTGCGAAATAACTTTTGTTATGATTTTCAAAATCGTATCAAAAGAAGAGCTCTGGTTCGTGATTTTTTTTTAAACGTGTCATTCCCTTATTTATTTATTTTTGCAAATACATCCCGTCTGCCGTATTTTTCCACTCCACACCGAATGCACTGGGGATGTATAGAATACGTTCCGCTTGAGGAGACGTTAAAATTTATGAAGCATCAACTTGAAGTTAGTCCTCGGCACGTTCGTGTTTTATCTACGGAGTGTGTCGTCGTGACGATTACAGCACTTTTATTCACACTTCTTCTCGCGAGGAAGGTCGAGGGAATTCCACTTTGAGCTCTAAACATCCCAACACACTCCAAAGTCCTCAGGATCCTCCTAAGTGCTAATATCCGTGGTTTTAAGTTCCCCTCGGGGATGGCGTTCTCATTACTATACTCCGATGTGAGAGGTTTATGTCTCTACTTCTCCAGCTTAGGGCTCCGAGATTGTACAGCACTCCTCAGTTTTTACCTTTTAACTTTTTTCTTTTCTTTGTGCAACTGGGAAATCCACTCTTCTTTGTTCTAATGATCATAAGCTCAGTAGTACTTTTCCGCCCCACCCTTTTTCCGTTTCGTGTTGTTTTTGTCCCGTACATTGATGCCTTAATGTTTCCTCGATGATTGACTCTGAGATCATATTTCCCGTAGCACTTTCTCTAATGGAACTTGACCTGCTGAGGCCGAGAGCCTAAATGCGGAGCGTCTTTAAAAATGGGAATATTCTCTTTTTTTTTTTTTTTTTTCCGCCATTCAAGTTATCCTGTTGCTGGCTTTATTTTATTCTGTTGAAAAGAGGAACTCAAGCGAAGCGGGTTATTTTTTTTGCTTTTACTTTGAATTCCAGAATAGAATCACCTATGTTTCTAAAAAGAGTATGGTTCTGTCATTTCTTATGAATTCGTGCGCTTTGCACTTGCATTTCAAAATGCAATTTTTTGTTCACTTTTAGCACAAAACATCTGAAATGTGTGTCCAATATAAATCGAAGGTAAGAGCTTGTAAGATACGATGCTCTAAAAAGGCCTTTTTTAGTTCCGGAAGATTTTGCACGTTCGATGCAGAACGGTTGTTATATTACAACGATATGCAAAATAATTCAAAACAGGGATCATATTGCTTTTCTCTTTACATCACAAAAACTACTGACACTTTTGATGCCTCATTTATAGGCTCTTTGAAATAAGTAATAAAAAGACTGTTGCCTTTCTGTGAAATGAGAAGTAGATTACCTTTTTAAAAAATGAGTAGTAATAATTTATTTTATAGCTGACCTTAGTTTAGCTAGTGAACTTATAAAAAAAAATCTCCAGCTTTACACTAGACGACAGTGCTGCACAGTCTATAATGTATTCCACGATGTATCTAACGCCGCGGAACACTCGAAATGAACAGATACTGAAAAGAATCTTGAGCTCAGAGTATTCTGAGAGGAGGGATTTAAGATGCCACTTACTTATCGCCTACTCTCTTATCCATCCGCGAAATATAGAAGAACTGTTACAGTGAAAAATTAAGGGAAAGTAGACTCATTACAGATGAAACAGACAGTTTTAACATTATACAAAGAAGAAAAAAACTATTTAAGATATTGTCACTCACTTTGCACCGTTTTGTAGGGAAACCTTTGACGTTTGTTACAGCAATTTACGGATGTTCGATGTATGCACCCTTATGCCCATTCTACAGGTGCGCTCGAAACGCGGCGGTTGAGACGCTCCACGAAACGAACAAGTCAGTGAGCAAGTATAGAAAAACACGGTGTCCAATCTAGACGAGCGCTTCTGACGCCTACAGTGTGCGCTAGCCCAGCGTCAGCGCTTCCAACGCGGTAGGAGGCGTTGGCGACGTGAGCTCTCGTAACGTTTTTCAATCTACACGGACGTTCATCTCGTTCAAGTTTTGTTATTAGTTTGTATTGGATGCATGATGTTCGACACAGAAAAGAAATCATTTGCGAGGTCGAGATGCGTCCACCTTTATACAATCATGACCGTATCCTGTTTCACAATGTCTTCGCTTATTAAGGATAAGTAATTCGTCGAAAGAAATAACTGAGTATTGGAAGGATTTCTCGTGATACATTCTGTGGTAGTGGAAGGAAATATGAAAGTTACCTATCGAAAGACGATCTGATCGTGTAAGATGAGACCACTAACGCATTTCGACTAGTTTTTTTACCCCTACCTGAAGAGTCTTTCATTAGAGGTCTGCACGGGCGGGGCTGGACCGCTAAGCCCGAGCCCTGCCCGGCCTGCAGGCCGGATGGGGCCTTTTTTTTTTTTTTTTAATTTAAAGAAGAAAGCAACGGGCCGGGCCGGGCCGGGCTTTTCCCCAGATATTTAGGACTGGACCCGGCCAAGTCGACCCATTCTTTTTTATCGCAATAGTAAAGAAGGAAAAAAGTTGTGTTCCTCGGTTTCCTGGTGTGTTTAACTGTTTCGCTGACTTTACTTACTTCCATGGCATAGCCTAGGGCGTAATCACAAAAGCAAGAAGAGGCACTCACAGTGTTTTTGCCAATCTATAGGTATTAAGATGGTAAAACTATTTTGGGGCTTGTTGACAACAAAAAGATTCGACCGCGCGCGTGTTTGTGCGAGTGTGTGGATACGGAGGGTGTTTGTAATGCAAGGGGGGGGTCCCTTCCATTGAGTTGCTCATAGTGGTCCTTAAGCCTTCAATAAAAAAAAAGAACATCTGCCTGTTCTGACCAAGAGTTGGAAATAGGTCAACAATTTTGGGCCCGGACCAGGCCCCGGCCGTCATATAATTGAACCCGACCCAGGCCTGCCCCGGACAAATCTACTTTAAGCTATAACCTCGAATATATCATCACAATCGTCAATCATTATCAATCCATTGCTGGATGAAGAAGGTCTGACCAAGTTTCTTCCACAACGGTCTGTCTTGGGCCACTCTCCTCCATCCACTCATTTCCCTTGTGGCCTTCTTCTGGGGTTTTTTCTTGTCCCCTGGAACCCAGTCTAAATTTTCGGGTTTCAATCGGTGGCCCGTTCTCCTGGCAATATATCTAGCCCATTGCCATTTCAGGGCTTTTACTCTAATCGTGATGTATTCCACTCTTGTCATTTTACTAATCCACGAGTTCCTCTTTTTACCTCTCTTGGTTACTCCAAGCATGCTTCTCTCCATTAGCATAATAAAGTATTATGATTTCAGTTGTCTGCAGTCTTTGTACACTGAAGAGCAATTGAATTTGAGATACCTGTCTAGTAACGTGTAGCACCACCTTTCGTCCTGATGACGGCGGCGATTCGTCTCGGTATGGACTCGACAGGACACCGGAAGCGTTGGGAAGCCATACGGATCCACGACCCCTGAACGAGCTCCCACAGTTCACGAAGATTTGATATAGCCTCGAACATATCTCTCGATGGCATCCCATATGTGCTCGATGGGATTGAGGTCAGGTGACCTAGCTGGCCAAGGAAACGAGGTCACTTCGGTGGAGTGTTTATCGAACGATTCGGATACAATTCGGTAGCGATGGCACGGTTCATTGTCTTGTTGCAGGATGAGGTTC
Source organism: Macrothele yani (assembly GCA_039090855.1). Taxonomy (NCBI): domain Eukaryota; kingdom Metazoa; phylum Arthropoda; class Arachnida; order Araneae; family Macrothelidae; genus Macrothele; species Macrothele yani. The sequence goes on along the minus strand of CM076993.1, from coordinate 86,617,054 downwards.
CCAGTGGGATGTTGAAGACGCACAAACGGGAGCAAATGGTCGTCCAGGATATCCCGGTAACATTGACCTGTGAGGGATGATGTCACACATACCAGGGGTCCCATTTCAGTCCCCGTAAACAGTCCCCAGACGAGAATGCCACGCCCCCAGCTTGAAGAGTACCCTGCTGGCAAGAAGGGTCCATCGCTTCATGTGGTTTGCGCCGTACTCGTATCTTGCCATGCGCATGTACCAACGTGAATCTCCACTCATCAGTCCAGGCAACATTTTCCCAAATGTCTAGGGTCCAGTGGCGATGTTCCCGCGCCCATGCTAATCTTTGCACCCTGTGATGTGCGGTCAGCAGCGGTACCCTCGTGGGACGATGGCTTCTGTACCCCACAGCGAGGAGATGGTTTTGGATGGTGTGGCTGCGTACACGTTTTTGTGCACCAGCGTTAAATCGCCGAGTGATTTCTTGCACTGTGGCCCGTCTATCCGCTGTCACAATGCGAGCTAGCCGACGATGACCCCGCTCATCCACTCGCTGTTGTCCACGGCAGTTGGCCCTTACGGCGATGGTTTTACCAGATTAGATGTACTCACGGTGCACCCGTGACACAGTGGGTCGTGAAAATCCCAGTGCCTGCACGACTTCCGAGATGGAGTGACCCATTCGTTGGGCCGCGACAATTTGCCCACGATCAAATGCGCTTAGATCCTTCGTCTTACATACTGCGTCCGACGACACTGATTCCCGTCGCGTCACTCCTTATATTGTTGGATCGCTGCATACGTCATGTCGTTTCCGTTCACAGGGACGCCCACAGCGCCACATTTGCATCACGCCAGCTGTCTCTAATTCAATTGCTCTTCAGTGTATGTCCTTTTTTTTGTGAAGGTCCAGGTTTCTGCTGCGTACGTCAGCATTGGAAGGGTATATTTACTTTTCTTTTAATCCATAATGGCATATTGCTTTTAAAAATTGTACTGTTTCTTCCAAAAACTCTAACCCAGTTTTATGCGGCAATTAATTTTTTCATCAATGTGACCCTCGCTTGATATCTGCTGCCCAGAGTAAATGTAGGAATTGGTTATCTCCAGCTTTTCGTCATCAATTGATAAATCTTCATTCCTTGTAAAAGCATTGTACTTCAGTTTTCTCTTCTGAAAGTTCATTTTTTAATCCCATTTCTTTACTCTTCTCAGCAGGTTCCTACATCATACTCTGCAGCTTTGAAGTATTATTTCAAAAACCTCTGAAGGGTTCTTTGAAATAATTTTTTTTCTGTTCAAAAATAAAACGGAAATAAAACCCGGCTGAAATCGGGTCAAGAACACCTTGTCCCTACCCGTTTGACCCGCAACAAATTGTCGACCCGGTGATCCGTTGACCCGATGAACCGATACTCGTTTCTATCTCTGGTTCTGACCACACCAGAAAATTGGTATTCCCTTTGGCTGGCGAGCCTGGGAAACAAACATGAAGTCAGTCCACTTATGATAACGTCATAAACAAATTGTCAGGCTTTCAGTTACAGGGGGCGTTGACTTCCACTCTTGTCATTTTCCTTATATTTCCCGATACATTTTGCAGCGTGCAGCTTAAGTTGTTTATTTATCAAAATACAAAAAGAAGAATATCTGTTTTTCAAAAATTTCAAAAATGTTGGTATAATTTAGATAGGCCATTGGTAGATTCAAGTGTTTCTGTTGCAGATACTGTATGTTGCAGTATTACGAAAAAAGAATCGATCCAACTTTTCCGAAGATCGATATTTTCCGAAGGATTTACCTATTCATACCGATCAATGACAGCTCCACAGAATGAAGGTTTTCTTTTCTTGAAAACTATCCTGAATTATTTGAGCACGTCTAGTTCTCAGGAAAGGAAGAGTGCATTTGCAGTTTTGTCATTTCATTCCAGCGCTGTAGAAACATTAGCGTTTGATGATGTAGTAGAGGTTTTTGCCATAAAGAAATACAGAACAAAACCTCGTAGTTCTAAGTAATTTTAGTGATTCATGTTTATTCATTTCCTCTTTCGCTCTGGCGATTTATTTACAATGCACACTGGTAGCAGAACAATATTAAAATGCTAAATATAGTACTGCTTACGTTGAAAGTTCAGCAAGATCAGGTGATGCACAAACATGTCATAGCCTCTCCTTGACAAATGTCAATCCCGTCTTCTCCTCGTGGTGCATTCTGTTCCCACTGAAGGAGCTCTCACGTCCGCTATATAGCGGTATAACTATACCACTGGGATCAGAGGAAATGCATTTACCAACCCGTTTGGCCAGCGTGGTGAGTTATGGCTTACCCCCCCCCCACCTCAAGATGATTTCGAAACTGAAAACTTGACCCTCCTTCCCCGACAGCTGGATTTTCAAGAGCAATACGATATTATGTCTTGAAAGAAAAGTATTTAGTTAACGCATCTTTCCAGTTCTTACATATGGAGTAGAGACATGGGCCTTAACTAAACAAGTTAGCAAAATCATGCAATGCATTGATTATGATACGCTTTCCAACATACCAGAAATCATTACTCAAGTTATCACTCAAGTTATGAGGATAGTGGCTGTGGAATAAATCTCGGTCTTGTGCCCTGAACTTTGGTCCCATTTCGATGATATTCTACAGAACCGGTTCAGTATAGTTTTGTCGGAATGGAAGCATTTTTACGTAAGTTATGATGCATAAGGGCTATGGAATAGATTCCGCTCCTGTGTCCTAACCTTTCACCCCATTCCGCCCATTTTCAATAGAATTCGTTGACCCCATTTCGCCCATTTAATAGTCAGGCCCCTAAAACATACTAACATTTCATCGAGATCGAAGAATTTTTACGTAAGTTATACGCATAATGGCGATGGAAGTGATTCCGCTCCTATGTCCTGACCTTTGACCCTATTTCGCCCATTTTCAATAGGGTTTGTCCCCAGGTGGTACCCTACCATATACTAAAATTTAATCGACCTACCATATACTAAAATTTAATCGAAATCGAACCTTTTTTACGTCAGTTATGACGCCTAAGAGCAGTGGAATGGATCCTGCTCCTATGTGCTAAACTTTGACCCCATTTCGTTCACGTTCAATAGGGTTCCTTTCCAGGTGATCCCCTTTCACATACTAAAAGTTTATCGAAATCGAACGATTTTTACGCGAGTTATCGTGCGGACGAACATACGCACACAAAGCGTGACGTAATGAGGCAGATGGGAATCGCGACCATCTGCTCGCAAGAGTGTGATGTCATAAAACTTTAATAGGATCCACACACAACGCGTAACGTAATGAGACAGATGGCGTGACCGCGCGCCAACATATCAAGCGCGAGATTGTGACGTCATAAGATCGTCCCCAGGTGGTCCCCTACCACATAATAAAATTTCATCGAAATCGAACCATTTTTATGCACGTTATGACGCATAAAAGCAATAGAATGCATCCAGCTCCTATGTCCTGACCCTTGACCCCACTTCACCCATTTTCAATAGGGTTCATTCCCAGGTGGTCCCCTACAATACTAAAATTTCATCGACATCGAACCATATTTACGCAAGTTATGACGCATAAGGGCAATAGAATGGATCCCGCTCCTATGCCGTGACCTTTGACCCCACTTCACTCATTTTCAATAGGGGTCATTCCCAGGTGGTGCCCTACAATATGCTGAAATTTCATCGACATCGAAACATATTTACGCAAGTTATGACGCATAAGGGCAATGGAATGAATCTCGCTCCTATGCCGTGACCTTTGACCCCATTTCGTGCATTTCCAATAGGGTTCGTCCCCAGGTGGTCCCCTACCACATACTAAAATTTCATCGAAATCGAACCATTTTTACGCGAGTAATCGTGCCGACAGACAGACAAACGTACGGATAAAGCTGGAGCATATACGCTTCTTCAACCTACGGTTGGAAAGCGCAAAAAGGCATACAAAGGCTGCAGACAACTGAAAGAAGCATGGAGAGAAATGCATGCTTGGTGCAACCAGGAAGAGAAACTCGTAGATAAGGAAAATCTCAAGAGTGGAAGGCATCATGCTTACAGTAATATCCCTGAAATGGCAATAGGGTGGACATATTGCCGGAAGAACGGACCACCGATGGATAACCGAAACTTTAGACTGGATTCCAAGGGACAGAAAAAGAAGCAGAAGAAAACCGCATGGGAAATGGATGGATGAAATTCGAAAGAATGCCGGAGTGACATGGAGGAGACAGGCTCGAGACAGACAATTGTGGAAGAAACTTGGGGAGACCTTCATCCAGCAGCAGTGGATTGATAATGGTTGACAATGATGATGATGATGTTGAAAAGTTAAATGCAAAATTAGCCAGAAAAATTTTCATTAGAATGTTAAAATTGAGCATTTGTATATACAAAAATTGGCGGTGAAATGAAGTTTCAAAATTGTGCACGGTAAACTTGCGGAAAAGGATATTTAAAAAAATATATATTTGAATGCACAGTTTTAAATACCAAACGTGCTACATATTCTACAGAATTGTTCTTGAGAATATGCGTATTCTTTCTGTGATAAAGAAAAGAAAGTCTGTATGTAATTTCAATTTGAGATTCAGACGGGAAGTAATTTTTTTTATACATTAAAATACGTTTAGTTAGAGTAGTCTGATTTTTATTGGCGCTGAAATGGTTTTAAACCCGCCTCTGTTTACATCGCAAACTAATAGTGAAAGAATTAAGCGAAAAACCTTTGATCTCTCAGGTCTTTGTTTTTCCCCATTCCACAGTAGACAGACCAGCTGAAGGAAACACGTCTTCTTTTTCGCTTTTCTTTAAGCTTTTACAGAGAATGTTCTCATGTAATAATTAATCGTAATTGCTTCAGAGAGCGCGACAGCTATTTGGTATGTGCACTAGGAATTACGAGGCTTTTGGCGCCCTTTTCTCTTCTGAATGTCAGTTAAACCTGGACAACCTTTGAGAAAGAGCATTTGACTGTCGTAAAAGAGCATTTTGGGAACTTTGTTCTGACAGTAAAACTCCGACCATTATGGCCTGGGAGTTACTTTGTTCCGCTGGTGTTGTGTTTTAAAAGTTTCGCGGCCGAAAAATCCCACCGTCTTTATGTGGAGATTGTGAACTGGTTAACTAGTGTTTGTGTACTTTCCACTGGGTTTGATGGCTTCGGTGAAATCGCAAGATGGCTCCCGAGGAAATGATGATGATGGTTCCACACGGGGAAATTTTACGGTTGATCCGGGGGTAGAATTCCGCTCGCCCTTGAAAGTAATTATTGAGCGATTAAGAGCCTCGGTGGAATGGAGTGTTAATTTTCTTCGCTCGTCATGTCTCTCGCTTCGTCTTCGAGAGCTGCGTCTGATCATCATAAAAGCGATTTCCAAGATCCCGAGTTAATACGGCTCGTGTTCGGTCTCTCTCATTAGCATGCGTTAGAGTGTAATGAGCGTTACTTTCAATTTTAACTGAGTTTTATGCTCTGATAATTTTGGCTATTCGATTAGAGGTCCCTCTTTATTTGGTTAATTTTATCATCTTTTTATGGGGATTGTTTTATCTTCGAGGTAATGGATGACGCGAAAAGTCATTTTCAGATGCACACTTCCAAATAACTTCTTTTCACCGAAAAGCAATAAACAACAGGAACTGATGTAGAAACAATTAGTCGGGTTCAATTTTGTCTCCTTCTATCTGGGGCAAAGATATCAAAAACGTAATTGGGGAAATAAATTATGTTCTTTTATAGTTACCCATTGGAAAAATGGCTGCATTCGTCGAAAGACCGGAGTTACAAAACAGACGATGCCGGCAAACCGAGAATCAAATTTAAAAAGTCATAACGTTTTCCTCGCAAACTCTGCTTACTTAAAGACTCATTTGAAAATTCATTTTTCTTTATTATTGTTTTTTTTTTCCCAGTTTTAAGGACCACTGTGAGCAACTCAGTGGCTTATAAGCAGTCGCCCGTCCCTAATTTAGGGCCACTGGTTCCTGGAAAAGGAGAGCCCAGTGCGTAAGACAAGCATAACATCCATGCCTCACCCGGAGTCGAATCCGGACCATCTCAGACGAATGGTCATAAGTCAGGGCTTAGGCCACTGCATCATCGGGAGGACATCATGGCTTTTCCTGTGAATAATAATGTTCGCATATTTTGTACATTTCCATTATCTGAAATTCTTCCGCCAGAGTCGTCAGCGTATACATGTATTCGAAAGAGTTTCTCTGATTCTAAAAATCACTTTGAAAAATCCTTTTCTCTTTCTTTTCGTAAGATACACTTCATTATGAAGAGTATTTTGCACCCATTAAGTAACGCATAGCTTCTCTGCTATGGTGCCTAAAGTTAATTCACGTTATACTCTATATATCCTTATCTCTTTCTTTTCGTAAGATACACTTCATTATGAAGAGTATTATAAATCCTTTTCTCTTTCTTTTCGTAAGATACACTTCATTATGAAGAGTATTTTGCACCCATTAAGTAACGCATAGCTTCTCCGCTATGGTGCCTAAAGTTAATTCACGTTATACTCTATATTTATTTTTCTTGTTCGATATCAAAATCCCCTTTTCCTATGATATCTTCCGCTATGAGAAACGTTTTGTGCTCGATTTTTTAATTTTCGTAAGACACACTTGTCAGTCACTAGAGGGAGTAAGTAGCTATATTTATTTGTGCATGTTTATCGACTGAAGAAATTCGGTTATTTCTTTTCTACCACCGGCTCCATTCCTTGTGAATACTCCCGCTCACATTGCGCATTTTAAACTATGCGAAGGGTTTCTTAAGTGGTACTGTGTAAGGGCGTTCTCTTTTTAACTGGATTTTTAGATTTTCTAAAAATCTGCTTTGAAATACACAGTCCAGTAAAAAAATTATGACCACCTGTTAGTATGAGGTACGATCTCCTCGTGCCGCCAATACCGCAGATATACGGCGTGCCATTGATTCAGTGAGGCCTCTGTAGGGATGCCATACCATGCAGACACCAGAGCTTCTCGCAGATCATCAAGAGTCATCGGTGGTGGATCCACACGTCGAACCTGCTGGGCAAGATAGTCCCACAGATGTTCAGTGCTTCACCACAGACACCACAGCTTCTCGCAGATCATCAAGAGTCATTGGTAGTGGATCCATACGTCGAGCCTGTTGGTCAAGATAGTCCCACAGATGTTCAGTGCTACACCACTGACACCAGAGCTTCTCGCAAATCATCAAGAGTCATTGGTAATGGATCCATACGTCGAACCTGTTGGTCAAGATAGTCCCACAGATGTTCAGTGCTACCCCACAGACACCAGAGCTTCTCGCAGATAATCAGGAGTCATCGGTGGTGGATCCATGCGTCGAACCTGTTGGTCAAGATAGTCCTGCAGATGTTCAGTGGGATTTATGTCCGGTGAGTACGGCAGCCAGGATGGTAAGCTGAAATCACTGGAATGTTCCTCAAATCATTCTCGCACACGCATAGCAGCATGACAATGGACATTATCTTGCTGGAAGCAACCCATGCCATCGGGGTAGACAGCCATCATGACCTGATCCACCACAATGGATAGGTAGCCTGAAGCGTTCATCGTGCGATCGAGGGGGATGATTGCTCCCAGTGATTCCCAGGAAAACATACCCCAAACGAGCACACTGCCACCTCCTGCCTGTTTCATGTCGAGATTAGTCTCGAGATGATTTCCGTAAGGAGTGTTTCAGCGTATTCTCCATCGACGATCCACACGATAAAGCAGAAAACGTGATTTGTCTAAAAAGGCGACTTTCTTCTACTGTTCAATGGTCCAATGCCTTCTTTCAGATGCAAATTCGCGACGTGATCGTCCATGTTTGGCCGTCACCATGGGGTACCTGCTGGAGTAAACCGCGGCTCGGGAGACCCATGAAGAGCATAGTTCGTTGGACTTTGGTCTGCGATGCGCTCCTCGATGTTCCTGCATTAAATGCTCTGGCCAGTTGTTCCACTGTGGGCCATCTGTTGGATCGTATTATTCGGGATAGCTGTAGCTGAACGTGGTCGTCAATGCTCTGTGAGAATCCACTATTACCCCTGATTACTGCAGGTCTTGCCGGTTTCCGTCCATTCCTGGAACACTTTAACAACTGCACCGCATGAGCTGCCCACAATATAGGCCGTTTCCGTAATACTACCACCCTTCAGTCGCTTGCCAACAATCATTCCTTTCTCAAACACTGTTATGTCACGTTTTTTTTTTTTTCGATTTTCGAAATTGCATACCGTGCGCGAGTTCATGTCCTTTTAAATGCCTTACATGATTTGCATATGTTGCTACACACGCCAACTGGCTGTTGGGTACGGTTCCTTATTACATCATGGGTGGTCATTTTTTTACTAGACTGTGTAATATTTTGATGTGTCGGAAACTATTCAAAAGACGTGGTGATTACAACCGAAAATTCGGTGTCATCTTTATTTTTATTTTATTTTTTTATTTTTCGAATTGCCATACTGTGTATATCATCTGCATTGACAGATATCGTGATGCATTGTTTTCATGTTTAATTGACATTCCTATGTTGCTTCCAACATGCTTCATTTAGGAAATGAAGCTGTAGGTTGTGCTTCTCCCTGTAACGTTCGCAGTAGAAATCAAAAGTTCTTGTGAATCCACCGTGGATTTCCTGCGTGTATGTGTGTGTGTGTGTGTGTGTGTGTGTGTGTGTGAAGCATTTCAATCCTGCGTCAGCCTTTCAATGTTGATAGAAATATCTATGGATCCCCGCTTGCTAGCACCCTCGTGAATTGTTGTCTCTTGTCTAGTTTACTCCCCCACCCCGCGATCTCTTTCTGTTCTCCGATTTTGTTTTCGGGTTTCTTTTCCTGCATTCCGACTTGAAAATTCAAGGAGTATGTTGATGTTAGGAGAACTCTTCTTCGCTCAGGCAGAGGGGAAAATAAAATCAGAAAGCAAAATAGTGGGGATAGGGGAAGCGGAGACATGAAGCTTGCTTCTGAATGCGAAATAAATGCGTTTATAAACGGTTGTGAAGCTGCGAACGGCGGAAGAGTAGGCCGTTGATGGGAAAAACACCCGCGCATTTTTTCACTTGTTCTTCGGATGCCGACGACGGTTGGTGCAAAGTGAAATTTGTATTTCTTGCAGAAAGAAGAAGAGATAGTGAGTGGATAAAAGATGGTGCTGGGGGTACATAAAAAAGAAAAAGAACTGCTCAAGTACCCGTGAGAAAGAAGTGCGCAGTTGTTTTCACCTCTTCAGAAATGGAAGCGACAAAATCTTTCGAAATCGCTTCTCGTGAAAACATGGACATATTTGTGTTTTAACGCAGCTGTTTAGTAAATACACTATGCATCAGTTATTTCATTCATATTGGAAAATCATATTTTGATGCTTTAAGACGCTGTGTGAAGAAAAGCTTTTTTGGCCGATGATGGGGTTCGAATCTACAACTTCCTACTACGGAACAGCTGTTTTACCGACTGACCTACGCCGGCAAAGCTTATCGCTGCCGTTTTGAATCATGTTTCACCCCACTCAGTGGCGTCGCTGGGAATGATTGATTGGGGGCTAAGCCCATCAGTTATATATACACTCCAGTCACATTATAGTAACCACCTCATACTTTCGACATCAACAGCGCGTAGCCAATGAAAGAAGGCACTTGTCGTGAGCTGGCTTGGAGTATATAAAAGGTGTGCTGTAGGCATTCTGAAAACATATCACTCGTTGCTGTCATGGATAAAAGGAGCGATTTATCAGATTTGTAAAAAGGGATGATTATCGGCTTTCGGGCTAAATGTGGCAGTATTTCTGAAACAACGCAGTTTGTGAGCTGTTGGCGTGCTGCTGTGGTTAAAGAGTGTCGTGATTGGAGAAATGGCACCATTGCGAATAAGCGACATGGAAACTGCGGAGCACCACGTGCCATTGATGTGAGAGGTGGACGTCGGCTGCGAAGGTGCGTGAGGACCAATCGATACGCTACAGTGGAGCAACTAACTGGCTGAATGAACCAGGGGGCTACCGGAAGTGTGTCTAAAACGACAGTTCAGCGAGTCCTGCTGCGTATGGGGCTCCGATGCAGACGAATGGTCACCGCATCTATGCTAATGGAGGTGCATCGGCAGAAACGGCATATATTTGCACGGCAGTACCGGAATTGGTCCTCCGCTGATTGGCAAAGGAGATTGCCTTCTCCGATGAGTCACGTTTTCCGCTTGATGGAACAAATGGACGTTGGCGTATAAGGCGAGAAACAACCATTGCTGGCAGAACAGAACCTGGTCGGTGGCAGCGTTATGGCCTGGGGAATGTTTTTGTGGCATTCTGTGGGTCCACCCCACTTGTGGAAGGCACTATGGACCGATTTCGTTATGAATCCGTTCCTGCAGACCACATACATGCTGATTGTTTTACCTGGGGCGGATGGGTTCTTTCCAGCGACAATGCGACGTGTCACACAGCTAGAAAATACCTGAGTGGTTGGAATAGGACGATTCAAAGTACTTCCTTGGCCCCCCTAATTCCCCAGACTTAAACCCAGTTGAGCATATATGGAACAACCTCGATCGTGTTGTTCGCTCCATGGATCTTCCACCACGCACTCTCCAGCAGCTGTCACATACACTGCAGCCAGCATGGCTCCACATACCTGTGAACACCTTCCAGCATAAGACTTTGTAGTACTTTGGTACTGTTATTCATGTTTAAAATCTCTCTTAGGCGGCTAGGTTGCTTGGCAACGTGTGTTTTAGCTGAATAATTCTGATGGCTTATTCAGACACTCCCACAACTTGTGGTTTTTGTAATCGTTTTTCTGTTGTTGTTTTTTTGACAGATGACGAGCATGGGTTCGGCCAGGAAAGTTATAGAAGCATGCAAAAACTTTAACTAAATGATTCCTCATGCAACTCTGAGGAAGTTATGTTAATTATAAAAATATTTTTGTGGGCTTTAAACTTGCATCTATGGCTTTGCAGATACACATTTCCAACTAGGTCTTTGTGGAAGTGAGAAAATGCAGAGTTTTGCTGGTCCTTGATAAAGCCAAGGCTCGGCATTCTCGACACTTTGTACATTCAGGTTGCTATTACTTTAATTACTTTATCTCCTTTTTACTCATACCTGTTGGTTTTTGAGTATTTCTTAGTTGTTTTAGTACCAGATAAAGATTTTTTTGCATCTGTCTCTTCTTAATAGTATGTGAATTAATAGTATGTGAATTCTGAAAACTCATAACTGCTGCGTTGCGGGTCATGATCTTCAGGTTTTTTAGCAAATTTAGCTTTAAATTCTTAGGTAAAATTTTGTATATATATATGACAATGGGATGTAAGGTCAGGTGATGCGTAACATCACAATCTCTCCTTGACAAATGTCAACCCCGCCTTTTGTGGTACATCCTGTTCCCACTAAAAGGGCTCTGACGACCGCCAATAGCGGTATAACTATACCATCGGGATTAGAGGATATGCTATCCCCACACTCACCAACCCGCTTGGCCAGCGTGGTGAGTTATGGCCAAACCCCTCCAAAATGACTCCACAACTTAAATCTTGGCCCTCAGTCTCCGGCAGCTGGAATGTACCTGGCCAAGGCAGCGGCCAGTGCGACATGAAGGCAGAGGGTGCTAAGAATCCCCGGAGGACCGGACTAGGCTGCCATCTGATGCTGACCTTGGCTACGCATAATGGGCGCTCCCTATCTTCTGATTCAAGGCTTCTTGAATTGGAAGAGAAACTACAAAGGATCAAGTGGGACATCGTCGGGCTAAGTGAGATAAGGAGAAAAGGAGAAGATCTCATTGAACTGAAAAGTGGACATCTCTTCTGCTATCGTGGGACTGATACTGGCAGAACTGGTGGTGTTGGATTTATAATAAACAAGAAACTGAAGGATAAAGTTGTAGAAGTTGAAAGTTCCTCTGACAGAGCTGCACGACTTGTTATCCAACTCTCAAAAAGATACCAGGCTCAGATTATTCAAACTTATGCACCCACCAAAAGTCATGCTGAAGAAGAAATTGAAGGATTTTATGAGGAAATTCGTGATCTAAATAATAAAGGTAAGCAGCACTTGAAGATAATTATGGGATATTTCAATGCAAAAATAGGGCAACGACAACAGAATGAAACTTCAGTAGGTAAATTCGGTCACGGCAACAGAAACCAGCGTGGAAATACTCTCGTAGAGTTTGCAGAGGCAGAAGGGTTTTTCATCTTGAACTCCTTTTTCAAGAAAAAGCCACACAGGAAATGGACATGGAGACATCCAAATGCGACGACAAGTGAGATTCATTTTATTATGTGTAACAAAAAAATTCGTCATAGAAGATTGCAGTGTGCTAAACAAGTTCAACACAGGTAGTGACCATAGATTGGTGAGATGTAAGGTGCACCTCAACACTAAACTCAAACGTAGCAAGCTCATAAGACAAACAAAATGTATTGACATAACCAACCTTTAAAAACACCATAAAATCTTCAAGTTGGAACTGAAGAACAGATTCTCTGCTTTAGAAGGCCTAACATCGGAAGAAGTGGATATTTCTGAAGTTAACAGAAAAGTAACAAAAGCTCTTATGGAAAGAGTAACAAAATTAGCTGGGTCTAAGAATAAGTTGCATGTGAACAAATTATCAGGAAAAACCAAAATGTTGATGCAAAAAAGAAGAGAGATGAGGGCAACTAAAGAAGATGTGACTTCCAAAGTGGAATATATAGAGCTATGCAAGACAGTACGAAAAAGTATCACTAAAGACGTAAGGAAATTCAACTGTGAACTAGTAAGGAAAACAATTGAAAACAACCAAAGCCTAAAGATAGCAAAGGGACATCTCAGTAAGGGAAGAGAACAGATTATGGCACTGAGAAAAGAAGATGGTTCTGTAACAAGAAATGGAGGCGAAATTTTGACAAGAGTGAAAGATTTCTACTCCAAATTATATGAAAGGGATGATACATGTACTCCAGACATCATGAAAGGTACCAGTACCAGAGTTCTTCCAGTCTTCCCAGCAGAAGTTGCACATGCAATCAAGAACATGAAGCGGGGAAAAGCTCCAGGAGAAGATGGAATTACTGTAGACGTCATACAAGAAGCAAGTGGAGAATTCGAAACAGTACTCGCCCAAATTTTCACTCGATGCCTTAATGAAGGGAAGATTCCTGAGGATTGGAACAATGCTACAATGATCCTGCTACATAAAAAAGGTGACATTGAGGATCTCAGGAACTACAGACCTATCAGCCTCCTATCAGTGGTTTATAAAATCTTCACTAAAGTTCTTTCACACCGCTTAAAGGTGACACTGGACATGGCTCAACCGAGAGAACAAGCTGGATTCGGGAGTGGCTACAGCACAATAGATCATATCCACGTACTGAGAGAACTAATTGAAAGAGCGAGGGAATATGAACTTCCATTGTGCATGGCGTTTATCGATTATGAAAAAGCCTTTGTTTCGGTGAAACCATCAGCAGTTGCAATGGCCCTGAAATCCTGCGGTATTTAAGATGCATACATTAATATTATTAACAACATCTATGAAAATGCAAGTGCAAAGATTCGGCTGTTTAAAAATACAACACACATAAAAATTGGAAAAGGAGTGAGACAAGGTGAAACCATATCTCATAAGCTCTTTAATGCAACATTGGAAAATGTCTTTCAATCACTGAACTGGGAAAACAAAGGGATAAAGATTAATGGAGATTATTTAACCCACCTTCGTTTTGCTGATGACGTAGTCATTTTTGCAACTACCCCATCAGAGCTGCAGAGTATGATCCACGAACTTGCTGACAAGAGTAAAGAACTGAGGTTTAAAGTGAACTTTCAGAAGACAAAAGTGATGTTAAAGGTTTTTACAAGAAATGATGATTTATCGATTAATGGAGAAGAGCTGGAGATAACAGACACGTACGTTTATCTTGGACAGCAGATATCAAGTGAGGGTCACATTGATGAAGAAATTAGTCGGCGTACAAAACTTGCCTGGAGAGGTTTTGGAAAAAACAGCATAGTTTTCAAGAGCAATATGCCATTATGTCTTAAAAGAAAAGTGTTTGATCAATGCATTCTTCCAGTGCTTACGTATGGTGCAGAGACGTGGACCTTAACTAAAAGAGACATACAAAGGCTGCAGACAACTCAAAGTAGCATGGAGAGGTGCATGCTTGGTGTAACCAGGAGAGATAAGAAGAGGAACTCGTGGATCCGAAAAATGACAAGAGTGGAAGACATCATGATCAGAGATCAGAGTTAAATCCCTGAAATGGCAATGGGCTGGACATACTGCCAGAAGGAGAGACCATCGATGGACAGCCGAAATTTTAGATTGGATTCCAAGGGACAGGAAAAGACCCAGAAGAAGACCACATGGAAGATGGATGGATGAAATTCGAAAGTATGCGGGGGTGTCATGGAGGAGACTGGCACAAGACAGACCGTTGTGGAGGAAACTTGGGGAGACCTTCGTCCAGCAGTGGACTGATAATGGTTGTTAATGATGATATATGACAATAACTATAAAACCGTGTACCATTGAGTTGCTCCAGTCTTTTAGCAAACCTTTACCTTCATTATTATGAGGGATTCTTCAGTTCAAATTCAATTTTCTCATTCAGATATGTGGACGACCTCATAACCTTTTCATTTGGTTCTCCATCTACAAACATAGATAATATCTACCCTCCTAATCTAGTGCTATGCAAAACTAACCACCAGAATCATGTACAATTCCTTGACCTAGACCTTGTTATACAAAACAAAAATATTATCACGGATGTTTTTGATAAAAGATTACAGTTTAATTTCAAAACTAAAATTCTCAGTGATTGGAACTCCAATATATCGAAACATGTATTCAGAAATATTATTATATCTCAATTTATTCGGATTACCAGAATATGCAATAACAAAGGCAACAGTACCAGACAATTGAAAATACTTTTCTCTTCCTTTTTGACAAATCACTATCCAAGGAGGTACTGCTTATTCCACTTCGAAAACTTATTAACCTTTTATAATTCTAGAAATCCATTTAAAATCCGACTTTGCAATATCACCACTTCTGATATTTTGGACTAATTATTTTCGGGCCTCAAACTTAAATCTCTTCTTCCGAGTTTCCCCGGAACCATTAACAAATTTTACTGGCACACATTAGATTACCAACATCTTGTTTTACTTTTATTCCATTTTATTTTATTTCATTTATCCTTTTTATTAGTTCCGACAGTAGTCGCCACACGACTCCTTAGGTTTGTGAGTTCCATTCCACAGGGAACAGACATTTCAAATTCAGTAGGGGAGGGACATATTTTTGATAGGAGTTAGTTACCTACCGTCCACATTGGAAATGATATTGGGGGGACTAATTGCCAAGGTAAGATAGTTATATTTCATATATGGTATATTTGGTTCGAGTAGGGAAGACCAGGTGTCCTAAATTAGTAAAAAGTTTGGTAATTTTTTTTTTTTAACCATCTTTTCGAGAATTCGTTTTAAAATTTTCTAACCTGACACCTGCACGAAACTCGAACCTAACTCGGATGTCGCGGGACGTCCTTCCCTGATGAGTGGCCTGCGGCACCCGAGTTTTTATATTTCTTTTTGCGTTTTTTCTTATTATATTTCCAGTGTTACTTTTGGTTAGTGAGATTTTTTATACCTTGGTTCATTCTCATATACGTTTCGAGTTCCAAACCAAGAAAATAGTGGGGGGTTCCAATGAAGGTTCTTAGCGGGAAGTGAGGTATGGATATATATATAATGTGTGTATGTGTGATCGGACACCCCAGATTTTGAAACATGGTTACGCCACTGTGCATATTTATAAACCTCAGTTATTTATAAAACTGGAATAATGTCGAACCTTATACATACCAGATTTTCCCCCTGTATCACATGACAATTGTCTGAAACTGAATTTGAATAAAATCGACAATAAATAGAACATTTTTTTATCGGGAATACATTTCTTGTGTGTTAGAGAACTCGTGCACACAGTGACTACTTCGGTTAAAGACCGTTGTTTGACGCTTTTTTCAAGAGAAGTTTTTCGCGGTGCAGTTAAAAAAAAATCATCGTATTAGCTCTGGAAGTATGGACAAAAAAATCTACTGCACTTAGTTTGGAAGAATACGTTGCAGCACTGTTCTGTAAAAAAGAATATATCATACGACAGTTCTCCACTCTAAACGCCCTTGTTCTATTTCCCACCCGATGGCCAGATACATACACCAGTATACTAACGTAACGAGAAATGCGCCAATACCCCACTGAAATCCCTTTACCCTGTGAAACAAACGCCTTAACTTAATGGAAACTTCTGCTCCTTTTCATGCTGTTTTTTATTACCCTAGTAAATATGCCGCCTTTTCACATGAATATTACCGTTTCCGACAAGCTCTTTGCAGTTGCTGTCGTGCATCGTTCCTTTAGTCTTTTTGGCCTACGGCTGATTCTAAGGGTTTAGGCTTTTATTAGCTTGAGACTGATGGTACGTGCCTTCGCGATGCTCTCACCCCCGTAAATCATTAAGTTGTTTGACGTATTGTTCCCTAATGGCCTAACCCCTGTGGAGACCAGGTGACGAGATTACTCCAACTACAGTAATGTTATCTTAATGCTGTGACACCTGACCCCCTCATCGGCGAAGAAAAGAGGAATCGGAGGAAGAGGTTTTTTTTTGCTTTGACAACAAAATATTTCAGAAAATTCCCATGTGCCTTTTTTTTTTTTTTTTTAAGTGGAAAAATATTACATAGGTGAAAGTAAGCTAATACAAGAAAAGGTTCATTTTGATTGGGAGGGCTTGAGCCCCGAATAATTGGTCTAACGAGGCCACTAACTCCAGTGATACGTTGCAGGTTGTTCTAATAATCGAAAAAAAAATAGGTACTGTAAGTGGGGGTAAGTTTGGCCTAAAGTTTCATTCTTTGTCTAACTTCAAGAACAAAATTTGAAATAAATATTCGATTATTCTTGGTGCACAATTTTTTTTAGTATGCAGCATGAAAAAAAGGATACATTTAAAAGGGTCGTATAAATGTTTTCGAGTTTTTAAAGGCCCCCTAAAAGTTACTGAAATTTTGGGACAAAGTTCCCATGACTTGGGATAACTTTGCCCCTGATGTGATATTACACTGATTTGAGAGTAAAATATCATTGGGATATTTATTCATATCATGATGATATACCATGCATCATATCAGATTGTTCATCTCGGGAACAGAAAATTGATTCCTTTTTGAAATCAGTTGTGGGGGATTTATTTTACAAAAAATGTCTTGCCATTCGTATGGAATACCATCCTTTGTTTGAGGCCATCTCCAAAATTTGAAGCCTTTTCCCACACAATCCACAGTTTGCTTTTTCTTCTGAGATGCTGACAATCCTTCCGTAGTAACTTTGACTGTTGAATAAAACAATTACAAAATCATCAACAGCAGCGTAGGTTTTAGTGGTATGATAGATACATCCTTTGCATGTTTTTGTAAATCAGAAAATGTTTCACTCTCTGTGTCAGACTTCAAGAGCATATCAAGATTCCTTTCATCTGAACGTTCGCTTGAGGAAATACTCGTATATGGAAACTCTTTTGAATTTTAGATGGATGCTGGGGTTTTGGTTTTGAAGGACCAGCATCAGAAACTACTACATCCGCTAGACAAATGCTTTTGTCAACTGGTATTTATATTTTTATTCTTGTTTTCTTCGACCTTTCAGTTTCTGAAAGCGATAAAAATGCCTTTGGAAAGAGATTATGTGCAGCGTTATGATAGAGGCAGCAAAAAAGTTAAAATTGCAGTTGGGCCAGTGTTTCCTCAAACTTCGGGCCGAAGTAACCCCAAGGCATACAAAAGTCAACAAAGAAAAGAATATGAAATA
Source organism: Macrothele yani (assembly GCA_039090855.1). Taxonomy (NCBI): domain Eukaryota; kingdom Metazoa; phylum Arthropoda; class Arachnida; order Araneae; family Macrothelidae; genus Macrothele; species Macrothele yani. The sequence continues at coordinate 86,599,187 of CM076993.1, read as the reverse complement.
ACTTAAATTTTTAACACTAATGACTCCTTCTATACGTATATAAGTATAAAAGATGTACTTACCAAAACGTATTGACTTCGAGGCTGAGTCATACAGATAGAAGTTTGGGAGGTATGTATTTACTAATCACAACAGCTGTCTACACGAGAGGTACTGTATGGCGTCCCGGAAGAACAAATTACACTTAACTGCGCGTCAAAATTACCTGAATCAGGCGACATGCAGTGTTGCAACATACAAAATAAACACTTTCCGGTTTTGGGCCAAAGTTACCCCAACTTACGGATGTTTTATTAGATCTCTAATGTTTTGTCCATCTAGTGTACTTGTTATAGAAGTCTGCACGGGACCGGGTCGGGCCTTTGCTTATTTCTAAGTTGGGAAAACGGGCCAGGCCGGGTCTTCAATATTTAATGTAAAACAGACACGGGCCGAGCAGGGTTTTTTTTTTTTTTTTTTTTTTTTTTTATGAGCAAAACAATCGTTGTGCGGCGCTTTTCTCGTTTGGAAAACTCGCAACATACAGCAGCAGGATAAGATTGAATAATTTCCGCTGATGGAAAAAATAGAAGTTTTACGACATCCTCCCCTCCTACTAAACAATTGGAGTGGGTCAGCTCCCTTAGTTTTTCAATGTGAATGTGGTCCCTTCTCTCTCTCTCTCTCTCTAACTTCCACCCTCCTCTCATGCTTCAGGGCAGGCTATTAACTGCAGCATTTCTAAACCGAGCCACCCGCTCGCAGACCAGGGCTATCGCAGACAATCTTTTTATTGTTCTGGTCGGTGGCACTTTGTTCGCTAAATGTGTGAAAAGCTTTTAAGTTGTCTTAAATGGCACGGGAGAAATGGGCTGGAAGAAACTTACTTCTCTGTATAAATCTGTGCGGCATTTTCCCCATTTGAACTATCAGCCAGCCGTTTTCAAAACTTCTGTGACACTAATTAGCTGGGCAGTCTGTCGTTGTTTTCCCTTAGCATATGCTCAGTTCAGTGTTGCTGATAAATACTCTTCCATACTTATTATGGAGTTTAAGAAAGCGAAAAATCGCTTTCGGAGAATATGTGCTTGTAGACAATGTAAAGGGGAAAAGTGATATTTGGAAAAATTTTAAATTATTGTCCCGTTCTGAAACTAATCGGCCGGTAAATACGAAAACTTTTTGAGTTACGATAGCACAAAGTCTGGAACATCGCATCTTAAGCGGCACAAATATGTTCCCCACACACGCACACGAGAGACATATTGGGTTCCAGCGATATGATATGCCAGTAGAGATAGGCGCAGTTTATAAAGCTATAAAATCTTCTCCCAGTAAAACGATCGGACTTATAATTCTGGATATTTCGTACTTTTCGAATTAGCCCCCCCTTTTTAACCCCAAGGATATTTCTGGATCCGGCGGTAGGGAATGATAATTTAAAAACGAAATGGATTGTCCTTTTCATGCAATATTTTTTGAGTATATTTTGAGTATACAAGCCCCCCCCCTCCTGACGGCACGTGACTTATACAGAGTCTCAGAAATATTCTGAATCAACGTTTATTGTAATAGAGTACGTGTAGCAATTAAGAAAACGAAAACTCTTCAGGAGTCGAATGACCGAGTGCACCAGGTGTAAAATTCGTGTTTTGGTAATTGTTGAAATTTTACTGGCCCGCCCGGGCCTTGGAAACAGGAGAAATATACAGGCAGGGCAGGGCTTTAATTAAAAAATTTGAAACGGGCCGGCTACGGGCTGGGCCTTGGACGTGCGGGCTTGGGCCGGGCTGGGCTTTCTAAATTAAGGTCCGTGCAGGCCTCTAATTCAGATAGGTCAGGATTTTTAAATTTGGATTTTAACCTCCTCAGACCTGCGATGAAGTTACACTTGATTTTTTAAAACAGGTTTGAAAATTGTTTTTTACTGCATTGTAAACTGGAAAAAAAAATCTTTAATTTTTCCTGGAAAGGGGGAGGCTACAGGCATCGCATCACATGTGATACACCAGGACCGAGATCTTGCAATTGTAATGTTTTCGGAAATTACTGGTTTGATTAATCGATTTTCAAGTCACATTATGCAATATTATAATATATCATTATTAATTTTTCATGGAACAATTTGAAAGAATTTCTGGAGCCATTAAGACACATGAACACCTTACAGTCTGAACACCGTACTGTATTTAACTCATTGCACTTTGAATTTCGGCGTCTCCTTCTGTGGGCGCGCGCTGTCTTCAGTCATCTCAGGCATGCGTCTTATATGCTTATTTCGTGCTCAGTCACGTGGCATAGATGTAGGAATATTCCTGCGTTTAGGAAGTGGTTTGCTATCATCTGGGAATTCGTCAGAAAAAGTGAATAATATTATTATAAGTGAAAATTTCTAGTAATGATGTTAACACAAGTAACGAGAGTTAACATCATTACTTGAAATTTTCTCTTAAATTATATTTATTAAATATTACATAGATTGTAGAAAATATTTAGTAAATACAAGTGTAAACACCCGCTGAAAATAATTCATAAAATGTTTTCCGACAGGATAGAAACCATTGTATCACCAGTGATACAAAAATGTTTAAGAAGTTACTACTGTTGACGAAATGAAACTTATTTACTTTAAATAACTAACTTACACTTAACACAATGGAATGTATATACTTAAATAGATATAACTTTTTTAATTAAGTAGTTATAAAACACTCACCAGGACCATGTAAAGACATCGTGTTTTTCTTACAAGACGCTGCTACAAGTAACGAAAGTTTGCCATTTATTGACGATAAGAGAACATTTAGCAAAGTTTCACATGTTTCTGGAAGATTTTCTGCCATTGGTAAGGTGACCAGATATTGGAACACTGATTTGAGGACAAATTGGCGTGTTGTCCCCAAATATGCAGATCATTTGTGGATATATACACATTCAAACTAAATATGCGACTTTTTTGCAACAAAACTGTATTGTTCCTATGAGTGACATATTATATATGAAAATTAATGTCTTAAAAGGATATATCTTGTAGAATGTTTGTAATTTGCACTGATAAAAAAGAGTTATGATGGCGACAACATATTAGCAAAAGTGAAATGCTTTACCTTAGGCATATGCGCAGAATTAAAATCAAGTTGCACACTAATAAACGAATTTCATGGCGAATTTTTCATTTTGCCGAAGTTTTTGGAGGAACTCAGAACAAGTACATTCGAAATTTGTCCGCCTTAGTGGTGCAGTGCCAGGGTTCCCACTCAACCTGGAAAACAGGGAAAACCTGGAATTCTCAGGGAATTTGAAAATGGTTCCAAAAATCAGGGAAAATTACCCCTTTTTTTGTAAAAATCAATGGATACTTTATTTTGCCAAAAAAACTTATTTTTTCAAGATTTCAAACTTTTGCTTGCAATTATTGCCTGCCTACAATTTGGTACATCTTACTTTCAGTTATATTAAGTATTTCCTTTATTCTCCAAAAAATGATGCAAAATTGAATTTTTAAATTGCCAGTTATTAAGCTTTTGTTCAATTTCTGCAGACAGTTGTTATAACATGGAACAATTAGGCACAATGGCTCCTGCTTGAAGAAACACTGAACAAGAGAACCAACCAAATGATGGATCAAAGTCCTTTGTCTGTTGGTTCTCTTGAAATACGTTTCTTTGAACAGAGCTATTCAATCATTAAGCTTAGCTGCATTGTGTTATAGAAAAACTGAAACTATTCAACTGATAGATTTTTTCTTACATATGACTCGTTTCTATGGGAATGTATTTACAAATTCCGTGTGGGTAGTATTCACAAAAGTTCACGGAACTTTGGTACAGAAAATAATGTACATGGTTAGTTGTTATTAATGAAAAGCAGGTCATTTTATAAAGACAAATTACGTAAAGAATTTACAAGTGTGTGCTTTGGTGAGAAAAATGAATGGAATGGAATGAAATGTAACAATTCTTTGCAACATGCGACTCTGGAAAACTTTCAAAACCACCTGGAGAACCTGGAAAAGTCAGGGAATTTTTTTTATTACTTTTGAGTGGGAACCCTGAGTGCTCTTAGTGACCATTCGTACAAATTGGTACGGGTTCGAATCCCGAATGAGGCATGGGTGGCGTGTTTGTCTTACAGCACTTGATCTCTCCCTTCTTTAGAGCTAAAATCCCCAAATTAGGGACAGGTGACTGCTTATAGTCTTTGGAGTTGCTCACGGTGGTCGTAAACTCGGAAAAAGGAAAAAAAAAAAAATAGTCAAAATTTGATTTGTTTTCACGAGAAGCATGTTGGAAAATTAGTACAACGAAAACAATTTTCAAGAACATTTTTCATTAGAAATCTAACGAGGAAGCGTAAATTCGAGGACATTTGAGGACAAACATCAAAATTTGGGGACAACTTGAGTCCCCAAACGCATCAGACGTATTTGGGGACAGTAAACTAAATTCGAGGACTGTCCTTGAGAATTCGGGACTTCTGGTCAGCTTAGCCATTGGGCATTTTTGAAAAATTGTGAAACCATTGTATCACATGTGATACAGGAGAACCGAGGAATTTAAGATAGTTTAGTGTAAGAGTAAATATGATTCAGTGGGGTTAACCTCTAAAAAAGAAACAAAGTATACGATATTAAACTGGTATTCCTTTCGTTTCCGTTATTCCTAATTCTTGTGGCGACAAGGTTTGTATGACGCTTGATATTGAAATCACATCGTTTTAGATAAAACGAAATATCTGGAATACATGTTTCCAAACAAGCGCTGCCTTTCTCCGGACTTTGGTACCTATGTAGACGGATATTTGTAGCCGTTATCATTCACCTTCCGTTCCTTCCACCCTCGTGCTGGGTGATCCTCCCCTCTCCCACCTTTCTCTTTTCAAGATAATGACGATGCGACTGGCCCTCCATTTAATGGGTAATTAACTCCGTTTATAGAACGCATAATTAAACACAGAAGAAACGCGCAATTACCTTTCAGGATGATATAACGCGCGTAGCATTTCCATAATGTGAAAATTTCCTATTCCAATAGAGGAGGAACAGATAGCTTTGCAGTTTCCATCGTGCGTCTTTCTGCAGTGTAGATTAGAGGGTATTTGCTGATCACGTGTTTTCAAATCGCATTATGCGCAGGGAAAAATGGATGAAGTTCCAATGATTATATAGTATATCCTGAAACATGTATACCGAATGGCCACTTTATTAGGTAAAACCGGAGCGGATTGGAACGACCAAACCAGGTTGGGAATTTTACTCTTGTGGTTCACTACTAAAACCCAAGTACCTATCGTGAATTCCCTCATGAAAAAGAGTTCTGTAAATCCTGGATGAAAGATAACTGTTGAAATCGGCATTATGAAATGAATTCATCCGTGAGCAAATTTTAGCAGTTTAATAATGAAAGAACACTGTAAAAAAAAAAAAAAAAATAAGTGGAGTGAATCTACGGAAAATTTCTGAAACTAACGTGCAGCAAAGTTGCCGGTTTGTTACGAAATTTCCATGTTTAAGAGTTCCCGTTTCTTTTAACTTCCGTATTTTCACGGATTTTCTGTGGCCAGTAATTCCGTTTGTTTCAAAAAAATCCGTTTTGAGTTTTTCCACGTTTATTCAGAAATTTAGCAAAATCGAAGACTCAGAAATTTTCAGCCCCTTTACTAGAAAATCCGTACCCTTTTTCTCCGGAAGGTTTCGACCGAGGTTGTTTAGGCTGGCTCTACAGAACAGCGCGTGTCTTACCAGTGACTCAGAAAAGCACAGAAGTTACAGTCACGTTCAAGGTAGAATTCTAATTGCGCGATGATGAAGTGCTTTTTTTTTAACTTTTTTTTCTGATAATGCGGGTGAATTAGTCATTTTATTTTCTGTTGGAGCTTATTATTTTTGTGAATAGGTTTGTAATCGTTTTATTTTTTCTGTACAATGACTTAAGTATCTTTTTTACCGTTATTTATCGTAGCAACAGAATGCTTTGGAACTTGAGATCTTATTAAATTGACAGTAGTTTCCAATTATCTTTATGAAAAAGTTAAAGTAATTGCCAACACTTTTATTCCAGAGAACTCCGAAATATAAAAATTCAAGTAAAGTGAGCTGTAACTGGGCGATCCAAGAAATATGGGGTCAGAGTTAAACCCTTTTTTAAATTATTTAATACATTAAAATATACGAGATCTTTCGAGCGGGCAGCCCGCTTATTATCTTCAGGTAAAACGTTAACAAGCAAAGTACATGGAGGAAAAGCATTATATACAAGATTGGTTGTCAGTGAAGCGCGATTCTGTCACGGCGCAGTCGCGTGGACCTACGAACTATGAATCAAAGCATGATAAACTTACCCTGGTAGGTTGGAAAGATAGCTATGGTGGCCGATAGTCCATTAGTCGGTGGTTGGACGAGAGTCCTCCAGGCCGATGGAACCCTCCAGGCCGATGGAACCGTCACCGTAATTACATATAATCAGACTCTCAGCAAACACAGTTAATCTTTTAGTTTTTAGAGTCAGTAATACATGAGCGTCATTCTAAATGGGAAAATGCGATCCACACCAGGGGTTCATTGCAACTCGACGAGTCCAAATCCAAATGCCCGAGCAGAATCCATTTTCACCGTCTCGATGCCAATCTGAAAAACAAGGGGGTGGTGGTCTATCTAACACCCATCAGTGTTTGCATACTTACTCTCTCCGTCAAGGGGGTCAACGATCGCCGCCTTAGTACTGGAATACCTAAAGAATTCGCTGGGATTTTAATCTACCGCGTCCCTAACAAGTCCATTAGGGTGGGTTTCCGCTTTCTTGAAGAACTTCTTGGCGAGTCTGGTGGAAAACTCATGTACCTTCTCGATTCCAAGTCTGTTCCTCAGGTTCCGAAATGGGTTCCAAGGGGGAGCCCCGGTGATCATTCGAAGTGCTCAGCCCTGCACCCTCTCGATGATTCCAACGTCCCGAGGGAACGTGTCGCTCCTTTCTATATTCTCCCCCCTCCTTCGAGCTTCTGGAATCCTATTGGCGTGGAGTTCGCCTCTCTCTGGGAGTGGTGACCTTTGATACATCAGACCCAGTTATCAAGGTCAACGGATGCCGCTATGCACATACCTGGCCCGGCACTCCCTAATATACGGCGTACAAAAGAAACGCGTCACGTGTCTTACACGTGCGTTGAAATTTGCATTACATTACACTTGAAATAATAAATTGATACAGAAAAGGTTGCTGCATGAAAATAATTATTGGGGGCTTGACTCCGTCACCTTACACGTATGATACTGTTTTATATATAAATTATGAATGCGACTTGTTTGGAGCAAAGCTCATCGTCCATGAACCCTAGACCAATGGAAATAGGTGTTATGGAGTGACGAGTCACGCTACACCGTTTTTAAATCAGTTAGTCTTCGCTCAGTGTGGCGCATGCCAGATGAACGGAATATGCAGAGTATGTCATCTCAACTATTAAATTTGATGGTGGCAGTGTTTTGGTTTGGGGATGTTTCTCGTTGTATGAATTCCTGTCCGTTGGTGGTTGTGAATGGAAACATGCACGCTACGAAGTACTTGGTATTCTAGGCAACACTTCACTGCTTGAAATTTACCAGCTTTATGGAAACGGGCCATTCTTGTTTCAGCAAGACAACGCGCTGTGCCATAAAGAACGCTCCAATTCGACATGGTTTGAGGGTATGGGTGTAAAAATATTTGGAGTGGCAAGCTCAAATCAGATCAGTTGAGATCATATGTAGAGGATTTTACGAAGGGGTTGTCTAACCCCAGGTTTTAAACAACCCTTAGAAATAAAAAAGCTAGGAGATTTAGGCTAGAGTGCCCGATAGGAAAGTGACACTGAAGAGAGGTACAAAGGAGGAGGATGACGCGCTAATTTATTACCGAGGGAGGGGGCGTAGTACCCAGAGCTCGACAGCTTAAAGTGCCCATCCGACGCACGGCGGATATTTAGTGGTTCGAGCGTTCGTACCTGCCAGGGATCGAACACGAGGTCTTCTCCGTGGCAGTCACGAACGCTGACCACTAGGCCATCCGCGGCTCAACAGGCTCACAGCCCCGACTTCAATCCTATACACACTGAAGTGCCAGAAAAACTGGTACTGACGAGCTTATGCAAAGCGTCACCTATGCGCGTACTCGGTTCCGTTCGCCAGTGCGTATATAAAGCGATAGACATCCTTGCCAGCTGTCAGAGCTGTTTTCGGCATGAGAATGACAAGTAATAACGATTTAAGCAATTTTCAACGTGGTGTCATAGTTAGCGCTCGTGAGATGGGCCATAGGATTTCAGAGGTAGAAATAAAGTTCGGATTTTCACGGACAACCATTCCAAGGGTGTACCGTGACTACAAGAATTCGGGCAAAACCTTCAACCTGCGATACCAGTGTGGCCGTAAAAAGACATTGGGTGAACGTGACCATCGTCGGCTGTCAAGAATCGTTTGACGCTATAGACGTGCAACACTCTCGCAGGTATCATCGGAATCCAATGCTGGAGTCTCAGCAAGCATCAGCGTCCGGACTGTGCAACGTACCCTGCACGATATGGGCTTTGGGAGCCGACGCCCAACTCAATTACCCTTGATGGGTGCACGACACAGAGCTATGCGCCTCACCTGGGCACGGCAACACCGCCAGTGGACACTTGATGACTGGAAACAAGTAGCCTGGTCTGACGTATCGGGCAGATGGAAGGATTCGTGTGTGGCGCAAACCCCATGAAGCCACGGATCCCGCCTGTCAACAGGGAACTGTACCGGCTGGTGCGGGGTCCGTAATGGTATGGGGTGTGTTCATCTGGACTTCACTGGGACCCCTGGTACGTCTACAAACGTCTGTGACAGGCAAACGCTGTGTGTGCTTCCTTTCTGACGAGGTACATCCGTTCATGTCTTGCATTCATGCTGATGGATTAGGCGTGTTCCAACAGGACAATGCACCTCCACACAAGTGTCGGGATTCCACATTATGGTTAGAAGAGCATTCATCTCAGTTTGGGGTGTTGCCATTCCCGCCCAAGACCCCAGATCTGAACGAGATAGAACACATTTGGGATGCCATGCAACACGTTATCGAACACAGGAATCCGAGACCTCGGAATACACCCGAATTGTGCAACGCTCTACAGGAAGTATGGTATGCATTGCCTACAGCATATTTCCGGAAGCTAGTGGAGTCCATGCCCCGTCGTATTTCTGCACTCCCGTGGGGGACCTAGTAAGTATTAGACTGGTGTACTGGTTTTTCTGGCACTTCAGTGTAATCCCCTTGTGATGAACATGAACGTCGGGTTAGAACGACAAGTCCAACTTCTATGTTTGAACTGACCACTGCTTTACGGGAGGAATGGAATAATATACCTTTGACTACTAACCAAAATATTTTTGAAAGTATGCCACGGAGAGTGCACAATGTAATTTTGGCCAAAGGTCGGCCAACTGCTTATTGTTTTTGCCATAATTTCAATATTGTGTAAGAAGCACTGGTGTCCGGAGAATTTTCCCCATTGTGTCGCTGTTTCTCCTATGCCAGATCGTATCGATGATCCATTACAATAAGGCGCAGTGAAATGAATTTATTTTTTTAAAGTGGGAAGTTTTTTTCTTGTTCCTTTAATTTTCTTCCTTCCACTAGGGAAAAAAAGAAACATCATATCAAGATAACCATCATTTTTTTCCCATAATAATAAAATAAAGACATAAACTAAACGATACAACACGAATCTGTTTTTTTTTTCCTTGCTTTTTTCTTTACCGCAGCGAAGGGAATTTTCTTTCCTGTCATTTTGCATAAGAAACCGGACAAGCGTTAAACCGCAGAGACTTTGAAGTCTCAGATTTGTTTTATTTCACATTTGCTGGTACACAAAACCTTACATGTAAAGAGTTCATGGTAATTGAATACATTTTCACTTGTAAACCATCCAAGAGCAAGACACATTTTTTGTTAATAAAAATTACTTTTAAATACTTATTCACTTGTTTATGAGGAAGGCGAATTAATATCTTGCTGCCAACAGTTTTCCTATTATTTGGTTCTGGTTGGAATATATCTGATTAACATGCAGAAATTTTTTGACATGCTGCCTTCCTTTTGCTACAATAACTTGTTTTCTCAGTCTTTTAAAACTGCAGGTTGCACCAAAATTAACCGTGATTAAAAAAAAAATCATGATGAACGCAGCAATTAACGTAAAACAAATAACATTGTATTGGCAGAAACCGAATTTATTTCGTTAACTCTGCACTGGTAAAAATTGGTACTTAGAAATAAGCAAAATGTACTCGTTTTTGAGTACATTCTGTGCTTATAATAGCTCCGAGTACTTGTGTCTCATTTTTGGAAAAGACATGTATTCATTTTTGAGTACATACAAGGAATCAATTGTGAGTATATCTGTTATTTCTAATTTGAAACATATGTACTCATTTTTGAGTACATATATTTCAAATATATGCACTCAAAGAAGTCCATGTATTTCAGATATACGTGCTCTAACTTCCTTCAGCTGCTGTACCTTTTCGGGCAGGGCACAGAAACTGAAGGAAGTTAGAGTGAATCTAGCAATTCTGACAGGATAGTTTGTAAGTGAGACAGACCACACTAGATGGCGCCACTGTACAAGAGTACAGATAAATTGAGGGGGCTTAGGAACTTTAACCGGGGTATTCCTACCCGGGGGCCAGCATTTAACGTGCTCGTCCGATGCACGGCGGATATTTAGTGACTGTTAGAAATTTACACCCAAACCTATCAGGCAAGGTTTGAACCTGGGGTCCCTCCATCAGTTGTCTGAATCTCTAACCAGATCAGATCATCTGTAGAGGATTTTAGGGAGTATCTGACACCAGGTCTTAAACAACCCTTAGAAATATGAAGCTAGGAGATTTGTGCTAGAGTGCCCTGTAGGAAAGTGACACGGAAGCGAGGTAGAAAGGGGAGGAAGACGTCCTTATTTATTACAGGGGGCGGGGGGAATTCCCGTGGTCCGACGGCTTAACGTGCCCATCCGACACACTGCGGGTATTTAGTGGATCGAACCTGAGGTTATCTCCATGGCAGTCACGAACGCTGACCAGTAGGCCACCCGCGCCCCGAACCTCTAACCACTAAGCCATCCGCGGCTCGATTTCAAATTTGGAATACGTGTACTCCATACATACTCATTTATTCATAGAATCAACTGGTAGTATATTATTTGATGGCACATCTGGGATAAAAGATATACTCGTTGTCACATGCTGGCCAAAATGCACCGCACAATTTTATGACAAATATTGTGATGAAGCGACAATATATTATTTATAAGATTGACACAAACGTAGTTAATGTAAAAACGTACATCAAAATACTTAATGCATAATTAAATGATCAGTGACTTTGTTGTACTAGTTATTTATGTGTGTCATTTTACACATTTATTAAGCAATTTCTCTTGAAATCTATAATATCTAAAATGAAGTAATACGAGATTATACTTATATTTATTGACGCAGTTATTTGTAAGTACGTATGGTTACTTATATTTGAGCATGCCATGTACTCGTTTACGATACGATTGTACTTAAAAAAAAAACCCGAGTAGGTACAGGTTCTCATTTTTAAGTAGATTTTTTTTAACAGTGTGGTTGTCGCGATGAGAAACAGATAGTGTTAGTGCAGTCAAAAACACAAAACGGCTGATTTCACTGGCAGTGTGTAAAAGTTTTGTGGCATAGCAGAAGTCATTCTGTGGTTCCCGTACAGCAGCTTTTTAAACAAAAATATCAAACGATTTTTCCTGCACGCTCTTTCACTTTTGAATGGCATTAACGCTTCGTATCAACAGGATGCACAGCACATAGTGAATCAGTTGAGATCGTCTAGCTCTTTCCGATGCTACAGTGGAACGTGTGCAGGAATCATTCCTTCATTCCTTAAAAATCCGTTTAAATCTAGTAGGCTAGAGATCTGAAACTTCAGGTGCCACAAACAACTTTGTCGTGTATCTTGCGTAAACGACAGCTTTAAGCAGTGCAATGTGTGTGCAGTACATAATACATTGCCAGATAATGACCAGAAGCACTGGCATGAGATCTGTAGCAACATGAATGAACAGATTGAATCAGGAGAAAACTTTTTCAAGCGGGTTGTCTTTAGCGACAAGGCCAGCGGATCATCGGCAAAATAAGCATCCATAAGGTGCGCATGCGCGGAATTAATAACCTACAGTTTGCCGTGCAAAACGATCGCGACAATCCCCGAAATGAATGCTTTCTGCGCCGTAAGAGAAGGTTTTGCGGACGATTTTTCTTTATGGTATTTTTTACGCGGACATGCCGCTCCAGTTCCTGGTACTTCAGCTACAGAAGGATGTCGATTTGTACCGTTTTTCAGCAAGACGGTGCGCCACCTCACTTCCTTTCAAAGTGAGGGATCATCTGGAGTTGGAAGTTACCCAGTGCATGGATTGGTCGAGAAAATGAAATTTTTTGGCTTCCGAGGTCCCCATGTCATCTGATTTTTAGCACGTCTTTTGTAAAAAAAGACCGTGTTTATGTTATCGGTTTGTCTGTCCGTCTGTACCCACGCTATCTCTGCAACTATTAGTCCGATTTGAAAAACCTTTTTGCATTGGGAAGCTTGAAATATGCGAATGATGATCCTTCATTTCGTTTTTTTTTTTACAATGTACAATTTCGCCGCTAGAGGGCGTAAACGCAGATGATGTCGAATTCAAAAATACGTTTTATTCCACATATTTGCTTCTAAACATCCGATTTAAAAAATATTTTATCTTTCGATTCCATTTATGTCGAAGAGTATTTTAGATCTAGTTACTTTTTTCAAATTACGCATAGATTTTTCGCTAGGGGGCGTAAATGTAAATTACATTTTTCCCGATAACTCTTCTTCTAAAACTCCGATTTGAATTTTTTTTTTAAGCGGATACACCTCTTGATGGAAAATCTTTTGCATATAATATCAAATTTTTGGTAATACTTTGGCCACCAGGGGGCGTAAGTGTTAATTTTTGCTTCTAATGTATTTGCCATAAAATCTGATGTTCTAAAATATTGATTGAAAAAATTCTTTCGTGGACTGATGCCACTCACATCGATAAACCTTTTCGGAATATTTTCTTCTTAAAATATTCCACAGTTTCTCCGCCACGGGGCGTAGATGTATATCTTATTTTTGTCAATTTCTCTACTTCTAGGAGTCCGATTTGAAAAATTCCTTCTTTGTTGGATAGTGTTTTCAGTGTGACATATTTTTCATAGAATTTCAAAATTTTCAAGTAAATTGCGTTTCCTCCTGTATCTCTGCTTCTAAATCTCCGATTTGAAAAATTCTGTCTTCTTCGGATACAGCTCCTAATGGGAAATCGTTTGCACATAATTTCTAATTTTTGTGAAAAAAATGGTTTGGCCACCAGGGGGCGTAAATCTTAATTTCCGCTTGTGATGCATTTGCAGCAAAATATGAGCTTTTAAATTCTTGATTGAAAAAAAAGTCATTTGTAAATCGATACTACTCATGTTGACAAACCTTTTAGGAATATTTTCTTCTTGAAATAATGCATCGTTGCTACGCCAGGGGCGTAGATGTGTATCTTATTTTTGGCAATATCTGTATTTCTAAGAGTCCGATTTGAAAAATTCCTTCTTTATTATAGTGTTTCCGATGCGAAATGTTTTTCCTATAAATTCAGAATTTTCAAGTAAATCATAGACTTTCCGCTAGGGGGCACAAAGGTAAACTGCGTTTTCTGCGTTATTTCCGCTCCTAAAACTCCGATTTGAAAATTTTTTCCTGTATCGCATACAAGACCTAATGGAAAATATTTTTCACAAAATTACTGCCAGTAACTTGTATTATCAGTTGCGATATGTGTGAAGATAGCGCAAGACACTTTCCGACTGGCACATCACAACAGTTTCTTCCTTTCTTTCACTGTCGCTCTCTCTTACGACTGCAGGGCATGGATTTTTAAATAATACTTTCAAAGGTTCGGCACACATTTCGTCGTACCTTTGATCCCATTTAGTAGTTCATTTCCCGCAGTTACAGATGCGGGCCAGGTATAGATGGACTAGTGGTCAACGGTCGTGACTGCCACGGAAAAGTCTCAGGATCGATCCCAGGAAGGTACGAACGTGTTCGAACCACTAAAGGTCCTCCGTGCGTCAATTCGGCACTTCAGTCGTCGGACCCTGAGTACTGACTCCCTCACCCTCCCCCGGTTATAAATAACGGCGTCTTCCACCCGCTTTCTACCTGGCTTCCGTGTGACTCTTCTGTCGGGCACTCTAGCCCAAATCTCCTAGCTTCCTACTTCTAAGTGTTGTTTAAGACTTGCGGTCAGACACCCCCATCCTGAAATCCTGTACATAAATCTCAAGTTAAGGACTCATGTCGTATCTGAAGCTTTTGTACCTTTTGCGAACAGGATAGACATATTGCAGCTCTTTCCTTCGAAACTCTCGTTTAACGGCTGTGCTTCATGATACGTAAGAACACGAAATACCGCTTTTCGATTTGAGAAGCCATTTTGAACTCTCAGATATCTTGAAAATTTCAAAATTTGATAGCTAGCGCCTCTTGTAGTCTTAAGCTATTATTCCTGTTAGTAGCGCAAAGGATGGAGTGAAAACATCCGAACTCCCCATCTAAAAACATGTTCAAAGTTGTCCGTTTGGCACGAAAATTAATGCTGACTCTATTTTTTTTTTGGCATAAAAGGACTCGTCGTTGAACACTATCAAGCACAGGTTGACTCAATCAAGAGTCGGTCGTATCGTGACTTGCTGAAAGACAAATTGAAACCAGCAATTCGCAAAAAAAAAAAGAAAAAAACCCGACTGGGAATGTTATCCAAAAAAGTGCTGTTGCTGCACGACAACGCTCGTCCACATCATTGTCAACTCAACAAAAAATTTCCGAATGGAAGTTTGAGGTGTTATCGTATCCTGCTTACAGCCCCGATCTGGTGCCGTGTCACTTTTATGTTTTCGGGCCTCTGAAAGACGCTTTGCGAGGCCGCCGTTACAGGAAGTGGTGCATTCGTGGCTGCATGAACAACCCAAAACATTCTTTCTCTGCAGGAATCTAGAACGCTTGTAGACAGATAGAAAATATGCGTTGAACGATAAGGGGACTATGTTGAGAAATAAGGTAATTGTTATCTGTATGCCTCGTTGTTTCTTTAATATACGACAATATTGATCTTACTTTTTGATTTACCTTCTTACTATCCCTCTTGCCGAAGTACCGAAGGAACTACACAATATCCAAGAGATAGGGCGTCCGTTCGATCTCCTGCGGGGATGATTGCAGTGCCCGGTGACCGCTGTTAAGAGGTTTCATTGTTCGGAAGTTATCGTTAGTGTTAATCCTATATACGGCAGCTTTTCTGTACCAACCAAAATTTGCCATTGCTCGGAGGTGTCCGTTAACGGAGGTTTCATAGTAATTCTTTAAAATCAAAAATGCCTTTTGAATCAACTCGTATGATACAGAAGCTTGAGCATGGCCTTTTAAAAATCCGTGGCCAAACCCGGTGGTCGAGTGTTCAGAAGCGTAGGTTTCTGACCGTTTGTCCTACTACACTGGCTCTCTCTATTCACTAGAACTGGTGGCCCCAAATTAGGTACGGGGGACTGCTTACAGGTATACAAGTTGTTCGTGGTGGGTGTGAAACCCAAAAAAGAAATCGTATCGTGAGAATTTCGTTTTTTAACTATTTAAAACAGTGAACTAACACTCATATACTTTTCTTCCCTTTATTTCTGTTCTATTGTTCCATCGAAACTGGAATTCTTTCCAGTTGAATGGCAAGAGATAAGTGTAAAAAGAGTAGAATAAAAAACGAAAACGGAAAAAACACTGTATTCAGCTGAAGATTCTGAAACTGCATAAGAAAAAGGCATCCTCCATCTAGCTCTGAAATCAATTTCAGAAAAATGCATCAGGTTCTTCCAATTTCCTCTCTGGTTCCATAAATCCCGTGTTTTCAGGTGAATAGCCCATCACAGACTTGGGATGGGAAAAATAAAGCGCATTCATATACAAATAAATAGGCATGAATAAAAAATAATAAAGTAATACTCGTAGGTCTATTGTTAAGGAAGGGGGGGGACTATCTGAAAGGTGCAATTATGATTCCGAAATGATTCTGTTTTTAAGGCGCATCTGAAAATCAGGAGAAAACGCAGAAACTGAAAGCAGTCCATTTTCATGCACATTTTAAACTTGTGACACCTGAAACAATGTTTTGCGAAACTGATTTTTAGAAAACAGTTTATTTTGTTGTAATTTCAACTACTTTATTTGAGAGAGCGTGCTCTTTTGGGGTGAGGGGTGGAGTTCTTTTGCAGTTCCAATAGTTTATTTACACACATTCTGAGTAAACACCCTGATGGGAATGTTTTCATATTATGTACACTGCTCTACCATTAATATCCAACCACTGCATGTCTACAAATGAGAAATTGGGTATTGCGTGCTGAAAACTTTTGTCCTTACGATAGCTTCAACTCTTCGTAGAAACCTCTCCACTATGTTTTTGCACATGTCCGATGATATGTTCCGCAATTTGGCCTTCAAAGTCGTGACCAGTTCAGCTTTGTTGGACGATCTCTTCTTCCACGTGCCCGACGGTCCAATCCGTCCCAAAGATTCTCTATTGGGTTAAGATGAGGACTCTGGGCTGACCAGTACAGCTTTTCGATGTCCTTGTAATCAGACCAATCTATAACAAAGCGAGCAGTATGACGTGGTGCGCTGTCTTGCCGATAGAGGTATGGGCTTTCTCAAAAGTACTGCGACAACATTGGAAGCGTAAAATCGTCCAGGGCGTTTGGGTAGAGCGCAGCATTCATGGTTTTGTCCGAAACGGCTAATGGGCCAAAGCCGAATCTCGAAAAAAAAAAAAAAAAAACCTGCATACCATCGCGCTGTCTCCACCAAACTTCATTGTCGGAACGATATACTCCGGAAGGTACCTTTCCCCCGGCGTCTGTTATACCCAGGAACCACCATCAGACATCAGACTGGTAGATTGTGTACTGTGTACAGCTACTCCTCAGTCTAAAGCACAGTTTCTCATTGGTTTACAGTCCAAGATCGACGTTTCTTACACCACGTTAATCGATGTTTGTCGAGAAGATACAGTTCGGAAGGTACTTTTCTCCCAGCATCATTCACACCCAGGAATTACCATGAACGTTTTGTAATGAAAAGTTTGTTGGGATTTAACAAACCTAAAAGGCCGCGGGTGGCCGAGTGGGCAACGTTCGTGACTGCCACGGGAAGGGCCTCAGGTTCGATCCCAGGCAGGTACAAACGCTCGATCCACTAAATACCCGCCGTGCGTCGGATGGGCACGTTAAGCCATCGGACCCCGGGTACTGGTCCCCCGGTAATAAATAAGGGCGTCTTCCTCCCCCTTTCTACTTCGCTTCCGTGTCACTTTTCTAATGGGCGCTCTAGCCCAAATCTCCTAGTTTCCTATTTCTAAGGGTTGTTTAAGACCTGGGGTCAGACACTCCCTTCCTAAAATCCTCTACGTATGATCATGAACAAACACAAACAAAGATACGTTCACAGCTCTAAAAAATGTTTCATTTAGTTTTCAACAATTGTTTTTGTTTCATTTAGTTTTCAACAATGGTTTTTGTTTCATTTAGTTTTCAACAATTGCTTTTTTTTATTATTATTAATAGCAGCAGGCAAGATTGTTGTGTTTTATCTTTTGAAGATTTCTTTTTTACTCTTGGCGGAATTTCTGACAACGGAGAACAATAGTCACTAACTAGACAACAATCAGTGACTGAGCATTTCTCCTCTTGTACGTAGAATAGAAGCTTACATTTATTACTGATTAGTAGTGCTTCCCTCTTCATTACGGCAGGCAGCACTTAACGCATCAATCCACGTCCGATCGTATCGTGCTGACCTAGTGATCTTGTACATCTTATGCCCTGTCAAAAAATTCAACATTTCCACATTTCATACCAGTCCGTGCCTTCACCTCTGTTCTAACCTTACCTGTGCAATTTTTTTTTTTTTTTTTTGCTTGTTTCTTTGCCGTAAATTGCCGCAACTTTCAGGAGTTTCTTTCTTGATATGTATTTAACACAAAATCTGTAGCTCATTCTACGGCAAAGCGGAATAAATAAAAAGTACTGAAATTGTGGTCACCAACACGATTTATTAGGTTGCCAATGGCGAGCGGGGCGACCGCATATCTGGAGCCCTGGCCAGAAGCACCCTAAAATTTTAGTTGTGGCTTTGGTCTCTACTACTCCCCTAGACGTTGGTTCAAGGGACTTCTTCCATTTCGCAGAATAGTAGAACAGGAAATTTAACAAAACATTCTTTTTATATAACAAAATTTCTGTGAATTCGAAAAATTCACATACGTTTATCTAAGCTTTTAAAATCTCTGATGGTTGCACTCGCCATGTCAAATTTATGGAGGGGCTGCTCAAAGAAAAGTTGGGTGGGCCGAAGCCAACCAGTAGCCATGGGCGCCCATAGCTTAATTTTGAGGAAGGGAACAAACAGAAATTTTGAACAAAATTTTGTAAGACACCATATACAAATTTCGCCGAGCCTTCTTGTTGTCTACTCGTTTTAACCGCACTCTCAACTCGTAAATTTAATTGGAAACCAGAAACTTCATAAAAAAAGATGGATAAATGAAATTAGACAGCATGGTAGGACAATAAGAAGATTTCTTTGTCGTTCTTTTGGTAATTTTGGCTACGAAAATGCCAGAGATAACTCAATGGGTCATCAAGAATGAAAAAAAATGCCCTCAAGGCAAATTTCTGGGGAACATTTCGAGAGATCTTTGTCCAGAAAGTAGTTAATAGATGCTGCAGATGATAATATAATTTTCATTTCTTCGCCTTTTATACTTTAACACTCCGTACGTATGTACGGTAAAAATACCCCCGGGAAAAAATACCCCCGAAAACTGAAAAGCGGAAAAAATGCCCCCGGAAAAATACCCCGGGAAGAAATACCCCCAGAACAAACGGTTCACTGTAAACTGCCACACAGGAACACTGATGTGTGGCAGTGTTCCGGTGTGGCAATTTACCGGCAACCCTGCCACACATCTTTCAGCAACTTGGCTACAAGTGTTCAAAGGGGGGTTATAAAGATTGCCGTTTCTGAGCCTACATTGATAACTGAATTGGGAAACGAATTTCGCGAAAACTTTCCATGTAAGCCAAGCGAGAATTGTACTTTAATTTGAAGAAATAAATTGCCGAGAATCCGAGGTACACTGCAGGGGGGGGGCTGAACCCCTGAACCCCCAACTTCCGTAACATTGGATTCTGGGCCGCTGGAGTCTGTCAGTGTATCCAGGCTGTTGCCCTTGAAGCGCCCGCGAGGTCCGTGAGCTTGGGGGTGAGGGGTGGTTCCCCAAAATGTTGAAATGGCCGTAGAGCTGTAAACATTCGGAGCATGCTTTACATAATGATTCTCTACACAACCACGAATTTTCGGGAGGGTGGGGTGCAAGTATCTAAGAGCGCACACAAGTCTTCAAGGTAAGGGATTTGCTCGCAATTTCTGTGCTTCATGTTGTGTTTAATGGTAAACTATGTATGCCCTTTCCCCTCCCCCAGAAATTTCAAAAATTTGGTGAAGCCTGTGAGAGGGATATACGAGGTGCTTGGTTTGGAAGGCTCTACCCCCAACTTCCGTAATTTTATATTCTGGACCTCTAGAGTCGGTCAGTGTATCCTCGATGTTTACCCCTGAATAGCACTTAGAAACGGGGGGGGGGTACCCCACCCTCCTGAAAATTCGTGGTCGTGTACAGAATCATTATATAAAACATGGTACTAATGTTTACAGCTCTACGTGCATTTTAACATTTTGGGGGCACCCCCAAGCTCATGCACCTCACGGACACTTCAAGGGGAACAGCCTGGATACACTGACAGACTCCAGCGGCCCAGAATCCAATATTACGGAAGTTGGGTGTTGAGCCCCCCCCCCCAGTGTACCTCGGATCCTCGACAATTTATTTCTTCAAATTAAAGTACAATTCCCGCTTGGCTTACATGGAAAGTTTTCGCGAAATTCGTTTCCCAATTCAGTTATCATATCAATGTAGGCCCAGAAACAGCAATCTTTATAGCCCCCCCCCCCCCCCCCTTGAACTTTTGTGGTCAAGTTGCTGAAAGATGTGTGGCAAGGTTGCCGGTAAATTGCCACACCGGAACACTGCCGCACACCAGTGTTCCTGTGTGGCAGTTTACAGTGAACCGTTTGTTCTGGGGGTATTTCTTCCGGGGGTATTTTTTCCTGGGGGTGTTTTTACCTACATCCCGTATGTACGCAGTCCTCCAACATTCAATGGGGAATTGTACACTTAATTTCTATTGTAAATATCTCCCTTTTTTTACAAGAAACTCCCTACACTGTTTAAAAATACCTACTTAAAAATGAGAACCTGAACTACTCGTTTTTTTTTTAAAGTACAATCGTATCGTAAACGAGTACATGGCATGCTCAAATATAAGTAACCATCCGTACTTACAAATAACTGCGTCAATAAATATAAATATAACCGCGTATTACTTCATTTTAGATATTATAGATTTCAAGAGCAATTGTTTAATAAATGTGTAAAGTGACACACATAAAGAATTAGTACAGCAAAGTCACTGATCACAAGTAATTTAATTGTGCATAAAGTATCTTTGTTCACGCTTTTACATTAGCCATATTTGTGTCAATCTCATAAATAATATATTGTCGCTTCATCACTATATTTGTCATAAAATTGTGCGGTGCATTTTGGCCAGCATGTGACAACGAGTATATCTTTTATCCCAGATGTGCCATCAAATAATATACTACCAGTTGATTCTATGAATAAATGAGTATGTATGGAGTACACGTATGCCAAATTTGAAATCGAGCAGCGGATTGCTTAGTGGTTAGAGATTCAGACTACTGATGGAGGGACCCCAGGTTCAAACCTCACCTGATAGGCTTGAACCTGGGGGCTCTCCGTGGTGGTGTGAATTTCTAGCAATCGCTGAATATCGGACGAGCAGGTTAAGTGACGGTTCCCGGGTAGGAATCCCCCGGTTACATATAAGGTGTTTATTCCTAAGCCCCCTAATTTCTCTCTGCTTTCTATGTGCAAAATCGTACGCTTGTACGGTGGCGCCATTTCTCTCGCTTACAAACTATCCTGTCAGAATTGCTAGATTCGCTCTAACTTCCTTTGAATGAAGTTAGAGCACATATATTTGAAATATATGGATTTTTTGAGTACATACATTTATGTTCTTAAAAATGAGTACATGTATTTCAAATTATAAATACCAGATATACTCACAATTGATTCCCTGTATGTACTCAGAAATGAGTACGTGTTTTTCCCAAAAATGAGACACAAGTACTCGGAGCTATTATAAGCCCAAAATGTACTAAAAAACGAGTACAGTTTACTTATTTCTAAGTACCAATTCTTAACAGTGTATTTTTTCTGCATAAATGCGCATCCAGAAGTTCTTCAGAAAAATCAGCAATCAAAATTAGTGTTATCGCGAAAATCTCGGTGATATTTTTCGATTACAGAAAAGACATGAACCAATTTCTAGGGGACGGCAAATGCCCCTTCTTGCCCCTCCCCCTGTTAGGGCGCCCATGCCCGTAGCTTCGCGCTTGCTTGACAGGCAGGCAGTGCAGTAGGATGTGTATTACTTTATATATATATGTGTGTGTGTCAAGAGGAGGGCTAGAAATTGATTTTTCACACAATGAAAAATGTCTGGACATATAGTGCAAAGTTGTAACTCAAAATCGTAACGTAATTGTCTGGAACGTTTTCCATTATCTTTGTTTCTGATAGCTGCTCTTAATGATATATTACTGGTCATGAAAGCACATCGATGTATCGGATGAATAATTTCTGATCCGAAGTGAATGGAGGACAAAGAAATGACTCTGGATGTTCTCATCAATCACTGACCCAACGTTATCTTCCCTCTCGATCTCCACTGGTCATCCGTAATGACAATCGATGTCCAGCGTGGCGTATTAGGGTTTTAGTCTCTAAATAACCCATGAAGGGAAGTCTGATCCAATAAACGGTGTGTTAGGTGCGTTAATCCTGGCTGAATCAACGCAATGTTGGTCCCACTACCCTGCCTCCTCAGGCTCTTCCCCATTCGGATGACGTTCCTGTTTCCCCCCATCCAGTTTGGTTTGTTACTATGTATGCTTCCCTGCAACGTTTCAGATATGATTAACAAGACGGGATCTCTCTGACGGGGAAGGATGGAGGGCGGGGGAGCCGCACTTGGCTTCGTGGTGTATGCCATCTGGCACGCGTCGAATGAGGAAGCAGCGTCATTGTTCCATCTTTGTGCGACTTCCCCCCTCAACCCATTGAAGATGGTTCCTACCACTCTTAATCCCTAAGAATCCCTGACGCTGACACAAACGCCGTGTAGCCACAGCCAATCAGCCTGCTCTGTCTCTCTCTCTCCGAAAAGATGGTTTTGGAAGAGTAAGTGTGGGAGCACGCGCACACACACACACACAAACACACACATAAAAGTAGTAAAAAGATTGAAAGTGAGGATAGAAAAGAGAGGACGTAGTTTTCGCAGAAGCATGACTCCCCATGACACGACTATTATTTACCTCTGTAATTGGATTGCTTCTTTTGCATCTAAAGTGAAGAAATGTAATTTCTTCCAGAATCAACTGTTTGCTCACGGACGAATATACCATTCTGCCTGCATTTTCACTCGGGAGTCGGACTCATCGATCGCAGGTGTTAGCGAGTCAAGGCTGGGGTACCGACTCCTTTCATGTTGGTTATCTGCTTGCTTGTTTGTGTTTCAACACTCTCAAGCTTCAGTCCGCTGAGGAGGAGGAAGAGGAAATGCCGCGTTTTAAAATAAACATGCAGAAAGGGTTCCACGGATCTCTGGAGAGACACTTGTGTTTAACCTCAAGGGCATCTAGTTACATAAATTGGTTTCTAAGCAACCATGCAAATACGTGAAAAATGTCTGAATTCTTGCCGATTCGTAGAGACAGTTGCAGAACAAGCGAAAGGTGTCGTATCTCCTTCCCTCTCCCTCCCCTGCCTCACATTGTGTTTCGTCTTTGGGACTGCTCAATTTATTACAACGAACGTCTTGTGTGGTTAGACTCTGAATAACAGAGTTGTTATTATCTAGTGTACAAAGTTTCTCCAAGGTGTGAGAAAGCGTATACTTTTCCCTTCTTTCTTGTTTTTTAACAGGTGTCAGGTATACCTCTAAAGAACCTTTCATTTGAGTTTCTCTCCTTTTTTGTAAATTTAGTTAGCTCTCGTTAAACACTTTCTCAACAAACGCTACATTAATTTCCCGAAGAGCTTTTACAATTTCGTAACTTTAACCACAGGCAGAAAGAAGGAAAAAGAATTGTATAGGAAACTAGTAGCTTGGTGGAGCAAAATCCCCAATATAGTAAAAAGTATTTTTCACAGTTTCCAAGAAAGTAAAGTGGTAATGAAATTGCGCCATTTTTTTATGCTTTATATATTCTGTTCAGGGATTATAAAGAATGTGTAAAATATATTATCAACAAAACGCAGGTCCAGGTTGTGTCCTACTACTTCATGTTCATTCGCCTCAGCTGCAGTCTCGTATGCTTGGGCGTAAAGACTGTTAGTTAGAATATCTGCCAGGGCTGTCAAAATCGATCAATTTAATTCTTTATTTTCATTACGACCAATACGTGTATAAGTAGCTGCCGAGGAATGTATAAAGTGCAATTTTCACCAGTAAGTGGTAATAAATCCGAGATGTACCTGTGAATCTGTCCCTGAATTTTAAAGCAGTACGGACCATTACCTGGAATTTCCTTTCTTGTGGCCGAGAAGGAAGCGAATGACATCGCACTATTGTATTTCTGGATGTCTTGGACAAAGTTAGGACCGTTCAGAAGTAAGTCCTTCAACCCCGTATTTCTCTGTAGTTCTCGAAGAGAAATAAGGCCGTTATAACAACAGGAATTAAATATGGCTTTTCGGAAAGATATGTTGCCGCGTGTATTACTGTGATCATTACGTGTGCTTTCAAAATTCCTTCGCTCACGTGCATTACGAAAAAACACACTCTCGTTTGGGTGGCCTCCATTGAACGCTACTCATAACAGAACCCTGTTTCCGTCCTCACTGTAACAGATTTTACAGTTGAATAGCAGTGAAAGCACGTGGAGCTATATACTTTCCTAATTTTTTCAACTTCAAAAGCTATTTGTTTCTAGAGCGTAAAATTAATATTCGGGTTATTATTATTATTATTTTTAATCGAGTGTCAGGTATACCTCTAAATACCCTTCCTTTTGAGTTTCTCTCCTCTTATGTAGATTTTGTTACGTCTCGTTAAACGTTTACTCACCGAAAGCTACATTACTTCCCCGAAGACCACTAACCACGAGCGTGTTGCCAAAGTTTCAGCCAGCAAATCCTGTTTCCATGCAGTACATGTGGAAACAGTATAACACTTTCTTACAACTCGAAAAAATTATGTGCACCGGATAATAACAAGTACAATTACAAACGTAAATACATTTTTCTAACACCAGATGCATGATTGTAAAGTTATTTTGATCTTCATACATGTCTTTATGCAGCGTGGGTAATGTGATCGCATGGGAACGGGATTTCCTGGCTGACGTAAGTGAACAGGGCATGGTTCGAGCTTGGGGTGTCACTGTACACTTCTTAATACGCTTTGCTTGTTCCGGATTTCTTACGCAACTTTCTTAACGCTTTGGCCACACTGAGACTTGGTCATAGAGTAAATAAAACTTCGTCAAAGCCAAAAAGAATGTGGAGGTACGATCGTGAGCGGATTTAATGATACTGATTGTAATGTGGCAAGTTATATGTAAGTGGCGTGGCAAATATGATTGCTGATTTCGTAAAGCTTATACAAGAGTGCACAACAACAACTGGATGCAAAAAGCATTTGATATATATCATCATCATCATCATCATTGTCAACCATTATCAATCCACTGCTGGACGAAGGTCTCCCCAAGTTTCCTCCACAACGGTCTGTCTTGTGCCAGTCTCCTCCATGTCACCCCTGCATACTTTCGAATTTCATCCACCCATCTCCCATGTGGTCTTCTTCTGGGTCTTTTCCTGTCCCTTGGAATCCAATCTAAAATTTCGGCTGTCCATCGATGATCTGTCCTTCTGGCAGTATGTCCAGCCCATTGCCATTTCAGGGATTTAACTCTGATCATGATGTCTTCCACTCTTGTCATTTTTCGGATCCACGAGTTCCTCTTCTTATCTCTCCTGGTTACACCAAGCATGCACCTCTCCATGCTACTTTGAGTTGTCTGCAGCCTTTGTATGTCTCTTTTAGTTAAGGTCCACGTCTCCGCACCATACGTAAGCACTGGAAGGATGCATTGATCAAACACTTTTCTTTTAAGACATAATGGCATATTGCTCTTGAAAATTATGCTGTTTCTTC
Source organism: Macrothele yani (assembly GCA_039090855.1). NCBI lineage: Eukaryota > Metazoa > Arthropoda > Arachnida > Araneae > Macrothelidae > Macrothele > Macrothele yani. Next base: position 86,573,689 of record CM076993.1, on the reverse strand, counting down.
CAAAAGCTCTCCAGGCAAGTTTTGTACGCCGATTAATTTCTTCATCAATGTGACCCTCACTTGATATCTGCTGTCCAAGATAAACGTACGTGTCTGTTATCTCCAGCTTTTCTCCATCAATCGATAAATCTTCATTTCTTGTAAAAGCATTGAACATCACTTTTGTCTTCTGAAAGTTCATTTTTAATCCCACTTCTTTACTCTTGTCAGCAAGTTCCTGGATCATACTCTGCAGCTCTGATGGGGTAGTTGCAAAAATGACTACGTCATCAGCAAAACGAAGGTGGGTTAGATAATCTCCATTAATCTTTATCCCCTTGTTTTCCCAGCTCAGTGACTGAAAAACACCCTCCAATGTGGCATTAAAGAGCTTCGGAGATATGGTGTCACCTTGTCTCACTCCCTTCCCAATTTTTACGTGTGTTGTATTTTCAAACAGCCTAATCTTTGCACTTGCATTTTCATAGATGTTATTAATAATATTAATGTATGCATCTTCAATACCGCAGGTTTTCAGAGCCATTGTAACTGCTGATGGTTTCACCGAATCAAAGGCTTTTTCATAATCGATAAAAGCCATGCACAATGGAAGTTCATATTCCCTCGCTCTTTCAATTAGTTCTCTCAGCACGTGGATATGATCTATTGTGCTGTAGCCACTCCTGAATCCAGCTTGTTCTCTCGGTTGAGCCATGTCCAGTGTTACCTTCAAGCGGTGTGAAAGAACTTTAGTGAAGATTTTATAAACTACTGATAGGAGGCTGATAGGTCTGTAGTTTCCGAGATCCTCAATGTCACCTTTCTTATGTAGCAGGATCATTGTAGCTGTGTTCCAATCCTCAGGAATCTTTCCTTCATTAAGGCATCGAGTGAAAATTTGGGCGAGTACTGTTTCGATTTCTCCACTTGCTTCTTGTATGATGTCTACAGTAATTCCATCTTCTCCTGGAGCTTTTCCTCGCTTCATGTTCTTGATTGCATGTGCAACTTCTGCTGGAAGGACTGGAGGAACTCTGGTACTGGTATCTTTCATGATGTCTGGAGTGCATATATCATCCCTTTCATATAATTTGGAGTAGAAATCTTTCACTCTTGTCAAAATTTCGCCTCTATTTCTTGTTACAGAACCATCTTCTTTTCTCAGTGCCATAATCTGTTTTCTTCCCTTACTGAGATGTCCCTTTGCTATCTTTAGGCTTTGGTTGTTTTCAATTGCTTTCCTCACTAGTTCACAGTTGAATCTCCTTACCTCTTCAGTGATACTTTTTCTTACTGTCTTGCATAGCTCTATATATTCCACTTTGGAAGTCACATCTTCTTTAGTTGTCCTCATCTCTCTTCTTTTTTGCATCAACATTTTGGTTTTTCCTGATAATTTGTTCACATGCAACTTGTTCTTAGACCCAGCTAATTTTGTTGCTGTTTCCATAAGAGCTTTGGTTACTTTTCTGTTAACTTCAGAGATGTCCACTTCTTCCGATGTTAGGCCTTCTAAAGCAGAGAACCTGTTCTTCAGTTCTAATTTGAAGGTATTATGGTGTTTTTTAAGGTTGGTTATGTCAATAGATTTTGTTTGTCCTATGAGCTTGCCACGTTCAAGTTTAGTGTTGAGGTGCATCTTACATCTCACCAATCTATGGTCACTACCTGTGTTGAACTTGTTTAGCACACTGCAGTCTTCTATGACGAATTTTTTGTTACACATAATAAAATCAATTTCACTTGTCGTCCCATTTGGATGTCTCCATGTCCATTTCCTGTGTGGCTTTTTCTTGAAAAAGGAGTTCAAGATGAAAAACCCTTCTGCCTCTGCAAACTCAACGAGAGTATTTCCACGCAGGTTTCTGTTGCCATGACCGAATTTACCTACTGAAGTTTCATTCTGTTGCCGTTGCCCTATTTTTGCATTGAAATCTCCCATAATTATCTTCAAATGCTGCTTACCTTTATTATTTAGATGACAAATTTCCTCATAAAATTCTTCAATTTCTTCTTCAGGATGACTTGTGGTGGGTGCATAAGTTTGAATAATCTGAGCCTGGTATCTTTTCGAGAGTTGGATAACAAGTCGTGCAGCTCTGTCAGAGGAACTTTCAACTTCTACAACTTTGTCCTTCAGTTTCTTGTTTATTATAAATCCAACACCACTAGTTCTGCCAGTATCTGTCCCACGATAGTAGAAGAGATGTCCACTTTTCAGTTCGATGAGATCTTCTCCTTTTCTCCTTACCTCACTTAGCCCCACGATGTCCCACTTGATCCTTTGTAGTTCCTCTTCCAATTCAAGAAGCCTTGAATCAGAAGATAGGGAGCGTCCATTGTAAGTAGCCAAGGTCAGCATCAGATGGCAGCCTAGTCCGGTCCTCCGGGGATTCTTAGCACCCTCTGCCTTCATGTCGCACTGGCCGCTGCCTTGGCCAGGTACATTCCAGCTGCCGGAGACTGAGGGCCAAGATTTAAGTTGTGGAATCATTTTGGAGGGGTTTGGCCATAACTCACCACGCTGGCCAAGCGGGTTGGTGAGTGTGGGATAGCATTTCCTCTGATCCCGATGGTATAGTTATACCGCTATGGGCGGTCGTCAGAGCCCCTTTAGTGGGAACAGGATGCACCACGAGAAGGCGGGGTTGACATTTGTCAAGGAGAGGCTGTGATGTTACGCATCACCTGACCTTACATCCCTTGATATATATATATATATATATTTAGCTAATTTGCTTATTCCGATAAACCCTGCAGTTCTTTATTTTGTTAAAGTTAAGTGGCTGTATTGTTTGTTTTAAATTTACAAAACGTTAAAACATTAAAACGCCATAACACGTACGTATACCTCGTTTGGTGACAATCATTATAGCGCTGATACGGTTTTAGCGCTATTCGTCTGAGAAATTATTTTAAATTTAAAAAGAAATGACACATGCCTCTAGAAGTAATCTTCCTTTCGCCAAACGCGTTACTTACTGCCAGTGAATCTGCTGCGTCAGTCATAACAAACTTGAAGCTCTGCTTTCTGCGACGGGTCTTTAAAGTGACTGGCTGAAGAAACGGGTAGCTCATGTTGGCAGTCAATTAGGTATCGTTAAAAGTCAATAAATAAATAAATAAATAAATAAATAAATGCATCGCTCTTTCCACGTTCCAGAAACACATAGCAACCGAAAAATTATTTTCAGCCGCTGCCGTGGAATTGAATCACGGATCTCTCGATATCTAGCCGAGCGCGTTAGCTTTACACCACGGTGGCCAACAATCCACGGTGCTATGTGTATTTTTAAGTCAGCTTCTGACATCATAAATCCGTAAGATGGGCTCAGCTAGTTAAATCCAAAGGGCGAGATCCAAGATGAAAATCCTCCAAATAAGTGGCGTCAGTAAATAAATAAATACATCGCTCTTTCCACGTTCCAGAAACACATAGCAACCGAAAAAAATGTTTTCAGCCGTCGCCGTGGAATTGAACCACGGATCTCTCGTCCTTTGACATTATGATAAGTGTCATAAACATCTCTGCAATCTAGAAGGGGAAGTGAAACGTAATGTATGGACAGTAGCTTGTTAAATTTCGTCGGATGCATGCCACATCTTCGTGAGAATCGGAGAGAATGAAACAGCGATTACCAGTGGCAATGCATAGCTCGCTAACTAGCAAGCACTGGAGGAACTTGATATCCACATTATGCAGCAACTACTCTAGCCTCACTAATGAAGATCTAATACAGCTGAAGCAGCAGCCTTCTGAGGACGATGATCCTGCAGAAAGTGCATCCAAAACAAACCTCATCTAAGGAATTTTGACAGAGGGCATCACAGGTCTACAATGGAAAAACTGTCTGAAAAATGTTCACACTGTTTTATAGATTTGTGGGTGCTTATTTCAGAAAAACTGTAAAAAAAAAAGTTATGTCACATACCATTTTTCTATAAAACAAATTTAAGTTCGCTGTCTATTAACTTCTCTGTTCTTAAATATGAAATAATTATTTTAATCATAGCTCCTTTGTTTACAGAACTTACCATCATTTGACAAATCTACTGAAAAATAATTATGCTTACAACAAAAAGAAGACGTTAGGCTCGGTAAAGATTTGTTCGTTCGGCGAAAAATAAAATGGTTTATGTTGTTTGGAGCAACTAAACAAAATCGACTAGCTTGACTTCGGCTAGTTAGAAGAAACAGACTGAGGCCAAGTGATAGCGGATCGATTTATGAGCGCCAAACGATCTAGTTTACTTTTCGCAGTGAGACAAAGGCTTAAGTGACTGTGAGTGGTTGCGGCATGAGACATTATGTTCGGTTTTATCCAGTTTGTCAGCGATGGCTCAACAGTTTTGTCCCGCCCTCCCTTTTCAATGGCATTTGTCTAGTAGCACTTGGATGTTTGTGGGCAACAGTTTTGTCATAAAGTTTCTTCTTTTTTTTTTTTTTTTTTCTTTGGTGGTGTAGAGTTTTTTAATTTTGTGTTTCTGCCTTTAACACAGTGAACTAAATGACAGCAAAGGGTGTCTTAATACACCGGATAACTTTTTTACATCCATTGCAAAGCGCCTGTACAAGCTTGGACGGATTAACATGGAGGGCTGTTGGGTGCCCCACCAACTCACAGCTGCGAACAAGTCTAGGCGCTACGATGTTGCTGTGTCCTTGCTCTCCAGATTCAAGAAGAAGGATTTCCTCCACAAGATTTTGACCTGTGATGAGAAGTGGATCTTCTACGATAATCCTAAGCGGCGCAAATCCTGGGTTTATCCAGGTCAGCCTAACACCAGTACCGCCAAACCGAATATCCATGCCAGGAAGTTGTTGCTGCGCATATCGTGGGATCAGCGCGGTGTCGTACACTACGAGTTGTTCAAACCTGGTGAAACGGTCAATGCTGAACTCATTCGTGTGAGTGACGCAATGGAGGCGAAAAGGGTGGGTCCTGTTGCTTCATTATAACGCGCGTCTTCACACTGCAAATACGACCTTAAACACTATCACCAATCTGGGATGGGAGATTTTGTCCCACCCGGCGTATTCTCCAGACTTCGCCCAGTCGGATTATCTCCTCTCTCGCTCCCTGCAACATCACCTGAGTGATATACGCACTTCATTTCTGTCGAGGAGGTCCACACAAGAATTGATGACTTTATCAACTCGAAACAGCCCTCTTTTTTTCCGCAGTGGCATATTCGGCAGCTCCCTGACCGATGGCTCAAATGTATCCAACACGACGGGGATTATTTACCTGATTAGGTACGTTTTCGATTTGCTATAATTTGCTGTCAACGTGTAGTGCCTGTGGCCGAAAATTAGGTTGCACACCTGATATATAGACTAAATGTTTTCGTTCTTCCGACACTGGTTTAGCACCAACTCTGAAATCTCCAGCTCTAAGTTTGGGAAGAACTGCTTCTCGTAATTCCGATACTCATGAGAAAAATAAAGGTAATTAAACGCATCGATATCAAGTGGACATTCACTTATCAAGCTCTTGCATTCTAGTATTTTCTAGTATTTTTCATCCAAGTACAAAAGAACCGCGGGTTACTTAGTTGTTATTGAGATCCGTGGTTCTTCAGTTTGACTGACCATATTCGTCCCGATACACTGTAAAAACATTTTCTTAAATTCACGAACCACTTTCCGTGATTTATTTCGTGAATTAACGAAACATATTTCTGATACAACTTTTACCGTGAAATGACGGGAAAAAAACTCCGGATTCCACGGAATTTTCGTACGCCAGCAAAATTCTGAACTTTTAGAAACCTTTCCGCAATTCCTTTCTTATATTAACGGTAAAACTCTCTTCTCACTTTTTCCGTTATGACGTATACTCTAAACTAACTTTCATTTCAGTTGTTTTCTCTGTGTAAATTTGAGTTCATTTTCTTTTAGCATTTTCAACCTTAACGTCACATTTCCCCACACGTTGAATGATGTTGGCAACAATCTTGAGGTCAGAGAGCGTGACGTATGCATGTTGACAGATAAGAACGAGATATACGTAGTGCGATCAAAAAGTTCCGAGACTAGGTACGTAGCGCACCAACAGATGGCAGCAGGCGTATGCGCGAGTAGTGGTCGAGGGCAGTGACCTTCATGAGTCACTGTGCCGAGTGGCGTCGTTCTGTGAACATCGGGAGTTCTGCTACACGATATTTGGTGACCACGTGCAGAACACAGCTGCGATTTCGGTATGGACTGCAAACTAGCGCAGCTAGCGAAAATCAAATTTTTCGTCAAACTCGGCAAATTGGGAACAGAGACGCATGAAATGTTGCGGCAGGATTATGGCAATGAAGCAATGAGTAGTGCGAAGTGTTTTGAGTGGCGATCGCGCTTCAAGAGCGGCAGAACGACTCTGGTGTATGTCGGCCAGGTCCGGAGTGCAACCAAAAGCATGCTCATCGTGATCTACGACATTCGTGGGATTGTGCACCGTGAATTTGTCCCCCAGGGACAGAACGTCACCGCCCTTCTTTACTGCGATGTTCTGCGACGCCTGAGGGAGGTCATTGGCCGCAAACGACTTGAACTGTGGCGCAAGGGCGATTTCCTGCTCCATCACAACAATGCAGCTGCTCACAGAGCGTTAGCAACATGCGAGTTTTGCGGCCGCAAAACTGGCATATTTCTAACGCTTTGGATGACTACCCTTCCTCACTCGCCGGATTTGGGCCCCTGCGACTTTTTTTTGCACCCAAAGATGAAGCTGAAGCCCAAGGGTCGCCGTTTTGAAACCATGGACGAGATCCAGCGCTAATCGCAGACGGTGCTTGACACGATTCCAAAAGTGTCAAAAAATCGCTGCCCAAGGAGACGACTTTGAGGGAGATCATAGACAGACTTAAGTAACGTAAGTACTTTGGTGTATATCGGCCTAGTCTCGGAAGTTTTTGATCGGACTTCGTACAATGTTGAAGCAAGCAGCAATAGTGTGGTAGAAACTGCATTAGGCTAAAATTTTGAAGTCTGTGTATTCGAGTTGTGTTGTTGTACACTATATTGACAAAAGTCACCAGACAACTAGAAGAGAAACACAACACAGCATTTATTGACGTACAATTAGTACGGTGTCGGTTCACCTTTGGCCTTAATGCATGCAGTAACCCTTCAAGACATGCGTTGGACAAGGTTTTGGAACACAGCGATAGGTATGCGCTTCCATTTAGTACATAATGTTGCCGCTAACTGTTGCTTAGTAGTAGGCTTTGGTTCTAAACTTCTTATGCGGTGCTCTAATTCATCCTATAGATGTTCTATGGGATTAAGATCAAGTTTCTGTGCTGGCCAGTCCACACACCATACGGAATTATCGTCAAACCACGCCGTAACAGTCCTTGCTTTATGACTCGGTTCATTACCCTGCTGGTGCCAACACGGTTCGGTTCCATAGTATTTCCACAGAGTTGGTAGAGCATAATTATCCAGGATATCGAGGTAGACGTGCTGGTTAACAGGTTTGTCCACGATAACGAATGGACTGGGACCATACCACGAAAAACACCCCCACACGAGTGCACTGCCAGCTCCAAACTTGCCCTGCAGGAACAGTACACTGTGATGAATAGCGTTTCCCCGGCTGCCGCCATACCCACACACGGCCATCCGACTGATGGATCGTGTATCTGGATTCATCAGTCCATAAGACCCGTTTCCAGTGATCTACGTTCCACGAGAAATGTTCTTTACGCCATGCTAAACGACGAGTAGCATTCCGAGTGGAGACGAAAGGCTTATGAGCAGCCGCACGACCACGGTAACCCATGGGATGAAGTTCTCTGCGAATGGTACGTTTACATACCGAGGTTCCAGCATTTTTAATCTCACCTGTACGCTGAAGTCTCCGTCGATTAGCTGTAAGGACTCTCCTGAGGCTTTGACGTCCTCTATCGCTGATTTTCGTTGGTACGTTTTGCTGCTTCAGGCACGCCATGTGTCTTTCACTTATTCAGTACATCCAAAACGGTTGACTTGGTTATGTTTAAACGCCTCTCGGTTTCTCTTATGGACAACCAACTAATATAACACCCAACAATCTTTCCTTTCTCAAAGTCAGTTCTCTCCCGCCGCGACGTTTTCACTCAACCTCTCAGTGCGATATGATCGCGGTCAGCTTCAGGCTTGTTTTTATAACGTTTGCAGCTGTACCGCGCATCTGAACAACGCAGCGGATTCGTTCATTTGCTTTCGAGGGGATCTACGGCGACTTTTGTCAATATATTTAGTATTGGAGTTAATCAAGCGTTCCGCGTACTACCCTTTTTTTTTTTCTGTCTGTAGACACGATCTGACTGGAAAAATAACGTTTTCATGTTGTTTGGTTGAAGCGGTCGCGGAGGTTTTCCTAGTGCAGACTTTTTGTTCCTATTTCGCGCGGTACTATCTATTTCTAAAAGACGCATTGAAATTAATAGTGATAATAGATATGAAGATCTGATTGAAGTTTGCATGACCAAGGCAAACTTCCATATCTATCAAATGGCAAACTTCCATGTCTATCAAATGGCAAACTTCCATATCGCCGAGGCATAAATCCTGACAAACGATGATAAAGAGAATGCACAAAAGCTTAATTTATCCACATACGTATACTGGTCTGTATATCATAACACGTGCATAATTAAACTTTGATCTTAGTGTGGAATTTAAGCTCGAGACGACACTAACTTTGCATACTAGGTAGCTCGAAAATAGGCTGCGTCGAAGGACATGAATGATATCGTTGTCGCTTTCACGACGAACTTGAAAAGCTTCACAATAGTGCAGGGAATTAGCGAAACCTTTGGCGGCGAGGTGGTTTCGCCGGAGGGAACGCAAAACCTCAGAGAAGAGAAGCCTGAAATACGGGTAGAAAGTCGCCCGCTTCAAGGAGAAAGTTCGTGTTTAGATAGACGTGTCCTTAGCTTCTGGGAGTGGATATCCCGAGACAGCAAAGTTGGCGTTGGAATTTACGAATAAATGGTGATGTATATAAAAATCTGTTCACATTTAATGGAGACTTGGTCTTATCCGTGATACTGCACTTCTTTCTTTCCTGGAATAAAATATTTAAAAAATTAGGCAGAGCTGGAGGATGGAACCTACGGGGAACTTGAGTTGCAACAGATTTCGCACAATTGTTCTCCGGAATATATATACAGGGTGTCTATAAATAAAGTATACAACTTCAGTATTTCTATTAAAAAAATACGATAGAAAAAAAACTTACTTTAAACATCAAGAGATGTGCCAAGTGTTAAACTTTGTCAAATTATTTAAAGTTGTCAAATGGCAAGTCTTAAAGTTTGTCAAAAGTTTGAACAAATGATCAACCACGTCGAAAAGCATTTGTGTTAGACATGCCTAATTGCATTGATGAAGACCCCACACGCTTTTCACGAATCTGTTTCAGCGATGAGTCGACATTCCATATTTCTGACAGAGTGAATAAACATAACTGCCGGAAAATCCCCTTGTGGTCGTAGTACACGAGAGAGATAGCTCAAAGGCTGGGCTGGCCTAATGGAAGACATAGTGATAGGGCTCTTTTTTCTTCGCTGAAACAATCGTTTCTGGCATAACGTACCTGGACATGTTAGAACAACTTGCAATTCCAGAGCTCCAGGATATTCAAGACATCATTTACCAGCAAGATGGTGCGCCTCCTCTCAGATCTTTAAACCACCATTTTCCAGGGCGTTGGATCGGACGTGGGGGTCCGACGGCATGGTCATTGGCCACCCCATTCATATGATTTTTTCTTTGGGGCTTTGTTAAAGACATTGCAAACAAGAAAAGGGTTACATCTATCACTGAGCTCAAAAAACGCATTACTGCAACCTTCCTTCTTGTTACACCTGACATTCTTCAGCGTACGTGTGTGGAATTGGACTATCGTTTAGACAACCTTCAAGCAACCAACGGAGCACACGTGAAGACCTACTGACATTAAAAAAAAAAACTTTCAGAGTTACCATGTGTTTTTACATTAAAAGTAAGTTCTTATTTATTGAAGTTTTTTTTTTTTCCAGTAGCATACTGAAGCTGTATACTTCATTTATGGATACCCTGTATATCCAGCTGATACACATTTTGCATACAAACTGTGCCGATTTTGAAAAGGAAAGACACATTTGTCCGAGAAATTAGGTTTCTTTTTTACGCTTTCCAACCGTAGGTTGAAGAAGCGTATATGCTCCACGATAACTCACGTGAAAATGGTTCGATTTCGACGAAATTTTAGTATGTGGTAGGGGACCACCTGGGGACGAACCTTATTGAAAATGGGCGAAACATGGTCAAAGGTCAGGACATACGAGCGGGATTCATTCCATTGTTCTTATGCGTCATAACTTGCGTAAAAATGTTTCGATTTCGATGGAATTTTAGTATGTCGTAGGGAACCACCTGGGGACGATCCCTATAGAAAATAAATGAAATGGGGTCAAAGGTCAGGACATAGGAGCTGGATCCATTCCATTGCTCTTATGCATTATAACTTCCGTAAAAATGTTTCGATTTCGATGGAATTTTAGTATGTCGTAGGGAACCACCTGGGGACGATCCCTATAGAAAATAAATGAAATGGGGTCAAAGGTCAGGACATAGGAGCTGGATCCATTCCATTGCTCTTATGCGTTATAACTTCCGTAAAAATGGTTCGATTTCGATGGAATTTTAGTATGTGGTAGGGAACCACCTGGGGACGATCCCTGTTGAAAATAAATGAATTGGGATCAAAGGTCAGGACATAGGAGCGGGATCCATTCCACTGCATTTATGCATCATAACTTGCGTAAAAATGGTTCGATTTCAAGGAAATTTTAGTATGTGGTAAGGAACCACCTGGGAACAAACGCTGTTGAAATTGGGCGGAATGGGGTCAAAGGTCAGGACATAAAAGCGGGATCCATTTCATTGCCTTTATGCATCATAGCATGCGTAAATATGGTTCGATTTCGATGAAATTTTAGTATGTGGTAAAGAACCACTGGGCACGAACCCGATTGAAAATTGGCGAAATTGGGTCAAAGGTCAGGCAGGGCATAAGAGCGGGATTTATTCCATTGCCCTTATGCGTCATAACTTGCGTAAAGATGGTTCGATTTCGATGAAATTTTGGTATGTGGTAAGGAACCACCTGGAAACGAAACCTATTGAAAATGGGCGGAATGGGGTCAAAGGTCAAGACATAAAAGCGGGATCCATTTCATTGCCTTTATGCGTCATAACATGCGTAAATATGGTTCGATTTCAATGAAATTTTAGTATTTGGTAAGGAACCACCTGGGCACAAACCCTATTGAAAATGGGCGAAATGGGTCAAAGGTCTGGCAGGACATAAGAGCGGGATTTGTTCCGTTGCCCTTATGCGTCATAACTTGCGTAAAAATGGTTCGATTTCGATGAAATTTTAGTATTTGGTAAGGAACCACCTTGGGACGAACTCTATTGAAAATGGGTGGAATGGGGTCAAAGGTCAGGGCATAAAAGTGGAATCCATTCCATTGCCTTTATGCGTCATAACTTACCTAAAAATGTTTCGATTGCGACAAAAAGTTATCATGTTGTTCCGGAGGTATAATGAACCGGTTCTGTTGAATAGTAACGAAATGGGGTCAAAGATCATTGCACAAAAGCAAGATTTATTCCACAACCATTATTCTCATAACTTGCGTAAAACTGCTTCTATTGCGACAAAACTTTAGTATGTTATTCTTGAGGTATACTGAATCGGTTCTGTTGAATATCATAGAAATGGGGTCAAAGGTCAAAGCATAGGAGCGAGATTTATTCCACAGCCATTATCCTCATAACTTGAGTAATAATTTCTGGTATGTTGGAAAGCGTATCATAATCAATGCATTGCATGATTTTACTCACTTTTTAAATTTTTGTTGGGGTTTAACAACCACCGTGAGCAACGAATGGGCTATAAGCAGTCGCCCGTTCCTAATTAGGGTCACTGACTCTAGGGAAAGGAGAGAACCAGTGCCAAAGACAAACACAACATTCATGCCTCAGTGGGATTCGAACCCGGACCCATCTCGGACGAATGATCAGAAGCCATAAAAAAAAAAAAAAAAAAACCACTGCGCCAACGGGGCAGCATTAGGGTCTTTAATAACTGCGAGATTTGAAACTTCTTTTTTAATATACACTCTACGTCAAAAAATAGTTGCGCCCAGACGGAAGCAACCTTCAGGAATGAAACTTATTGGGTAGGTTTGACATCGTGAGACATGCAAATGATTCAAGTATCACGCTCGGCCGCGCATGTGGCGCAAGCAAAGAGGGGTCGTCGCGCTGTGCCTGACCGGCTATATAAGGTGTGCCATTCTGACTCGTGTTGTTGTGTTGGTTGCATCCTTTGCAAGTGAAGTTAAAGTTCACTTGCAAAGGTTCTCGGCAAAGTGAAGCGACATGTTTGGCTAAGGCTTGAAAAATATAGGTATCCATACTCTACAACATTCCAAACTTTCGTTCTCGGCAAAGTGAAGCGAGATATTTGCATACTTGCAAGTGAAGTATGCCTCGGAGGAAAGTTAGGAAGCATTTCGAGCACTTGGATGGAGTTCGAGAGGGGCCGCATCGTCGGGCTCCGGAAAGCGGGATGGTCTTATTGCCGTATCGCGCGCCATACCGGCCGTATGGATAATACCATAGCACGCTGTTGGCCGCAGTGGGTTGAGCAAGGCACGCAGCAGCAGCAGAAAAGGTGTGGGAGTCCTAGACGAACCACGGAAAGAGAGAGAGAGAGAGAGAGAGAGAGAGAGAGAGAGAGAGAGAGGGAGGACCGACTGGTTGTCCGACATGCGCGGAGTGACCCAACAGCCACGATTGCGGATATTCAGCGAGCAGTGGTGCTCTCCATGCATCGTCCGATTAGTGCCAGCTCCACTGGCAGATGACTGCACGACGTAGGACTACACGCACGCAGATCGTTACAACGACTGCCCTCAACACCATTGCATCGCCACCAAAGGCTGCAATGGTGTCGTGCCAAACTATCATGGAGCCACTCAGAATGGCAGCAGGTGGTCTTCAGTGACGAGTCCTGCTTTTGTCTTGGAGGAGACGACCAACGAATCCGTGTGTGCAGGCACCGTGGTCAGCCCCAAAATGAACGGTTTGTTGTCGAGCGTCACACGTGCAGAAGACCAGGCGTCATGGTGTGGGGTGCAATTGCCTATGATGCCAGATCCCCTTTGGTGTTCATTACAGGCACTTTGTTAGCCCAACGTAGCGTTAATGAGGTCCTGCAACCAGTGGCCCTACCTTTTCTGAACGTTCACTCAGGTGCGATTTTCCAACAGGACAACGCTCGTCTGCATACTGCTGCTGTCTCGAACGCTTGTCTTCAAGCCACTGACACTCTGCCATGGCCAGCCGCATCGCCAGACCTATCGCCTATTGAAAATGAATGCTATTGGACGCGCTATCCTCACTCCACCCCTACCGCACAGTCTGCAGGAACTGCGTGAGAAGATTCGAGCTGCATGGGATGGGTTATCGCAGGACACCATTAGGAACCTGTACAACTCCATGCCGAGACGTCTAGCATGCTGTTTGAGCAAACATGGCGGCGCCGTCATGGTGGAGCAGTTTTCTAAGCGATGGCCTCTAATCATTCGTCCGAAAGGGGTCCGGGTTCGAATCCTGTGAGGCATGGTTGTTATGTTTGTCTTACGGCACTGGATCTCTCCCTTCCCTGGAACCAGTGGCCCTAAGTTAGGGACGGGCGACTGCTTATTGCCCATTGAGTTGCTCACGGTGGTCGTTAAACCTCCAATAAAAAAAAACAAAAAAACATGGCGGCCTGACGCCATACTGAAAGACACTACTTAAAGGCGTGCAGCCCAATAAATATTGCTCATATCAGTCTCAATGTTTAATTATTTATTGTTTTTTTGGTAACCTTTACCTTCCTCCCGAATAGCATTGCAATCCGACACGTCCTTCTGGGTGCAACTTTTTTTTTTTTTTTTTTTGGGCGTAGAGTGTATAATAAAGATTTTATGAAAAACACGTATTTTTTTTTACCAGGTTTTTCTACATCAGTAGTGGATGCTTCAGTTCCCAAATCCCAAGAGCCCGAGTCATTTTTCTGTTACAGACGCTGAAATAAGATCTCTAATGGAAAAATATTTTCAGACCGGCTTGTAATTCGCAAACCTATTTTCCTTTCATTCGTGTTTAATTTCCAGCCTGTGTAACACAATTTTCACAAAATAAATTCCAAAAGATTAATTGACTGGAATGTGGATTTGTCTGTTGTTATTCATTAAAGATAAACGCGTATTTTTGTTGAATTATCGGCTCAACAGAAAATGAAATGCCTTCCTAAATTCAGTGTTTCGATTGTATTTTAAACTCTGCTTTGGTGAGTGCCAACTTGAACCTGTAATGCAATTAGCTGTCTTAATTGCCTAAAAATGCTGCGAAATAAAAATTAACGCTACCCCATCGCTATAGAAGAGCTTGTGTAGTGTGAATGGGGGAAAGCGGAGTGCTCCTGAGGTGGGGGAGGTTAAGGTTGAGTGTAAGTAGCTCCGTTGCCTGCCTTAAAAGATTATCGACTTGTCCTATAACAATGCTTTAAAGAAGAAAAAGCCAAGCACGACGACGTCAGTTGAGTGTGTTCTACTAACTCCTGCTGCTGTTGCTGTTGTGTGTGTGTGTGTGTGTGTGTCTGTGTCTGTGTCTACCAACAAAAGGTTTTCAGTTGTGTAATTCCGGAAGGAAACGGTGGCAACCGTTCGCCTCAGGTGCTGCGAGCTTGTGAATGGGCTGTCTGACAGATGCGCTCATCCCGAGGATTATCTCACGACGTGCCGTTTCCATGGTTACGCTTCTCAACATCTTCATCCGCATCACTTAGGAACTAATCACTGCAGAGAGATGAACCAAAATACTAGTGACGCTAAATACTGACAAAGAGGATTTTCCCTGCATTAAAATCAGTTCCTTCCTTTTCGTTGCTTTATTATTCTAGTATTTCTTTAGGTATTTTGTTTTTTTAACTATGCCTTTTTGGAAAGAATCTCATGTTTGACCTGCGCAGCATCATTTACATCGAAAAATACCCCCATTGGCCTGTGAAATTTTGCGTACTGTGTACAGTTCCTACTAAAATACTTATGTGCTTGTGCACTGTCACTCTCAGCCAAAACAGTGTTCAGAAACTCACCACTTTCCTTCCTAACAATTTCATACATTGATGGATATCTCTTACGGATACGGAGTCTTATTGGTCCTGTTACTTCCGCTGTAATTTATTATTTCCCGAGTTTCATCATTCTAAGTTTAATAATATTGACCCAATTTGTTTCATAGCTTAATGCTACAAAGAAATTGTGTACCCATTTGTTTATATTCTACGGTTTTATATTCTGCTGGCACAAAAAAGTCGGGCGCGTTTAAACGCATACAGATGATCCCAGGAAGTTCTGTGAAATTATTCGGTTAAACTGAATGCTCATGCCACCACATAATTTCGTTATACGTTTTATTCTTGTACTTAAATATGCAATAGATGTAAAATAAGTAAATGCCGTGCTTCATTTTGAATCCTACTTCTTTACTTAATATCTTCTTTTCTTTGTTTATCAAGTTTTACAACACAAGGTTTTCCACGTAAATTTTATCTCTGCTGCGTTAATTTTTTTATCTCTTACTCTCGATGTCCACACTTCTCTGCTGTGTAGCAGTGTTGGTTTGACAGAGCGTAGGATTTCCACAGACTTAAGGAATATTATGTGTATTATTTTATAGAGTTTCTATAGACCTGTATACACGTATTAATAGTGCATAGTTATTATAATATACATATATAAAAATTTTATATACTAACAGATGTAATATTTATATGCGAAAAGCCTATATCAGCGTTTTCTAAACTATGGGCCACGAGCCGATTTTTGGTGGGCCGCGAAAGTATTTTAAAATGTGAAAATTTCCTAATTATTTGAAAATAGAAAAGTCTACTCTGATGCTCACGTATTTGGCAGATGCATTTTCGAAATTAAACGAACTGAATTTGTACTTAACAAAACGGAAGGAGCCGATATTATTCGCGAAAACATTTGAGGTTTCACAAAAAAAATTGTTTTCTGGAGGAAGAACATTGAAACTTCTATCATCGAAAATTATGTGAAACCAGTTGATGGCATAACCTTCGTGGATCTCCGCAAATTGGAACGCGTTGAAAGAAAAATTTGATTGTTAATTCCGTGAAGACAAAAAGAAGATGTCAAGAAGTGGATTGCGAATGAATTTCAGGACGACATGATGACTGGGATATCGATAAATACCGAGGAAGAACTCATTGATCTGTTCGAAGACACCTCGTTGAAAATGATTTTCTACAGCAAAAAAAAAAAAAAAAAAAAAAAAAAAAAAGTGACACAATCCTATCTATCTGTTCAACGAACATATCCAACACTTTCTACTGAAGTTTTGAAGGTGCTTCTCCGTTTCACATCTTCGTACATCTGTAAAGTTGGATTTTCGTCGATGCTAAGGATCAAAACCAAATTTCAAGACAATCTGCAACTGTCCAACTCCTTGAAAATGACTCGCATCAATGTGGAAGTCAAAGGCCATCATCAACAAAAACCGAAAACAAGCGCAATTCTTCGCACACGCCTTATTGTGAGAAATAGGTCAGTTTTTGTAAAATTATACTCAATAATAAGTTTAAAAAGCAATAGGAAAAATAATTAAATAAAAAATTAGGTCAGTTTTTATAAAATTATGTACGATAATAGATAAAAAAATAGTAGTAAAATAACTAAATTGAAAAATAATGTCAATTAAAGCTGTTCATCATACGCATGTAAATCAAGGAGTAAAGGCAATTCGAAAGTTTCGCCATAGCCGCAACAGATAGAAGCTGATACAATACAACACGTTAGCAATGGCTGATGGGTAGTTCGCAGCGCAGCGTTCTGTCGTTAGTCTAGTTGATGCCAATGTCAAATAAACATGGACTCCACGCTTCGGGATTGCACCATTCTTGAGCAACGCGCCGTAATGAGATTTCTTTATGCAGAGGAAGTGAAACCTGGTGAAATTCACCGAAAGATGTTGACTCAGTATGGAAGTGAAAACAGCATGACTCAACGAAAAGTTTATCAACGGGTGGAAAGGTTTCAAGCGGGAAGAACAAGTTTAACTGACGAAGCTTGATCTGATCGGCCATCAACATCGCGCACAGAAGCACAAATCGACAAGGCGAATGGCTTGGTCAGAACAGACCGACGGATTACGTTGTCCGCTGTTGCTGCGCATTTGGATAGCAACTATGGATCCGCACATGCCATAGTGCATGATGCCTTGGGGTAACGTTAAGTATGCTCAAGATGGGTACCCAAACAGCTTACTGATCTACATAAGCAACAGCTCGTGGAGGTTGCGACCCAATTCCTGAAACGTTATGAAGATCCTAGTGTTTTGGAGCGGATTGTCACCGGCCATGAGACATGGGTTCATAATCAGGGTCCAAAGTAACCCACTCTATTAGGTGTGGACTCACATATGCACGAAAGGAAACTGTCCAAAACAGCGGAGTCATCATTGTGAATCGGAGAGCAAGAGACAAAGCGTGCAGTGGAAACACTCGTCTTCTCCGAAAAAGAAGAAATTCAAACGATGGCCCTCCGCCAAGAAAATCATGCTGTCCTTCTTTTGGGTCATGAAGGGGAAGAAAATCATGCTGACCTTCTTTTGGGACACCTGTTCTGGCGCATTTTCAGGAACACAGACAAACAGTGACCAGTTCAACGTACTGTGCTACTGCTTAGGGAGAAATTGAAACCTGCATTTCGCAGCGAAAAAAGGGAAATGTTGTCAAAAACAGTCTTGCTACACCATGACACGTCTCCATGTAGCGGCTGCAATGGTGCAGGCAATGCAACAACTGCGGTTTGAACGTCTTCTACATCGCCCTTAGAGCTCTGATCTGGCGCCATGCGATTATCGCGTCTTCGGTCCACTGAGATTAAGGAAGCGGTGCAGACTCGATTTAAGCTTCTTGTCCCATGGAAAGAAGAGGCTAGTGCAACGATACAATAAGTGTATCGACATCAGGGGGACTATATGGAGAAGCGAGATAGCCGTTATGTTTATTTGCTCACAATTGCCGGTGTTAAAGGGTTTATTGCCTTTACTTTTTGATTTTCCCTCGTAGTAACGCTAGGTTGGACTGTCCGCGTCCATTAAAGCTAGGTGGGCAGCGAAAGTTTCTCGATCTAAAAATCGGGCCTCGGTTCTAAAAAGGTTTGAGAACCACTCCTCTATGTAACTACGACAGTCTATGCTAACAGTCTACAAATTTACATACGAATTGTCTATGGAGGTTCTTATCATCCTATGCATCCTACCATCAATCCTATGCATCCACTGTGGATGTTCTTCATCGCCTATGAAGGTCTCTTCAAAGACACAGGAAGCCTGCAGAGGCGTGATTTGAAGGTCTCGTTGAAGACTTTAAAAACCAAAAGTTATGTTAAGTGAAATGGAATTACCGGAGATTGCATCGAAGCGCAGTTGCATAATATTAACGGAATACAAGACACAGATTCCTGAAGATTAGTGCTTATTAAACCCTCTTTGAATATCACCATGCTGGATCTAAAACGTCATTACGTAGCTGTCTGTATTGTTAATTACAGATAGTTTGATCTTCTCCATTGTATGCAGATTTTTTTCATTAAACAAAGATGCATTTTTGGAACTAAAAACAGTATCTGAATGGTAAATTTCGCAAGTTGCTTTTTTCCTTGGTTTCTTTTTTCTCCTTTTTTATTTTCATCATCTTTATGATTATTTACCGTATCGAGCAATTTTCTTGTTTTGCACTTTAATCATGGTAAAGCAGTGTTTTCGGAAATCACACGATAATAAGAGATGTTTTTTTTTCTTTTTTATGAGACGCCAAAGCTATGCAGACGCTATGTGAAGGACATTTTTTTTTCCTGTTTCAATCGTGACCGCCTACTACTTCTGAAATTTGCTGCCGTGGGTTTCTTTGCATGCGAAACATTTTCAATTATGCACAAGATGCGTCCAATCTCTGTTTCATGTCCCTCTAATCACGCTAAAAGCTTTCTACTCTGATTCTGCCGTTGCTGATTCGTTTGGAGACGGAATAGCCTCGAATTGCAGCAGAAGTTGCTTTTCCTTTATCAAGAGGTTCATATTTCTGTGGATGACAAATAAACCATACCCCAAACTCGAACCAATGCTGCTGGAACGTCGCTCTCTCTCACTTTCTCTTTTATTTATGCATTTAGAACCCCCCCTTCCCCGCCCGTCTTTACGTCTCCTTTCCTTGCTTAGTATTCTCATTCTTTTCCATTTTCTAATCACTTTATTTCCCATTTTGCTTGAGGCTTATTAAAATGCAGATTTGTTTATCAAAATTTCCATTCGAGAAATTCTCAGATCACTTATTACCAATTATGAAATGCTTCTCTGAGCGACGACTTACCTCCAGGATGTTAACGGAAAGATTTTTCTTCTGTTTTTTTTTTTTTTTTTTTTTTATGTTGTGAGCTTCATCAGCATCTACGTAGCTGAGAGAAAAATAAAATGTTTATTAGGTCCGTTGACGCCTTTCTACGTGTATTTTTCTAAAACGGTTGTTTGTGAAGCATCAATTAAATAAAAGAAAAATCACCGAAGTAACTGTCGTCATGAGCGCATCTCTAGAGCTAATAATAGTTGTAGTATAATGGTAATAATAATCATTGAACATGATTATTGATCAATAACCCAGAGTGTTTGAGGATGACGTGGAAGCTCCTGAAAGATTTCCGGAGACCAGATCCTCTACAGACAGATAGTTTCATACGCTCTTTTTTACCGCCTATCACTGCCGTGTAGAGAGAAATCGTACACTAAGGAAAACTGAAAAATCTAAGTTATACTTTTCTTAACACGTGTGATGTATCCCTCTAATTTAAACTTCTTTTTGAGTTCCGCTTTTCTTATGTAAATTTGGTTTATCTTCATTAAATATTTTTCTGACTTAAGGCCATAGGTTTTTTCTTGTTTGAGGATTTAACGACAACCGTGAGCAACTCGATGGGCTATAAACAGTTGCCCGTTCCTAATTTAGGGCCACTAGTTTCGGAAAAGGGAAAGAGCCAGCCAGTGCCCTAAAACAAACTCAGCATCCATGCCTCTGCGGGATTCGAACGGGGACCCATCCCGCACGAATGATCATAAGTCAGCGCTTAGACCTCTGCTCTTGCCGCTCCGGTGGCGCAGTGGTCTAAGGCGCTGGCCTCTGATCGTTCGTCCGTAAGGAGTCCGGGTTCGAATCCCGGTGAGGCATGGATGTTGTGTTTGTCTTACGGCACTGGCTCTCTCCCTTCCCTGGAACCAGTGACCCTAAATTAGGGACGGGCGACTGCTTATAGCCCATTGAGTTGCTCACGGTGGTCGTTAAACCTCCAATCAAAAAAAAAAAAAAAAAAAAAAAAGACCTCTGCTCCACGAAGCAGCACCACTGATTCTCTCTCGACGAATTTGAAGTTGGCAACTCCTGGCAAGTGCAACTACGTAGTAAAGACTCGACGGATGGCAGCTCGAGTGTTCAATGTTAAGCGTGCTATATTGTTTAGGCGATGATAGTGGAGCGACTTATTCTATGAAATATTTGTAATCTTGCACTAACACTTATTGTAAAAAGTTATACACTGCTAAAAATTTTGTAGTAGGTTGAATAAAAAAAATGGTGCTACACTAATTGCACCGCTTTTGGGGCAAAGCTAAACCATTGTGTGATGCATGAAATACCCCAAAACTTAATGCGATTATGCACTACGATATGACATTCAACCTGAATTACCCATTGCACCATGCTTATGTACACTATATTGACAAAAGTAACCTAACACGCATTCAAAAACAAATGAACGGATCCGCTGCGTTGTTAAGATGCGCGGTACAGCTGTAAACGGTATCAAAACAAGCATGCAGCTGAACGCGATCTTATCGCACCGGGAGGTCCAGTGAAAATGTCGCGGCGCGGGAGAACCGACTTTGAGAAAGGAAATATTATTGGGTGTTATATTAGTGGGTTGTCCATAAGAGAAACCGAGAGGCGTTTAAACATACCAAAGTCAACTGTTTTGGATGTACTGAATAAGTGGAAGACACATGGCGTGCTTGAAGCAGCAAAATGTACCGGCAGACCAAAGAAAATCAGTGATAGAGAACGTGGAAGCCTCAGGAGGGTCGTTACAGCTAATCGACGGAGTACTGCACAAGACCTCAGTATACAAGTGAGTAAAAATGCAGAAACCTTGGTATGTACACTTACCAATCGCAGAGACCTTCATTCCATGGTCGTGCGGCTGCTCATAAGCCTTTTATCTCCACTCGGAATGCTACTCGTCGTTTAGCATGGTGTAAAGAACATTTATCGTGGACCGTAGATCAATGGAAACGGGTCCTATTAACTGATGAATCAAGATACACGATCCATCAGTCTGATGGCCGTGTGTGGGTATGGTGGCAGCCGGAGGAACACTATTTACAACACTGTACTGTTCCTACGGTCAAGTTTGGAGCTGGCAGTGTACTCGTGTGGGGGTGTTTTTCGTGGTATGGTCCTGGCCCATTGGTTATCGTGGGCATACCTGTTAATCAGCACGTCTACCTCGATATTCTACTAACTCTGTGGCAATGCTACGGAACCGAGCCTTGTTGGTACCATCAGGATAATGCACCGAGCAATAAAGCAAGGACTGTTACGGCGTGGTTTGACGATAATTTCGTATTGTGTGTGGACTGGCCAGCACAAAGCCCTAATCATAAGCCCATAGAGCACCTATGGGATGAATTAGAGCGCCGCATAAAAAGTTTGGAACCAAGGCCTACTACTAATGAATGTTAGCTGTAGCATTATGTACTGAATGGAAGCGCATACCTATCGCTGTGTTCCAAAACCTTGTCGAAAGCATGCCTCGAAGGGTCAGTGCATGCATTTAGGCCAAAGGTGGACCGACATCGTACTAATGTATGTCAATGAATGCTATGTTTTGTTTCTCTTCTAGATGTCCGGTGACTTTTGTCAATATAGTGTATATTGAGCGAAAGTAGAGATTATACTCAATATCTCGCTGTAGTAAAGAGAGAATTTGAAGGATAGACTGTAGTAAAAGTGGATTATATTCGATGCTTGAGTTACTTCGACTTATTGATGGTAAATATTTGAAGTGATGTGCTGAAATCTTGATTAATAAGCAATTTGGATTCGTAAGTAACTTTGTCTCTGGCCTTAGGTTTTCCTGAAGTGATTTTATGTGCCTGATTAAGTTTTCAGTGGCTACTAAAGACTATGACTCGTTCTGGAAAGTAACTTTTAAGTGGCAATTTAAGTTTCTAGTAAAGTGCTAAGTTTCCGTTAAACCGTTCAGATAATAGTTGAAAATATTCCAAATACGTGGCGACAGTTAATAAATAAGTACATCGCTCTTTCCACGTTCCAGAAACACACAGCAACCGAAAAATTGTTTTTCAGCCGCCGCTGTGGAATCGAACCAACAGAACTCTCGGTATCGCGCCGAGTGCGTTACCTTTACGCCACGGGGGCCAACAATCCACGGTGCTATGTGTATTTTTAAACTCAGCTACTGACATCATAAATCCGTAAGATGGGCTCAGCTACTGAGACGTCTCCATCTGGTGGGCATTAACGGCACTAGCTATATATATTATAGCAGTTAAATCCAAAGGGCGAGATCCAAGGTGAAAATATTCCAAATACGTGGCGACAGTTAATAAATAAGTACATCGCTCTTTCCAAGCAAACAAACGATATTCAACAGTTATTTTACATACGATGCAAAGATTTTTTTTATTTCGGCTTCAAATGTGATGCAAAGAACAGTTCGGCTTCTAGTAACCATGGCAATGCAGGTTTACTCATCGGACGGGAGAAGCATGCATCGAATAAAGCTTAAAAACATATATTTAAAGCATTACTCATGCTTACTTCTACCTGATTTAAGCGGAGCTTTTGCAGTTCGTTTTGTATAAACGAAGAAAATGTGAAGTTCATGATAAGGCCCTTAAGCATTATTTTTGACAAAGATGTTTCGCACAGTCCTTTAAACATGGTTTGTTATTATCCTGGAAAAGACGTAGAATTCACTGTTTCCTCCGAAATGTCCTAAAATTCTGTTAAATTTCCTGGAATTTTACTCATTCTAGTTCTTTGCCCCCTACTCGATGTTTTGTAGTTTAGGATTATTCTAGCCTACTTATGCATAGCTGCCATATGTCCCGATTTAATCGGATTATGTCCGGTTTTTGAACGCACGGAAACCCTCTTCTTTTTTTTTTTTTTTTTTTTTTTTTTTTTTTTTTTTGTGAAAACGTCCAGTTTTTGTGGACTTTTAATAATTTCAAATTTTTTGTACACTTTTCGCTGTAAGGTATTTCCTGTTTACTATCATTGCAAACTCTCCAAGTGTTAGCTTGATGTAGACCTTCAATAGCGAGGCTCAACGGAAAGACCCCGTGTAGAGAGTAAAGAAAGAAACATTGAATTCACTCACGTTCTAATGATAATCCGACTTGGTCTTAATGGCACAGATGTATTACAAGTTGGAAAAATAATATTTATTCACTGAGAAACAAAATTAATGATGTAGTTCATTGACGAAAAAATGATTAAGGTAGTATATGTTCTTTGCTTTCATCAAATAATAATACGAAGCACAAAATTTGGTCATTAATGGCGGACACAAAAGACAAAGTTTACAACCATCGTTCTGCGCTGCACACACACACACCTTTTATAGTGACAATCGTATGAGTATTTATGTTGATTACACCTGTATTATCTTCGTCGTTGTCGAGAAAGAAAACATGACGTCATCTGGCGCACGCGTGGTTATGAAGTACTCCATCTCTCCGAGCTCGGCGGAATATGAAGCATTACTTGACAGCTACCTCTCTTCGCATCAGATACGGTGTGTTTCGAACACCAAGTGCTACGGATTCTTTGTAGTCACTTCTGGAATAGTTGGTCTGCTACAGAGCATGGGAAGCATCAAAATATCTTTGGTAATAGTGAAAGAAAGCGACTTCATGGCTTTTAAGATTTTTTTCCTAATGAAATAGATGTTTTCGTATTGCTCCGAGGAGTGAACAATACAGTACTGATTGTTTTTATTTAATTTCGTTCAAAACGTGCGGGCAAGCATATTTTCTTTTGTCTAAAGAGAAATTATGTTCAAAAACGCTACTACGAACGCACTTTTGAGAGGAAATTAATTTACGGAGAATGAAAAACGGCGACGGACCGACCTAATTTTGAATTTCATTTTTTTTTTTAACGAAATGAAAAACGCGTACTTGTTTTGTCTGTTGATGTAGCAAGAATGACTAGGGATTAGGAAATCATGTAGTTTCAGAGAAACTGAACTTCGGTTGGTATATATTCGGATGGAAAATAACTGAATCTGAAATCTTTCCTCTTTCCCCTGTGAAGGCGAGATCTTAATCTTTCCTCAATTTCGATCTCGTTCGGTAATGAAACGCCACTTTTCATAAAATCTTGATACTAAACTGCCGAATTCGTTAATTTAATATATATTTATGTTAAACTTTTGGACAATCTACAGTCTGTCCTACCTCAGAACACACTGTAAACTGTCGAAACTTCGGTTTTAATTAAAATTTAGACTTTGGTCGTAATTAAAATGTAGAAATGTTACTTCTATTTCCATGTTAAACAAATTCCTTTAGAATGTTCGTCACTACCAACACCATCTAGTGCCTGCCGTACGACAACTTCCACATAGAGTAAGATCCAGGCATGCCGAATTCTCTTTTCGCTTCTTCGCTGTTGTGCAGATCAGATCATATGTAGAGGATTTTAGAAAGGGAGTGTCTGACCCCAGGTCTTAAATAACCCTTCGAAATAGGAAGCCAGGAGATTTCGGCTGGAGTGCTCGATAGGAAAGTGACACGGAAACGAGGTAGAAAAGTGGAGGAAGACGCCCTTATTTATTACCGGGGGTCCGACGGCTTAACGTGCCCATCCGACGCATGGCGGGTATTTAGGGATTTGAGCGTTCGTACCTGCTGGGATCGAACCTGAGGTTCCTCCGTGACAGTCACGAGGGTTGACCACTAGGCCATCCGTAGCCCGCGCTGTTGTGCATCAGCTGGTGTCTCATTGTTGACTACTGTGCCCTCCAAAGCGTTACCTCAAAGCGTTACCTCATTGGAGGGAGCCGGTCACGTGAGAAACCGAATCCCTCCAATTGGCGTCGCCCTCTAGAATACGATACAAATCACTAATATTATCGATGTAATCCCGAATCGCTTGTTATCGATGGAATCCATCGTGATGAGCAGGAAGTTCAGTTGCATAACTATAATGTGTCAATCATCTTCGCAGAGAAAAATATAAAAAAACCCAAAAAACGGTTTATATTGACTTTTCGCTACCTAAATGTTAACACATCTTCATTCTTAGAGCTTTACTTACCATTAATTCGAAAAAAAAAAAAAAAGAGGTTTGTATAGATTTTTCGCTACCTAAATGTTAACACGCGTTCATTCTTAGAGCTTTAGGTGCCAGAAATTTGGATAGAAATTATGCTTGATATTTACGTATAAAAACCGTAGTGGTAATAATGTGTCTATCTTCGTAGGGCATATTAGTGATTCGTATGGTGTTCCAGAGGACAACGTGAATTGGAAGGATTCGATTTCCCACGTGACCGGCTCCCTCCAATGAGGTTTCTCTTTAGAGGCGACACTACTCTACAATGAGACACTATAAGTTTGGGCATCTCCCCAGTTGCTTTTACAGTTGTCGTGATCGAACCCGAACTTGTTTAACACAGCAGTCAGCACTGCGAATCATTGAGTAAATCAAGATGCACCGCATTTTTCAGCGTATAAGACGAGAAGTCTCTTTTCAGAAGTCCGGGCCTCGACTTATACGCCATATCGACCTATCTATTGAAATCAGGATGCACCGCATTTTTCAACGTATAAAACGAGGTGTCTTTCTTCAGAAGTCCAGGCCTCGACTTATACGCCACATCGACCTATCTATTGAAATCAAGAAGTGTCGCGTTTTTCAACGTATAAAACGAGGCGTCTTTCTTCAGAAGTCCAGGCCTCGACTTATACGTCATATCGACCTATCCATTGAAATCAAGATGCACCGCATTTTTCAGCTTATAAGACGAGAAGTCTTTCTTCAAAAGTCCGGGCGTCGACTTATACGATATATCGACCTATCTATTGAAATCAAGATGCACCGCATTTTTCAGCGTATAAAACGAGAAGTCTCTCTTCAGAAGTCCGGGCCTCGACTTATACGCCACATCGACCTATCTATTGATCGGTCTTTGAAATTCCTTGCAATAAAAAAAAGAAAAAAATTGCATTGTGCCTTAAATTCTGTCGTGATCGAAATTTGGTATTCCAGTATTACCTACATAATAAACCATTTCGAAAGCATACGACATGTAATATTACGTTTACTAAAAACTTGTTTAAAAAGCTACTGAAACGGATATCTCCGTTCGACGAAAACATCATTAAAATCGCCTGGCGATTTGGAGTGGTAGCTGTCGTATATTAATGCATCCCCCTCACGAACGCTCCAAGACCCAATGAGTGATATTCACCTCTGGTTTTGCAGAGCCTCCGGAACTACAGTGGGAGCACCCAGGACTGCAACAAGCTTTTCTTATCTCGGAGAGCCGGACTTGAAATCACGCTCCTTCGCCTTTGATTTCCACTCAAATAAGAGGGGTTTTTACTTTCTCACACATGCATCGCCATTACAGGAGAGTATTATGATCGTTCAAAAAACGCACCACGTTTTTGACGTAATATTATTAAAAATATAAAAGCTAGGTAAATACCCAAGAACCACAGGTTGTAAATATCAAGTAAAGCGTCATGGGAACGCCGACAGCGCAACACTCCACAGAAATGCAGAACGAAAAAAAAAAAAAAAAAACCCCAACGCAGAACGAGTGAGTATCGGATAGTGAACGTAACAAGTAGGAAGGAGCTTTCGGAGTAGGGCTTGGAAAAATTCCGTTCAAGATTAAACGCTTAGAGAACTTTCTGCGACAGAGCAGAAAATTACCTCTTCATCCCAACGACATGTTCGGAAAGGTCTTAGAGGTTAGGCATATCAGCATATTGTTTTCTTTGTTTCCATTCACTGTTTTGGAAAATTCCCTGCATGGTTATGAGATGTTCACATCTCGTAGTGTATGTTGCTCTGTCCCCTAGTTAACTGCATGGAATATTTTATGAGACTAATTAAAGTCATTAAAAAGAAAATACTGAACGGTGTAACTTTCTTTTTTAGTTACTAGGGGCTGTGCCTCTAGGCTCGCTACGCTCGTTTCTAGAGTAGCGCTCGGGCCCTGCAGCCCGATCTCCGAGTATATCATATGAAATAAAAACTGGAAATATCATATAAATTTCAATTTTTATTGCATGTCTAAGCAAATATGACTTCTTATTCCGAAGTTTCAGAGTTTTTTTACTGTCGTTAATATTTGGAAGGTCGGACTTTTGTCGTTTGAACTTATAAATTTACCCCACAGGAAAACAAAAGCTCGTCCAAAAAGCATTTCGGTAGATCGTAATGCTAAACAGTTAAGGTGGACGTCAAGTAATTTTGCTTCCTATACTTCCAATGGAAAAACTTTTGTACACATTTCCTTAACAATCAGTGCGTTCCCAAGGATGAAAATTGGTACATCGATTAAAAGAACTTCATATTATAACTTATAATACTTAATATTTTCTAAAACATAACCATAATTATATTAAAAATCAATAACTTTTCCTTTGGTGGTGTTGAAACCAAAAAACTGATGGCGCGACCTGTACTTTGATTACGTCAGCGATGTTCAAATTTTCATCCTTGGGAACGCAGTAATTGTGAAGAAAATGTGTACAGAAGTTTTTCCTTTGGAAGTATAGGAAGCAAAATTACTTGACTTTCACCTTAAACAACTGAGATAGCTTTACCAACAAAGCATATGCACAACAAATTCTCTGCGTCACCATGGCAGTAGGTCACGGGACCAGAATTTTCCTCTGTGGTTATCGTGAAGACAGACGAGCCGTTCGTTTCTTTCCTTTGCGTTTTTAAAAAATGCTTAAAAATCAGAAAGTGACTTTTTCTTAAATTTTTTTGTTTGTAAAAAAGGGATGGTAGTTGTAAGTTTATGCTGTAAAATTGCAAAGCGTTATGATTTACAGTTTGCCATATATCCGTTTTCTTAAATGAATCCCATCGCGAAATAGAGAATTTTGTGAAATTTAGAAATTTAATTTCTTGTAAACTAAATCGAGATTCATAAAAAGGGCGACGAGGTGCAAAAATTCGGTCATGGCACTACATGCCTACAAAGTTTCATGGTTCTGTTGCTGTTAGTGTGTCCGGAACGCGATCTGATAGCACTCTTTTGCTCACCTTAACTTTAAAATACAGTAGCTCTTGAAGTATCGCGAGAATCGAAAAACGGTTTATTTCAGCGTGTTCTCCAAATAATTCTCTACAAACGATGAAAATTTCATATTTTTGTGTTCAATACGTTTTGCGCTGCGAGCTAGGAAAGGAAGAGCGTCGCGAAATTTCTAAAACAGCAGCAGCAGCGGCGGCAGTTACTTTTTGTTAGAATGGAGAGAAAATTTATATTTTTTATATCATCGCCCCAGAGCATGAATTTACGCCCCCGGGAGCGACTATTCTGGGAGGGCAAGCGCCCTCCCGGTAGCTACGGCCCTGGGTGCACCTCATTTATCTCGCATTGATTAAACCTCTGCAAGGCGTCGTTGCGAAGTAATTGATACGCTTGTGATAATCGTGCCGACAGCCGGCGGAGCATTCGCTTTAAGAGGAGCGATGACCAGCGGCTATCGAAGGCAGTCTGTTTTTCTCTTTGTCAGTTCCTGAACTGCATCTCTCAACTGAATTATAATGAATGATTGCTTCTATTTTGTCATGCTTTTCTAAGTTTATTTCATGTTTCTGACTAAAAATGAGAAAGCTCTGATTTCAATCGGGCTCTGTGAGAAAGTAGCGAACGATAACTCATGCTGCACGCATCATTCTGTTTTGGCACATTGTGTGACCTTATGTTTTTTTGTTTTTTTTTCACTTTTGCGAGGTGGCTTCTACTGGTCTGTCGGAGGAAAGGAATACGGCAGCTTCAGTTCGCAAGACAAAATAAGCTCACAGAATTCAACTTTCTGCTGAAAAGGAAAATGGAGTAGTTGCCTCACTTTTTATCCCTTTATTTATTTACTTATTGAAACATTAAAGATATAGTTACAGAATTTCGGAACAATGACAGTATTTGTTCTAGCCTCGTCTCATACTCAGGATCGACTTATCTATGAATAAAGATAAAGAAAGTGAGAAACAATTCGACTTGTACTCCACATCTTCTTATAAGCGGAAAAATTTGGTACTTTTATTTATTATTATTATTTTTTGTTTGTTTTATTTCAGTATTTCATACTTCATGCTGTTAAATTTTCTAGAATAATCTACAAAACGTGAAGCAAGCGGCTGTTTGAGTTTTTTTATATTGTTTAGAACTACTTAAAATGAAATACACGGCTTCGTAAGAAAGATTAAGGTTTTTTTACATCCCAGAATTGTGATATTGATGCTCTTCCACGCTTTGCCGTGAAGCAGCTTTAAAGGAGTTCCGTTTTTTCGGTACTGCCCCGATCCATCAGACTTGCTGTCACTGGCTGACGTGGAATTGAAATGACTCCAGGAGGACATCACCACCAGAGAAAGTACATCAGGTTCGCCCTTCTGAACTCCTCATGATTTACTCAAAGGGATTCGAGCTGTTACAAATAGAGAAATAAGTCGCACTTTAAAGACATTCATCCATCAAACTTGTAATTGAAGAACATTGGAAAATGCTATTGGGTTCGTGTCATGCGAGTAGTAAATTCCCGGCAGAAGACTGGTAGTCTGATATTTGTTTAAGTTAGAAGACTTCTAATGGTAAAAGGTAACATGCCGAGTCTCGTTTTTCATAAAGCAGTGTCGTTTTTCACAAAGCAGTCTCTTTTTTCAGAAAGCAGTCTCTTTTTTCATAAAGCAGTCTCAAAATCGGTTTTGGTTAGTTTTATGCAGATATGTAAATTTAGGGTCTGCCCAGGAAATCGGTCACATGAAAACGGATCGATAAATATATATAATACACAGTGGCGTGCGCAGTTACAAAATTTTTGCCTCCATTTTTTCATTGAAACCTTTATGCCGAAATGGCTTTTGTAGCAGTTGTTCTATCGCATAAAATGATTTAGTCGCCATTCAGGAATTAAATTAAAACAAACTCACATACATTTCAAAACTTCGAAGTGAAACATCTCAATGTTCGATACGGGGTTCCTAACAAAAGTTCTGCACACTGTCCGTTTTTGAGAACAGTGATAAGTAACTGAGAAAACTTGCCGTTCAATGTACTCCTCCGCTGCCAATGACAGCTTGCCATCGGTGAGGTATGTCCTGGATCCCCCGTAGTACGCCATCTTTATTCAGCTAGCGCATTACTCGTGCCACGTACAATGACAGTTCGTCACGCGATTCGTAGCGGATGCCATGGAGCCGATTTTTTAAATTTAGGAAAAGATCTAAGTCGGGTGGACTGAGATCAGGGCTGTATGGTGGGTGGGGTAAAGTTTCGCAGCCATATTTCGACAAAAGTCCTCGTACCGACGCTACACCATGGCACGATGCGTTGTCATGCAGCAAGATCGCTCCCGCTTCCAACAAGTTGGGACGGTTTCGACGAATTTTCGGTCTCAACTTTGTCCTCAGAAAGTCACGATAATATTGTGCGTTGACATTTTGCTCTACCGGCACTCGATCAGAGACCACAACACTCTGGGCATCAGACGCAAAAATCATTTGCTTCACTTTGTATTGTTGCCGACGACTTTTTGAGGGGCGTGGGGAACTTGGGTGCCTCCAATTTGCTGATTGTGACTTCAGTTCCGGCTCAAAATCACGGCTCCAAGTCGCATCAATTGCGACAGTTCTATTCAGGATGATGTCGCCCTTCTTTTCGTACCTGTGGAGGTGATCCTGTGCGATGCTTACTCATGCTGCCTTCTGCTCGGGGGTGAGTTGATGAGGCACCCAGCGCTGTGATTTTTTCTTTTTCCCAGTGAGTCTGTCAAAATCCGGTGAACAGACATGGTTGGTGGTAAAATTTGCTTGATGAGCAATCTCCTCGACTGTCAAACGGCGATTCTCTTCGACAAGCATTGCAACAATAGTGACAAATGTTTTGCTTCTCTCTGTTTGAGGTCGGCCTGGCGGTGATCATCTTCGCTGCTGCTTCGGCCCTTCCGACAGCGCGATGCCCATTGTGCTTCGATCAAGAGTTCCTACCCCACAAACTTCTTGCAAGGCAG
The DNA here is from genome assembly GCA_039090855.1 of Macrothele yani. Lineage (NCBI taxonomy): Eukaryota > Metazoa > Arthropoda > Arachnida > Araneae > Macrothelidae > Macrothele > Macrothele yani. The sequence goes on along the minus strand of CM076993.1, from coordinate 86,542,260 downwards.
TTTGAATCTGTGTCGGAGTTTTTCCCCGTAGAGTTTCTATTTTCATGTACGAGAGCTCGTCTAACGCTCTGACTCGACCGGAAGAGCTACACGCTTCCATTTCCAAACCATTCCACGTCCACACAGCAAATGATAGTGAGCCGTTCGGACACCACGGCGTAGCTGAGAGTCTGATCTTGACATGACGGAATCATTTTCCCCATTGCATCATCCGCTTTCATTTTAGATTAACGTGTGCAGAACTTTTGTTATGACCCTCGTATTTTTGAAACGCGCTAATCAATGTTAGGTATTTTTGAAACGCGCTAATCAATGTTAGATATTTTTGAAACGCGCTAATCAATGTTAGGTATTTTTGAAACGCGCTAATCAATGTTAGGTATTTTTGAAACGCGCTAATCAATGTTAGGTATTTTTGAAACGTGATAATCAGTGTTAGGTAGTTTTGAAATGCGGTAATCGAAGTATTTTTGAAACGACCTAATCAATATTGGGTATTTTTGAAACGCGCCAATCAATGTTAGGTATTTTTGAAACGCGCTACTCAATGTTAAATATTTCTGAAACGCGCTAATCAATATTAGGTATTTTTGAAACGTGCTAATCAATGTTAGGCATCTTTGAAACGTGCTAATCAGTGTTAGGTATTTTTGAAACGCACTAATCAATATTAGGTATTTTGGAAACGCGCTAATCAATATTAGGTATTTTGGAAACGCGGTAATCAATGTTAGGTATTTTTGAAACGCGCTAATCAATGTTAGGTATTTTGAAACGCGCTAATCAATGTTAGGTATTTTTTGAAACACGCTAATCAATGTTAGGTATTTCTGAAACGCGCTAATCAATGTTAAGTATTTTTGAAACGCGCTAATCAATATTAGGTATTTTTGAAACGCGGTAATCAATGTTAGATATTTTTAAAATGCACTAACCAGAAAAAAATAAGAACTGGTGGATAAGGAAAATAACAAGAGTGGAAGACATTATGATCAGAGTGAAATTCCTGAAATGGTAATGGGTTGGCCATATTGCCAGGAGAACGGACCACCGATGGACAGCCGAAATTTTAGACTGTATTCCAAGGGGCAGGAAGAGCCCAAAAGAATACCACGTGCGAGATGGGTAGATGAAACACTAAGAAATGCAGGAGTTACATGGAGGAAACTGAATCAAGACAGACCGTTGTGAAAGAAACTTGCAGAGACCTTCATCCAGCGGTGGATTTATAATGGTTGACAATGTTGATGATATATTTTTTAAATATTCACGATTGGGATATTTCACGCCTGACGTTGTGCGGAACGGGGGCTTAAAATTTGAAACTTGCTGCGTATGGGGGAGCTTAAAATTTAAAATCATGAAACACATTTATTTCCTTTTATATTGAAAAGCAAATGGTAAAATAAAGTTTGGCATTTAGTGAACGCTCATTGTTGCACACATAATGAGAAGTTAGTCTCTCTTGAATCATGAAAGAAGTACGGGATTACGCCATATAGTACAAATTTTGAAGACGACAATCCGATTTTTGGCGTAAATGTGACAAGGATGGTAAGTCAGATAATATCCGAAAACTTGAAAATTTTCATCGTCCTGGAGCGGGACTCGAACCCGCGTCTCCCAGAAAACGCCCGGGTGTGCTAACCACTACACCACCCAGAACGACCAAGTTTCAAGTTTCCGATCAATTTGAATATAACCATCACAGGATTCGCTAGTCGAAGCAACCGGCATTCATGTCCATCCTTGTCACATTTACGCCAAAAATCGGATTGTCATCTTCAAAATTTGTACTATATGGCGTAATCCCGTATTTCTTTCATGATTTATCTGCTTCTCCGAGCAAACACGAGATAAGATTCTTAACCTCCAGATTCGCTAAACATGAATGCCGTTTGCTTCGACTAGCGAATCCTGTGATGGTTATATTCAAATTGATCGGAAACTTGAAACTTGGTCGTTCTGGGTGGTGTAGTGGTTAGCATACCCGGGCGTTTTCTGGGAGACGCGGGTTCGAGTCCCGCTCCAGGACGATGAAAAGTTTTCGGATATTATCTGACTTACCATCCTTGTCACATTTACGCCAAAAAACGGATTTGTCATCTTCAAAATTAGTCTTTCTTCTTCGTTATGAATTCTTTTATTGCTTTTACAGATCAAAAAAGGAGGTAAGTGATTTCTCAAGAGTTATTATTTTACATATCTGCCTCAGAGTGAATATGGAGGGTAGGAGACAATGATAAAATGTGGATCGGCATCATTTTTCTTGCATGTGTGTTTGAAACAGGGAATGTGATGTTCTTCGTCTGGAAAATGGCTCTCTACCCCTATAGCGCTGAACTTATTTAAATGTTAGATGCTTGGGATCGTGGTTTTATAAATCTTAAGGACATTAAGGCGGAATGATTTTCGGATGAACAAGAAGAGAGTCAGTCATTTCGCAGCACTGCCACTTGGTTTGCAGGGGGAAAATAAGAACAAATGGCCTGCCGGATGATTCAGTTGTGGTGAACTTTTCCGACCATTTCTCATTCTCGACGAACATCCGTCACGTTTTGTTATGTCATTCTTTTTGTGTTTCCTTCCGATGGGGTTAAGGGGGAGATCACAAGTTAGACTTAGCAGCCGCAGAAGCAACCAGCACTTATGCGAAAACAATGATGATTGAGTGTTGCTTATAACATAGCAGTGAGGTAGGAGCGATCCTGTTCTTTTTTTTACGTTGTTCGTCCCTCCATTTTTCTTCATCCCCCTTCTTTTTCTCTCCGTGGAAACTTAAATTTTTCGCATGTATGGTTCGTCTCGTTCAGCAAAACCCGTGAAACAAAGTGTTCTCGAAATATGTGTTTTCTCCGGATCATCCGTCATAATTTAAATCGCTATCTCCAGTTGTTTAATGATCCGGATACCTATTACATCATCTTATCCAGCGCTTAAACTTTTTATTTTTATTTTTTTCCGATATCCATCCGTTCCGTATCACCCTTATCTTCGTGTTTCCGAGGCCAGAGTTTTTCTCCGAAGAAGTATTTATAGTTCCTGAGGAAAACAAGAACGTGAGTTATAAATTATTCGGGCCCATAAATATCTATCTATAAGATGTATTAAATGCCCTGAGGAAAATTTAATGAAATAAATTAGCGAGCACGCCTACCACTACGACGATGAAAGCAGGAGCTCATGCACCGCTGCTAATTAAAGATAAATTGCAATTTGGAGACGTAAAGGAAGGCTTAACTTCTGGAGGGGGGGGGGTGATTATACACGTGCCGGCTTTTCATAATTTCATCCGGTCATGAAGGCCACTTAAAGTCAATTTGACCTCATTTCTTCGAGTGACAAAACTTTCTGCCATGACTGAAATTTTCTTTATTTGACTAAACAGCAACGAAGAATCCTCTTGAGTTGTGGGACTAGCTTTTCCTACTATTTTCTCTTGTATTCTTTTCACGCGTTACAACCATGTGTTGAAAGCATACATATGCTTTAATCTCTGTCCATAGGTTGAATTGTTAAAAAAAATATTTGAAAATCGAAAAAACACTTTCATGGCCAATGATCATTATGGTAAATGACTATCATTGTTGTATATGAATTTGTTTATGACTTGGAAAAACACCACTTATTTATTAAAGTAACTTATTTTCTAAGGGGCAGAGTTCATTACTTCCCTTCATTACATCACGTGTACTTAATTTTCCAAATTTGGCTCCTGCGGAACAGATTGTTGCAACTCACATGCTAATCAGTCGTACCAAAACTTGGGTGCAATGACCTTTAATAATGATAATAATAACATTTGGCTAATAGTAGATATCATGAGACAAGTAAATAACTTGAGAATTAATTTTTTCAGTATTTGAGCTTCCGTTCAGAGATAAATTTTATGGTCTGTATCATACTTATGAATGCCCATCATACTTATAATTATTTCAGTATATATATCTCGCCGCACGATGGCGCAGTAGTCAACGCGATGGCTTCTAATCTTTCGTCAAAGATGGGTCGAGGTTCGAATCCCGATGAGGCATAGATGTTGTGTTTGTCTTCCTGCTCTGGCTCATTTCCTTCCCTGGAACCAGTGGTTCTTATTAGGGACGGGCTTATTACCCACTGATTTGCTCATGGTGGTCGTTAAATTCCCAATAGAAAAAATAAATGCCAGTGTATCTCCGTGTAAAAAGTAGGCTCCAGTGGTTTTAAACCCAGGACCGTAATTAGCAAGAGCTAGAAGGTGCTCATGCCCCCGCAGACACCTATGGAAAATGGACGTTGTTGTAATAGGAAGGCACTCAACCCAGGACCGTAATTACCAAGGACTAGAAGGTGCTCATGCCCCCCAAAGATCTCTGGAAAATGGTCGTTTTTGTTATAGGAAATCACTTAACCCAGTGGTTTTCAACCCAGAACCATAATTAGGAGGGTCTAGAAGGTGGTCATGCTCCTGCAGACACCTATGGAAAATGGACGTTGTTGTAGTAGGAAGGCACTCAATCCAGTGGTTTTCAACCCAAGACCGTAATTAGCAAGGACTAGAAGGTGCTCATGCCCCCAAACATCTCTGGAAAATGGACGTTGTTGTTATAGGAAGTCACTTAACCCAGTGGTTTTCAACCCAGAACCGTAATTAGCACGGTCTAGAAGGTGGTCATGCTCCCACAGACACCTATGGAAAATGGACGTTGTAATAGGAAGGCACTCAACCCAGGACCGTAATTAGTATGGACTTAGAAGGTGCTCATGCCCCCAAACATCTCTGGAAAATGGTCGTTTTTGTTATAGGAAGTCACTTAACCCAGTGGTTTTCAACCCAGAACCATAATTAGGAGGGTCTAGAAGGTGGTCATGCTCCTGCAGACACCTATGGAAAATGGACGTTGTTGTAGTAGGAAGGCACTCAACCCAGTGGTTTTCAACCCAAGACCGTAATTAGCAAGGACTAGAAGGTGCTCATGCCCCCAAACATCTCTGGAAAATGGACGTTGTTGTTATAGGAAGTCACTTAACCCAGTGGTTTTCAACCCAGAACCGTAATTAGCAGGGTCTAGAAGGTGGTCATGCTCCCGCAGACACCTATGAAAAATGGACGTTGTTGTAGTAGGAAGGCACTCAACCCAGTCGTTTTCAACCCATGACCGTAATTAGCAAGGCCTAGAAGGTGGTCATGCCCCCGCAAACACTCCTGGAAAATTGTCGTTGTCGTAATTACTGTGACCCTTTATTTTCGGTGGCTCACGAAACCCCTTTGACGGCTTCGAAAAAAGAAAAAAAAAAAAAAAAAAAGAGAAAAGAAAAAGAAACTTACGTAGCAAATGTTCTGTTAAGCCAAACTCTTTTTTGTGTAGAACACCACTTTCCGTAATTCCTGATTTAAGCCCCGTCCCTTTGTGCTGATACCCTCTACCTCAGTTCCCTTTTGCCATTTGCCGTTGAATAATAATCAATACAATCTAATCAGATATGCTGCCAATAGTCTGGGATAGATACTCAAAAGCCATTCTGTACGTTACTGCATTGAAGTTCACCTACGGAAATGTTTTTGGGTTGCTACTTTTATGTACAATATGTGCATGCTTGTTCTTTTTTGTACGAGATCTGCATCTGATTCACTGATTTTGCGCCTTCCAATTGCATGAATTCTTGAACTGCTAGATTTAACAAAACACAAACATCAAGAATTGTCAATATGTACTAAACTAAATTTAAATATTAACACAATATTAACACAATGGAATAAAACATGAAATCACAGTAATATCACAAAGTTCAATATAAATTAATAACATTTAGTACTAATTATTTACTCCAAGAGAAAACAAAGGCTCAACCACCTCAAATATATCTAACATAATAATCATAAACATACAAGCACTAATCCCGTTTACAATAGACCAAAAAAATCGATACAATGTAATTCATTAAAAAAAACAACATAATGTACTATGGAACTGTAGTATGGAGCCAGGGAAAAAGGCTTAAATTTAAGCCTGACGAGCCCCTGATCTCCAAAGGTAGATGAGTCAGGTCAAAACAATAAAAATATCAACATTAAAAATACGACCGGTGTTGAGCTTTCCGTGAAAGAAAGAATACAGGAACTCAAACAATCATTGTATGGTGTAATCTTGTATTCCATTCATGATTTATCTGCTCCTCCGGGCAATCACGAGATATGATTCTTAACCTCCAGATTCGTTAAACATGAATGCCGGTTGCTTCGACTAGGGAATCCTGTGATGGTTATATTCTATTTAATGGGAAACTTGAGACTTTGTCGTTCTGGGTGGTGTAGTGGTTAGCATACCCGGGCTCTGTCTGGGAGACGCGGGTTTGAATCTAGCTGCAGGACGACGAAATTTTCAAGTTTTCGGATATTATTTGACTTACCATTCTTGTATTACAACAAAAAACGGACTGTCATCTTCCAAATTTGTATTGTTTGGTGTAATCCCGTATTCTATTCAAGTTTTTTGTTTTTTTGTTTATCTAAATCAATTTTTTACATCGTGATACGCAGACACAATACCAGCCCCCTTCATAAATAATTTCCTTCCTTCAAGCCAGCTACTTTGCCTTGCACTCCACTTCTCCAAAACAGTCGTCAGTCACGTCCTTCTCCATCACTGTACCGGGGCTGTCTTAAGAGCGCCCGTGTAGCTTTAGACTCCATTTTCTGTGCTGGAATGCCCTACTTAGTAGAATAAACAGAAGAACGATTAGTGATGACAACCCTCAGTGAATTTCTGCCCACCCTTCTTCCCTGACCATTCCAACATGAAAAAAAAAAGAAATTTTAGGATTTGTAGGAGTGGAAAACAACTTTATTTTCACGGCTCTGAGGATGCTATATTGATAACTTTTCTATGGAGCAGTAAACAACGCTCTTTGCTGGAGAAAATAAGTAAGGCTAGACGACGAAAAACACGAATCTTATAATTACTTGGCAAAGTCCAGATTTCAAAGTAAAAAAAAAAAGTGAAAACTGACACATCTTGAACTGGGTGGGTGACAGGGTTGGCACCCCCTTGGCGACGTCAATGTACACGTAAAGGACAGGCGGTTTGCCTTTTGATCACGGTAAGAATGCTTCTTTGCGTATACCCGTATTACCTCCTGGTATACGCAAAGAAGAATACGCCATTAAAGCTGGAGAAAAAAGTGTAACCGAAGAAGAGGAGTTGAAAGAGTCGAAGCCGCCCCGGTGGCGCAGTGGTCTAAGCTTATGACCATTCATCCGAGAAGGGTCCGGGCTCGAATCCCGTGGGGCATGGATGTTGTGTTTGTCTTACGGCACTGGCTCGTTCTCTTTCCTGGAAGCAGTGACCCTAAATTAGGGACGGGCGACTGCTTATAGCCCATTGAGTTGCTCATGGTGGTCGTTAAACCTTCAATGAAAAAAAAAATCGAAGTAGGGCACAAATAACCACTGGATGTCACTAGTTTATCCACGGAAAAGGATGTGAATAGTAAACTGAAGAAAATAAATAGTTTATTCATTTTTACTTGGGAGTTATTTTACCTTCACCGATAAGAGTCCTGAAACACAACTGCCATAGCAAAGGAAATTTCTTTGTTCTTTTGAGCCATGTGGTTTTTGAAAACTTGTGTCCGTCCGTCACGTAAGTACACCGATCACTCATTCGAACATTAAGAAAGAAGAAACACCCTCAAGACAAAGTTCTGCAATGACCTTCGAGAGATATCTGTCCAGAAGTGAATGGCCTCTTCCGAGGATGATATTATGTTTATCATTCCTTTGACTTTCGTGCTTTTCCGTACTGTACGCATAAAAGCTGTGCTCCGACTTTCAGTACAAAGTTTCAGTATTATTACCTTTTTACCGTTAATTTTCACTTTTCTGATTGTATATTCCCCACCGTTTTTCTAGTTTTTACTAAATATCTAGTAGTTCAACAGATAAATTATCGATCAGAATCAGTTTGTCGCGAAAACCTTTGTGGTACCTCCCAAGAAGAGAAAAATGGCCTACCCAGATTTACAAGTGAGGACCCTCAGTACCCCTATTGCCCTCCCTCATATGGCCGCTTATTGCACAGTGGTGCAGTACTGGAAAAAAAAGTTGCATGACGTTATCAACTCTTGCACGTGCGCGCGCCTCAAGACACCTTTGAGATAGAATATTATAGACCGTTGTGGAGGAAACTTGGGGAGACCTTCGTCCAGCAGTGGATTGATAATGGTTGACAATGATGATGATGATGATGATATATATATGTAATCTGGTACCCAGTAAACAAAAGGTCTATGGATTTGTGCATGACCAACTGAAAAAACAATAATAAAGAGATAGAGAGAGCGAAGAAGAGAGAGATAGAGAGAGAGCGAAGGGGAGAGAGATAGAGTGAGCGAAGAAGAGAGAGATAGAGAGAGCGAAGGGGAGAGAGATAGAGTGAGCGAAGAAGAGAGAGATAGAGAGAGCGAAGAAGAGAGAGATAGAGAGAGCGAAGGGGAGAGAGATAGAGTGAGCGAAGAAGAGAGAGATAGAGAGAGCGAAGAAGAGAGAGATAGAGAGAGCGAAGAAGAGAGAGATAGAGAGAGCGAAGAAGAGAGAGATAGAGAGAGCGAAGAAGAGAGAGATAGAGAGAGCGAAGGGGAGAGAGATAGAGTGAGCGAAGAAGAGAGAGATAGAGAGAGCGAAGAAGAGAGAGATAGAGAGAGCGAAGGGGAGAGAGATAGAGTGAGCGAAGAAGAGAGAGATAGAGAGAGCGAAGAAGAGAGAGATAGAGAGAGCGAAGGGAAGAGAGATAGAGTGAGCGAAGAAGAGAGAGATAGAGAGAGCGAAGAAGAGAGAGATAGAGAGAGCGAAGAAGAGAGAGATAGAGAGAGCGAAGGGGAGAGAGATAGAGTGAGCGAAGAAGAGAGAGATAGAGTGAGCGAAGAAGAGAGAGATAGAGTGAGCGAAGGGGAGAGAGATAGAGTGAGCGAAGAAGAGAGAGATAGAGAGAGCGAAGAAGAGAGAGATAGAGAGAGCGAAGAAGAGAGAGATAGAGAGAGCGAAGGGGAGAGAGATAGAGTGAGCGAAGAAGAGAGATAGAGTGAGCGAAGAAGAGAGAGATAGAGAGAGCGAAGAGGAGAGAGATAGAGTGAGCGAAGAAGAGAGAGATAGAGAGAGCGAAGGAGAGAGAGAGATAGAGTGAGCGAAGAAGAGAGAGTAAGAGAAGAAAGTCGGTTAAAATTATTTGTGTTACAAAAATGTCGATTTCGATGGGTTTACGGTTGAATAAATAACTTTCAAAAAGTCCGATTCAGTTCGGTAAAAAAGGAGCCTGGCGCCGCCTGACCTTGAAAAAAAGTCGCCTGGCGACGCCAGGTCCCGCCATGCCTCGACTGCACCCCTGCCGATGCACATGTGTAAACACATATATATTATAAATACGTATCGATATATACATATACATCGATAAGCCATTACATTATGACCACCTACCTAATAAGCTGTAGGACCTCCTTTAGCCAGCAAAACAGCCCCCACTAGGCCAGGCATCGATTCGATGAGGTGGCGATAGGTGTCCTGGGTTATTTGGTACCATAATGTTAACAGACGGTTCTCCAGTTCCAGTACGTTTCGGGGTGGTGGTCATTTTACGTGAACCCGCTTTTCCAAGTCGAACCACAAATGTTCGATTAGGATCATGTCAGGTAAATTTGTAGGTCAGGGCATTAACAGAAAGGCACCAACATGTTCCTCGAACCTCTCCTTGACGATTCTGGCAGTGTGGCATGGCGCATTATCCTGTTGGTAATGGTCATCACCAGCAGGAAACACAGTTGCCATGAATGGGTGAACTTGGTCCGCAACGATGTTCAGATACCTGACAGCTGTCAGGGATTGTGCTATTGGGATAATGGGGCCTAAAGTGTTCCAAGAAAACATCTCCCAGAACATAACACCATCGCCGCTGGCCTGTTTCCGCCCAACAGTTCATCCAGGTGCCATAGCCTCCGTTGGTAATCGGCGTATCCGCGCTCGGCGGTCTACGTGATGCACCAGGAATCTTGATTCGTCAGACCAGACCACTTTCTGCCAATCATCCACGGTCCAATCTCGATTATCTTGGGCACATTTCATGCGTTGCTGGCGATGAAGTGCAGTGAGCATGGGGACCTGGCTGGGTCTTCGGCTACGCAGGCCTAAGCGCAGAAGGCTACGATGAACTGTGTGCTGTGACACATTGCCCTGATCACGCCTGTTGTAGCTGAGGGTGATATGTCGCACTGTGGCCCTGCGGTCGCTGTGAAAAATGCGCGACAGTCTCCGCTGCCCTCTGGCATCAGTGAGTTGCGGACGACACACGACTGGACGAAGGTTCGTCGTTTGGCCATCTGTGGACTCGCTACAGAGGCATGTTAACAACCCACATACCGCGCCTTTTCCGAGATCGTAGTTCCGAGGCGCCGCACCGGACCATCAGATTTTGTCCTTTATCAAACTTCGAGAAATTGGCAGCTTTTCTCATTCTGACTCCGAACACTCTACTAACCGAAAGCCGGTCCTCGGTTGTATATGTACTGCTTTGTGAACTTCACCTGTGTCACCATTTGGTCTATAGACGAGCGCATTTCTGCAGACTGGGGTGGTCATAATGTAATGGCCCATACGTGTATACATACATGCAGGAAACCATTTTGACTTTCAAGTCGCTTGAAAATTGGGAACTGTATATATAGCCAGCGCCATCTATGGACATAAATAGGTGCTACGACAGGTGAAAAAACTTGGAACAGCTTTTCATATACGCTTTAATTTTTTCTGTCTTTGTTACCTTTCACCAAAAAATTAAATATTTTCATAATGTTTTTCAAAAGGTTATTGTTTGTTTTTGAGTATTGTTTACCTTTGTGCGCGAATGCGTGCGCTTGCGTTTCTATGGACATATAATGAAATAATCTCCAGACATAGACGCCAGACATCGGGTTCTCACGATTAGTTTTTGATCGATTGAAAACGCACCTCCTTTTCGGAAAAGATATCACTGACTTCGCGCAACTCAAAAGAACATGGAAATTTGTTTCATTTATTTGACATGCAAACACAACAAAGTTATGGATTTGGAAAAATGTATGAGTTACAGACACCGTCACGCTTGTACGGATTCTAAAATGCAAGTGAGTTGTGCGTACTATCCAAAGAGAACATAAACTCTGTGGGCAATAGAAATAAGTGGACAGAGAAGACCGAAATGAAATGAAACATTTGAAAAGTTAGTGAGAAAACATTGAGCAGACCACTATTTTTGTAGCTGATGATAATAATCATAGGTAAATAAATGACATGTGAAACCTCGCCGTATTAAGAGATTTCCTTTTCAACTTTCATGCTAAAAACTTACGGAATAACGCAGTCTATCTTCTTTTGCGTATAGGAAGTAAGTTCTCCAAAATCAATGATTAAAAAAAATACTTCGCTGCAAAAAGCTGTTAAGCGTTTGATAATGTGTGAGATTTTTTACTGATTCACTGTGTGTGAAGGTATATTGCAAAATTAATTGGAACCCATTTCCGTTACTATAAATAGCTAGTTCTCTTCGGCTTCCGGGAATACTTTATTTTACTAAAGAGTGAAAAAGTTTTGCTTTGACTATATCGTAATGGCTCAGAAATAAACGACATCGCAGAACTGATACTTCTGGAAAGCTTTTTAGAAATTACAAACGCCTTGCTGCATTAACTTCAACGATTCATCAGTTGCCTGTGAATGCGGGAGCTCATTATCATCAGAAAATCGAATCGTGAACGTGGACTGAGTGTACGGATAAAATATTTTCTCACGCATATGAACTGCCTTGTGCTGCAAATAGGAGTCGAGGGAAATCTTTTCTGTCGTCATGCTAACACTTTTCACAAAACCTGCGACGATGATAATGATACTCTAACAGATTTTTACTACTATAGTTGTCATAATTAATTTCGCAGAGTAGCTTTGGCTATCGAACATTATCGGAAAAGTAGGAATGAAATAATAATTAATTTAAAAAAACAACATCATGTGTACCTGATTCTAAGAAAATTGCCCATTTTTCTTTGGAGAGAAAAGCAAAAAAATATTAAAAATTCAAGGGAAATATTTTTAAAGACCGTCTAAATTTGCGTGATGAATGATGATGAAAAATATAAATAAACACACACAGATTTCCCAGCTAGAAAAAAAAAATACAGACGAAGATAATTCATTTTACCTCCGTTTTACTTTGTTGTTTTGCGAAATCGCCATTTAGAACAGGTGAAGTGGGAATTAAAAATGAACTCACACGGAAGTTGCTCATATAAAATAACTTTTTCAAGAAAGGGTGGAACGGGACGAAAAATGGTTGGTTGGTCGAGTGGCATTTGAGGGTATGTAACAATTGGTCCACAAACGGTTGGTCGACATAACGATTGGCCGACACACGATTGGTCGACATAACAATTGGTCGGCATAACGATTGGTCGACAGAAATGATTAGCCGACGGTAAATGGTCAACGGAACTTGGAAAAAAAACTTGAATAAGTGCAAACAGTTTGGCGGTAAATTGCCCCACCGGAAGATTGCCACACATCGTTCAGCAACCCGAAAAATTGCCACACACAGAAAAATTGTCCCACCGGAAAATTGCCACATGGTTTTCATTAAGCGGACGAGCACAAATCGTCGTTCGTCCGAGAAACGCTTTGAATGTGTGGCAATTTTCCGAGTTTCCGAATTATGTGTGGCAGTTTCCCCAAGGTGCCTATACCTAAAGTGCCCCGGGGCCCTTTCGGAAATAGCATTGTTCAGAAGGCCCTCTATATAGGTTTCACTTAAGAGTACAAAATATGACATGGGGGCTTATTTGGAAATAATATGTTATAATGCTACATTCTAAAAGATATTATTTCCAAAAAGGAACGTTACGTTTTAAGAGGTCAGTACGTTCTGAGAGGTACCGCTGCGAATGTAAACCATAATTCTCTGAACCAATGGTTATCTCGACCAATCGTTGTGTCGACCAATCGTTACTGTCGACTAGTTCGTTCCGGTCGACTGATTGTTATGTCGACCAATCGTTACTGTCGAATAGTCGTTACGGTCGACTAATCGTGCTGCCGACCAATCGTTACTGTCAGAAAATCGTTATGTCGGCCAATCGTTATTCGACCAATCGTGCGACACCGACATTTGAAGTGATTGATATTTATTGCTTACGTGACCAAAAAGAGGTAGTTTTCTGTGAAAACACAAATTTTCCGGTGACGTAAATCGAACTTGCGTCTCCTCGCTCCGGAGTGAGTTGTTCTAACCGACTAAACTACACCGGCGGAATGTACCTCTGCAGATTTGTTTTGGTACGTGCCTCACCTCTGTTTAGTGCGTTGCATCATTTCGCTCCCCACACAGCACAGAATATTTCGTATATGTTACAAGTACGTAGCTCTGAAACATTGAGATTTTTCAGATACATTGCGCAATATAACAGTAATGTTTCAGAAACCTTACGGTTACGTCAAAATGTCCTCAAACCTTACATAACTTTGAAACATAACCGATAAGTTACAGTGAAAGGTCTTTAAAACTTCATACCAACTTCCTGTTACTGTTATGTATTTGAAAGATATTTGTGACATCATCATAGTGCTGTTACCTATTTACTACGTTGAACATTATAGTTTTAATAAACTTTGTAAAATCACAATACAAAATATTACACTTGACAGCTGTTTCAAAAGCAACAACAACCGTATTACGAGTTGTTTACGTTTTCACAGGTTCAACGCAGTCCGCTCTCCATTGGGAACAGTGGCGGCGTTTATATATTGATAACAAAAGAAATAAAAATTGGTTCCAAATGAGGGTGTCGAATTTCTATTAAACATATAGAATAGACTATATTTCAGCGAAAAAAAGAAAGAAAATCAAATTCGTCATTTCTCTAAATACCTACCAATATGAAATTTCTCAGCTTCAAGTAAAAAAAAAAAAAAACATGCTGGTATACTATACTAATACAACACAGCCATCTACTTAGATTTTATAAATTACTTTTTAGAATTTAAAAATTATAATAATCAAAACTATTACTTACTTTCAGATGATCTTGAATCACACACACAAAAAAAAAGGATGAAATATTAAATCAACTAACAAGCTAACTCGAATACGATAGTATCACCAAATAATATCACGTGGAAATACGAGTAGAAAGTGCTTCGGTGAAATGTCATAAATGCGCATGCGCATCCACGCCGTTGCCAAACCAAAAATCTTAAATATCGCCGGAATGTAACATCAAGGTAACAATTATGTACAATGGAAACTATGAAACAGTAATATCGGTGAATGCTATTTTTAACGTAACCGTAATGTACAAAGAGTTCCAAAATAGACGTTGCCGAAACGTAATTGTAAGATATCTCTGAAAGTGTAACGAAAATGAGAGATTGTAACATTATTGATACATATCTGAAACGTTTTGTGCTGTATGGGTCTTATTCTTTCTTTCTTTTTTTTTCTTGTTGAAGCAAAGAAGGAATTTTTCATTAATTCCAGTCGATGTATGGAACGAACGTCATACATTTTTCGAAGAACCCAACAGCCAGTAGATCCATTTTTTATGTTCGGGCGCCAATGTGAAAACAGGAGTTTGTCGGTGAATCGAGTCGGCGTCCCCTCACTCAGCGGACAGCAGCTAGATGCGCTGGGAGTGACTCACTAAGGTTCTGGAAGGTGTTCACTGGTATGTGGAGCCATGCTAACTGCAGTTCATCTGACAACTGCTGGAGGAGGATCCGTAGAGCAAACAACACGATCGAGATGGTCTCACAGATGCTCAATTGGGTTTAAGTCTGAATAATTAGGCTGCCAGGGAAGTACTTTGAAGTCTTCGTCGTGCTCTTCCAACCACTCTGACATTTCTAGCTGTGTGACACGTCGCATTGTCGTGCTGGAAAATCCCATCCGGCCCAAGGAAGACAATCAGCATGTATGGTGTACGTGGTCTGCAAGGATGGATTCATGACGAATTCGGTCTATGGTGCCTTCCACAGGTATGAGTGGACCCAGGGAATACCACGAAAACATTCCTCAGACCATAACGCTGCCTTCACCAGATTGCATTTTCCCAGCAATGGTTGAAGACTGTTTGTTCTCCGATGTTTTTCGCCTTATATGCCAACGTCCATCCGTTCGATGAAGCAGAAAACGTGACTCATCGAAGAAGGCAATCCGTTGCCAATTTGCGGAGATCCAATTCGCGGAGATCCAATTCCGATACTGCTATGCAAATATAAGCCTTTTCTGCCGATGCACCTTCGGTAGCGTAGGTGCAATGACTATTCTCCTGTATCGGAGCCCCATAGGCAGCAGGGTTCACTGAATTGTTATTTTACACACACTTCCGGTAACCCCCTGGTTCATTCAGCCATGCAAATGAACGAGTTGCTCCACTGTAGCGTGTCGATCGGCCCTCACGCACCTTCGAAGCCGACGTTCACCTCTCACATGAATGCCACTTGGTCCACCGCAGTTTTCACGTCGCTTATTCGCAATGGTGCCATTTCTCCAATCACGATGTACTCTAACCTCAGCAGCATGCCAACAGTTCACAAACTGCGCCGTTCCAGAAATACTGCCACCCTTGGCCCGAAAGCCGATAATCATCCCTTTTTGTAATATGATAAATCGCTCCTTTTATCCATGACAGCAACGAGTGATATGTTTTCAGAATGCCTACAGCACACCTTCTATACCCTCCAAGCCAGCTCACGACACGTGCCTTCTTTCATTAACTACGCGCTATTTATGTTAAAAGTAGGAGGTGGTCACAATAATGTGACTCGACTGTGTATATATACTGTATATACACACACATAGGTCTATCTATATATGTGTATATTGTATATGTTTCCGGCACCCCTCGCAGCGGCCAATAAAAGCCAAACGGTTGAATTTTTGTCGGAATTTCGTGCTGCACTGTTAAATAAAAAAATGGTGTGATTTTACGGAATATTCCTTAAAATAACGTACAGCAAAGTTGCCGGTAGGTCTCCCTCTTCTAACCATAATTTTCGTTTTTAACTTCAGTATCTTGACGGATCTTTCGCTTTCACTAATTCCGTTTATTTCAGAAAAGTTAGTTTCGGGAACTAACGTTTTATACAGAAATTACGGAAAAACATCTTGATCCGTCCGTTTAGCAGAGATTTGTTTTCCTGGCATGCAAAGTGAACGAATCCCTTCCCTCCCTTGCTGGGTTTCGAAACGAGTACGTCTTCAAAGACAGCGAAGCGCGCTACCGACTGACCTAGAAAGACACTTAGTACTTAGGCACGTATAAAGGTAGAAATGAAGATGACTGGAAACGGATGATCATGAAATGTTTTTCGCTATGAATGCGGGTTAATTAGTCGTTTTATTTTCTGTAAGAGCTTATTATTTGTATGAAAAGATTTATGATACTTTTATCATTTTCTGTAGCAGGACTTATCACAAATTGAGTTCTATTTTTATCGTGATTTTTCGAAGCAACAGAATGTTTTAGGACTCGAGATCGTTTTAAACTGACAGTGCCTGTAAGGTGACGGAGTCAAGCTCCCAGTAATTATTTTCGGGTAGCAACCTTTTCTGTATCAATTTATTATTTCAAGAATAACTGTCTCCAGAAATCATCACCCAAGGGAATTGTTCCTTGACGAACGGCGTGTTCGAGCCGGGAGGGTCGGTTAGGCCTCTCGGGCTGACGGAATAGTCAGGGTTTTTCGGCGATCAGAGATCTACCGGTATTTGGACAGAATGAAAGACTCAAGGTAAACGTTGCGGAGGGTCTTCCGGGATATTTCTGAGATAGTAAAGTTTTCGTCATCTGGAAACTTCTTGGCACGTGGAGATAGCTACTCGAACGGAGTTTGTTTCTCATCTATTAAATGTTACGTTTAACAGAGACTGGTAAGTGGAGTCACTCGTTGTCTTAGATATTAAGTAATAGCCGACTACACGTTTTAGTATTTTAGCGATCGAGTTCAACTAGAATGGATTCAAAAGAACCTACGTCGTGCACCAAACAGAAGCCATCGCTCTTTCCACGTTAATAAGTGAGTCACGAAAAAATTCTCATTGGCTGCCACCGGGAATCGAAACCAGGGTCTTTCAGCTACGCGCCGGACTTGCTACCGCTGCACCACACTGGTCTCAAATTCTCCAGACTCACAAGTAATTAACTGCCAAACCACATGACAGCTTCATTCATGGAGCCCCGTACAGTGCTGGGTATTCACCAAAGATGGTTTAGCAGTTAATCACTTATTAACGTGGAAAGAGCGATGACTCACTGGCCGTGACTCACTTTTAACGTGGAAAGAGCGATGACTCACTGGCCGTGACTCACTTATTAACGTGGAAACAGCGATGACTTACTGGTCGTGACTCACTTATTAACGTGGAAAGAGCTATGACTCACTGGCCGTTACTCACTTATTAACGTGGAAAGAGCGATGACTCACTGGCCGTGACTCACTTATTAACGTGGAAAGAGCTATGACTCACTGTCTGTTACTCACTTATTAGCGTGGAAAGAGCGATCACTCACTGGTCGTAACTCACTGATTAACGTGGAAAGAGCTATGACTCACTGGCCGTTACTCACTTATTAACGTGGAAAGAGCAATGACTCACTGGCCGTGACTCACTTATTAACGTGGAAAGAGCGATGACTCACTGGCCGTGACTCACTTATTAACGTGGAAAAAGCGATGCCTTCTGTTTGGTGTTCCTGATCCACGTCGAGTGTATGAATAATTACGTTGGGCCCGTTTGAGAGATTCGGAATTAGTAAGGCCTAGTGGCGGATTGAACTCAGCGGTGCCCGAAAATGCCTTTCAATTATGTTTGAAAAAGTACTGCTTCATGGCGTTATTTCACAAAACCCCTAAATATATGAAATTTACTGTTGATAGCTGTAATAGCTTTTGTCTTAAGCAGCCACAGACTGATACATAGACATCATACAATCACCTTTGCAATATTTTATGTACCAGGTTTCTTACGATAAAACAATGTAAAATGGCTGTTGCATCAAATGGGGTGAGAAGGAAAGGAATATCCGTTGCGACAATAACCTAAATATCAGGCGTCCGATCTCGCAGCTGAACTTCAAAAGTAGATTTTCGAGTAGACGACTGAAATTTATAATTAAACAAACCTCAAGTATTCCCGCGAATTGCTCTTGTTATAGTAAATGTTCTGTCATATTGATACGGAAAAACTCAGAGTGGCATTTTTCTGTTAATGTGCGAAAAGAATTGAGCAAAGCTTTCTGACAATTCAGAATTTTTCCTGGCGTATGAAATATTCGTGAAATTAAGTTGTTTTTAACCATCACTTCACGGAAAAGGTTGAATGAGGAATATCCTTCGTTAATTCACGAAAATAATCACCAAAAATGTCTCGTGAATTTCAAAAAAGATTTTCTAGTTTGTGCGGAAAAGATAGCGGCATTGTATCGAAGAGTATGTGTTGATGGACATCCTACACGTGCGGTTAGTTGCGCTAGGACATGGCGAGTCAGAGATTCATATTCGCCACTGCCTTTTTGTTCATGTTCAATCGCTGAGGAAGCACGAGAGCGGGTTTCTTCGGCCTACGATGACACAGCTGTAGGTGCAAGCACGTTTCGAGAGTCGTTTGTGAAGTTTAAAAGTGCTGACTAATTATCAAATAGATAGTCGAAATTCAGTGAGCGCTCAATGTATGTCGTATAAAAACTCAGCCATGTGTATTTACATTGTATGCGTACCGTATGACTGATTGTTTCGCTAACTTATTTTAATCACTGCCGTCAAATAGTCGATAAAATAGAATGTCGGTGAAATGAACAATTTGATAACAATATCTTTCGGTAGAGTGATTTTTAGATGAAAAGATCCTACGGTAATTGAAGTTTTTAACATGAAACACAGCCGTCTTACACACGATTAAAAACTTTACTATTAAGTATAAAATAACTTTACTATTAAGTATAAAATACACTTAACTCCATTAGGTCTTTCGGGTATCCATTATACCCTTCGTCAGATGAAACCTAACCTTTAAAATCGTTAAAACCGATTTTAAAGGTTAGGTTTCATCTGAGAGAAGGTATAACGTATACCCGAAAGATCTAATGGAGTTAAATGTAGTTTATATACTTAATAGTAAAGTTTTTTTTTATCGTGTGCTGAGTTTCATGTTTGCGAGTAAGCACGATAAAAATAAAAGTTCTTGAACTTTTCGTCGAAACGACTGTTCGGTAAAGTAAATATTTCGCGAAACCGATCCTTTGGTAAAATGAACCATTCGGTGAAACGACCCTTCGGTGAAATGGAACTTTCGGACAAACGAAATGAACTCTTCAATTGAAATAAACATTTCGGCAAAATAAAATAAAACCTTTCGGTAAATGAACCTTTTGGAGAAACGAAATGAACCTTTAAGCGAAACAACTGTAAAAATTAATGTTTCGGCTGAACGAAATGGACCATTACAGCAAAATCAACCTTTCGACTAAACGAAAACGAACCCTTTCGGTTAAACGAAATTAACCTTTCTGCTAAACGAAATGAGCCATTTGGGTAAAATGAACCTTTCAGGGAAGTGACCTTCGATTAAAAGATCTTTCGGTGAAATAAGTTATACTCGATATATTAAGGAATTTTGAAAATAGCGCCATAGTCAACCTCAATACTCAGGGTAACAAATGCGGGAGATGCTCACTAATCGAAAACTAGGAGTATAATTTACTTTTCGTTACGAGTATGAATCGCACAAACAACTCAAAGGCTATGACCATTATTACTTTTCGTTATTGATAGAAGTAATACGTACTGCTAAAAGATCATGAGCACAATTTTTTCGATTAACTTTCCGCAAAACTTTATGGAATGAAATAAATGGCCAATTATTTCAAGTTATTTAAAAATCTCCGCGAAACACCGCACTTCTGTGTAGTCTGACACTTTGTCCAAACACTAACGAAGGTATATTTATGCAATGTCTCATTAATTGTCAGCATGGTTTTCCCCCCACGCGTTTTCTTATGAAACTGCACTTGAAGCTAATGGAAACGATGTCGTAAACTTAATTTATTGTTCCCATAAAAGTGCATTAGTATGCCATTAAAACAATGTGGTTATGTTCGGTTCTTCTGACTTAATCGGAAAAAATTACAAACTTACAAGTCCAATAAACTAGATTTACGTCTCTTTCTTAAAGGGGTAAAAAAAGTGTATCGAAGAAGAAATGTTTGAAAATCGTTATTTTTATTGCGATCCGCTTTGCGAAAGAAGATATACAGATCTATTAAATATTCGCACTTCTGTTATTGATCCGGGCTGAAAGCTTTAAGTAGTACTTCTCGTAGGGGTTTTTCGATTTATTGACAACCCTTGTTTTTCTATCTTACCAGCAGTCAAAGGAAAAATGTGTGGTAATTAGAAAAAAAAATCGTTATGTACCGTCAGTTTCTTTTTTCTGTTTTTTTACGCTTTCCAACCGTAGGTTGAAGAAGCGTATATGCTCCACTTTGTCCGTCTGTCCGTACGCACGATAACTCGCGTAAAAATGGTTCGATTTCGATGAAATTTTAGTATGGGGTAGGGGACCACCTGGGGATGAACCTTATTGAAAATGGTCGAAATGGCTCAAAGGTCAGGACATAGAAACGGGATGCATTCCATTACCCTTATGCGTCATAACTTGCGTAAATAGGGTTCGATTTCAATCAAATTTTAGTATGTTGTAGGGGACTATCTGAGGTCGAACCCTATTGAAAATAGGCGAAATGGAGTCAAAGGTCAGGACATAGGAGCGGGGTGCATTCCATTACCCTTATGCGCCATGACTTGCGTAAAAATGGTTCGATTTCGTTGAAAGTTTAGTATGTGGTAGGGAACTACCTGGGGACGAACCTTATTGAAAATGGGCGAAATGGGGTCAAAGGTCAGGACATAGAAGCGGGATCCATTTCATCGCCCTTATGCGTTATAACTTACGTAAAAATGCTTTGATTGAGACAAAACTTTATCATGTTGTTCCGGAAGTATACTTTACCGGTTCTGTTGAATATTATCGAAATGATATCAAAGGTCTGATTTCAAGATATTGAGAAGACTCAACAGAATGCGACGAAGCAGCTGTTCGCTATATTTATTCTACAGCCATTATCCTCATAACTTGAGTATTTATTTCTAGTATGTTGGAAAACGTATCATAATCAATGCATTGCATGATAAATCAATGCACTGCCTACGGAAAGAAAGTGTGCGGCAGCATCTCTGGATTTTCAGTTCACTTTGAATTGTAGACTTCACTGTCGGTTATGCAAAGCGTGATCAAAAGTATCCGTACTGGATTTATCAAAAAAAGTACAAGATTTGCATATTTGAAACTTAATCGACCTTAAAGTAGTCCCATTGCTAGATACATTCTCATCCCAGCGCTGTTTCTGCTGCTCGGATCTTCTGAAATAGCGAACAGCTGCTTCGTCGCATTCTGTTGAGTCTTCTCAATATCTTGAAATCTTTTGCCTTTCAAGTGGTATTTGGTTTCTGGGGGAGGGGAATCGCAGGGAGAGAGATTCGGAGCGAATAGGGTTACTGTCGGACCTTCGCAATGCGGTGCTTAGCAAGAAACTGCTGCACAAGTTGCGACGTATGGACATGCGGGTTATCATGGTGGAGCATTATGCCGTGCTCCAAGAAGTAACGTGCCAAGTGGCTTAGCAGTGAGTCGTATGTGAGTATGGAGGAGTTCCAGGCCGCTGTGGTGCTGTGGTAGCATGTGCGGCGCGTTACTGGAAGATCCTGGGTTCGATTCCCGGTGGCGGCCCATGAGAATTTTTCCGTGACTCACTTATATACGTGGAAAGAACGATGATTTCTGTTTGATTTTCTTAATCCACGTCAATTGTCTATATTAACTGGTATTCCTTATGATGATAGGTGTACCAAAGTGCATGATGTAATCCCTGTTCTTATATTATCATTTTGATTTCTTGGAACGATATAAATATTACGTGTTGTAAAATTATCAGATGAAGCCGCCAGGAAAAATTAGGCGGCCATAAGACAGAACAGTTTCAAACGCATATGGTATTTAATGTGCTAGTATATTTGTTCTCTTTTGGGTTTCTCAGGAGACTACAAATTTTGGTTTCTCTGGAGAGATAGCGGGTTTAGGCAAGGCCGTGGCATTAGAGAGATGAGTTCCCTCCGCTTGTGACGTCATTCTCGCGTTACTCGGGGACTGATACGCCGGTGTCGTGTTTGACGTCACACAGAACAGCGTTGGTAACCAATCGGAAGCTCCGGTTTTCGCGTGACTTCACTAAAAGAGGGAACTGATCTCTCTAACGTTGATCTGTTGCTCAGATCCACGCCGAAAATATCCTTGAAAAATTTCGGAAATTTGAATTATTAACGAGAGAAATAAAATCCTTATTAGATAAATTTTATTTACATTTCACTCCCCGTAGCCACCTCTGCAATATGTAAGGGTGGACGAGCCAATGAAAAAGTCAAGGAAATTATATAAGTAATTTTTTTCTCCTTCCTCTTCTAAATCTCTTTTTCCTTCGTGCTACTTATCCCCCCCCTTCTCTCCCCCGTTGTGTGTTCTGGGGTTGAAAAGAAAATGCGTTTGGTCCGCAGCAGAAGGGAAATGATAATTGTAAGGTAAATGTAATTATTTTAGGATAACAAAGGGTTTTTTTTGTTGTTGTTGTTGTTGTGTATTAAATGTTCATTATCTGGTATTATACCTTAATTTGTAGGTTGAATATTATGTAACAAGAAGCACTAAAATTGAGATTTGTAGAACGTAATCGATTCCTCCAAAAAGTTTGACTACAAAATTGTATTGATGTATGTACACAGCCATACAAATAAAATCTCCAGAATACTATACATGTATACATATTTGTATATTTGGTGTTTACACATATGACACATATAGCCTATTACGACACAACAATGTCATGGCCTAATGTTTTCTAGACGGCCTTGGTCGATGTCCTGTTGGACGTCATACATGACAGCTTTGGAAACCAATCGGAAGCTTCGGTTTCCGCGTGACGTCACTAAAAGAGGGAACTCATCTCTCTAATGGCATGGCCTTGCGTTTCCTAGACGGCCCTGGTCGTGTCGTGTCGTGTTTGACGTCACACACGACAGCTTTGGAAACCAATCGGAAGCTTAGGTTTCCGCGTGCCGTCACTAAAAGAGGGAACTCATCTCTCTAATGGCATGGCGTTGTGTTTCCTAGACAGCCCTGGTCGGTGTCGTGTTTGACGTCACACATGACAGCTTTGGAAACCAATCGGAAGCTTCGGTTTCCGCGTGCCGTCACTAAAAGAGGGAACTCATCTCTCTAATGGCATGGCGTTGTGTTTCCTAGACAGCCCTGGTCGGTGTCGTGTTTGACGTCACACATGACAGCTTTGGAAACCAATCGGAAGCTTCGGTTTCCGCGTGCCGTCACTAAAAGAGGGAACTCATCTCTCTAATGGCATGGCCTTGTGTTTCCTGGACGGCCCTGGTCCGTGTCGTGTTTGACGTCCCACACGGCAGCGTTGGAAACCAATCGGAAGCTTTGGTTTCCGCGTCACGTCACTAAAAGAGGGAACTCATCTCTCTAATGTCATAGCCTTGTGTTTTCTGGACGGTGTTAAGTTTAGGTGTGTTGGGTGTGTACGCTATAAGCAATAATGGATATCTGAATAAAATGCTCATTTGCAATCCATATATTTCTACACTTTTGGAAGATATTGTAGTTTTGATGTTCGATTTTTACTTTTGTTTATTCAGATCTTATTTGCTTCCTTGAGATAATTTTCCTGATTTTTCTTCATTATTTTTTTATCCTTTCGATACCTTTTTAAAATGCATGAGCCATGTTTCATACACAGGGTTCCTCGTATTCAGTGTCTACTGTGCAGTGTTTTTTCCCCACCCTTTTTTTTCCCTTTTTCTTCTCACGCTGTGTTTGTCGGCTATTGTCTTCTATTGTATTCATTTTAATAAGAATCGCCTTAAGGAAGGGAAGCATTTATGTACGGTGTCCACGAAAAATTTCAATTAAGTCGTTGAGTCTCTCACCACTTTTCACCTAGTGCTTTAGTTAATGAAATTATCTTCAACGCACTGTTCATTAGTGTGTATGTGTGTGGTAAGTGTAGGGTGGGAGTGGCGGAAGAAAACAGGAGGCGGGAAGCGAAGGATCGGAATGATTTTCCTACGGCGATCTTTTCCCACTGATTCCGCGAAACCTAATTCCAAGCAGCAATATTTGCTCTGGAAACTGGTGGAAAGGGGGAGGGAGAAGAGGTGAATTATCTCTCGCATAACGTTTTTCCTTCCGTACTTCCGTTGAGCAATACTTAACGAAGCAAATAATTGTTACTGGTTCTGCGATTTTGTTTGCGACTGGTAAAGGGTGAACATGTGACTGACTCCTTCTCTTTCTCGCCTTTCTCCATCTTTCGACGATATCTGTTCAGTTCCCCGACTGTTAGCGGTTTGAAGAGATCGTTTCGAGCTAAAACGACCCCCGGATCGCAATTATACTTCAAGGAATGAGATGTTTAATTGGGTCCAATTCGCTAATGAACTACAGCACGATACCCTCCTGATATCCTTCTCTTTTCTACGTTGTTCGTTTCACGTTTTCCCTCTTTTGGAACGGAATGTCAAGTCATGTAATTGGCGACAAAACGGTAAAACCACAAATGTCATTAGCATCTGGACCCGTACGAATTAGTGAATATCCATGCCCCATGCAATTAGTTTGAAGTGCCTGTTCCTTGTGTGGCACGAAAAAAATTATACTTTAATAACAATCTGCAACTTTTCATAATTCGCCTTAAATTTACGATGGGCACGATCGGAACATGGCGGCTCCGAAGCCGGATGAACACGGTGAGATCGGCGAGTTATTAGAGTTGTTAAAACCTTTTTGTTGCTGAAACGAAAGTCTTAATGCACCCAGGAGCATAACCAACGTAATTGGTTTTGGGACTATTAACATGGATCCGTCGTAATTCGGCAAATTGGATACAAGTTGTCTTCTAGAATTTTCACCAGAACTATTCACGTTAGCACTGCGACAAGATGACATGATCAAACGGTTTTGTCAGCCTTACACCATGAATTTGGAGCTTAACTTTTAATGCTTTACAATCTCCCCCCCCCCTTTTTTTTTCTTTGCTTCGTTTAAATTCATTTCCTTGGATGCTAATCTGTAAACGGAACTGTTTAGTTTATAACAGCAAGCGGAATGTTCGATCGACTAAAGACACTGGGCATTCAAATTGAGATACGTTTGTGATTTAATGCGATAAATCTGCTTGAGATGCCGAAATAGGAAAATGAAGTGGCTGTTTTATCACATATATTATGAAAGCATATATTTGCGCGTACCCCTCACTCCGGAGTAAGTTGCTCTCCCAACTAAGCTACACGGATAGAATATAGCACTGCAGATTTGTCGTCTCGACACGTGCTTAACCTCTGTAGTACGTCCACTGTGCATTGCTTATAATTTGCTCATGAATTGCGTTCGTTCTTTACTTATCGAAAATTGAAGATGGCGATTAAAAAAATATCTTGCCGCAGATAATGTGTAACACCAAAAGAACAGTAGTAGGTAAATTATCTTTTTATGTACACTACTTTATCATTAATATACGAACACCCCTCTATAGACAGTGAATTAGGTCCTATAAACGCAATACATCTCAGACCCAACAATAAATATGTTCGTAGGTTTATGATGAAACGATAGCACAAATGTGGATAGAAGAAGCCTCGATCGATATCGAAGACTGATTTCCGGGCCGATTAGAGATTTTAGACATTCTCTTAAACAACCCTTAGAAGTAGGAAGCTAGGAGATTTGGGTTACAGTGCCCGGTAGGAAAATCACACTGAAGCGAGGTAGGAAGATTGCAGAAGACGACATTATTTAAAGCAAGGGGACGTTCAGGAAATTATCACCCTGGAGCGATAATTTCCTGAACGCGCGAGAGCTCTTCCCTTACTCGCTTTGAGTGCTACAAAGCTATGCAGCGAAACAGCAAATGTATCATCTGGAGCTCGAGACGATACATTTTTTACAATTTTCATGGCGAATATCTCTTGCGAGTTTTGCAAGTAGAACAACGGGAGGGGGGGGGTTGACTATAAGACACCCGGTATAAGCATTCTGCTGTCCCTAATTTCGGGCCACTGGTCCTAGGGCAGAGGCAGTGCCATAAGACATGTACACATCCATCACCCAGGATTGGAGTTCATGTCGGAGGAGTTATTAGATCCCCGCGCTTCCAATTGGGCAACGGGACGGTGATTTTTTATTCCTTTGTAAGCATTTATTATGTTTTCATAAGTGACAGGTTTTATTTATTGATGAATTTTCTTTGGGGTTTACCGTTCTTAGTGGGTACCTAAGTCTATAAAGACACTCGTACTACCCGTGCTTCTTCTGGGAGTTGAACCCAGATGTCCTAGCCCCGGTGGTGCTGTGGTCTAAGCGATGGCTTCTGATCCTTCGCCCAAATCAGGCATGGTTGTTTGTGTTTGTCTTTCGGGGGTTTATTCACTGTATGCCTTGTTCACCCGGCATTCTGTATTCATATGTACATTGCTGACGTTGAAACACAAGAAAATGTGTATACTGTATATGTCAATGTATCTGTCAACCAAGCCCAATAAATAATTAAAAACAACAACAAAACAATCTCCAATTAAAAAAAATCCAGGCGTAGAACATACGGCTTACTAAAGTCCGCGCCTCTTACCACTCGACCATCCAGTCGTTTGCGGTTCAGCCTTGAATGCTCGCTACGAAATAATTTCCGCTTAACTTATGGATATTTCACATGATCGCTTTTATCATTTGTACATTTAAAGTTATTGAATTTTAAGAGGTATATTTGAAACATGATGAGCTTTATTTTGAAACATGACTTGAACAATATTTTTTGCTGATTGAGATAACTGTGATGGAGAGAGATGTTAGAGGCGGAAAACATTCATCATTGTCGTTTTTGTTTTTCTTTACAGACACAAGAGGAAGGTACAGAACTTCTTGCCGTGCAAGAGCCAACACCAAGGCCGCTGTGACATCGCCAGTTCCACGGGAATCACGTACGACGACGTTTTGATTAATCATCACCCAACCCGCTTGCCAAACCACCACCACCACCCGCTACCAACTGACACGAACACCCTGACTCCTATAGAGGTAAAGCACGTTTTGGTTTTACACATCTCTTAATGTCGTTATGGAATTCATTCACGCCCTATGAATATGTGCTCTTAATTAAAACTTTTTTTTTATAACAATCACACAGACATACACCTATAAGCCATTCCATTATGACCACCCCCAGCCTAGAGAAATGAGCGCGCCTGGAAACCGAACGGTGGCGCAGGTGAGGTTCACAGAGTAGTATATATCAAACCCGAGGACCGGCTTTCAGTTAGTAGAGTGTTCGGAGTCCGAATGGGAAAAGGTGCCGATTTATCGGGGTTTGGTAAAGGGTAAATTGTGACGGCACGGCTCCTCGGAACTACGATCTCGGAACAGGCGCTAGTTTTTCACGTGCCGCTGTAGTGAAAATTTATCATAAGTGGTGCACAGACGACCAAACGCCGAACCGTCGTCTAGCAGGGTGCTCATTGATGTCAGAGGGGTGGCGCAGTGGTCTAAGGCGCTGGTCTTTGATCAGTCGTCCGTAAGGGGTCCGGGTTCGAATCCCGGCGAGGCATGGATGTTGTGTTTGTCTTACGGCACTGGCTCTCTCCCTTCCCTGGAACCAGTGACCCTAAATTAGGGACGGGCGACTGCTTATAGCCCATTGAGTTGCTCACGGTGGTCGTTAAATCTCCAATTAAAAAAAAAATGTCAGAGGGGAGCGGAGACTGTCACGCATTGTTCACAGCGACCGGAGGACCACAGTGCGACAAATCGCCCGTAACTACAACAGTGGTGATCAGGGCAATGCGTCACAGCACACAGATCATCGCAGCTTTCTGCTGATGGGCCTGCGTAGCCGAACTCCCAGCCGAGATCCTGTGCTTACTGCACGTCATCGCCAACAACGCATGAAATGGGCCTCAAGATCATCGAGATTGGACCGTGGATGATTGGAATAAAGTGGCCTGGTCTGACGAATCAAGATTCCTGGTGCATCACGTAGACGGCCGAGCGCTGATACGCCGATTACTAACGGAGGCTATGGCACCTGGGTGTATTTTGGGCGAAAATGCTGTGGACGATGTTTTCTTGGGGCACTTTAGGTCCCATTATCCCAATAGCACAATCCCTGACAGCTGTCATGTATCTGAGCGTCGTTGCGGACCAAGTTCACCCATTCATGGCAGCTGTGTTTCCTGCTGGTGATGGCCATTACCAACGGGATAATGCGCCATGCCACACTGACAGAATCGTCAAGGAGTGGTTCGAGGGACATGCTGGCGACTTTCTGTTAATACCCTGGCCTCCAATTTCACCTGACACGAACCCAGTGGAACATTTGTGGTTTGACTTGGAAAACCGGGTTCGCGCTAAATCAGGACCACCCCACCCCGAAATGTATGGGCAGTGGAGACCTGCGGTTGACATTATGGTACTAAAAACACCAAGGTATCTATCGCCACCTCATCGAATCGATGCCTCGCCGAGTGGCCGCTGTTTTGCTGGCTTTTAAAGGGGGTCCTACAGCTTATTAGGTAGGTGGTCATAATGTATTGGCTCATTGGTGTGCACATGCCACTCATACAGTACGATGGTCGTACTTGTCATTCTGTAGGTATTCTCATAAACACCTACCGTTTATGAACCGTAAGTAGCACAACATTAAGCGGTATTTAATCGGATATGTATCCATCATAAGAGTCGATGATGACATTTTTTGAAAAAGGTTTTAATTCCTGACCGAAGACCTTTTTCCGATTGTAAAGTGTATAATGAACAGGTGGCGCCTGGAGCTCTTCCATTTGCCAAAAGATATCACCACCGAGATGTTGCTGCAAAACCGAGAATATGTAGAGGTCCGAAGGGGCAAGCTTTGGTAAATAGGATGGCTTGGAAATTAATTCTAACCCAAATTTAGATTACCTTTCTTGTCGTGTGAAGGCGAGCGTTATGATCGTAAAACATGATCAACTTTATCCGATTGAACAGCTGGAGGTCTTTTCAAATAGTCTGGCCGATGATGATAGATCTCATCAGTAATACACTCCTTTGGTGGTAGCGTTTCAAAGTGGTTAATGCCTTCCATATCCCTACAAGTGATCAACAGCTGAATTGTTAGATCTCAACTGCAATAAATTCGCTATGTGGCGAGGTGAACCATTCCTTTCAAAGCCCACCGAGCGCTCATCTTGATATTCACCAAGTGAGAACCGCCTCTGGCTTTGTGTGAGGATTGAACATTTCACTTCGGTCCAGCGTCGTAATCTACTGAAATGCCGTTCACAAATGGCTTATTACGTGTCCGGAAAGTCAGATGTCCGTCTTCCACGCATATTGTTTTACGGCGAACGTCAGTTGGGTCCAATAACTGAGCTGAGATACTTTTCGTATTGCGAAAAGATCACTATACACGAGTTGAACGCATTGATAGGAGTTGGACAAAAATAGTGAGAGTGGGACCGTCACTGCGGAAGTGGACGACAATTGTGGGTCAGCTAGTGGAAGATTATTTGAATGCATGCCGTTACCTCCCACGTGGTTTCTCGTTGGTGTTATCGAAGACATTTTTGTTCGCCATTTTTATTTTCATGAAAGATTCGTACGTCTTTTATTTTGGAATTTCCCAGTTTATTTTGGAGTGGGAAATTTAATTAATATTGAACTCGGGAAATACACTGGTGTGCAAAGTTAAAAAATAATAGAAAAAATGGGACTAAACTCGCAGTACATGGACGGAAATGAAATGAAAGGGGATGACTATCAAAATATAGTGGTACCGAAGAAGAAACCATGTGCCTGTGCTTCTCTTTTTAGCGCAGAATATGCAAATCAGGACTGCGTTGTGAAAGCGGTGGATTGGCTCTGCTTTTTATTACACTTTGGACTCCTTATCGAAGTAGGCTGGACAGTATTGCGGTTTAGATTGAGTTGAAAATGTCTCGAAGGCAGGATTTTAAACGATTCACAGTTACGGCGAGTGATCAGTACCATGGACGCGCGTCCATCTCATTGAGAGGTGCCCATTGTGTTAAATATACCACGAAGTGTCATCTCAAGACATTGGAGATCGTTGTTTCTCAGTACAGGAGAGGTTCGTCGCCGACACGGACAAGGCCGTCCCATGGCTATACCACTGCTTTCGAAGATCGCTTTATGGCTCTAACAGCAAGAAAAAAATTGGCAGATAGCAGGTAGGCAGCTGACTGTGGAGCTTGCAGCATCCACTAGCTCAAGAATAACTCGATTTACAGTTCGCATGAGTGTGGTCTCTATTTGTCTTTATATGTGGTCCCATGAGTGTGGTCTTTATTTGTCTCTATATGTGGTCTCATGAGTGTGGTCTCTATTTGTCTCTATATGTGGTCTCATGAGTGTGGTCTCTATTTGTCTCTATATGTGGTCTCATGAGTGTGGTCTCTATTTGTATCTATATGTGGTCTCATGAGTGTGGTCTCTATTTGTCTCTATATGTGGTCTCTATTTGTCTCTATATGTGGTCTCTATTTGTCTCTATATGTGGTCTCTATTTGTCTCGATATGTGGTCTCATGAGTGTAGTCTCTATTTGTCTCTATATGTGGTCTCATGAGTGTGGTCTCTATTTGTATCTATATGTGGTCTCATGAGTGTGGTCTCTATTTGTCTCTATATGTGGTCTCATGAGTGTGGTCTTTATTTGTCTCTATATGTGGTCTCATGAGTGTGGTCTCTATTTGTCTCCATATGTGGTCTCATGAGTGTGGTCTCTATTTGTCTCTATATGTGATCTCATGAGTGTGGTCTCTATGTAGGTTACATGGAGCGTGGTCTCTATACTTGGAGAGTGACCTAATATTTGTGTCATCCTAGCACCCTCCTTCAGAGGGGTACCTTTTAAGATGGAATCTCCATCTGAAACATCAAACTGTTTAAGTACTACATCGAAATTGTTTAAATACTGATTTTCCACATGTTCTCATCTGGCGAGAACCAGAGACTCAGGACAGCCTTTCAGATATCCGTGAAAGGTCCAGTTTTCGTGGGAGTGGTTTTCTTGTCTACATCATTACAAATGGTCACATCGACCTGCATAATTTTCAGAGTGTCTCGGTGACGGGCTAAAGATGGAGAGATGAGATTCTGAACCTGATGGGTGATAACGCCAGTCCGCTTCGAGCTCAACTGGTGGATGAGTATCTGGAAAAAGATATTGCCCGAACGGATTGCCCAGAGTATTCGCTGGACGTGAATCTTATTGAGCATGTCTGGGATGTTTTGAGAAGTCGTTGGGAAGGGTGTTCCAGGGACTCCGAGTAGCCTTTTTAGAGAAGTGGTGTTTAATCACACAAGCCTTAATACACAGTCTCATTAACAGTATAGGTGATCGTCTCTAGCACTGCATGTTTGTTAGAGGCAATCACAAACCTTACTGACTGTTCCAGACAACGACAATGGATAATTCCTATTTTATTCTTCCTGTTTCCATGTGCATATTTGCTGTTTATGATTTAATTGTGAAGTTCAACAATTTGTAAACCTAGGGTTGGTTGGTTTGACACGGGGTGTCCTGGGTGGAAAACAAAAGGCATTTATTATTTGAAGAACTGGTTCCAAGTTCGTGGCAACTCTAACGAGATGCCATCATTGCAGGGCTGGTAATGATCTTCAGGGTTTCTTGAACGGCAATAGATTTAGGGGTTGAGTAGGAAGCTAATTTCTTTGTCTTCCATGTAGGAACAATGGACTTGAAGTTGAATTCTCTGCATCCAGCAGTGGTTACTTTACCGTTCTTTGTGTCTCTTTTTATGTTCGTTGAAATGGTGGGCGCAAGAACCATGCAAGTCCAAAATGCCAAGTTTTCAAGAGAGCAACCAAATAGGAATAGAAATTTCTTGAACCACGCTTAATTGTAATTACCAATGTTATTAGAAATACATGCAAGTAATCTATTGCTTGTAGGGGGAAAACACCAGATTAAAGGGCGATTTATATAAAAAAGTAAAAGTCACAAAAACTGGACTTACATGTTCTTGCTTCCAACCGTTTAAGTCCGCTGCTCTTATGTGTGATGACATAAAGAAATGAGCTTCCTGTTCCACCCTTAAATCCACTGTCATTCGAGAAACCTTGGATACCACTACGGGTGGTGAGTCCAGCAAAGATAGCGTCTCTCTAGATTGCCACGAATTTGGGACCAGTTCTTCAAATAATGAATGCCCTTTGCTTTTCTTCCAGTATACCGCATGCCCAACAAGATGACGCTTCGTGTCTTTGAATGAATAATTACATTCTCATCTATTCGTTTATTGTTAAGTCGAGTCACCGGGTTGAAATTGTTGAAGCGTTGTGTTATTCAGTTTGCAGTTTGCTGTCTACCTTCCTTGAAAAAGCCATCTGGTTTATGTGCGAAAGCTTGGAAACTTTGAATTCCATTTTACCCCAATAATTTTGGTTTCCTAGTATAGTTTTCCTATTTTAAGTATAAAAAGTAAAAAAAAAAATATATATATATATGCTAGCTTTTTGCGACTGTTATCGCATTCAAAAGGAGATTCACATGATCCATGGTTACCGCAAAACCTTCTCGATGTGACTGTGACTTCCCAATTAGATAACTCCATTTTTTTACGTAAGGACCATATTTTTGTCATTTCTCGGGGATTCGTGATTCAAATGGAAGTCGCCTTTCCATGCACGAATGTTTTTTTTTTTTTTTTTTTTTTTCTTTTCAGAAGATTTTTAAAATCGCAATGTATAAACTTCCTGGATCGTCTGACTCTTCGGAGATTGAGGGAAAACTATGCTGCTTTGTATTTGTTCAGTTTTGCTGTTTACCACTTCTATTTATGCAGTTCCAGCGTTCTTCGTCTTTGCAGTCTCGGTGCATGGGGCAATTACTTAGTGTATATCGAAATAGCATCATTTTGACTTGTCGTGGAATAGTTCTGTGTCAACCGTCGCCGTTCGATTTTTGCCCCACAATCTGGCAGAGTGCTTTCAGAAAACACCAGAGAGAACCGGCCGAAACCCAATCGGGCAATAAATGGCGAAAAAGATTGCGCTTTTGGGTCTAAAGGGAGGGGGAGTAGTAAAGCGATGGGGGTTAGAAAATATGTTCCTCGTAAGAAAAATGAAACAAAGGAGAAATTACAGAGACATGACCAGATGAAGCATCTCTTCAAAGGAGACACAAAAGCAAAACTTTTTTGTTCATTCATTTTTTTTTTCGCAGAGGGGTGGGAGAGGGTAGAGTGAAAGGGTGAGTGTTGGCGCACGAAAAAGGGGGGTGTATGGATGGATAGAAGGTGCTAGGAGGGATGGAAACACAGAGAGAGAGAGAGAGAGTGAGTGAACGAGAAATCTTTCGTAGACCATTTGACAAGAATGGATGTCGGCGGAGCGAATTCCTTGAGATACGGCGACAACAAAAATATGATTTCTACCCAAGACAAATATTTCTTCAAAAAGAACCCATTAGTGGCAGAGGATGGGAAGGCCCATATTTCATTGCTCTCTGTCAGGGGCATACGCATTAGGCTTAGTTCAGTGTCTCCTCTTCTTTTTCCTTCCCCTTTATTCCTTTCTTTTCCTGTTTTTCATTTGCCTGTGCAGAATGATAGCGATGGTTCCGAGATAGTGGAAGAAGGAAAAAAAAAGGGAGTCGGGCTGCGATCGGCTTCCCAGATATTGACGATCATGAATAATACGCACATCTACGGAAAGAGACAAGGGGACCTTTCTGCTTGTTCATGTGTATCTGAGTTGCTGTTTGTTTTGCTTGCGTGTTAGGCACTGATGACAATGACAGACACGTTTCCTTGCCGGAAGCCGTCTATGTCACTTTCTTCAAAAAGATGAACTTCGCATTTTTTTTTTTTTTTTTTTTTTTTCTGTTGGTCATGTTGGAAATTTAAACTGATGCATATTTAATAGCGGTAGCGTGGGAAAATAAAAAAGAAAGTTGCAGAAGAGAATTGAACTTTTTACAAGCTATTGCAATCACATCCAATTTTCCTCCCATAACTGTAAATAATTTTTTCCTTAGTTAGCTTATGATTTTTTTGACTGTCAAATCAGATTGATGGCTGGACAGTTTTTTTCAGTTTGACCAATGAAAGTGTTGTAGAGATACAAAAACTGAAAACGATTAACAGTCACTTTATTTTCGGTGTTTTACTACATACACGGTCGTGTCAAAATAATAGTTATAAGTGTACGCGTCACAGAGTGCATGTGACAATTCGACCACACGGAGATATAAGCGGCCGTTCCGGACAGATGAGCCATAGTGCGTCACGTGAGCACAATGGGCAGAGGTAGTGATTTGACGGACGTTCAAAGAGGAATGATCATCAACTACCGCGCCAAGGGTGGAAGCATCTCAGAAACAGCAGACTTCGTGGGCTGTTCGCGAGGCGCTGTAGTAAGGGTGTACCAAGAACGGACCGCTGGCACACCGAGTACCTCTCGATGTCATAACCGTAGAGCCCCAAAGGCCATTGACCATAGAAGAGAATGTCGCCTCCGTCGATCGGTAAAGGGTAATCGACGCGCAACAGTGCAGCCATTGACTACGCAAATAAACTCTGGGGCACTCAGGTACGTGTCTTCGATAAGAGTAAAGCGTACCCTGTTACTCATGGGTCTCCGGAGTTGACGCTGCGTCAAGGCACCCGTGTTAACCAAGGTCCATCGGCAACGACGACTGTAGTTCGCATGGTACTACCATCATTGGACAGTGCAAGAGTGGTAAAAGGGAACCTTCTTTGTAGATTCAAGGTTTGCACTTAACAGTAGTGGCGGGCCGTTGCAGATACGGCGTCAGACACACGCTTGTCGGTCGAGTACAGGCTGGCGGCGGCAGTGTGCATGTCTAGGGGATGTTTTCCTTGTATGACCTGGGACCGCTAGTACCACTGGATGGGTCCCTGAATGCCAATGGCTACCTTCCCATCCTCGCTTACTACATGCAACCCTTCATACGTGGTGTTTACCCTGGTGGTGATAATGTCTACCATAAGGACAATGCGCCCTGCCATGTCGCTAAGGGGGCATGTTACTATTCCAGGAACACAATGTGACTATTCCGTTATCCCTCGGCCGGCGAAATCGCCCGACCTCAGTCCCATAGAGCACTTGTGGGATTATTTGGATCGACAGGTTCGACATACCTACCTACAACCATGCCATCTCCGCCGCCTCGGTGGCGCAGTGGTCTAAGGCGCTGGCCTCTGATTGTTCGTCCGTAAGGGGTCCGGGTTCGAATCCCGGTGAGGCATGGATGTTGTGTTTGTCTTACGGCACTGGCTCTCTCCCTTCCCTGGAACCAGTTACCCTAAATTAGGGACGGGTGACTGCTTATAGCCCATTGAGTTGCTCACGGTGGTCGTTAAACCTCCAATCAAAAAAAAAAAAAAAAAAAAAAAAAAATGCCATCTCCGGAACCTCCGTGCTCTGCTGCAGTTCGAATGGGCAAGTGTGCCTCGTACAACCTTCCAGGGCCTCATTGCGTCCATCCTGTGTCCTGAAATCTTGTGTCTTTCATAGCACTATAACGCCCGAAACTCACAGCTGCTCCTTTCAGAATTTCTCCCCTCGCCATTACAAGTTTCCAAAACAAGGATTAGTGTTCTGCTACGTAACGAAACTTCCAATCTGTAGTCTTAGTGTGCATTAATCTTCAGACGTTTTCCGGAGGCAATCACTACATTCTCCCATGGAGGAGGCAAGCGATGTCATGAGAGTAAATAGCATAGCCCAGGCGATACCAATGCGTGCTTTACGCATCTGTCCAGCGACAACAGTAGTGATTGAATGTGACTAGTCTTCATGTTCATTGACCTTCAGAAGTTTACCAAGGGCGATCGAGGCATTCTCCCACGGAGAAGGCATGCGATGTCATGAGAGTAAATAACATCTCCCTGGGCGATACCAATGCATGCTTTACTTATATGTCTAGCGACAACAGTGGTGATTGAGGGTAACTAGTCGTGATGTACTTTGACTTTCAGAAGTTTCCGAAAGGGACATTCTCTCGCGGATAGGGCATGCAATGTCATGAGAGTAATGAACTTCACTCCGAGAGATACCAAAGCCTGTTTTATTTATTTTTTTAGCGACAACAATGGTGCCTGAATGTGACTTCTGCTAATCCCGTAGAGGCCGTCTAAATTCAAAGAACAGGTGAAGGTAGGAAATTCTACTCACTTTTGATGGGTGTTATCGGGGCTGTTATGGTAGTTTGGATGTTAGGGCGTTTCGGGCGTTATGGTCGTTTAATGAACTGGAATTGGTGGGTGCCACTCTACTTCATTTCTTTACAGTGCATTCCGTTTAACGTCAGTGACTCTTTTCAAAATAAATGTTTGTATCGTACAAGTGAATGTCTGCATTTGCTTTGGGATTGGGTGCCTTGCTTTGTGTATTTGCATGTGCCACGCGTCGTACACTATGTTGTTCCTGGCTCATTAGATTGTGCATGCCCTTTCCCTTCAATCATAGGCCTTCAACGAACAGATCTCACGCGGTTAAATGCGAATAGGGCTCATAGTTAAAGAATGGTGCTCATAATTGAAGGTTCTTATAATTAAATTAATTAATTGAATGGTGCTCATAATTAAAGGATAATATACAAAAACGTAACAGCTGCCGATGGAAATAAAATAATGCATGGAGAATTGGTGAAAATGCAAATTTTGCTACACGGAAGACTATCCCGCATTTAATTTTACCGCAGGTTATCCAGAATATGCAAATTAAGATAGCGTTAAAAAGACGCGCGATTTTGATCTCATCCTGTAGTTCTAGACGACTCTTGCTTTTACTTTAGTGGCATGTCGAGCTGATTACGTCACGAAGACTTTGTGTGCATGATTTTTAGCGGCGAAGAGCGGTTGGTAGGATGACACTCTTGCTTTCACTTCAGTGGTACGCCCAGCTGATTACGTCACGAAGACTTTGTGTGCATGATTTTTAGCAGCGAAGAGTGGTTGGTAGGACGAAACCCTTGCTTAAACTTCAGTGGTACGCCGAGCTGATTACGTCACGAAGACTTTGTGTGCATGATTTTTAGCGGCGAAGAGCGGTTGGTAGGATGACACTCTTGCTTTAACTTCAGTGGTACGCCGAGCTGATTACGTCACGAAGACTTTGTGTGCATGATTTTTAGCGGCGAAGAGCGGTTGGTAGGATGACACTCTTACTTTAACTTCAGTGGTACGCCGAGCTGATTACGTCACGAAGACTTTGTGTGCATGATTTTTAGCGGCGAAGAGCGGTTGGTAGGATGACACTCTTGCTTTAACTTCAGTGGTACGCCGAGCTGATTACGTCACGAAGACTTTGTGTGCATGAATTTTAGCGGCGAAGAGCGGTTGGTAGGATGACACTCTTGCTTTAACTTCAGTGGTACGCAGAGCTGATTACGTCACGAAGACTTTGTGTGCATGATTTTTAGCGGCGAAGAGTGGTTGGTAGGATGACACTCTTGCTTTCACTTCAGTGGTACGCCCAGCTGATTACGTCACGAAGACTTTGTGTGCATGATTTTTAGCGGCGAAGAGTGGTTGGTAGGATGACACTCTTGCTTTAACTTCAGTGGTACGCCGAGCTGATTACGTCACGAAGACTTTGTGTGCATGAATTTTAGCGGCGAAGAGCGGTTGGTAGGATGACACTCTTGCTTTCACTTCAGTGGTACGCCCAGCTGATTACGTCACGAAGACTTTGTGTGCATGATTTTTAGCGGCGAAGAGTGGTTGGTAGGATGACACTCTTGCTTTAACTTCAGTGGTACGCCGAGCTGATTACGTCACGAAGACTTTGTGTGCATGAATTTTAGCGGCGAAGAGCGGTTGGTAGGATGACACTCTTGCTTTCACTTCAGTGGTACGCCCAGCTGATTACGTCACGAAGACTTTGTGTGCATGATTTTTAGCGGCGAAGAGCGGTTGGTAGGATGACACTATTGCTGTCACTTCAGTGGTAAGCCCAGCTGATTACGTCACGAAGACTTTGAGTGCATGATTTTTGGCAGCGAAGAGCGGTTGGTAGGATGAAACTCTTGCTTTAACTTCAGTGGTACGCCGAGCTGATTACGTCACGAAGACTTTGTGTGCATGACTTTTAGCGGCGAAGAGCGGTTGGTAGGATGACACTCTTGCTTTCACTTCAGTGGTACACCCAGCTGATTACGTCACGAAGACTTTGTGTGCATGATTTTTAGCAGCGAAGAGCGGTTGGTAGGATGACACTCTTGCTTTCACTTCAGTGGTACGCTCAGCTGATTACGTCACGAAGACTTTGTGTGCATGATTTTTAGCAGCGAAGAGCGGTTGGTAGGACGAAACTCTTGCTTTAACTTCAGTGGTACGCCGAGCTGATTACGTCACGAAGACTTTGTGTGCATGATTTTTAGCGGCGAAGAGCAGTTGGTAGGATGACACTCTTGCTTTCACTTCAGTGGTACGCCCAGCTGATTACGTCACGAAGACTTTGTGTGCATGATTTTTAGCGGCGCAGAGCGGTTGGTAGGATGACACTCTTGCTTTCACTTCAGTGGTACGCCCAGCTGATTACGTCACGAAGACTTTGTGTGCATGATTTTTAGCAGCGAAGAGCGGTTGGTAGGACGAAACTCTTGCTTTAACTTCAGTGGTACGCCGAGCTGATTACGTCACGAAGACTTTGTGTGCATGATTTTTAGCGGCGAAGAGCGGTTGGTAGGATGAAACTCTTGCTTTCACTTCAGTGGTACGCCGAGCTGATTATGTCACGAAGACATCGTATGTATAATATTTAACGGCGGAGAGTGATTGGTAATATGAAAGCAGGCCAATATCTGACAGAAGTTTCCAGATAATTTAATGTTGCAAAATGCCCCGTCGAGACTTCGGAGACAGTTTCAACATGCAGGTTATGTTCGTCTTCGGCGAGGACAAGGCCGTTCGAGAACCTCAAAAATGCTGCAGACGATTGCTATATGAGTCTGGTTGCCTGAAGGAACAGAGAGACCTGCGCTAAGCAATTCCCTTTGGAGCTTGCAGCAGGTACAGGACGAGGTTGTCAACGCTTGCTGTTTGTAGAAGACCTCGTGAGCAATGCTTTTACGCAAAGGAGGTCAGTTATTTGTGTCTCTTTAACTTCCGCTGTCCGGCGCCTCCCTTTAATGTGGAGTCGCCAACATCACACTTGGGGTCCAGAGCAGTGGGCGAATTTTCTTTTCACAGATGAATAGTGTTTCAGCTTAAATACTGATTCGCAACGTATTCTCATCTGTGGAGAACCAGGGAACACGCAACAGTCTCTCTAACATCAGAGAAAGAGACTACGGCAGTGTTGCCAGACAGTTGAGACTACTAATGAGAAACTAGCAGGCTTAGCTCTGAAAAGTTGCTAGATCAATTCAAAAGTAGTCCAGTTTTTATTATTGTTTCTTCAATAAAAAAATGAAAAGCTCATTTGTTCATTACAAATCAAAATTTGCCAGTTTTTAAAAAGATTGCTTGCGAATAAAATGGATAATTGTATTAAAAATTTCCTGACTAAACTGAAATAAAAAATGGCGGACACCCAGGACACCGCCTAAAATAACTGCACCGGCAGAGTGTTGCCAACAAAAAAGGTTTATGCGTATAGTGATTTCCCTACTTCTCATTCATAATATATATATATATACAAAAATAATATAAGTACATAACCAAGATCAAAGAAGATCAAAATCTCAACAAATGTATCCAAAAAGACAAGACACATAAACGGAAAATATATATACAAATTAACCCGCAAATAATGCAGATGCACTAACGGTCGTCATCAGGGAAATACCCTTTATGCATGTGGCTTTTCTGTTATGCTTGTGGCTTTTCTGTTATGCATGTGACTTTTCGGGTCTCAGAAACGCCACACGCATAACGGGTGCTTCCCTGACGACGACCGTTAGTGCATCTGCATTATTTGCGGATTAATTTATGGATATTTTTTCCGTTTAAGTGTCTTGTCTTTCTGGATACATTTGTTGAGATTTTGATCTTGGTTATGTACTTGCATTTTATTTTTGTACATTGCTTTGATTTAACGGCTTTCAGCGCTTTCTACCGACTATAGTTATTGTACCTCATTTTTTCATTCTAGTTCTTTTTTTGTTTCATCTTTATAGGTAAGTGTTTAGATTTCATAATATTCTGATTTCATAGTTCACTATATCGTGCGATTACTATATTGTTTTCCAGCTTTGGTGTTTATATTCTTCGTGTACTTTCAAGTATTGCATATATAATATTTTTTTTATAGTAGCACATATATATATATATATATTTAACAATATGTCCGTATATATGTTTGGGACACAGCTCAGTAAAAATCTATGTAAAATTTGAAAAAAAATGCAAATGAGGTAAAAATCTATTTCAAAATGAAAAAACAAATAATTTAAATCATTAAATTATTTATAATTATTTAATTAATGTATTATATGATTCGAGATGAAATGAAATTGCGATTGAAACATGTTGATTAGTGTATACAACTCTTTGGGGAAAAAATCTTCCAAAATTTAGGGTGCCTGGTTCCAGGGAACGGAGAAAGCCAGTATCGTAAGATCCATGCCTCACCGGGATTCGAAACGCAATATCCATGCCTCACCGGGATTCGAACCCTGACCCATCTTGGACGAATGGTCAGAAGCCAACGCTTAGACCACTGCGCCACCGGGGTGGCGCAATATTATGTTACCTACTCGAGATTTTTTAAATAATCTACTCAGAATAATACTTAAAACAGGCATGGAAAAAAGTAGCCGTGTAGCAGACCGAAAAACACAGTAGCAGATTACTTTTCAAAGTAGCCCAGTCTACTACGAATAGCCCAATCTGGCAACATAGAGCTATTATGGCGTCGAAGACGTGATAATCTCGGCAGAAATAATGACGAACAGGCGCACGGATCTTTCAGAGTTGCTGTGTTATTGTCCAAAGGAATAGAGGCGTAGTCCTGAATCCATATGGCAAGCCATTCAGGGGAGGCTGGAACGACGGCATTTGTCTTAAATAATAATAGTTGTCTAGATGATGCACGTGACCACTTACTTTGCTTATACGCTGCGTATCAGTGACCTTTACGTACATCTGCATAAATGTTTCTAATTCAGCAGCCGGTGTATATTCTTCAGGAAACTTGCAAGGATCAAGAAAACGATCACCTGGGAAATCAATCGATGAAATAAGAAAGCATTCTGAGAAACCACTTGGAAGGCAGTGTTCTTGACAGATGCAGAGTTTGTCAGGCTGGAAGTCTTCTTGAGCTTTATTTGAGATGCCCCTACCCAGCCCGAACTCGAATATTCAAGGCCCGGATGAGGCAGGAATTTTGTGTTTGTCTGATAACGCTACCTCTGTCCTTTCCTCGGAACCAGAAAACATTAATTTAGGACTGGGTACTGCATATAATCCTACAATCTTACAGTCCAAGATATAGAGTTCAAGCCCCGACTCGACATGTTGATTTCAGCTGCAATCAAGAACCGCACGCTGTTCTTAATCTGCTTCCAAGACTTCCATCTTTGAAATCCTTTCTCTCTCCTAAGGGAAAACTAAAGCCACGGAAAACGCAGAGGGAAAACGAAATTTCATTTAAACGTTTTAGATTTCAGTGTTTTATTTAAATCGGAACACGAGTGTGAGTTGTGGTGATGAAGGTTGGAAGAAGGATCCGTAGACGTTTGTTAT
This sequence comes from Macrothele yani, assembly GCA_039090855.1. Classification (NCBI taxonomy): domain Eukaryota; kingdom Metazoa; phylum Arthropoda; class Arachnida; order Araneae; family Macrothelidae; genus Macrothele; species Macrothele yani. The sequence continues at coordinate 86,500,359 of CM076993.1, read as the reverse complement.
TCAGCTATTTAAAATATTTCGAAACATCGCTTTTTCATTTTACATTTTCCACAAGAACATTTTTCCAGTTGCAATGTTCTGCTTAGATCAGCGTTTTTCAATCGGTGGTACATGAGGTGTTGTCTAGTGGTACATGGGGTGCTGTCTAGTGGTACACGTGGGCGCCAGAAAAGGAGGGTAAGTAAGATTAGATTTTAAAACATGAATAGTTTAAAAATTGTGCTGAAAACGAGTCCTATTAGGATAAATAACTGTTTCACAATGTATGTATAAAGACTATAATCCTAACGTCGTTTCCAGTATGCCTTCTTAAATTGTTTTGAAAAATGCTACGAGCATCACCTTTATTTCCACCTACAACCCTACTCTAGATCATGGGCTTCGTTGCCAAATTGTTCATACACCTGTCATCTTACAGAAGTTGTGCGAACTATGAGACTCTCTGCATTTCTCAGGAATTCTGGCACATTCGACTAGTTCTTCTCTTGTAGTATTTAAGAAAACTCCTCTCTCTGTCAGTCAGTCTGTTTCCTGTTGTTCCGCACTGCAACGTGCTGAAGTTGTGTTGTGCAATGGAAAAATGGTTGTCACGCACTCTTGCCCCCTCACTTTGCCAGGCATCCTTTAAATATAACGCGCGCATTTAGTGAAATATCAAGGCATGGTTCCATGCAAGCGATAGCAACAGCGAGTGCAGACGAGGTGTTTCTTAGCTGCTCCACAAGTTTTCCTGACCATTTCATGATCCCCATCGTAACCTTTTCTGTTCAAATGGAAGTAGTTGCAAGGTGAAGTAGTCTTATGCTCTTTTCAATAGGTCACAGTGCTCTAACAGAATTTGGGCAAACTAAGCCGTTTTGACAACTTACGGAGCTAATATGTATCTGGCCTAAACAGTGTCGGATTTATAGTTACCGGGGTCCTGCGCACAGCGTTGGTTTTGGACCCCCTCACTTTGCCAGGCATCCTTTAAATATAACGCGCGCATTTTTACTCTCTCCCAATAACGTATAAAAAAATGTTGTAATTGCAAAAGCAAATTGACTTCAACAGAAATACCCATTTTAACCTCCCCGAATATAATTTGACTATTTTCATGGTGGTGTTTTTACGTCTGTGTCGCCATAACTCAAAACTAGTATAGCTTTCAAGACGAAATCTAATACTGAGGGCTTTTGTGATATCCGGATGGGGGGGGGGGATGACTGAAGTTAAAAGTGGAAAGCTTTTTGTTAAGGAAGAAAGGTAGGAACTTTTATAAACATGACCCCTGAACCACAGTACTTTAAAGTTGTTTACTGCTTTAATTGACATTTATGTTACATGTGGTGTAGGATCTGCGGTCGTATTTCGCCAGATTCTATCCAACTGACAGTTAGTTCCCTTACAGACAGTCTTTACATGGGTAAAATTTATTCCTGTGCCTCGTAAAACACGTTTTCCTATACCATTTTACTCGTACGATAACAGCAGAGCCGGGTTAAGGGTAGAGTGTGAGGATCGTTTCACACAAGCGGATTCTTTCCGCCGAAGCAATAAATCACCCGGCTGGCCTTCCGCTTGTTTTAGAGCCGGCTATAGAGTTATACCGAGACTTTCAGACGCGCGGAAGCAGCAGAAATTCCGACGCGGTAGCCGCTCAGGTTCCGAGGGGTTTGCTACAAACCGGACGGCGAAAATACCGTCCAAATTAAGAGAAACGCAGCTGTAAGGCAAGATGTTCACACAGGCGGCCAGCCGATCGTCCGCTAGTGCAGTAAAACAATTCCTCCTGTGAGAGTGGGTGGGGAACAAAGTGCTGTTGAACAAAGAACCACCGATAGTTCCCGCTCATCCTTCAGGCGTTTTTCCCTCCGTTCTAGCAATGAAGCAGCTTGTGTGAAAGCTAACCCAAACACTGTACTGCGGTATGGTTTTATTGCTTCGGCAGAAGAAATCCGCGTGTGTGAATCGGGCCTAAGGCCGTTTCACACGCGCGATGACTGAAAGAAGCGGGTCTAAGGTCGTTTCAAACACGCGATGAGTGAAAACCCGCGTATGCTAAGCCGTTTCACACGTGGATTTTTTCTGCCGAAGTACTAAAACCGTCCCGCAGTGTAGTTTTTGTGCTAGCTTTCGCACAAGCTGTTTCATTGCTAGAACGGAGGAAAAAACATGCCTGAAGGATGAGCAGGAACTATCGGTGGTTCTTTGTTCAACAGCACTTTGTTACCCACCCACTCTCACAGGAGGATTTGTTTTATTGCACTAGCGGGCGATCGGCTGGCCACCTGTGTGAACATCTTGCCTTACAGCTACGTTTCTTTTAATTTGGACGGTATTTTCGTCATCCGGTTTGTAGCGAACCTTCCTCGGAAGCTGAGCGGCTACCGTGGTGGGAATTTCTACAGCTTCCGCGCGTCTGAAAATCCCGGTATAACTCTCTTGTCCACTTTGAAACAAGCGGTAAGACAGCCGGGAGATTTATCGCTTCGGCGGAAAAATCCGCTTGTGTGAAACGGGCCTTAGTGTTCTGTCTCTTGACAGGTCCAAAGGTATCTCAGCAGGTTCTCTTCCTCCAGTTTCCCTTGTCCCTTGCTTCCTCTTTCATTTCTTGATAGCGTATTGTGCCCATTATATCATCAAGCATCATTAGTCGTCTTCTTCCTCTCGGTCGCTTTCCTTCAAATTTCCCTTCTATCATCTTTTCAATAGACTGTCTCCTGTTAACACATGTACTGTCCAGTTATATTTCCTTTTTCTGATAATATTTACAACTTATATATTTGTGTAGACAGGAAGTAAAATAGTTTTATTTGTGTCTCGTATAATTTCTACTCGATCGCAAGCAGATTTTAGAAGACGAACAGATTTCAAGGCAGTGACTCACTAAGGGTAAACGTTTCATGTCCTATGTGCAGCAGGGTCGCGAGACAGTTTCACCCTTTTTCAGTACTATCCACCCATTCCTCCCTGCTGGAACTATTAATGGGCAAAATCCACTGCGACCTCTCATTGCACAACATAAAAGATGCACAAAGAAAAGTATACAATGCTAAATTATAAAAACTTCCAAGACAAAAATCTAGGAATCTTAAGCTTTTAACTCATGTTCTTCTGAAAACCGTGGAAAATACAGTGACTTCTCTGCAGGTAATTTATTAGTTTGAATACACTACGTATTAATTATCACAAACATCTTGCTAGAGTTTCGTGTTTTAACGGACTTTACAATGATTCTTCATTATAAGTAGCCTAGGGGCCCATCTTGCTAGAGTTTCGTGTTTTAACGGACTTCACAATGATTCTTCATTATAAGTAGCCTAGGGCCCCATCTTGCCAGAGTTTCGCGTTTTAACGGACTTCACAATGATTCTTCATTATAAGTAGCATAGGGGCCCATCTTGCTAGAGTTTCGTGTTTTAACGGACTTTACAATGATTCTTCATTATAAGTAGCCTAGGGGGCCCATCTTGCTAGAGTTTCGTGTTTTAACGGACTTCTCAGCAGGTTCTCTTTATATACATATGATTCAATGATTCTTCATTATAAGTAGCCTAGGGGCCCATCTTGCTAGAATTTCGTGTTTTAACGGACTTTACAATGATTCTTCATTATAAGTAGCCTAGGGCCCCTAGGCTAAGGCATCTATCCGGCCCTGGATAACGGTCTTGTGATTACCTCTCAAATGGGTCTAAAAGGGAATTTAGGATATTTTATTTACTTAATGGGTCTAAAAGGAATTTTAATTTATTTACTTAATGTAATTTTAATTTATTTACTTAATGGAATTTTAATTTATTTACTTAATGGAATTTTAATTTATTTACTTAATGGAATTTTATTTTATTTACTTAATTTTTAATTTACTTATTTTTTTAATTATTACTTTTTTTTAATTTATTTATTTAATATTTTTTTAATTTACTTATTTTTTTCATTATTACTTTTTTTTAATGTATTTACTTTTTTTTTTTAATTTATTTACTATAGGGATTTTAATTTCATTTACTTATTGGGTCTAAAGGGAATTTTAAGGGAAACATGGGGGAGACATTTAAAGCACTGAACTTAAAGAGCTAGATGTTCATTACATTCTAAGAAAATTAGTCAGAAATAATACCCCAATTTCTAAGCTCAGTTGTATTATAGTATTAAACAATATTACCCTAAGAACGATAATCAGTGAGCTTGTATTTAAGCTAGTAAATTCATATTTGTAGATGACGTACTTCGATTTCAGGAGGAATTATGCCCCCAAATCTTCCCAAACCCAGAACAGCGAATTTATCCCTCGCTCTATGACATTTTTTTTTGAAGCAAAATTAAATATATATGTATATAAATTACTATTTTTGAGGCCCTCCAACATCGCTAGTACCCTGGTCTTCTTTGGCTCATCAGCTCATATGTCTAAGGTACTTGCGAATGCTGAATGTATTTGTTCGTTCGGTTTATGCGCAAGAATTTTTCTAAGCATCCTTTATCTCATGCCTTGGCAGACAGAGTAAAATATTTCGATTTTTGACTTTACATGTCTTGGAGTTACTATTTTCTAAATTTAAAGAGGGAAAACCATTTATGCATATTGCAGACTTTTTGTTATGGACTGAAAGCCATTCTTGAAAGCAATTAATGCTAAAATGTTGGATGGATGGGATAAAAAAAAAAAAAAGAGATCCAAGGGAGAGGGCGGCAGGTCTGTAAATGTGTTTGTCCTTTTTTTTTTTTTTTTTGACATGAGCTGTGAGCAACGGCGTTGTGACTAAAAGCTGAAACATCATTGAATCGTGGAGACTCTGGGGAATAATGATTTTGTTCTTCATGTTGGGAGATTTTTTAATTTTTTTTTTCTTGGGTGCTTCAATCTAGTGTCGCCGCGTCATCAACGTCCCGCCTACCTTATAGCAGGGAAATCTCTTGAACACTTCTTCTTCCTCATCAAAACTGTGGCGGGAAATTAAATCTGGCGACCAGCTAAACGAAGGGAAGCCATCGGTGGGTAAAATGTGTCTCGATGGCGGTGCAGTTTCTGATGGATCATCCACTTGTGATGAACAGGCGCAGACATCTTCCCGTCCCGTCCCGCATCAGCTCATTATTGATCACCGCTTCCGCTTTCAGCTTCCTTCGTCTATGTGTGTGTGCGTGCGTGCGTGTGTGTGTGTTGACTTGGCGAAGAATAGCGTCTACACACACATCACACCACTCCTGCCGCCGTCGTGGAATTATGGCCGAGAGGAAAAGTGCCGAGAAATCCTATCAGCAGTCACTGCAGCCTAAGTTCGTAAAGATCTCCTTCACCGACTTGCAGGCAAAAAGTCGTGAACTGTAAACGTTCTTAGCGGTGATCACGCTGTTTCTTCGAAAAATAAATAAGCAAATAAAGAGAGATGTGTTTGTATTAACGTTTTATCGCCCTTCCCATTGCCCATCCCAGAATGTGATATTTACGCTCTTTGAACCAAAAGAATAAACGTTTTTCACGTTTTATCAGTTTTTCCTAAAATATAATTCAATTTCTGACGTGGCTTAAAGTGTATTTGAACTAACCTCGGCCGTCCAGGGGCCGAGCGATCGGAGGGGCGACACCGCTTCGGCGATCAAAGGAGTCAGAGGGGCGACACCGCTTCGGCGATCAAAGGAGTCAGAGGGGCGAGCTACCGGCTAATCATGCGAATAATTTCAGCTGGGTCCGGTCTTGGGTTGTGTATTTTTCCAACTCCACCCTTAGCGTGCATCTGCCTTAAATTTTTGACGGGCATTCCTTAGATGCTTGAAAAAAAAACAACACATTCTCAATATATTCTTATGTTGCAGTCGATGTTAGCCACTTCTCGTCTGGCACTCATTTTTAGATCTGAGAAAGTGTGTGTGTGTGTGTGTGTGTGTGTGTGTGTGTGTGTGTGTGTGTGTGTGTGTGTGTGTGTGTGTGTGTGTGTGTGTGTGTGTGTGAGAGAGAGAGAGAGAGAGAGAGAGAGAGAGAGAGAGAGTTCAGTTCAGTTCCGGTAGACTCTGCTTTTCATTTATCCCCAAAGCCTGAAATCACAAGGAGTAAGTTCCGTGGCCAGGAGACTGTGGAAACCCTCGAGAAATTATGCGTTCATTGCCTGATGTTCGACTGAGCAATTCCTTCACCTGCCGACCGACATGTGGAGGTGCACCGTCTTGCATGAACATGGCAATGTCCAAACATTGCTGTTTCCTTTTCTTGGATTTCAGGAGTGATGCGTCTACTGTGCATCACAGGTAATATCTTGTGATAGCCAGCATATTGAGAACGTTTGTGCTGTCAGTAAACAGTAAATTCACGCACGAATCGGTTCTTTTCTTTCGTTTTCAGCGCCATTGTTCCTCTAGCGGTGCAGTTTTGAACTAATTTTTTCGCCGCTAAATCGTTTTCCCATGCCCTTAATAAGCTGCCTACCAAGTTTCGTTGCGATATCTTCATTTCTTACTTTTCTAGAAACCCGACAATAGAGATACTTTTTTTATAACCACCGAGTATATTGGGAGATACGATACAGGATACGGATACGCTGGGCCAGTAAAAGATTTATTTCTAATTTTAACCCTGAGATGGATATTCAGTACCTTTCTTTTGTTATTTGATTTCTTATTTATGAAAACTTATTTTTGCAGAAAGAAAATCCTTTAAGCCAAAAAAATATTTTTCCGCGTGACTTTATTATTTGTATTTTGGTAAAACAATTGTGCGAGTATTATTGACTGCATACTAATTGTCTGTCTTTTCTCTTATAGTTACTGGATGTCAAGTATGGAAACTATGTACAGTCCCATGCTGATTCACTCACCAGGACAAACTTTGCTATGCCGCCGCCAAGCAAGGATTCGGGAGGAGGAGGAGGAAGACAGCATCACCACCACCATCACCACCACCACCACCACTCAAATGGACATCACAAGAAAAAGGATCACTTCAACCCCATCTATGAAGAAGTATCTGCAACTTCGGATGACAACAAAGGCAATGACACCCACAGCATCGACTCTGACATTGATGACAGTGAAGTGGAGACCAGGTCGGTTGCCAGTGAAGACGAATTTGCGGAGGATGAGTTGAGCGTAGCAGAGTATCCACCACAGGAGAGTCAACCGTGCTCCGGCACAAGTAGTCTTCAGGGCTCAACAGGTGGCGACCTCTACCCGGACATTGTGACGGGTTCGAGTGAGAGGTTTTGCAGCGACGGCAGCATTTCGGACACTAGAGCTTTAAAGGAGAATTTTAAACACCTCGACTGCGAGGGTAAGTCGCAGGGACAAAAGAAACTGACCCATTCTTTGGAAAGAAACAAAGATGGGCATCCTAGCAATAACTTCCAGGCAAAGCAGAACTACTATCTAAATAAAAGTATGCTGGGTCCTGATTTCACCTATCCGGAAGGTGTGATCGACGCAGGAGGACTGATCAGTAGTTCTCGAGATGCCGGGAATACGTACTGTGGCAATGGCCTGGAATTAGGGCAGTGCCCGTCGACATCCGAACAAAGTTCATATCCTATTGTTGCAGGCTCGCTGAACTTTATATCTCCTGCAGTGTTGCATCAGCAAAGAAGTGTTCCCACATCCTCCAGGTCAGCGTCGAACTCTCCGCCACCACCTCCGTACTCTACGTCGTCAAGGTTGCCTTCCGGTGTTGGGGGAGGAAGCAGGGAAGTCATTTCTGCACTGTATAATCCTCACATAGTCTCGCCGCCGACTTCCGTCATGCCGACTTCCGCGTGCACGACGCCCAAACCTGGAAGAATCCCCGACGCACTTCTTCAAGAACTAAGCTTCAAATTACCGCAGAACAATAATCTTGTAACCTCTACTGCACCGATGAGTTCTAGGTCTCTGCCAGTGCCCCCGTCGTGTAGAGCTGGCGGTAGTGGCGTACTTTTCACTGTAGAGAATCCTTACCCACCTCCGTCGACTACGATGTCCAGGGCTAGATCTGGATCAGTGTCAGAGTTCAGCTATCACCCTTACCAGCATCACGCTCTTAGTGGTGGCAGGCCACCTACGCCTCCACCACCGGAAAACATCTACGCCTCCATTGACGACGAAGGCCCTTTCACCATCGACGGCAGCAGGCACAGAAGCCCTTTCATCTCTTCAGGTGGTGGGCGTAAAGGCTCTGCAGACCTCCGGCACACTTTCGGCAGAGCTTCCGTTCGCCCAGTCGCATCCAAAGTCGCCAATAGCAAAGATAAGTTCCAAGGCAATAGTGCTTCTCTGAATCGGCATACAGACGAAGATAGTGGTTCTTACGGTGATATTAGGCCAATCTATGATTCTAGGACCGCTTGTTCATGAACAAAACCAATCACTTCTTGTAGATGATATCTGATTACTATAACTTAATATATGTGCAACAGAGTGAAAAAAAAATTGTTTCAGTGCTACAACATTCTGTCTTCGGGCGATTTTGTCGTCCCGATATTCTTTCCCCTTTTGTGAACGAAACAGTGCCATGAAATACTTGGTGAAGAGTTGGATTAGTTTATATATATATATTTATACACGTGGCTGAGATGACCTCGGATTTGGTAGTTCTGATTCAATCTGCCAAAATCCAGAGGTCGAATCCTTGATGTGAAAAGTCAATCAAACGTTTTATGAATTTTTGATTCGAATACAGTATAAAGTAACTCTCTTAGAAGTGCTTCTTTGCCTCCTAAATGTACATATTAGACTTGCTAAAGTTATTTGGCACAAAATCCTGAATATGATGTCTCCGACAGCTTTGTTCATATGATCATGAATTATATCACTGAGTATACGTCGGTTGTATGTATTAAATATATATATAAATATGAATATATATATATATATTTCCCTGCTCCGCTAACGAAATGAATTATCTCGTATCCCTACCACCTGCAGCCTGACCCCCATCCTGACATTTGTTCAATAATTCCCCACCTCATTCCTTCTACGTGCCAGCAAGTGAGTTTGTGCTTAAAAGTACGAAAATTGTGGATGGTAGTCGGGCTCTGTTAGATGGACGTGTAAATGGTCAGTTGGTCTGCTAATGCAAATAAACGCATACTCACCACTGTGATATGCCTGTCCCCTGTCTGTAAATGCTTTTTTTTACAAATGTGAAATAAGAGTCAGAAACACTGCAGTAGCGTTAAAAACAAAAATGGAACCTGCATTTGTCGTGAATCCATCCATCTTTTTGTAATGTCGTTGTAAATAATGTAATTCAGTGGTCATGACTGGTTTTTCTATTCTTAACGTTGTGTGCCATCGTTGCTGAGATTGGAAGTAGTACAATATATGTAGCATTTGGCAGGTTTATTGATTTTTACTTTTATTTTTCTTCTGTATGTCGAAAAAAAAATTTCAAGAATTATATGCGCTTAAAACGAATAAGTGATTATCAAGTGATTTATAAATTCCACGTGCTTTTTTTGCCCCTCTTTTGTTGCTTCTTTTGCTGAAAGAAAATATTTTAGTGAAAAACTTCCTTTTCTTTTCGTTCCGAACATTAATGAGTTTCAACTTCTTGTGTTAGGGAAGCTTCAGAAATGAAATTTAGGTACAAATTAGCGTTACGATTGTAGAGAACATTGCTGTATGTGTGTGATCTCATCTTTGATTTGAACCTGCATTTGTCGTGGATGAAACTCACTGAAATCTTAATCCTTGTCTGCGTAGAACGATTTTCTTACAGGAATTGCTACCCATCCTCTCTGACCTTGCGATCTGGATTTCAGCAGGAAGCATGCATTATATCTAGATTTCAGGGAAAATCGTAACTTTTGCAAATGCTTGAATAATAGGTAGAAGTTTTGATGATTACGCGGAATGTAATAAAAATATAATCTATATTCCCCTAGCTTGTTTTAAATTTTTTATAAATATTTATCCAGAGATATTTAAATAAAGGGAAAACTAATAAACCAAAGGTTACTGGTGTTAAAGAATTTCATGTTCCGCTGGTAGGTGACGTTTTGAAATTTATTTTAAAGAAAAGCTGTTTTAATTCCATCTTGCACTTGTAGTGAGCGGTTTAATATTCACATATACTTTTCCCAGCTTTTGATTTTCCATCTGTGCATCTTTTTAAGAGAGTGGTTCAAAAGATCTATCATTCAGTTTTAATGCCCATTGGTACATTATGTCAGTACTCTGTCTCTTATTCAGCTGTAGTAAGGTGGTGCAAAAGCTGAGTTTTATTTTCAAACGCAGCAATTTTCCCGATGCTGCCTGTCTCTTTGCGTGCTTTCATACGCATGCAGAGAGACAGTATGTGACAGACAGACAGACAAAACGCTTACTGTGAGAAACTTTCAGCCACAGGCAATAATAACCCGTTAGCGTGTTTACATCAGCTAACGAGCAGAACCCGTGAAATACATTAGATTCCGGTTAATTGTGCCATCGATTAATCAGAGCATCCGTTTATTTGGGACTTCTTGAAGAACATCCCAAAGTAGCTTTTTGGGATGAAGCCTTACATAACTGGGGAAGCCACTTAATTGGGCCAAAGTATTCTAGCCCCGATGTGTCCCTGTTAAGCGGAATCTAATTTACTGGATCGCAGGAAATTTAAACGAAAGGGCCGCCTTCCGTGAATTCGAATTGTTCCATTTTAGATTGCTACGGAACGACTTACTGAAAATCTGAGGAAAAACTAGGTCACATGACATAACGGCGCAGACAATCGAATCACGTGAAACGTGTATTAACTTATACGAAATATATTTGTTTATTACAAAAGGTTTAAGGAACACCTACATTACACTACTTGTTGACATCAGGAGAAGAGCAAACCTGCTCAATATTGTTCCGCTGCTGACGAAACACAGAATATTTAATTGTAAAATAATATTTAAATTGTGTGTCAAATCGGGAGTCTTCCAGTGATCATTAATAAAATTAAAACTCCAAGGTTTTTCCTGTTGAGTTTGTATATACTTAAAAGGAAGCATAAGTTTCTTTATGGGGTTTAACCCGTAATTCTCCCAACTGGAGTAGATAAATAAAATACAAGGTATCAAAAATCGGCTCTAGTCCAACTCTTTTCGTGCAGTGAGAAGACTTTAATTCAGATGTTACGGGGAATGTCTTTAAGCCTTGTCCCGATTCCTTTTGTCTATTTAAAAGACAATATTTTTCGATATTGTCTTTTAAATAGACAAAATGAATCGGGACAAGGCTTAAAGACATTCCCCGCAACATTTCTATTTTTGATACTGTACCAGGGCTCGATTTAAGAATAAGCATTGAGGTTGATGATTATTATTTAGTTAATAATAATCATCAACCTCATTGTTTATTCCCTCTCTCCGTCATTTTTACTCTTTCCTTATTATATTAACACGTCGGTGTGCTGCTCGCTCTAATCGTCAGCACGCCGAATTCCGCTTATCTTGTCTCGGCAGGTCTCATTCCTCCTACCTCCTCCGTTCCGACGAACCCGCAAGGCCTTTGCACCTCGCTAAAAATCCTCCTCCTTCCCCGATTCCTGCCAGCCGAGTCTCTTGTCCTCTTGCCCGGAGAACTCCCTAAAACTCTCCCCTGCCAAAGAAGTCCGACGGATTCCTAGAAAGCGCGGCCACACCCTAGAAATACCTTCTCTCTGAAAACGCAAGATTCTTTAATTGGCTCCCTGTCCTCCTCTTCTCGTTTCGCCGTGCTGCTTGGGACGGCGGAAAAGCAATAATGTCCAGTTTCATCAATGTGAGAAATTTCTGAAAAAATTTTACAGTGTATATTAATAAAAAAATGTACAAACATTTTCAATTTTTGTTTCGTTTATGATTTTTCTCTTTCCACTGCCCTGCCGTTAGACATGAAGGGTTTAGCATGGTTCACAGCAACGGTTTCATTTCTACAAACTCATGACTGAAATGGCATAATCTACATGATTTTGTTAATATCTCTTCGAAATTGCGATTACCAAGTTATTCAATTGATTTGGAAATTTCGCATCGATCCATATTTCTTTTTATAGTTAATAAATTTCTTTAAGAATCGATACAATATACATTCATAATCGAATTGCATTTTGATACTGTACCAGGGCTCGATTTAAGCGGTCTCGCATCGTAAACTGCGAATCAAATCGACCTGAATCGCTGCACAGATATGACTTTGCTTCGCATACGTTGCGATACATTTCATTTTAGAACTCCCGTTACGCTGACCTTCAGGGAACTTTTCGAACTTTTGTGGTGGTTGCTGTGGCCCTTTTGCCAATATTACTTTTTACCCCCAAAGATGATTTCCTCTTCTTTTTAAAGTGTTTCGGCGGACAGAAATTATTCAAGGTTAATTGCTGTTAACACTTTCACTGCCCATGGGTCCGATCAGAGCCATACATCAATGAATATATACATGCCGATTTCTCCGTTCGGAGCCACCGCTGATACGACCTTGAAAGCATTGCATTCCAAGCTACAAGCTTTTTTATCTGTTTTATTTGTGTTCCACGTAAAAAGCGTTACGGGAACGGTTCCCCCAGATCTACCGAAACCCAATCAGCACATCAAGGAACCACAAAACCCCCAAATATTGCATTTCGTGTTGATAGCTATAACAGTTTTTGAGTTATAGTGGACACACACACACACACCACGCCGGAAATAGTGAAATCGTGTTCGGAGGACCCTAAAACGTGTATTTCCGTTAAAATCTAGAAGTCGACTTTTTCGCGATTACAATACTTTCTGATACTAACGTATGAAACGGTGAAAAATGAGAGCCGTAAATAAATGCGAAGTACTTCCGCAGTACTTACTACCTTGTGCATAGTTGAAATTTTGGTTGCTGGGGTGGATTACCCCTATTCATACTGGCAGCGAATGTGTTTAATAAGAGAACCTCAATGACCCGAAGGAGAGATTCATAGATTTCCAGACATGACAACTGATACAGTGAAGTGTCTAAAAGTTTGAGATGTGGCATTATGTCCAAACAAAAGATCTTGATTCCCTCGAAAGATTTGGCCAGGAAGAAATTAGACACATGATTCAATATTTTTCCTTAGTGCTGCAATCCAAGAATGGGGTGGGGGTGGGGGATGGGGGTGGTTAAAGAATTCTGGCTCCAAAATATGGCAACTTAATCAAGAGAAGACTTGCGATTCTTTATTTTAAAATCAAAAAGAAATATCTACTGTAATATTTCTCATCTTTTTGAAATACTTTTAGTTTTGCCAGTGTCTAATGCCATTGTAGAGAGGGGGTTTCCCTACATGAGTAGCATAAAGAGTGACTATCGCAGCATTCTTAGTGAATTTTCGTTGGAATATTTGATGCGCATATCTGTTGAAGGACCATCTATGGACAAATTATCACCAGATGAGGCTGTAAATTTTTTTTTTTTCCAAACCACGTAATCCCAACACATAGCCGTATGGCAAAAAGAAAAATTTTGTGACTTTTAAGAGGAGCAGCATTGAAAAAGGTCATAAATAATGTATCTAAAATTTATTTCTAGGTTGTTTTAAAGCAGGTACTGGACTGCTATTATGGCGTAATAATGTCTTAGTGCTAATCAAAGTTTATCTTTGCTACACAAGACTTAATTTGTATGACAAATGTTGCTACACATTTATTTTTTCGCAAATCAAGCCCTGTACTACTATATCTTTCGAACTTCTGACATGAGCTGCAGAAATGTGGGTTATGCATATATATGCACAGATTGAGATACGCATTGTGTTGTTGGCACTAAATTTTCATTGGATTTCCACTACAATGTCGATTTTGGTTTTTCGTTTCTTTCATATTGCGTTCTGGCGTCATGATATGCATAGAGACGTTGGAAGATCTTGATCTTTTTTTTTTTTCATTATTATTATTTAAATCTACGAAGTCACCACTTCATAAATTTCTGTATACGCTAATACACTTTTTTCTGTTGTAGATATTCAGTAAAGAAGGAAAGATATAATAAATAAAATAAAATCTTGTGCAGCTGTTAGAGATTTACATGCATTTAAACATTTGAAATGTCTATATACTGCTATCTGATTTTACGTCGATTATGTTATGCATCATTGTGTCCTGTCGTACTAATTTCTATGCAAGAATTATGATATGAAAAGTTATGTGCTAGTTAAAGTCAAAATATTATGAAATATGTGGACTGTTAATGAGCTCTTCGTATTTTATTTATTATTTTTTTAAACGACATTTTTCGCTGGTTGCGTGCTTTAAAAGAGTTCTCATTTCCCTGAAAATATATATGTTCGTTGGATTTACGTCAAAGGTTTGATACTATCTAAATTAGAGCCGTTCAAGCTGTTATCATGAAGTGGAAAACAAAATGCTAAAGTTTTGTCCTTTTTAATTCATTGGGCTTCGAAATATACTTAATTCTCCCTTTAGAATTTGCAGCGTATGGTGAAAACGTTATTATTATTATTAATTTTTTTTAGTTTATTTACGAACAGTTATTTCAAATCTTTCTTTTTTTCTTTTTTGTGCAGTTAATTTTCAGAGTTAGTTAGAAACTAAGTGATTTTCTGTTTGTCGTCGAGTTTAGTCTATCAAATATGAGCTTTTGACTGCTATGTAATAAGATCTTTTAAGTAGAATGTATAACCTTTCCATTACCGACAGTGGAATTTGAACCCACATCGTCTACTTCGGAGCTCTGTTTATTATATTTCTCTATCTCTCTTAAGGAATTTTTTTTTTCTGTCTGTCTTTAAGGAATTTTCAGAACTCATAGCTTTTCCGTTTGCTGAGAAAGATAAATAAACTATCCTGCAATTTCAGAAAAAGGTTTCACGTTTTGTTTTGGTAAACTCTAAACTACACCCAATGGACTGAAGCATTGATTTGATGCCGTCTCAACGCAGCATTTACGTTTAAAGCATGAGTTTTTGCTTTAGGATGCATCAAAAGTGAACTGAACATTCAAATATTCGATGCTGAATTATTGAAACAGAAAAAGACAAACGTTCGTACTTAAACACTGAAATTCCCCTTCCCAGTTTCACATAGCCTTTCATTTGCCATTTGTTTTTCTAACATTGATAGCTTTCGTTGGAATAAAGCCCTACTGGGAAATAAAAGCTTTGAAATATGCTTTGTGTAATAAAGTTGCTCACATTTGGTTTTATTTTATAAATACTGCAACTTAAGAACAAAGTTTAAACGATAAATCTAAGAGATGGCGTGTAGTCTCGGATTATGTACGAGTTGTTCTCCGAAGTCTTGTTATCGAGAACAGTCTTTTTATGCTTGTTTGATTTGTGATTCCAGTGTATATCTGTTTCCTTACCAAAATTGTTCTCCAAATGTATCTTAATCCTTAAATTTCCTTCGTACGTTCAAGAAAAATGTCGCATTATGTTGAAAACACTTGAGGATCACCACTATTTGAAAGCCGCTTTCCTTTCTTTTTAAATATCTGCTTATGCGTGATGGCTGCAATACTAAATAATGGCATGGCTTTTCTGAAGTCAATTCGTAAGACTTTCTTTGCTGTTCATTTCATCAGCATTACTCCGTATCACTTCTATTTCTTTGTCAGTTACATCTAGAAAATTCACCACTGAGGGGATGTTTTAGATTTACCTGGACCTAATGTAACGCAATATGCAGTCATTTGCAAAAGTTTAAGACCACCTGTCAATTTATTGAAAATTAAGATTTTCAAAGAAACAACTATTACTAGTCCCAGATATTTGAAAAATAATTAACAACATTTCACCCATTTTCCTGAACCGCAGATACCCAGTAAAACTTAATTGAAGAACAAAATTACTTCAGTTGCCAAGAAACAACACCTAATGTGCGTTCTCTGAAAGAGACTGTGGAAGATGTTATTCCATACTTATGGTTTTTATTGCGATAACTGAACTCAGAATTTATAGTAATTTCTTCGCTTTTGGTGAGAACGGAAATCCAAGTTGCTAAAAATTAATTTCTTTTTTATAGCTTCTCTATCATTAATAAAATAATTGCGAAAAATTCTCTAAAAATCTGAAAATATCCAGATTTCAATAATTTCAGTGCAAATTCATCAAGTGAGAGAAATTAAAGAATGTGGAAATTGAACTCAGAATTTATAATACTTTCTTTGCTTTTAGTGAGAACGGAATTCCAAGTTGCTAAAAATTAATTTCTTTTTTAAGGCTTATCTATCATTAATAAAAGAATTGCGAAATTTTTTCTTAAAAACACTGAAAATATCCAGAATTTCAGTGCAAATTCATCAAGTGAAAGAAATTAAAGAATGTGGAAATTGAACTCAGAATTTATAATAATTTCTTCGCTTTTAGTGAGAACGGAATTTCAAGTTGCTAAAAATTAATTTCTTTTTTAAGGCTTATCTATCATTAATAAAATAATTACGAACAAAATTATCTTAAAAAAACTGAAAATATCCAGAATTTCAGTAATTTCAGTGCAAATTCATCAAGTGAAAGAAATTAAAGAATCTGGAAATCGAACTCAAAATTTATAATAACTTCTTCGCTTTTAGTGAGAACGGAATTTCAAGTTGCTAAAAATTAATTTCTTTTTTAAGGCTTATCTATCATTAATAAAATAATTACGAAAAATTCTCTTAAAAATCTGAAAATATCCAGAATTTCAATCATTTTAGTGCAAATTCATCAAGTGAGAGAAATTAAAGAATGTGGAAATTAATTTTTTCTTAATTACTTTCAAATGGTAAAAACAGATTTTCCAGAACTGCAATTCTAGAATTCGTGAAATCGTAAAGACCAAAAAGTGGTAAATCAAATGCCGATCTCTTTCTAGTTAAAAACGAACAAACGAAAAAAAAAAAAAAAAAACTTTTATAACCAGCAACCTAAGAATTTTACCGTAGGTTAACTTTAATTCAATAACATACACAATGAAGTTTTGAGTTCCTATCAGAGACTGTTGCTAGCATATTTGATTAAATTGCATTGATTACTTACCTGCAACTAAAATTAGCAAAAACTGACTGAGGTAGAGGATATCTGCCCAAAGGGACGTGGCTTAAATTTGAAAGTCGAGAAAGCGGGTGTATCAAATGCAGTGTTTGGCTCAATTGAACATTTCCTACGTACCCTATTTATCGGCGTATAACACGCACTTTCCCCCTAAACTTTAGGGCTGAAATTCTACCTGCGTGTTATACGCGTATAATACTTTTTTTTTATTTAAACTAAAAGTAAAATGAATATTGCTGCACAATGCGGCGCATTACGAAGTTATCAAATGTTAACGGTTTGGTATCACTTTACTCTAACTGCAGACGCTTCTCTAATTCGTATCTCTTCTGTTTTCTGACGGATCTTGTTAAAAAAAAAGTGGTATCAATACAATCTTCAGTTCTTCGGAAAGGAGATTCGCACAAAAAAAAAAAAAAAAAAAAAAAAGAAAGTGAGATAGACTCCAGGCCACTGGCGGCTCGTGGTAAGCTGAGATTTGGGGGGGGGGGGGGGGGTTGCATCTCAAATTTGTAGATATCAGGATGCACTTCGAAAGCTAAATTACTGCGCCCGTGCTGATGCTGTCCGTTTAATAATAATAATAATAATAACAATAATATATATATATATATATATATATATACTGATCGAAAGTGCTTTTTTTTTACAAGAAATTAATATTTAGATTTTATATTTAGCGATTGATAGGGAAAATGTAAAGGTACCGATACCTAAATTAGGCAACATGTATTAAGCGATGGCCACATTTATGAAGAAAATAATCGACCTATAAAACTTCGTCGGATGCATTATTTCTTAAAAAGAAACTGATTAATCAGTGCATCCTTCCAGTTCTTACGCATGGAGCACAGGCATGGACCTCAACTAAAATAGACATACAGACGTTGCAGACAACTGAAAGAGCATGTAGAGATGCATGTTTGATGTTACCTGGAAAGATACAAATAGGAACTCGTGGATCGGGAAAATGACAAGAGTGGAAGACATGGTCAAAATTCCTGAAATTACAATGGGATGGACATATTGCTAGAAGAAAGAACCACCGACGGAGAGTTGAAATATCGAACTGGATAGCGAGGGAAAAACAATACCCAGAAGATGACAAGAGGGAGATGGGTGCATGAAATTCGAAAGCATGAAAGAAACTGACTCAAGGCAGACTGTTGTGGAAGAAGAAACTTGGAGACTTACATCCAGCAGTGGATTGACAGTGGTTGCAAATTATATATAGATGCATACACTGTACGTAAATATATATATATAAGGACAAATAAAACAAAAAAATTAATGCGTGTGCCAGTGGTAGCGGAGACACACTCAAGGTTATGTACGCGTTCTCAAGTGTCTCATTGTAACCCCTAGAAATATGAGAATAAATATTTTTTCATCTGATACACTCCCTTTGGAACTTCAACTTGATACCGACCACTGCAACTTGGACGGCGATGAAAAACATTTTGTGGAATTTTGAACAGTCTGCCAGAATTTCGCGATGAGTTGTTATTGCGATACTCACACACCGGCATTCTCTTTAATAAAAACGGATTGCAAACATATGCAGTCCAGTTTTAATTCTGAAGTCATCATGAAAACAATTTAGTGTAGAAAAATTTGTTTTCCAAAATTCACCAACTTCGTAAATTTTCTAAACAATGATTGATATCTGATTAAAGGTTCGTTTCAAAGTAATTAAATACACTACCTCAATTGAAATGCGCAGCTGATTTTTGGGAGGGAGGGGGGAATGCAGCAGAAAAATAAAATGTATCCAGTGGAGTGACCAATGATTTTTGGTGAACACAAATTTACGTGAGTTTAAAAGCGAAAATTTCGCTGTGCTTGGTAAGTGAAGAAATCAATTTTGTGCAAGTATTTCGCTGCAGAAATGAGTATCTCTCTTTTTTTTTTTTTCAATTTATCCAATACTGAACTCTATTTTTAATCGCAATTTCTTCACATGCCCATTTTAACCAGAAGAGAAAATATAAGTAAAACTTTTTTTGCAAAAGTCCTGGCAACTGAGTATTTGTTATTAGATGGAAGCAACATTGTTGTTAGAATTATTACGTTGAATAAAAGCAGGAACTAACCAAAAATTGGAAGAAAAAAAAACCCAGGTTGAGAAATACATTCAAACGTACTTTATTTAATATTTTATTTCAACATTCGTCATTAATTTTAATTTATTCCCCTATTTTATGTCTTATTCGGAAGCCCAAGAACCGTATTAATCAACAAAGCACAAATGCCCGGCGATGCATTCTCACCCAACGAGAGACTGCTTTCGCGAGCAACCCTGCTAACGAGAGCTGCCATGAATGCAGTCCCCAGGGAAGTTTTATTCAAAGGAAACGAACTGATGTGGGAATAGGCAGAGTTTCCCACATGAGTTGGTTTCAATAGCCGTCAGGGCTGCCATAAGCGCAGTCCGTAACGTTCTTCTCGCTCCCACTGGTGTTATGCAGGGAAAACTTCCAGTTGAGTTCAGAAAACTGCAGTCGTGGCATTATGCTGGGAAAACTTACAGCGGGGTTCACAAAACTTCTCTCTCTTGGTACGGCATGGAAAAACAACTGCTTTGGGTAGGGGGGCTGCAGCCCCACAGCCCCATAGCAGGAGCTATGGGCCTGCTCCAGGCATACCTTTTTTAAACTCCCGAAAGTAACCTCATTCGCGGCAGGAGCGAATGCGAGCTGCCACGTTAAGCCTAAGCGTCTGCTCTCGTTAAGTTGCTTTCACGGCACAACGTGCTTAAGTTGCAGCTGCTCGGGGAAAATATGACGAAACTTCCGGTGAAGTCCGAATTCCGTGGCTGATAGTTGGTGATGAAAATCGTTAGTGTATGCGTGGTCTTGTGCTGGTTCGAGGGTATCATTTCTGGAGACGATTGCCATGCATTATCGGCAAATGGCGTCGGTTTAAAGAACCCAGACTTCTGGCTGTTTTTAATTTTTTTGTCTGTTTCGTCACTTTCCAAGATAACAGCGATTCTGATTAAAATTTTTGTAACAGGTCTAATATCCAATTTTTTTCGTTCAAAGAGATGCTTTTTCTTTCGTATTATTTGCCTTATAAATGGTATAAATATTATATTATAAAAATGTGTGTTGAAGTTATCTGAAAAAAGTTCAGAGCTCCCAAGTCATTTTTTTAAATTTAAGTTTTTTTACCCAAACTTCCTTCTTAAGGGTGCGTGTTATACGCCGATAAATACGGTAGTTTTTTTTTTGTTTTTTTTTTCTGAAGCCGTGAAAGTGGTGAACAAACTTTGCCGTTTTAGTATAACTTGGTTTTCTTCTACAAGAATTTTGAAGTATATATATATATATACACACCTTTTTTCTTGAGTTAGCATAAAGTCTACAGGCCCAGAACATCTCCGCCCACCGGGAATTTTCGCAGTGTCCCGGCTGCCCAGTATTCCCTTGAATCAAAGTAAGGGATAGGATAGAAATTAAAGGATTAGAAAAACAGTCTTAAGTTTCAAGATGTGCTGGTGAGTCTAAAGACGGCAAGAAGATAAATAGAACGCATCGCTGTAGTGAGTGGTAGGCAATGGACATAAATTAACGATGTAAAAATTCTGTACAGGGAAGAGAAAGAAACGCAGACCAAATATGTCAGAGGGAGTGACGAATTCAGAACTCCTCAAAGGAACTGGATAAGAAGAAAGGCCCGTGGACAAATGCAGGAAATAAAAAAATCCCCTCGCAGAATGGACAGAAACAGGAAAGTCTAGATATTGCTGGTAATCATTACGAATCACCAGGCTCTCCTACAACGTCCGGTATCATACAGTCGTTTTCGCACAGTATATTTTGACAGAGAAATCTTGGACAAATCCGGAAATGCTTTAGAATATATAGAAATCGTGTTGGCACAATATTATGTATTTCCACAGGGAAAACAGACTGGATCTAGTACGTGCATTATGTAGAGTGATTACATAAATTTTATTTATTTAGTCAAAATGTTCATTAGGTTTACAAAAAAAAAAAAAAAAATGTTGTTGAAAAATTATTCCAAGATAAAATTGCATAAAAAAAATCACCCGTTTTTGTTTTAATGAAGCCCTTCACCACAGAAAATTATACAGCCCATATTAGATCAGAAGCCCCTGGAAAATTAATTACTTTTACTTATTTTCTTGCTGTCTGTAAGATCTCGTACGGCTCCTTATTGTTTAGAATTTTACACTCACTTCATTGCACCTGCTTTAATATGTCATTTGATAAGCTTATTATATTTAATTTACTAAAGCTATCGTTGTTATACTTTATCCAACGTCCGAAGCTGAAGAAAAACTTTCTTAACTTGAAATAACGCTGAAAACTCTTTGTGAATTAACTCTGAAATTAACTAAACAATCTTTATTGACATATAAATCTGTGCGTTCCGGATGGTAAGTCATACAGCTCTGAACGGAGTTAACTTTTCGGCAAATGTCCATCTGGGCTTCTTCTAGTTATAAAACGCCTTAGTGCTTTTTCGTATCTTTCCAAATCCTGTGACTTTTTTCGCAAGCTACATCTGTTTCGGTTAACTCTTAATCTAGGTCATAGTCATTAACCTAAACCCTTAATCCTTGAATCCCTTATTTTTGTTCAGATGATTCAAGGATAAGAACTCCTAACAAATGACACATTTCAGTATGGTTTACACATTTTACGGCCTTTCCTCCCTAACAAATGACACATTTCAGCATGGTTTTCACATTTTACGGCCTTTCCTCCCTAACAAATGACACATTCTAGTATAGTTTTCACATTTTATACGGCTTTTCCTCCCTAACAAATGACACATTCCTAGTATGGTTTACACATTTTACGGCCTTTCCTCCCTAAAAAATGATACATTTCAGTATGGTTTTCACATTTTACGGCCTTTCCTCCCTAACAAATGACACATTCTAGTATAGTTTTCACATTTTACGGCCTTTCCTCCCTAACAAATGACACATTTCACGGCCTTTCCTCCCTAACAAATGACACATTTTAAGGCCTTTCCTCCCTAACAAATGACACATTTTAGTATGGTTTACACATTTTACAGCCTTTCCTCCTTAACAAATGGCACATTTCAGTATGGTTACACACTGACGCCTGTTCATCATTATACTTTCATACATCTTCAGTATTTTGATTGAATGTCGATGACGTTAACTAATTTTTAATTTCTGGGAGGTTCTTAGAGATAGGAAAGAAAAAAAAAAAACAGTTTGGAATTACAAATATTGACTGTTCGTTAAAATAAGACTTTAGATCTTTTGGAGCTCTAGGCGCTAAAAGGTTCAGCCCCCCTCCCCTTCTTATCGCTTCCGTGTCACTTTCCTATCGGGCACTCTAGCCCAAATCTCCTAGCTTCCTATTTCTAAAGGTTGTTTAAGACCTGGGATCAGACACTCCCTTCCTAAAGTCCTCTACATATGATATGATCTGACCTGATCCTGTGGCGAACGATTCCCTAAATTGAAGAGATTCATTCGTCCATTGCATAGATTAATGACATGAAAAACTGGAAAAATCCAATTATACGTTTTACTGTCTGGCTTTCTTGGTCCATGGCATTAGTCTATGCCATGGACCAATAAAGCCGGACAGTAAGAATTTCATCAGTCAGTGCAGGTAAACGAGAATGTGAAGAGTTTCTTGAAAACATTGTTTCTTATTATTTCCATCGAAAAATTGTGAAGGTCTGCATTTTTTTTTTATTATGTCAAAAAGATGCGTGAGATTTTTTTAAATACCTGCACTGCAGTTATCAGAAACAAAAGCATAAGAATTAAATGCAAAAGAACCGGTTTGAAAATGGAAAAGTAGGAACCACATCTTTTCGAGTAAGAGTATCATTGAAACTTTTTATTGCTTTTTAAAAAGTTAGTTTTATGTCAATTAAATAGAAAAGATGAGAATACTTGATAGGTAGCAATATTAAACCAAGGGAGGAGAAAGTAATAAGAAATGTTGTTGCAATGCAATATAAATTTCTTTTAACATTGTTAAATAAGAAGAAGATAGTGTGATGTTTTTGAATCTTTTTTTTATTTTTTCAGCCTAAATATTATTGGTTTAGGAGATTAGGACTGAGAAAGAACTTGATTATCCTACAACAAAGGAACACTCCTCATCGCAACTCAGAAGGGGAAGGGCTGCAACACAGATGCTTTTTTTTTGCTGGAATTGCATGCAAGCAATTTATAGCACAGCAGACCAGTTGAGAATTCGCCTTCAAATATGAAAAGTGTGGGAAGCGTGAATACTTCTTTCACCTACCACTAAAACGAAGGTTAAATTATTTTAACCGCTCCTGTCAAAATAAGTACATCGATAAGAACTCAAAAATTCAGATTATCAGCAACAGCAAGAAAAAATATATGTTACTAATATAAGGAAATAAAATATCAATTAACATTACAAACAGAGTGGTCGCTTTAAAGATTGATTCGTTTCTGTACGTGGAAATCCAATTATATACGTTTTCGGGGGCCCTCAAGCTCGGGGGGGGGGGGGGGGGGGGGGGGGGGGTAGGCGCTGGCCTATTCGGAAATCCGCCCCTGTGTGAAAGGCGAAGTCTTTAGTTACTTGATATGTATTGTAAGAAAAATCCATAGATTTGAAACCGGTTTTTGATCGCATGTGCGCTTTTTTCCCCCTTTTACTAGCAGAGATAATCAAAGATTGTATTAATTCAGCTAGTGTTCTGTCAGATATTTGAAATAATTTGGCAATGCTCGATTGAGCATACGCAAACGAAACCAAAGAAGCTGTTAGAGAAGTCCAAATCATGCAATTTATAATTGTTCAAACAGAAGAAAACATGATACATTTCAAAATCAAATTACTTCTTACATGGTATACCTATCATCGGAAAAATGCATGGAGCAGTATAGGAACTTCATGAAACGTTAGAAGTTGCTTAGTTTCGAACTTTTGTCATGCATGCAACTTGTAGGTGGGCATACACTTTTGGTGATATCGCGGTGATGTGCGGACATTTTTCAACATTGTAGCTCTCTATCTCTATCTGTCTCGTAGTACAAGTGAGTAAGAAAACGGTAATCTACTCTTGTTCTTGTTTCGTGTGATGTTTTTCATCAAATATGTGGAAATAATTCTTTTTTGAATATATAGGAATACATAGCATCATTACAAGTCACCCGTCTTGTGTATATACAGAATTTTCACCGAATGCAGGTTCTGGAAAAGGGATGAGCACATCCTCTTTTTATTTTGTCCTTGCCATTGTTATCCCCCTGTTGAAACCGACCGCAGTTCTTTCCTGATTTCACTATGCCACTGAAAACCAACACATATCCTCGTTCTTTTATTTGTTTTAGTTTGAGGTCAAACCTTCGACTTCTAAAGCCATCAGTCAGCAGTATGTGAAGCGATGATCCTTACCATGTCCGTTGGAAAATCCGTCATCAGTTAAAATCCTTATTGGACTAATAAAACAATATTAATCAAGAAATGCTCAAGCTGTAAAACTCTTTGATGTTCTTGCAAAAGTGTTGTCTTGACAAAACTGAAGAGAGAAAAAGTAATAAAATAAAAAGAGATGTTGTGGTAATGTTGTCTTTCTCTTTTTTTTATCACTACTTTTTTTCAATCACTAGCGTATGAGAAATTTTCCAGAATGAACAGACAACTTGAAACACGTCATGGATTAAAAAGACTTATGCCGGTTTCAGAATAAAAAACTTTCCATTATTTGTGTTTTCTTAATAATGTACAAACAACATTCTGCGCGAAAGAAGCGATGAAGCTGAAGAAAAATATAAAAAACGATTGTAACACATTTAGTTCCCGTTTCCCTCAAATCAGTCCCCGAGCAACAGAATACACATATTAATCGTTCATATAAACTCTGGAAAGACTTGCGAAACTAGTGTGAGTAACGACAATATTTAGTTCCCGTCAGTCATCCGAATATCTTCAATCTCATTAAAGCGGTGTTATTTCAATCTCGCTTTCTAGACGGAGAAGAAAGCTACGCTTGGAGTCATTCTCGGAGAAGTTCCGAGGAAATCACAGAGCACTATCATACGTTTTTTTCTTTGGTCAGCATTATCCTCGCTGTGTGTAGGATGTGAACTGTTTTTCTAATTTTCCCCAAAATCAAAGTTTCCGCGCATACTTCGATTTCTTAGTCGCAAATATTCCACCCGGCACCATCTGCAGGGTTAATTTAGAAGTCTTTTGAAAGTAGATTACTCCCTTCGTTTACGGTGTCATATGTCTTGCCGGTACCGCCCTGTTGTACGGCCAAGATGACAAGGAATTGTAACACGTTACTTTTTTGAACAGATGGTCCTCCTTGTGCAAAGGATCTGAGTTTTTTTCAGCTTTGCCATAAAGCAAAGCTTTAGCGCATTCTTTGAATCCCTAGCCCCACTTTGTTTACCTGGCATAATTCCGACGGTTGGCTGGAAGTCTTCAGCAAGGAAACTACTCTCTTCACCTACCGTGTCATATGTCATACCGTCTCCGCATTGTTGTGCGGGAAAGATACCAGAGCATTGCAACACGTTCCTTTTATTTTTGGTATGTATTACTCGTATCTTCGTTGTAGATAGAATCTGATATATATTTTTTAATTTTGCCATAAAGCAAAGCTTTGTCTCATACTTTGGTCACAATGAGTTCACTAAGTACCATTCGGAAGGTTCACTCGAATCCTCAGCGAACAAATTACGTTCTTTGTCGAGTGTGTCACCTGTCACCCCCTGTTATGCCGAGTAGATGACAGAACATTGCGACGCGTTTCTTTCCTTTTTGGTTATTGTTATCCTTGATGTGGATAGAACCTCACTTTTTTTTTTTTCCATAAAGCAAAGCTTTGGTATGTATTTCGATTACTTAGTCGCATTTAATTCATTTCGAGGGTTGACCAGAAGTCTTCATCGGGCAAATTACTTTCTTCGTCTACTATATGATCTGTCACACTGTTTGAGCCCTGTTGTGCGGAGAAGGTGACATAGCATTTCAACACCTTTCATCAAAGAGAAGTCATTGCTCTTTCCACGTTTATAAGTGAGTCACGGAAAAATTCTCATTGGCCGCCACTGGGAATCGAACCCAGGTCTTCCAGTTACGCGCCGGACATGCTTCTACTGCACCACAGCGGCCTCGAATTCTTCCAGACTCACATACACTGACTCACTTGTCCACGTCAAATGTATATATTAATTACTTTTCTTTTTGGTTAATATTATCCACGCTGTGGATAGAATCTGACTGTTTTTAATTTTGCCATAAAGCAAAGTTTTGGCTCATACTTTGATTCTTTGGTCACAATGAGTTCACTACGTACCATTCGGAAGGTTCACTGGAAGTCCTCAGCGAACAAATTACGTTCTTTGTCGAGTGTGTCACCTGTCACACCATCTCCGCCCTGTTATGCCGAGAAGATGACAGAACATTGCAACGCGTTTCTTTCCTTTTTGGTTATTGTTATCCTTGATGTGGATAGAATCTGACTTTTTTATTTTTCCATAAAGCAAAGCTTTGGTATGTACCTCGATTGCTTAATTACATTTAATTCATTTGGAGGGTTGACCAGAAGTACTCGTCGAGAGAATTACTCTCTTCGTCTACGGTGTCATCCGTCACACTGTTTTGCGCCCTGTTGTGCGGGATGAAAATGACATAACATTTCAACAAGTTTTTTTCTTTTTCGTTATTATTATCCTCACTGTGGATAAAATCTGTTATTTTTTTCTAATTTTGTCATAAAGCAAAGCTTTGACGCACTCTTCGAATCCTTAGTCACACTTGGTTTACCTGGCACCATTCAGCAAGAGCAAGCAAATTACTCTCTTCGCCTACGATGTCATCTGTCGCGTCGTCTCCGCCTTGTTGTGAGAGGAAGATTGCAACACGGCGCTTTAAATTTTGGTCTGAATTATCTTTGCTGTGGAGAGGATCTGATTTTCTTTTAATTTTGCCGTAGAACAAAGCTTTGGCTCATAATTTGATCCTTTAGTCACATTTAGTTCACTTGGAACAATTCGGAGGGTTCACTGGAAGGAATTGCGTTCTTTGGAGACAGTGTCATCTGTCACACAATCTTCGCCGTATTGTGCAGAAAAGATGACAGAATATTGCAACACGTTTTTTTCCTTTTTGTTTATTATTATCCTCGCTGTGAACTCACCTGACCTTTTCTAATTTTGCCATGAAGTAAAGTTTTGGTACATACTTGGGTTGCTTTTTGACATTTAGTTCACTCGGCTTCATGGAAGGAGTTAAAGTTAACTGGGAGTCCATAGCGAGCAAATTACGCTTTTTTTCTACAGTATCATCTTTCATGTCATCTCCACCCTGACGAAAACTCTTAAAGCATCGAGATATTTGTGATTGGGATGGAACCCATAAGCTCTTCGTAATATTTCACGCATTTCAGTGGGTCTTTCCTCCAGCTTTAGACAAAACCTGAGATGGCACTTTATTCTCTTGTAGGGTTTCTAACTTCAGAGTAACGTGATTGCAAGATAGTTACGCTTAAGACAGGAATGTAATCCCATCAGACTGATGTTGAAGGATTGCCAGACGTAGGCCTAATCGTCCTACCTAAGCTTGTGTTCAAGCCTGAATGAAACATGAGTTTTGTATTTGCCGTGCTTCTTTGACTTCTTTCCCTGTCTGGAACCATTAGGCCCAAAATTAGGTAAATGCTACTACTTTTTGCCTTCAGAGTTATCGTGATGGTCTTTGAACCCAGAGACAGCCCCGGTGGCGCAGTGGTCTAAGCGAGGGCCTCTGATCACTCGTCCAAAAGGGGTCCGGGTTCGGATCCCGGTGAGGCATGGATGTTGTGTTTGTCTTACGGCACTGGCTCTCTCCCTTCCCTGGAACCAGTGACTCTAAATTAAGGACGGGCGACTGCTTATAGCCCATTGAGTTGCTCACGGTGGTCGTTAAACCTCCAATCAAAAAAAAAAAAAAAAGAATCCAGAGACAAAAAATAAAAAAATAACTTTTATGCATTTTAATTCACAATCAACGAAATTTGGAAGGTACGTGCACACACGACATACAGAGCCACGAAATCTTAACTGGTTTTTCTAAGCAAATATGATGAAATTAAAGACTAAATAAAATGTTTCACCGTTTGGTTTAAAACAAAATTTAAGATACAGTATATTGCATTGATTTACAATTTAAATCAAACACACGAAAACGGAAATTACTTCTACCGAAACAACTTAAAAGTTATTGCAAAACGTCAGTTGAGTTGTTGATGCAATACCACTGTAGTATTTCTACTCTGAAATATCCGAGCTCAAACAAAAGCTCCTTTGAAATCTTTAAATATAACGATAAACACTGCATTCTGCATGGTCAAGTCACATTATTGTGACCACCAACAAATATCCCAGTGTGCAGTATGGACAGCAGCTACACGGGCAGAGAGTTACTCAATAAGGTGCTTTAAGGTGTTCACAGGTATGTGGAGCTATGTTGAATTTAGTGCATCTGATAGCTGCTGGAGGGTGCGTGGTGGAAGATCCACAGAGCGAGCAACACGTTCGAGGTGGTCCCATGCTCGATTGGGTTTAAGTCTGGGGAATTAGGGGCCAGGGAAGTACTTTGAAATCATCGTGCTCTTCCAACCACTCTCGGACATTTCTAACTGTCTGACACGTCGTATTGTCGTGCTGGAAGATTCCATCCACCCCAGGGAAGACAATCAGCATGTATGCGTGTACGTGGTATGCAAGGATGGATTCGGTCCATAGTGCCTTCCACAGGTATGAGTGGACCCACAGAATATCACGAAAACATCCCTCAGACCATAACGCTGCCCTCACCAGATTGTGTTCTTCCAGCAATGGTTGAAGAGTGTTTGCTTTCCGATGTTTCTCGCCTTATACGCCAACAACGTCCATTCGTTCGATGAAGCAGAAAACGTGACTCATCGAAGAAGGCAATCCTTTGCCAATCAGCGGAGGTCCAATTCTGATACTGCTCTGCAAATGTAAGCCTTTTTTTGCCGATGCACCTTCGTTAGCATAGGTGCAGTGACCATCCGTCTGGTCTGCATCGGAGCCCCATACGTAGCAGAGTTCGCTGAACAGTCGTTTTAGACACACTTCCGGTAGCTCTCTGGTTCATTCCGCAAGTGCGTTGCTCCACTGTAGCGTGTCGATCGGCCCTCACGGATCTTCGAAGCCGACGTTCACTTCTCACATCAATGGCACGTGGTGCTCCGCAGTTTCCACTTCGCTTATTCGCAGTAGTGTTATTTCTCCAATCACGATAAACTTTAACCACAGCAGCACGCGAACAGTTCACAAACTGCGCTGTTTCAGAAATACAGCCACCCTTGGCTGGAAAGCCGATAATCATCCCTTTTTGCAAATCTGATAAATCGCTGCTTTTACCTATGACAGCAACGAGTGATATGTTTTCATTATGCCTACTGCACACCTAATATACCCCCCAAACCAGCTCACGACACGTGCCTTCTTTCATTGGCTACGCGCTGTTGACGTCAAAAGTACTAGGTGGTCACAATAATATGACTCGACTGTGTATGTGTGTAAATATGTATTCTTGATGTCACGTGATTTCAGAAAAGGTGGCGCAGTGGTCGAAGCGAGGGCTTCTGATCATTCGTCCGAAAGGTGTCCGGGTTCGATTCCTGGTGAGGCATAGATGTTGTGTTTGTGTTACGGCACTAGCTCTGTCCCTTCCCTGGAACCAGTGACCCTAAATTAAAGACTGGCGACTGCTTGTAGCCCATTGAGTCGCTCACGGTGGTCGTTAAACCTGCAACCCCCCCCAAAAAAAATTTCAGAAAATGAACTGTAACGGGAAATTTTGGATTTATTTGCATAATCTGCGAGTTATTCTCAGTATTCAAATTTCATAACTTCCATGTTTTTTCAATTACAAGCAGCTGAGTGGAGACCCAGCTAAACAATGAAACACACTTAAAATACAATAGTATAACTATACTAGTAATCCAAACTTTTTGGTGTAGAATAGTAATAAAAGTTTTCAAGCTTTCGCACATCAACCAGATGCTAATGGATTTATTCATTCAAAGACAAGTTCAAAGTCAGCTGCCCAGATGTGGAATGATGTAAAGAAATTAGCTTCCTACTCCAACCCAAAATGTACTGCCATTTGCGAAACTTTAGAGATCATTACGAACAGAGAGTCATGCAATGATAACGTTTTGCTGGAGTTGCCACGAGTTTGGAACCCATTCTTCAAACAGGGAATGCCAATTCTTCAAATAGTGAATGCCCTTTGTTTTCCTTCCATGATTCCTCGTACTAAATGAACATGACGCCTCGTGTCTTTGAATGAATAATTACATTCGCATCTGTTCGGTACATCAAGTATGTTTTGTGTTGGGCAAAACAGTTTGGCGCAGTTACATACACTGGTGTGCAAAAATTAAGGACGAAGAGGAGAAATTAGCATAACAGCGGAACGAGCTGGCAGAACGGACCGAAAGACCACTCAAGAGATAGACTAGGGTCCGGTACGGTAGGGCATGCGCATATATGCAGCATGACGTAGGGGGGGGGGGGAGTGTAGGAAGGGTATAAAGCACACGGGTGGTGTACGCTCAGCAATTCGATGAAAGCTATTGCACGGTGTACATCGGTTTGAACGATGTCGAGTTAGTGCCACCGAGTGATATGGCCAACAAACAATCCAGTAGACGATATCTGGATGACTTTATCCGAGGTCGCGTCATTGGGAAGTTGGAAGAAGGGCGAAGTGTCACTAGTTCAGCCGAAGAGTTCGGGATCGCTCACAGCATCGTTTCACGAGCTTTGAGAGCATTTCAAATGACAGGAACAGCTGTCCGAGAGTTTAGCAGTGGTCGTCCACAAGCAACCATGGCGGCGGATGGCCGGTATATTGTCCTACAGGCGAGAACAGACAGACGGCAGACAGCGGGTGAAATTGCAAGGCACATGCAACAGACAACTGGACGTCCGTTATCGCGTTTTACCGTATACAGGAGGCTGCAGAAAGGTGGTCTATTTGCACGACGACCAGTACGGTGTGTGCCATTAACGCCTGCTCATCGGAGATGGTGGTTTCTGTGGTGCCAGGAACACAAGAACCGGACACATCAGCAATGGGGTTGAGTTCTGTTTAAGGATGACATGACAGCCGATTTAGTCTGACGAGCGATTCTGGACGTATACACATCTGGAGAGAGCAGGGAACACGAAATCACACCTCCAACATCATCGAAAGGGACCGGTTTGGAGGTGGCGGAGTTCTCGTTTCGGGCGGTATCATGCTTGGAAGCCGTACTGACCTCCACATCTTCCAAGGAGGTTCAGTCACTGGTGTCCGCTATTGTACCGAGGTTCTCCTGCCTCACGTGCGTCTGTTTAGAGGTGCTGTGGGTCCTGAGTTCCTCTTCATGGACGACAAAGCTATACCTCATCGTATATTGACTGTCGCAGAGCTGTTGGAGAGTGAAGATATTCAACGCATGGATTGGCCCGCAAGGTCCCCGGACCTAAATCCAATCGAACACGTATGGGACCTTCTCGGGAGACGTTTGGCAGCACGTCACCAGCCGCCAGCAATGATTCCACAGCTGCGATTGGCGCTACAATAGGATTTGGCCGCGATTACTCAACAGCTCCTTGCCAACCTCGTCCTCAGCATGGACAGACGTTGTAAATCCTGCAACGCAGTCAGCGGTGATCATATCCCCTACTAAAGACTGGATTTTTCTTGGCAACAGCCTGTCACATGGACGTGTCTGTCTTCTGTCCAGTTGTGCTCGAAGCTACCTTTTCAACAAAGTGCCTTTGTATCCTTTGGATTCCTTGTTTGGGCGGTTTTGCTGACATGTCCCATATTCTTACATCTTGGGGATTTTATTTTATGATTTGAGTCGATGTGGAGCACTTCTGCACGACGTTTCATTCCAAAAACCGTCTCGTCCTTAATTTTTGCACGCCAGTGTACAACGAAGAACCAAAACATTATGACCACCTGCCTGATATGATGTTGGTCCTCCACGTGCCGCCAAAACAGTGCTTACCCGGCGAAACATACACGCTACAAGATATCTAATGTTATCTTGTACCATGACGTTACTAGCAGATACTTTAACTCTTTTAAGTTACTTGGTTGAGCCGCCGCATGTCAGATTTGATGCTCCAACACAAACCACAGATGCTCGATTGGATTTATGTCTAGGGAATTTGGAGGTCAGTGAAATGGCTGGAACTGGGCAGTGTGGCACGGCGCATTTCCCTACTGAAATAAGGCATTACTTGAGGAGAATACCGTTGCCATGAAATGATGCACCTGGTCTGCAGTGATGTTTAGGTAGGTGGTAGACGTCTTAGTTTCCTGCACATGAATGACTGGACACAGAATTTACCAGCAGAAATTTGCTGAAAGCCTTTTCCTTTCCTTACTGGCTTATTTTCTTTCCACAATGCATCCTGATTCCAACGTTTCCCCATGTAAACTACATAAACGCACCGTAGATTCATCGGACCAGATAACCTTCTCCCAATCACTGAATGTCCAGGTTTGATGCTCGGGTGCCTATTGTAGGCGCTTTCCAAGAGTGAACTGAAAGTTAGCATGGGAATTCGGAACTGCTTGCGTCTACGCAGCCCCATTTTCATCAGGGTTCGATGTACTGTGTGTTGTAGCACATTACCCACGTTACCAGCATTCAAATTACCGGCGAGTTGCAGCACAGTATCCCATCTGTTGGCTCGTACTGTGTGTTGTGACACATTACTTCCGTCACCAGGATTCAAATTACCAGCAAGTTGCAGTCCAGTATCCTCCCTTCTGTTGGCTCGTACTGTGTGTTGTGAAACATTTCCCCCGTCACCAGCGTTCAAATTACCGGCGAGTTGCACAACAATATTCCTTCTGTTGGCTCGTACTGTGCGTTGTGAAACATTACTTCCGCCACCAGCATTCAAATTACCGGCGAGTTGCACCACAGTATCCTTCCTTCTGTTGGCTCGTACTGTGTGTTGTGAAACATTACTCCCGTCATTAGCATTCAAATTACCGGCGAGTTGCACCACAGTATCCCTTCTGTTGGCTCGTACTGTATGTTGTGAAACGTTACCCCCGTCACCAGCGTTCAAATTACCGGCGAGTTGCACAACAATATCCCTTCTGTTGGCTCGTACTGTGTGTTGTGACACATTACTCCCGTCATTAGCATTCAAATTACCGGCGAGTTGCACCACAGTATCCCTTCTGTTGGCTCGTACTGTATGTCGTGAAACGTTACCCCCGTCACCAGCGTTCAAATTACCGGCGAGTCGCACCTCAGTATCCGTTCTGTTGGCTCATACCATACGGGATAGTCTTCTAAGAACCGTGGTCACCCAACACCTTGCCAGCGGTACATGTTTTCTCCTCCTTGGACCATTTTTTATAGGTACTAACCACGGCTGACCGTGAGCACTTCAGAAACCTTGCCGTCTCTGAAATGCTCTGACCGAGTCGTTTTTCCATTACAATTTGGCCTTTGACAAACTCTCTGCCATTCCCATCTGAAAAACAGGGAACCAATCAGCAGAGCTCAGTATCAGGTGTTATTAGTCGTTTTATAACCTTCACATGCGCCGTCGTTTACTTGCTGTTGCTTCGATTTGCATAAAAACGATCATAACGTTTTGGCTCTTCGGTGTACACTGGCGGTTAGCCGATGCCAAGAAAAGTATGATCGTAATAAAGATTAAGGGGTCAAGAGATGTTTTATACAGAGCACGTCTGTTCAAACAAAAGGTTTGGCATTATGCAAGTATGGCGGTAAATCGAGGGGCGATACATCGAGGGTTGACTGTACAAGCCAGAAAAGACATGAAAATCGAACACTTTGAAATTCAATGAAGAAAAAAAAAAGAGAAAGAAACAGGTAAAACTAAACACAAACAGCTTAATGGAACAAAAAATTTAAAGATCGGTCGTGGACACAAGATTATTAAGTTGTCTTGCAAAGTACATAAAACAAGAACACGCAGTCGTATCAGAATAATATGACCACGTACCTAAAAATGGGTGCCCTGGAAGGTTATCCGAGGCACACGTGCCCATTGGGACTGAAGCAGAGCACGGAAGCTCTATGAGATTGAGGTCGAGCAATTTTTCCAGCCAAGGGAGAACGGAGACATCGCTTTCGTGTTCCTAGAACCAGTCACGCACCCCGATAGCGACGCTGTTGATAGACACCATCACCACCAGGGTAAACGTCTAACATAAAAGGATGCATGTGAGCAGCGAGGATGGACAGGTAGCTAGCTAGCTACTGGTGTTCAGGGACCCATGAAGTGGTACCAGCGATGACAGGTCATACCAGGAAAACATCTCCCGGACATGCACACTGCCACCGCCAGCCTGTACTTGACTTACAAGCGTATCCGGGTGTTGGTTCTCGTGTGTCTGACGCCATATTCGTCACCGTTCGTCACTTCTGTGGAGTAGAAAGATCGATTCGTCAAAGAAGGCCACCTTTTCCCACTGTCCAATGATGGTAGTCTCATGCGAACTGCAGGCGTCGTTGCCGATGGTCCTGGGTTAACGCGGGCGCCTTGACGCAGCGTCGACTACGGAGACTCATGCGTAACAAGGTTCGCTCTACTGTTATCGGGGACACGTAACTGGGTGCCCCAGCGTTCATTTGCGTGGTCGATTGCTGCACTGATACGCGTCGATTGTCGTTTACCGGTCGACGGAGGCGAAGTTCTCGTCTGGGATCAATGGCCTTTGGGGCTCCACAGTTAGGGCGTCGGGAGGTACTCGGTGTTCAAGGTGGTCCATTCTTGGTACACCCTTACTACAGCACCTTACGAACAGCCCACGAAGTCTGCTGTTTCTGAGGTGCTTCCAACCTTGGCGCGATAGTCGATGATCATTCCTTTTTGAGCTTCCGTCAAATCACTACCTCTGCCCACTGTGCCCACGTTACGCACTATGGCTCATCTGTCCTAACCGGCTGCTTATATCTCCGTGTGGTAGATCTTGTCACATGCACTCTGTGACGCGCCTGGACGGGTACACTGTGATTCCGGGGGTGGTCATATTATTCTGATACCACCTTGTATATTCACGATTGTCTTCATCGTACAGATTGGGAAGGGATGGTGGTGAGTGAGTATCGTTATCACTAACAAACATCAATTGCTGAAACAGTAATAAGCCGCCCCGGTGGCGCAGTGGTCTAAGCGATGGCCTCTGATCATTCGCCCAAAAGGGGTCTGGGTTTGAATCCCGGTGAGGCATGGATGTTGTGTTTGTCTTACGGCACTGGCTCTCTCCCTTCCCTGGAACCAGTGACCCTAAATTAGGGACGGGCGACTGCTTATAGCACATTGAGTTGCTCACGGTGGTCGTTAAACCTCCAATCAAAAATATATATATATATAATACTCAGTGCAGAGGAGCGGATTTTTTTTTTTTTTTTGGATTGGAGGTTTAACGACCACCGTGAGCAACTCAATGGGCTATAAGCAGTCGCTCGTCCCTAATTTAGGGTCACTGGTTCCAGGGAAGGGAGAGAGCCAGTGCCGAAAGACAAACACAACACCCATGCCTCACCGGGATTCGAACCCGGACCCCTTCGGACGAATGATCAGAGGCCATCGCTTAAACCACTGCGCCACCGGGGCGGCTCAGAGGAGTGGAAAAGCAGCTTCTTTCCAGCGAATTTTCACTGTCTCGAAATCATGGTGATATACTATAAGGCAGTGATTTCCAAAAGGGATACATATTTTCGCTAACAAATCATTCATCTCCTTGCGTCAGTGGCTTGCGTTCAGTTCTTGCTGGGTGGTTAGGAATCCAGCAAGAACTGGACGCAAGCCATGCCTCAGTTGAAAGTTTGCAGGACGTCTCGCTGAACGAAGGATGGGATACTTAACCGTCCTCTACACAGGAAGGTTACCTTGAAATGCATTTTAGCATGTAGATAAATTTTGTAGGTGAAGTTATACAGTGCGCAACAACCCTTCTGAACACACCATAACTTAATGAGATCCTCTCAACGTAGACGTCATCGGAACATGCTAATGCACATCTCTCAACTCTTTATCATACCGAGCTCTAAAACGAAAATAAAGTGAGTCCTGTTGGTTACTTTGTAGCATGCATTTGGTTAACGATGTGCTCCTGTACAACATAAAATACAGCGGATTAGCTATGGCTATGCTGATTTACTCTCAGGCAGTATGTACAGCGTAATTCGTGCATTTAATATATATTTTTTAATATTATAGAAAGATAACTAACAGCCCGCTCGTTCGTACCCCCAAATCGTGACGTAAGTTTTGTATTTATTCATTTGCAGTCGTGTGTTGTACTAATTGGAAAAGTAGAGTTCTATTTAAACTCAGCCATCTTACAGTCCTTATTCCACAAGCTTCGCAGTTATCATTCGATGTTATTAGTTTGCAGCTCTACTGCCAAATTTCTGTTGGAGTAGGTGATTACTAAAAACTGCGTCCCAAAAGAGGAAAGAGTGAACGTGTTCTTAGCTGCCCTTGTGGCGCAGTGGGCTGGGCGATGGCTTCAGATTATTAGTCGGAGATGGGTCCGGGTTCGAATCCCAGTGAAGCATGCATGTTGCATTTGTCTTACAGCATTGGCGCTCTCCCTTTCCTGGATCAGAGGTCCTAAATTAGGGACGGTCGACTGCTTATAGCCTACTGAGTTGTTTATGTTGGTCGTTAAATCTCCAATCAAAAAAAAAAAAAAGAAAGAAAGAAAAATTGAACGTGTTCTTAAAATTGGAGATAAGCGCCTCGCATTTTTGATGGCACAGTTAAAATCGAGAATTTAAGGGCAAATCAGAAAGCTATTACGGTGACCCGTAACACTTAGTGCGGTTTAAAATAAATACAGTATATGACAACTAATCCAACATGGGAATTATCAGAATAAGTGGAATTTTGGAAAGTGTTGAGAAAGTAAGTTCCGGTTTTCTGTAAATGAAACAATTTCTGTGTTGCTAATACAGTGAATCCCGCTTAAAAAGTTTTCGTTGGGACGAAGCGATGTAAACTTCTTAAGCGGGAAAACTTCTTAAACGGGAAGTGTCTGATTGGGTTTTGTAAGACTTTAGCGATTAAAAATGTCGCATAGATTAAATCCAGAAATTACATTTTAGTTAATTTTAAAGCAACGAAAAATTTCACAACTTACCCATTTAAACTTGAATATGAGGATTGAAAGCTACATGTATTATGCTACAGGATTACAAAAATACTGATCTAAAAGCGTTTGTTTCTTCCTTTTTTCTGTTAGATTCACAAAGTACGTGTCCATTTCCCTCAAATTTCTCATTATGTCCGTTGGAACACGTTCGTGGCTTTCTATAAATCGGCGAAAAGTTTCTAGTGCTTTACCAGCTTCAGCTGAAGTTGGAATTGGCCAGCACTCATCTTCTTGCGTTTCTGGTTCATCGTCCTCTTACGTTTCGATGTCGCAAATGTCGTCGATATTTTGCATTTTCAAAAATGGGAACATCTTTGTCAACGGTTTGCCACTATACCGTTGAGGGTTGTAACACGTAAATTTAGTTCTTTTGCTATGTGCACCCGAGTTAAATGCTGGTTTTCATCAACTTTCGTAATAATGTTTCGTTTCTCAACCACAGATAAAGCTTTTCTTTTGATGCCTTTAGACGCCATATTTCTAGCTACGCATTTCAACAATAAAACTAAACGTTTAACTCCACGTATGCGAGGTGCAACATCTGAGCCTAACTCTGACAGAATGACAAACTTTCAGCAGGCGTTTCCTTTCCCAGCCTTTCCCCAGCCCCAAATATAAGGCGATTGTGTTACACAAAGGGCAGACGCAGATGAAGTAGGGGGAGTAAACATGACCCCCTGCGTTGACCGTGGGAAACCGGCAGGGGCTTCGCTTGCTACATGTACGGGGAAACGTTTCCTCCCAACTTCTTCGACATGCACTTATCTGCTGGACGAGTTCCAAAATCGTAGGTTCTTACTTAGAAACTTGTAACACTTAAAACTTCTTAAGCGGGAAAACTTGAAACATCGTTACTTCTTAAGTATGAAAAATTAACATTAGCACTATGGGAAAAAAATCGGGACTCTAAAAATAAAACTTCTTAAACGGGAAAATTTCTTAAGTGGGATCCACTGTATTACTTTGTTGTCACAAGTTTAAACATGCCTTAATATACTTAGCATAAGCTTCCATTACATTGAGACATTCGTCGTATCGGCGCACAAGTTTTTTGTATACTCACTTCAAAGAAGTCTGCCGCTCATGCGTTGACCCAGTCACACATACCGGCAGCGCAGGTGGCGAGAATGAGACTACGCCAGCTCAATGATGTCTTTCGAGCCAACAAACAAGCATTGGAGGAGCCGTCAGTTCTTGTTTTTGTTTGTAAGTTTGCCATCTGTCGTACGAGTGAAACAATCGACAATGTGGGCAGCTGTGAGAAAGGGTCTGCAATGCAATTTTTGAATGTTAAACACGCCGCCCTGGCAGCGCAGTGGTCTAAGCGATGGCTTATGATCATTCGCCCAATAGAGGGATCTATGTTCGAATCACAGGAAAGGCATGGTTGTTTGTGTTTGTCTTTCGGGGTTTATTCGCTGATTTCTTTGTTCACCTATGTACAATGCTGACGTTGAAACACAAAATGTCTTTACTGTATGTATCTGTCAACCAATCAATATATACAGTATATCAATGTATCTGTCAACCAATTCCAATAAATAATTAAAAAATTTAAACCTCCAATAAAAAAAATGTCAAAAGTGTTCGCCCAGCTGAAATGTCTTGGCAAGTTTGTGTGGTATACAGTGAAACCTCTGGATAAGGAGTCACTCTTTGGATTGGAAAAAAGTGACCGTTGTTTGTAGATTAGGCCTAAATTAACATTGCTAGTCCAATGCGTTTGTTCAAAAGCTAAGTAAGTGTATAAAGATCATGCACAAAGAAACCAGTCGCAGTGCTTTCTCTAAATACTGAATGCTGAATATAATTAATATAATTATTAAATAAATAAATCGGGGTGTTGAGGACTTTAAGAAAGCAGTGTCTTAAACAGCCCTTAGAAATGCCAAGCTAGGTGCTTAGGGTTAGAGTACGCTGTAAGAAAGTGAAAAAGAAGAATGTTGAACAGTGAAGTGTAACTACACAGTTTGCTGGCCACGCGCCGGAAAGCAGGAACGGAACCCACAGGGACCAAACCAAGAGATTCCGTCACCAACGGGCAGCATTCCAGACACCAGGAACCACCCAGGATTCCCCAGGGGCAACTGAAGCATACATGGAGGCTAAAGTTCAGTTTTAAGCCTCGCGTAGAACTAAACGTTAACTCCTTTTCGTAGCACGACTTTTTTAAAAAAGGTCGTGCTTATGTTATCGGGTTGTCCGTCAGTGGACACCATAACCCTGCAACTATTAATCCGATTTGAAAAAATCGAATTCAAAATAAATTTTATTCCAAATGCTTGCTTCTAAACATCCGATTGAGAAAATTATTTTACCTTTCAATTCCATTTATGTCGAAGAGCATTTTAGGGATAGTCACTTTCTCAAGTTACGTATAGATTTGCCGCTAGGGGCGTAAAAGTACATTGCGTTTTCCCCGATATCTCTACTCCTAAAACTCCGGTTAAAAAAAATATTTTCTTTAGCGGATACAGCTCCTGATGGGAAATCTTTTACATATAATTGTAATTTTTTTAATAAAGAATGGTTTGGCCACCAGGAAGCTTAAGTGTTAATTTCTGCTTCCGAAGTATTTGCCACACTGAATTTCTAAAATCTGATTGAAGAAATCGTTCGCGCACTGATGCCACTCACGTCGATAAACCTTTTCGGAATATTTTCTTCTTAAAATATTGCATGGTTTCTCCACCAAGGGGCGTAGATGTGTAAACCTTGTTATTGTCAATATCTCTGCTTCTAATCGTCCGATTTGGAAAAGTCCTTCTTTATTGGATAGAGTTTCTGGTGAGACACGTTTTTCATATAATTTCAAAATTTTCAAGTAATTCATAGACTTTTCGCTAGAGGGCGTAAAGGTACATTGCGTTTTCCTTGATATCTCTACATCTAAAACTCAGATTTAAAAAATCATTTCTGCACCGGATACAGCTCTTGATGGGAAATCTTTTGTATGTAATTTCTAATTTTTGGTAAAAACTCGTCTGTATCTAGAGCAAAATCTGAGCTAAAATCTCAATTGAAAAAAAAATCGTTTGTGGACCGATACCGCTCACATCGAAAAACCTTTTGAGAATACTTTCTTCTTAAAATAATGCATGTTTTTTCCGCCAGGGGGAGTAGATGCATATCTTATATTTGTCGATATCTGTGCTTCTAAGAGTCCGATTTGAAAAAAATATTTCTTTGTTGGGGAGTATTTCCGCTGAGAAATGTTTCTCATATAATTTAAAAATTTTCTTAACGCACAAGTCTGCAACCAGAGGGCGTAAGTTCGCGATTCCGCTTACAGCAATATCTGCGGGATTAAAAATCCGATTGAAAAACTTATTTTTCTGGTCAGATACGATTGTTTTTCATACCGGTTCCATTGACTGAATAGCTTTGATAAGTTTAATTCGCGTCAGAACGGATTCAAAAGACGTGCTCATTTACACCCGAAAATTCGGTGTCATCTTTCTTGTTTTATATGTTGCATCCAACGAAATTGAATTTATTAAAGTGATCCATACTTCCTTTAATAATATTCTTTGTCCATATTTTATCCCTCTCGCCAAGCAACCACGTAAAATACTAAGCGACAAGATGTCCGCTAGATTTCCCTTAGGACTCACATGGTTGTCGGCTGACCGCTGTCAAGAGGTTTCGTTATTCTGAGACTATAGTTAATGTTAATCCCACAGCAGCTGTTTTGTACCAACCAAACCTGCCCTTGCTCGGAGGTTACCATTGTTTGAAGATGTCCGTTAACGGAGGTTTCACTTTGAAGATAACGCGCTGAGTGAGGAAATGATTAGAAGACGGTGTACGCAGTAAGTGAGGACAAAGCGCTCCGAAGATCGAAGTGTCCACTCGTCCGTTATCATTGCTTACCTATACTTAACCAAGGGAATGAGCAAATTCCAGTAAACAGGAGATTCGCAATTTCTGAATTGACTACACATTTCTCGCAAATCTCTCGTTCTTTCACTGCACGAATTCGTCACGGAACACTTGCAGTATCGCAAACTGCACTGTAAAAATAAGTGGTCTGAATTCACGGAAAATTTTTGAAAATAACGTGCAGCAAAGTTGCCGGTAGGTATCCGCGTTTTACAGGAATTTCCGTTTGTAAAAGTGCCCGTTCATTTTAACTTCGGTATTTTCACAGATATTTTCGTATACAGAAATTCCGTTTATTTCAGAAAAATCCATTTCTGGTTTTTCCGTACTT
This sequence comes from Macrothele yani, assembly GCA_039090855.1. Taxonomy (NCBI): domain Eukaryota; kingdom Metazoa; phylum Arthropoda; class Arachnida; order Araneae; family Macrothelidae; genus Macrothele; species Macrothele yani. The sequence continues at coordinate 86,459,063 of CM076993.1, read as the reverse complement.
TTTTTTTTTTTTTTTTTTTTTTTGATTGGAGGTTTAACGACCACCGTGAGCAACTCAATGGGCTATAAGCAGTCACCCGTCCCTAATTTAGGATCACTGGTTCCAGGGAAGGAGAGAGCCAGTGCCGTAAGACAAGCACAACATCCATGCCTGACCGGGATTCGAACCTGGACCCCTTACGGACGAATGATCAGAGGCCAACGCCTTAGACCACTGCGCCACCGGGGGCGGCTTTCCGTACTTAAATTGAAATTCCGCAAAATCAACAAACCTGCACAGCACTTACCCGCAGTGGGCACGATCGAACACCCGACGTTATAGCTCGCCGGAACGGCAACCTTTGCCTTTACCAACTGAGGCACAAACGTTCGGCAACCAGACTGACGTATGTCATAAAATGAATCGCACGACTAAGAAATTTTGTTTTTTGTCATTAATGTGAGAGATTTAGTCATTTTATTTTCTGTTGGAGCTGATTATTTTTCTGAATAGATTTGTATTTTTTTCCCCTATAATAGGACTATTCAAATTTAAGCATTTTTCATCGTGATTTTTCGAAGCAACAAATTGCTTTGCAACATGATTTTTTTAAATTGACAATGTCTCATTTATCTTTAAAAAAGGTGAAATGTACTTTTTATAGTATTATTTCATACTGACAAAAAAACTAAATATGAAATTTTCTCTCGATAGCTATAATAGCTTTTGTCTTAAGTTGTCTAAAGACTGATACACAGACATCGTATAATCATCTGTACAACAAGTACTCGGTTTCTTACAGTAACACAATATATAATAAGTAGCTGGTGCACCAAATAGGGCAAATGAGAAGTATCCTGGGCCACAAAAAACAAACAAAATCTATGTGATATGCTATCCACAATATCCGATCACGCTACGAAACTTCAAAATTCGACTGACGATTGAAATTTGAAAGTTAATCAAACCTCAAGTATTTTCCACGAATCGCTACTATTAGAGGAAATTTCTCGTCATACGGATACGGAAAAAGTGAGAACGGAGATTTTCCGTTAATATACGAAAGGAATTGCCGAAAGGTTTCTGAAAATTCAGAAGTTTCCGTTAACAGTTCTCTAAAACGGTAATTTACCGTTAATATAAGAAAGAAATTGCGGAAAGGTTTCTGAAAATTCAGAATTTTCCGTTAACATATCTCTAAAAGGGTAATTTAACGTTAATATAAGAAAGAAACTGCGAAAAGGTTTCTGAAAATTCAGAATTTTCCGTTAACATATCTCTAAAACGGAAATTTACCGTTAATATAAGAAAGAAACTGCGGAAAGGTTTCTGAAAATTCAGAATTTTCCCGTGGCACAAAAAGTCCATTAAATTCAGGTTTTTTTCCGTCATTTCACGGAAAGGTAGTATCAGAAACGTGCTTCGTTAATTCACGAAAGAAATAACGAACAGTTGTCCGTGAATTTCAGAAAATTTTAAAGTGTGTGTTCGAGATGGAGGCTTAAAATGCTCACAGATGTTTTTCACTCAAAGCAAAGCAGTTCAACGGCGATGTGGACAGAACAGTGCAGGATTAGGCCAACATCATGTAAAGAGAGCCGTTCAGGATGAGGTAAACATGTTAGAGGCAGACTTCTTTGAAGAAGGAATACAGAAACCTCTGCCCCGATACGGCAAATGTCTCAATGTAGGGAACGATTATGTTGGGAAGTACTGTAGTTTCAGATACGTGTAAATTTGTGCAAATAAAGTGATATCGCTATCACAAATATTCTTTCATTTACTGCCAATCGGAACTTGAACCAGACGATATCACATCAATAAAAATATGCATAAAGATGAAAATATTAGCTCTAATTGTGTATTGCAGATGTACGAAAGCCTCTTGACTGGAGCTTCAAGACTTGTAAAATGGCAATGCTTCAATCAGCAGCGAGGTGGAAATCACGATGACTCAGTCAACAACATTTACGCGAGATGTGAACAGTCCTTTTCTGCACGTGAAGCAGTGTTGCTTCTGAGAACTGGAGTTAGGAGAGGTATAAAACAGCGATACTATCGCCAAATGGAGAAAATAGGAAACAGCCGCCCTGCAATTAACGGAGGTTAGAGGACGTGTGAAATGGTGATACATGTTTAAGCGGAACTCCTCACAGAAGGCGCCGAGTGGTGATACTTAGACTGAAGGAAATTAGTGGAAGTGTGAAATGGAGATATTTGGTTAACAAAAGTTTAGAATTGTGTAAAGTGACATACTCAGGAGTTAAAGCGTGAGAGAAACTGCAATACGTCAGTCAAAGGGAGTTGATGAGACCTGTGAAATGGCGATAATTCGGTCAATGGTAGTTGAAAGAAGTATTGAAAGGCGATTCTAATGTCAGTGAAACTCAGAAGCGAGTGAAAGGTCTATGTTTTTGGCCAATTACGAAATACTAAGGTTTCCACAAACAGAGTTTGAGGGTGTGCGAATCGCACTGACATAGTCAACTGAAGTTAGCGGTGTGAGGAACGACAGAATCTTATTCATCTGAAGTTAGCGGTGTGAGGAGGAGCAGCAGTATCTTAGTCAACTGAGTTAGCAGTGTGAGAAACGGCCGTATTTTAGTCAACTAAAGTTCACGGCGTGAGGAACGGCAGAGTATCAGTTAACTGAGTCAGCGGTACGAGGAACGGCAGTATCTTAATCAATTGAAGTAAGCGGTATGAGGTATGACAGTATTGTAGTCAACTGAAGTTTGCGGAGTGAGAAACGGCAGTATCTTAGTTAACTGAATCAGCGGTGTGAGGAACAGCAGTATCTTAATCAACTGAAGTAAGTGGCGTGAGAAACGGCAGAATCTTAATCAACTGAAGATTGCGGTGTGAGGAACGGCAGAATTTTAGTGAACTTTAATTCTGCCGTTTTTAAAAAGTTAATGATGTGAGGGACGGCAGAATCTTAGTTAACTGAAGTTAGCACGTGAGGAACGGCAGGGTCTTAGTCAACTGGGTTAACGGTGTGAAGAACCGCAGTATTTCAACCAATTAAAGTTAACCCTGTGAGGAATGGCAGTATCTTAATCAGCTGTAGTTAATGGTGTGAGCTACGACGGAATCTTAGTCAACTGAAGGTAGCGGTGTGATGAACGGCAAATTCTTAGTCAACTGAAGTTGGTGTGTGGAACGGCAGAACCAGCGGTACAAGGAACGGCAGTATTTTAATCAGCTGAAGTAAATGGTGTGAGGTACAGCAGTATCGTAGTCCACTGAGTTATTGGCGTGAGGAAAGGCAGAATCTTAGTTCATCGAAGTTAGCGGTGTGAGAAAGAGCAGTGTCTTAGTCAACTGGAATTAGCGGTGTGAGGAACGGCAATGCTCCTGTAAACAGGAATTAGGTAATGTATTAAACCGTGACGTCTCAGTCTATAACAATTAGGAGTATGTGAAATGACTGTGTTTCGGTCAAAGGAAATAAGGGGAGATATAGATGAGAGTAACGGCGCAGTTAATGGAAAGTTCTTCTACTTCCGCTGTTTTCTGCTTTTTTAATGCACTCTTCTCATTGTTATATTTTTGCATACTCTCGGGTCAAGACCCCGCGAAGAAAAGTTGCAGACAGCCGCTGCAAGTCCTAGATATGCTGACTAGAACTATCACCTGACAAGTTTGTAGACAGAAGACATCACTATTTTCATAGTAAATATATTAATACATAACTATATGATGCCAACAGTTTCTGCATAAAGTCGCGCTTCTTCCTTTGCAGAAACGAAAACAATAAACAGAAATGTGAAAATAATCCATACGGCGATGTCCGGGTCATTTGTACGTTTCCTCTAAAATGTTTTGTACATTTGCTAAATTCCTTCTCTTTTTAACGTTTTAACGACCATATCGGTCAAACCACCCGTACATGTAGACGATCACGGCCGCCCGAATCGCTCGTCTGTTCTCAGAATTTGTACGGCCTCTGAGCGATAAGCAAAGGTCACTATCGTTGTCACTAAACAAAGAAGTGAACCAGAAGTTGGTTTCTTCCTGAGAGATATAATTCACTCTCAGAACATCGCATCTCTTTTCCATGGAACACTGAAGTTAAACGGGAACGTCTAAAGGTCAGCGCATATCAAGCTCACAAATCGGTAGTTTTGCTATGGTGACCCAGCATTACTCCTTCCTTTGTTAACCTGTAAAAAGAAAGAACAAAAATTCGAGAAGTAGCAAGTGACAGTTTCAGGTGTTGTGGTATTCTGGGCGACACACAACTTTACAGTCCTGGTCGTTAAAGGGTTAACCTGATTCTCGTTGGACGCCCCGGTAGCGCAGTGGTCCGAGCGCTGGCTTCTGATCATTCGTCCGAGAAGGATCCGGGTTCGAATTCTGGTGAGGCATGGATGTTGTGTTTATCTTACGGCACTGGCTCTCTCCCTTCCCTGGAGTCAGTGGCCTTAAATTAGGGGCTGGCGACTGCTTATAGCCTATTGAGTTGCTCACGGTGGTCGTTAAACCTCCACTCAAAAAAATTTTCGTTGTTGATCCCATTCCTTCTGAGCTATACCATATTCTTGAACTTCAGTGTATCAAAAGTAGTTTAAAACTTTGATCGTGTTAATTCTTACGATCGTAATTCAAATGACTATCTTTACCAGACAGAACTTGTAAAATTACTTAGAGACTTCTGAAGTTTAGTTAAATGTCACATAACCGAATGGCTTCGAGAAGTTTATAAATTCTACGGATATTCATATGTCTTGAGTGAATCTCAACTTCCATTCGAAAGCGTTTGCTCCGATCGTAAAGCTGCATGTTATATCATCATCATCATCATTGTCAACCATTATCAATCCACTGCTGGACGAAGGTCTCCCCAAGTTTCCTCCACAACGGTCTGTCTTGTGCCAGTCTCCTCCATGTCACTCCCGCATATTTACGAATTTCATCCACCCATCTCCCATGTGGTCTTTTTCTGGGTCTTTTCCTGTCCCTTGGAATCCAATCTAAAATTTCGGCTGTCCATCTATGGTCTGTCCTTCTGGCAGTATGTCCAGCCCATTGCCATTTCAGGGATTTAACTCTGATCATGATGTCTTCCACTCTCGTCATTTTTCGGATCCACGAGTTCCTCTTCTTATCTCTCCTGGTTATACCAAGCATGCACCTTCTCCATGCTTCTTTGAGTTGTCTGCAGCCTTTGTATGTCTCTTTTAGTTAAGGTCCACGTCTCTGCACCATACGTAAGCACTGGAAGGATGCATTGATCAAACACTTTTCTTTTAAGACATAATGGCATATTGCTCTTGAAAATTATGCTGTTTCTTCCAAAAGCTCTCCAGGCAAGTTTTGTACGCCGATTAATTTCTTCATCAATGTGACCCTCACTTGATATCTGCTGTCCAAGATAAACATATGTATCTGTTATCTCCAGTTTTTCTCCATCAATCGATAAATCTTCATTTCTTGTAAAAGCATTGAACATCACTTTTGTCTTCTGAAAGTTCATTTTTAATCCCACTTCTTTTACTCTTGTCAGCAAGTTCCTGGATCATACTCTGCAGCTCTGATGGGGTAGTTGCAAAAATGACTACGTCATCAGCAAAACGAAGGTGGGTTAGATAATCTCCATTAATCTTTATCCCTTTGTTTTCCCAGTTCAGTGATTGAAAGACATTTTCCAATGTGGCATTAAAGAGCTTCGGAGATATGGTGTCACCTTGTCTCACTCCCTTTCCAATTTTTATGTGTGTTGTATTTTCAAACAGCCGAATCTTTGCACTTGCATTTTCATAGATGTTATTAATAATATTAATGTATGCATCTTCAATACCGCAGGATTTCAGAGCCATTGTAACTGCTGATGGTTTCACCGAATCAAAGGCTTTTTCATAATCGATAAAAGCCATGCACAATGGAAGTTCATATTCCCTCGCTCTTTCAATTAGTTCTCTCAGTACGTGGATATGATCTATTGTGCTGTAGCCACTCCTGAATCCAGCTTGTTCTCTCGGTTGAGCCATGTCCAGTGTTACCTTCAAGCGGTGTGAAAGAACTTTAGTGAAGATTTTATAAACCACCGATAGGAGGCTGATAGGTCTGTAGTTCCTGAGATCCTCAATGTCACCTTTTTTATGTAGCAGGATCATTGTAGCGTTGTTCCAATCCTCAGGAATCTTCCCTTCATTAAGGCATCGAGTGAAAATTTGGGCGAGTACTGTTTCAATTTCTCCACTTGCTTCTTGTATGATGTCTATAGTAATTCCATCTTCTCCTGGAGCTTTCCCCCGCTTCATGTTCTTGATTGCATGAGCAACTTCTGCTGGGAGGACTGGAAGAACTCTGGTACCTTTCATGATGTCTGGAGTACATGTATCATCCCTTTCATATAATTTGGAGTAGAAATCTTTCACTCTTGTCAAAATTTCGCCTCTATTTCTTGTTATAGAACCATCTTCTTTTCTCAGAGCCATAATCTGTTTTCTTCCCTTACTGAGATGTCCCTTTGCTATCTTAAGGCTTTGGTTGTTTTCAATTGCTTTCCTCACTAGCTCACAGTTGAATTTCCTTACGTCTTCAGTGATACTTTTTCGTGTTGTCTTGCATAGCTCTATATATTCCACTTTGGAAGTCACATCTTCTTTAGTTGTCCTCATCTCTCTTCTTTTTTGCATCAACATTTTGGTTTTTCCTGATAATTTGTTCACATGCAACTTGTTCTTAGACCCAGCTAATTTTGTTGCTGTTTCCATTAGAGCTTTGGTTACTTTTCTGTTAACTTCCGAAATATCCACTTCTTCCGATGTTAGGCCTTCTAAAGCAGAGAATCTGTTCTTCAGTTCCAACTTGAAAGTATTATGGTGTTTTTTAAGGTTGGTTATGTCAATACATTTTGTTTGTCTTATGAGCTTGCCACGTTCCAGTTTAGTGTTGAGGTGCATCTTACATCTCACCAATCTATGGTCACTACCTGTGTTGAACTTGTTCAGCACACTGCATGTTATATATTCACTTTAATATACAGTTTTTAGTGCTCAACCTCTTATTAAAATGTTATATGAAAATTTGAAACTTTCAAAACAGGTCTTTATAAACACTGCGGGAACTGCGAATCTGAAAATTATTCCAGTAATCTTAAAGTTCGTACTAAACATTCACATTTTCTATCAAGATACAGGTTCTTACCACATATCATTCAGGCCGTTTCTCTAAAATGATAATTGAATTCCGGAAGATTCGCATGTCACATGAATTCGTGTTAACGGAACGCATTTGATGCTCTATACGTATTCAGCAGCGTTTTGCTTCTAACCGTTTACGTCAACTACGCATTAAAAATCCTTCTGCTTTATATTGACTCATTGTAGAGCATTAATATGCAGATATCAAGTAAAAACAAGGTTATATTAAAGACAAAAAGTATTAAAGAAAAATTTAATGGCACAAGCAACTGAGGAGAGCGACGAAGAGGAAGGATATTGTGTATCTCGAATGAAGAATTATTTTGCATCGCGTGATGACATCAAATATTAGCCTAAAGTTATAACTTATCTAGATTTTTTTTACCATCATTCACGTTAACTCTCATCCTCAGCCTTTGGCGCTTCGTGGAGGAACAGGAACAGAACAGTTTCATGTAAAGAACAATATATGTAAGAATAACTTCAGAAAAAGAGAGGAAAATATGACTCAGTACAGCTTAAGGCAGAACCATATAAATCAGAGGAGCTGCAGACATATTGCCAGCATGTATAATCACTGATTTATACATAACTTTTAGTTTCACTCCAGAATCAGGCTTGATGCACAAAAAAGAAATGCAATTTTGCACATTGCAATGGAAGTGTTATGTTTTCTTTCTTGAGTTAAATCGGTGTTAAACGATTAATTGAATCCTTTTTCTCCATAAATATATAAATCAAGTGCAGAAAACATAAAAACATAAATTTAACTCGAACGTCCTTTATATATTATTGAACGTATTTCATGCAAGTATTAAATCAGAGGTTATCATTAATATTTTTTACTAGACATATAGAATTCTTGCAAACAATACAGAACGCACAAGCGAAATGCTAATTTTCAATATGTTCCCAATTCTTACTATTACTACGGTGTGATTTCTCTCAGAAGGAGGCACATAAAACATTTTACTATAAAAGAACAGAAATTTAAAGTTTTAAGGCACTTCATGTTCTGTTTCTGGGTTTAACGCACCGTGCTCAACTCCTAGGATTATAACCTGTCACTTGCCTCTAATTCGGAGTCCCTGATTCCAGGGAAGGGAGAGGGACAGAGCAGTAAGACAAACCCACCACCAGTGAACTCATCCTGATCTCGAAAACTGTCCTAATCCTGATAAGTGGCCAGAAACCGGCGCCTCTAACCAATCAGGCACCGCAGCAGCTTGCCGGAATCCTTGACTTCAACCCGGTGGTACAGTGGTCTAAGCGCTGGCTTCTTCCGAGATGGGTCCGGGTTCGAATCTCGGTGAGGTATGGATGTTGCGTTTGTCTTACGGCACTGGCACTCCCCTTACCTGGAGCAAGTGGCCCCAAATTAGGGACGGGCGACTGCTTATATTCGCCCATCCCAAAACAAACAAACTGTAATGATGCTAACAGCCATCTTAAAAAAAGAGACAGAGAGAGAGAGGGATATAGAACTTGTGTTTATTTAAACTACCACACAGCGGAGTTGATTTGAGCAAAGTGGTAAAAGCTTTTGGTGATTAAGTTAAGTGCCCACAGCATCAGGCATGTTTAGCTACTTGGAGTTTCTTTATATTAATGCGGACACCTGCAAACGACTGGTGAATTGCAAACCAAGAATCGGGGAGGGGGGGGGAGACAGGAGTTCGCTTTGTTGAAGGCGATGTGGTCAGATTGATGTCGCTTGGCGTCTTGAGTTGTTGTTTCTCTCCGTAAGAGGAGGAAGTATCATATTGTAATTTTAAATATTTCTATATGTGTTGCACCGTCCCTGTGTTCGGTGTCGTCTGGTATAATTAAAAACCATTTATTTAACTTCCTGCACTTTTCTCGAATAATGCTTCATGTTAACTCGCGTCGACATGCGGTAATAAGGAACGTCTGGTGATGAGTTAAGTGCCAAAGTTCTTTGGCCGACGCTGCCATAAATAATAGTACGTGTGAGCGGAATCAAAACCACCACATGTATTAAAAGTTATTGATAAGTAGTGGGATTACTACCCACATCAAGTCATAACACAAAAAACTCCTTGGCACCCTTGGGAATTAACCTTATTTTCAAACTTTTAGCCCACCTGGAACGTTTTTGCACCGCATGTGTTCATTTAAGACATTCCACCGTGAAAGACTTGCCGTTTACAATACAAGGTTTTCTTTAAAAATCTTACAGACGTACAAAGTACATTTTGGATGTAGAAATTATTGTACGTGCTATTCTTCAAAATCGTTGCACCATGAGGATATAATATAAAAAATGCAAAAAATTAGGCAGAAATGAGTTCCTTCAATACCAAATAATTTAGACTCGACAAACTCACTCTGTGGAAGCGGTGGTGTTCATCTTGGTATGAACGCATTTTTTGTTTACACTGCTCAATACAGAAAATGCCACACCAGGAATTATTTGACAGAGCACCATGCAAATTGGAGGGTATGTTTCGACAGTTGGGTTATGTAAATGATTGCAGTTGTGAACTAATCACGTGATAGATAAGGGAGACAAATGGGCAAAACTGTTCCACATGGTTAAGTTTGGTCGTACTGGACTTTACCAGAGGCATGGTGTCCTTTACGACGGATGACAGTGACGTCTAAGTCACGTTAAAACAGAATTAGTTAGTGTTGCCAAAGCAAAGCCATGAATTCCATACGCTGAATTAATATAAACCCTTTTACACCTTCAAACATGTTTTATTCAGTTCCGATAATTGTCTTGATTTCCTTAGAAAAGTTCATTTCTTTGCCTGGATCGAAAAATTATTGAAATGGCCCAGTAGTTTGAGCTCTGTCTCCTGACCGTCCGTCCGGGTGAATCCGGCTTGGAACAACATGTGTGGTGTGTTTGTTTTACGGCACTAGGTATCTCCTGGGACAAGTGACCCTAAATTAGGAACGAGAAACCGCCTAAAGCCGTCATAGTTGCTAAAGGTGGTTGTTAAACCCCGATAAAAATACAGAGGTACTTTGAAATAAATAAATTTTCCAGTACTTTTTTTATTCTTGAAACAGATATATCGTAGGAAATACTTACTAATTTATATGTCATCTTGGAGAAAAACTGGGGACGCCAAAACTAAAAAAATAAGTACTTGAAATCTTTGTTGTGTTTAGATTTGCCGGACACAAAATACAATTTTTTGTAATACTATTTTTAGAGACTGTTCACAGAAAGACACACAAAAAAAATAAAAAAAATAGCACAGTCCAATTTTTTTTCTTTCTTTCGTGTAATAAGAACTGATAATCTCAGATATATCGGTGCAAAGAAATAAGCTCCGAACCAGCGACGATGAGCTTAGCAGGGATTGATACACACCCCTTAACCCCCTCCAACACCGCCCATTAAAAAATTTCAAAACCCCTGCACTTGGAGGTGTGTATATATTATATACTGTATATGTATATATATTTGTTTTGACTGAAGGTTTAACGACCATCGTGAGCACGTCGACGGGCTATAAAAGGTTGCCCGTCCCTAATTTAGGGCCACTGGTTCCAGGGAAGGAAGAGAATGATGGCCATAAGGCAAAAACTACATCCATGTCTCACGAGATTCCAACCCGGACTCTTCTCGGGCGAACGGTCATTAGCCAGCGCTTAGAGCACTGCGCCACCGGGGCTGCGGTATATATGTATATAATTTTTATTTTTATTTCTTTTTTTTTTTAATTTGAAGTCTATGTATGTATATAGCAGACTAATGTGTCTTTTTTTATTTTTGTTGTTTATATCATGTGTTTAAAGTCAGTTGTTCCAACCATAAAATTTTTGGAGATGTGTTTCTGAATAATCTCAGTATGCAGGAGATTTCTGAAAATATGAATATCTGCTGTTTCAGATACCCATGTTAATACTTAGTTGCTGTAGCCTTGTTTAGGGAAGTATTTAAAAGTGAGACATAAAAAATGAAAACAGCAGAAAAAAAAATAACCTCGTGCATTTTTCGAATACAGCTTCGTGGTTATAAGCATTCGTAACTATAAAAAATTAAGCAGTTCTTCTTTGTTTGAAAGTTTCTACAAATCCTAGGTTAAAAACCTAAATATTTCACAATAGTGAAATATTAGTGAACTATTATACTGTATTTTATAGTTAAACTCATTACGATTCAGCCTTCGAAAAATATCTATTTATCCAACACCCCCCCCCCCCCCCCCACAAAAAAAATAAAAATTCCCGGATAAACCACTGGAGCTTAACACTTGTGATGAAAGACCTTACGAGGAGAATTCTGATAAAAACGTACGAGAGTGTTTCATGACTTAGGCACCTTTGAAGCTCTCGTGATCTTCGGTTGTCGACTAATTATTACAGGCGCATGAATAATATACCAGTTATTACCCATCCGTCTTCATTGTGCAGAAACATTTTATTACCTTGTCTTCTACCGTAGCCAGGGCTCCGTTTCCGAAGTTCACTTCCGACAAAATGTAACCAGATATTTCCTCTCTCCACGTTCCTTTTTCTGGCACACAACGTGAAATTTACTTAGAGGAACGCCCTTAAAATATTGACGATTACAGTAACCACAAAACATTGCTTCTTGTTCCATTTTTTTTTTCGTACCTCATTTTTTATTTCCGTCTCCATTTTACTGTTTAGCATTATCATTTTGGTTCCAAGAGATGAGCGATCTTTCTCATTATGATGAATGCTCGTATCTGTCGCTCGGATTATTTTAACATAGTTTCTCGGTACAGCTGGGCAACACGAGAATGCTTATCTTATCAGCTTGGACGCTCCAGTTACAACGCGAAGAAAATTTGCATACGGACGGATACATCAATCATGAGTAAGTAGTGAGGCTATTATGCTCTGCGTAATGGAGTGGTGGCGTGACTCGGTGTCGCATCCCCCCACGGAGTGAGACCCCCCATGCACTCTTGATACTCCGACAAAGGGACATGGTACGCCTTTCTCCATAATCTACTGTAAAGGCATGCCGACTACCGAATGTGTCTTGCGTGTGCTTGTGATGGAGTGCGTGATGCTACCCCACCTAGCGACCTCTAGTGGCAACTGCGTTATTAAGTGCGGTAGATGATCTTCGGTAAACAAGAACGAAAGGGGGAAAGCCTCCTCATAAGTAGTAACCCTGCTAGCTTACGGGAGACGCAGGACACAAAGAAATGGAGCATTCCTTGTCTTATAAAAAATTCCTGTCGATAACACAATCCCCCCCCCCAAAAAAAAACGAATACTCAAATGCAAATTTGATACGGGAGCATCAATTTTGTCGAATGTGATCTTCTTCATCCTCACTGTGCCCCCTCCATCCTAACAACCCATGGGAGTTAAGAGCAACTTGAATTGGCTTTGCATTTCGATGAGCAACTCATCTAGACAAACATTCAGCAGCAAAAGGACAAGAGAGAGGAAAGAAAAATGTAGCAACGCAACGAAGAATATATGTATTTAATGACTTGCAAGATGTCGATTTCACGATGTAAGTTGTGATTTCAACTGATAACATTCGAAAGACCGAAGAAATCTACTTATGAATAATTAATGAAAAATACAGAATTCGCCATTCTCTCCTTTAAACCATTGAAGCGTTCGTTACGAAACAAGATCATTGATTTGCCATTTTACCTCAAGCGTAAGACCGTTGATAAGTGAGATGCAAGTCCCTCTAGGATAAACTAACTTGTGTTGTGATCTTATTTATTGAAACCACTCGGTTATGATTCTAGAGTTTTAAACCCTCTTAACTGTTGTTTTAAATGGTTAACTGATTAGCTAACTAATTGATTAATGTTCTTAAATGCTCCGTTTCACGTGAATCACACTCTATAAACAAATAACCAAACGGCCAAATAGATAGAATTACGTTATTCCACCAATGTATTCTGTAAACATTTATATTTCAGGGCATCAAGATAATCTTTTCTCAGAATATAGTCTCACTGGCTTCAACGCAGACATCAGCGGCGTAATTAACACAACGTGCTCCCCTCCGCAAGATTTACTTCATCACCCCTACGCACAGTAATTTCCCTAGTATTTCGAACACGAAAGAGATGCATTTTTCTCGGTGTGTGTGTGTGTGTGGTGTTTCGGGGAGGGGCTATAGTTTTAACTTTTTAAGTAACAGATTTGAAAATAAGTGTAACTGCTTTGTCCAAAACTAAAATAAATAACTTGAAGAAATCACCCTCTTACACACGGCAGATCTGCGGCTGCTGTGATTAAATACTGACGCCTGTCGTGCATGTAATCCTAGGTGATTGACTGTTTTCCCGCATCCTCCACGGGGAATCCCACTGTTGCCTTGCGCTTTTCCTCAGCAGCGCAGAGAGAGAGGGCGATTGGAGAGCGATCGTATTATTTACAACCCATTGCACAACAATCGTACTAGAACTCGAAGTCAAAGAGCCAAATACTTTCAATTTGTAGGATATTCTGTGTTTTAAATGGGAAACTAGGCATTTATTTACGTAAAGGTATATATATCTTAAAACAAAATATGAATCTCCAGGTTAATTATTGTGCGTGTTCGAATTTTTTCATAAAACTATAAGTGACAGCTGTAATACGCCCCCTCCCCTCAGCTGCGGGCTTGGTATTTATGCCACCGGCAGACATCAATTTTACAACAGTGACATTTATTCGACGCCATATACAGTGAAACCTGTTTAAGACGGAATCCAAGGAACTGGAACTGCAAGGGTTGGAAATTTATTAGTGAGAACGTAATACACTGCTGGCCACCCAAAATGCAGCACCAAGAAGGACACGAGATAGCAAAGCCAGATTTACTGGACACATAACAACAGATACAAAGATGAAACGACTGAGCTTACAAGCCCGTGTGACTTGCGGAACACGCAGACATCAATAGTTCTTGTGGCCCCCACGGCTGGCAATAACGGCCGCCACACGCCGCGGCATCGAACGAAAGAGGTTTTGGATGTGGGCTTGGGGTATGTCGGTCCAGGCTGCTTCCACACGTTTCCACAGTTCATCAGGCGTAGCCGCGGGTGGTCCTTGCCGGGCCACTCGGTTGCCGATCAGCGACCAGACGTGTCCGATGGGCGACATAGCGGGAGAACAGGCGGGCCACGGCAGCAGTGACACCTGGTGGGCCGTAAAGAATTGTTGCACGATGCGTGCCACATGCGGGCGCGCATTCTCCTGTTGAAACGTGGCCGCTGGCAGGTTCTGCAGGTAAGGGAGGACTACAGGCTCCAAAACGTCGGAGATGTAGCGGTGACTGTTGAGTGTACCGCCGATGCGTACCAGAGGGGTGCGTGTGTCATATCGAATTGCGCCCCAAATCATAACGCCAGGAGACGGACCGATATGGCGATGCATAATGCAGGCGTCATACAGTCTCTCACCGCGGTGCCGCCACACGCGGATCCGACCATCGTGGTGTTGCAGGCAGAAGCGGGATTCGTCGGAGAAGACAATGTCGTGCCATTCCGTAGTCCAGGTGCGGCGTTCAACGGCCCACTGCCGCCGCACTCGCCGGTGGTGTAACGTCAATGGTAATCGAAGCAATGGGCACCGTGCGTCAAGTCCCCGCTCCTGCGGACGACGTCGAACGGTACGTGCTGACACAGGTTGCTGCGCAACACACCCTAATTCCTGCGCCAACATTCGTGATGTTACGGTGCGAGCCGTCAATGCCCAGCGTACAACATGCCGGTCCTGTCGTTCGGCGGTGTGCCGCGGCTGCGGCAATAGCTCGCGTCGGTTTGTTTGTTCCTCCTGCACCCACCGAATCCATACTCGCCTCACTGTGGCTGGATGTCGTCCCACACGGACGCCGATGTCTCGGTACGATAAACCGCTTTCGCGATAAGCCACTATTCTTCCTCTGTCGAACTCCGAAACGTGCTGGAATAACTACCGTATTCTGCGACGAGGCATTAGGAAGCTTCCCACGTACAGGTCTGGCAGCACAACACACCTCCACTACTTACACCTCACCTTCTGTGCACCCTTCTTATAGTGCTTCTCGGTGGCGTGCCAGGCGCACATGATTCGCATATGCCCTGCAATGCTAATCGTTTGCATGCCCTCTCGCGGGCGACGCATGCTGCGAATTTCAGGCCAATCGGATGCTTCTTTCTTGGTGTTGCATTTTGGTGGCCAGCAGTGTAGTTACATTGGAACATAACATAGAATCCGACTCTAGTAACCTGTAACCCTTCGATATAGTCGCCACCATTATTCAAAACACGCTGCCATCTATGTGGAACTCTCTGCATGCCGTCAGAAAGGTGATACGTTTTGATCTTCGCCATGGACCAGTCAAATGCTCTTATTCGTTTCGTGGTCTTCAAACGAATTTCGGTGGGGTTGAGAAGTGTTGTACCACACTCACCCTTCGACGAAGGTCTGACAGAACACCCTAAGAAACAAATCGGAGCCACAGGAACTAGTTACAGGCGAATAGTGAGGGTGGTACAACACTGCCCAACTCCATCGACGGAACAGGTCGGTAACTAAGCCAGCACCATGGCACCGAGTGTTGTCATGCACCATTTTCGCAGTATGCTCTAGCAAATGAAGCCGCTTCTTCAGGAGAGCTGGACGCAGGTTATGTTCAAGGGAATAAGCATAATACGTTGCATTTACCGTCTTTCCTGGAGGACCGTAGCCCAATGTATTAGTACAACGCCATCCCGGTCATTGACGGCGATGATGATTACCTTAATACGTAGTGTGATAAAAAAAAAGTTCCGAGACTAGGTACGTAGGGCACCAACAGATGGCATTACGCGGATGCGCGAATAGCGGTCAAGGACTGTGACCTTCATGAGTCATTGTGCCGAGTGGCGTCATTCTCTGAACCCCGGGAGTAGTGCTACACGATATTTGGTGACCACGTGTAGAACACAGCTGCGATTTCGGTATGGACTGCAAATTAGAGCAGCGAGCGAACATAAAATTTTGCGTCAAACTCGGCAACTCAGGAATACAGACGCATGAAATGCTGCTGCAGTCTTATGACAATGTAGCAATGAGTCAAGCGAGGTGTTTTGAGTGACACTCGCCCTTCAAGAGCGGTAGAACGGCACTGGAAGACGACGAGGGGTCATGGCGACCATCCACGGGAAAAACCCCGAAAATGTGGACAAAATTAGGGAACTGGTGCATGAGGATCGTCGGATAACCATTCAAGACATTGCTATAATCGTCAAGGCGTCATACGGAACAATGCAAGAAATTCTGACGTCAGTTTTGAACAAACATCGCATTGCTGCAAAGTTTGTGCCCAAGATTCTGAACCCTGAACAGAAGGCGCTCTGTCTCGAACTCTGTCAAGATCTTCGTCAGCAGGTGGTGAATGAACCAACGTTCCTTTCGCGGGTCATCACTGGGGACGAGGCTTGGGTCTATGGTCACGACCCGGAGACTAAACAACAGTCGTCGCAGTGGAAGAGCCCTGCATCTCCAAGACCAAAGAAGACCCGTCAGGTCCGGAGGGCAACCAAAAGCATGCTCATTGTGTTCTTCGACATTCGTGGGGTTACGCACCGTGAATTCGTCCCCCAGGGCCAGACCGCCACCGCCTTTGTTTTACTACGATGTTCTCCGGCGTCTTAGGGAGAACATTCGCCGCAAACGAACTGAAATGTGGCGCAAAGGTGCGATTTTCTACTCCAATACGACAATGCAGCAGCTCACAGATCGTTAGTAACACGCCAGTTTTGCAGCCGCAACAGCATGAGTACCCTTCCTCAATCGCCTTGCTCGCCGCATTTGGCCCCCTGCGACTTTTTTCTGTTCCAGAAGATGAAGATGAAGCTCAAGGGTCGCCGTTTTGAAACCGTGGACGAGATCCAGCGCGAATTGCAGACTGTGATTCGCGAACAGGACTTCCAGGAAGCCTTCCAACAGTGTCAAAAACGCTGGCAGTGGTGAATCGCTGCCCAAGGAGACTAATTTGAGGGAGATCCTAACCAGACTTAAGTAACGTAAGTACTTTGTTGTATATCTGCCTAGTCTCGGAACCTTTTGATTGGACCTCGTATTGCTGGGGTGCTGTCAGACCTTTGTTCGCCACGGCGAGCCGTAATGCTTCCATTCATTAGACTGGCGTTTGAGTTCCGGTTTATAACACCGCTCCCATGTTTCATTCAACGTAAGGAAACGCCGTAGAAATGCGTCGCCTTCACACTCGTACCGTTCCAAATGGCATCGAGCTGCCTCGTAACGTTGCCATTTCTCAACATCACTTAAAACGTGAGGCACCAATGCGATGCGATTTTTGACACGTTTAGCCGTTATGTTTTAAATGAGCAGCACATATGCAAAAGGTTACTTTTGTGAACGAGTTCAGGAATTGCCAACCGCCGGCCATTCTTCAACAATGCGAACAAAGCGAGCAACTGAGTTTCACTTACCTTGGAACGCCCGCGCCCAGAACCAGTAGCCACATTTCTCCGCCCATTTTTGAAGTCTATCACCGACCTTGCTACCGTTATATACGGTGGACCAGATGCTCCACAAGCGTTTTATAGTCCTTCATATCATTCCTTCACGGTATGATCTCTAGCAACTGCTATTTCTAGCCAGGAACCCTGCTCGGACTTCTACAAGGTGTGTTTGCGTCGCTACTGCGGGTATGCTGTTGAGATCCTTTCGGATTCAACCCTTCTACCCAAGCGTACGTCGGGAAGATACATTACATACGGGAAGACCTGTTAGATTCTGTTGGAGGACTCCCGTCTCCTCTGCAGTACGATTCTCACAAAATAATTTTCAAGCCATTTTCCGTTTTAGAGAGGTTTCCGTCTTATACAGATTTTCCGTTTTAGAGAGGTTTCCGTCTTATACAGTTGCATACATGAAAGCCATTGAAATGTAAACACTGAATTTTTTCTCATGCTAATAAAAGATGGTACATATTTGGTGATTACTTAAAATAATGTGTGGTTCGTATGTACCATAATCAACTTAAAAAAAAACCCCACAAACTTCTATTTGTTTAAAAAAATAAATCCAACACCGATTTCTGTACAGCAATTCTTACAATACGACGCTCATTGAGGGCACGTTCGATGCTCATTAACTCAAACAATTCAAAATCACATCGAAGAAGCGCAAGATCGCGAATAACCTGAATATTACGCAATGCTTATGGGTGTTCGGTGACTTTTGGCAATATATACACTATATTGACAAAAGTCACCGAAACCCCTTCAAAAGCAAATGAACGGATCGGCTGCATTGTTAAGATGAGCGGTACAGCTGCAAATGGTATAAAAACAAGCCTGCAGCTGACCGCGATCATATCGCACTGAGAGGTTGAGTGAAAATGTCGCGGCGAGAGAGAACTAACTTTGAGAAAGGAAAGATTGTTGGGTGTTATATTAGTGGGTTGTCCATAAGAGAAACCGAGAGGCGTTTAAACATACCAAAGTCAACTGTTTGGGTGTACTGAATAAGTGGAAGACACATGGCGTGCCTGAGGCAGCAAAACGCACCGGCAGACCGAAGAAAATCAGTGATAGAAGCCGTCGAAGCCTCAGGAGAATCGTTAGAGCTAATAGACGGAGTACTGCACAAGACCTCTGTGTACAGGTGAGTAAAAATGCTGTAACCTCGGTATGTACACGTACCATTCGCAGAGAACTTCATTCCATGGGTTACCGTGGTCGTGCGGCTGCTCATAAGCCTTTCATCACCACTCGGAATGCTACTCGTCGTTTAGCTAGTATAGTGTAAAGTACATTTATCGTGGACCGTAGATCAATGGAAATGGGTCCTATGGACTGATGAATCCAGATACACGATCCATCAGTCTGATGGCCGTGTGTGGGTATGACGGCAACTGGGGTAACGCTGTTTACCACTGTTCCTACGGTCAAGTTTGGAGCTGGCAGTGTACTCGTGAGGGGGTGTTTTTCGTGGTATGATCCCGACCCATTGGTTATCGTGGACAAACCTGTTAACCACCAGCACGTCTACCTCGATATTCTGGACAATTATGACCTACCAACCCTGTGGCAATACTATGGAACCGAGCCTTGTTCGTACCAGCAGGATAATGCACCGAGCCATAAAGCAAGGTTTCAAAATCGCTTTATTATTATTTATCATAAGAAAACATAAGAGGGAGACGTACAGTATTGGGCGTCTCACTGGGAAATAATACAAAACTGTTAAAACATGATGGTATATACACTGCAATGACAATGGGGATGAATAACAAATGCTGCAAGCAAAGCTTATTGAATAAAAATTGCAGAAGTGACAGAGAGAAACACATCGTGTCACATGACATTGGCTGGTTTCCTGTAAATCATGCCCATAAAGCAAGGACTGTTACGGCGTGGTTTGACAATAATTTCGTATCGTGTGTGGACTGGCCAGCACAGAGCCCTGATCTTAATTCCATAGAGCAACTATGGGATAAATTAGAGCTCCGCATAAGAAGTTTGGAACCAAGGCCTACTACTAAGCAACATTAAGCGGCAGCATTATCTACTGAATGGAAGCGCATACCTATCGCTGTGTTCCAAAACCTTGTCGAAAGCATGTCTCGAAGGGTCAGGTCATGCATTAAGGCCAAAGGTGGTTTCAAAATATCTTTATTCAAGGTAGAAATCAGGAGACGAACTAATAAGGACGTCTTAATACAAATAAAATACGATCAAAGATCGTTAAACCACTAAAACCTATTTAAAAATATACAGCATAGTGCACAAGTTGAAAAATGGAGCAAAATTACAGCTCGTGATAAATGAACAACGACAAGCATGTCTGGGCATTTAGGAAGGACTTTAACAAAAAAACTTATTGCTCATAAGTGCATTGCTGTGCGATTAACAAACTTGTTCAAGAAAATATTGAGAGCTTCAGGAGACAACAATTCTCTTGAAAAAAAAAAAAAAGTACAATAAGACAGTAAGTTGTAACACATCATAGTTACAAGAATGTACAGTACAAAGCAATTGACAAACTGATCATCAGACAAATCAATGAAATGATGAATATCAGGAGAAGAACAAACTTGGACTTCCTGGTGTAAATATAATATATTACCTGTTCGGCAATATTCAGAAACAATGTACAGATATACAGCACAGTGTCAACATGTTACAAATCAAAATCGGACCATATACAGAAATGTAACACTATTCTGTTGACCAGATAGAAAATGTAAGTATAATAAGAAAACACACGATGAATAAAGCTTTAACATATTCTCACTATCCATATGTAGTAATAGAAGAATGATAGTACCAAGCATCACCTCACACAAAAGAACAAAATAGGTAAAACGTTTTTCAAAATATATTACTCATGAGTACAACACCATGCAATTGACTAACTTGTGCAAAAATAAATACAGTACGAATCATTAGTCAACATGTCTCTCGAAAGAAGGTACGATATGACAGTGAGTTTTAACACAACATATTTACAAGGATGTACAGTACTATGCAATTTAAAAAACTGATTATCAGACAAATCATTGGAATGTTTAATAACAGGAAATAACCAAACTTGGACATCCTGATGCAAATAAGATGGATTACTTGTTCCGCAATATTTTTAAAACTATGTACAATTATACAGTACAGTGCAAACATGTTCGGGAAACAAAATAGAACAAAATTACAAAAAACTACACTGCAGAAACAATTTCTATGTTTATACAGCACTATGCGAATGATTAACTGCAATATTTATACTCAAAATGTAAACTAAAGACGAACTAACTTGAACGTCGATGTAAGAAAAAAATACAAGATGAGTGTCACAAAAAACAATTTGCTGTGTAAACACGTACAGCCCTTTATAAAAAGACCCATGCGGTAAATTTCCAAGCCGTGCAAAGATCTTTAAAACAGATTGTTGATATTTACATATGCATTTCTGATTCAAAAAGGTCAAATACCAAATCTGCCGACCGTCAGGTACAATGACGCTGGCGAGCTGGTAAACCATGAGGCAGCCGGTGACCAGGTGGCAAGGAACTGGCTCTCCCGACGCTGGGTAACTGCAACAGAATACTCTAGCCGAAGTCGAGATGTCAGACGGTCGCGGAAATGGCATAATAATGCCGTAGAAGCTTCATGCACAGTCAGAGGAGTAGTCAAATATCTGCAGCGTTGATGAAACACGTAGATTACATGCTTCGCTAAAATAAAAATATAGGCACAGACTGATGGGAGCTTGACTGGGGGATAGTTCTGTAGCAGAAGAGTCCGATATGCATCAAATGTAAGATCTGCTGTAATGGAACATTAACCGATAGTAAATGCCAAGTTCAGCATTGGGAGTAATATAACACAGTGTTGATAGACATGGGAGACATCAGCCTCCCGAGCACAGAAAGGGCAAAGAGGGGAATCGAGAAGAGACATTCGGAAAAGAACGGAGGGAACAGGAAGGCGGCGATGGAGGAAAAGCCAATGGGTATTAATTTCTAGAGGAGCAGAAAGAGGAGACAGGGCGGCTGACCACACCGTAGCAGTGGCAGCAGGGGGAACATCAGGAATGGGGAGAGGAGGAGAAGAATGGGACATAGAGAGGAACCGATAAAGAGCTGACACCGAGAGAGAAGAAATGGGATGAGCTGAGCCAGAAGTAAGCAAGAAAAGAGGAAATGGGAGAGAAGCAGAAGGAACAAAGGAAAGACCTGAGTGGGAAGCAAGATGAGGAAATTGAGAAATGATAGATGAAAGAATAGAGTCGTAGATGTCACGAGAGGAGGAGGAGAGGAGAAGAGAGGGAGGGAGGCTGGCGAAGGGTCGCCAAGAAAGGTCAGGGTTAGTGAGATCTTTAACTGTTACTACACCTGCTCGGAGCCAGGTAGGATAGGCAAAGTACGGAAGATGAGAGGGGTGAATAATCGAAGAATAAAAGAGGGGTTCAGCAAGGAGCTCAGTTGTGGAATCAGGTGGAGAACGAGAAAGAGGGAGGGAACGAAGGAAAGTTAGAGCTTCACGGTAAACAGGGGGAAGTCGAATGAGGGTGAGGGGTGGGTGGTCCATGAGTAGTAAGGAGAGAAAAGAAAAGTTAGGGTTGCTCGGGGAGGCGATGACGTCCCTAGCTAAAACGGCATCTGGTACTGGCGACGTGAAGAGACGGAGAAAAGTAGTAATTCTGACGGCCTTGTAGTACTCCTGTGTATCAAGGAGTCCGATGCCGCCGTGATCCGGAGGGAGGCAAAGCTTTGTGACACTGACCCAGTGGTGGCAGGTCCATATCAGAGAAGTAAGACATCGGGTAATTTCATGAAGGCGGAGTTGTAGAGACTTGACACCAAGCCAAGAGTGTGTGCACAAGGAAATCAGGTAAGTTCGAGAGAGGCGAGCTCTCTGGAAGAATGATGAGCAGAACTGGGCTCTCCTCCAGGAGGCAGTTGACCTGAGCAAGCGTGGGTGAATAGCATTCCACGTGTAGAGGGGGCAGCTTGCAAGGAACCAAGATGAACTCCAAGGAAGCGCTGTGAGATGGACGACCAGCTTGCTCCCCAAGGTGTGTCTACACGATGTGCCCATGAGCCGCACCATAAACCAGTGCTTTTAGATGAGTTGAGCGCTGCACCGGAGCATGAGGCATAAGCTGCGAATAGACGTTGGAGACACGGAAACTGTGAGTCATGACGGATGCAGATGGTGACATCATCTGCGTATGCAACAGAGGTAGTGGCATGATGTCTTGTGCAGGCAGAGAGTGGTGGCAGAACTGCTTTAAAGGATTGGTGTACAGAGCGGAGGAAGGGTTCAATTGCGATTGCAAAGAGTTGTCCGGAGAGTGGGCAACCCTGCCGCACTCCCCGGCGGAAGGGAATAGGCGCTGTGAGAAAGGTGGGCAGCTTGACCTGGAGAACGGCGTCTTGATAGAGTGAGAAAAGAAGAGAGACGAAGGAAGGAGGAAAACCGAAGTGAAGGAGTGTAGCCGATAGATAGGAATGTGAGATATTATCAAAAGCGGATTGTTGGTCAAGAGAGAGAAGGGCGAGGGGTTCAGAGCGAGATCGGGCAAGATGGATTAGATCATTTAGTAGATGGATGTTATGAGAAAGTGAACGGCCGGGAACTGTGTAAGTTTGATTTGGGGAGAGAATGTGAGTGAGAATGGGGTTAAGGCGTTGGGAAAGAAGTTTAGTATAAAGTTTATAATCTAGATTTAAGAGGGAGATAGGGCGCCAATTCCCCAGGTCAAGGAGATCACCTTTCTTAGGGAATAGTACAACATATGCTACTGTGAATCGCCTTGGTAGAGGGGAGTGATTGAAAGCAGCAGAAAGTGCAGAAAAGAGAAATGGTAGAAGGAGAGGTAGAAAGGTTTTATAGAAGAGGAAAGTGAGGCCGTCCGGACCCGGTGCGGCCCTAGAGTTTAAAGAAGAAAACGTAGAGGATAGTTCAGAGAACGTGGGAGGAAGGAGGAGGGAAGAGGCAAGATGGAGAGGAACTTGTGGTAGGTTAGAAAGAAGTGATGCCAAAGCTGAAGAGGATGGCGGAGGAGATTCACAGAACTTCTCTGTATAGAACTTTCGGACCTGGGAACATAGAGTGAGTGGATCATCAGACACCTCTCCAGATGCGAGGCGAAGGTGCCGAAGTGAATTCGATGCTGTTCGTGTTTTTTCCATGGATGTAAGGAAATCGTAATTGGATGCGTCTGGCGATAGATGTTGTAGCCGGAGACGTCGTAGAGCTTGTTGAGCCAGAGGAAGGAGGATTGATCGCAGTTCTTCTTGATAGTGGCAGAAGAGAGGATCACTTAGGCTTAGGATGGAGAGCATGTAACGGACATGGTTGAGACGCATGTTTTGGAAGCGTTTTTGCTTTAAAAGAAAGATTGCGAACGTGGAGAACGAGTTGCTGTTTAATGTCCAACCAAAAAGTCAGACCACAAGGAGCTGATTGAAGTTGAGGTCGTTTGTCCTCAAGGAAGGAGCGTACTGAAGTACAGAAGTCTGGATCTGTAAGAAGAGTGTCGTCAAGAGTCCATGGACGAATTGTACGGGGTTGTGCTGGAACTGCTTGAATAATAAGAACGATGGCACAATGGTCAGAAGAAGCTGTAGGAGTGATAATAGATTCTGTCACAGCTGTAAGCAGAGTAGATGAGGCGTAGTATCTGTCAAGGCGAGCTGTGTACAGATTTTGATTATGTTGCGAGCGCCAAGTATGTACAGTCGATGAAGGATGGAAGTGACGGTGAACATCAATGAATGAGTTGTCGGATACCACTGACTGAAGAAGATTCATCAAGTTAACACGCCGTTCTCTGGTGGAAGGAGATCGGTCCAGGGTAGGATTCAGAGTGCAATTGAAATCCCCTCCAATTAAAACATGATCTATGGGAGGAATGCGAGACAAGGCACGACGAAGGCGAGTAAAAAGTATTGTCAAGTGGGTTGAAGAGCTTGGAATATAAATATTAAATATATGATAAGATGTGGAAGCTATGGTGAATGATGCACACTGTAATAGGTCTCGACATAAGTTTCGAACCGAAAAAGAGGTGATTATGGAGTTGAAAGTATGGCGGATACCTATAGCTAGACCACTATGGGATGATAGTTGGTAGGCGTGGTGAAATGTGTAGTTCCACTGGCGCCATCGTGAGAATATCGTAGTGGATTGGCAATTCGTCTCTTGTAGTAAGAGAAGATCAGCTCCTAACGGAGTGAGGTCTTCATGTACCAAGGCATTAGAAAATGGGGATGCAAATCCCCTGCAATTAAGAGATACAATCTTGAAGACTTTTTTCCATTAATGCTTGCTGAAGAGCCTTCACAACAGGAGGAAATGATTTGAGGCGATTAAAATAGGTTTTAGCCCACGGATGTTCCTTGCGAAGGCGGGAGATGCATTGATTAAGGACTTGGATCTGATCATGCACTAGAGGGAGAAACGATGCATACTTTGAGAGTAAAGCATGCGTTGTGGAGTGGTCTGTCTTATGTGACAGGTATTGATGTAAATCTTCAAATGAAATCGGCCCAGTAGGAACCGAGCCATCCTTAAGGTATTCGACAAGATCGTCAAATTTAAGAGGAGGCTCTTCGTCGGCCTGGACAGAAGAGGTAGCAGCCTTTGATGGTGAATTCTTTCGAGAGGTACTACCAGTACGGGGAGAGGTGCGGGGTGATGCGGCAGTCGGCTTCTTCGGTGGGCGTCTTCGAGAAGAACCACGACGTTTCAGCGAAGGCTCAGTTGAGCTCTCATCAACTCGAGATTCGTGGCCAGAAAATCCGTCATCAGCAGATTTAGAAGTATCAATGATAAGGGCAGTGGAGAAACCCCCTGAAGGGGACTCCGCTACAGAATGACGACGCATGGGAAGCGAACAATTAAGTGAGGGAAAATCCAGTTGCTGGTCGAAGGATAAAGGGTCCGTAGACACGCGTTGACCAACTCCTGCAGTCGACTTTTGTGAAAGTTTCGATTCGGAAGCTTTCTGTGCAGTGGAAGAAGGTGTTGCTCGGCTCAGAAGAGGGCCAGAAGTTGTAGGAGAATTATTAGGAGCCTGTGATGCTAGATGTGGGCAATGCACACGTAAATGATTCTCTCCGTGGCAAAAAGTGCAGTGGAGGAAGGTAGTCACTTCAATTCTCCTACGTTGCTGTCCACAACGAACGTTGAGCACCTTTGGGCAGGCGAGCAAATGTTCATCAGATGGAAAGATCACTCCTGCACTTCGGCGAAAACCTCCTATGGATTTATCGTTAGGATCTCTCGGCGCGGCTGAAAGAGTAGTAACTGGCCCAACAACTCGGCCGAACTTACTGAGTACAGTGTACAGCGCAACGTCTGACACCTCAGGTGGAACCGGATAAAATGTAACCTGGATTGGACGCTGAGAGACAGGTTCTGGTAGAAGATGGACGTCTTTGAGGGACAAACCTCCTGTCAAGACAAGATCCGCATGCTGTTTAAGAGCAAAGTACACCAACACAGCTCGAGGTTTTCGAGCCATGTGAGTAATACTGGCTCCAGCTGGAAGTATCTGCTTGAGAGCCATACTATATTCTTTCAACTTTGTGTCTGGGAGCGCATCAAAACACACTCCGAAGTCCATTCTAGAATAGAATTGTTTTCCCGCTGGGGAATCTTCGGGAATATCTATGGTGGCAGTAAGGCCATCAACAATGACGTACGAGTCTGGTAAGACTTCTGCAACAAACTTGGAAGGAGCTTTTGTTCCAGTAAGAGCGGCAGAGTATGCCCTAGGAGCAGGACTCGAGCGTGAGGGCTGCAACGCAACCTGCTGTTTGAACTGAGTGGAAGTAGAGGGTAAATTAGCAGCGCTGTCAGACACATCCATGTCTTCACTTAAAGCAACAGAGAGTTGCGCTGCACTGACGTCACTGGTCGAAGCAGGGCAAGAAGCTTGAGCTGTAGTTGAGGAGTCACTTTCCACTTCTAGTGGTTGGGTGACGTCACCTACAAGCATTGGAGGAGATTGGTCTCGTGTCGAGGAGGAGGAGGAGGCTGCAGGAAATGCCTCGCTGATATGGGCGTGGACATCGCTCTTATCAGCAGCAGCCGCCGCCATTGTTAATGACGAGGGCTGCCTGAGAAATCGACCAGCTCGGTCGACAATTCAAATGATGATAACAGAAAAAATAAACTACTCACCAACTTGGGAGATGTATCAAAACAAAGCACGAACCTTCAGCTTGAAGGAACACGAAAGGAAAATGACGAACCACACGGTAAAACACACTAAATAGGCACACAACACGGAGCTCAGAAAAACGTGACTTAGGCCAAAGGTGGACCGACACCGTACTGATGTATGCCAATGGATGCTATTTTGTGTTTCTTTTCTAGATGTCCAGTGACTTTTGTCAATATAGTGTATGTATTTTTATACTAGGTATGGTTTTCATATTCTCTTTCTCTACCTCATAATCCTCACTGACATAGATTTTCTCCTCAGAGAGTGTCGATAATTTCGTATCCAATTTTAAACTGTTTCCTCGTTGCCGTCTGCCGTTTCACCATAAATTTCCTTTAAACGGAAATACTGTGTCTCTTTCGAAGACCTTATAACCATCCATTACAAGCATGGCACTCTTTTCCAAGTTCCGTGCTTCTATTTCGGTATGGAGCCCGAAATTGATAAATTTCTCGCGCTCGTGTTGGCAAATCACTACAAGACAATCTCCTTTGTTTCCGATTTTTGTGCAATTTTCTCTTCGCTCAGCTGCTACCTATATGAAAACGCTCTGTTATCTCGTCTTTTCGTTTAATTTACGTTTTTCCGACATTGAACTTCTTTGCTAAATTTCATTTTTTACGCTTTTTTTGTTTTTTTTTTGTTTGGAGGTTTAACGACCACCGTGAGCAACTCAATGGGCTATAAGCAGTCGCCCGTCCCTAATTTAGGGTCACTGGTTCCAGGGAAGGGAGAGA
Organism: Macrothele yani; assembly: GCA_039090855.1. NCBI lineage: Eukaryota > Metazoa > Arthropoda > Arachnida > Araneae > Macrothelidae > Macrothele > Macrothele yani. The sequence continues at coordinate 86,431,558 of CM076993.1, read as the reverse complement.
GCCAGTGCCGTAAGACAAACACAACACCCATGCCTCACCGGGATTCGAACCCGGACCCCAGACGGACGAATGATCAGAGGCCAGCGCCTTAGACCACTGCGCCACCGGGGCGGCTTTTTTACGCTTTCCAACCGTAGGTTGAAGAAGCGTATATGCTCCAGCTTTGTCCGTCAGTCCGCACGATAACTGGCGTAAAAATGGGTCGATTTCGATGAAATTTTAGTATATGGTAGGGGACCACCAGGGGACGAACCCTATTGAAAATGGGACAAATGGGGTCAAAAGTCACGACGTAGGAGCGGGATAATTCCATTACCCTTATGCGTCATAACTTGCGTAAATATGGTTCGATTTTAATGAAAGTTTACTGTGTGGTAGGAGACCACCTGGGGACGAACCCTATTCAAAATGGGTGAAGCGGGGTCAAAGGTCAGGACATAAGATCGGGATGCATTCCATTGCCCTTATGCGTCATAACGTGCGTAAAAATGGTTCGATTTCGATGAAATTTCAGTATGTAGTAGGGGACCACCTGGGGACGAACCCTATTGAAAATGGACGAAATGTGGTCAAGGGTCAGGACATAGGATTGCGATCCATTCCATTGTCCTTATCCCATGTTATTAAGGTGGACGTCAAGTAATTTTGCTTCCTATACTTCCAATGGAAAAACTTTTGTACACATTTCCTTCACAATTAATGTGTTCCCAAGGATGAAAATTTGAACACCGATTAAAATAACTTCATATTATAATTTGGAAAACTTAATATTTTCTAAAACATAACCATAATTATATTAAAAATCAATAACTTTTCCTTTGGTGGTGTTGAAACCAGAGAAAAGATGGCGCGACCTGTACTTTGATGACGTCAGTGGACAAAAAAATGTTGGATTGCATAATTACGGTTATGGTTTAGAAAATATTAAGTATTCCAAGTTATGAAATGAAGCTATTTTAATCGATGTTCAAATTTTCATACTTGTGAACGCATTAATTGTGAAGAAAATGTGTACAAAAGTTTTTCCATTGGAAGTATAGGAAGCAAAGTTACTTGACGTCCACCTTAAAGTAGCAATTCTTGTATGTATGTACGTACATTTCATTTTGAAAACGACTCGAAGAATTTTGATGAAAATCGTTAACCTACAGTTTTCTGGAACTAGAAATCGATTTAGCATGATCTAGACTTTAGAAGAATTCGTTTAATGGGTTAAATAAACACCCCGAATTATAACGTTTTTAGTGATGGCGTTGTTCCATTAATGTTACCAATGCTTGGAAATCTTATGACGTCACAACTTGCGTTTGAGAATGTTGGCACGCGGTCACGCCATCTGTCTCATTACGTCACGCGTTGTGTGTGGATCCTATTAAAGATTTATGACGTCACATTCTTGCGGCGGGCAGATGGTCGCGATTTCCATCTGCCTCATTACGGCACGCGTTGTGTGCGTATGTCCGTCAGCACGATAATTCGCGTAACAACCGTTCGATTTCGATGAAATTTTAGTATCTGGTAGGGGATCACCTGGGAAGGAACCCTATTTAAAGTGAACGAAATGGGGTCAAAGGTCAGTACATAGGAGAAGGATCCATTCCACTGCTGTTATGCGCCATAACTAACGTAAAAAAGGTTCTATTTCGATGAAATTTTAGTATATAGTAAGGGACCACCTGGCGACAAACCTTATTGAAAATGGGCGAAATGGGGTCACAGATTAGGACATAGGAGTGGGATCTATTCCAAAGCTCTTATGCATCACAACGTACGTAAAAATGCTTCGATTGCGACAAAACTTTATCATGTTATTTCGGAGGTATACCAAGCCAGTTCTGTTGAATATCATCGAAATGGGATCAAAGGTCAGGGCACAGGACCGAGATTTATTCCACAGACATTATTCTCATAACTTGAGTGATAACTTGAGTTATGATTTCTGTAATGTTGGAAAGCGTATTATAATCAATGCATTGCATGATTTTACTAACTTGTTATGCATTTCAGTAACTTTCTTTTACCCAAATCGAGAACGTTCTTCTTTTCAGTTTCAGAGAAGTTTTTTTTTTCTTTTCAGTTTTTGTTTTTGTGGCCTGGCAAGAAGCAAACGAACGAACGCAAGTCACAACAAGCAAAAACTGGGCATGACCATCTCAATGAATAAATATTAGAGAATTAAATCGGAGTTAGGTGTGTCTCGTCGAAATCCGCACGAAACAGCCAGCAGCAAATTCTCTGCACCCAGCAAAGACAGCAACGCTGGCAGGGCCAGATTAAGGGGTGGTCTACCGGGGCTGGGGCCCCTTAACCTGACTTTTTCATGAAAGTGACTTTTTCTGAAAACCCTGCTAGGAGGTTGTCTCACACCTTGAACGCAACATGCTCTTCAGGGTGTGAGACAACTTCCATGACCTGCACGTTCACCGGATTTGTTCCCCATTGAGCACGTGTGGGATTTTATGGGACAACGACTTATCCGGTCTCCACGGTCAGCCACGACCATCCCCGATTTACGCGTCCAGGTTGAGGATGCTTGGAACTCAATACCCCAAACTTACATCCAACATCTGTACGACAGACTCCATGCCAGAATTGCACAGTGTGACGCAGTTCATGGCGGTTCAACCTCGTACTAACCATGTTACATGGAAATGTTATTTTTCAGTTTACCAGCAAATACAGCTGTACTTTATCATAATGTTTTGATCACGTTATCCTCCGTATTCCGTTATTATGCTGTATAAATTTCGTTGGTATCAGACGTCTCGTTCTTGGTGTTCTATTTTCACTCTCCGCCAGTGTATTTTTGCCACCGCCATAAAGAAATCGTGTGTGTTCCACTGAGAACGGTCACTATTTAATTTTGAATGAACATTTTTACCGTTGAAACGTGGTAATGTTGCAATGTTGTTGTTAAAGTACGCTGCATACACTGACAGACCGGCAGCTGGCAGAAAAAAGAGAAGCATGATTTGCTTTGGAATTAAAGAAATTCGCTAAAAAAATAATTTTATGGTGATACTTTTAAAAAAATTCCTGACACTCTCGAATTTAAGAATAATAATACATAAAAAATCTGTAACCTATCCTGCTAATGAATACTTTCGGTTCAGGGGTGCTCGTACATATTTGGGAAAGTTTCAAATGATGACGAAGAGCTTTCGTAAACAGCTTAATTAAATCGACAACAACAAATCCATTGGAACCCCATTTTCAAATCTGTTTAAGGCATTTGCATCGATCTGTGCTCAGCAACAATAAAATTTCCGGTAACTATTGAGAACAGGACGTCTGAGAGTGATCAGTCCCTCTGATAATTCTCGCAACAACCATGAAAAGAAAAGAACAGATTCGGTTTCACAAGCGAGCTCTGAAATGTGACTCAACACTACATGCATGAAGGATCTTCCGGAGATACACGTTTGCAGATAATTTAATTGTTCTCAAGGGAACTGGGATAACAATAGATGTCTTTTAACTCTGAGAAATGTCAGTGTTTGTTTAACAGATCTTGATGGCAATATATTAATATTTAAATATACATGAATGGATGCTGTTCTCTTTTAATTTCGCCGTTCTCGTGAACCAATTTTAAAGGTGAGACTTGCGAGAAAAATTTTAAATGCCAGTTTCCGTAACTAAGCAATTGTTTAGTGCCTATTTCTGCTTCTCCACTGAAGAATTCTGCCTACTCTTAATAATCGATGAGCTAAAAATTCCACACATGACAGCACGAAGCATCTCTCGCCGTGTAATTATTACTTCTACATTTCACTAGGGCCGCTTTTTCGGGTATCTTTCCCTAGGGATCTAGAAACCGAAACAAAGCTGGCCGCCCATAGGAACCAAAAGTTAATAATTTTCCGAGTTCTTCTGAGAGGATACTCATCTCACGTATACTTCTGTTCAAAAGGGGGAATGTGTAATACCCAGGACGTGTTATTTTGAGATGGTTCAGTCTTGACACAGAAACCGAGTGTAGTACAGAATATCTATGATAACAACGGTACAATCTCATATGCCGCCCCGGTGGCGTGGTGGTTTAAGCGCTGGATTCTGACCATTCGTCCGAGATGGGCCCGAGTTCGAGTCCTGGATGAGGCATGGACGGTGTGTTGGTCTTACATCGTTGGCTCTCTCTCTCTTTCTCTTCCCTGACACCACTGGCTCTAAATTAGGGATGGGAGATTGCTTATAGTCTGTGACGTACTACGTGTCAAGGCGCCAAATCTGCAACGGTACATTCCGCCCGTGTAGCTTAGTTGGGAGAGCAACTTACTCCGGAGTGAAGAGGCGTTGATTAGATCTTTGTCACGGACAAATTTGTGTTTTCACAAGTCCATAGAAAACCAATGGCTTTATATTTGGGACGGGATATGGCTTATAGCCCATAGAATCGCTCAATTGCTCACAGTTGTAGTTATACCCTGAATAAAAAAAATTAATGCCCTGATTCGAATGCCATTATGCTTGTTTCACAGTTCCCTAAGTAAGTTATACACTAACCACCCTATTGTTGACAACACATGCTTCGTGGCATCAACTCGGAGAGGACTCTGGTATTGCCTGTTGCACATTCCAATATTCTCCTTCCAACTGAGCAGATTGGGTATCAAGTGTCTGGAATGAATGTAGACGCCTTTGAGACGATATTTCAGGTGTACTCAACAGGAGAAAGATTTGGGAACGCGGCTTCCAGTGTAAGTAGCAATTATTCAGATTATATGGCGAAGCGAGTCACATGGGGGCGTGCTGGCATGTCATGGTGTACAAGTATGGTATGCTTGTCTTCTTGATACGGAGGTGCAGTTTCAGATAGCAGTTTGCGTATGCATCTCATTCTTATAGTTTCTTTTCCTCTTATGTATTACTGTTTGTTCAAAATGCAACACCAGAAAAAAAACGTGTGCGAACGGACTGAAACTCGAAGGACAGGTAGGTGACATGAGGAGGTGAAAAGGATTACAACCAAGGTACTTAGAAGGAGGAGAGGTAGGTCCATCGTAACCGCGCAGTCTTCCCGCTTCTCTTCGCTGCGCTGTGACGTCACGGTGGCCATAAGCGAAGCTGTAACGCGCACGAAGCCATACCGAGAAAGTGTCGTGTACTCTGTAAATTTTCAATCGAAATAACAGAGCTAGTTTTTTGAGTAAATAATTTTTAAATAAAAATTGTACCAACATCCAGCTATTTTTCAAAATAGAGTAAAAAAAAAAAAGATATATATATATATATACTAGGAAAAAACGGAAATATGATATGAATACTGTTCGATGCTTTTTGGCTGAATATCTTTTTTTTTTTCCAAAAGCACACTGCAATGGCTCTTTGGAGCTGGGAAATCTATATTTCATTACGTCGAATCAGTTATTTACCAATTTTATAAAATTAGCAATTTGTTTTCTTTCACGAAAAAAATACTCTACAGCTTTGCTTACGTTGTTAGATTGCATCTGGGGTGCTAAAACTAATTCTCTGTCTCATGGGGCCTTTTGCATTTGCGTGGATCCATTTTATTTTATGAAACACCTTTAATTCTAAGTTCTTACGTTCCAGCAAAAGGTCAAATACCTGGCGAGTGATGGTTCCACACTACAGAATGCATCAAATATATGATTTCGGAGAAGTTTAATTAGATGGGGCACATCGGCAAACATCCATATTTTTCGATTTTCATTTACTGGATTTGGAAAAGACAATATTGGGGTTATTCCAAGCTGCCTCCAAACCTTGATACCCCCCCCCCCCCCCAGATCAGCACTAAATAGCACGATTGCTCCATGCACAAAATAACCCGACTGCTCAACGGCTCGAATTTTGTCAGTTAACAGCTTTTGATCCATTTGCTTATCAAAGGAATAATACAGTATATGGTTGTTTCCAAGCTTTCCATAAGCCTCTCAGCATAACTACTAAAACGTTACTATACGGTCCTAAAATTATATCTGCAGCAGCATGATGACAATATCGGCAATCAACGTTCATTTCACCAAAAGATAAAACTGAAACTTTGTCGAATTCGGTTGGGTGTATCACATTCATTTTCATCACCTTTAAAACGGGCTCAATAAAACGATTGGTAACACAAATTTACCACACCACCGTTTCAGAGAGCAAATGCTTGGAAGCAGTCTGTGCATTTCATTTTTGATGAAAAGATATGTTTTTCGAGAAATAGCATGCAAAACAAGTGCTCGACTGATATCTTCTTCATTCCATTTTGCTGGTCTCGTTTTTTGACACAAGAGTTTGAATTTGCACTTCAGTGAAACAATGGCCAAGCAAATTTATGATAGCTGGCCACCTTTCAGTGTTGCTCAGCAAATTTCTATTCTTGCATTTGCGTTTCATAATACAGTATTAATTTCCGTTTTCAGGCTTCTTTTCTCAAGGCAAAAGCATTGTTTTACCATTACCAACTGTTTTCTTACGTTTGATAATTCTTCCAGTAGTGAATTATTTTCACTCTTCAGTTGCATTATATTTTTGTTCAGACATTCGCACTTCTGACTTCTCACATAACGTTGACGGTATGATAAATGTTGGTCAGGAATGATGTCACTTTCATTGTGACCTGTGATTTGACGTTTAATTGGAGATATACTTTCAATTCGATTTTATGCATTTTTTTCTGACCTCTCAGATCTTAAACCGTTCACTTGGAACAGAAGGTTGCTCCTCCATCTGCTAAGGCATATTTTTTGTAGGCACAGCATCTTTTCTCAGTTTTTTTTTCTGTGAGGCAAGTTCAGCAATTCATTTCTAAGATTTCGCTCTTACTTCGAGACATCAATGTGTTCTGAACACATTCGAGCTTTCTTTGCAACGAATACATCCTTTCGACAGCATGTCGCTACCCATTGCTTCAAGAAATCTCTATCCGATGGGAAAGCATGGTATTTAACATCTAACTTCCTTTGAACTGTTATTACAACAAAGTGCAACAGCGTATCCAGGTATTTTCGATATAGTTGTACACAGAAAACAAATGAAGAAAAAAAAAAATGAATGAAACAAAAAGCAGGTCTAAAATTGACAAAGAAATGCAGCGAGTAATCGACACTACAGCACAAGTTCCGAATGACTTCGAATGCTCAGGAGATCGTTTATGGCCACTGTGACGTCACACTCCAGCTAGCAGGGTGACAGCTCGCCGGCGACACGGAAACAAAGGCGATTGGACGTACCTCTCCTCTTTCTAAGTACCTTGATTACAACCGCAGCGTACATGTAAATGATTTGTGCTTACCACGCCCTCGTAGCTGTCCCGCAGGGGATATTAAAGCTAGACGCACAGGGCAAGTTACCATAGTCCATTCGCAAGAATTGTGGCAGTAAGGTTGTGGTAGGAACGGAGTATACCCTGCCGCAGGTGACGAGACCCGTGTGTACAGCTGATGGACTTTGAGCGAAGCTATTGTGCTGGACTGCTGGAAGGAGGACTCATTCCAACATTGCCGCTCGTATTGGACGAAACTCGAGTACACTGATGCTAAAATGGTACCAGTGAGAAGAGGGAAAATCTGATGCACTGACGTAATGGGTCTGCAGCCCAGCGTTAGTACAACAGTTGGTGGTCTGCACCACATGTGGGATTGTATGCAATCTCTGTTTGAATCGATCAATTGCTCAATTGTTCAATTCAAACAGAGATTGCAGACCATGAGATTGCAGACAATCCCTGCACCACATGTGGGATTGTATGCAATCTCTGTTTTAATCGATCGTTTGCTTCAGAGCGCCTCACTGTTCGTCTTCTGATGCTTTGACTTCCGTTTATATTACATCACAGACTTCAACGACTGCAATGAGACCCACGAACTCAGACTCTGGAGTGATGAATGGCAAGACATAGTGGCTTCTGAAGAGTCGCGGTTCATCATAATGACCCATGATGGGCGTATCCCTGAGCGGTGACACCGTGGTGAACGATTGCTGGATGCATGTATTATACAGCTTCATACTGGTCCGACAGTGGGCGTTTTAGTGTGGAGTACATTTGGAATCTATCCAAGTGGACGTTTTAGTGTGGAGTACATTTGGAATCTATCACGCATTACTGGAACCATGACCAACCAGCGGTACATCGCAGAAGTTGTGGAGGCTGAGCTGCTGTCATATCTGCAGACGCTTCCAGGTGCCATCTTTCAATAGGACAACTGACCACACATGACGCGGAATGTCTTACAGCTTCTAGATACCTGACATGTGCCGCGTCTTCCTTGGCCAGTGATTTCGCATGATTTGTTGTCCATTGAGCAAGTGTGGAATATGGTCGCTGGACTTCTGGACCGTCGGGCTACGTCACCAGGTATCCAAGACGAACTCTCCGTACGAATCGAGACAGCATGAAATGACTTTCCGCAGTGCAACATCCGAACTTATTCCGGTCGATGCCACTCCGTGTACGAGTCGTTATCACCGCTCCTGTTGGGTACACAAGGTACTGAGTATTGTATGCTTCATTTCTTACAGGTCTGTATTTCTGATCACTTACGTCGTGCATCATAAGAAATGTACCCTATAAATCTCACTTAAATATCTGAGGCCTTTCTCGGTGTTGCATTTTCAACATCCAGCGGTGTACATTCAGCAATGTCTAATGTTTTCGGAATCATGATCCAAACTCTGGGAAAGTCTACCTCTCATAGGTTTTTCTAATTTAAGAATAAAAGGAATCGGAAAAGAAGTTTCCGTTTCCGTTTACGTAGCCAGGATTAGCAGCAGATGACAGCTTAATCGTATATTTAATAATTCAGAGTTTTCGGAACTTTCGCGTAAAACTAGATCATATTTTTTACCAACTTCAGTTTCATTGCCGTTAAAACTGTTTCAGCTGCCAAGTTGTTCTGTGAGTGCTACCCATAATTCAGTATTCTCGGTTGGTAGATTGGTGACTGCAATTTTTCGGAGCTTGCAGACACATATGCTTAGTGTGTGTTCATCCCGGTGAAGCAGATAACTACTGAACCGTTCAACACCAACTCATTTTAAAATAATGAAATAGCTGATTGGGAGCTACGAAGCTGATCAAACCCTCTTAACAGGCCCAATCCCTAAATTGGTTTGTAGATGACAAAAGTTTCACTGGAAATGATACCACCCTGGTCGTTCTCATTGCGCATTTGAATCGGGACCCCAGCGGCCTAGATAAGGGATATCAGGCACTCGCTATGAATATTATGGCTGTGTTATCGGGTCTTCTCACTTCATTTGCGGTTAACCATGGCGTGAAGACGCCATAGAAAACCTTACGAAAGACAGAGCGCATTGATAGTAATCACATCGTGATACGTCTGCGGAAAGCAGACTAGTCGTGTTGACTAATATCTTACCATCTGAGCTGTAGCAATGCAGCACGGTGTACGCAAGGGCAGGAATACATGACGAGAAGGCTCTAGTTCACCCAGGTGGATAGCTGGGCAAGAAGATCCCCCCATAGTCTGACGAGCCCGAACCGCTCCTACAGCTTCCCTGCCCACCATACTGCGAGATGTAGCGAACTCTACACAACATCATGTATAACTGCGAGATGACTTGCAGAGGCAGTGCTCCATTCTCGTCGACCCTTCTTACGTCTTCTCGAGTCATTGTCGGGCCCAGGAATCATTGTCGGCCGCTGATTGGTGTCGCATCGTTTTTAGCGACGAATCCCGTTTTCGTCTGGAAGAGGATAACCACCGCATTCGCATATCGAGGAGGACTGGACAGCACCATCATCCTGACTAATTTGAGGAGCAGCACACCGCCATTGCTAGTGGTGTATTGTGGGAAACCTTCTCCTGTGACAGCCAGACGTCCTTAGTCGTGGTAAAAGGGACGTCAACAGCACAGCGATACTTTCAAGAAATCCTGCCTACCATAATCCTGCCTTTCGTGTGACAGCTGCCAAGAACTATTTTTCAGAAAGATAATGCGCCTCCACACACGACTCTCGGGGGTGCCCCTGTATCTTTGTAACAATCCCTGGAAATATAGGACAGAATCATTCTCCTATCGAGCATGTCTGGGATATGCTGGGACACCAGCTGCGGTAATATCGAAGATCTTGTGCAGCAATTTAGATGTCTGGGTACAATGTGCCACAGAAAACGATAACAGTTTTGTTCGATTCCATGCCACGCCTCGCCGTTTATCAGCGTTCATCGATTACGGTGCAATGCATAATTTGAGACGCGGAAGAGTGTGTATTATATTATAACACTGTAATATAGAAACTGTAATATACACTCTTTCGTGTGTATATTACAGTGCCGAAGTCACACGGAAGAGTGTATATTGCAGTGTCACTTCGTAAAGCAGCCTAAGGTGGCCAAAAAGTACAATTTATTATTTGTATTTAAAGTTCAAAGAGTCTGCTGCGTTCCACAAAATCTTGATCACTTTCCATCTCTAGACTAAAACGTAATCGTTAAGCCAGGCCGGCTTAACTCGAATTCTTATTTCCCATACGGGCAAATAATTCAGTTTCCAAATCTGTTCATAACTTAAAAGCACTTAAATTGGGTACGGAAATGAAGGAAATGGATGAAATACTAATTTATAAATATTTTATATGCATTTACTACACTGGCGTGCAAAAATTAAGGACGACACGGTTTTCCGAATGTAACGTCGTGCAGAAGTGCTCCACATCGACTCAAATCATACCATAAGATCCCCAAGATGTAAGAATATTAAACAAGTGAGCAAAACCGTCCAAACAAGGAATCCAAAGGATACAAAGGCACTTTATTGAAAAGGTAGCTTCGAGCACAACTGGGCAGAAGACAGAAACGTCCATGTGACAGGCGGCTGCCAAGAAAAATCCGGTCTTTAATAGAGGATATGATCACCCCTGACTGTGTTACAGGATTTACAACGTCTGTCCATGCTGAGGACGAGGTTGTCAAGGAGCTGTTGAGGCATCGCGGCCCGTTCCTCTTGTAGTGCCAATCGCAGCTGCGGAATCATTGCTGGCGGCTGGAGACGTGCTGTGAAGCGTCTCCCGAGAAGATCCCACACGTGTTCGATTGGATTTAGGTCCGGGGACCTTGCTGGCTAATCCATGCGTTGAATATTTTCCCTCTCCAACAGCTCTGCTACAGCCACTGTATGATGAGTTGTAGCGTTGTCGTCCATGAAGAGGGACTCAGGACCCACAGCATCTCTAAACAGACGCACGTGAGGCAGGAGAACCTCGGTACAAGAGCGGACAACAGTGACTGAACCTCCTTGGAAGATATGGAGGTCAGTACGGCTACCAAGCATGATACCGCCCCAAACGAGAACTCCGTCATCTCCAAACCGGTCCCTTTCGATGATGTTGTAGGTGTGATTGCGTGTTCCCTGCTCTCTCCAGGTGTGTATACGTCCAGAATCGCACGTCAGACTAAATCGGCTCTCATCCGTAAAAAGAATCGACTCCATTGCTGATGTGTCCAGTTCTTTTGTCCTCGCATCACAGAAACCACCATCTCCGATGAGCAGGCGTTAATGGCACACACCGTACTGGTCGTCGTGCAAATAGACCACCTTTGTGCAGCCTCCTGGCCACGCTAAAACGCGATAACGGACGTCCAGTTGTCTGTTGCATGTGCCTTGCGATTTCTCCCGCTGTCTGCCGTCTGTCTCTTCTCGCCTGTAGGACAATATACCGGTCGCCCGCCGCCGTGGTTGCTCCTGGACGACCACTGCTAAACTCTCGGACAGCTGTTCCTGTCGTTTGAAATGCTCTCCAAACTTGCGAAACGATGCTGTGAGCGATCCCGAACTTATCGGCCACACTAGTCACACTTCGACCTTCTTCAAACTTCCCAATGACGTGACCTCGGGTAAAGTCATCCAGATGTCGTCTACTGGATTGCCTATTGGCCATATCACACGGTGGCAGCAACTCGACGTCGTTCAAACCGATGTACACCGTGCAATAGCTTACACCGAATTGCTGAGCGTACACCGCCCGTGTGCTTTATACCCTTCCGACACTCCCCCCCCGTCATGCTGCATATATGCGCATGTTCTGCCGTACCGGACCCTAGTCTATCTCCTGAGTGGTCTTTTGGTCCATTCTGCCTGCTCGTTCCGCTGTTATGCTAATTTCTCCTCTTCGTCTTTACTTTTTGCACACCAGTGTATATAAATGCAATATAGGAAACATATTGAAAATTCTAAAACATACAGTAGATGAGAGTTCCATTAAGAAATTCTTCCATCATTTCTCCTTGGAATGGGAGAAGATAATTGGTTAAAAGCAGAAAACGGAATTCGAATTTGCTCGAGTTCATCCGGGTCGTCAAAATCAAATAATCTTCTTGTAAAAGGAAGAGGCTTGGATTAAGAAACCTTTCTGAGACAAAGTTGGTTTTGTTTGAAGGATTTTCCAAAAGATATTTCAAACTTAAGTGCTTCAGTGTAACTTTACTTCTCAATAATACGTTAAAGAAATATTAAAAATGATTTTTATGAAAATAAAAATGACTGTCAAGTAATGCCCTTTTCTTTTTAATAATTACTTCTCTAGGTGAAATTTTTCAGTTTTCTTTTGATTTCAAAATTTTTAAGAAATGAAAAACCTTTTTTAAATAAGGAAGAAATTTTTCGAAACCGGAAAGTTAAGAACTGATTAATTATAGTTCTTCAATTCGTACATGCATCGTAATAACATCTAAGACACGAATTTTGCAAACCTCCCATTAAAGATATTTCAGTATCTGCAAAGATTCTGATGCCATTTCAGTTGTTTTAAACGGTAAACCTTCCTAGACTTCCTTTGATTCAACAAGTTCTTTTATTATTACTTTTCCAATAAACAGTTGGGTAACTTTCTACGAGTATAATAAAAATGTGAGACATGATGGATTTTATCTTTGTGTTCCTTTCTCTTCACGTATAAAAATCGCACTTTGTGATTATTTTCAATAACAAAACTTTTGGGTAAAGATATCGATATTCACGCATCGTAAGGATACGACTTTTAATAAGTATGTTGTACGTATATATCGGATCTAATATCGATATTTCTTTGAACATTCTTGTAAGCAGGGCTTTTCGTTTGGGTAGAAAGCGCCAAAACGGCGTTCTGGCAAGTTTCGGTTTTGAGTTTTGTAATACTTATTTAATTGAAATAACGTCATTAAAATAACGTAATATTTTCCAAGCAGTGTAAAACTGTTAGGGATTAGTAGCTATTTTTAATAAAATAATGTTATATAATATGAGCATGTAAATTATGTTTCTGCAGTTTGTACCATACAGCAATAATAAGGTTTAAATAACAATGATCAAAGATTGAGCTGCTTTCTTACGCTTTCCAAACGTAGGTTGAAGAAGCCTATATGCTCCAGCTTTGTCCGTTTATCTGTCCGCACGATAATTCGCGTAAAAATGGTTCGATTTCGATGAAATTTTAGTATGTAATAGGGGGCAACCTGGGAAGGAACCCTATTGAAAATGGGCGAAATGGGGTCAAAGGTCAGGACACAGGAGCGTGATTTATTCTACAGCCATTATCCTCATAACTTGAGTAATAAGTTGTGTAATAATTCCTGGTATGTTGGAAAGCAAATCATAATCAATTCATTGCATGATTTTGCTAACTTATTTTTATTAAGTCAACCTAACCGCCCCCCTTACTTAGCCTACGTGTTTAAGAGTTCTGGCTCCTTTTACTCCAGAAAATAAACACTGCTTGCAAGTATGTTTCAAATAAAATAAAAACATTTCATTAGCTGTTGTATAGCTGAAAGTGCAACAATTCCCCCTAAGTTTCCCTATCATGATGTGAAAGAAATGTTAAAAATAATTTTTGATTATCTTAGTACTTGGGGTTGGTATGTCGTGTTAGTTGAGAGATTCGGCTCAGCGAAATTTGAACAGAAAATGCATAAAATGTCGCATATTACGAAACTAACTTAGAAAATTAGTTTAAAACAAGTCGATTTCAGATTTTTTTCTCTCATTTGAATCATTTCATAACAGTGACTAGAGTCAGCGGCTCAAAGAATGAAGATTTTTGGAAAATTGGGTTAATACACTGTATGTAGGTTGTTCAAAAAGGAACGAGACTGATGTGATAGTGCCAAAGCAAACTCACGCGGGAAAATGCTGCTGCCTGTGACGTAACACTCGATATGTCAGTCACGTGACGACGCGTCGTTACAGCACTCAGCTGGTTCATTCTTGTAGTATACGGTGTAGAGTTCAAACGTGTTTCTGCAACCCAGTACGATTTAAATCTGGAGCAAAGAGCAGCTGTAAAAGTTCTCATGTGTTTTAATAAAACCGCCACAGAAACGCACGAAATGATTTGAAATTGCCTACAAGGAAGATGCTTTGTTCGTGCAAGAGCTTTTGAGTGGCACAAGAAATTTGTGTATGATGGAGAGTGTCTGGAAGATGCGCCATGCTCCAGTAGGCCTTCTACATCGACTACGGAGGTCCAAAACGTCAATATCATCGAGGCACTCCTGCGCGAAGACCGTCGAATGATTACTGAGGAGGTTGCCAGTGTGATGTACATGCCCGTTGCCTCCGTTTATGACATTGTCAAACACCGGTTGGGGTACCGGAAAGTCGCTGCAAAGTGGATTCTCCACTTGCTCAAGGATAAACGTAAGGCAAATCGTGTTATCACTTGTAGCCAATGGAAGTGCCGACTACGACGTAAGCCACTCTTTTTGAATCGAACTGTCACATGTGATGAAACATTTTTTCAGTATTTTGATCCAGAAACAAAACAACAGAGCACCCAATGGGAAAACCTACAGAGTCCTCGATCCAAGAAAATCAAAGGTTCAAGTAAGTGTATGGAAGGTCATTCACCTGGTTTTCTTCAATAAAAAGGGAATTGTGTATGACCGTGTTGTTCCACAAGGGAAAACTTTTATCGGTTTCTATCATTCTAAAGTTCTCAAAGGTCCTCTAAAGGAAAAAAATTGCCCCCAAAACGACTAGAATATGTACAAACTGGTTGGATTTGACATCAAGATAATGCCCTTGCACATCGTGCTTTGCTTACCCAGCAAGTTATAGAATGTTTGGGGTATTGTATTAATACGAATCTGGCGCCGTGTGACTTCCTCCTATTCCCTGAAGTGAAAGAACAACTTTCTGGGCGTTCATATTCATTAGATCTGGCACCATGTGACTTTCCATCTATTTCCTGAAGTGAAAAACAACTTTTTTTTTCTTTTTTATTGATTGGAGGTTTAACGACCACCGTGAGCAACTCAATGGGCTATAAGCAGTCGCCCGTCCCTAATTTCGGGCATTATCTTGATGTCAAATCCAACCAGTTTGTGAAGGGAAGGGAGAGAGGGCCAGTGCCGTAAGACAAACACAACATCCATGCCTCACCGGGATTCGAACCCGCACCCCTTTTGGACGAATGACCAGAGGTCATCGCTTAGACCACTGCGCCGCAAGGCAGCCAAAAAAAACACACGCAAAAAAAAAAAAAAAAAAAAAAAAAAAAAAACAACAACCTTCGTAGGCATCCATATTCACCGGATCTGGCGCCGTGTGATTTCCACCTATTCCCTGAAGTGAAAAAACAACTTCGTGGGGGTCGGATTGCATCAAATACTGAACAGAACAGTGCTGTGGTGGATATCCTGCACCGTATGTCGAGGAAGGGCTTCAAACACATTTTCCAGAAGTGGAGGTGGGACCGGTGCATTCATTTAGAGGGGGAATACTTCGAAAGTATACAAGTGTAGTCATGTTTATTGCATTACACTTCTGCCCTATGTAAAATCAGTCTCGTTACTTTTTGAACGACCCAAGTACAAGTCAATTTCAAATATTTTTCTCATTTGGATCATTTCATAACAGTGACAACAGTTAGTGAAACATAAAATGAGGATTTTTGGAAAACTGTTTTAGTACAAGTCGATTTTAGATATTTTTTTTCTCATTTGGATCATCTCATAATAAGGAATAGTGTCAGTGACTCAAACAATGATAATTTTTGGGGTATTGTATTAATACAAGTTCATTTCAGATTTTTTTTTCTCTTTTTTTGGCGTAGAAGTACGTCTTTTTCCGCACTGGGTAGTGGTTAACATCGGAAGCACGGATGCAACGGAAACATGTCACATTTTGAATATTTATATCTTCGAAACTAATAATTGTAGAGTAATGTTATCATTAGATAGTTTATAGAGTCCCATTTGTAACAAAACAAGTTTTAACCCTCCACCCATTAACCCTTCGGTACAGTAGAGTTAGAAATTTAAGCTAAATTTCGCGTGATTTTGTTTCACCGCACGCCGTTTTAAGGTTGATAACTAGTGAATAGATAATGATAGCGATGACCTCAGCCTCGCATTCCATAGCTGACGGTCAGAGCTAACGGACGTATGTGATAAATCGAAACAAAGTGGATTATTTATTTTTTAGAAACAAAAAATCAAAGGGGCACAGTAGCAACTGTGCCGCAATCTACAACGTAGGGCTACGTCAACTGTCCTTCGCTGAATACTTTAAGGATGTAGAACTAGTGAGGTAGTGCCATGAAATCGGGACAGTTGACGTAATTCTACGTTGTAGGTTGCTGCACAGTTGCTACTGTGCCCCCTTGACTTTTTCTCATTTGGATAATTTCGTAATAGTGCCCGGAGTCAGCGACTCAAAAAATGTGGATTTTTGGAAAATTGCGTTAATACAAGTCAATTTCAGATTTTTTTTCTTCCCATTGGTTCATTTCATAACAGTGACTAGAATCAGAGACTCAAAAAATGAGGATTTGTAGATTCAAAGCTCCTCATATTGGATCAGGACTAAACAACCATAAAATGAAAACTACCAACTATACCTAACAGAAAAGCCATAATTCGAAGGCACGGCCAGCTCAGTGCGGAAATTTCAAAGCCTAGGCCATTCCCCATATTCAAACCCATGCAGTTTCAGATTTCTACAAATTTATGGCTCGCCCAGTTTCAGACTTTCATCCTTAGAACCCAACCGTTGATTTCAAATGTAATCAGGGTAAGCTCCTGGTTTGAGATTATATTTTGTCTTCCCTTTCATCCTGCAACCATAGTAATAGCTACACTCTGTAAAGGTAAGCAAAAAGTAACAGTCACGAAGATCACACAGTAAAAATCGAGTATCATTTCAGTGTATCTTTTGGCTAGGAGCAGTTGTAATGGTGACGGCGATATTATTAATTAAAACATTTCAGTTTAAAAAATCTGAATGAAATATTCCTTAAAATGTTTGCATTTGGAGAGAATCACCTTTCGATTAAAAAAACAACAAAAAAAAAAACAGTAGGTATCACTTAAATTTATTTAGTAGTTTCAATCAGTAGTACCGGTAGGCTGATTTTGTAACCTGAAATACTGAATGTACCAAGCCCAATCTTTTTTTTTTTTTGCTCAATTCGGATTAAGAACTAGATGTCCGACCTTAGTCATTCCTTAACTTATTTAAAAGAAAAAAAGAAAAAGGCCCACCGGGCGCGTTTGCAGAACGTTATTGGCTATTATCCTGGTAAGTGACAGGGGAACATCAGTCATCTATATACCGAGTGATCCAAAAGTCTTGCACATTTTGAAAACGTAATAAATCGTGGAGTTTGAAAGTAGGGCAACGCGGTTTGCGTAGAAATGATCAGAATGGCATCGTATTTTTTAAGAAATCACACAAATTTTTAATCATTTTACTTACATTTTTCATCGCCCGATGGCACCATAGGCGAACAGGTCTGGGATAGTGGGTATAAAATCAACAGCTGGGAAGCAACCACAAGTCACAGCGGTCCGTGTCAGTATGCTGTCATAACCGGACAAAGCGCTCTTGGTGAAATTGTTCTATTGCAACGCTGAATGTGCGAGTGCTGCGTTGAGAGCCTACCGGTCACTGAAAGGTGATCGCAGTGGGAAAGGACCGATGGAAAGTGCTGCGCTGCGGCAAATGGTGAAAAAATTCAAGGAAACGGGATCTTTGGGAGCATGCCCAGCAAGCGGTAGACCAGAAACACGTGCTGCCTCAGCAGAGACGATGACGCAGGAAATGGATGTGATTGCAATGTCTTCCGCACATGGCGACTCCAGTGCTTGCCATGTTTCTCGGCAAACAGGCATTCCATACGGGACTGTATGGCTAACACCACGACGGATTCTGCACAGATACCCGTACAAACTACAACGGCATCACGAACTGCAAGCTGGCTATTACATGCAGCGGCAGGAGTTCGCAGCATGGTTTTATCGACAAATGGATGTCGACGAGGGCTGGCTGATGAACGTTTTATGGACTGACGAGGTACACTTTTACCCTAAAAGGAGCGGTAAACGCGCACAAATGCCGCATCTGAGCCACGGAACATCCCCAAGCAGCCGTTAAAGCAACACTTCATCAGCCGAAAGTGACAGTGTGGTGTGGATTCACGGCTTCCTTCATTATCGGTCCTTTTTTCTTTGAAGAGGTCAGCGGCACCTTCTTCGAAACCGTTTCAGTGACACGTGCACGTTATGCGAACATGTGACGAACGTACGTTATCCCTAGCTTGCAAGAGCGCGATGCAGTGAATCTGTGCATATTTATGTGGGATCGAGCACCACCCCACATCGCACGTTCCGTTAAGCAACTGCGCTGCAAGAGACGTTCAAATCGTGTGTTGAGCCCGACACTTTCCGAAGGCCTGGCCTCCTCGGTCACCAGACCTGACACCCTGCGATTTCTAGCTCTGGGGTTACCTAAAATCATAAGTGTACAGATGTCGCCCCACTTCATTGGCCATGCTAAAAGATGCCATACGACACCATGTGGCAGCTATACCACCGGACATGCTCTTCAATGCCGTCCATGGTATTTTTCTCGTCCGCAGGCAATTCTGGAACAGGACAGCGATCACATTGAACACCTGGTACAATGAAGTGTCTAACCTGGTACAATCAGGTGTCTAGTTTTCTCGACAGTTCCAACCTGTGGTTGTGCACCATCTGGCGATGAAAAATGTAAGTAAAATGAGCAAACATTTATGTGATTTCATAAAAACCCGATGTTATTCTGATCATTTCTACGCAAACCGCGTTGCCCTACTCTCAAAACTCCGCGAGTTATTACGTTTTCAACACGTGCAAGACTTTTGGATCACCCGGTATTTAAAACGCAATGCCGTTTCTTTCTACAATCCGCCAGCGCCACCTACTGGAGCGATTTGCATGATTTTTTTTTTTTTTTTTTTTTTGAAATGAAAGCTACTGGCCCACCGATTTATCATCGCTAATTTTTATTGTCATCAGTAAATTTTGTATGTTACCATGGAATTTTTCTTTGCACAATCCGCCGTTCCTTATTCTGACTTTTGTTATCACTTCAGTACTTGCAACGCCATCTGCCTTTCTGCAGTGGTCGGACTTGGAACTAAGCCCTCCGCTACTAACTGCGTAGTTGTAATCGAAGTTCAAAGTCAAACGTAACAGCGGCGCCTTGGACTTTGCTTTCTATGTAAATGCGTTTAAGCTTACTGTTAGTAAAGAGTTTTTTTGGTTTGTCATGGAACGCCATATTATATCTGTTCTCGGTGACGGCACTGTTTATTTCCTGCTGTTTCTCAGTGTTTATATAATAATGAGAAACGTCATCGTGATATTCGTATACGAGTCGTTGAAAAACTTAAAAACTAATGCGAATATTACGAAAATTTTGTTGTTGGTGACCCATCTTATAGACTGCTTATTAATTATTCAACCATTTATTATAGTTATGCATTTTATTACGATTCGTGTTATATGGCAAGAAAAAAATCAGTCATAGCTTTTGCAACAGTGCATGGTACAGGTTACCGGCTAGAAACGATTAAAGTGAATTCCAAATATAAAGCTGTCAGTGAAAGAGAAAAGTTACTTTTTGATCACTCGCTAGTTTTATTTTTATGACAACAGTTTTCATGGAGTCACAGTCGGAAAAGGAAGGAATAGATACGACAATAATAACAATATGTGATTTAAAAAATTGGAAGAACGTAGAAAATTAAATAAAATTATCTGATAGGTATTTTAAAATGCATACCGAAGCCTGAAACTGTTTGACTGAGATCCAAATTCAAACCTATATTTGTTAATAAATATTTAGTTTAATTCTTTAATAATGGTGAATGAGCTGCATGGTTTAATTTAACGGGCATCGCATCACACTTTGTGTCTCACTTCACGCCGTTTCCTTTGATTTTGTGATTTCTGTTACAAAATTTTGCCATGCAAGTTTTAAAACTATGCACGACGAGTAACTGAATGCTTCTTCAGACGTAATGTTTATTTTCTTCCACTCCTTTTTGAGACATTTGTTCTTACGGCAAACGGAAATGAGCTAACGTCTCGTCTTTCAAATTTGTGATGACGTGTTCCAAAGAGGAATATAAGCGATGCGGCGTTTATGCAGCGAGAACGGCTTGAGTAACAGTCTCTGCCTATGGCAAGTATGGTGTACACATAAGATTTAAAGCGCTTTTTGTGTGACGTATACCGCTAATTTACATATCTGACATTCCCCCGCGTTGTTGTCATGGGACCGTAACTGGTCTAGAGTATAAAATGTGACACAGAAGTTCGTCCAACAGTTATGCATGTGTGAATAAAAACTTTTATACCTAACTAAACGATTGCACTTCTTCACACATGTGAATGAAATCTCTTTTATTGAAAATTTCTTGAAACCATCTCAATACAAAGGTTTTGCTTAAAAACACACGTAGATTTATTATTCATTGTGGGGAAACAAATATTACTGATCTAATTACATTTTCTAAGTTCTCACGATTAAATTAAACATTAAAAGTGACATTGTCTCTGGGCCAATCATAATTCATGATTAAAAACTTTGACCAATTGGGATAAAACTGCACTCTAATTGGTTGTTCCCTGAAACTGCGTTCTTGGCCTACTAACCAGGAAGCAACAGTCGGACAGCAGTTATACATCTATGCCTAAATTTTTAGTCCCCTGAGCTACAATAGCAAATACTTTAAAATGGACAATATATTTTACTCAAACAAAAGAACATCTAATTACTGAGAATGTTTTTGCAACCAATTAATACAAGTTGATTGAACAGCCTCGTTTCTGCAAAACAATATGGTTACATCTGATATTATTACAGTACTAAATATGTTAACATAACAACTTCTGCAAGACGACACAAGACATGTAATATATACATTTATACCATGGACCAACTCTGGCATATTATAAATATAAACTTCCACCGTTGTAAATTAATTAAATTCGAAGTGCCTCACCGCTATCAATTTAATTTAACAGCCCGGCCAAAATTATCTAATCTAAGTAATGCAGATATATTGCTCCATGTCTGAATTTCTTCAGCTTGCTTCATCACTTAGCATTCAGCTTTAGCGATACATATACACTGAAGAGCAATTGAATTAAAGATACCTGTCTAGTAACGTGTAGCACCACCTTTTTCCCCTGATGACGGTGGCGATTCGTCTCGGCATGGACTCGACAAGACACCGGAAGCGTTGGGAAGCCATACGGATCCACGACCCCTGCACAAGCTCCAACAGTTCACGAAGATTTGATGGAGGGAGGTCAGAGCCTCGAACATCTCTCTCAATGGCATCCCAGATGTTCTCGATGGGATACAGGTCAGGTGGCCTAGCTGGCCAAGGAAGCGAGGTCACGTCGGTGGATTGTTCATCTAACCATTCGGATACAATTCGGGAGCGATGGCACGGTGCATTGTCTTTCTGCAGGATGAGGTCCCCAGTGGGATATTGAAAACGCACAAACGGGAGCAACTGGTCTTCCAGGATATCCCGGTAACGTTGACCTGTGAGGGATGATGTCACACGTACCAGGAGTCTCATTTCAGTCCACGTAAACAGTCCCCAGACGAGAATGCCACCCCCACCAGCTTGAACAGTAGCCTGCTGGCAAGAAGGATCCATCGCTTCATGTGGTTTGCGTCGTACTCGTATCCTGCCATCCGCATGTACCAACGTGAATCTCGACTCATCAGTCCAGGCAACATTTTTCCACATGTCTAGGGTCCAGTGGAGATGTTCCCGCGCCCTTGCTAATCTTTGCACCCTGTGATGTGCGGTCAGCAGCGGTGCCCTCGTGGGACGAAGGCTTCTGTACCCCATAGCGAGGAGATGATTCTGGATAGTGTGGCTGCTTACACGTTTTTGTGCACCAGAGTTAAATTGTCGAGTGATTTCCTGCACTGTGGCCCGTCTATCCGCTGTTACAATGCGAGCTAGCAGACGATGACCCCGCTCATCCACACGCTGTTGTCCACGGCAGTTGGCCCTTGCAGGGATGGTTTTACCGGATTCGATGTACTCACGGAACACCCGTGACACAGTGGGTCGTGAAAATCCCAGTGCCTGCACTACTTCCGAGATGGAGTGTCCCTTTCGTCGAGCCCGACAATTTACCCATGATCAATTGCGCTTAGATCCTTCGTCTTACCCATACTGCGTCCGACTCTTACTGATTCCCGTCACATCACTTCTTATATTGCCGGATCGCTGCATACGTTATGTCGTTTCCATTTACAGGGCCGCGCACAGCACCATATTTGCATAACGCCAGCTGTCTCTAATTCAATTGCTCTTCAGTGTACTCTCATTCTCTCTTCACCTTCTTTTCATTCTGATCTTTCCTGTGGAGTACCTGCTCTTTCCTCCTTTCTAAAGGCGGCTGGACCTACGACATCACGTCTTTTTTCCGAATGTCAAAGCTCCCTGCAGCCTTCATGCAGTCGACTAAATCTATGGTTAGGGGCAAGATGTGTCAACCGTAGGATAGGTTCTGAAAGATTGGGGTTGCCCCAATGTTTGAACCTTCGGTTCGTGTCCTTGTGAATCGATCGTGCGACCAACAGTCAAACGCACTTGCAGATCGGTTGGTAAAAGATAGCAAGCGATGCTGCATTTATGCGACACTGCATTCGTTACAAATTTCATCAAAGAAAAATTGCTGCGAAATCATGTGCATCGATCTGTTATGTTCGGGGGGGGGTATTGTATCGAAAAGCACGTGCAAGTTTTGGTTTAGAATGTTTAAAGCCGGCGATTTTGATGTTAGCGATCGAGAACGTAGCGGCGTCCAGCAGAAGATTGCACATGAGGAACTGCAAGCATTGCTGAATGAAGATTCGTCTCAAACGCAAAAAGAACTTAGCTGAACAACTGTGGGTAACTCAAGAAACCATTTCCAATCGTTTACGCGCAATAGGAAAGATTCAGAGGGAAGGAAAATGGGTGCCACATGACAAGAGCCAGAGGAACAAGGATGAGCGTGTCATGAAGTATTTGAATCTGTTGAATAAACAACACAGAAAGTCTTTCCTGTAGAAAATCGTTACGGTTGATGAAACGTGGATATGGTATAACAATCCCCCCCCCAAAAAAAAACACTGCGTAGACAACGGTGAAGCAACGACTTCGACACCGAAACGCAATATTCACTCCAAGGAAGTTCTGCTGTGCATCTGGTGGGATATGAAGAGTGTGCTCTATTATGAACTATTTTAACAGGGTCAAACTGTTACTGCTGATCGCGACAAGCAACAATTGCTGCGATTGAACCAAGAAATCTGTCGGAAACTTCCACTCACAGGCAAAGGATTGCGTCGCGTGAAATTACTGCATCCCGTAAAATACCGCATGTCGCCAAATCGGTCAAAGAAACGTTATTGAAGCTTGGCTGGGAGGTTTTGGAGCACCCGGCGTATAGTCCAGACATAGTCCCTTCAGACTATCATTTGTTCCGATCGATGCAACATGGTTTGTCTGCTGTACGGTTCCGGAGATGTTACGAAGTGCTGAAATGGTTTGACGACTTCATCGCGTAACACGACGAAGTAATCTTCATGGGTGGAATCCGTCAGTTGCCCGACCTATGGCTAAAGGTGATAGATTATGACGGCGCGTATTTTGATTCGTAAAGGTATTGTTGTTTTCTCTCAATTTACACGTTGCGTTGTCTTAAAATGCTTTAAAACTTGTTTGTATACCTAAAAAATTCATTCGCTCTAACCTCCATTGATGTAAATAAGGCTTCCCCGCAGCTTTGACTGTTTCTGCACACGAAAAAGTTCTATGGATAAGTTTCCAGTCCTTAGGTCAAATACATGTCTAACACAAGAAGGACGCATTTATTCTGAGGGCAACTAGCGTCATTACACAAGGAGATTGTCTAACTATATTACGAGTTCTATGTTTGACCAAGTAGCATCTTTATTTTTATTTATTTTTTTGGAAGAGAGACAACCAGTGCCGTAAGACAAACACAACATCCATGCCTCACCGGGATTCGAACCCGGACACTTCCCGGAGGAATGGTCAAAAGCCATCGCTTAGGCCACTACGACACCGGGGTGGCGAAGCATCTACAACTACAAGAACTCGCAGGTCTGCACTCTGAATCTCCTTCGACTGTCCGCTATTATGCTTGACCTCCAAGCTGCAACTACCACTTCTAAACTTCATGAACCACTCACCATTCGTGTTTCACTAAAAGCTTTCTCGCTGTATCACTATCCCTGCGCTTTTCCTTAGTACCATGTCAATATCCCATTAGATTAAACAAATTTGAAAAAAATAAAAAAAATGCATACTAAATTTTCTTAAAATCTCAGTATACTCTAAATATAATATTTACATAGCTGTCAGTTTTCCTTCGTGTATTGGTTGCTGATGTCTTTTGCGTTACCTCTTGGTTGCAAATTCTCAGATTCAAAGCATATTTGAATTAAGCCTTTAAGGTGGACGTCTAGAGATTTTGCTTCCTATACTTCCAATGGGCAAACTTCTGTACACATTTTCTTCACAATTAATGCGTTCCCAAGGATGAAAATTTGAACATCAATTAAAATAACTTCATGTTATAACTTGGAATACTTAATATTTTCTAAAACATAACCATAATTATATTAAAAATCAAGAACTTTTCCTTTGGTGGTGTTGAGACCAGAAAAAAGATGACGCGAGCTGTACATTGATGACGTCAGTATACAAATAAATGTTGGATTGCTTAATTATGGTTATGTTTTAGAAAATATTAAGTATTCCAAGTTATAATATGAAGTTATTTTAATCGATGTTCAAATTGTCATCCTTGGGAACGCATTAATTGTGAAGAAAATGTGTACAGAAGTTTGCCCATTGGAAGTATTGGAAGCAAAATCACTAGATGTCCACGTTAAGCGGCCGACGTACTTGAATTAAACGGTGCCCAAAACGTTTGCTTTCTCTAAACAGAAATGTTCACATCTAGACGGGGTTTTACAGAAGCTATGGCAAAACAATTTATCTTTACCACCTCTGATCTCCGCAGCACACACACACACACACACACACACACACACACAAAACCTATCACAATTGATAAACTCTTGCTTCTAGTCTTATATTCCCTGTTCCATGACCCAAATTATGATATGGAAGGGCTAGTTCCCCTGAGACGATCATCATGCAACTAGGTAAAAATAAGTAATTCAGACATGTTCTCTCTCCTTTTTAAATACGCCTCCATTGCGATAGCCCTTTATCGGTTAATTTGTCGGAGAGCATTCGTGTCAATCATAAGCCTGAATGACCAGTCTGAATAACAAATCTAAGTGAGAAAGTAACTTTTTTTATTCTCTAGTTTTTAAGGCAACTCGTATGAGCAGAGCTTAGGGGCCACTAAACATACCCTGAATGAATTCGCCCAAGCCGCGTTCGGGCCACTTTTTAGGCAGCGTTCGAGTTGATTTCAGCCCATTTTGTTAACCAAGAGTTAATTCGTTCCAGCCGGTTAAAGGGTTAAAAATTGTTGACATTTCTCCCGCGAGTGATTCAGTTGTTTCAAAGGGAGTTGTTTCATGGGACACATTAGGTCCTTTAGTATGTCTCGAGAGGTCCTTAACCGCTGCGCGCTACCAGCATGTACTGGCTGATCACCAACACGCTTTCATGGCCTTCGGGCATCCTGCGGCCGATGGTCCCTTAGTATGTCTGGATAGGTCATTAACCGCCGCGCGCTACCAGCATGTGCTGGCTGATTCCCTACACGCTTTCATGGCCTTCGGTCATCCTGCAGCCGATGGTCCCTTAGTATGTCTGGATAGGTCCTTAACCGCCGCGCGCTACCAGCATGTGCAGGCTGATTCCCTACACGCTTTCATGGCCTTCGGTCATCCTGAGGCCAATGGTCCTTTAGTATGTCTGGATAGGTCCTTAACCGCCGTGCGCTACCAGCATGGGCAGGCTGATTCCCTACACGCTTTCATGGCCTTCGGGCATCATGCGGCCGATGGTCCCTTAGTATGTCTGGATAGGCCCTTAACCGCTGCACGCTACCAGCATGTGCTGGCTGATTCCCTACACGCTTTCATGGCCTTCGGGCATCCTGTGGCCGATGGTACCTTAGCATGTCTGGATAGGCATTTAACGGCTGCGCGCTACCAGCATGTGCTGGCTGATTCCCTACACGCTTTCGTGGCCTTCGGGCATCCTGCGGCCGACGGTCCCTTAGTATGTCTGGATAGGCCCTTAACTGCTGCGCGCTACCAGCATGTGCTGGCTGATTCCCTACACGCTTTCATGGCCTTCGGGCATCCTGCGACCGATGGTCCCTTAGTATGTCTGGATAGGTCATTAACCGCCGCGCGCTACCAGCATGCGCTGGCTGATTCCCCACACGCTTTCATGGCCTTCGGTCATCCTGCAGCCGATGGTCCCTTAGCCTGTCTGGATAGGTCCTTAACCGCCGCGCGCTACCAGCATGTGCAGGCTGATTCCCTACACGCTTTCATGGCCTTCGGTAATCCTGCGGCCAATGGTCCCTTAGTATGTCTGGATAGGTCCTTAACCGCCGCGCGCTACCAGCATGTGCAGGCTGATTCCCTACACGCTTTCATGGCCTTAGGGCATCCTGAGGCCGATGGTCCCTTAGTATGTCTGGATGGGTCGTTAACCGCCGCGCGCCACCAGCACGTGCTGGCTGATTCCCTACACGCTTTCATAGCCTTCGGGCATCCTGTGGCCGATGGTCCCTTAGCATGTCTGGATAGGCCCTTAACCGCTGCGCGCTACCAGCATGTACTGTCTGATCACCTACAGGCTTTCATGGCCTTCGCGCATCCTGTGGCCGATGGTCCCTTAGCCTGTCTGGATAGGCCCTTAACCGCTGCGCGCTTCCAGCATGTACTGTCTGATCACCTACAGGCTTTCATGGCCTTCGCGCATCCTGTGGCCGATGGTCCCTTAGCCTGTCTGGATAGGCCCTTAACCGCTGCGCGCTTCCAGCATGTACTGTCTGATCACCTACAGGCTTTCATGGCCTTCGCGCATCCTGTGGCCGATGGTCCCTTAGTATGTCTGGATAGGCCCTTAACTGCTGCGCGCTAGGAGCATGTGCTGGCTGATCATGTACAGGCTTTCATCGCCTTCGCACATCCTCCTGCCGATGGCTTGTTCCAGCAGAACAACGCGCAGCCCCAGCGGGCAGCAACCACCCAGACATAGCTCGAGAGCACACATCTGAGTTAGGAACCATCAGTGATGTATTCAGACATCTTTTCGGGGGTGATTAGCGCCCCTCAACCGAAAATCTATGAATTTTTGAGTGAACTCTCCTTACACTTAGTCTGATTATTTTCGTTTATAGCTGAATATTTGGAGAAATTAATTTAAAAAAAATTAGGAAAATGAGAGAAAATATTATAATGGTAATAATAAAAAAAAAACCCACATGAACTTCAATCTGAAATTTCTTTCATCCTTCAGGTAAACTTTAAACTGCTTCCAATATAACAAAACATTTGCTACCTAATTTTTAACAATATCAAATTATTAGACATTGTTCCTATAAAAAGTTTTTTTTTCCTGGCGGTGGGCAGTTTACATACTAACGAAAAAAAAATAAAAAAAAATCGAAGCACCTAAAACTCACATCCAAACGGCTAGTTATTTTTTTTTTGCTTTTTACTATTATGCGCTAATCTAAAGGGGCTGAAACCGAGTGGCAGGGGGATGGTTTATACCGTACGTTTTCAGATAACACTGTAATATTTCCTTAATAATCAGAAATACTCTTTTAGCAAGGCGATAATTATTATCACTCTTAATTTTTTTTTTTTTTTTTTTTAGCAAGGCGATAATCATTATCACTCTTAATTTATTTTTATTTTTTTTCGGGGGTGAGGTAGAGGGGGGTGGTCTGCAGGACAGCGTTACGTTACTAGCATCCTTAATATTTTACACCGCTCTATGGTGAAATTCGTGGTGCGTTACTGAATTAAAGTAAAGATATGTCATTTTTGCATTTTTAATCACTTGCATGTGTAGATTTCTTGGAATTTGCATTTACGATACACGAGCGTAAGAAAAAGAATTATACTCTATTTAAAATTGTTACCTGTATTAATGTACAGTCAAACCTCGATTTAACGAACTTCTAGGGATCGTCTTGTACGTAAAATCAGGGAATTCGCTAGGTCGAGGAAGCCTTTCGAATGAAACATTCAAATTAAGCTAGTGTTCATAAAAGGGTATGTAAGCAGCTAAGTTCTCTTTCTTTCAGTGAAATTTAAATTATTTCTATTATTTAGTGCTTTTAATTACGAAATTTATTATGAAAAATGTTATAATACGTACACATTTACTTTGCACATTAAATACATAATTCGTAGATATTATATTTCAATATGTAGCATCAAAATTTAAGCGTACTTTAAAATTGGGAGAAAAATAAGATGGCTCATTTTTTCCGAGCATTTGGCTTCTTAAAAAACGATTTCAGTATTCTAAGCTGCATAACGAGATGTGTTGTTTAATTTGACCTGTAGATTTAACACTAAGAAGAAAAGAAGAAGCCCAATTTGGGGAAGAATTTCAGATATTAAGGAATGGGTACGTACAGTGTGTGTCCCCTGAGTTCACAGAAAGCTGTTGTTCTGTCTGTAGCTGAAAACAAGAATCTCCCACGGTAGCCTAGATTTCCTTTCCCATACCGCCTTTCTTTTTCCTGCTTTCCACCCATGCAAGAAAACGTTGCCGCTCTTTGGAGCTTGTTGGTCATTTGCTCCCTCCTGTAAGAAGCTTACGCTTGATAGTCGCAGAAAATGCGAACTGATTTATGATTCCGTCAAGCTGTGTCGCAGATAGTGTTCTTTGAAACTCTGGTTAACTTCATGCGTAAAAAATTTCTGTTACGCGAGGCTCTCTTTCTAGTTAGCTTTTAACGAGAAAATGCTGTTTAACATACCCATCGGTTGCTTCCCCTATAAGAAGCTTACGCTTGATAGTCACAGAAAAGGCGAACTGGTTTATGATTCCGGCAAGCTGGGTCGCAGAAAAGGCGAACTGATTTATGATTCCGCCAAGCTGTGTCGCAGATAGTGTTCTTTGAAACACTGGTTAACTTCATGCGTAAAATCTTTCTGTTACTCGAGGCTCTCTTTCTAGCTAGCATTTAACGAGAAATACTGGTTAACATACCCAGGTAGCACAATTTTACGTAGGCCCAACACTGAGCCACCTCCTTCTATTCCTAAATTTCGGTGGTTCAATGTTGGGCCTACATTAGATTGCAAGGTTGTGCTACCAGGGTAGTTTGGTAGTATAAAAAAAATGTTCTCTAAATTGAGGAAATGTGTTCGTTAAATCGGGGAACACCAAGCATTGACTTCAATATGATAACCGTAGCATAAAAGATGTACGTAAAATCGCGGAATTCGTTAAATCGCAGTCCGTTAAATAGGGGTTTGACTGCATATATAGATAACAAAACTTCGATTATACACTGCTGGACAATTGCTAAGGACGGATCATAAACGGCTATATAGCGCATAAAAAAAGTAAGTGTGGTTGGATGCCAAGTAAAATAAAATAATGTCAGAATGCCAGGACATTACAAGAAAGACAATTTATTGTGCTCTGAAATCCAGAAGGCTTTGGAACGTGTTCAAGCGACAAACAGGCCATTTTGTACAGAATACGTAAACGTGAAAAAAATGCAACTACCGTCCGCAGGCGTTCCGGCGTAAGATGTCAATACGGGATATGGCCACCATGGAGGGCGATGCAAGATTCCACACGTCGTGTCATGCTTTGCACAACATTATCAAGCAGCTGTTGGGGTAATTTATCCCATTCCTCTGTCAGTGCACGGATGAGGGTGTCCTTGTTTACTGGAGGGCATTGGCGACAAGCAAGACTCCTCCCCAAAGCATCCCACACATTTTCAATGGGATTCGGATCTGGAGAACGTGCTGGCCATACGAGGCGTTGAATATCCTCGCTCTCAAGACACTCCTGGACAGCGACTGTTCGATGACATGTTGCGTTGTCGTCCATGAAAATGAATCTATCACCGACAGCACCACGGAACATGCGAACATGAGGTAGCAGAACATCATTAATGTATCGTTGGCCAGTCATAGTCCCAGCTGGAAGCACACAGAGGGACGTACGGCCATTGATCATGATGCCAGCCCATACCATGACACTACATGTCGGATGTCGATCCCTTTCCTGTATGTTTGCTGGACAATATGCAGTACCACTATCACGCCAGATCAGTTGTCGTCGACAATCAGACGATAGACTGTATCTACTCTCATCTGAGAAGAGGACAGCTGACCAGTCGTTATCAGCCCAATTGCGATGTTGATGGCACCATTGCAAACGGGTGGGGTGACGTCTGGACAATGGCATGCACACAACAGGACGGCGGGGGTATAGTCCTTCTTCATGCAAACGTCTGGCGACAGTTTTTCGGGAGATCCGCTTGCCTGTAGCAGCCATAAACTGATTTGCTACCTCACTAGCTGTGCTGCGCCGGTGTCTTTTTGTTGATAGCACTATGTACCTATCTTCTGCAGGTGTCGTACTGCGAACACGACCTCCCCCGTGACGTTTGCTACACTCTCCATTTGTTTGAAAGGATTTCCAAAGCCTTGAAACAACACTGTGGCTGACGTCGAACTCCCTGGCAACATCTGTTATTTTTCGCCCTTCTTCAGTCTTGCCAATAATACAGCCACGCGTAAAATCATCTAGGTGATATCGGGAAGACATACTGAAAATTGCAAGTTCGTCAATTGATTCTTTTCCTTTCAACTTTGCGTTTGAACAACAACGGTCAATACGCGTCAAATCCTTTATATCTCTTATCAGCGCTATGACGTCACGAACAAGTTCGGCAATCCAAAATTTGCATACGCACAACACGTCTTACTGTATCCCGCACTTATGCTAATTTCCACATTTTGCTGCCTTCCATTTTATGGTTGCTATCGTTGCTATTGTCATCCGTCCTTAGCAATTGTCCGGCAGTGTATGTATATAATCAGTCAACAAGTTTCAGCTCCCCAAAAATTTGCAATTGCCCTCCCGGAAAAAAGCTGTCTGAGAGCAACTGCTGGGAACCATATAGTGGCCCAAAATGCCCCGGATTTAAACCCTTTGGAAGCTCTCTGGGATGCTGCGGAGGTGAACGTCAGATCCATGGATCCTGGACAGTCGTCTCGGACGAAGTTGTGGACAATGCTGCGATAGGCCTTCGGAAACCCTTCGGCATCTGGTGGAGTCGATGCCTCTGTTGTTATTCGCGCTAGAAGAGGACCAACACGCTATTTGGTCTGTTTCTCTAATGATTTGTCCATTGAGCGTATAGTACGAGTATTGTTATAGAATTTGAGTAATGTAGTTAGTTCACACGTATAAGATCTTAAACATAATTTTTGCAAAACTAAAGCAATGCTGCCTTAAATAATTTTATGGTTCATCTTTCAAAGAAACCGCAACTATTTTTCTTAACTTTAGCTCAAGATATTTTTTTTATAGTAAGTGTCACGTCTATCAAGGCAAAGAAACACATCTTCTGGCACATTACCGGTGAACTGAATCCCATTTCGAATCGCCCAAACTGCTTTGATCATATTGTCTTTAGTTGGTATTGATTCACATTCGTAGTCTTCATCTTTAGGGATATGAACAATCTGTAGAATATCTTGGTCAGTAAGGTGATCAGCAGTAGCAACTTTCTTATGAGTTTCGAGTGCAACGAAAGGAAACAAAATGAAAGGAACTTCTAGGATAAAAAAATCAGTTCACTAAATGGAGGTATTTATGAACCCGTTCAAGCTAAAATTTCAAGATTGCCCTATAAAATTCTAGTGATCCGATTTATTGGGGTAGGAATATACATAAACAAGCGTTTCCAAGCTTTCGCACACAAATCAGATAGTTTTTTCAAGGAAGTTAGACAGAAACTGCAATCTGAATAATAGAACGCTTTAACAATATGAACGCGGTGACCTGGCTGAACAACAAATAGATACGACGTTATATTCATTTAAAGATACGACGTATCACGTTGGTTGTGCACGTGGTATCCTGGTTGCGAGAAGGCGTTACTTGAAGAACTGGCTCCAAATTCGTGGCACCTCGAGTGAGACGCTATCATTGCAAGTATCGCTGTTGGTAATGATCTCCAACGTTACCCGAATGGCGGTACATTTAGGGGTAGAGTAGGTAGCTAATTTCTTTATAACATCGCACATAGGAGTAGCGGACTTGAATTTGACTTCTTTGGATAGTGCCGTGGCTACTTTACGGTATTTTGTGTCTCTTTTATGTTCGTTGACTCTGATTCCAAACGAACGCTTGGTCACTCCAATGTAGTATCATTTAGAGCACCCCAGACACTGTAGGAGGATCAAATAAACACCTGCTTCGCTGGAAAGAGGTGTTTTTTTCAGTATATCTTTTTAGTATAGTATATAAAGATGCAGGATACCATATGCCGACTCCGTAGTTTTCTATGAATACATAATTGGTGTAATTGTTGTACCTCGTTATTAACCTATAAAATTCGTTGAGTGGAGAAGTTTGCTAAACAAAAGTTCGTAAAATAGAGAAATTTGCTAAACAGAGGTTCGTTAAATAGACATTCCACTCTATTCCCATAAGAGGAAGAACTAAATTTCTGGTTTCTTTGATGGTGATTCAGCATTTTGAAGCAGCATTTTTGGTTTCTGTGGAATGCAAATAGACCACGAGGAAATAAGAATTTTTTTTATTTTTGGGAAATTATGCATTATCTGTATGCATTTGCATAGCTATTCTTACTTAGAACCAAGAGTACCTGAGGTCCTGACCATTTTTCATAACGCTGCTCCCACATCTAACTAGATAAATTTCAAACATAATAACCAGTTCTGAACAGGAAATTCCATTTCTTTACTTCATCTTATTAAACGAAGAAAGACTTAAAAAAAAAGTGTTGGGAAGGTGAGTGGGTGGAAGATCCTACATTTCCTTTGCATCGATTTGCAAAGAACCTCAATTTCTTCGTCCGGGATCCTTCCCTCCTTTCTTCATCATTCAGGATGATGGAAGACCAAGAAAACCACGAATATTTGGGCCTATAAATTCGGCTTGGAGCATCAACATCAGAGCTGTTTTGTTTTGCTGAAGCCTTATCGTTAGCCACTGTGTCCAACGTCGAAAGGTAACACACGACACGCAATAAACACGAACATGGACGGGAAGATAGGGAGAATGAAGGAGTGGATGAGTGAATGAACGCAGGAAGGAGGGAAAGAGAGAGAGAGAGAGATGAGGAGCAAACGGAGAACACGCGATTCTCCCATCAGACTAGTAGACGCCGAATCGTCGGTTGATGTCTGGGGGGAAATGTTACGGTTCCTTACACTGCATTTAATGAGAATAACCATGCCTCGTTGAGTCCGCGAAATGCCAGGTTCCGTTGTTTCATTTTATCCTCTTTTTTAATAATTCTTCGCATTGGCCCTATTCCAAAAAACGGTTGCGAAAAAAAGAATTACACAGGCTTTCATATTCTCATGCAGGATTATCAGCCCTGCTAACTAGCCAAAAGTAGATCACAACTTAAAGTAAATGGGGGGGAGGGGAGGAGTGGATGTCATAAAAAATTCAGAACAAACAGTTCTTTTGTCGTTCGCTGTATTCCTCCACTGCCTTGTTGCATTCGGTAAATAGTTTTCTGTCAATAAGGCATCAACTGATGATGCATGGGCACGAGAAGTGACGTGTCCTGACGCACACTCTTTTCTGGTAGTAAAAACTGATTCGGGGTAAGAAGGACGGAATTTCTCCTGATTAGGTTTTTTTTTTTTTTTTTTTTTTTTTCTGACTCGCTTTCCTTTTTTTTTTTTTTTTTTGTTCGAGGTCCTCGTTAAACGAAAAAGAATTCCCGCCCCCTCCCCGTCAGAAATACGTCAATTCCCGGCTAAATGGACAGCTAATCCATTTAAGTATTTAATGAATATAAATTTCACCGAAAGTGCCTTGTTGTTGAAATTAATAACTCTTTCGTATTCAAATGGAAAACCGCGTGCAGGGGACCCTAATAAAAACTCCGAAAATGAACTGGTTATCTGAAACTTTTGATCGATTAGACTTAAGCGCTTAATCGATCAGTCGGCGTGCTATAAACATACATAATAAAAAGGAAAATCGATTTGCACATACCAACGACGTAGAAGATACTATTTCAGCGAAAACTGGCGTGGATTTCAATCAAACAAATAAGAGAAAATCTTAGCTAATATATAAATCATGAGATGAATCCTGTGTGGCATGACTTGTTAAAGTTGGTGTGCTATCATGTAACATCTTGTTTATTAAAAGTGTAAGATAAGATGACAAGTTATTGTAATTAATAGTAAACACTTCTTCGTTTTTGTAATTGGAATGGTGAAAAAGAAAAAGATTAGGTGAGCACATAGAAAACTGATAAGTCGACCGGCTTGCGCAGTGTCTAACAATGTAAGCGCTGGCTTATTCGCATTTGTCCGAGATGGGGCCGGGTTCGAATCCTAGTTGAGACATGAACAATGTGTTTGTCTTACAGAGCCCTGGCTCTTTCCCTTCCTTGGAACTATTGGGTCTAAATTACGGACGGGCGACTAGTCCATTGAGTTGCTCACGGATGTCGTTAAACCCCGAAATGAAAAAAAATCTGATAAAATACTAGAGACGCCCAGGTGCCCGATAGGTCTGAGGCGCTAGCTTTGGACTATTCGTCCGAGATGGACCCAGCTTGGAATACCGCGTGAGTGGTGTATGACGGAAACGGTTCTCTTCCGTTCATGAAACCAGTGACACAAAATTAGGGACAGGTGATTCCTCATAGCTCTTCGAATTTGTTTATGGTGGTCTTTAAACCCCGATAAATGAAAAACAAGTACTAGATATCCTTTTCTTTGAGGAAACAGCTTTAAACTGCCACAAACGATAAGCCTGAAACGTTAGCTATTCCATAAAATGTGAAACACGGTTTTTAAATTTCAGCAAAAGATTTTTATCCAGTATGAAAATCTAAAATCTCTTACGCATTTTATACCGCAAATTAATATTATTTAAATCCAACGTTAGAAAATGAACCGTTCAGCAAAGGAAAAGAATAACCATTCATCTACTAAAGCGCGTGGGCGACCTTCGCACGCAAAACCGCGGCAACTCGTCGTAGAATTAACTCGATGGCACAGCCACGTATGATTGCAGAACAGCACACGTTTAATCACATGTGATGTCAGAACACATGTTTAGCCACATGCGATTTCAGGATAGCACACGTTTGGCCACATATCATCATTGTATCATAATTTTCCTTCGTGTATGATGAGAGCTTGCAACACTTCAAAGCTTTTACCAGGCTGTCACAAATGCAAAGCCGTAGCTAGCTAGTGGGAGCAGGGGGGGGGGATTGCTCTTCCAGAATAGTCATACTAGGGACACAGAAGATAGAAATGCATAACGTGTGATTGAAAATTGTGACTCAAAAAGAAAGTTATACTTTTTAGGACTTTCCTTTTTAAAGACTAGTTAGTTTCATACAGTATTCCACGAAGCTAACTGGGGTGCAGAGTAAATAGTTTGTGAGCTGTCAACCAGCGATGGAAATGGGTCGCCGTGGTCGAATATTTCATGCGGGTCAAACGAACCAGGTCAAGGTGCTCCTGACCCGATTTCAACCCGGTTTTATTTCCGTTTTATTTTTGAAAAGAAAAAAACATTTCAAAGAACCCTTCAGAGGTATTTGAAATAGTACTTCAGAACTGCAAAGTGTGATCCAGGAACTTGCTGAAAAGGATAAAGAAATGGGAACAAAAATGAGCTTTCAGAAGATAAAACTGAAGTACAGTGCTTTTACAAGGAATGAAGATTTATCAATTGATGGGGAAAAACTGGAGATAACCAATTCCTACCATTTACCTTGTGCAGCAGATATCAAGCGAAAGTCACATTGGTGAAGAAATTGATTGGCGTAAAAAACTTGATTGGAGCGCTTTTAGAAGAAACAATACAATTTTTAAGAGCAATGTGCCATTATGTCTTAAAAGAAAAGTGTTTAATCAATGCATTCTTTTAGTGCTTACAAGACGTGGACCTTAACTGAAAAAGACATACAAAGACTACAGGCAACTGAAGGAAGCATTGAGAGGTGCATGCATGGTGTAACCAAGAAAGATAAAAAGAGGAACTCGTGGATAAGGAAAATGACAAGAGTAGATTTTTTCCAAGCACTAGCTCGAGAGCGTCTTCCTATTCTTCCCTGAAATGGCAATGGGGTGGACAAATTGCCAAGAGAACGGACCACCGATGAACAACCGAAGTTTTGTACTGCATTCCAAGGCATAGGAAAAGACCCAGAAGAAGACAACGTGGGACATGTTTGCATGGAGGAGACTGACCCCAGACAGTCCGTTGTTGAAGAAACTTGGAGAGACCATCATCCAGCAGTGGATTGATAATGATTGACAATGATGATGACGATGATAATATATTGACGTGCCTGCCCCGCAGGACGCACATGGGATAAAGGTAGATAGCAGTGAGCGCACACGTAGTATAGTGGATAGCGTTGTGGGTTCGAATCACTCCCCTGGCATAAAAATGATGGAGAAATTTACTTCGTCATAGAGACTTTTACATTTTTAAATGACCTTCATTCTTTAGGGAAGTGTAATATGTTTATCATCGTACATAACGGAACTTTTTTATCGGTAAAGCGGACTTTTGCGTTAATTGGTAGAGAGGAAGTTCGACTTCTTGGATTATTATTCGCAGCGTCATCTGAACCAGTAATACAGATTTTGTTCCCTTCAATTTTTTATGAGACAATTGTGTTTCATGAAAACTTAATTTATGGGAAATAGAAAATGATGTTGCTAAAGGTATTTATTTCATGTAAAAATGAATAAAAATTGAAAAATATTTTCGTACCAGGAGCGGCAAATCTGGGCTTACACCTAGGCGGCAAATGCCCTTGGCGAGCCCCTGGAGCAAATATATTCTGAATTTAGGTCATTTAAAAAACTCCGAGTTAATTCTTTCCAGCCTGTTGAAACGCTGCACTTCAGTACACTGTAAAAACGTCTGCGTAACTTCATAACTGCACAAGTGCACTGAAATTCCTTCTGGGGACAGGATATTTTTAAATGGTCCTCTGATTTATGAAGTGTTAAACGTGGTGGATAACAAACAATGAGCACAGACACGCATTTAAAACTGATAGGTGACAGAAAAAAAAAAAAAAAAGAACTTACATCTCAGTATACTGTTAACAAAAAATAAAACCTCACGGGAAAGAATTCGCAAAACCTAAAGAACTAACAAATATCTTTTCAAGAAACGTTCTTTTCGAAGATGATGGTTAAGAATGATTGTAGAGGAAGAAAGATTTATCTTTGAGATACGAGAGGTAAATTAAAATTTTTAAATACAGTGATGAAATATGAGAAACCCCCAATCATAAATGCACGGCTATCTCCGAAGTTCTTCAGTGCGACATTCATGAAGCTACTGTAAACTGAAATATGGTAGTGTGGGCTACACAGGTCAAGACAAAATAACGGAAGAAATAAATGTGCTTGGCGGTGCTGGATCACATAAATTAATAAACTACATGATGCATATTCACTGGTATCATATATTCCTGATAATTTTTCAGCGCATGTTTGTTGTTCCTCAAGAGAAAAGCAACGCAATGTAACCTCATAAATAGTCGTTTAAAGCATATTGCAAAATTCCGCTTTTTTTTTTTCTGTGATATTGAAAAACAGGTTTTTGAACGAAAAGGAACTTTAGCAAAAAATGTTTAGAGAGAAACAAAATTCTTAATTTAAGAAGGTTTGTGAATGACATTTAGAAAATCAAATCAGCGTGTGTACATGTTTTTTAAAACATGACAACCTGTTTATCCAATGATTCGCCTTTAAGATTTTTGTTTTCCTTAGAAGACGAACAGTAAAGATTACGCTATGAAAAAAAATATTGAAGATAAATAATGAATCATTAGGAGAACTACAAATAAAAAAGAAAAATAACTAATGAGTTCTGCCTCTTACGGTAAAATTATTTATCAGTTTCTAGAATATACAGGAACTCAGTTCGTGGAGTAAACATAAAAGATTAAAAACATCCGCCTGACAAAAAAAAACAAAAAACAACTGATGAATAATTTAAAAATAAGCTTTCAGCGTAAATGAACTGGGAAAATAAATAAATCGACATTATGTACTGAAAAAGTTTAATTTAGATCTGGAATTAAATACGGTGAACAGAAATGGAGATTTTTTAATCTTGAAAAAAACAAAAATGGCAGCTGGAGCAACTGCGCGGAGACTCAATATAAACATTCTTTTGTTTGCACTAATTCTACTACGCATCATGATGCTGAGCATCGGGTGCGCAAGTTTTATATGTACTATAGGATGATATCATGAAACGAGCTTCCATGCAGTTAAATGGTGAAAAAGACTTCTACGGGGGTTATAAAAAAGTTCTGCACACTGTCCATTTTTGAGAAAAGTGTGAAGTAACGGGGAAAACTTACCTTATTGCCGTTCAATGTACTCCCCTCCGCTGCTAATGACAGCTTGCCAGTGGTGAGGTAGGTCCCGGATGCCCCGTAGTACGCCATCTTTGTTCAGCTGTCGTATTACTCGGGTCACGTCCAATGACAGTTCGTCCAGCGATTCGTAGTTGATGCCACGGAGCTGATTTTTTAATTTTGGGAAAAGATCAAAGTCGGGTGGACTGAGATCAGGGCTGTATGGTGGGTGAGATAAAGTTTCCCAGTCATATTTGGGCAAAAGTCCCGTACCAACGCAGCACCATGACACGATGTGTTACCATGCAGCAAGATCGCTCCGGCTTCCAACAAGATGGGGCGATTTTGACGAATTTTCGGTCTCAACTTTGTCCTCAGAAATAAATTGTGCTTCGGTCAAGAGTTCCTTTCTTGCAAACTTTTTGCAAGGCAGTGTGGATCTGCGTCGGAGTTTTTCCCAGCAGAGTTTCTATTTTCGCGTACGAGCTCTGGTCTAACGCAGTGACTCGACCTGAGGAGCTGCACGCTTCCATTTACAGACCCTCCCACGTCCATACAGCAAATGATGGCACGTCGTTCTGACGCCACTGCGTTGCTGAGAGTCTGACCTTGACATGACGCAATCATTTTCTCGATTACATCATTTGCTTACACTTTAAATTAACATGCGCAGAACTTTTTTTTATCACCCTCCTATACATATCCTTTCATAAAACAAAGGATGAAGTTTAATTATCCTTTCATGAAACAAAGGATAAAGTTTAATTATCCTTTCGTGAAACAGAGGATAATTTCAAAGTACATTAGACCGTGCACACTCAACAAAAGTTTATAGCGTTTCTTCAGTGTGCACCGTTTTGTCCCTCCTGATAAGAAAACAAATGCACACTCACAATTAAACTAGGGTGCACCGTTTTGTCCCTCCTGATAAGAGAACAAGTGCACACTCACAAAGGGCGCTATAAGCGTTTTTGTGAGTTATAACGTAATGTCTTTTCGTACTGAACTTTTAATCGCTCTTCTTACGTTATTTTAAAACATAACCATACGATGAAAGAGTTCCTAAATTAAACCTTAACGGCCAGATGAAACATTTAAACAGAAGTCAAACTTACGGTAAGTGGCTTTATCTCAGATGATTTCATCAATTCAACATAGCACTTCATATTTTACATAACAAATCAGTGTCAACCACACATCCAACACCCCACACGAGTAACTGTTTCCTCGTAGTTTTTATCTCTGGTTCTTATCTCATAACAGGCATACGTCACATTCATTCCGACCTCAATTGTGTTGCCAACAGTATTCGTTTGAGAGAGAAGATATCACGTTAAGTGTGAAGTGTAACTGAGAACAAACTCAAAATTTACATAGGAAAAGAAACTAAAACGGAAAGTTAATTTAGAATATACGTCACAGAGTGTATAAGTATTTTTATGAGTGTGCATTTGTTTGTGAGTTTATATGCGTTTAGTTTAGTGTGCACCGTTTTGTCCCTCCTGATTCACGCTGTCCAAAAGTTTCTGCGTTTAGAGCATGGTTCTATAAAGAGTATAACGTATGCAAACCCGACTACCTAAATAATAAGAAAATCGATAATATTTATATCAAAGATCTAAGGGCTGAATATAAGAAGGATGGCGTACACAGAATACATAAAACTGTAAGAAATCGTATAATGTCTATGATAACAAAATCAGCTAGTAAGACAATGAGATACACATGATCCATTACATATGTCCCAGCTACACATATTGGTTAAAAAAAAAACCATTACGTAGGTACAGCATCTCAATACCAATAAAGTCACCGACTCAGTTATCACATATACCCGGTCGAGTTACATTATTTTGACCACCAGCTAATATCCAGAGTAACCGCCATGTGCAGCGCAGACAGCAGCTAGACGGGCTGGGAGTGACTCAATAAGGTGCTGGAAGGTTTTCACAGGTATTTGGAGCCATGCTGACTGAAGTCTATCTGACAGCTGCTGGAGGGTGCGTGATAGAGAATCCATAGAGCGAGCAACACGATCGAGGTAGTCCCACAAATGCTCAATTGGGTTTAAGTCTGCGGGATTAGGGGTCAGGTAAGTACCTTGACGTCTTCATCGTGCTCTTCCAACCACTCTCACACATTTCTAGCTGTGTGACACGTCGAATTGTCGTGCTGGAACATCCCATCCGCCCCAGAGAAAACAATCAGCCTGTATGCAAGGTTGGATTCATAACGAATCCTGTCCATAGTGCCTTCCACAAGTATGAGTGGACCCAGAGAATGCCACGAAAACATTCCCCAGACCATAACGCTGTCCCCACCAGCTTGGGTTCTGCCAGCAATGGTTGAAGAGTGTTTGTTCTTCGATGTTTCTAGCCTTATACGTCAAATCTAAGCCTTTTCAGTCGATGCACCTTCGTTAGCATAGGTGCAGTGATCATCCGTCTGCATCGGAGCCCCATACGCAGCAGTGTTCGCTGAACTGTCGTTTTGGACACACATCCCGTAGCCCCCTGGTTCATTCGGCCAGTGAGTTGCTCTACTGTAGCGCGTCGATCGGCTATCGCGCACCTTCGAAGCCGACGTTCACATTTCACATCAATGGCACGTGTTGCTCCGCAGTTTCCAAATCGGTTATACGCAATGGTGCCACCATTTCTCCAATCACGATACACTTTAACCACAGCTGCACGCGAACAGTTCACAAATTGCGCTGTTTCAGAAATACTACCACCCTTTGTCCCGAAAGCCGGTAATCATCCCTTTTTGCAAATCTGATTAATCGCTCCTTTTATCCATAACAGCAACGAGTGACATGTTTTCAGAATGCCTACAACACACCTGCCAGCATACGGCACGTGCCTTCTTTCATTGGCTACTCGCTGTTGACGTCAGAAGTAGTACATGGTCACAATAATGTGACTCGAATGTGTAATATTAAACTGCGAGGAGAGATAGTCTGAGAAAGGAAGGGCTGGTTTGTATGCTATACCACTGGTGTATTCTAACAACACAGAAAAAGTATGTATCGGAATGACAAAGCCATGCTTAGTGACTAAATGTAAAGAACACATGCGAAGTGTCAACCAAGACATGCAGAATACAGCCCTCGCGAGAGAATTCAGGCATTTCTCGGCCGTTCTTATAATCGATAACATTAGAAGAGTTGCCCTTTACACGAACCTCAAAGATACTCCCAGCAGGAAAGCTGTCGAAATCCACTCAAGCAAACTAGAATATGGTCTCTTTCGAACCACCAGTGGTTTGGCATGCGTTATTGAAAGATGGACACACTGTCGCGGCACATCGTAAAGTTGCGTGATAAAAATTCACGTAATGCTGCTTGTGATGTCGCCCGCATTATTTTCAAAAAATCGTCTTTGTTTCTTACCTGTTGTAATTCCTGCATTTTTATGTCTACCATTGCCTTGAAAAAGCCTCCCAGTGGAGTGCGAAAGCTTAGCAAAACTTTATGCGTATTTACACCAGTGAATAAACGGATTTACTACGCTATAAGCGTTTCTTGAGTGCGTCTGGTTACTAAAGCAACAAGAGTCAATCCGCCATTTCTACCATCATTTATTCAATCCACAATGTAACTTCTCTAATTACTGTAGCGGACGATCCACTGGCCGCTCGTGTGTTCATCTTGCTTTACACATATGTTTTCTAAATTTGGACGGCATTTTCTCTGTCCGGTTTGTGG
This sequence comes from Macrothele yani, assembly GCA_039090855.1. Lineage (NCBI taxonomy): Eukaryota > Metazoa > Arthropoda > Arachnida > Araneae > Macrothelidae > Macrothele > Macrothele yani. Next base: position 86,389,024 of record CM076993.1, on the reverse strand, counting down.
CGGACGCCCAGGAAGCAAAGTGGCTACTGCGTCGGAATTTCTACCGCTTCCGCGCGTCTGAAAGTCTCAGTACAATTCTATAGTCCGCTTGAAAACAAGCGGTAGGACAGCCCGGAAATTTAATGCTTCGACCAATTGTTTCCGTCGAAGCATTGCGCCTAACTCTTAATACAAGAAGGAATTCTCCCCAGTTCCAGACGATGTAAGGAAGGAGTTTCATACATATTTTGAAACGAAGAAGGAGTTTTTCCTTTTTTCCAGACGTTTTGTGGAAGGAGTATCACACATTTTTCGAAAAATCTAACAACGGCTAATAGATTCATTTTTACGTTCGGTTGCCGATGTTAAGAAAAGCCCTTTGCGGTGGTGAATTCAAAACCACGTCTCCTCGCTCCGAAGCCAGTCGTTTTTCCAACTAAACTACCCCGATAAAGATTATTGGTGCAACTTCGCTGTCTTGACATGTACGGTACCTCTGTAGTACACCACAAGGGCAGAAGATAGCAAAATAAATGATACCTCCTTCATTAAAAAAAAAACAATTATATTTTATCATAGCATAAGCTTGGTATGAAAAGCTAAAATTGCCAAAAGAAATTTCAATTTGTAACAGACTATGAAGAATTTAACAGCGTTTCAGTTACGAAAGCACGACTATTTTTAGATTAATATAAACTACACAGTATTTTGTCATTAAAAGACTTCCAAGTAAGTCTAAGTCATCAGGCCCTTATAAATATATATTTTTAAAACATATTTCATATACAGCCACTTTTATCTCAAACACAGACTCTGTTATTTCTCATGGCTTTCTGAATTTCAAAGATATTATAGTACTGTTTCTTTAACCACATATACATTTTTTTAAAACATTACAAAAAACAAGGTCTAGTAACCCAAGAGAGAAAGCTTAAATTTCATTACAGTAAAACAAGGTCTAGTAACAAGGTATAGTAACCCAAGAGAGAAAGTAAAACAAGGTCTAGTAACAAGGTCTAGTAACCCAAGAGAGAAAGTAATTCAAGGTCTAGTAACCCAAGAGAGAAAGCTAAATTTCATTACAGTAGAACAAGGTCTAGTAACCCAAGAGAGAAACATTACAGAAAATAAGGTTTAGTAACCCAAGAGAGAAAGCTTAAATTTCACTACAGTAAAACAAGGTCTAGTAACAAGGTGTAGTAACCCAAGAGAGAAAGCTAAATTTCATTACAGTAAAACAAGGTCTAGTAACCCAAGAAAGAAACATTACAGAAAACAAGGTCTAGTAACCCAAGAGAGAAAGCTTAAATTTCACTACAGTAAAACAAGGTATAGTAACTCAAGAGAGAAAGCTAAATTTCATTACAGTAAAAGAAGGTCTAGTAACCCAAGAAAGAAACATTACAGAAAACAAGGTCTAGTAACCCGAGAGAGAAAGCTTAAATTTCACTACAGTAAAACAAGGTCTAGTAACAAGGTCTAGTAACCCAAGAAAGAAACATTACAGAAAACAAGGTCTAGTAACCCGAGAGAGAAAGCTTAAATTTCACTACAGTAAAACAAGGTCTAGTAACAAGGTCTAGTAACCCAAGAGAGAAAGCTAAATTTCATTACAGTAAAACAAGGTCTAGTAACCCAAGAAAGAAACATTACAGAAAACAAGGTCCAGTAACCCAAGAGAGAAAGCTTAAATTTCACTACAGTAAAACAAGTCCTATTACAGTAAAACAAGGTCTAGTAACAAGGTCTGGTAACCCAAGAGAGAAAGCTAAATTTCATTACAGTAAAACAAGGTCTAGTAACCCAAGAGAGAAACATTACAGAAAACAAGGTCTAAATAAACCAAGAGAGAAAGCTTAAATTTCACTACAGTAAAACAAAGTCTAGTACAGTAAAACAAGGTCTAGTACAAGGTCTAGTAACTCAAGAGAGAAATCTAAATTTCATTACAGTAAAACAAGGTCTAGTAACAAGGTCTAGTACAGTAAAACAAGGTCTAGTAATAAGGTCTAGTAACCCAAGAGAGAAAGCTAAATTTCTTTACAGTAAAACAAGGTCTAGTAACCCAAGAGAGAAAGCTAAATTTCCTTACAGTAAAACAAGGTTTAGTAACCCAAGAGAGAAACATTACAGAAAACAAGGTCTAGTAACCCAAGAGAGAAAGCTTAAATTTCACTACGGTAAAACAAAGTCTAGTAAGAAGGTCTAGTACAATAAAACAAGGTCTAGTAACAAGGTCTGGTAACCCAAAAAAGAAAGCTAAATTTCATTACAGTAAAACAAGGTCTAGTAACCCAAGAGAGAAAGCAAAACGAACCACTATTTCTTCCAACTTTCAATGAATCCATTCTGTCACTTTTTAGGTATTCATCTTTCGTTTTTTTTTCTTGGAATTTACTCAACGTACGAATCAAAATATTTGTTGTAACATTTAAAGAATATGAATAATACCATTCATATTTAAATAGATCTGTATTTCTCCACATATACTGCCTGACAGAAAAATGCCACTCAATGAAGAAATGCTCGAAAACAGACCAAACTGCACACACAGATAGCCAAGTAGGTCCTGAACAAATGATTTAATTGTCACATACCGACTAGGCTCCAGTCGCCGAATATACAGGGTGATCAATAAGGAGTGTGGCCTCCATTTTGGACGATACAGCGTTGAATCCGACATGGCATCGAGGCAGTGAGAGTCCGAATAGAGCCCTGGGGTATCGTGGACCATGTGGTGTGGATCCGAGTCCACAGTTCTTCTTCATTTTGCGGGGGTGGAAGGGTACTCAACCGACGTCCAATCATATCCCACAGATGCTCGATGGGCGAGAGGTCGGGGATCGTGCTGGCGTCAGAAGCATCAGCACACCGTGTAAAGCATTCAGGCTGATCCGAGCGGTATGCGGCCGGGCGTTATCCTGTTGAAAAACGGCGTTTGTGATGCCTGCAGATACGGCAGTGCCACGGGCCGCAGCACCTCGTCGACATAGCGGCATGCCGTCAATGTTCCCGTAATGGTGGTGAGCAGCTGTTGGCGATTATAGCACCCAGCACCATGACTCCACCTTGCCGGGTCATGTGGCGCACCACAATGGCGGAGGAATCCGCATTTTGGACAAGTCGCCTCCAGACTCTCGCACGGCGATCATCCGTGATGAGGCAGAACCGAGATTCGTCGCTGAACACCCACTGTTTAATTCGCCACCCCACGAAGCTCTGCAGCGACACCAGGCCAAGCGGTGACGAAGATGGCTCGCTATTAAGGGTAGCCTTCGCAACGGACGGATTCACAGCAAATCAGACGCAGCCAATCGGTAGGACACTGTCTGCGTCGATATCGCAGCATCCCAACCTCCCCGTAGACTCAGAAAAATGTCGCCCGTTGTGGCCTGTGGGTCTGTTACGGCATAACGTCGGATTCGACGATCGGTGAGCTCGGATGTACGTCTCCATGCTCCGGTCCCCTATGGCGTTGCACATATCCTTCCTGGGTACCAGCGTCTCCAAATGCGACCGACAGTTGTGGTGTAACTGGGGCTTCCATATTTATCGGAAGTGAATTTCAGCAGCCGTTTTGCGGGATAATAAATTGGAATCACTTTCTTTCAATTCCCGCCATTTGGACGAAGGGAAATGTATTTCCTTTCCTACGCGTCGCAGCAGAGGGAGCAGCTAAGCAATTAAGAACATAAGAGTTTTGAGAGTGAAAGCGTGGCAGCGCTTTCTTGCAATAAGTCGGACGAGGGGACAGTTTTTTGCGGTGGTTTCTCTCTCCGGGCAAGAGAGGAAGGACTCGGTGGCGAAAAGTCGAGGGAGGAGCAGAATATTTTTAGGAGGCTCTGAAAACCTCGGGGGTTTTGTCGGAACGGATGAAGGAAGAGCTTTGAATGGCCGGGAAGAGATAAGGGGAATTTCGGCGAGTAGGACACGGAGGGGACAACTAAAAGAATGAACGGAGATGAGGACAAGACTTAAAGACATTCCCCGTAACTTCTGAATAAAAGTTTTCCTCACTGAAAAATTTAGCCTCAGTCGATTCACTCTTCTATACTTTGTATTGTATTTATCTGCCCCTGTTCGGGCGCCATTCAAACGTTACAGAGCTTGGTGCTGAGTTTACAGCGCCCTGTGTGGAGGGTTCGTTTGATGCTTCCTTTGCAGTAAGTTCAGTATTGGTGGTATAATCCGTAATTCTCCCAACTGGAACAGAACCCTCAACACAGGGCGCTGTAATAGAACTCAGCACCAAGCCCTGTAACAGTGGCATCGCATTGCGTTTCTTCCGCAATACGACGCAAGGACCATCCGGCGGTACGAAAGCCTACGATGACACCTGTCGTGAACTTATCCGTTTGACGTAATCGCGTACGACGGCGTCTTAACGGCAATGACACCCCTTGTTCGTTCTCGAGTCACGGTTACAGCAGAAACACTCACTTCTCGCAGCCCTGACGACGTCTCGACTGATGGCCTCACGGGCTGGTTCTCCGCTTATATCCCGCGCGCCTTCGTGCAATTGGCCTGCAAATGCAACCATTTGCATAACGTGTACGTGTGCACCCACCCCACTATTTGCGTGACTCTGCGTTGACGTTTTCGTGGTGTGGCATTTTCTGTGTCAGGCAGTGTAATTCTATAGAACAAGTAAGTTTTTCATGAAATATTGGGTTTATTCCTACTTTCTGAATTTTAAAAGGTAAGCTAATTTAATCTTGAATCAAGATTAAAATAGCCTAAATTTAAAAATTCAGAAACTACCAGTCTGGATACTCTCCGTTCCGCCAGAGCAGTCACTAGTCGATGACGAGCACACGTTCCACGTAGAGACCCAGTTTCTTGGCTGACAGTCCAGTCTTTAAAAACTTTAACAACAGCTGCTCTGGAACATTTCACGAATGCGGCGGTTTCGGTGATATTCGCTCCATGGCTCCGAGCTCCTGGAGCCATGGCTCAATCTTGAACAAGAACGATGATAACGAATACTCTGTTGTGATGAACACTTTTTTTAATCCATTCCGAGGAGAATAAAAATTTTCAAAGTTATTCACCATCGTTAGTACCGGTCAGAAAAAAAATCAACTAGATTTTTGCAATCGATAAAACATCCAAAAATGGAAAGAGCTACTTACTCCTACCAGCAGCTGAAAATTGTGTTACAAAATTTAACGAACGATGCACAAATTTCTCATTACTGAAGGAAGATATCAGAGACAGAGATTTTCAAGTAGAGCAGTTAAAAGAAGAAATATAATATAACTCTACGCCCCTAAACGGAAGACTTTTGGATAGTGGAAAAGTGGAAAATATGCGAAAAACGTTCTTCATAGAAAAAGCTATGCTAAGGAAAAATAGTTTTCCATGTACGTCTCCCAGAAGAAGAGATTGCGGAAAACGGTTTAGACATTTATTTCTCCTAGAAGGAAAGCTACACGTTATCTAAAGAGAATAACGCCTCAGTTTTTAATGTAGCAAACGGCATACAGAAAAAAATAAAATCCAATCAGATTTTTGGATGCGGAGATACAGCTGCAGGCAGACGTACTCAAACATCATTCAACGACAGAACTGTGAACTGTAAAAAACTCCACAGGTACATTCCACAACGTAAATGGTATCCGGTGATATATATATATATATATATATATATATATATATTTTAATCGGACATTTAGAAGCAGAGATATCGAGAAAAACAGATAAACCTACTGCTCCCCCTTGCCGGGATATGATATTGTGAGTTAAGAATAATTTGAAGTTATACACTGAGTGGCCACTTTATTATGACCACCCCTTCAGTACTTCGTTGAGCCACCTTTTGCCTTTAATACTGCGTCGATTCTTCGTGGCATGGACTCCACGAGATGTTCTTTTTTTTTTTTTTTTTTTTTGATTGGAGGTTTAACGACCACCGTGAGCAACTCAAAGGGCTATAAGCAGTCGCCCGTCCCTAATTTAGGGTCACTGGTTCCAGGGAAGGGAGAGAGCCAGTGCCGTAAGACAAACACAACATCCATGCCTCACCGGGCGGGATTCGAACCCGGACCCCGTTCGGACGAATGATCAGAGGCCATCGCTTAGACCACTGCGCCACCGGGGCGGCCCACGAGATGTTCATAGGTGGTTTGTGGAAACTGAGACGATGCTTGATGAATAACACTTTCCAGGAGTGTGAGATTGCAGGGTTGTGGATCCAGCTGTCTGATGGCTCGTTCAACTTCATCCCACAAATTCTCAATGCGGTTGAGATCTGGAGATTGTGAGGGCCACCTAAGTAAAGTAAACTCACCGGCGTGTTCCTGAAACCAATCCTGTACTATACGAGCACTATGGCAGGACGCATTATCTTGTTGAAAGTAGCCATCGGCATTGGGATAAACCATCCACATGACAGGATGCACTTGGTCCGCAACAATGTTTAGATATGATGTGCCAGTCAGACGTTGACCAACACGAATTAAAGGGCCCAAAGCATGCCAGGAAAACATTTCCCAAACCATAACGTTGCCTCCACCAGCTTGAAAGGTTGTAGCAATGCATCTGGGGTCCATGCTTTCCAGCTGTTTCAGCCAAATTCTCGCTCGACCATCGGCATGGTGCAACTGAAAACGTGATTCATTGGACCACATAATTTGTTTCCAATTATCCACTGTCCAATTCTTGTGCTCCTGTGCAAACTGGAGAGGTTTTCTCTTGTTAACTGCAGATAGCAAAGGTGTTCGAACAGGCCTTCGGCTGCCATATCCCATCCGATGCAGTGTACGGCGAACAGTGCATGCAGAGATCATTTGAGGGGATACTTGATTAAGATGGTCTGCAATTTGCTGCACTGTTGCCCTTCTGTTGTCTGTTACCAATCTGGACACTCTCTTTTCCGCCCGAGCAGTCACTAGTCGATGACGACCACACGTTGCACGTAGAGACCCAGTTTTTTGGCTGACAGTCCAATCTTTAAACACTTTAACAATAGCTTCTCTGGAACATTTTACGAATGCGGCGGTTTGGTGATACTCGCTCCATGGCTCCTAGCTTCTATAATCATCCCACGTTGGAAGTCCGTCAAATCGCATTTTTTACCCATCTCGTCACCCAAAAATCACTTCTACTACTTCCGCAAGCACTATGTTTCCCTTTTTATACTAGCCTCGCCCTCTAGCGGCAACAGCGTGCAGCCATAGCTCATTTGCTTAAAAATGTCAGGTGGTCATAATAAAGTGTCCACTCAGTGTATATGAACATTTCGCAACTGGAACGCTCTCCGAAAATGAAAAAAAAAAAAAAAAAAATGGCTCTTAGAAGCAAAGATGACGACCGAAATGAGGTACACATCATCGCCACTTGGCGGTAAACTATGCACTATTATATGCGGAAGGTATTCTGAAAAGCTTTTCCGAGGGGAGTAGAATTGGTCCACGAAAGAAGTTTTTAGATCGAGTTTTCAGAAGCGCAGATTTTGCTGTAAGTTCATCAGAAACAGAAATAAATGCTTACTACCCCTGGAAGCCAAACGATTCTTTAATGAAAATTAGAAATTATATGGAGAACATTTCACAGCAAGATCCTGTGTCCGATGCAGAAAGAATATTTCAAATAAGATTTTTAGAAGCAGAGATATCGAGGAAATCATAATTCAGCTTTACGATCCCTAGCGTTTGTGGAAGAGGATTGTTCAGATCAGGTTTGAGTACAAAAATAGGAAATGGTTTCATCTTCACGATAACGCACCTGCGCACACAGCTGTCAGTGTACAGCAATTTTTGGCCCGAAAACAATGTGTGCACCCCCTTCTCTAGATTTGGCACCGTGTGATTACTTTCTATTCCCTAACTTAACCCTTTTACCGGCTAGAACGAATTAACTCGGGGTTAGTAAAATTTGGCTACAATCAACTCGAACGAATATATTAGCTGTCTAAAAAGTGTGTCGAGCTCGTCTCAAATGAGTGAACTTGCTCGTCAGAGACCGATGCTTTCTCCTTAGCTTCTCAAAGTGGTCATTTAGGGGATGACAGACATCAAATGACCGCCCTAAATGACCACTTTGCTTTTCAAATGGGTCATTTAAGAGGATGATTGACACTAATCCCTTCTAACTGATTATCTGCTAAAAGGGCTATAACAACGCCGAGTAACCTAAGAAAAGAAAGAGAGATGTTTGGGGCACTTGTATCTACCCATTACGGCGTTGTCCCTGTCACGGGAACAAATCTCATGTGTAGGGTCATGGGGCAGAGAACAGAGGACTATAGAAGCGAGATCTTATCACTAGAGGTAAGTTTATGTTCTGTACTGCTGACGTAAGAGAGGTAAAGCTATTGGTTTTTGTAGAATCAACTCGCTATGTGAACAATTTCTGTTTGGGAAGCTTAGAAAAGTTTGGGCGCCATTTGATTCAGAAACATGGACCCCTTAAAGGGTTAAAGCTACCTTTAAAAGAAAAGGTTTTTCAAGACATTGAAGACATACCAAAACCTGTGACATCAACTCTTCATTCCGTACCAAATGATGACCTCTGCAAATTCTTCCTTTCGTTGGCTGATCGTGTCTCTTGTTGCACAGTGAGCAAAATATTTATGGCCCAATTGTCATTTATTCAGCAAAAACAAAGAAAAGAAAAGCATTACAATATAAAGAAAACTGATGGCATTGAAAAAATTGTAATGTAAATTACGTAGAAGAAAGGTATACAGTTCTTATACTCAAAAACATATTTGCACATTTAAGTGATAAAGAAAGAGCGAAATAATTATGGCTCTCTTGGGTTTTAATTCATATGTGTCACTTTTAGAAGCTGGATACTTTTAATATTTTGTTCACCCACCTTTAGCATTGCAGCAAGCTTCCATTCGACGAGCTGTCATACAAGTCCTGAATTACTTCATATCGATGGAATTCCATGATTCAAGCACAGCTGTTTCCAAATTGTCCTTATTCATGAAATGGCGGCCATTTTCATACACCTTCCATGCCATCATATACCACACATCTTCTTTTATATTTAGATCAGGGGATTTCACCGGCTAAGGTTAAAGGAATTTTATTTGTTTTCGACTTAAATTAAATCTGGGACGCTTTCGACACATACAGTTTGCAGTTGTCCTACTGAAAGAACCAATTTCTAAGGGTCATTTAAACTCCATTTCGAGTAAACTCTTTGCTGAACGTTTGTTGGTAACCAGAACTGTTCATTTTCCCATCCACGAATGTAATATAGCTTTTCGTTTTCCTGCTAACTGCACCCCATATCATAACAGAACCACTTCCCTGAAGACGAGTGAAAAATACTAGCGGTTCTTGTTTGTCTTCCTTCCAATAACTATGCATCCAGGTCATCTAGATTAAATTTTTCCTCATCGTATAAATAGTTTAGCGACTCATAGCTCCAACTGATATGGCTGCGAGCGAATTCTGTTCCACTGGCTTTGTGGACTGAAGACACCATTGGTTTCCTCTGGAGTTTTCTCGAACGGAGTCCTGATTGATTCAGCAACTGTTTTGTTCGTCGAACAGTAACTGGCAAATCTATTTCGTCGCGCAGTTGTCGAGCTGTTACAATTCTGTTTGATGCTTTGTGCCTCAGAAGACGGAGTTCCCTATTCGTAACTTTGGATGGTCTGCCGGTGCTCTTCTTTTTCTCGTACCCAGCTGGATCTTTCAGGTAACTTCTGGCGAGTTTTGAGCTCCTATTGATAGCTCGGGAAATATCTGTAACATTCATATCAGTTTGTACTCTTAAGATATCGATTTTCCCCTGTTCGATATCAGACAGACGAGAGCCGGACGGCATGCTTATTTTTTAAACCTAACACTTTTAACAAGTTGTTTGTTAATTCTGTATTCGTTCTGTTGGTACAAATCACTAACACTTGTTTCTCCCAGAGGGTACCCGTATCGCTAAACATCCAACTGAGCACAGCCATAATTGTTTCTCTTTTGAAAGGCCAATTTCACTGATTAGCTTCCGCCACTCACGCGCGGAGTGCCTTTATGGACAACAATGAGTGCGTTTCTAATTTGCATATGGCAGTGAAGTATATAACACAGGATCAGATCAGATCAGATCATATGTAGAGGATTTTAGGAAGGGAGTGTCTGACCCCAGGTCTTAAACAACCCTTAGAGATAGGAAACTAGGAGATTTGGGCTAGAGTGCCCGTTAGGAAAGTGACACGGAAGCGAGGTAGAAAGGGCGGAGGAAGACGCCTTTATTTATCACCGGGAGGTCAGTACCCGGAGTCCGACAGCTTAACGTGCCCATCCGACGCACGGAGGATGTTTAGTGGTTCGAGCGTTCGTACCTGCCTGGGATCGAACCTGAGGTTTTTCCGTGGCAGTCACGAAAGCTGGCCAATAGGCCATCCGCGGCCTTATAACACAGGAATTGTCCTTCGCGTCTATTTATATCTGTCAAAATTATGAAGGGCCATAATTTTTCCACTTCTTGTATTAACGCAGAAAGGATGTGCTTAGAACAAAGTATATTCAATTACGTTTCCCTGCCTTTTTATTAAAAAATCAGTCGCGTTACTTCTTAGTTGCCGCACTCTGTTAATGCTTGTAAAATTTTTCAGTATACATAGCAAATTCTTATCCATAATCACAAGTCCGTATATCAAAGACACATAAAAAGTTTTGGTATAATTGTTGAATAGTCAGGTTCTAGTAGGGTTTTCTTTTAAATGTTTGATAAGAGAGAGTAATTTTACCAAGGGCTCCCTTTCATTGGGCAGTTGCTGAGAAAGAAATAGTTTCCACATAGAAAAGCCAGGCACTAGTTTCCGTGAAAAGATTGCAACTGTATTGCAGCAGCGTCTGTAACGCCTATCTATTGGATTAATATACAGGGTGCATATGAAAGTCCCTAAACAGGGAAATAACGTTTGAACGCAAAATGCTACAGTTGTGGAATTAGTGTGTACATATAGTAGAGTGACTATGTTCTATCAGATAAGACCGATTGCAGCACTCCTAGCGGCGAATTTTGGAAGCTAACGATCTTATCGCGAGAACCAAGAGAGATAGCGGGCGGAAAAAAGTCATTAGCAAACTTGTAGAGCGTCACCGATTTAGTATGAAATGACGCCCTACATTCACCAAAAAACTCCAATAGAAGTCCGGAAATGCAGATCTCTCTGTATCCGATCACCGGCATAAGTACGTCACTCATAGCGTGCAGAAGTGTGACATTATAAGGTTATGCAAATTTACTAATAAAACTAATACATGTACGTGTCAGCAAAGTACAATTTATTATGTTCTGTACAGTAAAATAGTAAAAAATTCATACAGCAGTAGGATATTATGAAGAAGAAAAACACAAAATAATGTTCTAAAAATACAAAATGTCAGTACTAATACTTAAGCATTCGCGATGTGTCCACCATCGGCAGCAATACACATCTGTATTCGAGCAAGAGCTTCTTGTTGGACGTTCTGCAGCATTTCAGGTGTTACGTTACCGCATGCTTGGATAATACAGGGTTGTAGAAGTTTACCATACACGACCAAATGTAAGGCCACACGTCGCACTGCAGTATGTGAGGGCTAGCTCATAGGCCAGGACGTCCACTGGCTGCACGTGCACACCTGCAAGTGTCGGCCTACCTGAACGGGAACGACTTGTAATGCGCCCGGTTTCTCTCAGATGGCAAATGACATTGATGATAGTAGCCGCAGTAGGATGAGAACGATTAAGGAAACGTAATGCATATTGGCGTGCTGTCTCTCTTGCCCGACGACCACATTCCGCGTACAACATAACCATCTCGCAGTGCTCCTCGTTCGAATAACTAGTCATGTGTAGACTCGAAGATCCAGTCCACGCACTGTCTGACAAACCTTCTCTGACCGCCAATTTATGCTTCCTGATGAGGTATGGCGTAGCGTTTCCATTTGCGTACTTTCATCCATCCTTCGCTATTTTGCAGGCAAAATTCGTTTACAGATTTTACGCTTTGCGATGTCATTCGTGACGTATTTATGCCGGCGATCGGATGCCGAGAGATCTGCATTTCCGGACTTCTATTGGTGTTTTTGGTGAATGTAAGGCGTCATTTCATACTAAATCGGTAACGCTCTACACGTTTGCTATTTACTTTTGTTCGCTATCTCTCTTGGTTCTCGCAATAGGATAGCTAACTTCAAAAAATTCGTCGCTAGGGGTGCTGCAATCGGTCTCATCTGATAGAACATAGTCACTTTACTATATGTACACGCTACTTCCACAACTCTGGCAATTTGCGTTCAAAAGTCATTTCCCTGTTTAAGGACTTTCCTATACACCCTGTATACAGTCATATCAGAATAATATGACCACCCCCGAAATCACAGTGTACCCACCCAGGCGCGTCACAGAGTGCACGTGACAAGATCAACCACACGGAGATATAAGCGGCTGGCCAGGAAAGATGAACCATAGTGTGTTGCATGAGCACAATGGGCAGTGCAAGTGATTTGACGGACGTTCAAAAAGGAATGACCATCGGCTCCCTCGCCAAGAGTGGAAGCATCTCAGAAACAGAAAACTTTGTAGTCTGTTCGCGAGGTGCTGTAGTAAGGATGTACTAAGATTGGACCGCTGACACACCGAGTACCTCCTGACGTCATAACTGTGGATCCCCAAAGGCCATCGACCCCAGAGCGGAACGTCACTTCCGTCAACTGGTAAAGGGCAATGGCAATTGACGCACAACAGTGCCACAAATGAACCCTGGGACACCCAAGTACGTGTCCCCCCGGATAACAGTTGAGCGAACCCTGGGTCTCAGGAGTCGACGCTACGTCAAGGCGCCCATGTTTACCCAAGTCCATCGGCAACGACACCTACAGTTCGCATCGGACAGTGGAAGAGTAGAAAAGGTTATCTTCTCCGACAAAATGAGGTTTCTACTCCACAGAAGTGACAGGCGGTGGCGGATACGGGCTCAGACACACCAGAACCAACACCAGGACACGCATGTCCGTCAAGTACAGGCCGGCGGTGGCATGTCTGGTGGATGTTTTCCTGGTATAACCTGGGACCGCTGGTACACTGGATGAGTTCCTGAACGCCAATGGCTACCTCTCCATTCTCGCTGACCACATGCGTCCCTTCATGTGGGGCGTTAACTCTGGTGGTGATGGTGTCTACCAACAGGACAATGCCACGTAGCTAAGGGTCTGCGTGACTAGTTGCAGGAACACGACAGTGGTGTCTCCGTTCTTTGTTGGCCGGCGAAATCGCCCGTCCTCAATCCCATAGAACAGTTGTGGGACTATTTGGATCGACAGGTTCGACATGCCGACCCACAACCACGTCATCTCAGGGGCCTCCGTGCTCTGCTGCAGTCCCAATGGGCACGTGAGCCTCGGGCAACCTTCCAGGGCCTCACTGATTCCATGCCACGCCGTCTCACCGCTGTCATCCGTGCCAAGGGTGGTTATTCCCATTATTAGGTAGGTGGTCATATTATTCTGATACGACCGTGTATGTGACAAAATAAGTTGCGTTTCTTTTGGTAGTTATATCAAATGAAACCTTTTTAAATCGGTTTAGGTAACATGATTATCTCCTCAAACGTGTTCATCTTAATTTGTAGTTCGTTATTTGATAGGTCTCACAACTCCTGAGGGCATTTCTATAGAAACGCTCAGCACTGAATCATGTAATTACATAAAAGAGAAATCTAATTTTCGCACTCATTGCAATCAGAAAGTCTGAACATTTTTAAGTAGTCTATAACAAAGTGCAAGTTAAATTCAATTTTGTTCGAAATTGCGATTTAAATTTCTTCACTCATACAGTGTTTTCCTGTGGTATGTGTCAATGTGAAAGTAAAAACTATGAGAGCTCGTATTAAATAACCTGTATCCTTTGCCGCTTGAGATGAGATATTCGGTTTCATTGCGTTCTCCAGTTACGAATTTAGTTCCACCGTTGCATGACACTCGTGCTTGCCATCTGTTGTTTTGAATGGCGATTCCTCTCTCTTTCTCTCGGAGCTTCTTGAAATTTCTGCAGATTTCCTGGGGTTAGAGGGGACGGAGATTAAGTACAGCAGAGTAAACGAAGAAGAAAAATGCCTTACTCTTCGCAATCTTCTTCGTCGTTTTCATAAACATTTTTTTTAAATTTCTTTTCTACATCATCATTCACTTGACCCAACAAAATTTTGAAAGAAACCAATTAAACAGTAAACCCTTCTTAACGAACAGAATTTATTTCTTTAAAAATAACAGCAAAAGTTAACCTTTCTTTCAATACAGACAAGAGATGAACATAGGCAACTGTATCTAGATCAAGTTTCCTGACTTGGCTTTTATCTAATTTTATAATTTCATTTTTCATTTTAAGTACTATTTCTTTGTTGAGAAATGTATTGCTTAGAGTGATCTCTTCAGTTGTTTACTTTATGTTACACGAACAAAGAACTGCGATGTTTTCAATAATTTATATAGTTATTACCCGGCTTTGCCCGGGATTTAGGCTTATTAATTTCACATTCTCTTATATGTCACTGAAAAAATCGGTAAAAAAATTGATGCTTGCTAGAAAGAAAAAAGCTGATTTCACAAAGTCGTTCATTACAAATTATTTATTAATTCATTAGTTTGATTATTTCAGCACTCTGATTTGTTCCGTCTTGGTAACTACATTTTTGGTTTCTCCTTCATCGGCGACAATGTATAATTTTGTCGGATCCTTTGCTCGTGACATTCCAACATACTGTCCATGTGAGAAGCATCAAATGCATCACGTGCTTTCAGTTTCAGACGTCTTTGAGGGGCGAATCTCTGGGATAAAAAAGTTAAAAACGTATCTTTGCGAATATTTCATAAAACTGGTTGAAATTTTAATGAACACCATAAATCGTTAATAGGAACATGTCTTCCAAATTTCGCCTGAATCAAAAAATGACTTTTTAAATCAGCCATCAAATTTTATCAACCGTTTCTGCATATATATTTCTGTTTACCGATGAATTAAAAATTCCATGCCTATTTTAAAAAGTTTTGACTGGATTGAAATTTTGAGGGACTCCTCTTATTACCATTTCATAGTGTTGATACAAATTTCAGCCTCTTTCGTTAAGATTTCGCAAGGTTCGTTTTTGCATTTTTTCAAAGAACAGAAACACCTGTGGGTGTGCCGCGGTGATGAATGCAGTCACGTGCATTCATCACCGCGGCACATAACTTTATGTGCTCTAACTTTATTCAATAGCTTATTAATTAATTCATAACTCGCGAACGGAACAACATAGAGATCTTAAAATAGTTGCGTTGACCTAGTAATTCTAGTGTTAATAAGCTATGCAAATTTCACGATGCCACATTTCGGCGTTCGAGAATTTTTGCTGCTTCAGACAAAGAGACGTTTTGTGTTTTATATATAAGATTAGCATGTGTTTTTTTAAGAGGAGCTCAAAATATCTTTTAATAAGAACTAAAAATATTCGCAAGTTAAAAGACACAAAATACATCACTGCCTGTAAAATTTGCAACACCATGATGGGGCCTGGTGTTTTAACTTGAAACTTACAGGATATGTACAACAGGCTGGGACATGCAAATGACTAAACTGTCAGTGAAAATGCGCATGCGGTTTTGGAGCAGCGCCCTCTAAATTATCCCGACTTGGGTGTAAAGAGCTGTGATCTCTAAATTGTCCTGCAGCGTTCTCTGAATTGTCACGTCTTGGGTATAAAGAGCTGTGACCTCTAAATTGTCCTGTAGCGCCCTCTGAATTGTCCCGACTTGGGTATAAAGAGCTGTGACCTCTAAATTATCCTGCAGCGCCCTCAGAATTGTCCCGTCTTGGGTATAAAGAGCTGCGACCTCTAAATTGTCCTGCAGTGCCCTCTGAATTGTCCCGTCTTGGCTATAAACAGCTGTGACCTCTAAATTGTCCTGCGAGCGCGGTCTGAATTGTCCCGTCTTGGCTATAAAGAGCTGTGACTTCTAAATTGTCCTGCAGCGTTCTCTGAATTGTCCCATCTTGGCTATAAAGAGCTGTGACCTCTAAATTGTCCTGCAACGCCCTCTGAATTGTCCTTTCTTGGCTATAAAGAGCTGTGACCTCTAAATTGTCCTGCAGCGTTCTCTGAATTGTCCCATCTTGGCTATAAAGAGCTGTGACCTCTAAATTGTCCTGCAACGCCCTCTGAATTGTCCTTTCTTGGGTATAATGAGCTGTGACCTCTAAATTGTCCTGGAGCGCCCTTTGAATTCTCCCGTCTTGGGTATAAAGAGCTGTGACCTCTAAATTGTCCTGCAGTGTCCTCTGAATTGTCCCGTCTTGGCTATAAAGAGCTGTGACCTCTAAATTGTCCTGCAGCGCCGTCTGAATTGTCCCGTCTTGGCTATAAAGAGCTGTGACCTCTAAATTGTCCTGCAGTGCCCTCTGAATTGTCCCGTCTTGGCTATAAAGAGCTGTGATTTCTAAATTGTCCTGCAGCGCTGTCTGAATTGTCCCGTCTTGGCTATAAAGAGCTGTGACCTTTAAATTGTCCTGCAGTGCCCTCTGAATTGTCCCGTCTTGGCTATAAAGAGCTGTGACTTTTAAATTGTCCTGCAGCGCCGTCTGAATTGTCCTGTCTTGGCTATAAAGAGCTGTGACCTCTAAATTGTCCTGCAACGCCCTCTGAATTGTCCTTTCTTGGGTATAATGAGCTGTGACCTCTAAATTGTCCTGCAACGCCCTCTGAATTGTCCTTTCTTGGGTATAATGAGCTGTGATCTCTAAATTGTCCTGCAGTGCCCTCTGAATTGTCCCGTCTTGGGCACAATGAGCTGTGACCTCTAAATTGTCCTGGAGCGCCCTTTGAATTGTCCCGTCTTGGCTATAAAGAGCTGTGACCTCTAAATTGTCCTACAGAGCCCACTGAATTGTCCCGTCTTGGGTATAAAGAGCTGTGACCTCTAATTTGTCCTGAAGCGCCCTTTGAATTGTCCTGTCTTGGGTATAACGGGATGTTGCAATCAGTGAAGAGCCCACATTGAGTCGAAAGAGTGTTTCTTGTGCCTCACTATGCCCCGTCGACGAAGAAGGTCGCATTGTGAACACCTGATGGACTTTGATCCAGGAAGGATTGTTGGGACGAGAGAAATTGGATTTTCCTACCTCGAAATTGCCACTCTTACGAGACGAAACGCCAGTACTGTAAAGCGAACGTGGGGTCAGTGGGCAGATGAGACTCGGACGTACAGAAATACGCGGAATGGACCACAAGATAGCACAACTGCACGGGATGACAGACACGTCTACAGAATAGCAGTGAACGAATAGCAGAGAGACATACATATACGGTGTTTGCGCAGCAGAAGAGCACTGTAACAGGTCAGGCTTTGCCCTCCAGAACAGTTCGACGTCGTCTGCTTAACAAATGACTTGTTACTAGCAACTCATTGTTGCGCATTCTCTTGAACCTTAACCACAGACGACTCAGGCTACAATTGCTTCTAATGCATATATTGGCTCCCTGATTGGCACCACGTCGTGTTTCCTGCACGATTCACCTTGATGTACCATGATAGTCGCATACGTGTTCAAAGACATCGTGGTGAACGGCCCCTTGCACCGTCATACCTGCCCAACGCCAAGCGTCATGGTTTAAGGCGTCATTGGGTTCCATTCTTGCCTGATACGAATTGAGAAAACCTTCACAGCCAGCGATATATCAGCGATGCTTTAGAGACAGAGGTGATACTCTTCGTTCAGAGTTGTCCGGACACTATATCCAGCAAGGGGTCTGGTTCACTTCGTCGACAGGTACATTTCGTCGATATTCACTTCGTCGACAATGTACAGTATGTGCAAACAGTCGATTTCTAAGAAAACGAAAAAAAGTTCAGAACCACCAAATTTGGTATACTCTCTCATGGTACTCTAACTTAGACCGTACACGGTCTTTCGAAGGGGTCGGGGCCCGGGATCAAGGAGACCCCATACAACATTTTCGTAAGATCTACAGTTTTCTATTTAGAAACACAACATTTTGGTATACTCCCTCATTGTACTCTTACACCAACTTAGACCATAGACGGAAGAGGTCAGGGCCCGGGGTCAAAGGGCCCCCATACAACATTTTCGTAAAATCTAGTTTTCAATTTAGAACCACCAAATTTGGTACACTATGTCATGGTTCTCTAACTTAGACCGTACACGGTTTTTCGAAGGGGTCGTGGCCCGGGGTCAAGGGACCCCATATAACATTTTCATAAAACTGTAGATTTTAACTTTAACTCTAACTTAGCTCGCAGATAGAGTGCAGAATTGTGTTGTAGCTCTTAAGTAAAAAAAAAGGAAATTTTTGAGAAAAATTTCTATGGGGCTCCCTATACCCCGGGCCCCGACCCCTTCCAAAACCCGTGTACGGTCTAAGTTAGAGTACTATGAGATAGAATACCAAATTTGATGATTCTAAATTGAAAACTGTAGATTTTACGAAAATTTTGTACGGGGCCCCCGACTCATTCCATCGACATTCACTTCGTCGACACTATAAAGTATATGCAAACAGTCGATTTCTAAGAAAGAGTACAATGAGATAGTATAACAAATCAGGTGGTTCTAAATTGAAAACTGTAGATTTTACGAAAGTTTTGAGGAATCGACTGTTTGCACGATTCTAAATTGAAAACGAAATGAGTTGTCGACGAAGTGGCGTCGACGAAATGAACCAGACCACTAGCAGGACATTGCTCGGCCACATTTGCTTCGGAATGTCCAAGATCTCTCCCATGCACGGAGGAAACTGTTTATTTTACATCATGTTCTCAGGTTATGTCCCCGATCGAACATATCTGGGACATTGTAGGTAAGCGACTGTCCAATCAAGCGTCTCCGTCAGTCACCACAAATGAACTCTGGTTTCGCTTAGAAGTAGTGAATAATGTGGAATTTAAACATTTAAGTAATTGAAAGCTAATAGATTTTCGCAAAAAGGCGTCGAAGGTATTTTTGCGGGAGGAGGTTCAAGTTTTCCCAGTGTACCACTGTTTGGAAAGGATACTAATTTTTGATTACTTATGTCTAGAACTGCGACAGTGGTCAGCGCGACTACTATAAATAATTAATCTTAAAGCGATAATTGCTGGGTATTTGACATTAGTCATCTTTCGATATCACAAAACACCTGACTGCCGTTTCCGGGTGATGTTTACATACGCAGAGTTAGGGACTAAAGGGCGTGTTTTTGTTTTTTGTTTTCCGAGAAATATTTACATGAGCAGACTTTTTGACGCAGAACTACAACTAACTCCGCAGATAGTATGGGGCGACTTACGGCCGACCACCTGTGACAAAAATAGGTCCCAAATGAAATCATTATAGCGTTAAAAATACGTGCTGCACAGTAATCGTGTTAGCATATTCGTAAACAGCATGGAATCCAATTTGCGTACTGCACAATACATTGTGCTCGCGACACTCCCCTCGTTCCAGAACGCGGGGAGACGATGCAATATTTCTGGGGGTGTAGCCACGTTTGACTCAGTCTATCTCGGCCACCATGAGCGCAACACGACGGTGCGTGGTATCATTTTAAAGCTCTCGACGAGATCTATTCAAATATACGAAGAACATTTCGCGGACAACCGTGAGTGCAAAAAGACTGTGCGTAGTGTCGTTTTAAAGCTCTCGACGAGATCTATTCAATCATACAAAGAACATATCGCAGTGGTTTACACTAAAATTAAAAAAAATGTTTCCGTGTGAACGGGTTAACATTTTCGGCAATGCCGCGGAATTCGCAGAATGAACGCAAGCAAGAAAATCAAACCGAGTGGCAAGAAAGAGCAAGTGATGAGGAAGGTAAGAAGCCCAAAAAGACTGCAGCCCAACGAACTAGAGAGTATAGAGAACGCCTGAAAGCAGCCGCCGCCAAACAAAAATCCAAAACACCGATCGAACCCATACCCGGCCCATCTCGAACTCTGCTCTGTGTTCGAATGTATCCAGCATTATTTGTAAAAAAATATGCAAGCTACTTTTCAGATCATAGACCTGTGTTGGTTCTAACAAATTAAATAAACGCTTTGAAACCATACTCGACTAATTTCTTTTTTTTTTTTTTTTGCTTTACAAAGCAAGATGACCAAGCATTTGGAGGGATTTTTTGTAGCAACACCGATAAATTTCGAGGTATTTGTTTTCCATATTTAGACCATCAAAGACACTAAAATAGGTTTACTACCTTTCAATCTGCAACTTGCTGAGTCTCTTGGAAGGGGTAAAACAAGGATTTAATAGATGCGGGAACAATGTTCCCTGTTAAGAAAGACTCGAAAGGAAAGGCAAGGAAATATTAGTTTTTAAGGGTATTAAGAGGTTTTTTTAGTTTTAGTCTTATATACGATTTTCCGTTACATTCTGAAGTTGTAAACTGCAAAATTTCCATATTTTGTAGATCGAGGCTACTTTTTTATACTTAAGTGTGAGAGAGTAAATGCTTTACGTTTGTAAAAGATATAGGCCTAAACCTCAACTGTGAGAGGAATTTCTACGAGAAATGGCACGTCTTTCTGCGTTACATTCTGTTTACTTACTGTTATACTTAGCTCAGTGGAACATCTTAGTCTCTCCAGAGGAAGCCTTTCGTTATTTGCGATAAGTGGCCGAGAACATGGAATGAAATTCTGAACTGGGCTGGGCTATTAACTGAAATGTCTGTGCAGGGCCAAGAGTCCCAAATTAGGGCACATGTAGCCCTCTACGCGAAATGATTCCAAGTAGAGTGGAATTCTGAGAGATTTCCGTGCAGCCTGTGCAGGTAATATTCACCGCGAAGCAGAGCACGTAATCTGAAGACGAATTGTTGGCAGAGAGAGAGAGAGAGAGAGAGAGAGAGCGTTGAGCATGGCACAGAAGCGAGGATGAGTCTCGATGAGTCAAGTGATGAATGAAAATAACAAACGTCGTAAGAATACGTATATGTCTATAAACAGACTAGTGACCTGTTGCTAAACAAGAAACATGATAGTCAGATGTAGTGTGTGTGTGGCGTTTAGAAAAATCAGGAAAGAAAACTTGGAAAAGGATATGGAAGAGTGGTGATAGAAGGTTACATGAAACATAGACTTGGAAAACTGTACCAGGAACAGAATAGTAAAGACAGTTAGGGCAGGAGTTCTGACAAAATGAATGTAAAGTGCAGGTGTCCGTGTAATACCTCCAATGTACATCACACTCGAGACGCGATTTCACCGAACAGTACACGACCAAAGAAACTGGACGAGTGTCAAGATAACGGGAAAGAAAGCGCAGGGATACGAATAGTGTCCTGAAAGAGATGATGATAGAGAGAGCGGGTGGGCAAGTTGCGCAGCAATAAATTATAACTGGTGGAGAGGCACCATGGGAACAGATGTCCCGAAGGCTGGGTGAAATCCGTGATGCTCCCGATGCAGGTAATCAGAGAGAAAAGTGGGGCACATAGAACATCTTGCAAGGAAATAAGTTGGGCGCCAGAGACAGGACTTTGTGAAAACGCAGGAGAAGGAGAGAGACATTTCCACCAAAGTAAAATGCTAGGAAGATGAGTAGACACCCGGTGGAA
Organism: Macrothele yani; assembly: GCA_039090855.1. NCBI lineage: Eukaryota > Metazoa > Arthropoda > Arachnida > Araneae > Macrothelidae > Macrothele > Macrothele yani. Next base: position 86,367,510 of record CM076993.1, on the reverse strand, counting down.
AACTGGAAGTAGGTGTCACGTCAGGGTGGTGTGGAAGCGGGGAACATGAAAGTGGTTCATCAAGATGTGTAGAAACAGTGATGGTCAGGGAACGGGTGAAATCCGCAGAGAACCATATAGTAAGGCATGAACAGTGAAAGGAGTTAATTTGAGTGGGAATGGTCAGAAAATGAGCCATTTTTTGAAAGACGGAAGAATTCATGATTGTGGAGCGATAAGAGGGTGTGTGTCAAAAACATGAATCTGACAGAGGATGATGGAAACTGTTAATGCAGACAGCAAGATGTAAAGCCTAGATCTTATGGGGAACTCTGATAAGAGCCTGTACGCCAGGGTTCAGCTGGCACGAAATATTTGTGGCCAGTGAACGAGTTCCAGACATAATGGACAAAATTCGTGGCCAGTGAACGAGTTCCAGACATAATGGACAAAATTCGTGGCCAGTGAACGAGTTCCAGACATAATGGACAAAATTCGTGGCCAGTGAACGAGTTCCAGACATAATGGACAAAATTCGTGGCCAGTGAACGAGACAAAAATTGTGGCGTGTGTAACGGACAAAAACTGAGGCCAGTAAACGAGTTCTAGACATAATGGACAAAAATCGTCCCGTGAACGAATTCCAGACATAATGGACAAAAATCGTCCCGTGAACGAATTCCAGACATAATGGACAAAAATCTACTCGATGGTGCATACAGAAGTAAGGGCGGATGTAACACTTTGCACAGATGCCACCGCAGAGGGGCGATGAAATTGTTGATGATAATCATCCGGCCCCAAACAAAAAAACACGAAACGAATACTGTACATTCTCCAATACGAAGACCCTCCTCATCATGTTGCTCAAGTGGTACCCAGTTCAGGGAGCTGTGAAAAGTAGGGTCATGGAGATGGATGCACAGGAACTGTTTACTGATGGAGGTCTACGATGTGGCCCAGAAAGAGTAGGAACGACCTCGTTATTGACTGTACCATAGATAAGGGAATTTCTATTTAGTGAGACAGGCGCCAGAAGCAGATGAATAGAGCCTATAGGTGGTAAACCGAATTATCCTGGATAATGACAGATATATCTCTGGTCCAGGCTGGGACGGTGATGCTATGATGACACTGTCTAGAAGAAACATGTTGATCGACAAAATGGCGGCGGAGAAAGGAAAGAAAAGTTTAGAAGGTTAGCGAAAATAACTGTTTCTAGAAGGTAAACCCATGCCGAAAACAGAAGGAGACTGTGTGGAAGCTGAAAGGGAATATCCACATTTGACAAACACAGAAAAACTGAGATTAAGAGGTAAAATGACCTTCATGAAGGGAGGGGGATTTGAAAGATGCGCAGGACGTTCAACAAGTAACTTCAAGCGACCCTGTTAAAGGATTGCTTCTGATCAACGTTTAGAATAGTGCAGCGTTCGAAATGACGATTAGCTAGAAAGTTGATGTTGCGAAAGACGGAAATGTTATCATCATAAAATAGTTTGGTACGGGATAGCGTACTTTTGAGAAGATGGATGAGAAAGGACAGAACAGGATTCAACCAGAGTGAGATAATTTTAACAGAAGTATTTTGTTCGACATTCAAAAATAGTAATAGCACGCCAGGTAATAATACACAAGAGGTCATCTGTTTTCGGCAGAAGTGTCAGAATTTGTTTAAAGTAGCTGGCTTGAGGGAAATGATCCTGGACAACGAGTAAGATGAGGGCATAGAAACTCAAGAAAGCTGAGATAGAAGGGAATGGTGAGACCATCGAATCCCGGTGCACTTGCAAAACAGAGTGAGTGTAGGACATGCTCACTCCGGTTGGGAAGGTAGCGGAGACAAGGGCATCACGAAGATTTACCGGCACAGAAGGTAAATCTTGGAAGAGAAGAGGCGATGTTGATGTAAAGGAGGGTAATGGTGAAATATAATGAGTGAAATGTTGATTTGCGTACTTGCAAATAGCAGCAATTTCGGCGGGAATCTCCCGTGGAAGAACGGATAGCTGTTAGCATAGTTGAAAGAGGTCCGTGTTTCTCCAGTCACAGGTAGTAGGATGTTGGGCGGTCAAACTAGGAAAGGGCGTCCAGTTTTATTCGCAAGAGCGCTTCTGAAGCATCATATTCGTAGATGGTGCGCAGTTCTTCGAAGTATATTCGATCGTCTCATAATCTGGTGGTAATGAAAAGGAAAACGCTATTCAATCTCGTCAGCTGGAAGGGGCAACAATCTATGACGTATACTCTACCGCTACGCGGTATTGAGGTTAAGTGTGTTAGGAAACTGCTTTCCCACGCAGTTATCTGACGCACCTTACTGAGCACTGCTGGCGGAGTAGGTGTACCCGAAGTTGTACAGCCACAGTCTCCAGTGTGTAGCCAAAGTCGGTTAGGTGCAGCTCGTCTACTGCAGAGGACAACAGGAGTTAAGGTTAGTATTTCCTGAAGAAAGAGTGAGTTTACGATGGAGTTTTTACATACCCTGCACTTGAGGGTGTGAGCATAAAAGGAATGGCGAGGCTGCTGGCGCTAGTGCTTAGCTCATCAGCACACTAGCAGAGGAATTTTCATTGATCTCAGATGTAAGTTCATCCAGTGCTCAACAAGCTTGTGAATAAACTAAGACTTTTGGGTCGCAACTGAGAATGTCCGGACGAAAAGAGGTTAATTGAGAAACTGTTCGTGCGAATTTATCACCAAAGGCACTGCAAATTTAGTCATCCTGTACTTTTTTCTTTTCTTAACCCCCATGAGCAAAGTTATCATAGCGTCATTGGATAACGGGATTGATCTTGCACTACTAATATTGAGGTACTACGTCGTAGTATCACAGTATTAGTAATGGGAGATCGGTCATTATCTGAAGGAACAAGTGCAGAGGTACCGGGGTCGGCAGACTCATTCAGCTGCTGGATAATCTTCAGATATAACCTCAGTTACTTCTTTCGTCATCACAGGCAAGGAGCAATTATACCTAAGATGTTAAATGGCAAAGCGCTTGCTCTGGGGATTTGATTCGTCGGACTCCGAGTTCGTACACTTACGTTGGGAATAGGGGCAGTTCAAGATCCGTGGGTTCAGGAGTAGAGATGATGATTCAATACAGTAGAAAAATGGTGTTTCGGTGAAGGCAGTTTCAGAGAATCGATGCCAGGTAACGTTTTAGTATGCAGAACTAGATCCGGAGGCACGAGAAAAACAGAAGAGACCCCTGAAGTAAAAATCTGTTCAGCAGAAATAACAACGAGGGAGGACGGTGCTGCAGTTGCAGGAGATTTGGAATGTCTTTCCGTAATCTGAGGTTTAGCATGCAGTGCGAGTCAGGCCGAAGGCATATCTGGAAAATCACCAGAAGAGGAGGAAAACTAAGAAGCTCGGGCGGAACACTAACTTTGTAACTGACCAGACCCACAGCAAAGGAAACAGGTAACACCAGTCTTTACGTAAAATACATATTGAAAGTCACATTCGCAATGACGGAATGAACTGGGAAAGCAACTTACCGCAGCACAATCCAAAAAGAGCAAACGAATCTTATGTCTGAAGTTGTGTATGTTGCGGAAGAGTAGGAATTTAATAGATGCTGCGAGTGTTGGAAGCTTCCTACGATCTTACCCAAGCTCCAAAAATGGTTCGCCAACATGTCGGCGGAAAACCTCTGGTATAACGTTTGATATAAAAATAGTAATAACTATGGGAAGCTGTCGAAGAGCTTTCGGTACAAGATGAGAGTGTTTGACATCCATTCAATGAAAAAAGTAATTGCTTTTTCACAGCTTCAGAACTGAGATAAACTAGAACGCAGTGATCCTATCATAAAATGTCAGCAACCGAACCTGAAAAGTCAGCTCTTCCAAGGGCTGTTAGGTGGTCATCTACCATCGCATCCGAGAAGAGAGTAAAGGAGACACACTAAGTTTAGGGTATTAGATTATTGCATAAGAACGATAAATCCCGATATTAGAAGGAGCAGTTGGGGAAACAGCAACGGCAGTATTCACCGACCTACACGCTGGCTGGCACTGGAGAAAGAAGTGTTGGAAGGAGTGCCCTCAGGCCTCTAGCTACGTTGGAGAGATGCAGCAGCAAATCCGTTAATATGAGATATCATTCAAAGAAAAACAAGGAGAAAGCTTCAAAAAGATGATAGGATTGAACACATGCAGACTTGGCAGCGCTGAAGAAGTTATTGTATTTGAATAAGTTGAGTACATCAGAGGAGAAGCAGTTGGAACTAATACGGATACCTGTTCAACGGAAGTTCTGGTACAGGATTAGTTGTTAGCATCGGAAATGCCGGAAGTTGCTACCTTTGCAACTTCCGGCAATGTGAGCAAACTTGGATGAAGGTTACAAATGAAAAACAATAGTAAACAAACTTAAATCACTACGAGTGGATGCTGATAAGTTCTCGGCCTCACCACGAAGAAAATGGGATAGAGCCATGAAACTTACAGACTATTCCACATATTCACCTCAAAATTCAACACACTTGGCACAGCGTTTCTGGAGTTTCTTTAACTCTTCCAAAAATAATTCTGAAATCTGATCACTCAAATACTTCTGATATCACCTCCGGATCATTCGAAAAATGCTTCCCTGCCAAACTTTTTTTAAGGTTTGGGAACAGGATCGATGGAGTAAGGTCTGGTGAGTAGGGTGGATGGCCTATGAACTTAAACCACATATCCCTCAAAACATGCATTGTCTCGCCAGCCTTGTGAGCAGGCGTGTTGTCCTGCAAAAAGAGAACACCTTTCCCCAGTTTTCCTTGCCTTTTTTCCTTCAACGCCTCCTTTAATCGGCACACCAAGTTGAAATGGTATTCAGCATTTATTGTTTGGACCTTCGAGAGATAGTCCGTCAGTAAAACGCCTCCCGAATCCCAAAACACCGTTGCCATGACCTTTCCTGCAGACCTTTGAGTCTTGAATTTCTTTGGCCATGGAGAACCCGAGTGCCGCCACTGCAGGGACTGTTGTTTTGTCTCTGGATCGTTGTGATGTAAACACGTTTCATCAACAGTGACAAATCGCTGCAAAAAATTATCACCAGATTGCTCAAAATGCTACAAAACCGATTTGGAAGTGCACACTCGTTTTCGTTTCTCATCGGCGTTCAAACATTTGGGCACCCACTTCGCTGACATCTTCTGCATATTCAAGTGCTCATGAATTATGAACCCAACACGTTCTTTGGATAACTCTAGTGTCTCAGCTATTATTTGAGCCGAGATTCGCCGATCTGACAAAATCAAGTCATGAACACAATCAACAATTTCGGGTCTTGTTACTGTTGAAGGACTCCCAGATCTTGCTGTATCTTCGGTCTCAAAGTCTCCACGCTGAAAGTTGGCACACCATTCCTTCACAGTGGAATATGAAGGGCACTTGTCACTTAATGTTTGCGTCATACACTCATAGATTTCCTTTGCAGTTTTCTTCTGCAGGAACAGAAATTTCATGACAGCCCGGAGTGACGTCAAACATACGCAAAAGAAAAAAAAAAAAAAAAAAAAGAGCTATTAGTCTGAAAATTAATGGCATTTTACAATACAAAATGACACTCTTTCGAGCTGCTGTGACAAAATAATACTACAATTACAGGAAGTGAATTAGGCCGAGAACTTTTCAGTATCCCCTTGAACGTTACACATTTCAGGCTCAAACGGAAGGGAAATAATTTAGAGAAACAGTACAACACTTTTAATACAGTATACACACTGAACTAGTGGTGTTGGATTTATAATAAACAAGAAACTGAAGGATAAAGTTGTAGAAGTTGAAAGTTCCTCTGACAGAGCTGCACGACTCGTTATCCAACTCTCGAGAAGATACCAGGCTCAGATTATTCAAACTTGTGCACCCACCACAAGTCATCCTGAAGAAGAAATTGAAGAATTTTATGAGGAAATTCGTGATCTAAATAATAAAGGTAAGCAGCACTTGAAGATAATTATGGGAGATTTCAATGCAAAAATAGGGCAACGGCAACAGAATGAAACTTCAGTAGGTAAATTCGGTCACGGCAACAGAAACCAGCGTGGAAATACTCTCGTAGAGTTTGCAGAAGCAGAAGGGTTTTTCATCTTGAACCTCCTTTTTCAAGAAAAAGCCACACAGGAAATGGACATGGAGACATCCAAATGGGACGACAAGTGAAATTGATTTTATTAAGTGTAACAAAAATTTCGCCATAGAAGACTGCAGTGTGCTAAACAAGTTCAACACAGGCAGTGACCATAGATTGGTGAGATGTAAGATGCACCTCAACACTAAACTGGAACGTGGCAAGCTCATAAGACAAACAAAATCTATTGACATAACCAACCTTAAAAAACACCATAAAATCTTCAAGTTGGAACTGAAGAACAGATTCTCTGCTTTAGAAGGCCTAACATCGGAAGAAGTGGATATTTCTGAAGTTAACAGAAAAGTAACCAAAGCTCTTATGGAAACAGCAACAAAATTAGCTGGGTCTAAGAACAAATTGCATGTGAACAAATTATCAGGAAAAACCAAAATGTTGATGCAAAAAGAAGAGTGATGAGGACAACTAAAGAAGATGTGACTTCCAAAGTGGAATATATAGAGCTATGCAAGACAGTACGAAAAAGTATCACTAAAGACGTAAGGAAATTCAACTGTGAACTAGTAAGGAAAGCAATTGAAAACAACCAAAGCCTAAAGATAGCAAAGGGACATCTCAGTAAGTGGAAAAAACAGATTATGGCACTGAGAAAAGAAGATGGTTCTGTAACAAGAAATAGAGGGAAATTTTGACAAGAGTGAAAGATTTCTACTCCAAATTATATGAAAGGGATGATACATGTACTCCAGACATCATGAAAGGTACCAGTACCAGAGTTCTTCCAGTCCTTCCAGCAGAAATTACACATGCAATCAAGAACATGAAGCGGGGAAAAGCTCCAGGAGAAGATGAAATTACTATAGACATCATACAAGAAGCAAGTGGAGAAATCGAAACAGTACTCGCCCAAATTTTCACTCGATGCCTTAATGAAGGGAAAATTCCTGAGGATTGGAACAACGCTACAATGATCTTGCTACATAAAAAAGGTGACATTGAGGATCTCAGGAACTACAGACCTATCAGCCTCTTATCAGTGGTTTATAAAATCTTCACTAAAGTTCTTTCACACCGCTTGAAGGTGACACTGGACATGGCTCAACCGAGAGAACAAGCTGGATTCAGGAGTGGCTACAGCACAATAGATCATATCCACGTACTGAGAGAACTAATTGAAAGAGCGAGAGAATATGAGCTTCCATTGTGCATGGCTTTTATCGATTATGAAAAAGCCTTTGATTCGGTGAAACCATCAGCAGTTGCAATGGCTCTGAAATCCTGCGGTATTGAAGATGCATACATTAATATTATTAATAACATCTATGAAAATGCAAGTGCAAAGATTCGGCTGTTTGAAAATACAACACACATAAAAATTGGAAAAGGAGTGAGACAAGGTGACACCATATCTCCGAAGCTCTTTAATGCCACATTGGAAAATGTCTTTCAATCACTGAACTGGGAAAACAAAGGGATAAAGATTATTGGAGATTATCTAACCCACCTTCGTTTTGCTGATGACATAGTCATTTTTGCAACTACCCCATCAGAGCTACAGAGTATGATCCAGGAACTTGCTGACAAGAGTAAAGAAGTGGGATTAAAAATGAACTTTCAGAAGACAAAAGTGATGTACAATGCTTTTACAAGAAATGAAGATTTATCGATTGATGGAGAAAAGCTGGAGATAACAGACACGTACGTTTATCTTGGACAGCAGATATCAAGTGAGGGTCACATTGGTGAAGAAATTAATCGGCGTACAAAACTTGCCTGGAGAGCTTTTGGAAGAAACAGCATAATTTTCAAGAGCAATATGCCATTATGTCTTAAAAGAAAAGTGTTTGATCAATGCATCCTTCCAGTGCTTACGTATGGTGCAGAGACGTGGACCTTAGCTAAAAGAGACATACAAAGGCTGCAGACAACTCAAAGAGCATGGAAAGGTGCATGCTTGGTGTAACCAGGAGAGATAAGAAGAGGAACACGTGGATCCGAAAAATGACAAGAGTGGAAGACATCATGATCAGAGTTAAATCCCTGAAATGGCAATGGGCTGGACATACTGCCAGAAGAACAGATCATCGATGGGCAGCCGAAATTTTAGATTGGATTCCAAGGGACAGGAAAAGACCCAGAAGAAGACCACATGGAAGATGGGTGGATGAAGTTCGAAAGTATGCGGGAGTGACATGGAGGAGACTAGCACAAGACAGACCGTTGTGGAGGAAACTTGGGGAGACCTTCGTCCAGCAGTGGATTGATAATGGTTGACAATGATGATGATGATGATACACACTGCCCCATCAGAGCTGCAGAGTATGATCCAGGAACTTGCTGACAAGAGTAAAAAAGTGGGATTAAAAATGAACTTTCAGAAGACAAAAGTGATGTACAATGCTTTTACAAGAAATGAAGATTTAACGATTGATGGAGAAAAGCTGGAGATAACAGATACGTACGTTTATCTTGGACAGCAGATATCAAGTGAGGGTCACATTGATGAAGAAATTAATCGGCGTACAAAACTTGCCTGGAGAGCTTTTGGAAGAAACAGCATAATTTTCAAGAGCAATTTGCCATTATGTCTTAAAAGAAAAGTGTTTGATCAATGCATCCTTCCAGTGCTTACGTATGGTGCAGAGACGTGGACCTTAACTAAAAGAGACATACAAAGGCTGCAGACAACTCAAAGAAGCATGGAGAGGTGCATACTTGGTGTAACCAGGAGAGATAAGAAGAGGAACTCGTGGATCCGAAAAATGAGAAGAGTGGAAGACATCATGATCAGAGTTAAATCCCTGAAATGGCAATGGACTGGACATACTGCCAGAAGGACAGACCATCGATGGGCAGCCGAAATTTTAGATTGGATTCCAAGGGACAGGAAAAGACCCAGGAGAAGACCACATGGGAGATGGGTGGATGAAATTCGAAAGTATGCGGGAGTGACATGTAGGAGACTGGTACAAGACAGACCGTTGTGGAGGAAACTTGGGAGACCTTCATCCAGCAGTGGATTGATAATGGTTTACAATGATGATGATGATGACACGCCGAAAAATACGTAAACGCTCTTAAAACGCAGGATCACAAACAAATGTGACTTCACCTCGAAATAAAAGTATGTGCTTATATGTTAGTATGATAACCACTCGTCCGATAATACATGTGGTATTTCTGTACTTGTTAGTCCGATTTGGAAAATTGTGTTTGTTAGTCCGATTTGAAAAACAGTCTGGAATGTGGGTCCTGTCCTTGCCTTCACCGCCAGAGGGCGTAAACACAGACACCGTCAAACTCAAAATCCGTTTTATTGCATATTATTGCTTCTAAATAACCGATTCAACATTTTTTATATTTTTTTCGATACCTTTTACAAAGAGATTAAATTTGGTTGTATATAATTTTTAAGTAAAGTGCAGTTTTCTCGCTAGGGGGCGTAAATGTATATTGTGTTTTCTTTGATGTCTCTGCTTCTAAAAGATTGCTATGAATTCTTTTTATGTGAGTGTCGGGTAGACATCTTAGTGCGGAATGTTCTGCGTATAATATCTAACTTTTTTCAAGAAAAGTTTTGCCACTAAGGAGAGTAAACACATATTTCTGCTTCTGATATGTTTGCAGCAACATGTGCGCTTCTGAAAACTCGATTGAAAAAAACATTTTGCTGTCAGATACCACTCAAAACGAGAAACCTTTTGCACATATTTTTCTGCTCATCATAAAGCACGAATATCTCTTCTGGGAGTGTAGATGTACAGTGATGAGCTATTACATTACTATCACCTACCTAAAAAGCTGCAGGACCCCCTATAGCCCGCAAAACAGCGGCCAATCGGCAAGGCATCGATTCGATGAGGTGGTGATAGGTATCCTGGGGTATCTGGTACCATAATGTCAACAGCAGGTCCTCCAGTTCCCGTACATTTCAGGGTGGTGGTGATTTAGCGCGAACCCGCTTTTCCAAGTCGAACCACAAACGTTCGATTGGGTTCATGTCAGGTGAATTTGAAGGCCAGGACATTCACAGAAAGTCACTTGCATGTTCCTCGAACCACTCCTTGATGATTCTGGCAGTGTGGCATGGCGCATTGTCCTGTTGGTAATGGCCATCACCACCAGGGAACACAGTTGCCATGAATGGGTGAACTTGGTCCGCAACGATGTTCAGATAACTGACAACTCTCAGGGATTGTGCTGTTGGGACAATGGGGCCTAAAGTGTCGTAAGAAAACCGCCCACAGCATAATCCTGCCGTCGCCGGGCATGTTTCCGCCCAACAGTGCATCCAGGTGCCATAGCCTCCGTTAGTAATAGGCATATCCGCGCTCGGCCGTCTACGTGATGCACCAGGAATCTTGATTCGTCCAATCAGGCCAGTTTCTTCCAATCATCCACGGTCCAATCTCGATGATCTTGGGCCCATTTCATGCGTTGTTGGCGATGACGTGCAGTGAGCATGTGGACCCGGCTGCGTCTTCGGCTACGCAGGCCCATGCGCAGAAGGCTGCGATGAAATGTGTGCTGTGACAGATTGCCCTGATCACCACTGTTTTAGTTGGGGGCGATTTGTCGCACTGTGGCACTGCGGTCGCTGTGAACAATGCGCGACAGTCTCCTCTCTCCTTTGGCATCAATGAGCTGCGGATGACACACGGCTTAACGACGATTTGCCGTTTGGCAATCTGTGCACCACTTTTGATACGTACTCACTACAACGGCGCGTGAAAAAGACACAAGCCGTGCCGTTTCGGAGATCGTAGTTCCCAGGCGCAGTGCCATCACAATTTGTCTTTTATCAAACTTCAATAAATCGGTAGCTTTTCCCATTCTGATTCCGAACACTCTACTAACCGAAAGCCGGTCCTCGGGTTGTACATATACTGCTCTGTGAACTTCCCCTGCGCCACCGCTCGGTCTCCAGGCGCTCGTTTCTCTATGCTGGGGTGGTCATAATGGAATGGGTTAGCGGTGTATATATATTTTTTTCTCAATATATTTGCTTTTAACAGCCCGATTTGAAAAACTAACTTTGTCGCTCAGAATTTCTGATGAGGAATATTGTGCGGATAACGTCTGATTTTCCTTAAGGCAAAAACTGTACTGCGCCTATTGCCCTATACAGGGCAAGGCACCCGTTGTTCATCACTCGAATATACATTTCTCCGCCTTTTACAGTTGAGTTGCTGGCTGGTTGTTTCGCTGGCACCACTCCTGGCACACGTTTACCGTGGAAGCTCCCCAACAACCTATAAATAGAAGAAATGGAAAGAAAAATACTTCGTACACCCGGAATTTTAACTTTCGTAAACTCCGATAGTTCATTGGTTTTACCCTCTCGTCCGTAACTTCGCTCTCAACTTAATCCTAAACAATCATATACACCCCTTTAGTCTACAAGCCACGTTCTTCTCTTCGTTGCGACAGTATCGAGTGCAACTCCCTTTGCGGAAAATTGGTTGTAATTTAATTAGCACTCAGTGTACATAGACATAGCAAAAGATATTCACACACAGACACAGAAAAAAGGAAATGCCAGTACACCTTAGCGCTGTGTTCTGTCATAAAACAAATCACACTTCGTCTATATATAAAGATTACAAACCATTTATACGCGGAACTCACTAAAATAATAGAAAGTCTCTGCAACAGCAGGCCAACAGACTTGTAATACAACTTGGCTTCGGATAGCATAGTGGTCAACGTTCGTGACTGTCATGCAAAAGTCTCATGATCGATCGCAGGCAGGCACGAACGATGAAGCTACTAAAAAACGACTGTGCATCGGAAGGGCACGTTAAGCCGTCGGTTTCTGGGTACTGGCTCCCCGGTTATAAATAAATCGTCTTCCTTCCATCTCGCTTCGGTGTAACCTTCCTGTCGAGCACTCTAACCCAGATTTATTAGCTCCCAACTTCTAAGGGTTATTTAAGACCTGAGGTCAGACACCGGCTTCCTAAAATCCTCTACATAAATCTCTGAAATACAACTTAAAATATTCATAATTTAACGCAGTGTGGTGCGGGTCAGATACAATAATTCTGACTCGATTGCAGATGATGGACGACTAAAAACCTGCAAAGTGTAACAAATTACTGAGAAAAATCTACATAAGCTTTCTCAGTTTATCCAGACGTTTTTGTTAAATTTCACTGAAATTGCATTAGTTTGTATTATTTTAAATACTAAGGTATTAAATAAAAATTTATGAAACTCATACGCATGCTGTCGCTTGAAATACTTTTGTTACGAATATGACAGTCACAGCCCTGCTTTAAATACATCATATGAGATGACATTTCTTTAATTAAATGTAGTTGTAATAATAAATTAAAGCACCATATCCGAGTCTTTGAACAATTTTTTCAGTCAAGGAATGTTAGAGATCGTTGATATATTGATCGGATATTTAACTGGTTTTTCTTCCTTGTATACCATTCGCTATTTTGACTCCGTTTATTTAATTTAAATTATTGCAAGAATTAATGAGACCATTCAGCTTTTCTCTCCATAGCAATTCCTTCAGTCTTTAACCCTATGGGAAGTCGACGACATTTGCGGTGTTGATGAATATTTAACCGTCTCCCCGCATTTATGTTATTTATTATGCATACGATGAATAAAATAATCATACTTTCTTTTTAAGGGGAATTTTGTAATCTAAACGCTCCTGGAAAAAGGTAAACCCAAAAAGAGGTACGGGTAGCACAAGAACAACAATTGAAATGGTAAGCGCTGAAATATAACATAAAAAATATTATGATTCGGTTACAGAAAAGTAAACGGTGGAAATAGCCCTGTTGAAGTGATTAACGACACACACGTACAAAAGCAAGGCCACTACATCAAGTTGGAAAATTATGCTTAGGAAAAGTGGAAAACCTAGGGAGAATACTAGGAATGCTTAAGTGCAGCCGAACCAAAAGAAAGTTCTCCAATCCGCATTTCAGAAATGGAAGTATCGCCAAATAGAGAATATCTTGTAATTGCGACGAAGAGGAAAATGGAGTCGGAGAAACAGGAAATACAAATGATTATTATTTGAGCCTTTATGAATATTACAAGTTAAAAAGATATTTCTCAATCTGCCTTCCAGGTAGACTAGCGTTTTGACCAGTGAAAATACGCGCTACCTTGCGACATTCTTGGGACTGTGATCAAGTATTAGGTGTACAAATAAGTTTTAAAGCGTTTTTTGTGTGACGTATACCGCTAATTTACATATCCCACATTCCCCCGCGCTGTTGTCATGTGACCGTAACGGGTCCAGAGTATAAAATGTGACACAGAAGCTTGCCCAACTGTGCAAAATGCATAGCAACGTCCCCTATGTGCGTACACAGTTGCATCCACCAGTGCGTATATAAAGCGATAGACATCCTTGCCAGCTGTCAGAGCTGTTTTCGGCATGAGAATGACAAGTAATAACGATTTAAGCGATTTTCAACGCGGTGTCATAGTTGGCGCTCGTGAGATGGGCCATAATATTTCGGAGGTAGAAACGAAGTTCTGATTTTCACGGACGACCATTGCAAGGGTGTACCGTGACTACAAGAATTCCGGCAAAACGTCCAACCTACGATACCAGTGTAGCCGTAAAAAGACATTGGGTGAACGCGACCATCGTCGGCTGTCAAGAATCGTGTCACGCGATAGGCGTGCAACAGTCTCGCAGGTATCATGGCAATTCTTTGGGAGCTGACGCCCAACTCGAGTCCCCTTGATGGGTGCACGACATAGAACTATGCACCTCTCTTGGGCACGGCAACACTGCCACTGGACACTTGATGACTGGAAACAAGTAGCCTGGTCTGACGAGTCGCGTTTCCAACTGTATCGGGGAGATAGAAGGATTCGTGTGTGGCGCAAACCCCAAGATGCCATGGATCCCGCCTGTCAACAAGGAACTGTACCGGCTGGTGGGTGCTTCGTAATGGTATGGGGTGTGTTTAGCTGAACTTCACTGGGACCCCTGGTAGGTCTACAAACCTCTGTGACCGGCCAACGCTATGTGTGCTTCCTTTCTGACGAGGTACACCCGTTCATGTCCTGCATTTATGCTGATTCATTCGACCTGTTCCAATAGGACAATGCACCTCCACACAAGTGTCGGGACGCCACATTATGGTTATAGGAGCATTCATCTGAATTTGGGGTGTTGCCATTCCCACCCAAGTCCCCAGATCTGAAGGTGATAGAACACATTTGGAATGCCATGCAACGCGCTATCGAACACAGGAATCTGAGACCTCGGAATACACTCAAATTGTGGAACGCTCTGCAGGAAGTACTGTGTGCATTACCTACAGCATATTTCCAGAAGCTAGTTGAGTCCATGCCCCGTCGTATTTCTGCAGTCCTGCGCTCCCGTGGAGGACCCACCAAGTATTAGACTGGTGTACCCGTTTTTCTGGCACTTCAGTGTACTCATTTTGTAAATATTCATCATACAATATATGTGCATATTGTATTAATGCTTTTGTGTTGTGGAATAAAGAACATTTGAACTCATCTGTTACTCCGTACGATCCTCTTCAACCACAGTTGCTCTGGAACATCTGCCAGTTCTTTCCGCTTTACAGAAAGGCTTCTGACTGTTTGTTTAAATGTTTGCACACCACTCATTGTACACCTTCGATACAGTTGTTCTTGCATAGCCGAGAAGGTTTGCCGTTTCTGAGGTACTTCCCCTAGCCAGCTTAGCATCCCCTATAGCCTCTTTCAAAGTCGCTTAAATCATTAGTCTTCATGCATTGCCGCTATCTAGGCTTCGTACAAGTGTGAATCCTTTGCAGTGAGCAGTTTATAATGCCATCTCAGCGTCCTAGTTCTGTAGGTAAGTGAGAATGGCACGTGTCACGTGGTATTATTAATTGAATAATTTGCTACTTCAGTGTGTAAAAGTGCGAAATTACATAGCTTGTCCCGAAACAATTTATAATGTTTTTATGAAAAATGTGCAATACTGCGTCCGACACTGGCACTAGTCTCGAAAAAACCGGTAGTCGTGTAGCAACCACAGCAACCGTCCACATCTGTTAATCACGCGTGCTTCGTCTGTAGTGAGGAGTTTAATAAGCGTTGTTTCGTGAACCCCTAACAAGTGCTTTCGCGCTGTGATTTTTCGAAAAAAAAATAATGTGGAAGAGGAACAAAGATGCACCAGTAAATTTTGCTGTCGACTTAAGAAGTCTGTCGAAGAGACTTTCCGTCTTATGCCAGAAACTTATGAAGATGAATGTCTGGGAATATCATTAATCTACAGATGCCATAAAGAATTTATGGATGGTCGTCAGTGGGAATCGCTCATGGGGCCACTGGCGTAACTAGCACAACGTGCGTCCCCCGCAAGATTTACTTCAGCACCCCTAAGCACAGTAATTTCCCCAGGATTTCGAACACGAGGGAGGATACATTCTTTGCGGTGTGTGTGTGTGTGTGTGTGTGTGTGGTGGTTGGGGGGCGAGTGAGGGGTTAGAAAGTCAGAGAAAGTGTCTGGGAAAGAAATGGTGGTACCTAAAGCCCTGTAGTTTTAACTTTTTAAATAATAGATTTGACAATACGAGTATTTGCTTTGTCCAAAACTAAAATAAATCACTTGAAGAAATCACCCTCTTACACGTAGCAGATTCGCGGCTGCTGTGGATAAATGTTGGGCCCCTGTCGTGCACGTAATCCTAGGTAACTGACAGTTTTCCCACATCCTCCACGGGAATCCCACTGCCGCCTCGCGCTTTTCCTCAGCAGCACAGAGAGATGGCGATTGGAGAACGATCGCATTACAACTCGGAGCCAAAGGGCCGAATAGCTTCAATCTGTAGGACATTCAGTGTTTTAGAAATGAAACTAGGCATTTATTTAGGCAAAGCTAAATGTATCTTAAAGCAAAATATGAATCTTTGGGTTAATTATTGTGCGTGTTCGAATTTTTTCATAAAACTATAACTGGCAGCTGCAGTCCACCCCTTCGTTACCTGCGCCCACCCCGTAGCTGCGGGTCTTCGTGGGTAGTAGTTACTTCACTGCATAGTGGAAGACCTTTAACGAGTGTTTACAGATATAAACATCAATACAATAGGTGTTGTTATACGGGAAGACAGACACCTATCAACTAGAGATATCGAAGATATGGTTCACATTTCATAATCATCAATTCACAAAATTTTAGCGGAGCATTTGGGCATGAAATGAGTTTGTTCAACTTGAATGTCACATTTGTCTTCATGTGCGGTCCAATGCAAAGCCGCCCACTGCCAGTTCTGCCGTTTCTTTTTTGGAGAAAATGCATATTAAGTTGATGCCACAACCTGTATACAGGTCAGACTTGTCACCATGTGACTTCTGGTTGTTCCCCATTTTAAACAAGAAAGATGACACCGAATTTTCGGGTGTAATAAGCACATCTTTTAAATCTGTTCTGACGTGAATTAAATTTATCAAAGCTATTCAAAGTCAATGGAACCGGTATGGAAAACAATAAATAGTATCTGACGGAAGAAAGAAGTTTTTCAATCCGGTTTCTAATCCCTCAGATATTCCTGTAAACGGAACCGTGAGCTTACGCCCTCTGGTTGCAGACTTGTGCGTTAAAAACATGAATTTATATGAGAAACATTTCGCACCGGAAACGCTCTCCAACACAGAAATAATTTTTCAAATCGGACTCTTAGAAACAGAGTTATTGACAAAAATAAGATGTGACTTTACGCTTTACGTCCCCTGGTGGGAAAACAATGCATTATTTTAGGAAGAAAGTATTCTCAAAAGATTTTCCATACGAGCGGTATAGGTCCACGAAAAAAAAAAAAGTTTAGTCGAGTTTTCAGGAGCCCAGATTTTGCTACAAATACATCAGAAGCAGAAATTAACACTTATGCCCCCTGGTGGCCAAACCATTCTTTACTAAACATTAGAAATTATATGAAAAATATTTTCCATCAGATGTTGTATGCCATACAGGAAGAATTTTTCAAATCGGAGTTTTAGAAGCAGAAATAACGCAGATAACGCAATTTACCTTTGTGCCCCCTAGCGGAAAGTCTATCATTTATTTGAAAATTTTGAATTTATATGAAAAACATTTTGCATCAGAAACACTGTCCAACAAAAAAGAATTTTTCAAATCGGACTCCCAGAGGTAGAGATATTGACAAAAATAAGATATACCTCTACACCCCCTGGCGTAGAAACCATGCATTATTTTAAGAAGAAAATGTTCCTAAAAGGTTTGTCGACATAAGTAGTATCGGTCAACAAACGACTTTTTTTCAATCGATATTTTAGAAGCTCAGATTTTACGGCAAATACATTAAAAGCAAAAATTAAAACTTACGCCCCCTGGTGGCCAAACTATTTTTTACAAAAATTGGAAATTATGTTCAAAAGAGTTTCCATCAGGAGGTATATCTGCTGAAGAAAATATTTTTCAAATCGGAGTTTTAGAAGAAGAGATATAGGTGGAAACGCAATTTACCTTTACGCCCCCTAGCAGAAAGTCTATGAATTACTTGAAAATTTTGAAATTATATGAAAGACATGTCACACTGAAAACACTATCCAACAAAGAAGGAATTTTTCAAATCGGACTGCTAGAAGTAGAGATATTGACAAAAATAAGATATACATCTACGCCCCCTGGCAGAGAAACCATGGAATATTTTAAGAAGAAAATATTCGGAAATGTTTATCGACGTAAGTGGCATCGGTGCACGAAATAATTTTTTCAATCGAGATTTTAGAAGCTCAGATTTTATGGCAATACATCAGAAGCAAAAATTAACATTTACGTCCCCTGGTGATCAAAGCATTCTTTACCAAAAATTAGAAATTATATGCAAAAAATTTTCCATCATGAATTGTATCCGCTAAAGAAAACATTTTTCAAATCTGAGTATTAGAAGAAGAGATATCGGGGAAAACGTAATTTACTTTAATTTGAAAAAGTAAATATACCTAAAATACTGTTCGAGATAAATGAAATCGAAAGATAAAAGAATTTTTTTCAATCGGATGTTTAGAAACAAATATGTGGAATAAAACGTATTTTTGAATTCGACATCATCTGCATTTACGACCTCTAGCGGCGAAATTATACATCGTAAAAAAAAAAAAAAACGAGATAAAGGATCATCATTCGGATATTTCAGGCTTTCCAATGCAAAAACAGATTTTGAAATCGGACTAATAGTTGCAGAGATATGGTGTGTACAGACGGACGGACAAACCGATAACATAAGCACGATCTTTTTTAACAACACACGTTCTAAAAAAAGACATTACGTGGGCGACAATTTGAGACTGATCAATAACTTAATATAGCTGCGCATAGGTGCTTCAACAGCTTTTCAGAAGAATTCCAAAAGACATTCAAAAAGTGGGAGGAACGTTGGAACACTTTCATTCGATGCAATGGACAGTATTTTGAAAAAAAAATGACCTCTTCCTTAATAATTAAGGTAAGCATATTTTTTTTTTATAAAAATATTTTCAGTTTATTTTGGACAACCCTTGTAAAAAATGGAAAACGGAGATTTAGTCTATGTGGATCTCCTGCTGTGTGTAAAATTCCTATATTGTAATTTGTCGTACTTAGGAATTCGTACCAGTGAGAAAAAATTGAATAGTTAGTATCTGAGTTATTAAGGTTGACGTTAAAACGTGTTTTTAAAAAAATTCCTCTCGCCGTCTTCTTTTACGAATGAAATGTGTTTCAACAGTCGCTTTTGTTTCGCTCAGCACGAAGTCTTCTCGCTACATCAAACAAAATCTGCATCACTTTGTACTAGATTCATTGTTCGAAAGCAGTTTGATAAAACAACGGCTAATTCTAATTAATTATTTTATTTCGAAGAGATGCTTGAAAACTTCCGTTTCTAGAAAACTCCATGAGAGCATTCCACGAATTTCACGTATATTTTTACAATTGTTCGCTTTGATTTCGCATGAACTTCATGAAAGTATTGATTACGCATTCCAAGCTTAATCCATTAGTAAGCATCAAAGTCATTTTTAATTGGTCCTGGGGAAGCGAAAATTTCATAGCAAATGCTGAAGACAGTAAAGGTAACTCGATTCAGCGTCCGCCCAAATTTTTTTATAACAGATGTACCAATCTTTTAGAGGCACTCAATCACTTCGTAGATTCAAATATTTTTGTTAGTTGCTGGCAGGCGCATCATACTATTCCAAATAAGTATGTCTACAGAAAAATCGGGTTCAACATTTTAAAAGATATTACGAAACTCGCGATACGGGGAACTTGCCTTTCTGAATTTTTTTTTTTTTTTTAAGAAATTCGATGCCTGATTTCCATGCTTAAAGTTCAGACGACAGATTGCCTGAAAGTAATGACTTAGGTCACATTTAGAACGTTGCATTGTAGCTCTCCTTTTCCTTGAACATAACTGAAACATTCACAGCAATTTCATGATGAGACAATAACATAATGTAATACAACAGCGGCATCCGATTGCCTGGCTTTTCCCGCATACACACATCAAACAAAGAAGGAGAAAAGTAAGAAAACAAGCTTAGTTTTGTACTGTTTCCATATACAGTACACCGATGAGACATTACATTATGACCACCTACTTAATAAGCTGTAGGACCCCCCTTTAGCTCGAAATACAGCGGCCACTCGGCGAGGCATCTATTAATACAGACATTTGACGTGGACTTGGAACATCAAACAGAAGCCATCACTCTTTCCACGTTTATAAGTGAGTCACGGAAAAATTCTCATTGGCCGCCACCGGGAATCGAACCCAGTGTCTTCCATTCCCGGTGGCGGCCAATGAGAATTTTTTCGTGACTCACTTATAAACGTGGAAAGAGTGATGGCTTCTGTTTGATGTTCCAAGTCCACGTCAAATGTCTGTATTAATTATTCATTCGCCTTCTAATTATTTGTTCAGTTGCTGCTTACCATCTTTGGTGAATCCCCAGCATTGTGTGGGGCTCCAAGAAGCAATCTGCCAATTGGCTTGGCAGTTAGTGTATGTGAGTCTGGAGGAATTCGAGGTCGCTGTGGTGCTGTGGAAGCATATCCGGTGCGTAACTGGAAGATCCTGGGTTCGATTCCCGGTGGCGGCAAATGAGAATTTTTCCGTGACTCACTTATAAACGTGGAAAGAGCGATGACTTCTGTTTGAGACATCTATTCGATGAGGGGGCGGTAGGTATCCTGGGGTATCTGGTACCATAATGTCAACAGCAGGTCCTCCAGTTCCCGTACATTTCGGGGTGGTGGTGATTTAGCGCTAAGCCGCTTTTCCAAGTCGAACCACAAATGTCAGATTGGGTTCATGTCAGATTGGGTTCATGTCAGGTGAATGTGCAGGACAGGGCATTAACAGAAAATCATCTGCATGTTCCTCGAACCATTGCTTGAAGATTGTGGCACTGTGGCATGGCGCATTATCCTGTTGGTAGTGACCATCACCAGCAGGGTACACAGTTGCCATGAATGGATGAACTTGGTCCGCAACGTTGTTCAGATAACTGACACCTGTTAGGGATTCTGCTATTAGAATAATGGGTCCTAAAGTGTCATAAGAAAACATCCATAGCCTCCCTTGGTAATCGGCGTATCCGCGCTCGGCCGTCTATGTGATGCACCAGGAATCGCGATTCTTCAAACCAGGTCACTTTCCTCCAATCATCCACGGTTCAATATCGATGATCTTGGGCCCATTTCATGAGTTGTTGGAGATGGCGTGCAGTGAGACTCGGCTGCTTCTTCGGCTACGCAATCTCGTGCACAGAAGGCTGTGATGAACTACGTGCTGTGACACATTGCCCTGATCACCACTCTTGTAGTTGCGGGCCATTTGTCGCACTGTGGCTCTTCGGTCGCTATGAACAGTGCGCGAGAGTCTAAGCTCCCCTCTGGCATCAATGAGCGGTGGACGACACACGGCTGGACCACGGTTCGTCGTTTGGCCATCTGTGCAGCAACTTTTGATACGTACTCACTACAGCGGTAGATGAAGAACCCACAAGCCGCGACGATTCCGAGATTGTAGTTCCGAGGCGCAGAGCCATCACAATTTGTCTTTTTTCAAACTCCGATAAATGGGTAACTTTTCCCATTCTGACTCCGAACACTTTGCTAACTGAAAGCCGGTTCTCGGGTTGTATATATACTGCTCCGCGAACTTCACATGCGCCCACGTTCGGTCTCCAGGCGCGCTACTTTCTCTATGCTGGGAGGTCATAATCGTTTTTTTCTCAAAGTACCTGCTTTTAACAGTCCGATTTGAAAAACTCTTACTTTAGAGCTTCTGGTGAGGAATATTTAGCGCATAACGTCTGCTTTTCCTTAAGGCAAAAACTGTACTGCGTCTATTGTCCTGTACAGGGCGACGCACCCGTCGTTCTCGTCTCAAATATACCTTTCTCCGCTCTTTACCGTTGAATTGCCGGTTAGTTGTTTCCATGGCACCAATCCTGCCACACTTTTACCATGGAAGACCCCAAGAACCCGTAGGTAGAAGAAATGGAAGCAAAAACACTTCATACGCCCACAATTCGGAATTTCGTAAACTCCGATATTTCCTTGGTTTTACCCTCTCGTCCGAAACTTCGCACTCAACGTAATCCCAACCAATCATATACACCCGGTCAGCTGCACGCTTGTTTTTATACCGTTTGCAGCTGTACCGCGCATTTAGCAACGCAGCGGATCCGTTCATTTGCTTTTGAAGGGATGTCGGGTGACTGTTGTCAATATGGTTTTCAAGCATCTTTGATTCAGGTATGCCTAACGGCATGGTCAAAAGAGTAAAACTATACTAATAAGCCAATTTATTGGCATAAAAATATAAATATACTTTTCCAAACTTTCGCACACAAACAAGATCGCTGTTTCAAGGAAGGTCGACACAAAACTAACAAAACCATACAAGTAATCTAATTTATTGGCATAAAGCAATACACTGAGTTAGCTTTGCATTTGGAGCACTCCCCGTGTTACATATTCAGTGCAATAAAGAAGTAACACGTAATATCAACGTTACTAGCGGCTTCTAAAAATTGTGCACACCTATGCTCTGTACGTTATCAGTAAACGTTTGACAATCATGGGGAAATGTGGCGAATAATGCCAATTTGACAGCGGCCAGATAGTTCGGGCCCGGAGAGCAAGTGCCAGTGTTTCGGAAACAGCCGCACTTGTTGACTGCTCCCGTAAAACTGTATCAAGGGTGTACCAGGACTGGATTAACCATGCACAGGTATCCAGCAGAAGGGCTCACATTGGTCAGCCACACTTGTTGGCTGCTCCCGTACTACTCTATCAAGAGTGTACCAGGACAGGATTAACCATGCACAGATATCGAGCAGAAGAGCTCACATTGGTCAGCCACACCTGTCGGCTGCTCCCATACTACTGTATCAAGGGTGTACTAAGACTGGATTAACCCTGCAGAGACATCCAGCAGAAGGGCTATCATTGGTCAGCCACATTTGTTGGCTGCTCCCGTACTACTGTATCAAGGGTGTACCAGGGCTGGATTAACCATGCACAGACATCCAGCAGAAGGGTTCACATTGTTCAGCCACACTTGTTGGCTGCTCCCGTACTACTGTATCAAAGGCTACCAGGACTGGATTAGCCATGCACAGACATCCAGCAGAAGGGTTTACATTGGTCAGCCACATTTGTTGGCTGCTGATATACTACTGTATCAAGGGTGTACCAGGTCTGGATTAACCAAGCACAGATATCTAGCAGAACGGCTTACATTGGTCAGCCACACTTGTTGGCTGCTCCCGCACTACTGTATCAATGGTGTACCGGGACTGGATTAATCCTACACAGAAATCCAGCAGAAGGGCTTACATTGGTCAGCTACACTTGTTGGCTGCTCGCGTACTACTCTATCAAGAGTGTACCAGGACAGGATTAACCATGCACAGATATCGAGCAGAAGAGCTCACATTGGTCAGCCACACCTGTCGGCTACTCCAATACTACTGTATCAAGGGTGTACTAGGACTGGATTAACCATGCAGAGACATGCAGCAGAAGGGCTCTCATTGGTAAGCCACATTTGTTGGCTACTCCCATACTACTGTATCAAGGGTGTACCAGGGCTGGATTAACGGTGCACATATATCCAGCAGAAGGGATCACATTGGTCAGCACACTTGTTGGCTGCTCCCGTACTACTGTATCAAAGGTGTATCAGGACTGGATTAACCATGCACAGACATCCAGCAGAAGTGCTCACATTGGTCAGCCACACTTGTTGGCTGCTCCCGGACTACTGTATCATAGGTTACCAGGACTTGATTAGCCATGCACAGACATCCAGCAGAAGGGCTCACATTGGTCAGCCACACTTGTTGGCTGCTCCCGGACTACTGTATCATAGGTTATCAGGACTTGATTAGCCATGCACAGACATCCAGCAGAAGGGCTCACATTGGTCAGCCACACTTGTTGGCTGCTCCCGTACTACTGTATCAAAGGTTACCAGGACTGGATTAACCATGCACAGATATCCAGCAGAAGGAGTCAAATTGGTCAGCCACACTTGTTGGCTGCTAATGTACTACTGTATCAAGGGTGTACCAGGAATGGATTAACCATGCACAGACATCCAACAGAAGGGCTCACATTGGTCAGCCACGGGCGGTTGATATTAGAGTTGAGCATCGTGTGTCCCGACTGGTATCTCAGCAGCGTCGAGGAACAGTCATTCAGCTCACTCACCAGTACAACAGCGGTGCGGTTCAACCTATTTCCAGGTACACCATGCGCCGTACTTTGATTCACCTGGAATTCCGCAGCCAGAGACTAAATAGTGTACCAGTGATGGTGCCCAGCCATTGCAAAAAACGCCTCGCTTAGGCCAAGAAACGTCGGCTACGGCGCACCCTCGACAGATGGAAGAAGAACATCCGGAGTGACGAGTCCCGTTTCTTTCTGCACCATGGTCATGACCGGCTTTGCATATGCGGTAAACAGCATGGCGTAAACAGGTTGCACAGTTGGGTTTCAACAAGCCGGTGGAATTGGTGTTCTGGTCTGCGGAGTTATTTCCTGGCAATCCCTAGGTCCGTTGGGTATCATTTTACAGACACTGAATGATTCGCGTTGCAGTGACTGTTAGCTGACCATCTCCATTCACATCTGCAGGAGTTTTACCCGGACCAGAGTTCCCTCTTCCAACAGGAAAAAAAACCCGTGTCATCGGGTTCGTATAACTACCGTGTGGTTGGAGGAACACCACAACGAATTGGCCCCATTGCGTTGGCCGCCATACTCCCTTGACTCTAACCCTATTGAACATTTGTCGGATATGCTAGAACGGGGTGTGAGAACTGCTGATCCTCCTCCAGGGAATGAGCTTGAACGGACTGAGCTTTTGCAGCTGACATGAATCAAGTTGCGCATGGGAGCATGTTCGGCACCTTGTAGAATCTGTGCCTAGGCGTCTGCGAGCTGTGACTGCACATAAATGTAAACCAACGGGTTGTTTGGTAGGTGTTCTTAACGCAAAGCGAACTCAGTGCGAATATACGTTTACAAGCTGAAAAAACTATCACTAACCACTTTTCCTGAAAAAAGCACATACACCAGATAGCATTTGCAAGAAAAGCAGACAGAAAACTGGCAGTTTCGGCAGTTTTCTGTCTTCCTTGAAAA
This sequence comes from Macrothele yani, assembly GCA_039090855.1. Taxonomy (NCBI): domain Eukaryota; kingdom Metazoa; phylum Arthropoda; class Arachnida; order Araneae; family Macrothelidae; genus Macrothele; species Macrothele yani. The sequence goes on along the minus strand of CM076993.1, from coordinate 86,342,783 downwards.
AGCCATCTGATTGATGAGCGAAAGCTTGGAAACGTACTCGTATATTTGTATTTTTACACCAATAAATCGGATTACTGGTATTGTTTCACTACATTTTTGTGTAGTTTGTGTACAGTTCCTCGTTATTAATGTAGTTTGGTCAAATTTCTTCCTCGCCGTCCTGTCTTAAGCTGCTCTTTTCCACATTCGTCGAGCATATTTTATAACTGTATTTAGGTTTCTTCGACATAAACGACTTCTCTTCCATTCCCTCTCATTGGGCGTTCAATTTTAACAGTAATCTCAAGTACGGGTCTTTTAATCTTGGATTGATACATATCCTTAAGTATTTTTTGCGTTGATGACGATGCATGAAACCTGTGTTTTCGTTTCGTCTCCCTTTTTATTATTATTTTTTTTATTGGAGGTTTAACGACCACCGTGAGCAACTCAATGGGCTATAAGCAGTCGCCCGTCCTTAATTTAGAGTCACTGGTTCCAGGGAAGGGAGAGAGCCAGTGCCGTAAGACAAACACAGCTTCCATGCCTCACCGGGATTCGAACCCGGGCCCCTTACGGACGAATGATCAGATGCCATCGCTTAGACCACTGCGCCACCGGGGCGGGTCGTCTGTTTTCCGACCTGTGGTTACTTCAAAAGCGATGGCAAATTCTTTTGTTTGCAAAATTGGAATCCTCAGTCCCTGTGTGAGTACTGGTAGGATGCGCGATACAGAGGCTGAGTTGAAAGTTTTTCAATGTTTGCAAAAACGCATGTGCTGCGGCGGGTATGTCATGTATTTAAATTGCTTCAAGGCGCACACTGCAGTCAGTAGAAAGAGATATAGGTGGTAGCCGTTGCTGTGAACAGCATTACGTGTCGTCGTTCTGTCTGTGGTTGGGACGCCTAAAAGATGAACATCCGCAACCGGCCAATCAGTAAACTTTTGCTTTACGAGTTTGAACTCGGCCATACCGCTGCTCAAGCAACGCGAAACATTTGTCCTGCGAAAGGGGAAGGTCCCGTGGGCTACAGCACAGCAACCAGATGGTTCAAGAAATTTCGCTCAAGTAACAGAAACCTCGACGATCAGCCGAGGACAGGTTAGGTGGAGTCGGAGGCCGTGCGCCAGGCCGTAGAGGCAAATCCGACAACCAGTACTCGGAGATTATCAGGCGAGCTGGGCATATTACGGACCACCGTGGTTCGTCACCTTTCAGGACCTCGACAAGGTCTACATGAGCTGCTGCATTGTCCCTCACGAACTGACGCCATATGAAGCAAACCGCCGAGTAGAAGTGTAAACAAAACTCCTAGAAAACCCGCGCGATGTACTTTTCATCAAGAGAATTGGTACGTGCGATGAAAAGTGGGTCTATTTCCGTAATCCTAACACACATCGACCGTGGTTGTGCCCGGGATAGCTTCATGAACCTGTTGCCAAACGTGGGAGCTTCGAGCAAAAGGTGGAATGTCGAGGGGATAATCCATTACGAATTTGTTCCAGACGGTCGAACCGTCAACGCCAATCTCTACTCTGAACAACTGGAACGGATGTATGCCGTTTTGGAGGAGAAGTACTCGGTACTAGTGAACAGAAAGAGCGCTATCCTACAGCAGGACAACGCTCGGCAACATACCGCTCGAACGACCCGTTCAAATCTCCAGGAACTCGAGGGCATCGAACTGATGCCACACCCAGCATATAGTCCGGATTTTGCCCCGTCGGATTATTATTTGTTCCGGTCCATGGCCCACTTTCTTCGTGGGTGACACTTCAACAACCAGGAGGAGGTGGCATCTGGGGTGAAGGAGTTCTTCGCATCGATGGACAAGAACTGGTACCGCCGCGGAATCGAAGAACTGGCAGACAGTTGGCTAAAGACGGTGCAACACGATGGCCTATACTTTGAATGCTAGTCAGCTTTCTTCGTAAAGGTACGTTGAAGACATAACGTGATTTAAATATTGCAAAACTTTCAACTCATCCTCTGTAGAACATTCGCATGCGAAAATCGTATGAAATTCTCTCTTGATGACTACTCCTTTTCCTTCTGATGCATTTTATCCAAGTTTTTATTTCATTCATTGTTTTTTTTTTTTTCCTGATGATCACAAACTAAATTTAAAGTACTAAGCAGTTTATATCAGTTGATGGAGTGATCAATCAATACGTCAACTAACATTTTTTTGCGTAAAATTACAAAAGTAAACGAGTCCACTTGATCGGCACCGCAAATCTTTTTTCTTCGAGAAAGTGTTGAATACGAATTCTCCAGTTCATCTTGAGTCTCACTTTTTCACTTTTCTCCCTAAAGTTCTTGGATCATTATCTGCAGTCATGAGCATATTTAATTATCACTTAGAATCGCAAAACCTTTGAAGTATTTCGTCACTTTGAAGTAACATTTGTAAACGATGTTTCCTTGCACTTAATTATTCTTCTCTTGAAAGAAACTTCGAGTGTCGTAAAGAAAGCGAACAATGAAGAAAACGTAAGAAAAAAATAGAGAGGAAGAAATAAGTTGAAATCACATTAGGTACATTTCCATTTGCCATTTCAGAGGTTAATTCAGTCTTTCCCTGGCTCCAGTTTTTGGTTGTTAATTTTTTTTTAATTCGAGCAGTAGCTCGTTGAAGGCAAATCACGTTTAAAGATTTAAGTACTTGTCGACAAGATGAAAGAAATTAATTTTAGAACAAGGAGATGAGCTTCTGAGACGAATGTTAATTGTTAATGAGTTACTAAGGTCAAAGCATGTAGGAAAGAAAGTACAAGCTACTGCAACTAAATTGACGCGTTTGTACTTTTTTTTTTTTTTTACGCGAACTCATGAAACTCAGTATGGTGCTAAAACATTCGAGTTCGTAATTTTAAATTCGGATTTTGTTTTAGATAATCCAAATTTTAAACGTAATTCTCAAACCTACATGCAAATGGCATCATTTTAAACAACTGTTGTCACACACACGCACGCACGCTCGCACGCATGTATGTTCATAATAACGAAACGTCAGTAGATAATGTTCAGATCCTACAATGTAAAAAAAACAATTCTGAAATTCACGAGTTATTTTCCATGATTCCTTTCGGGAATTATTGAAGCATATTCCTGATACAACCTTTACCGCGAAATAGCGGGAAAAAATCCTGAATTTTACGGATTTTTCGTACCCCAGAAAAATTCTGATTTTTCAGAAACCTTTCCTTGTTGACGGCGAAATGCCGTTTTCAAGAGGTGTTAACGGGAAATTTTGAATTTTCAGAAACATTTCCGCAATTTCTTTCGAATATACAGGGTGTCCGCAAAGTCTCTTTACAACTTTGCACATTTATTGCGGACACCCTGTACTATGTAAGGTCATGGTATTTGTTGTATAATACACTCTAAATATCAAAGTTTTAATTATTATTAGCGCTTTTTTGTTATAGGCCCCTCTCACTGACGTAGCAGGTGCTATGAAAATGATCCCCACGAGAGAGAGAGAGCGCAGTGCATCGCTTGGTTCATCGAAACAAAATCTGATGCACAAACGCAACGACATTTCCGGACTAAGTATGGGAAAACACCGCCATCTCCCCCTAGTACCAGCCAATGGCAGCAGAAATTCATGGAGACTGGATTCGGGTTGGATCTAGATCCTAGTGGCCGCCCACGAACATCGAATGAAGACATCGAACGTGTTTCGTGATTCATTTTCACGAAGTCCGAAGAAGTCCATTCGTTCCGCTGCCATGGAACTACAAATGCCCCGGTCCACGGTACGCAGGGTTCTACATAGACATCTACGCTTACATGCATACAAAGTGCAACTGTTACAAGCAGTTAAGACGAACGATAGACCACAATTCGCAGTAGCAATGCTGGAGAGACTGAGTGAAGATCCCGAGTTTCTCACACATGTTTGTTTTACGGATGAGGCAACTTTTCATATCTCTGGGGCAGTTAAACAGACACAAAGTCAGGATTTAGGGGTCTAAAAATCCTCATGCGTTAATGGAACTTGCCAGAGACAGTCCTAAAATGAACGTGTGGTGCGGTGTTATGCATAACCGAGTACTTGGACCATTTTTATGTAGCCGAGTCCTTGGACCATAACCGAGATTCTGACCTCATGATCCCGATTCCTTGGACCATTATATATCCAACCATTTCCGAGTATCATGATGTTTGTTTCCGAGTATCCGAGTATCATGAATATATAATTGAGTTAGTGGCCGTATTTATTCAAATTATAATTGTTTTGTGGTCGTATTTATTCTCAACAAACCTGACAAGAAATTTCTTGGTCAAGTTTCCGAGTTTCCGAGTATCACGATGTATATTTTGTTTCCGAGTATCATGATCCCGAGTCCTTGGACCAGTTAAAAAGCAGTGACGTCTGATGTTAACTGGATTTTTGCGTGAGTGTGTTGTGCCACAGTTGGAAGACCTTCAACCAACCGTGATATTCCAACAGGATGGTACGCCACCACATTGGGAACGGCACTTTGGGGAATTTTTAAACACAACCTACCCTTGGAGGTGTATTGGACGGGATGGTCCGATTGCATGGCCACTCCGTTTCCCCTAGGTCACACCTCTGGACATATTTGTATGGGGATATGTGAAGGATACCACCATCAAACAAAGGTGCAAGACATCGATGACCTGAAATCGAGGATTAACAATGCCATTTCGACCATTACTGAGGACATGCTACAGCGCACATGGTTGGAACTGCAGTTTTGGCTAGATGTTCTACGCGCAACAAATGGTGCGCGTGTTGAGCTTTTGTAGAGGTAGACAAAACTTTTAGTCTTTGCTCTTACTTATACACTGCAGTGCAATTGAATTAGAGGCAGCTGGCGTTATGCAAATGTGGAGCTGCGAGCAGCCCTGTAAACGGAAACAACATGACGTATGCAGCGATCCGACAATACAAGGAGTGATGCGACGGGTTCAGTAAGAGTCGGACGCAGTATGGGTAAGACGAAGGATCTAAGCGCATTTGATCGTGGGAAAATTGTCGGGGCCCGACGAATGGGTCACTCGATCTCGGAAGTCGTGCAGGCACTGGGATTTGCTCGAGCCACTGTGTCACGGGTACAGCGTGAGTACATCGAATCCGGTACAACCATCCCTGCAAGGGCCAACTGCCGTGGAAAGCAGCGTGTGGATGAGCGGGGTGATCGTCGGCTACCTCGCATTGTAACAGCGGACAGACGGGCAACAGTGCAAGAAATCACACGGCAATTTAACGCTGGTGTACAAAAACGTGTAAGCAGCCACACCATCCAGAACCATCTCCTCGCTATGGGGTACAGATGCCATCGTCTCACAAGGGTACCGCTGCTGATCTCACATCACAGGGTGCAAAGAATAGCATGGGCGCGGGAACATCGCCACTGGACCCTCGACATGTGGAAAACTGTTTCCTGGACTGATGAGTCGAGATTCACGTTGGTACTGGCGGATGCCATGATACGAGTACGGCACAAACCACATGAAGCGATGGATCCTTCTTGCCAGCAGGGTACTGTTCAAGCTGGTAGGGGTGGCATTCTCGTCTGGGGACTGTTTACGTGGACTGAAATGGGACCCATGGTACGTGTGACATCGTCCTTTACAGGTTAACGTTACCGGGATATCCTAGACGACCATTTGCTCCCGTTTGTGCGTCTTCAACATCACACTGGGGACCTCATCCTGCAACAAGACAATGCACCGTGTCATCGCTCCCGAATTGTATCCGAACGGTTGGATGAACACTCCACCGACGTGACCTCTCTTCCTTGGCCAGCTAGGTCACCTGACCTCAATTCCATCGAGCACATCTGGGATGCCATCGAGGAAGATGTTTGAGGCTCTGACCCCTCCATCAAATCTTCGTGAACTGTGGGAGCTTGTTCAGGGGTTGTGGATCCGTTTGGCTTTCCAACGCTTCCGGTGTCTTGTCGAGTCCATGTCGAGACGAATCGCCGCCGTCATCAGGCCGAAAGGTGGTGCTATATGTTACTAGACAGGTATCTCTAATTCAATTGCTCTTCAGTGTATGCTCAACCACATGTGCCTATCTCAAACAGTGTATCCGTAATAAATGTGGAAAGTTGTGAAGAGACTTTGTGGACACCCTGTATTAACGACAAAATTGTGTTCTCACATATTTCGGTATCCACATGACGCTAATAGGTGTGATTCACGGGAATACTTTAGATTTGATTAACTATTAAATTTCAGTCATCTGTTGGAGGATCTAGTGTTGAAGTTGTGTAGCGAGATCGGATGTTGTGGTTAGCATGTCGCATGATACTTAGGTTATTGTTGCAACGGGTGGTTCTTAATTCCTTCCATTTGGCGCACCAGCTTTTCTATATTGTTTTACCTTAAGAAACCAGACCTAATTGTACAAGTGATTGTATGGTGTCTATGTCTGGATCCCTTACGACAAAAGCTACTTTTAGCTACTGTGCAAACACAAGTGTCGACCCGGTGACGTAGTAGTCTAACCGATGGCCTCTGATCATTCGTTCGAAAGGGGTCCGGGTTCAAATCCCGGTGAGGCATGGATGTTGTGTTTGTCTTACGACACTAGCTCTCACCTTTCTCTGGAACCAGTGTCCCTAAATTAGGGACGGGCTACTGCTTATAGCCCATTGAGTTGCTCACGGTGGTCGTTAAACCACCAATAAAAAAACAACAACACAAGTTTCTCCGTGTTCCCTCACTCCGGAGTAAGTCGCTCTCCCAACTGAGCTACGCGGACAGCTGCAGATTTGTCATCTTGACACATGTTTTCACCTCTGTAGTACGTCACACTATCAAGAGTGAATTTTATATTTAACAGTTTTGTGAAATGTCCCAATCCTTACGTATTGGTTAAAGAATTTATTACGTAAGTATAACATATTAACCCTTTAACTGGCTGGAACTAATTAACTCGGGGTTAGAAAAATGGGCTGTAATCAGCTCGAACGAATATATTCGCTGCCTTAAAAGAGACGGTAACAAGTGAACCTGCACATCAGAAAACGCTGCTTCCCCCTCTTTGTTGTTCAAAGCAAATGGTCATTTTCGGGGATGTTTGACACTGATTCTTTCTGACTGATCGTCTACTAAAAGGACTATAACAATGACAACGAACCTACGGAAGGAGAGAGATGTTTCAGTCACTTGCTTCTATCCATTTTGCATATCCGAGTCAAAAAGACTATCCCTCCCCCTCATGTCTTGGATCATGGAATAGAGAATATAGGACTAGAGGGGATATATTCTCACGAATGACAGGCTTATGATCCATACCGCTGTTTTCGTAAAACCCGGCCGCTTTGTGAACATTTCTGTTTGGAAAGAGCAGAAAGTTTTGGGCAATATTTGGTTTAAGTACTTCGGCCGCTTAAAGGGATAATAGTGGATAGCCTAGTGGTCAACGTTTGTTACTGCCACGGAGAAGACCTCGGCTTCGATCCCAGGTAGGTACGAACGCTCGAACCACTAAATATCTGCCGTGCGTCGGATGGTCATGTTAAGCCGTCGGGCCCTAGGTACTGGCCCCACGGTAATAAATAAGGACGTCTTCCTCCCCCTTTCTACCTCGCTTCCGTGTCACTTCCCTATCGGGCGCTCTAGCCCAAATCTCCTGGCTTCCTATTTCTAAAGGTTGTTTAAGACCTGAAGTCAAACACTCCCTTCCCAAAATCCTCTACATATGATCTGATCTAATCAGTTCCCGATCCCGTTAAAACGTATAATTTACAGCTGCAAATAGAGACAGTGTGAGAAAGAAAAGGCAGGGTGTGTACCCTACAGCGTTGGTATATCCTGACAACACAGAAAATATATATATGGGAATGACAAAGCGATCCATGTACACTAGATGTAAAGAACACGTGCGACTTGTGGGTCTGGTTCATTTGCCCGACGTTTACTTCACCGAAGGGTCATTTGACCGAAAATCACTTCACCGAAAAGATTGTTTTACCGAAAGATCACTTGATCGAAATGTTCATTTCACCGAAGGGTCACTTGATCGAAAAGTTCATTTCGCCGAAAGGTCTTTTTACCCAAAAGTTCATTTCATCGAAATGTCATTTTACCGAAGGGTCAGTTTATCGAAAACTTTGGATATCATTACGGGATCTGTTGAAGCATGGTGCCAGTTCGGAAGACAGACCGCCGAAACGTTAAGGGATCATACTCAAATTGCAGTTTTGATTTCTCCGTGTCCCAAAGAGCGCAACGATTCAGTTTTAAGACAAAAAATAATTCATTTTAAGTCCCTGTGCCTCCCTAGGTCTTTTTAGCAATTTTAATTTCCTAGGTCTTTTTAGCAATTTTAATTTCCTAGGTCTTTTTAGCAATTTTAATCGTGCGTGCTCATGTTCATAAGGTTTACATAAAAACTTTATGAACATTAAAAATTCCCAGATCTAGGTCTAAGGCCTTAAAATTAATATTTTAGGTTTGAGGAAGAGTGCAACATATTTTACTTTAAATATTATGTAACACTTATGAATATGAGTAGGGTTAAACGCTGTTAAAAGGGTCTGTATGTAGGCGTACGCTTCGGTCAAAAATTTTATGTTTTGTGGTTTAGTAAAAGATGGAACATTGTTTACTTGACTTGCTATGTAACCCTTATGAAAATGATCTTGGAGGATTAAAATTAAAAAAAAAAGACCAGATCTGGGACTTCTAATTAATGTTATATTTCGAAAAACCTACTTATGGAGAGGTGTTTTATACAAATTAAAAGTGCATTTTTTATACACTCCCATAACGTTTAGGTGGTCAGTTTTTCCAAAACTCGCACCACACTCCAACAGATCTCTAACAACAAAATTCCAAGTTTTCGATATGATTTTCGATATAATGAATTTTTAAGTGAAGTAATTCTTCGGTGAAATGAACTTTTCGATCAATTGATCTTTCGATGAGATGAACTTTTAGGTGAAGTGACCTTTCGGTGAAATGAAGTTTTCGGTCAAGTGACCCTTCGGCGAAATGTACCTTTCGATCAAGTGATTTTCGGCGAACCGATTTTCGGTCAAATGATCTTTTGATCAAGTACCCGCGAAGTGCCAACCAGGGCATGCAGAATACAGCAGTTGCCAGAGAAGTCATCCATCCATCTGCCGCTCCTGTATGGAATAGTATTAGAAGAATCGCCCCTTACACGAACTTTAAAGACAATGTCATCAGGGAAATAGTCGAAATCCTCATCAGCAAACTAACATGCAATGGTATGGTCTGTACTGAACTACCAATTTTTTGGCATGCGCTATTAACAGATGGAAACACGTCGCGGCACGTGATAAAAATTCATGTAATATGCTCGTGATGTCACCCACGTTATTTTCAAAAAATCATCTTTGTTTCTTAGTGTTCTAATTCCTTGAATTTTTTTGTCTATGATTGCCTTGAAAAAGCCTCCCAGTGGAGTGTGAAAGCTTGGCGAATCTCTGTGATTAATTATTGCACCACAAAAATAAACCGATTTAATACGCTATATGCGTTTTTGTTTTAGTAATAACGATGTCGTTTAAAATAACGTAATGCGTAATTTGTAATAAGTCCTCCCATAGAAAAAATAAAATTATTAGAAACCTATTGAGAAAAATAATATGCTCCAACAAAAAATAAAATGACAATTTACCCATATTAATAACAAACAAATATTTCATCGTCGCGTGATTAGAATTCTGCCTTATACGTGAATGTTCTGGCTCAACGGTAGCGCATGCGATTCCCGTAGGAAAGGTCCCGGTTCGAAGCCAGGTAGAAGATTCATAAAAGGGCTAAAAAAGTTAAAATCGGAGTTTTTGCTAAATTTCTGTATAATTACGGAAAACCCCCGAAACAGGTTTTTCTGAATTCAACGGAATTACTGACTACGGAAAATCTGTCAAAATACTGAAGTAGGAAGAAACGGAAATATCGTTATTTCCAGGAATTTTCCGTGAATTCACACGACATATTGTTTTCCGTTACAGAGTCATGCAGTGGGCCCGAATGTTATGTATAAATACCGTATAGTTATGTCAGGTGTCATGTTTCTACAAATTCCATTTTACAAACGGTATTTTCTTACATGCTACACCGGTATGTCATCATGCAATTGGAAGAATAGAAAGCACAACATAAGGTTTTCTACTCACACCAGTATTCTGATCAACACTTAAGAAAGGACCTTCTGGAATACTCCAAATATTTTCCATGGGATTAAGATGACCATTTCATAACATTCACGCCGTTGTTCAAAAACCACTCCCATGTTCTGTGTGCTGTATGAATCGGAGCATTGTCTTTTTTGCAGAATCCACGAAGACCCGGCAATTTCATCAACTCACCGCAGCAGATTGTCCTCAAGAAGCTCTTGATTATCCATAGCCTTCATTCTACCTGATACAAAAGCTACGGCAGTTTTACCCTTAAATCCGAAACCAACCAAAACCATAACCGGCCGGCTACCGGGTTGCAGTTTGAAAAAATCTCAGGTTATTCACGAAGATCGTGCATATCCATCCATCCGGGACGTTTAAATTGAACTTTATCTATCAGTATGACTCTTTCAAATTCTTGTTTTCACGACATGGGACATTTTCCCGACTTCAGTCGATTTCACTGTGCAGATCAGTCATTCGTGGTGGGGATTTTTGTTTCACATAGGCTGGGTATCGTTGCTTTAGTTTGTCGCACATACATAAGATCCAGATGATCAGAATACAGTTTAACGTTGATTGCTTGGTCACCGGAATGAACTCAAAGTAGATTACACCTTCCAAATTTCACCAGATGGCCTTTTTTCTTGAAATGTTCGGGTTTGGAATTCGGTAAAGACAGTTCGTCGGCATAGAACAACTATTTGGATGAATCTGAATAACCAGGTCGATCCACTTCTCATCCCAAGTAATTATCCGCTTAAAGTACCCAGTGCCGCACGGATTCTTCATCAGTTCCTTGCAGACCACGATACATCGTTGAGGTCAATTCATAGTCACTTAGAAACATTGTCTGTATACAGACGATGTTTGGAAACATTGTCTGTATACAGACGATGTTTCTAAGTGCCTATGAATTGCAAGCTCAAAATAGTATACTTTTTTGAGTTTGTCCAGATTATCTGCGATAGAGAGCTTCATGGGCCTTAATTTGGAAAGCTGGTCCTCGAACTTTGGGGGACTCGGTCCGTGCCCTGCTAAACCCAGGCGGGTCCTCTTCAGACTTTATCAAGCGTTCTCCACTACTTACTACAAATAACGGAAAGTTTCCTCTGGAGAAACAAACCAGTTGTACTGAATTGGACAACCGCAGTAGTAAACGGAATGTAACCCAGAGAGATGTGTCATTTATCGTTGGAATTCCTCCCACAGATGATGTTTAGACCTGACTACCATACGTACTTCTGTTACAAAAATAAATGCGTTTCTTCTTCTACACTTAACCCTTCAACCGGCTGGAACGAATTAACTCTGGGTTAACAACATTTGACTACAGTCAGCTCGAATGAATATATTCGCTGTCTGAAAGGTGTGTCGAACGCATCTCAAATGAGTGAATTTCCTCGTCAGAGAGAGATGCTTTCTCATTAAATTCTAAGTGGTCATTTAGGGGGATAATTGACTCTAAATGACCAACCCTAAATGGCCACTTTCTTTTTCAAAATTGGTCATTTATGAGGACGATTGACATAAATCCTTTTCAACTTATTTATCTGCTAAAAAAGCTATAACAACTTCCACTAACCAAAGAAAAGAAAGAGATGTTTGAAGCACTTGTTTCTATCCATTAGGACGTCGGTCCTGTCACGGTAACAAGCCGTTCCCCATCATGTCTAGGGTCATGGAGCAGAGAACAGAGGACTTATAACGTGTTTCGTGTGCGAGATTGGTGTTACGCTATGTCTAAAACCATGACCAAGGAAATGTTGAACTAAATGAGAATACGATACAATAGTTGCACAGAATAGCTCTAATTAATTTTTTACAGCCAAACGAAATATATACAGAAGTCCAACTTACGAAAGCAAACTTATTGATCCAGCAACGATTGATGATATACAGAAGTCAGACTTATGGTCAGCAGCAATTGATGAAATACAGAAGTCAAACTTATTGGTCCAGCAACGATTGATGAAATCCATAATATCTACGCGTTTTTTACTTCACATATAAAACCTTAATTATATCTGTCGTATAATCTATCTTAACAACGATCGAACATCTTCACACACAAACACAAACACACTAAGCAACTGCTGTACCGTCCTTTTTATCTAACGTTCTTATCACATTCATGCGTCACTCTTTGACCTCAAAAGTGTTGCTAACCTCATTCATGTGAGAGAGAAGATATCACGTTGCTTTTGAAAAGTGCAAAAAAGAACAAACTCAAAAATTGTTTTTTTTATTGGAGGTTTAACGACCACCGTGAGCAATTCAATGGGCTATAAGCAGTCGCCCGTCCCCAATTCAGGGTCACTGGTTCTAGGGAAGGGAGAGAGCCAGTGCCGCAAGACAGACACAATATCCATGCCTCACCGGGACTCGAACCCCTTTCGGACGAATGATCAGAGGACATCGCTTAGACCACTGCGCCACCCAGGCGGCACTCACATTTATATAGAAAAAGAAACTAAAAATAAAAGTTAAATTAGAATATACGTCACAGACTATAGAAGCGAGATCTTATCACTAGTAATAAGTTTATGTTAAGTACTGGTGAAGTCGGAGAGGTAAAGGTATTGTTTTTCGTAGCTTTCCTAGAATGAAGTCGCTATGTGAACAATTTCTGTTTGGTTAAAGCTCAGAAAAGTGTGGGCACCCTTTGATTCAGAAACATCGGCCGCTTAAAGGGTTAAGTACAGACAAGCTAGTCTCGATCCCAAAATATTTAAACAAATATTTCGAAATTCCTCATCCCCATTGTAGCAACTAATCTCGCCAGAAGCTCAGTCATGTGGTTTTGGGAAACAGAAAAATTCGTTTGTAAACATTTCTCGGAAAGTTAGAAAAGCCACATGTTTTAGTCGCTAAAGCCAACGAAATGCAAACGGAATTATATTTCATCCTTCAAAGAAATAAACCATCCCATTTCAGATCCTCATGGTACAGATCGGCTTTTCGATTTCAGCTGTATGTAATGAACGCATCCGGTCCGGTGATGGATGTACTATCATGTCTTTCGTTTTACACAGCGACCTTCGCAATCTTATTATTTAACAAGTCAGTCTCTCTTCGTTTTGGCAGTCGAAAGGTTTTTCTTTAATCTAGGAACAAAATACTAAATCCCCCAACTTAGGCCTGACCTGCCCCTTCCCCGAGCCCGGAATTTTTTTCTTAATTAATGAAAAAAAAAAAAGCCCGACAGGGCCCGAGAACTGTACTGGGATCAGCTTTTGCTAGCCGGGAAGAGCCCGTCAGACCTTTTTTTTTTTTTTTTTTTTTTTTGATTGGAGGTTTAACTACCACCGTGAGTAACTCAATGGGCTATAAGCAGTCGCCCGTCCCTAATTTAGGGTCACTGGTTCCAGGGAAGGGAGAGAGTCAGTGCCGTAAGACAAACACAACAATCATGCCTGACCGGGATTCGAACCCGGACCCCTTACGGACGAATGATCAGAGGCCAACGCCTTAGACCACTGCGCCACCGGGGCGGCCCGTCAGGCCTCTACTCTGCGTAAGTTTATTTGGAAACTCCCACTGAGACCGATGATTTGTAGATGTATTCATTTGGAAATGTATTGTAGATGTATTCATTTGTAGATGTATTGTAGATGTATTCATTTGTAGATGTATTCATTTGGATTCATTTGGAAACTCCCACTGAGACCGATGATTTGTAGATTCGTAGTTCCAACAGCTTTGAAGAGAGTGTCCGAATCAGTTATACAATAGAACTTTCTGGAACTTGTTTTTACTCTACAGGCCATCCCCCAAAATTATTGAAACAGATATGTGCTGTCCGAGTGATTGCAACACCTCTTTTCTTTTCGGATCGCTTTAAAAACTGTGCTTTCAGTAATAGCGCAGCATAATGTTACAGGGCTGTTCACTGAGTTAGTTTCAGTGCCCTGTCTCATGGGTTCGTTAGACCTTCGCTTGCAAAGAATTTCGAAGTTCCGGGTTTTCTTTACCTGCATTTTCCCCCGATGATGAAACAAATAAATAAAATACCTGCTAAAATTAAGAGCCGTTCTTTTGCAGTGAAGAATAAGTTTATTCAGTTAATTAAAAGGAGATTAACCCAAGTTAATTCAGTTAATTATTATTTACTTGGACGGATCCATGTCTGAATGCTTTGGGTACGCATAGAAAGGAGGAATCGTTTCACATTTCGTTCCTGACCAGTCACACGTCAACTGAATTAAAATTCGGAATGACTCCAAGGCTTTGTTGTACTGCGAACGTCAGAAGCAGAAATCGTGAGTTTGAGCAGGTTTGGAAACTGCTGAGGAATTGAATTACCTAACCGTACATTTTTCAAAAGATGGAAAATATAATTACTAACAACACAGACGACAAAGAGCAAAGTACAAAGCTTTTCTCCTTTCAACTTTTGCTGAATATAAAACGAAAATTTAATTATTTTATTGCAATAGTTTAGAGGTTGGCATCGTTTCCGTTTCTTTGTACTGGAGTAAAAACTTTCAAATTTTCAATAAATAAGATGATTTTAATTATTTAAATACGTCTTTCGTAAATGATTTAGAATAATTTGCCAGTAGGAAAAGCATAGTTGATATCATAGGCGCCGACTATAGGAGGGTAAGGTGAATATCGTCCCTCCAATAATCTTACTGGGGGGGGGGCAGTGCTCACCCAATATTTTTATTTTTTGTCCTATTTAATTGAATAATCGCTTTGTCCTCATAATGTGGACCAAGCTCCACATTATGAGGCCAAAGCGATTTATTTCCAAAAAATTATTAAATAACAAAATAAGTGAACTTTTGTTCCGTATTCAGCATTGATCGTTTGAAAAGAAACTGTACTGGCAGCCCGTACTGTGTTTGACACGTTCTCGTGATTGTGGTAACTGTTTAAATCAATTATCAAAAATAAAATAAATAAAAATACAGAATCGTGTACTTCCTAGCGCTTTTATTTATCTATTTATCGTTTGCGCTTCTTATTCTTCGTTTAACCCAGCTAATTACTCTTTTTTTTTTTTATAAAAGTTTGGAAATGAAATCTCTCTGGATATTTTTACAAAATATCACGAGCTGAATTTTTTAATATTAATATTCAGCAAAAGAATATTTGTTTCCTTGTTCATTTGCTGATGAGCAATTACAATTGCGTTTTAAAATACAGTATACGTCAAATCTCGTAGTTTATCTTTTTGCCCTTTATTTTTTAAATTTTCCTCCTGACATTGGAGAATCATGGTCCCCAGTCTTATCTTTTCACGCCTGCCCCCCATCCCCCAAATAATTGGTAAAGTCGGCGCCCCTGGTTGAGATTCTATGACGTATCTCAAAAGCTAAGCTTTAGCTGAGTCATTCGAACAGAATTTATTATATTGTGTTAATTTTTCCACATACTGTAGATTCTGCAAAGCCAATGTAAGGTCACGCGTGTTATCATATTGATTATGTTTAACTAATACCTGCAGGTACAAATGGAAAGCTTTGTTCTGCTTTCTTTATCATAATCTGTATCATTTAGTTAATGATCCGTTTCTGCTTATTATTCTATTGGGCTTCTTTCTCAGTTACCTCGTTGCCAAATTTTCGTCTCCAAATTCAATTTTTGCTTGGCCTCACTTTTCAGCATCGAACATTCTCATTCCTGCTGTTTTTCTACGACACGGAATAAAAATGTTCCTGAACCCTGTCTCCCAGAGCTCGATCACAGGTCCCCGTGGCCGCCCCGGTGGCGCAGTGGTCTAAGGCATTGGTCTCTGATCATTCGTCCGTAAGGGGTCCGGGTTCGAATCCCGGTCAGGCATGGATGTTGTGTTTGTCTTACGGCACTGGCTCTCTCCCTTCCCTGGAACCAGTGACCCTAAATCAGGGACGGGTGACTCCTTTAGCCCATTGAGTTGCTCACGGTGGTCGTTAAACCTCCAATCAAAAAAAAAAAAAAAAAAAGGTCCCCGTGCCTTGTTCATCCTGTCTCGGACCACTCCGTGACCCATACCTTCATTATGTTAAAAGCGTTGGCTTACCGTAAGAATTTGCTCCATTAAGATCTGCGGAAGTTTGAATAGCTTGTTAGTTGTCCTATGACAAGATGATTGTCCGCTCGCTCCCTCGCAGATTAATTAATAAAGTCATAAAATTGAACTCCTCGATTCCCTCGGATCGGACAGCAATAGCGTTAAGGCAGAAAGAGAGTGTCCTGACTCATTAACGCAGCCGCCACAAAACTGGGGGGAAAGGGGACCGTCTCCAAATAAGCACTAAGAAAAAAGGGAGATTATTTTAACTTACAATATTCAAAATTGAAGTTTACTGTTGTTAAAACCTATGATTCCCTGGTTACTATAACCAAGATTTCACACTCTGTGGCTATTTTGTGCAATGCTAAAAACCTATGATTCCCTGGTTACTATAACCAAGACTTCACACTTTGTGGCTATTTTGTGCAACGCGATAAACCTCTGATTCCTTGGTTACTACAACCAAGATTTCACACTTCGTGGCTATTTTGTGCAATGCGAAAGACCTATGATTCCTTGGTTACTACAACCAAGATTTCACACTTCGTGGCTATTTTGTGCAATGCGAAAGACCTATGATTCCTTGGTTACTACAACCAAGGTTTCACACTTCGTGGCTATTTTGTGCAATGCTATAAACCTATGATTCCCTGGTTACTTTAACCAAGACTTCACACTTTGTGGCTATTTTATGCAACGCGATAAACCAATGATTTCCTGGTTACTATAACCAAGATTCCAGACACCGTGGCTATTTTGTGCAATGCGATAAACCTGTGATTACGTGGTTACTATAACCAAGATTTCACACTTCGTGGTTATTTTGTGCAACGCGATGAACCTATAATTCCCTGGTTACTATAACCAAGATTCCAGACTCCGTGGATATTTTGTGCAACGCGATAAACCAATGATTCCTTGGTTACTATAACCAAGATTCCAGACTTCGTGGCTATTTTGTGCAATGCGATAAACCTATGATCCTGTGGTTATTACAACCAAGACTTCACACTTTTTGGTTATTTTGTGCAAAGCGATAAACACATGATTCCTGGTTACTATAACAAAGGTTTCACACTTCATGGCTATTTTGTGCAATGCGATAAACTTTCAGGCAACGCTCGTACAAAATGCGTTAATCATACACGAACTACCCCCCTTAAAATGGGCTTTTGTAAGATCTACAACATTGACAACCCATCCAGCATAAACTATGCAAATTGAAGACAGAAAATATCACAGTGGAAAAGCATAATTCTTTTTCCTGACACCCCCACTGTTTTTTGACATACACACGCAAGTCTAAGAATGAGGTATGCATAAATTTATTCCATTTTTCGATTTGTGTTAGGAACAGCATTGTTCCAATCCTGATGGATATTTGCTGATATTTTAATCTCTCACCTTTTTACAAAAACTTCTCCACGAAAATGATTCATCTTTCATGATAATCAGCTAGCAGACCTTAAGGAAATAATTTAGCTCGAGATGAGTTGCAAGACATTCGAAACATATTAATCAATATTTTTATTTCTCTTTTCCTTTACCAGAGCAAAAAAAGAAAGAAGCAAAAACCCGCAAATGAAATGTCAAGCTACGCGGCAAATGGTTTGGAGATGTGCGACCTAATTAAGCAGAAAAGCAAAATTGTGAAGAAAACAGGAAAAAGCGCAAAAATCAGAAAACATACCAATCAGAAAACGCATTTAGGAGTGACAAACTGACAACCGATATGAAGATAGATTGTGTCAAAGGCTTTCATCTGCAAATCTTGTTTATTAATTTGTTACTGTGGAATAAATATGATAAAATGAATAGCATTCAGCAAGAGCAATATATTTTAACGAAATAATGAATGATTAAACACTGCTTTTACCTCTTGAGATTTGAACATCTGCAATGTTTTGTTTTTGCTTGAAATTTTTGCCTTTTGCGCCGAATTTTCAAGTAAAAAATTCGTAATCATATAACAGCTTTGTAACAGTAAAGCCTCTAAACCCTAGAGAAATAGCACATCATAAATGCATTTCATATCGTTTTACTTATCAGCTAAAGGCGAAACCTTTGTAGCCTGTTAAGAAAGACTTCATTTATTTGGCTCGTAGCATAATTGCCATTTCACTACAGCCAAAGCACCAAACCTTTTTACATGCTACTCTAGCTTGCCTATTTCGGAATCCATGTTTAGGCGGCTAACAAAGTCGAGTGGAACGAAGAGTTGCCTTTTAATTTTTTGTCCGATGCGTCAGATATATATAATACTTTTGTCGATATCTTTGCTTCTAAGAGTCCGATTTGAAAAATGCTTTCTTCGTTGGAGAGCATTTTTAGTGCAAAATATTTCTCACACAATTTCAAATTTTTTTTAACGTAGAAGAGTGTCACTAGAGAGTGTGAGTTCAAGTTTTCCTTTTCAGTAATATCTGCTGTACTAAAAACCGGATTGAAAAAAATATTTTACGGTCAGATACTACGAACTATAAAAACCATTTTTTATGTATTTTCTACCCAAAATAATGCACAATTTCGTGGTTGCGCGGAGCAAATGCTTAATCTGTTTTTCTCGACATTTCTGCTCCTACATGTAACGATTTAAGCAATTCTTTCTACAATGGATGCCATTTACTTTTTCGAATACTTTAAGTTTGTATTTGAGCAGTTTTAAAGTTCATAGTTCTGTCGCTAGGGTATGCTGTGTACTTCTGTTTGCAACTGTACCTCCACTTCTAAAAGTCCTATTCAGAAATTTCTTTTTTTTTTTTTTTTACTGCATAACACTACAATGGATGTGTAGGGCATTATCGTCTTTAAATAATGCACAGATTTTCCCCTGGAGGGGGGGAGGGCATAAAGGTCAAAACCTTCTTTTCGCTGTATCTGCTTCCGTGAAACGAATTTGCAAAGTTTCTTTTCCTTAGCATAGGTTTTTCCGCGAAAAATATTTTTCGCCTATTTATAACTTTTTTATTATGCTTTTCCATTATTCTTCCGTTAGAAGTTGAATAACTTTGACACATTTTATTCGCATCGGAACGGATTCAAAAGGATTCGGATTTAAAACAACCGAAAAGTCGGTAGCAGCTTTTGGTTTGAATTTGGTTTCAAAGCCTTAAAGACGTAGAATGGTCGACGCAGGTAGATCAGACTTCCTTCCCGATTTTTTTTTTTTTTTTAATTTGATTGGAGGTTTAACGACCACCGTGAGCAACTCAATGGGCTATAAGCAGTCGCCCGTCCCTAATTTAGTGTCACTGGTTCCAGGGAAGGGAGAGAGCCAGTGCCGTAAGACAAACACAACATCCATGCCTCACCGGAATTCGAACCCGAACCCCGTTCGGACGAATGATCAGAGGCCATCGCTTAGACCACTGTGCCACCGGGGCGGCCCCGATTCATTGGCAAGCCTATTACCTACCAAATGTTGACCATCGCTCCAAATGTTGACCATTTATTAGGATTGTCTTTTTGTTTTACTTCGGTAGCAACAGTGGTGTGGTGGCGAGATGTAATTCGGGAGAGAACTTTTCAAGGTTATCATATAGATGTGGTTGTTCGTATGTTATTCGTTGGGATGCTGCTATTCATTGTGTCAGAGTTATTGTTTTTTGTCTCCTACACGTCGACTTTGCGAAATGACTATTTTTTTTTTGATTGAAGGTTTAACGACCACCGTGAGCAACTCAGTGAGCTATAAGCAATGGTCCGTCCCTAATTTCTTTTTTTTTTTTTTTTTTTTTTTTGGTTGGTGGTTTAAAGACCACCGTGAGCAACTCAGTGGGCTATAAGCAGTCACCCGTCCCGAATTTAGGGTCACTGGTTCCAGTGAAGGGAGAGAGCCAGTGCCGTAAAACAAACACAACATCCATGCCTCACGTGGATTCGAACCCGGACCCTTCTCTGACTAACGGTCAGAAGCCATCGCTTAGACAACTTCGCCACCGGGGCGGGGCAATGGCTATTCCTGATTTAAGCTGGAAAAATCCACGTTGTCTTGTGAAAAGGATTCCTTTCATCGGGCTTTATAATTTGCGTATTACTCCCTGCGATAATTGCTATCCAATACGAGTTTGGATATTTGCATGATTTAGTACAGGCCGCCTACGTACCAGATTTGTACTATGCGCTGACTTCTAACCATTGGTCAGGGATAGGCCCTTATTCGATGGGACATGGGTGGTGTGCCTTCTGCTGGCGTTGGTCCTGTCACTTCCCTGAAAACACGGGCCCCAAATTACACACACACGCGCCGACACTCTATCTTGTAGGAGGAGGTCCACCAATGGGAAAGGTTTAGGCTAACTACCTACCCGAGTGGATTTTTATGCCGCGAATCAAAAATGAAGTTATATTAGTTTGAACCACAGATATCGTACAAGGGACTAGATTGGCTGTCTGCTCTGTTGAGCATCGGCTTGCGCTGTGAGAAGCATGGAGCCACATTGAGCGGGTCAAGATGGCGGCGGAGCATGGCACGTTACGCAGGATAGTTTGGACTTGGTTATTGTATAAATCATGGTGAAAGCTTCCTCAGATAAACATCTTACGCAGAGAGACGAAAATATAATTGCTGTTACTTATTTGCCTCTTGCCCAATGCTGAAAACAATATATATATATATCATCATCATCATCATCATCGTCAACCATTATCAATCCACTGCTGGACGAAAGTCTCCCCAAGTTTCCTCCACAACGGTCTGTCTTGTGCCAGTTTCCTCCATGTCACTCCCGCATACTTTCGAATTTCATCCACCCATCTTCCATGTGGTCTTCTTCTGGGTCTTTTCCTGTCCCTTGGAATCCAATCTAAAATTTCGGCTGTCCATCGATGGTCTGTTCTTCTGGCAGTATGTCCAGCCCATTGCCATTTCAGGGATTTAACTCTGATCATGATGTCTTCCACTCTTGTCATTTTTCGGATCCACGTGTTCCTCTTCTTATCTCTCCTGGTTACACCAAGCATGCACCTCTCCATGCTCTTTGAGTTGTCTGCAGCCTTTGTATGTCTCTTTTAGCTAAGGTCCACGTCTCTGCACCATACGTAAGCACTGGAAGGATGCATTGATCAAACACTTTTCTTTTAAGACATAATGGCATATTGCTCTTGAAAATTATGCTGTTTCTTCCAAAAGCTCTCCAGGCAAGTTTTGTACGCCGATTAATTTCTTCACCAATGTGACCCTCACTTGATATCTGCTGTCCAAGATAAACGTACGTGTCTGTTATCTCCAGCTTTTCTCCATCAATCGATAAATCTTCATTTCTTGTAAAAGCATTGTACATCACTTTTGTCTTCTGAAAGTTCATTTTTAATCCCACTTCTTTACTCTTGTCAGCAAGTTCCTGGATCATACTCTGTAGCTCTGATGGGGTAGTTGCAAAAATGACTATGTCATCAGCAAAACGAAGGTGGGTTAGATAATCTCCATTAATCTTTATCCCTTTGTTTTCCCAGTTCAGTGATTGAAAGACATTTTCCAATGTGGCATTAAAGAGCTTCGGAGATATGGTGTCACCTTGTCTCACTCCTTTTCCAATTTTTATGTGTGTTGTATTTTCAAACAGCCGAATCTTTGCACTTGCATTTTCATAGATGTTATTAATAATATTAATGTATGCATCTTCAATACCGCAGGATTTCAGAGCCATTGCAACTGCTGATGGTTTCACCGAATCAAAGGCTTTTTCATAATCGATGAAAGCCATGCACAATGGAAGCTCATATTCCCTCGCTCTTTCAATTAGTTCTCTCAGTACGTGGATATGATCTATTGTGCTGTAGCCACTCCTGAATCCAGCTTGTTCTCTCGGTTGAGCCATGTCCAGTGTCACCTTCAAGCGGTGTGAAAGAACTTTAGTGAAGATTTTATAAACCACTGATAGGAGGCTGATAGGTCTGCAGTTCCTGAGATCCTCAATGTCACCTTTTTTATGTAGCAAGATCATTGTAGCATTGTTCCAATCCTTAGGAATTTTCCCTTCATTAAGGCATAGAGTGAAAATTTCGGCGAGTACTGTTTCTATTTCTCCACTTGCTTCTTGTATGATGTCTGCAGTAATTCCATCTTCTCCTGGAGCTTTTCCCCGCTTCATGTTCTTGATTGCATGTGCAACTTCTGCTGGAAGGACTGGAAGAACTCTGGTACTGGTACCTTTCATGATGTCTGGAGTACATGTATCATCCCTTTCATATAATTTGGAGTAGAAATCTTTCACTCTTGCCAAAATTTCGCCTCTATTTCTTGTTACAGAACCATCTCCTTTTCTCAGTGCCATAATCTGTTTTTTCCCCTTACTGAGATGTCCCTTTGCTATCTTTAGGCTTTGGTTGTTTTCAATTGCTTTCCTTACTAGTTCACAGTTGAATTTCCTTACGTCTTCAGTGATACTTTTTCGTACTGTCTTGCATAGCTCTATATATTCCACTTTGGAAGTCACATCTTCTTTAGTTGTCCTCATCACTCTTCTTTTTTGCATCAACATTTTGGTTTTTCCTGATAATTTGTTCACATGCAATTTGTTCTTAGACCCAGCTAATTTTGTTGCTGTTTCCATAAGAGCTTTGGTTACTTTTCTGTTAACTTCAGAAATATCCACTTCTTCCGATGTTAGGCCTTCTAAAGCAGAGAATCTGTTCTTCAGTTCCAATTTGAAGGTATTATGGTGTTTTTTATGGTTGGTTATGTCAATACATTTTGTTTGTCTTATGAGCTTGCTACGTTCGAGTTTAGTGTTGAGGTGCATCTTACATCTCACCAATCTATGGTCACTGCCTGTGTTGAACTTGTTTAGCACACTGCAGTCTTCCATGACGAATTTTTTGTTACACATAATAAAATCAATTTCACTTGTCGTCCCATTTGGATGTCTCCATGTCCATTTCCTGTGTGGCTTTTTCTTGAAAAAGGAGTTCAAGATGAAAAACCCTTCTGCCTCTGCAAACTCTACGAGAGTATTTCCACGCTGGTTTCTGTTGCCGTGACCGAATTTACCTACTGAAGTTTCATTCTGTTGCCGTTGCCCTATTTTTGCATTGAAATCTCCCATAATTATCTTCAAGTGCTGCTTACCTTTATTATTTAGATCACGAATTTCCTCATAAAATTCTTCAATTTCTTCTTCAGCATGACTTGTGGTGGGTGCATAAGTTTGAATAATCTGAGCCTGGTATCTTCTCGAGAGTTGGATAACGAGTCGTGCAGCTCTGTCCGAGGAACTTTCAACTTCTACAACTTTATCCTTCAGTTTCTTGTTTATTATAAATCCAACACCACTAGTTTTGCCAGTATCTGTCCCACGATAGTAGAAGAGATGTCCACTTTTCAGTTCAATGAGATCTTCTCCTTTTCTCCTTACCTCACTTAGCCCGACGATGTCTCACTTGATCCTTTGTAGTTCCTCTTCCAATTCAAGAAGCCTTGAATCAGAAGATAGGGAGCGTCCGTTGTACGTAGCCAAGGTCAGCATCAGATGGCAGCCTAGTCCGGTCCTCCGGGGATTCTTAGCACCCTCTGCCTTCATGTCGCACTGGCCGCTGCCTTGGCCAGGTACATTCCAGCTGCCGGAGACTGAGGGCCAAGATTTAAGTTGTGGAGTCATTTTGGAGGGGTTTGGCCATAACTCACCACGCTGGCCAAGCGGGTTGGTGAGTGTGGGATAGCATTTCCTCTAATCCCGATGGTATAGTTATACCGCTATTGGCGGTCGTCAGAGCCCCTTTAGTGGGAACAGGATCGATAATATATATATATATATATATATATACTGAAGAGCAAAACTGAAAACTAAGGAAAAACTTTAGAATTTAAAACGAAAGTTGCAAAATAACCTGAAGATCAAAACGCGCAACGCAGCAGTTTTGAAAATTCAGAATTCACATTCTATTAAGAAGAGACCTAAGCAAAAAAATACATATATATTTTTGACTCATACCAAGTAAAACATAGAAAAGGTTATGTATCTACCAGTGTGAGTAAAAGGAGAAAAGATAAAAAAATAAAATAAAACAACTGAATGTAGAAGGTGTCGAGAATACTGAGCCTTGGCTTTATCAAGGACCAGCAAAAACTCTGCATTTTCTCACTTCCACAAAGACCTAGTTGGAAATGAGTTTCCTGCAAGGCCATAGATGCAAGTAACATGCCCACCAAAAATTGTTTTAAAAAATATATATATGTCATGTCCTCCGCAGAGTTGTATGACCTAGCACTAGTTAACAATTTCGCTTGCATCCATAACCCACCTGGCCTGACCCATGCTCTTCATCTGTTACTATTAAACAGAGAGAAGAAGATTAAAGAGAACTCAAGCTGTGAGAGTGACATAATAATTAGAAATAATTTTCAGCTATAACGAAATGCCAAGTTCGCCTGAGAGAGAATTTAAACCTGAAAAACAATGCTAAAGAAATCCAAATTTTTACATTGCAATTAAAAAAGGAAATATTAATTTTTAAAAAATCAGATTTTTGAAAAGAAAACTTGATTCTAAAACCCCCTACTCTACAACTTCTGACAACACAAAAACGAGAATAAGTTGAAGACAATAATTAACTAAAGAAAAGCTTTGTGAAAGTTATATGACTTAAACAATTAGTTGCAATATGTACAAAGTATTTCAGCAGTGCTTTAAGTGCATAATTAAGTAGTTAATAAGAACTTAACTACTTTGAAAATACAGCGCAAAGAAAAGGAACTATGCTTAGCCATCTGCTGTGCCTAAGTTCCCCAAAAGACGCGCAAAGTTACCAAGAAAAGAAAGAGTTAAAACCCGCAAAAATGTTAACAGACAAGCCAGTGCCTAAGAGCTAAAAAGCAAAAAATCAACAGAGAAAAAAAAAAAAAAAAAAAAGTACATGAAGTACAAACATTGAACTTATAAAACCTAAAACCCAAATACAAGGAAGAGAGCTTACCTCTTGTGCAACTAAACTTTCTCCTCACAAGAGTAAAACATGGCTGACCTCTTCCCCATGCGTCCTAACACTTCTGCCACTCCCTAGTCGCTGGGGGCAGTGTGGGTGGGGCTGATGGCCTCCTCATACTGAAAGAAACCAACTCGCGGAGATTTTAACCAGAGAAAAAATTATATATATATACTTAAGACTGTGGATCTGTATGATCAGAAAGAGCAGAATTAACTCTCCAGAATACATGAGAAATATTATAAAATACACGAGTGGTGTATTTAATAATCTTTGCATGTATTAAATCACCTTAGTGAGCTTCTATAGATTAATCAGAATCTTATTAATTTTAATGTTAGATTTACTATTTTTAGTATAGCTATCCTAGTGATGAATAACTAGTTTTCTTTTTTATTTGTTTTCATTTTCTTTTATAAACAGATTTTTAAGCTTTTTTTGTGGTTTTGTCTATATTATTTAATTTTTTGTTTTAATAGGACCTTCATATCCATAGCACTAAGGTTCCTTTTAGTAGTTAATAGGCATCCTCTAGCCAACTTCCTTACGGCTTTGATTGGTCAGAATCGTATTATTAACTGTGTAGAAAATTAAAGCAGATCTGCCAACCTTACTCTATTATTCAGAATAATTTTTCTTAAAGTTCTTTTGATGAAAGAAGAAGGAATTTCGTTCTCTAGAAAACTATCTAATAGTATATTAATGTGGTAATTGGAGTCCAAATTGTTGCTGCAAATTCTTGAAATTCTTACGACCTGAGAAATTAGTACATTCTCAATTACTTTGGTTGATATGTTATTATTCCAGTGTAGATATCTAATTACTTTGAAAGGAAAATTAACTCTTTTATCAAAGAGGCTAATAGATGGGTTACCTCTGTTGAGCTTAATGCTTAAGTCTAGGAACTCAAGTTCCTGATTACTGTGGTTGGTTTTACATAAGTTAAGAGAGCTAGGATAGATATTATCAAAATCACTCTCTATCACTTCTGAATTATTGATACACAGCAGATCATCAATATATCTAAATGTGTAAAGGTAGTTATCTGAGCAGGTGGGGTGATTTTAATGAATTTATATTCCTTAAAGAACACGAATAGATTAGCGATATTCGTGGATGTTGATGTTCCCATGGGAATACCGTTCACTTGCTTATATATATATTTTTTTCTCTGGTTAAAATCTCCGCGAGTTGGTTTCTTTCAGTATGAGGAGGCCATCAGCCCCACCCACACTGCCCCCCAGCGACTAGGGAGTGGCAGAAGTGTTAGGACGCATGGGGAAGAGGTCAGCCATGTTTTACTCTTGTGAGGAGAAAGTTTAGTTGCACAAGAGGTAAGCTCTCTTCCTTGTATTTGGGTTTTAGGTTTTATAAGTTCAATGTTTGTACTTCATGTACTTTTTTTTTTTTCTCTGTTGATTTTTTGCTTTTTAGCTCTTAGGCACTGGCTTGTCTGTTAACATTTTTGCGGGTTTTAACTCTTTCTTTTCTTGGTAACTTTGCGCGTCTTTTGGGGAACTTAGGCACAGCAGATGGCTAAGCATAGTTCCTTTTCTTTGCGCTGTATTTTCAAAGTAGTTAAGTTCTTAATAACTACTTAATTATGCACTTAAAGCACTGCTGAAATACTTTGTACATATTGCAACTAATTGTTTAAGTCATATAACTTTCACAAAGCTTTTCTTTAGTTAATTATTGTCTTTAACTTATTCTCGTTTTTGTGTTGTCAGAAGTTGTAGAGTAGGGGGTTTTAGAATCAAGTTTTCTTTCAAAAATCTGATTTTTAAAAAAATTAATATTTCCTTTTTTAATTGCAATGTAAAAATTTGGATTTCTTTAGCATTGTTTTTCAGGTTTAAATTCTCTCTCAGGCGAACTTGGCATTTCGTTATAGCTGAAAATTATTTCTAATTATTATGTCACTCTCACAGCTTGAGTTATCTTTAATCTTCTTCTCTCTGTTTAATAGTAACAGATGAAGAGCATGGGTCGGGCCAGGAGGGTTATGGATGCAAGCGAAATTGTTAACTAGTGCTAGGTCATACAACTCTGCGGAGGACATGACATATATATATATTTTAGAACAATTTTTGGTGGGCATGTTACTTGCATCTATGGCCTTGCAGAAACCCATTTCCAACTAGGTCTTTGTGGAAGTGAGAAAATGCCGAGTTTTTGCTGGTTCTTGATAAAGCCAAGGCTCAGTATTCTCGACACCTTCTACATTCAGTTGTTTTATTTTATTTTTTTATCTTTTCTCCTTTTACTCACACCGGTAGATACATAACCTTTTCTATGTTGTACTTGGTATGAGTCAAAAATATATATGTATTTTTTTGCTTAGGTCTCTTCTTAATAGAATATATATATATATATATATATTAAAATTTAAAGCTGGTATTGTATGCAAATATAGAAAATTATTGGAAAAACATTTTTAAGAAAGTAATGCAGCAACGATTTAAAATAATGGAAACGCAAATAATTTATTTAAAATCAATAAGTAGCTATATCCAGCAAACTATTGATTTGAACCCGAAAAAAGGAAGTCTTCCACATGCTTTATATAGAAAAGCTGAAATAATGTGAATCTTTTTCCTTGTTGCTATTACCTCTGTCATTCTGATTTATTTATTATGTTCGCTCAAAAAGTTTTGAATTTCACCAAAAATTTTGATATTTCGTCTTGTTATGCACTAAAGAAATTTCAGTTTTTAACATTTCACATTTATTTGGGCAATATAGCATCGAAATGGCGTATTAAATGTAAGCATTCATTAACAAGAAACGTCAAAATCATATCTCTCAGCAAATTAAAACCAGCGTGATATTTTTTTATATCGCAGATACCGGAATGTCTTCTCTGGAATTTAAGCCCTGGCCGAATCTGAAATAATTCAATGTTTTACAAGACCCTTGGCATTCTAGTTAGCACTAAGGAATATTACTGTTTTTTACCTAAATTTTATAACTTCCGACGCTAAATGTGTACTGACTGCTTTGAATCTCAATATAAATAGAAAATCACAGTACCAAACTCGTATTTCTCTGACTTAATGCAAAGTAGCCTTGCTTAAATGGATCGTGGTGACCCTCTGAAAATGGCGCCTACCTTCTCACGCCTCATGGGCTGGGTGTCCAATCTAGCTTCTTGTATATGACATCTGTGATTTGAACCCAGAGGCTCCGATACGACAGAGGGCAGGCAGATCAGGTAAGTAGTAGTGCCAGATTACTAGTACGAATAGTCGTAATGGCAAATACCAAGCTACGGTGATACAAGAAATGTGCCGGTGGATACAACTGGGGTAGAGTGAAACAGACGAACTTATTCGTAACTCGGAGTTCAATCCATGGGTCTGTCGGATTAACGTTCCTATCCGAGAACAGCTAGTATTCAATGGTTCAGAGCAACTGGACCTGAAGCCTCTTGCTCGAACTACTCTCGTGACACGGGCCAAATTAGGAACGGCGGAACACTTATAGCCTTTTGAGTTACTCATGCGAGTTGTTAAATCTCCAAACAAACAGAAAAAAACTTAGCGAAACAGTACTTCAAAAATTCTGTGTACGTCTCTTCTGTTTTGTTTGTAAGCCACTTTTGCATCTCGTGTTTATAACGTTTCACTGACCGGGTGTTTATCTTAGGTTTTTGATCCCTTGATATTATAAAATACAATAGATTCTGGTTAATCGAATTATCGGTTTATCAGCGCAGCTGTTTGTTCGAGACAATCCTTGAAAAGCATTCTAAACTAGCTCTTTAGAATAAAGCTTCGTTTAATTGGGCCGAAGTGTTCTAACCTTGATGTGATCGAATTAACTGGAATCTATTTAACATGCACTATATTGACAAAAGTCACCGGACACCTAGAATAGAAACACAAAATCATTTATTGGCATCCATTAGTACAGTGTCGGTCCCCCTTTGGCCTTAATGCATACACAGACCCTTCGAGGTAGGCTTTCGACAAGGTTTTGGAACATAGCGATAGGTACGCGATTCCATTCAGTACAAATGCTGCCGCTAACTATTGCTTATAGAAGTAGGCCTTGGTTTAAAACTTCTTACGCGGCGCTCTAATTCATTCCATAGGTGCTCTTTGGGATTAAGATCAGGGCTCTGTGCTGTCCAGTTCACACATGATACGGAATTATCGTCAAACCACATCGTAACAGTCCTTGCTTTATGGCTCGGTGCATTATCCTTCTGGTACCAACAAGGCTCGGTTCCATAGTATTGCCACAGAGTTGCTAGGACATAATTGTCCAAATATCGAGGTAGATGTGCTGATTAACAGGTATGTCCATGATAACGAATGGTTTGGGACCATACCACGAAACATACCCTCACACGAGCACACTGCCACCTCTAAACTTGACCGTAGGAACAGTTCATTTTGGTAAACAGCGTTCCCCGGCTACCGCCATACCCACACACGGCCATCAGAGTGATGGATCGTGTATCTAAATTCATCAGTCCATAAGACCTGTTTTCATTGATCTACGGTCCACGATAAATGTTCTTCACACCAAGGTAAACGACGAGTAGCATTCCGAGTGGAGATGAAAAGCTTATGAACAGCCGTACGACCACGGTAACGCGTGGAATGAAGTTATTTGCGAATTGTACATGTACATACCAAGGTTCCAGCATTTTTACTGACTTGTACATTGAGGTCTTGTGCAGTACTCCTTCGATTAGGTGTAACGACTCTCCTGAGGCTTCGACGTCCTCTGTCACTGATTTTATTTGATCTGCCGGTACGTTTTGCTGCTTCAGGCACGCCATGTGTCTTCCACTTATTCAGTACACCCAAAACAGTTGACTTTGGCATGTTCAAACGCCTCTCGTTTTCTCTTATGGACAACCCATTAATATAACACCCAACAATCTTTCCTTTCTCAAAGTCCGTTCTCTCCCGCCGCGAAATTTTCACTCAACCTCACAGTGCGATATGATCGCGGTCAGCTGCAGGCTTGTTTTCATACCGTTTGCAGGTGAACCGCGCATCTTACCAACGCAGCGGATCCGTCCATTTGCTTTTGAATAGATGTCCCGTGACTTTTGTCAATATAGTGAATATATATATATCATCATCATCTTCATTGTAAACCATTATCAATCCACTGCTGGACGAAGGTCTCCCCAAGTTTCCTCCACAACGGTCTGTCTTGTGCCAGTCTCCTCCATGTCACTCCCGCATACTTTCGAATTTCATCCACCCATCTTCCATGTAATCTTCTTCTGGGTCTTTTCCTGTCCCTTGGAATCCAATCTAAAATTTCGGCTGTCCATCGATGGTCTGTTCTTCTGGCAGTATGTCCAGCCCATTGCCATTTCAGGGATTTAACTCTGATCATGATGTCTTCCACTCTTGTCATTTTTCGGATCCACGTGTTCCTCTTCTTATCTCTCCTGGTTACACCAAGTATGCACCTCTCCATGCTTTTTTGAGTTGTCTGCAGCCTTTGTAGGTCTCTTTTAGCTAAGGTTCACGTCTCTGCACCATACGTAAGCACTGGAAGGATGCATTGATCAAACACTTTTCTTTTAAGACATAATGGCATATTGCTCTAGAAAATTATGCTGTTTCTTCCAAAAGCTCTCCAGGCAAGTTTTGTACGCCGATTAATTTCTTCACCAATGTGATCTGACTTGATATCTGCTGTCCAAGATAAACGTACGTGTCTGTTATCTCCAACTTTTCTCCATCATTCGATAAATCTTCATTTCTTGTAAAAGCATTGGACATCACTTTTGTCTTCTGAAAGTTCATTTTTAATCCCACTTCTTTACTCTTGTCAGCAAGTTCCTGGATCATACTCTGTAGCTCTGATGGGGTAGTTGCAAAAATGACTATGTCATCAGCAAAACGAAGGTGGGTTAGATAATCTCCATTAATCTTTATTTCTTTGTTTTCCCAGTTCAGTGATTGAAAGACATTTTCCAATGTGGCATTAAAGAGCTTCGGAGATATGGTGTCACCTTGTCTCACTCCTTTTCCAATTTTTATGTGTGTTGTATTTTCAAACAGCCGAATCTTTGCACTTGCATTTTCATAGATGTTATTAATAATATTAATGTATGCATCTTCAATATCGCAGGATTTCAGAGCCATTGCAACTGCTGATGGTTTCACCGAATCAAAGGCTTTTTCATAATCGATAAAAGCCATGCACAATGGAAGTTCATATTCCCTCGCACTTTCAATTAGTTCTCTCAGTACGTGGATATGATCTATTGTGCTGTAGCCACTCCTGAATCCAGCTTGTTCTCTCGGTTGAGCCATGTCCAGTGTCACCTTCAAGCGGTGTGAAAGAACTTTAGTGAAAATTTTATAAACCACTGATAGGAGGCTGATAGGTCTGTAGTTCCTGAGATCCTCAATGTCACCTTTTTTATGTAGCAAGATCATTGTAGCGTTGTTCCAATCCGCAGGAATTTTCCCTTCATTAAGGCATCGAGTGAAAATTTGGGCGAGTACTGTTTCGATTTCTCCACTTGCTTCTTGTATGATTTCTACAGTAATTCCATCTTCTCCTGGAGCTTTTCCCAGCTTCATGTTCTTGATTGCATGTGCAACTTCTGCTAGAAGGACTGGAAGAACTCTGGTACTGGTACCTTTCATGATGTCTGGAGTACATGTATCATCCATTTCATATAATTTGGAGTACAAATCTTTCACTCTTGTCAAAATTTCGCCTCTATTTCTTGTTACAGAACCATCTTCTTTTCTCAGTGCCATAATCTGTTTTTTCCCCTTACTGAGATGTTCCTTTGCTATCTTTAGGCTTTGGTTGTTTTCAATTGCTTTCCTTACTAGTTCACAGTTGAATTTCCTTACGTCTTCAGTGATACTTTTTCGTACTGTCTTGCATAGCTCTATATATTCCACTTTGGAAGTCACATCTTCTTTAGTTGTCCTCATCTCTCTTCTTTTTGCATCAACATTTTGGTTTTTCCTGATAATTTGTTCACATGCAATTTGTTCTTAGACCCAGCTAATTTTGTTGCTGTTTCCATAAGAGCTTTGGTTACTTTTCTGTTAACTTCAGAAATATCCACTTCTTCCGATGTTAGGCCTTCTAAAGCAGAGAATCTGTTCTTCAGTTCCAATTTAAAGGTATTATGGTGTTTTTTAAGGTTGGTTATGTCAATACATTTTGTTTGTCTTATGAGCTTGCTACGTTCGAGTTTAGTGTTGAGGTGCATCTTACATCTCACCAATCTATGGTCACTGCCTGTGTTGAACTTGTTTAGCACACTGCAGTCTTCTATGACGAATTTTTTGTTACACATAATAAAATCAATTTTACTTGTCGTCCCATTTGGATGTCTCCATGTCCATTTTCTGTGTGGCTTTTTCTTGAAAAAGGAGTTCAAGATGAAAAACCCTTCTGCCTCTGCAAACTCTACGAGAGTATTTCCACGCTGGTTTCTGTTGCCGTGACCGAATTTACCTACTGAAGTTTCATTCTGTTGCCGTTGCCCTATTTTTGCATTGAAATCTCCCATAATTATCTTCAAGTGCTGCTTACCTTTATTATTTAGATCACGAATTTCCTCATAAAATTCTTCAATTTCTTCTTCAGGATGACTTGTGGTGGGTGCATAAGTTTGAATAATCTGAGCCTGGTATCTTCTCGAGAGTTGGATAACGAGTCGTGCAGCTCTGTCAGAGGAACTTTAAACTTCTACAACTTTATCCTTCAGTTTCTTGTTTATTATAAATCCAACACCACTAGTTCTGCCAGTATCTGTCCCACGATAGTAGAAGAGATGTCCACTTTTCAGTTCAATGAGATCTTCTCTTTTTCTCCTTACCTCACTTAGCCCGACGATGTCCCACTTGATCCTTTGTAGTTCCTCTTCCAATTCAAGAAGTCTTGAATCAGAAGATAGGGAGCGTCCGTTATACGTAGCCAAGGTCAGCATCAGATGGCAGCCTAGTCCGGTCCTCCGGGGATTCTTAGCACCCTCTTCCTTCATGTCGCACTGGCCGCTGCCTTGGCCAGTTACATTCCAGCTGCCGGAGACTGAGGGCCAAGATTTAAGTTGTGGAGTCATTTTGGAGGGGTTTGGCCATAACTCACCACGCTGGCCAAGCGGGTTGGTGAGTGTGGGATAGCATTTCCTCTAATCCCGATGGTATAGTTATACCGCTATTGGCGGTCGTCAGAGCCCCTTTAGTGGGAACAGGATGTACCACGAGAAGGCGGGGTTGACATTTGTCAAGGAGAGGCTGTGATGTTACGCATCACCTGACCTTACATCCATATATATATATATATACACCGAAGAGCAATTGAATTACAAATACCTGTCTAGTAACGTGTAGCACCACCTTTCGGCCTGATGACGGCGGCGATTCGTTGCAGCATGGACTCGACAAGACACCAGAAGCGTTGGGAAGCCATACGGATCCACGACCCCTGAACAAGCTCCCACAGTTCACGAAGATTTGATGGAGGGGTCAGAGCCTAGAACATCTCTCTCGATGGCATCCCAGATGTGCTCGATGGGATTGAGGTCAGGTGACCTAGCTGGCCAAGGAAGCGAGGTCACGTCGGTTGAGTGTTCATCCAACCATTCGGATACAATTCGGGAGCGATGGCACGGTGCATTGTCATATGCAGGATGAGGTCCCCAGTGGGTTGTTGGAGACGCACAAACAGGAGCAAATGGTCATCCAGGATATCCCGGTAACGTTGACCTGTGAGGGACGATGTCACACGTACCAGGGGTCCCATTTCAGTCCACGTAAACAGTTCCCAGAGGAGAATGTCACCCCCACCAGCTTGAAGAGTACCCTGCTGGCAAGAAGGATCCATCGCTTCATGTGGTTTGCGCCGTACTCGTATCCTGCCATCCGCATGTAGCAACGTGAATCTCGACTCATCAGTCCAGGCAAACATTTTCCCACATGTCTAGTCCAGTGGCGATGTTCCCGCACCCATGCTAATCTTTGCACCCTGTGATGTGCGGTCAGCAGCGGTACCCTCGTGGGACGATGGCTTCTGTACCCGTAGAGAGGAGATGGTTCTGGATGGTGTGGCTGCTTACACGTTTTTGTGCATCAGCGTTAAATTGCCGAGTGATTTCTTTTACTGTGGCCCGTCTATCAGCTGTTACAATGCGGGCTAGCCGACGATTACCCCGCTCATCCACACGCTGTTGTCCACGGCAGTTGGTCCTTGAAGGGATGGTTTTACCTGATTCGATGTACTCACGGTTCACCCGTGGCACAGTGGCTCGTGAAAATCCCAGTGCCTGCACGACTTCCGAAATGGAGTGACTCATTCGTCGGATCGCGACAATTTGCCCACGATCAAAAGCGCTTAGATCCTTCGTCTTACCCATACTGATTCCGACTCTTACTAATTCCCCTCTCATCACTCCTTATATTGTCGGATCGCTGCATTCGTCATGTCGTTTCCGTTTATAGGGCCGCCCACAGTGCCACATTTGCACAACACCAGCTGTTTCTAGTTCAATTGCTGTTCATATATTTTTGATTAGAGATTTAACGGCCACCGTGCGCAACTCAATGGGCTATAAGCAGTCGCGCATCCTTAATTTAGGGCCATTGGCTCCAGGAAAGGGACAGAGCCAGGGCCGTAAAACAAACGCAACATCCATGCCTCACCGGGATTAGAACCTCGGCCCATCTCGGACACATGATCAGAAGTCATCGCTTAGACCACTGTCCCACCGGGGCAGCCAAGTTCAATCATATCCCAAACACAAAATTCAAGCATCCTGCATTCTGCCATACAAGGTGCATTAACCGTAAAGTGCAGAAACTTTCACAAATGGAAAAGTAAAGTTATTATTGACAAAACACAGGCAATTCTATTTTCTAAAAACGTCTAAGCATATTTATAACCCACACATATGCATATAATGTTTGCCATCTTTCTTTCTGTTTTTTTTTTTTTTTTTGATATTTTTTATTTACGGTTATTTTCTATTTCGAATTCTTTCTATCATTCAAACTTTGGTGCATTAGATATTTTCTCTTAGTTCGTGAATATCTCTCTGCTTGTACCTCAACAGCAACCAAAATGCATTTATTCACGAAATTAGGGAGTATTTAGCGATATTTTAAAAACAAGTTTGAGTTACGCTTTTTCTATGGAGCTGAACTTTAAGGCAAAGCACAGCTTCAGCGTCTAAAACATAAACTTCTATGAATCGATCATGGACTTAATCTGTGCTTACCTAATTTAAATTGTAAAACTTAGGCTCTTCTCGAAGTATGTAAAAAGATTTACCGAAAAAAAGAAGAATAAACAGAAAAGAATTTTTACATGATATTTATCCATATCGTTTGGGATATAAAATGATTTTGTTCCTCGAGGAAGATTTTTTTACTCATTCAACGGCAAATAATTGATTTCTGTGAGCAGAACAAACAGGTTTTTTCGGTATCATATTGGTCGTTAGTTCCACTTAATCCTCTGTTCAAACATTTTGGAATTGCTGTTTTATCGTTTCTTTCTGGGTTTTTTTTTTCAAGCAATGTCTTGAGAACCGTTCTAAGTAATATGTATCTTTCTTTTCTCTCTTTTAACATCCGATTCACAAAGAAACTGCAAGGCATATTTAGAATCTCTAAAGTATATATAGCTCTGAAATTACGAATGTTTCGAAAGCTTTCAAATGTCTTCGTGTGTGAGCGCGTGTACATGCGGGAGTAAAATGAATGATTAGGGAGTTTATTAGAATAAACACTGAAGAAAAATTTGCACACCTTTATTAGCGCAGAATGTGTATCTACCAAGATACATATTTTTTTAAGAAGACACGCCATTAAGAAAATAGTAGAAAAAAAAAAAGTACGACAAACATTCGAAACAGGCGGAAAAGAATGTCAGCCGATATACTAGACCAGTGCTTCCCTACCGCCGGTCAACGAATCGGTATCAGTCCGCGAGGTTTTTTCTGCCGTCAGTGAGAGACGAGTTAATTTATTCACTTTTCTTTTGAATAGAAATTTAGTTAAAGTAAGAAGAAACCCAGACCCAAAATGTTTTTAAACACCTGTCGCGGAAGATTAAAGGAAGCTTGGATAGTTAATCTCGTCACAGAAGGTCTGATTTCCTGCGGCCTAACTCAGAACGAAAAGGAAACCTCTGTTTAACTTTCTTCTGATGCCAGTCCGGTTTCGGTATTCAGATCCAAATCTCTGACTCATTTTTGGGGTATTATGGGAAAGGAATATCCAAGTCTCAGCGACAAAGCTCTAAAATCATTCGTGACTTTTTCAACCACGTATTTATAGCGCTAAAACCTTTTCAGCCGTTTTGACAATCAAAACAAAGCACAGGAACATAATGGACATTAATGAGCCTTGTAGAAACGATGCTAGAACCATGGCTCGAGAAGATTATCGTGAAGCCAGCAGCAACATATTTCGCATTGACCCCAGAAAAAAAATATATTAACGGTAAGGAGAATATTGATTATCGATTGCACTTATTAATCATCATTAAATAATAATAACAGATTAAATAAATTATATTAGCTGTAAGTAGGTGACATGGAATAATCTGGTACATAAATTATGGATTGTACGCAGTGATCATTACAATGTAGAATATTACGAGGTCAAATGCTCAAAAAGAGCCTAAAGGGTTTGTTTTGGCATCGCCGGCCCGCGAAAGTTTCTCCAACGTTTTGTCGGTCCGCGAATGCAAAAAGGTTGGGAACTACTGTACTAGACAGTCAAAACTGCATTTCCTGCAGGTTCAATTCGCATGATTCAGAAGCACAGTCGGGGTTCTGCGAGGTATAAAATTAAAGAATTATTTAGAATAAAAAAATAAAATGCGCTGGTGGGGGAAGGGACGAAAAATACAATTGCTTAAGGAAAACTTGGAACCATTTTATGATCAATCGCGTTGAGTGTACAAGATTTTGTGTTTCTACAGAAAGCAAGAAGGCAATTTCTGAGATGACAAGCCTTTGAGGTGGACGAGTGGCACTAGGTGCTGGAATCTAAACATTCATCCCTGATGGATCCGGGTTCGAATCCCGGTGAGTCATCAATGGCCTGTTTGTCCAGCGGTAGTGGCTCTTTCCTCTACCTGGAACAATTGGACCAAAATTAGAGACGGGCGACAGCTTATAGACCTTTGAGTTGCTCACTGCGGTCGTAACCCCCCCCCCTCCCAAACAGTTTTGATGCGAGAAATTTTATTTAAATTTCATGAAAGAGGAATTGAAACTCATAAGAATGTCCGATTAATCTGAGACACAGTGCTCTGACTATTCATCCGAAGGGTCTCCTGCTCGAATCCCGTAAGAGGCATGGGTGCTAGGTGTCATGTTTGTCCGATTGCGCTAGCCTTAGAACCAATGGCCTTAACTAGGAACGGGCGACAGCCAATAACCCTTTGAACTGCTCCTGGTGGTCTTTCAACCCCGAAGCAAGAAAATATTAAGAATAACTAATGTAGTGAAATATTGCTGCAGGCTCAAATATTTTCTTTTCTATTTTAACGACCGACACAAGAAACTTTAAAGGCGTCCGTCCCTAATTTGAAGCCGCTAGTTCCAGGGAAGGGAGAAAGCCATGGAATTCAGACAAACACACCACTCAAGCCTCACTGCGACTCGAATTCGGGCCCTGCCCGGACGACTAGCTAAATAGCAACGCCTCTGAGCATTTAGCCTCACGTGCGGTGATGTTTCGAAGTTCAGACAACGGCAGTGTTCTCAGGATCATCGACTTTGATCTCGCCCTGTAAGGACCCATATTACATTGGGTTGTCGGAAAAGTCATGACGTATTTTGGCACCCGATGGCGGTTGGGCGGTTTTGGAAAAACTAGAGACATGAGCAGCCCTGTTATCGCTATGGCATTCGACAGGAGCCCCCAGTTCTAGCTGCAGTGCAAAAGAAATAGTGAGCGATTTGGTTGATTTGCGGACATTTGACATCAAGTTGAAGATGGAAGACCAAACTGTGCATTTTCGCCATATTTTACTGTTTTAATTCCTTAAAAGGAAGAACGAGCGTCAAGCTTGTGAAAAGTCGCTTAAAGTGTACGGTGATAATGCTCTACAAGAACGTCAGTGCCAGCGGTGGTTCGCAAAATTCCGTGCTGGTGATTTTGAGCTCAATGGTGCTCCTCGGTCTGGGAGGCCAACCGAGGTTGATGACGACCAAATCAAGGCATTGATCGTGTCAAATCCACGTTACACGACACGAGAGATTGCAGACACATTGCACATCCATCATTCAAGCGTTCACGACCACCTGAAGAAGCTGGGATACGTAAGCAAGCTCTATGTGTGGGTTTCTGGATGAACTCAAAGAAGCTCAATTGACGGCGTGTATAAACATCTGCGATATGCTCATCAAACGTGAGAAAAACTATCCTCTTTTGAAGCGACTGATAACTGATGACGAAAGGTGGATTGTGTATAACAATGTGCTGCGCAAACGGTCTTGGTCCCGACGTGCTGCTTCCCCTCAAACGACATCCAAAGCAGACATTCATCAACGGAAGGTTCTGGTCTCAGTGTGGTGGGAATTTAAAGGTGTCGTGTTTTTCGAGCTCCTACCACGGAACCAAACAATCAATTCGAATGTGTACTGTCGGCAACAGTTTGAACGAATCCATCACCCAGAACTCGTTCATCGTAAAGGTGTTGTGTTCTATCACGACAACGCGAGACCACACACAAGTTTGATCACCCGCCAAAAATTATTGGAGCTTGGGGATGATGTGTTGCCACACCCAGCATACTCGCCTAACCTTGCGCCGTCAGACTTCCACTTGTTTCGCTCTCTTCAACAGTCCTTGCGTGGTATAACGTTCAATTCATATGAGGCTGTAATTCATCACCTTGTACAGTTTTTCGCCACGAAAGACAAGTCCTTCGATGAACGAGGCATTCTGCAGCTCACTGACAGATGGCAAAAGGTAATCGAACAAAACGGGCATTATATCATTGATTGATATTTGTTCTTTCTATCAATAAATGATCTTTGCAAAACATGGCTAAAATACGTCATGACTTTTCCGACAACCCAATAGTGTTGTGATTACCTTTTTTTGCATATGTATTAATGCCAGATGTATTTGGCACATTCACAAAGTCATACTGACGTCAAGGCTAAGTCAGGTCTTCCCTACGCCTGAGGGACTTGAATTGGACACTCCCGAAGGAAGGAACAGTTTGGCCTTGAGGAGATTAGCGATAGACGCCGACCCGGAGAACACGAACTGGAGGTATGGTGGTCGGACTGAGGGTTATGGCTACGTGGAACTGAAGTGCTGCCGTGTTATGGACATAGGTATCACTGTACTTCAATCAGGACGCCGATCATGTAATAAAGTTGTTAATATTTCTAAGCATCTATTTACAGTTGCTGACTACAGTTTTTCGCAAATCTAGTGAATCAGTAACATGTGGTCATGAAAGATTTCATGGTTGCAGTGGAGACATAACAGTTGAACCACACTACGGGATTCGAAGTTCTTTGGGTCTCTTACATCGCTAATAATGGGAAAGCATCACTTTGACAAATGATTTAGAAAAAAGGCAGTGGTAAACTTCTTCCATTAACGGACATCTCTGAACAACGGTAACCTCTGAGCAACGGCAAGTTTTGATTGGTACAGAACAGCTACCGTAGAATTAACCTTAACGATAGTTTGAAGTTCAGGCCATGGGAGGGTCCTGAACTTCGAACTATCGCTAATAATCTCCAAACAACGAAACTTCTTAACAACTTAGTAACATCATGCAATGCATTGATTATGATACGCTTTCCAACATAACAGAAATCATTGCTCAAGTTATTACTCAAGTTATGAGGATTATGACTGTAAAATACATCTGGCTCCTATGACTTGACCTTTGGCCCCATTTCGATGATATTCAACATAACAGGTAAAGTATACTTCTGGAACAACATGATGAAGTGTTGTCTCAATCGGAGCATTTTTACGTACGTTATAACGCATAAGGGCGATGGAATAGATCCCGCTGCTATGTCCTGATTTTTGACCCAATTTACCCATTTTCAATAGGGTTCGTCCCCAGATGGTCCTTTTTCAGATACTAAAATTTCATCGAAATTGACACATTTTTACGTAAGTTATAACGCATAAGGGAGATGAAATGGATCCTGCTCCTGTGTCCTGACCTTTAACCCCATTTAACCCATTTTCAATAGGGTTCGTCCCCAGATGGTCCCTTACCACATGCTACAATTTCATCGAAATCGACGCATTTTTACGTAAGTTATAACGCATAAGGGCGATGAAATGGATCCTGCTCCTATGTCCTAACCTTTAACCCCATGTCACCCATTTTCAATAGGGTTCGTCCTCAGATGGTCCCTTACCACATGCTACAATTTCATCGAAATCGAACCATATTTACGCAAGTTATGACACATAAGGGCAATAGAATGCATCCCGCTCTTATGTCCTGATCTTTGACCCCATTTCGTCCATTTTCAATAGGGTTCGTCCTCAGATGGTCCCCTACCACATAAAAAAATTTGATCGGAATCGAATTATTTTTACTCCGTGCGGACAGACGGATAAAGCTGGAGCATAAACGCTTCTTCAACCTACGGTTGGAAAGCGTAAACAACGGCCATTGGACATCCTAGTTAGCCGCGGAAAAGATCTAATGGACACCTAATCCTTTAGGATTAGACACAGTTCCTTCTGTATTTCGGCGAAAGGGATAAAATAGGAGTAAAGAATGCTACTGTGCCTCGAGCTCGATGGGTTGGATTGCAGCGAGTACAATGGTGTGTTTAAGTGAAAGGAAAGGAGTTAAAGTTTATTTCTACCTGAGGCGAACTTCAGCTCCTGTGTATGTTTCAGTCGCAACCCGGTCGAGGGGAGAATTTCTGGTGCGTGAAATATTTTCCGTTGGAGGCGGCATATCTTTGATTGGTCCCTGTAGGTTTTGTAACTATTTTTCAGCGCGCGGCTAGCTAACTGAGCAGTTCAACTTCACTGTCTGGTATTTTTTTCTTTCTCTTAGCGTATCCTAAACCTAACCTTCTAGCTTGTATTTCTAAAGGGAAGTTTGAGACAACGGATCAGACACTACCTTCATAAAATCCGCTATTCCATGATTTTATTTTAAATTGTTGTATTGAGTTTCATTCAATATAACAATGGTTTCTTCCTTTGGAAAAAGCTCTGTGACCCCTTTCTTTGGCCGTAAGCTTTGAACAATTATTCCCCTTTCGTACCAAAGCAACGAACTAGCAATGTTAACCTAGGCCTAACCTCCGTACAACGGCACCTCCTAACAACGGTCACTTTTCCCCGGTCCGAGCAGCGACCGTCATTCGGTGGTTGGGGTAGTTCTTATTTTATATTGTAATTTTGTAATCCCAGTAACTGCAGAACGAAGTTACGGTGACGCAAACAAGGATCCTCCTCGGAAATCACTGTCACAGCTCAGTGGTGCCAAACCCGTCTCCAAAGAGCGGGAACTGCGGAGCTGGAGATTTCGGCCAGTGACAGCAACAGGTGGCGTCGACAGAGATTCTGTCACTGATATTTTAGCAAACAAGTCACAGCCGGTGACGGTGACATACTCGTATCAGCGACAAAATATCAGTTACGTGATTTCCGACCCATCTGTAGTACTGAGTAGCCCTTTGCGTTCGGCAGTTACTTATGTGTTTTGTGTATGGGGGGCTTACGTACATATTGCATACTGTTGACTTTATTATTGTGTTATTTGTAATTTATATTCAGAATGGATCGGTGGCTTAATAGTGGTTCATTGAAATGAATATAAGTGAAATCGATACAACACAGGCCTGCTAAATCTAAAATCATTGACGATCGTTTTCAAACCAGTTGCGCTGTTATCGCCAAGAAACAAAAGAAATGTGTATACAGAAAATATGAGGAAGATTACCTGAAAATGGGATTTTATTTGATTGGTGACCAACTTGCACCTAACCCTCTTTGTGTTGTGTGCTATGACACTTTGTCTAACGATTTTTTGCAGTCTTTAATCGATGATGAATTAGTACAATTATTTCACAACCATATAATAATTCTGCAAGACAGCATAAAAAAATATTTTCCAGAGTCTGATGAAAGTAAGGAATGGATTAGGAATCCTTTCAGTGTTACATGTGTGATTGAATCCTTCGGCCTTTCAGCTCGTATATGTGTGATCAGCTTATTCAATTGGCGCTTGATGGAGCACTAAAATCCCATTTAGTGAGAAATCCCTCACAAACTTCTGGATCCATGTGAAATCAGAGTACCCTGAACTCGCCAGCAGTGCCATCAAGCACCCGCTACCGTTTCCCACAGCGTACAACTGTGAAATAGGACATTCTACCTTGGCTGGATTAAAAAGTGTAAAAAGGAACAGGCTGTTGAGCCTGATTTAAGACTGAAACTATCTGCGATTGCACCTGATGTAACCAAACTGATCAAATATTGCAAGCAACACCATTCTTCACATCAAATTGAAGAATAAAAAAATTTATTCTTTTATTTACTTTCTTGAAATGTGCTAATACCCATTTCAATTCTAACGATAATTATGCTGTTATTGATTCTTATCCCTTGGTCTTAAACAGTTCCACGAGGTTATATTATTTTAATTCACTTATTAATTTTTGTTCATAATCTTGAATTATTTTCTTATTGACGCCTATGTATTGAAAGATGTGGTTTGGTGTTGATTCTTTTGCATTTCATTTTGTACAGGCCATCAAGTATTTTCATTGATTTGAGATGCCTAGTTCTAAATCTTGATAATGCGGTTTGTTCTTTTCTGTTTAATTTTGTGTTCAGTGATTTGCCATGCTCTTTCGTGTTTT
Organism: Macrothele yani; assembly: GCA_039090855.1. Classification (NCBI taxonomy): domain Eukaryota; kingdom Metazoa; phylum Arthropoda; class Arachnida; order Araneae; family Macrothelidae; genus Macrothele; species Macrothele yani. The sequence continues at coordinate 86,299,897 of CM076993.1, read as the reverse complement.
AAAATAGAATAAAAAAAACAATACTTTTTTATTAATTTAGTTTTAACTTCTCTACAATGAAGTAACTTTAATATCAAGTTTTTATTATGATAATAGCATTTTAATGAGTTGTTCAATCATTGTTCCTACATTTTGGTACTTGAGTGGAAGAGGTGCCGAGGCAGGTGGTCCGTGTTAGGTTCACAGTCTACAATTAGTGGTCCGTGGTAAAGGAAAGTTTGAGAAACCACTGTTTTAGAGGGACTGTAATGGCAAGGAGCAGTAGTAATAGCAATGCAGCTTCGGTAGCTGATCTTTTATACCTGTTCCAATTAGGATTTCCTATTCACACTTTCTCAACATTTACCAAACTAATTGTCACTCACTTAAAAAAAAAGGAGAAACATGAGAAATTAATTAATCGTCTCATGTACTTTCAGGAGAGATTTTATTACATGCAACTGCTGATTTCAGTGGACATCTGCGATTCCTTAGTTCATATAAAATTAAGTGCATGCTTACACAACCTACTCCGTGCACTGATTTGAACTGGAAGATCTCTCACAAAGAGAATGTGCTGAACCTTGAATTAATAATTTTGACATTTCGCCAGCTTCACTTCCTCTGCAGAGTATCGTAAGTGGATGTTGACTGACCACTTTTCTTACGTATTTGAAAGCACAACGCTCCACTTTCCAGACGCCATTAATCTTTTCTAGCATTGAGTTAAAGTTATGTAAAATATTTTATAGTAATTTTGTTCCGTTCTATTTATGTTCTCGCCCAGAAATATGAAATATCCCAAAAGTTCAATACTGGACTATATTTTAGCAGTTTCGTTGTGCTACCGAGTGTTTCAATTTGTAATTACAATGCAACCGTTATTTAATGAAGAATTTCTGCGTTTAATGAATTTTATGAGGAAACCTTGAAACTTGAGCTAGAAATTCGTTGTCGTTCTGCCATCCGAATGGTGAGAAGCGTTGGTTTCCAATCATTCTATCAAGATGAGTCAGGTTTCCAATCCCAGAGGCAGGCGTGGATGGTGGCCTCGACTTCTAGTCATTCTTCCCGAGACAAATCCTGGGTGAGGTATGGATGTTGTGTTTGTTTTACGACACTGGCTCTTCCTCTTCAACGGAACCAATGGTCGCAAATTAAGGAGGGGCGACTGCTTATTGCCCTTTGAGTTGCTCACGGATGCCGTTATGCCCTCCAAACCAACCAAAATTGCTTTCAAAACCTGTCGTAACGCTGGTATACTAGGACAGGGCAGTAACCGCGTTATACAAATACCCGCGGTATCTCCGAATCTGAATGCTTTGAGCCCTAATACATAGACGATTCCTAAACTCTCTTTACGGGTTTTTGAAACATTCAGTGCATACACCGATGAGTGATTTCATTATGACCACCTACCTAACAGGCTGTAGGACCCCCTTTAGCCCGCAAAACCGCTGCCACTCGGCGAGGCATCGATTCGATGAGGTGGTGATAAGTATTCTGGGGTATCTGGTACCATATTGTCAACAGCAGGTCCTCCAGTTCCCGTACATTTCGGGGTGGTGGTGATAAGGCGCGAACCCACTTTTCCAAGTCGAATCACAAATGTCAAATTGGGTTCATGTCAGGTGAATTTGGAGGCCAGGGCATTAATAGAAAGTCACCAGCATGCTCCTCGAACCACTCCTTGACGATCCTTGAAGTGTAGCATGGCGCGTTATCCTGTTGGTAATGGACATCACCAGCAGGGAACACAGTTGCTATGAATGGGTGAACTTGGTCCGCAACGATGTTCAGATACCTGACAGCTCTCAGAGATTGTACTGTTGGGATAATGGGGCCTAAAGTGTCCCAAGAAAATATCACCCACAGCATAACAACGCCGCAGCCACCTGCCTGCTTCCGCCTAACAGTGCATCCAGTTGTCATATCCTCCGTTGGTAGTCAGCGTATCCGCACTCTGCCGTCTATGTGATTCACCAGGAAGTTTGTTTCGTCAGACCAGGCCACATTCTCCCAATTATCCACTGTCCAATATCGATTATCATGGTCCCACTTCATGCGTTGCTGGCGATGAAGTTAGCATGGGGACCCGGCTGGGTCTTCGTCTACGCAGGACCATGTGCAGAAGGCTGCGATGAAATGTGTGCTTTGACTCATCGTAGGTGACGCAGCTGATCTGTGTCATCTACGATATAGCATATCTGAACTCAAGACCTCACTTAGTATCTACGTCAATCACATGGCTCGCAGGTTACCCAGCCACCATGCAGTTATTTGAAGTGAAGTACCTTTTTACCTTTTTAAGTTGGTCGTCTCCTCCAAGACAAAAGAGGAACTCGTCACTAAAGCTCACCCGCTGCCATTCTGAGTGACTCCATGACAGTCTGGCACGATACCATTGCAGTCTTCGGGGACGAAGCAATTGTGTTAAGGGCAGTCGTCGTTACTTGTCTGCGTGAGTGTTGTCCTACGTCGTGCAAGCGACTGCCAATGGTGCTGGCACTAATCGGATGATGCATGGACGGCACCACTACTCGCTGAGTATCCGCAATCGTGGCTGTTAGGTCAATCCGAGCATGTTGGACAACCCATCGGTTTTCTCTCCGTGGTTCGTCTAGATCAGTGTTTCTCATACTTTGGTCGCTCATGTACCTCTTTAAGCATTTCTTTACCTATCACAGACCACCAAGCGGGTGTAGGGGGGAGGGGATTTCCTGGGAGAAATTTGAAATCGAAAAATTTGTTGCCTGTGGAAATTAAGGTTGCCAACCCTGGTTAATATTATATCAGGACCTACCGGCCACCCTCATCGGCAGCTGAGTTATGACACCCACCACAGATACCCTCTTTTGGGACACTTTAAGTTTTTTCAGGAAATTTTCAGCTGTATTTTACTTGAAAATAATACCGCCCCAAAATGTGCTCTTAAATAATGAATCTGGCTTTATATTTCTGTTCCACTGTAGCGTGTCTATCGGCCCTCACGCACCTTTGAAACCGACGTTCACCTCTCACCTCAATGGCACGTGGTGCTTGTGACGTTCCTGCACCGCAGGACGCACATGAGATAAAGGCAGATAACAGTGAGAGCACATGTCTGCGTATCTCAGTTGGGAGAGCGACTTACTCCGGAGTGAGGGGGACCCGGATTCGATGCCAGCGTGGACAAAAATGATGGAGAAATTTACTTCGTCGTATTGGCGCCCAAACTTCCCGGATGACCCGGCTGTTAGATTTCTGGCAATGGTGTGATGTTCTTTCCACACCCCGAGAAGGTAAAAATGAGAATCCCTTCTTCAGTGCTTCGAAAAAATGAATGTTTGTGATGTTACGTTCCACACACCAAATTGACTGGGATTTCTCAAATGAACGTTCATCATGGGATGACTGCCAACGGCGACACATGGTCCCGGCTGACCCATGGGCCATGCCCTCGGCCGTCTTTCGGGGGGGGGACATACGTCCGCATAGCTCAGTTGGGAGAGCGACTTACTCCAGAGTGAGGGGACTCGGTTTCGATGCCCGGCGTGGACAAAAATGACGGAGAAATTCACTTCGTCATATGCTCAGCAGTTTCCACGTCACTTATTTGCAGTGGTTCCATTTCTCCAATCACGATACACTTTAACCACAGCAGCACGCGAACAGTTCACAAACTGCACTGTTTCAGAAATACTGCCACCCATGTCCCGAAAGCCGATAATCGTCCCCTTTGGCAAATCTGATATATGGCTCCTTTTATTCATGACAGCAGCGAGTGATATATTTTCAGAATGCCTACAGCACACCACAGATACCCTCCAAGCCAGCTCACGACACGTGCCTTCTTCCATTGGCTACGCGTTGTTGACGTCAAAATTAGGAGGTGGCTTTTTTTTTTTTTTTTTTTTTTGATTGGAGGTTTAACGACCACCGTGAGCAACTCAATGGGCTATAAGCAGTCGCCCGTCCCTAATTTAGGGTCACTGGTTCCAGGGAAGGGAGAGAGCCAGTGCCGTAAGACAAACACAACATCCATGCCTCACCGGGATTCGAACCCGGACCCCGTTCGGACGAATGATCAGAGGCCATCGCTTAAACCACTGCGCCACCGGGGCGGCTGGAGGTGGCTTGGATTTTATCTATAAGGTGTGCTTTTGGCACTCTGAAAACATATCGCTCGTTGCTGTCATACACAAAATAAGCGATTTATCAGATTTGCAAAAAGTGATGATTAGGTTTTCGGGCCATAGATGGCAGTATTTCCGAAGCAGCGCAGTTTGTGAACTGTTCGCGTGCTGCTGTGGTTAAAGTGTATCGTGATTGGAGAAATGGCACCATTGCGAATAACCGATGCGGACATTGCGGAGCATCACGTGCCATTGATATGAGAGGTGAACGTCGGTTGCAAAGGTACGTGAAGGCCGATCGACACGCTACAGTGGAGCAACTCACTGGCCGAATGAACCATGGGGCTACCGGAAGTGTGTCTAAAACGAAAGTTCCGTGGGCCCTGCTGCGTATGGGGCTCCGATGAAGACGGATGGTCACTGCACCTATGCTAACGGAGGTGCATCGGTAGAAAATGATATTTGCACGGCAGTATCGGAATTGAACCTCCGCTGATTGGCAAAGGATTGCCTTCTCCGGTGACTCACGTTTCTGCTTCATCGAACGAATGGACGGGGGCGTATAAGGCGAGAAACATCGGAGAACAAACTCTCTTCAACCATGGCTGGAAGAACACAAGCTGGTGGGGGCAGCGTTATGGTGGTCTGGAGAGTGTTTTTAGGGATTCTGTGGGTACACTCATACCTGGGGAAGGCATTATTGACCGAATTCGCTATGAATCCATCCGTACAGACCACGTACACCCATACATGCTGATTGTTTTCCGTGGGGCGGATGGGATCTTCCATCACGACAATGCGACGTGTTGCACAGCTAGTAATGTCCGAGAGCGGTTAGAAGAGCACGATTAAGATTTCAAAATGTTTCGCTGGCCCACTAATTCCCCAGACTTAAACCCAATTGAGAATCTGTGAGACCCCTGGATCGTGTTGTTCGCTCTGTGGATCCTCCACCACTCACCCTCCAGCAGCTGTCAGATGCACTGCAGTCAGCATCGCTCCATATCCCTGTGAACACCGTTTTTCTTTTTCTTTTTTTATTGGAGTTTTAACGACCACCGTGAGCAACTCAGTGGGCTATAAGCAGTCGCCCGTTTCTAATTTAGCGCCGCTGGTCCAAGGAAGGAAGAGAGCCAACGCAGTAAGACAAACACAACATCCATGCCTCACTGGGGTTCGACCCCGGACCCATTTCGAATGAATGATGAGAAGCCATTGCTCAGACCACTGCGTCACCGGGGCGGCTGTGAACACCTTCCATCACCTTAATGAGTCACTACCAAACCGTCTAGCTGCTGTCCGCGCTGCATACGGCGGTTGTTCTGTATATTAGCTGGTAGTCACAATAATGTGACTCGACCGTGCATGCACAGCGTAGGTTACATAGAGTGGTTCTGTATATCCCCCTGGTTCCCGAAACCTACGATCCCATAGGTTTCCGTGTCCGGGGGAAAATACAGACCTACCCAAGACTTAAGACGGCAAAGTTACAGCGACAAACTTGTTGGTGCAACTTAATTGGAAAAGCATTTGGCTCCAGGCACATCTTTGGCTCATGGGCTCATGATCCGGGCACATGTCAATAAATTCCGCCGGTGTAGCTTATTGGTAACGCATTCCGCTTTGGAGCAGACGGATGTAGCTTCGATCTTCTTCACCGACAAATTTGTATTTTCAATTGACGCACAATTGTAGAAATCGATCACCTGGCCGTTGGGTTCTTCGAATATTGTGTGATGTTCGTTCAACCCATCGTCTGGAATTAATGAAAAATTCCTTCTTCCTTCCCAAATACTAGAAAGAAAACGTTAAGAGGAAGATGATATGACGTACTACTGAGATATTACACATATCAAAACGACAGATCTGCAGCACTGAATTCAGTCGGTGTAGCTTAATGGGAAATCCCTCTGCTCCGGAGCAGATGGATGCGGAGTGCGATGCTCGTCACCGACAAATCTGTGTTTCTGCAAAGGATACGTCTTCGGTTTCCGTCACTTGCAAATGGATTTTACGCTGTCAAATATGAAACAATAGGCAATTCAAATGGGTAAGACATAAACCATAGGAAAAAGTAGAAATAGAAGCAGAAAGGACTTCCAAGGATACATGAACCGATTTTTTTTTGTCTCTAATGTATCTGCATTCAGTATAGTGTCCGAAAGAATATGCAGCAGAGGAAAGCAATATTTATTAGGAATGTTACTCATTTATCCGCTTTTACAAATTATTTGCAGGAAACAGAAGAAATGCCTTGAGTTAGAGAGAGAGAGAGAGAGAGTTTGCTTAGTTGTTGGTGCAGCAACATGCTAATATGTCTGAGCACTGTTCTTAAGAAAGTCGTGGCTCAGTCTCACCCGTGGCTGCTCGGAACAGAGTCCTTCGTTTGCGTTACTCTTGAAAGTGGATAATGGTTCAGTGCTCTCGCCTTCCTCTGTTAGCTTTTCCCGAGACTGATTGCCTGTTAGCTACATTAGCGAAACGTGCGAAGCGAAGGCTACGAATCAACTGCGAACTGACTGATTAGCGCGAAAGCTATTTGGATAAAACTTCAGAAGAAGGAACGCAATTGTCCAAAAATCAAGCGTTTACCTGTCGCACGTGAAAATGAACTCATTTATTACGAGGTTCGAAATTGTTTTGTGGGAATAGCAGTTCGGTTTCATGGAGTGAACCGAGTAAAATGTTCGTTGTTTAATTACAAGACATTAGAATGATTTGTGAAGATTCTTATATGAATGAAAAGCGGAAAAGGTTATGTGAATACGTGATTACACTTCGCTTAAAAATTTCGCTTTTAAGTGTTTGACGCATTTCGAGAAAGAAAAAAAAGTAATGGTTCTATCCTCACTTCTCAGTATGTTTGGGTTGCTGAGGCTCTTTAACACTTTTTCCTTTCCATTTTCCACTTGAATTTTTTTTTCAGAATAATGACATATTCACACTTGTGTAACATGCCTTTTCCTAACATCCTACGCATGGCAGAACAAAGCTACAGTGTTTCTAGTACACTGTAAAAAAATCTGAAATTCACCAGCCACTTTCTGTGATTTCTTTCCTGAATAAACCATGTTTCTGATACAACGTTTTCTGTGAAATGACGGAAGAAATTCTGAATTTCACGAATTTTTTGTACGCCAGAAAAATTCTGAATTTTCAGAAACGTTTCTGGATTCCTTTCGTCGTATATACTGACGGTACATTACCGTTTCAAGATGTCTTAACGGAAAATTCTGAATTTTCAGAAACGCTTCTGGATTCCTTTTCGTCGTATATACTGACGGTACATTACCGTTTGTACCGTCGTATATACTGACGGTAAATTACCGTTTGAAGATGTCTTAACGGAAAATTCTGAATTTTCGGAAACCTTTCCGCAATTCCTTTCTTATGCAGAAAGAAAAAAACTCCGATCCCACTTTTTCCGTATCCACATGACGAAAGATTTCCTGTGATATTGGAGAGATTCACGGGAATACTTGGGGGTAAGATTGACCGTTAAATTTCAATAGTCGGTCGAAGTATTTGATTTTGAAGTTCTGTTGCGAGATCGGATATTGTGCATAGTATGTCGGATGAATTTTGGTTACGGTGGCAAAGGATATTTCTACTCCTCCTCAACATTTTGTGCACCAGCTGTTATACACTCACGAACAATGAAATTTGCGCACCAAGAAGGACGCATCACATTGAATTAAAATTCTATGCACGTAATGACTCAGATGAATGATACACATGATGGCAAAAACAGAGCTGCAGGACAATTACAGAGGGGTCTGTGGAACGCAGTCCTGTCATCTTCAACAGCCCGTCGCACCGCCTCGTGAGGCGATACATGCTACAATACGGTCCGGTATGGAGGCGGCGAACAGACGCCTGATCTTGTCCTGCGGCAGACTGGCCCACACGTGTTGAACGGTGTGCTCCAAATCCCGGATACGGCGGTAGCCGCGTTTCAACTGGTCCAACATATGCTCGATAGGGGACATGTCCGGGAGCGGGCAGGCCATGGAAGTGTCTGGACATGAGGTATGCAGTCCTGGGCAACCCGAGCTGTGTGCGGGTGGGGATTATCCTGCTGGTATAGCGCACCTGGAATCCCGGCCAGGAATGGGAGCACATGGGGCATGGGATCTCATCCACATACCGCTGGCCCGTCAATAATCCACGTAGTACTACTAGAGCTGATCGGCTATCGTAGGCAAAGGCTCCCCTGACCATAATGTCTGCAGTGGGAGAGGTGTGGCCCTCAATAGCGAGGTTGGGATTGTGCCGTTGACCCGGGGACATCCACACCTGGACACGATGATCATCTGTCCCCAAAACGAAGTGACACTTATCGCTAAACACCACACGTCACCCGTCTGTGGCGTTCCACGTTGCTCTGGCGTGGCACCACTGCAAACGAAACCGGCGATGTTACGGTGTTGGGACAGCACATTCGCTTCCGCGAGGTGTCGGGACATGGTTCGTGGGCACACAGGAACAGCTACATCTACCTGTATAGTGGACCGGGTCCCCGTGCGAACCGTTCATACCTGGCACACGATCCGTCGCACCTCTCTACCGGTGGTCCTCTTGGTCCGTCCGGAGCGGCTCCACCGTGTGGAAGTGCGATCACGTATCCACTGCTCCCAACACAGTCGGACTGTATGGTCAGAACAATCCTACTGCGCGCCGACCACCCTGGGGTTTTCAGCCCGATGATCAGGCCTCTCTCAAATTCCATAAGTTGCATAAAGCGACGTCTCTGGCATCTACCCGGCATTCGTATCGCTTTGTACTCATTCGTGTCGCTTTGTGCTTTTCGCTTTCATGGGGCATCGACTACCCGCCGGTTTATAAGGCTGAGCTTGCAGCGCTACCACAGGATGTGCTTCATGCGCACTCTCACCAAACGTGGATCACTTGTATACTAGCACGCACTCTAGCTATTTGAAAGTTTCGTGGATGTAGCATGTTTTCTTCTAGGTGCGCAAATTTCATTGTCCATGAATGTGTATACTGTATATATGCACACACACACACAGTCACACACACTTCTGTTTTTGAAACTTGCAACACCATGAAGGACTGCTGGTATTAGCTTGAAACTTACAGGATATGTACAACAGGTTGGGACATGTAAATGATTAAAATGCCAGTGAAAAGGTGCATGCAGTTTCGCAGCAGTGCCTCTGAACTGCTAGTCTTGGGTATAAAGAGTTTCGGAGCAGTGCCTCTGAACTGCCAGTTCTGGGTATAAAGAGTTTCGGAGCAGTGCCTCTGAACATCCAGTTTTGGGTATAAAAAGTTTTGGAGCAGTGCCTCTGAACTGCCAGTTTTGGGTATAAAGAGTTTCGGAGCAGTGCCTCCGAACTGCCAGTTTTGGGTATAAAGAATTTCGGAGCAGTGTCTCTGAACTGCCAGTTTTGGGTATAAAGAATTTCGGAGCAGTGTCTCTGAACTGCCAGTTTTGGGTATAAAAGTTTTGGAGCAGTGCCTCTGAACTGCCGGTTTTGGGTATAAAGAGTTTCGGAGCAGTGCCTCCAAACTGCCAGTTTTGGGTATAAAGAGTTTCGGAGCAGTGCCTCCGAACTGCCAGTTTTGGGTATAAAGAACTTCGGAGCAGTGTCTCTGAACTGCCAGTTTTGAGTATAAAAAGTTTCTGAGCAGTGCCTCTGAACTGCCAGTTTTGGGTACAAAGAGTTTCGAAGCAGTGCCTCTAAACTGCCAGTTTTGGGTATAAAGAGTTTTGGAGCAGTGCCTCTGAACTGCCAGTTTTTGGTATAAAGAGTTTTGGAGCAGTGCCTCTGAACTGCCAGTTTTGGGTATAAAGAGTTTCGGAGCAGTGCCTCTGAACTGCCAGTTTTGGGTATAAAGAGTTTCGGAGCAGTGCCTCTGAACTGCCAGTTTTGTCTTTAACAAGATGCTGGAATCAGTGAAGAGCCACCATTGAGTCGAAAGTGTGTTTGTTGTGTCTCATTCTGCCCTGCCGCCGAAGGAGGTCGCATTATGAACACCAGACGAACTTTGAGCGAGGAAAGATTATCGGGATGGCAGAAACAGGATTTTCCTACCGCGAAATTACTACTCGTACGGTACGAAATAAGTACAGTGATGCGAATGTTGCGTCAGTGAACAGATGAGGCTCGGGCTTACAAAATTTCATGACACGCTCCGTAAAATCTCATGACTGCACCGGAGGACAGACACCTCTACCACATGACAGGGACCGATCGCACAGCGATAACCACGGTGTTGGCTCAGCAGTGGAGCACTGTCATAGGTTAGGATTTGTCCTCCAGTACTGTTCGACGTTTAACAGAGGATAAGTCGTTAGCAGTCCATTGCTGCGCATTCCTTTGACCCTCAACTACAGACGCCTCTGCTGCTATGGGGTCTCGAACCAAGACATAGTCACGCTGATTGTCAACATATCGTTTTTTATGAGGAATCACGATTCAGCTTTATGCACCATGATGATCGCATACCTGTTCGAAGATATTGTGGTGAACGGCACCGCGCAACCTCATACCAGCACAAAGTCAAGAGTAATGGTGGGGTGTGCCATTGGGGTCAGTTCCCTATCTCGCCTGATACGAATCAAGGGAACCCTCAACAGACAGAGATACGTCAGGGATGGTTCATAGGAAGAAGTGATACTCTTCCCTCAGGGTTGTTTTGATGTTATATTCCTGCAGGACAATGCTCGGTCACATGTGGTCCAGAATTTCTAAGATCTCTTCCATGCACGGCAGATACCGCTTCTTCCCTGGCCTGTACGTTCGCCAGATATGTCCCCGATCGAACATATCTTGAACACGGCAGCTAAGCGGCTGCCCCGTCAAACCTGTCACCACGAATGAACTCAGGTATCGCATAGAAGCATTCTGGCAGGCTATTCCCCAGGTTGATATCAAAAACATCTTCCATTTAATGCCACGACGTGTAGAGCATGCTGTTGTTACTCGAAGTGGCTTCACACGATACTAAGTTTGGAAGCGAAAAAGTCTTTTACAGCTCTACAAATGTAATCAGTTATCTTCTATAACAAGAGGAATGTGTGACACTAATTTCATTTGAATAATGCGATTCTTTCTTGGTGTGGCAATTTTCGCACCGAGTAGTACACGTGACTGGAGAATAAAAACCTCACAAAACAGCAAATGCCACTGAAAATCTAACCACACAGAAGCTGCTAAAATATTTTCAAGAGCTACAAGCGCATGTAAAATGTTTGAGAATTAAAGCAAAATTTTTTTCGAGAACCACAAACAAGCATAGCAAAACCATATTAGAATGGATTAGAAGGAATGCAGAAATTTTGACAGTTGTTAACCACAGCTTCTTCAAGAACCACCATAAGTAACCGCCTCTCATTTCTATTAGAGATTTAAGAGGTTTAATAACTGGGATAATTTTCATTTGGCCAATTTAATATGTTATTGCAGAAACCCACGTTTACTGGGTCTGTGTTCAAATGAGAGAGGGTTATTTATGCTGGTCCTTGAAGAAGCCGTGGGTAATAACTGTACATATACACTGGCGGAAAGTGAAAAAAATACACCAAGAAGGAATTGGCGAACGATCATGAAATTTACATATATATGTTAATGGAGTCGAGTTTACGTAGGTGTGATGTTAATTTCGGGACCAACTGGTGAGCGCTTACGCCACAGCACGGCATATTATGCAAATTATCGTCGGTGGTATTTAAGGAGTACGGCGAAGTGAATGTAATCAGTCATCGGCGTACGGACACGTCCGAAGACCCTAAAGAAGCTGCAATGCCTGGACATGGAAGACGTGTACGATTTCAGCAGTTATCGGACTTTGAGCGAGGTCATCTAGTCGGACTCCGCGAGGCCGGGTGGTTGTATCATCGTATTGAGGAGCAAATTGGATGGGAAGTATCGGTGGTGGTACAATGGTGGCGTAGATGGTCCGAGGAACATTCCCACATGAGAAGACGTGGAACCGGGAGTCACAAACGGACTGATGAGCGGGCCGATCGACGCATAAGAAGAGCGGCGTTGTCAAGCAGAACATCCACTGCGACGCAAATCCGAGCTGCCGTTGCACCTGAAGTGACTGTGCGAACAATCCGCAACCGTCTACTGGATACAAAACTACGTGCACGTGTGCCACTGGCATGTGTACTTCTGACTCCAGCCCACCGTCAGGAACGGCTGCAGTGGTGTCGCCAACGTCTGCACTGGAGAATGCAATGGCGATCTGTCGTGTTCAGCGATGGAAGCAGATTCTGCTTGGAAGCCACCGATGGCCGTATGCGTGTTCGCAAACGCACAGGGGAGCGTCTCCACCCTTCTTGCATCCGCCAGCGACACACAGGGCCTACACCCGGTCTCCTGGTGTGGGGAGCGATCAGCTATCACTCCCGTACACAACTAGTGTTTGTACCGGGTACGTTAAACAGCACCTCCTACACCAACAACATCATTCAGCCTGTTGTTGTGCCATTTCTAAGGTCGTTTCATCGTGATGTTTTCCAGCAAGATAACGCACGCCCACACACGGCACGTGCAACGCAACATGCACTTCAGGGTGTGAGACAACTTCCATGGCCTGCACGCTCACCGGATTTGTCCCCCATTGAGCACGTGCGTGATTTTATGGGAAAACGAATTATCCGGTCTCCACGGCCAGCCACGACCATCCCCGATTTACGCGTCCAGGTTGAGGATGCTTGGAACTCAATAATCCAAACTTACATCCAACATCTGTACGACAGACTCCATGCCAGAATTGCACAGTGTGACGCAGTTCATGACGGTTCAATTTCGCACTAACCATGTTACATGGAAATGTTATTTTTCAGTTTACCAGCAAATACAGCTGAATTTTGCCATAATGTTTTGATCACGTTATCCTTTGTATTCCGTTATTATGCTGTATAAATTTCGTTGGTATCAGACATCTCTTTCTTGGTGTTTTTTTTCACTTTCCGCCAGTGTGTAAGGAGAAAAGGAGAAGATCTCATTGAACTGAAAAGTGGACATCTCTTCTACTATCGTGGGACAGATACTGGCAGAACTAGTGGTGTTGGATTTATAATAAACAAGAAACTGAAGGATAAAGTTGTAGAAGTTGAAAGTTCCTCTGACAGAGCTGCACGACTTGTTATCCAACTCTCGAAAAGATACCAGGCTCAGATTATTCAAACTTATGCACCCACCACAAGTCATCCTGAAGAAGAAATTGAAGAATTTTATGAGGAAATTTGTCATCTAAATAATAAAGGTAAGCAGCACTTGAAAATAATTATGGGAGATTTCAATGCAAAAATAGGGCAACGGTAACAGAATGAAACTTCAGTAGGTAAATTCGGTCACGGCAACAGAAACCAGCGTGGAAATACTCTCGTTGAGTTTGCAGAGGCAGAAGGGTTTTTCATCTTGAACTCCTTCTTCAATAAAAAGCCACACAGGAAATGGACATGGAGACATCCAAATGGGACGACAAGTGAAATTGATTTTATTATGTGTAACAAAAAATTCGTCATAGAAGACTGCAGTGTGCTAAACAAGTTCAACACAGGTAGTGACCATAGATTGGTGAGATGTAAGATGCACCTCAACACAAAACTTGAACGTGGCAAGCTCATAAGACAAACAAAATCTATTGACATAACCAACCTTAAAAAACACCATAATACCTTCAAGTTGGAACTGAAGAACAGGTTCTCTGCTTTAGAAGGCCTAACATCGGAAGAAGTGGACATCTCTGAAGTTAACAGAAAAGTAACCAAAGCTCTTATGGAAACAGCAACAAAATTAGCTGGGTCTAAGAACAAGTTGCATGTAAACAAATTATCAGGAAAAACCAAAATGTTGATGCAAAAAAGAAGAGAGATGAGGACAACTAAAGAAGATGTGACTTCCAAAGTGGAATATATAGAGCTATGCAAGACAGTAAGAAAAAGTATCACTGAAGACGTAAGAAAATTCAACTGTGAACTAGTGAGGAAAGCAATTGAAAACAACCAAAGCCTAAAGATAGCAAAGGGACATCTCAGTAAGGGAAGAAAACAGATTATAGCACTGAGAAAAGAAGATGGTTCTGTAACAAGAAATAGAGGCGAAATTTTGACAAGAGTGAAAGATTTCTACTCCAAATTATATGAAAGGGATGATACATGCACTCCAGACATCATGAAAGATACCAGTACCAGAGTTCCTCCTGTCCTTCCAGCAGAAGTTGCACATGCAATCAAGAACATGAAGCGGGGAAAAGCTCCAGGAGAAGATGGAATTACTGTAGACATCATACAAGAAGCAAGTGGAGAAATCGAAACAGTACTCGCCCAAATTTTCACTCGATGCCTTAATGAAGGAAATATTCCTGAGGATTGGAACACCGCTACAATGATCCTGCATAAGAAAGGTGACATTGAGGATCTCGGAAACTACAGACCTATCAGCCTCCTATCAGTAGTTTATAAAATCTTCACTAAAGTTCTTTCACACCGCTTGAAGGTGACACTGGACATGGCTCAACCGAGAGAACAAGCTGGATTCAGGAGTAGCTACAGCACAATAGATCATATCCACGTACTGAGAGAACTAATTGAAAGAGCGAGGGAATATGAACTTCCATTGTGCATGGCTTTTATCGATTATGAAAAAGCCTTTGATTCGGTGAAACCATCAGCAGTTACAATGGCTCTGAAATCCTGCCGTATTGAAGATGCATACATTAATATTATTAATAACATCTATGAAAATGCAAGTGCAAAGATTCGGCTGTTTGAAAATACAACACACGTAAAAATTGGAAAGGGAGTGAGACAAGGTGACACCATATCTCCGAAGCTCTTTAGTGCCACATTGGAGGGTGTTTTTCAGTCGCTGAGCTGGGAAAACAAGGGGATAAAGATTAATGGAGATTATCTAACCCACCTTCGTTTTGCTGACGACGTAGTCATTTTTGCAACTACGCCATCAGAGCTGCAGAGTATGATCCAGGAACTTGCTGACAAGAGTAAAGAAGTGGGATTAAAAATGAACTTTCAGAAGACAAATGTGATGTTCAATGCTTTTACAAGAAATGAAGATTTATCGATTGATGGAGAAAAGCTGGAGATAACAGACACGTACGTTTATCTTGGACAGCAGATATCAAGTGAGGGTCACATTGATGAAGAAATTAATCGGCGTATAAAACTTGCCTGGAGAGCTTTTGGAAGAAACAGCATAATTTTCAAGAGCAATATGCCATTATGTCTGAAAAGAAAAGTGTTTGATCAATGCCTCCTTGCAGTGTTTATGTATGGTGCAGAGACGTGGACCTTAACTAAAAGAGACATACAAAGGCTGCAGACAACTCAAAAAAGCATGGAGAGGTGCATACTTGGTGTAAGCAGGAGAGATAAGAAGAGGAACTCGTGGATCCGAAAAATGACAAGAGTGGAAGACATCATGATTAGAGTTAAATCCCTGAAATGGCAATGGGCTGGACATACTGCCAGAAGGACAGATCATCGATGGACAGCCGAAATTTTAGATTGGATTCAAAGGGACAGGAAAAGACCCAGAAGAAGACCACATGGGAGATGGGTGGATGAAATTCGAAAGTATGCAGGGGTGACATGGAGGAGACTGGCACAAGACAGACCGTTGTGGAGGAAACTTGGAGAGACCTTCGTCCAGCAATGGATTGATAATGGTTGACAATGATGATGATGATGATATATATATATATGCAACATTAGATCCGGTTTTTGAATTATTATTGCAAATTCGATCAAGCTGTATGGTCTGCTGCTGTAGCGCTTCCTTTAGTCGTAATTTTGCTGATATTCCTGTCGGTGAGGTTTTAATCTTCACTTTTTAGTCTATGTTTTTATTCTTAATTTTTAGTCGGTGGTTTTTCTTCATTTGTTACACGTTAGGGTTCTTTCGAGGTTTTTTTAACTTTGACAATGCTTTCTTTAATAATATTGGATGGATTTTATTTGCTGTTCTATGATATATATATAAATTAATATGAACTTCCGTTATATTTCTTTTAAGACATAATAACATATTGAAAAATGACAAGAGTGGAAGACATCATGATCAGAGGAAGTTCATATAGGTAATATGAACTTATGTTATGCATGGCTTTTATCGATTACGAATTCGGTGAAACAATCAACATTACAATGGTTTTGAAATCCTGCGGTATTCAAGATGCATACATTAATATTATTAATAACATCTATGAAAATACAAGTGCAAAGATTCGGCTATTTGAGAATACAGCACCCATAAAATTGGAAAGGGAGTGAGACAAGGCGACACTATATCTCCCAAACCCTTTAATGCCACTTTGGAAAATGTCTTTCAATCACCGAACTGGGAAAACAAGGAGATAAAGATTAATAGAGATTATCTAACTTACCTTCGTTTTGCTGATGACGTAGTCATTTTTGCAACTACCCCATCACAGCTGCAGAGTATGATCCAGGAACTTGCTGACAAGAGTAAAGAAGTGGGATTAAAAATGAACTTTCATAAGACAAAAGTGATGTACAGTGCTTTTACAAGAAATGAAGATTTATCGATTGATGGGGAAAAGCTGGAGATAACCAATACCTACATTTATCTTGGAGAGTAGTGTTACAGAGATTTTATACGGGGTTTTAAGATTTCATATAAAACCTCTAAATTTAACTTTATATTCCATCTCGTGCTCCCCTTTCCTTTGTCTCCACAAAGCGTGAGAGAAATTTCTCAGAGTCATTAGACCCATTAGATACCGGATGCACGGTTATTTGCTAAGACGACAATTTGTCTATACGTAGTATTTGCCCTTTGTATGTTGAATGGAGATTAACTCTATCGCGCCTCTTTTGATGCTTTTCGGGTCTCAATTTCAATAGTGCCGACTAATGCAGCTGCCCTCACATTTTTACTTTGAGGCTTAAGATTTACCGAAAAGCGGTGTGGTTCCTTCTAACGGGGAATTTTAGGATATGCTTAAGGGCATTTCTTGGAGACAAGGGAAGGAGGCGAGGGTCAGTGGTCTCTAGGTTTAGGTAGCGAGCGGTCACGAAAAGTACGAAGAGGTGATTGCCCCAGGGTAGGTCTTAGGTGAACCGGCAAGTCAGGGGATTTCACGACAGCACGAGAGATGATCGAAAGCGGGACTTAAGAAAAAGGAATTGGAGTTTTAAGGTTAGTAATTAGGAAACAGCACAGCTAACGGACAACCTTTGCAGGCAATTAAATGAAGAGAAGAATAAAAGTTTCTTAGGCATATTTACGAATCGTAAGAATTATTTGCATACAATTTTACTATCATCTTCAACTATATAAGACTTAGCAACTCAACCACGCAATGTTTATGAAGTTAACAAGAAGAATATAAACATAAAAGATAAGAACGAACTTGTTAACAGTAGATATCAAGTGAGGGTCACATTGATGAAGAAATTAATCGGCGTATAAAACTTGTTTGGAGAGCTTTTGGAAGAAACAGTATAACTTTCAAGAGCAATATGCTATTATGTATTTAAAAAAAAGTGTTTGATCAATGCGTCCTTCCAGTACTTACGTATGATGCAGAGACGAGGCCCTTAACTAAAAGAGGCATACAAAGACTGCAGACAACTCAAAGAGGCATACAAAGACTGCAGACAACTCAAAGAGGCATGGAGAGGTGCAATCTTGGTGTAGCCAGGAGGGATAAGAAGAAGAACTCATGGATCAGAAAAATGACAAGAGTGGAATACATCATGATCAGAGTAAAATCCATGAAATGGCAATGGGCTGGACATATTGCCAGAAGGACAGACCATCTATGGACAGCCGAAATTTTAGACTGGATTCCAAGGGACAGGAAAAGACCCAGAAGAAGAGCACATGGAAGATGGGGGGATGAAATTCGAAAGTATGCGGGAGTGACATGGAGGAGACTGGCACAAGACAGATCGTTGTGGAGGAAACTTGGGAAGACCTTCGTCCAGCAGTGGATTGATAATGGTTGACAATGATGATGATGATAATATATATAAGATCTCTACGTTCAAAATCGTTTCGAACTTATTTTGTTGTAGCAATTCTTGGTATTGGAAATGTTAGTTAAATGAACAATGAAGGTAACAGTAAAGAACGTCACACTGACATCACGTTAGAGACATGCGGCACCCACATTGCAAGAGAATAATTCTGAAATAAAATTAGCATAGGTAGACATAGAATCATGTGAATGAACAAATGTCTTGTCCCTAGTCGACCCATTCAGTGCATAAATGGCTTTTGGAACCAGGTAACAAAGTTGTCGTCCTTTTAAACAGCTCTATCAATCGAAAGTTTATCCACCAGAAACTAGAAACTTCCTGGTGAGTTTTCTCGGTGAAGGTAATATCAACAAACGAACATCACTGTCCCTCCGATTTCATTAGTCTTCACTGATATCTGGGATTTGCTCTGTTACTGTTCCTTGGAGGACGTTATTCTGCATCGCAGTACTGGATGATGAAAAATAAACACATGTTCTTTCTAATTAATTCTTCTATAAATATTTATAGTCTGCAGAACGCGATGAGTTCTGTTTGGTGATGGCGAAAGAACGTATTTCGTACCGTTAATTTATTCAATAGTAAATGTAGAGAATTAACTAAGAACGGTGAATACCAGAATGTGTCATCAAGTGTTTTTGATCGGATTTTCCTCGTGAGATTCCTAGTGAAAGAATTCCCTGCGTACGCATTTCACAACGCTTCTCCTCCTCATTCATCTCCTTTTTCTCCGAATAGAAAAATATGGAAACCTCTATGTACAACAGCGCTATTCGTTCAGTCTCTATATGTTTTTGAAGTCAAATGGTTCGAGTGATCACAGGGATTCAAGTAAATAGTGTTGTAAATAGCAGCGGCTACTAGCTGTTCGTAGTCGGCTAGAGTAAAGAGTATCATCACACAAATGATGTTTTCATGTTATGCATCTTTCCGGAGAATAGTAAAATAAATCCCAAGTAAGAAATGTCGTTGTAACGGAAATGGGTAATGTCCCAAATAAGAAATGTCGATGTAATGAAAATGGGTAAAGTCCGAAGTAAGAAATGTCGATGTAATGAAAATGGGTAATGTCCCAAGCAAGAAATGTCGATGTAACGAAAATGAGTAATGTCAGAAGTAAGAAATGTCGATGTAACGAAAATGGGTAATGTCCGAAGTAAGAAGTTTTGATGTAACGAAAATGGGTAATGTCCGAAGTAAGAAATGTCGATGTAACGAAAATGGCTAACAGTGCGTCATTGTCAAAACCATTGCTGAAATTTGATAGTGCCACATGCTGTTCCAGGAATGACTCAACAATAGATAATTTCATTGCTATTCAACCATATATTTTACTAAACTATCACCCACGCGCAGACTGGGCCGCCGTATACCTAGTTACATAAGGCCAGTAGTTTTAGTTCGCATAAGGCCAGTACACCTTATGCTAACTCAAAGAAAAAAAAGAAATTATATATGTACTGTATTTCAATATTCTGGTAGAAGCAAACCAAGTTATGCTAAAACGGCTTCAGAAAACATAACAAACAAACAAAAATCCTACGTAGCAAATGTTCTTTTAAGCCAAACACTGTTTTTGATACACGCCATTTCTCTTTCTCAACTTTCAAATTTAAGCTTCGTCCCTTTCGACTGATACTCTGTCCGCTTTTGCCAGTTGCAGTTGAATAATCAATACAAATAATATAATGTGCTATTGATAGTATGGGATCGAGAACTTCTCTCAGTCAGAAAACTCTTGTTTCTGTTGGGAATGGAACATGATTATACACTAAACAGTCATGCATGAAACACCAACATACACGACCTAGTAACAGGTAGGCACTACACTAATTGGACGGAAATCATGGGATACCGACCTAGTAACAGGTAGGACTACTTTTCGCACGGATAAGGGCAGTCACACGGCGAGGCACTGGGTCATCTATGTGACGAAATCATTCCGCATGTATGTTGCACCAATACCCATAACGCCATCGCATTCCTAGGTGTGGGATCCGTAGCTCGAGAGGACCTTCTCCCGGGATCCTAAATATTTATCACAGGGTTCATGAACAGTGAACGGGAGACAATAGGCCATTAATGTCATAATGATGACCATTAACGGATGCAAATGGTCTTCAGAATGGACACGTAGCGTAGACCGTTCAGATGTGTATCTAGACGTGGCAAAGGTTCCAACGTGTGCCAGCTGAACACGTTGCGGATCGTAACCAAGCCTCCAGCAGCCTGACAAGTTCCTTGTTGACATGACGACGCAAAAATGCGGATCTGGCGAAAACGACAAGAAGTGAAAAGCAATTTTATGACAAATATGTAATGCTGCTATGTAACTAAGTCATATAATACAAATTTTGAAGATGACAATCCGATTTTTGGCGTAAATGTGACAAGGATGGTAAGTCAGATAATATCCGAAAACTTGAAAATTTTCATCGTCCTTGAGCGGGACTCGAACCCGCGTCTCCCAGAAAACGCCCGGGTATGCTAACCACTACACCACCCAGAAATTTTCAAGTTTTTCGATATTATCTGACTTACCATCCTTGTCACATTTACGCCAAAAATCGGATTGTCATCTTCAAAATTTGTATTATATGGCGTAATCCTGTATTTCTTTCATAAGTCATATAAATCCCGGCATTCATTTAGATTTCTCTAAACGAAAAAACCCATTCTACGGAGAGCATGTTTCAGGTACTATTATGAAAACCTGACAAATAGATCATCTCAAAATGCGCTTACCCAAGATGTACGATTCTGCTTTAAATGAAAAGAAAAAGAAATACGTGGTGATATTAAAGAGGAGGTATTCAGAGCCCTGTCGCTAAATACATTTGGGGCGAAAAGCCATCAAACTAGGTAGAAATGCTCTTACGAACTCGAGCTCGCTATTGGTGATAAAACAAAGGATCCAATTTCGTGCCATCAGGGGACATGTGGCCTACAAGCTCCAGAAAAACGTACAAAAGTGACCACATTGCTGGAGGAATTGTACACAGCTTTGCACCGATATCGCTGTTGAACAAAACACAACCCCACGCGCTATGAGTACTCACGCAAACATGCGTTCTAGCTTTTGGAAAACACAAAATGACTATACATAAGGCCAAGTAAAATGGCTACAGAAAACAATAAAAAGCTAATTAGAAAGTGTTATTACATTTTAATTTAGTACAGGTAACAGACATGGTTCAATGAGCCTTCCGTTGAGTTATTCTATTCACTGCACGTGTTGAACAACGTTCTGCACAATGAAACGAAACTACTCTGCATGAATTTCTTTCACATTTCTTTAACTTTTTTCTTGAAAGATAGAATAATGTGCTATTCTGTCTTTAAAGATTAATCAGGAACATATTCCTGATAAACCTGGCTTTTGAGGTGTCCCCCTCAACCAAAAAATCATAAAGATTGAGTTCAGGCGAACAGAATATAGAGATGTACGACTAATAACTCCGCTGCTGATAAACTGCTGTCGTAACAGCTCTTGTACTAACAATTCAATAAGAGGAGGTGCTCCATCCTGCATAAATATGGTCGAATCAAGACATCGTCGCTACTGAAGTTGCAGGACCGAAATGTTGTGAATCATCTCCTGGTACCTGTGGACATAGACTGCATAATTCACTGGTCCAGTCTCTTCGAAAAAATACTGCCCGATAATAAATGATGCCGTAAACCCACACTAAAATGTAACTTTTGGCAAGTGCAACTGAGTATCTTGGCAACACACAAGAATTTTCCGTTGACCAAAAATAGAAATTCCGAGTGTTAACACTGCCGTGAAGATGGAAATGAGCCTCGTTGCAACCACAAGATCTTGCAGTCCTATGCATTGTCCAACATCATGCGAACCAGGAATGTCAGAACAAACGTCAGTTTGGTTTGTGTATCATCATGAGGCGATCGTTGAGTGTGGGTGAGCTTGTAAGGGAGAAGAGCGCAATATTTTGCCAAAGCCTTCCACACCATTGTGTATTACATGTCCGATTGCCGTTATATTGCTCGGCCACTGCTGTAATTTAGTGTGTTGCCCATTCTGTGCTCCACGACGGCAGGGCGAATTTATTCCTCCGCTTGAAGAATAATCGATCTGCGCCCTCGTCGTGGTCTCACTGCTAAAGATCCGATATTCCCAAACCACACAATAATTTTTCGCAGGCTTTTAATGGCCATTGTGCCTCACCTCATATGCTTCAGTCACCAGAATTCTAAAAGTGCGGCAGTTGTATTACCGCTGTTTTGATGACGAAACTTGACAAGCAAAGCAAAGCACGTTAATGTAGCCTAAGACAAAAAAGTAATTGCACGTACTATTTGCACGAGTCATGCTGCGTTACCCGTCGTCTTTACATCCACCCAATCGCCG
Organism: Macrothele yani; assembly: GCA_039090855.1. NCBI lineage: Eukaryota > Metazoa > Arthropoda > Arachnida > Araneae > Macrothelidae > Macrothele > Macrothele yani. The sequence continues at coordinate 86,277,426 of CM076993.1, read as the reverse complement.
ATGGATGTGCGCAACGCAAATTGTGCGTTTTTCTGGCGCTTACAGTGCCACATGTCCCCTGCTAGTACAAAATAGAACTTTTTTTTTTTGTTTCTTAAATCGCGGCGCATGTTTGTGAGAGTATTTTTATTAAGTTTTGCTGCGTTTCGTCCCTTAGACGTTTCGTTTCAGGGCTCTGTGAACGCTTCCTCTTTAATTGCAGTCACCCGGTGTATTACGTTTAATAAAAATGTGATTTTGAACTGCAAAACAAATGCGCCTGAAACTCCATTACTTCTACGACTGGAGTCGTGGTTAAACTTGGAACCCTGCATCACGCCCATACATACAAATTCCCAGGCATTAGATGTTTCAAAAGTAAACGGCCTGACTTTTTTAGAGTTACTTTACTGCAGGAACTCTTAAGAAGGTATCTTACATTTCAAAATACCATCCTTGGAAGAAGTCTACGTATTTTTGCCAGTGTTCTGGAAGCCGTTTTTTACACCCGTCAAATAAATTTTGAGTTGAACGTGAAACTGTTCTCAAAGACTTTCGATTACAGAGTCACTTTTCTCAAAGCGCTGATCTTCTAAGTTGGCTTTGAGAGTCTTAAAGAGATTACAGTCGCTTGGAGAAAAGTCAAGGCCATACAAAGAATGTATATAGGATCTCAAAGGAGTATTAGGATGGTTTCCATAGCCTTCTTGGCTGCATGAGCTTTAGCGTTATCACGAAGGAAATAAATGTTGTTTCAATGTTTCTTTCGTTTTCAGCGGATTATGTTCTTCACTTCATTAGACAAAAGCACTGAGTAATACAGAGTCTCCCACTCGCTACCGAACCTGGCATTCCTTTAATAATATTAACACCAATGAAGATATTGCAACAAAATTTGAAGTGGACTTACCTCATTTCGTGCGAAATATGATGACATCACAACATGTGCTGGAAGTGGCTACTATTTGTGTCCAGATAGCATTGAACCAGGCGCTTCATATTGTGGGAAGTCCTTGCTAGTACGTCCGCCGTCACTGCCTGAATTTTTTCGGTGATGTTTGCTTTCAAGGCGTCTATGGTTCGCGGTTTCTTTTGTTAAACTCTTCCTTTTAGATATCCCCATAAAAAAGTAATCAGGAGACATCAGATCGGGCGAGCATGGTGGCCATGGAACCTTCGAAATGACGCGGTGGCCGAAAAAGGACTGTATTTCGGCCATAATGGTGTGTGATGTGTGTGATGTCGCTCCGTCATGCTGGTAATATCCAATGGAGAGTTCTTCGTCGTCCAATTGATTTACAAAGGTGTTGAAGATTTCCATATATGCAGCTGTTGTGATGGTTGTATCGAGGAAGATGGGGCCAATTTTGAGGGAGCCAGGTCATCCCACACCAAACACCAATTTTCTGTGAATGAAGGGGTTTTTTATGTATCGCGTTGGGATTTTCACCGGCCCAGATACGACAATTTTAGGAATTCACGTATCCGGACAGGTGAAACTAAGCCTCGTCCGAGAACCACGTGTAGTTCAGAATGCCCGAATTTTCCTGAAGAAATGTCTGAAACTATCGACAGTATGTCACTCGTTTCACGTGGTCAGGCTCTTTGAGTTCGTGAAGATATTTTTGTTTGAAGGTTTAACGACCACCGTGAGCAACTCAATGGACTATAAGCAGTTGCCTTCGCTTTTTTAACAGCACGTTGACAAGTGCTTTTGTTCAACCCTGTTTCATACAACAGTCGGCGAAGTGACTTCATGGGAGACGCAAGTAGTCGGCCCTTTACATTCCGATCGTTTCCTCGGACATTTGTGGAAAACCTCCTGCCTGATCGTCTAATAAAGTCCCCTTGGTTTCCAATTTCTTCGACAATGCCCAAATGGTAGACTTGCTCGGCAGATGTCTGCCTGCAAACCTCTCCAGGAATTGCTGTTGAAAAGCCTTTATCGATTCGGTTTTCCAATAAGTGTGAACAATAAACACTCGCTCCTTCAGAGTATACCGATACATTCTCACACGTACGCGAACAGCCACGAGCACAAGCACTCACTATCAACAACCGTATTGTGTAGACACCCTCAGAGAAATGGCATAACAAAACAGTAGAGAGGCGCGTCCGGCTGGCTAGCGGACAGCGCCGGGTTCAATGCTGTCTGGAAGCAAATGGTGGCCACTTCCAGCACCTGTTGTGATGTCATCACACTTTCGCACGAAATGAGGTAAGTCCACTTCAAATTTCGTTGCAATATCTTCATTGGTGTTAATATTATTGGAGAAATGCCAGGTTCGGTAGCGAGTGGGACACCCTGTACTTAACATTGATGGTTGTCCCTTCCTAAAGAAAATTGGCATGGATTACGCCCTTCCAGTGCTAAAAAATACCACCATTATCTTTCCGGACAAACGTGATTATTTTGATTTTTCAGTCCTGCGTGATTTTGAATGACGCCATTCTTTTGTTGCATGATGCGACACTGGAATAAAATGATGTTTACCAAGTCTCATCTGTAGTGGCGATGGACTTTAGAAAATTCTCTCCTACTTACTCATACAGTCGCACCACTTTGTTTATTTCTGTTGAAATCCGGGAAGCCCAACGCGCATTAACTTTTTGGAAGACCAGCTTTTTTCTGATTACATATTCTGCAATGCCAACACCGATTTCCATGCTGTGAGCAACATCCTGTACTCTGATCCACTGATTGTCACCAATAAGGTAGTTGACTTTGTCAGTGTTTCCACGATTGTCGGTTGTTCTCGTATGGTGAGTGTATGGTTCATTTTCGTCGCATTTTCTTCCATCTTTTAAGCTTTTATACAACTCATTCAAACGAGTTTGTCAAAGACACTCTTGTTTGAACTGTCTTTGAAGTATCATACAGATTTCTGTTGATTACACAATTTTTTTTTTATAAGAAACTTGATACTACTGCTTTGTTCCACCATCCGCAGTTCATGCTGCTCACTCGTGATAGTAACTTAATCTGATTGCAACTGCGGGATCTGACCGGCAGGTGAATAATGGTTAAAGGGGAAGACAGTGAAACCGGGAAAACTCCTACACCGCAGAAAACTCCCACAGCGGAAAATTCCTAGACCAGTCAACTCCGCACTTTCTAATATCAGGGGATCTACACAAACTGCTATTCGTTCGGAGATTTCGTCAAAGTGTGAGTCTCCTTAGTGGCACAAAACGAAATGTAGTTTTCTTGGTGATATAAAAGCGTATGTAAGATCATAATGACACAAGGTATATGTACAATAGAAGCTTTCCAACTCACTAAATTTTGAGTTATGATTCTAAATATCTGGTACGTGAAAACATTTTATAAAAGCTAATAAAAGGTACTCAACGGGTGTTTAGAATGCGCCTAGGCCTCGGACCCTCTTTGAAGTTTCGAAGTTACAACCTAAATATTGTGTGTGTGTGCGTGTGTGTGTAAGCATGTTATAATAGATAATAGAAGAGCCTTGACGGGTTAGCCTGTACCCTGTGTCTTTATGATCTGGCATATGCTTTTATGCCACTAAGAAACTCACACATTTTGTTTTGTGCCACTAGGAAAACTCCCACAAGGTAACAACATCTCCAGACGAAACGCAATTTGGGTACATCCCCTCGTATGAGAATATGTAGTTTTCCCCCAACCGAAGATAAAAAGTTAGTAAAATCATGCAATGCATTGATTATAATACGCTTTCCAACATACCAGAAATCATTACTCAAGTTAATACTCAAGTTATGAGAATAATGGCTGTGGAATAAATCTCGGTCCTGTGCCCTGACCTTTGATCCCATTTCGATGATATTCAACAGAACCGGTTTGGTATACCTCCGAAATAACATGATAAAATTTTGTCGCAATCAAAGCATTTTTACGTAAGTTATAATGCATAAAGGGCTATGGAATAGATCCCGCTCCTGTGTCCTAACCTTTGACCCCATTTCGCCCATTTTCAATAGAATTCGTCCCCAGGCAAGACCCTACAACATACTAACATTTCATCCAAATCGAAGCATTTTTACGTAAGTTATGACGCATAATGGCGATGGAAGTGATTCCGCTTCTATGTCCTGACCTTTGACCCCATTTCTCCCATTTTCAGTAAGGCTTGTCGCCAGGTGGTCCCCTACCACATACTAAAAGTTCATCGAAATCGAACCTTTTTTACGTTAGTTATGACGCATAATAGCAGTGGAATGGATCCCGCTCCTATGTACTGACCTTTGACCCCATTTCATTCACTTTAAATAGGGTTCCTTCCCAGGTGATCCCCTACCAGATACTAAAATTTCATCGAAATCGAACGATTGTTACGCGAGTTATCCTGCGGACCGACATACGCACACAACGCGTGACGTAATGAGGCGGATGCGAATCGCGACCATCTGCTTGCCGCAAGAGTGACGTCATAAAACTTTAATAGGATCCACCCACAACGCGTGACGTAATGTGACAGATTTCGTGACCGCGCGCCAACATTCTCAAAGGCGAGATTATGACGTCATAAGATTTCTAAGCATTGGGAACATTAATGGAACAACGCCATCACTAAAAACGTTATAATTCGGGGTGGTTATTTAAATCACTAAACGAATTCTCCTAAAGTCGAGATCAAGCTAAATCGATTTCTAGTACCAGAAAACGGTAGGTTAACGACTTTCATTAAAATTCTTAAAGCCGTTTTCAAAATAAAATGTACATACATACATACAAGAATTGCTACTTTAAGGTGGATGTCAAGTAATTTTGCTTCCTGTACTTCCAATGGAAAAACTTCTGTACACATTTTCTTCACAATTAATGCGTTCCCAAGGATGAAAATTTGAACATCGATTGAAATATCTTCATTTTATAACTTGCAATGCTTAATATTTTCTAAAACATAACCATATTTATGCAATTCAACCACATATATCATATACAAGAAGCTAGATTGGACACCCAGCCCATGAGGCGTGAGAAGGTAGGCGCCATTTTCAGCTGGTCATCACGATCCATTTAAGCAAGGCTACTTTGCATTAAGTCAAAGGAATACGAGTTTGGTACTGTGATTTTCTATTTATATTGAGATTCAAAGCAGTCAGTACCCATTTTAGCGGCGAAAGTTATAAAATTTAAGTAAAAAACAGTAATATTCCTTAGTGCTAACTAGAATGCCAAGGGTCTTGCAAAATATTGAATTATTTCGGATTCGGCCAGGGCTTAAATTCCAGAGAAGACATTCTGGTATCTGCGATATAAAAAAATATCACGCTGGTTTTAATTTGCTGAGAGATATTATTTTGACGTTTCTTGTTAATGAATGCTTCCAGTTAATACGCCATTTCGTTGCTATATTGCCCAAATAAATAATATGAAATGTTAAACCTGAAATTTCCTTAGTGCGTAACAAAAAATGTTTGGTGAAATTCAAAACTTTTTGAGCAAACATAATAAATAAATCAGAATGACGGAGGTAATAAGCAAACAAGGAAAAAGATTCACATAATTTCAGCTTTTCTATGTAAAGCATGTGGAAGCCTTTTTTTTTCGGGTTCAAATCAGTAGTTTGCTGCGTTTAATAGCTATTTATTGATTTTAAATAAATTATTTGCGTTTCCATTATTTTAAATCGTTGCCGCATTACCTTCTTAAAAATGTTTTCCAATAATTTTCTATATTTGTATACAATACCAGCTTTAAATTTTAATATATATATGTATTGTTTTCAGCATTGGGCAAGAGGCAAATAAGTAACAGCAATTATATTTTCGTCTCTCTGCGTAAGATTTTTATCTGAGGAAGCTTTCACCATGATTTATACAATAACCAAGTCCAAACCATCCTGCGTAACGTGCCATGCTCCGCCGCCATCTTGACCCGCTCAATGTGGCTCCATGCTTCTCACAGCGCAAGCCCATGCTCAACAGAGCAGACAGCCAATCTAGTCCCTTATACGATATCTGTGAATTCAACATTTGTTTGTCTACTGACGTCATGAAAATACAGGTCGCGCCATCTTTTTTCTGGACAATTAATGCGTTCACAAGGATGAAAATTTGAACATCGAATAAAATAGCTTCATTTCATAACTTGGAATACTTAATATTTTCTAAACCATAACCGTAATTATGCAATCCAACATTTTTTTGTGCACTGACGTCATCAAAGTACAGGTCGCGCCATCTTTTCGCTGGTTTCAGCACCACTAAAGGAAAAGTTATTGATTTTTAATATAATTATCGTTATGTTTTAGAAAATATAAAGTTTTCCAAGTTATAATATGAAGTTATTTTAATCGATGTTCAAATTTTCATCCTTGGGAACACATTAATTGTGGAGGAAATGTTTACAAAAGTTTTTCCATTGGAAGTATAGGAAGGAAAATTACTTGACGTCCACCTCAATAATATGGGATAAGGGCAATGGAATGGATCGCAATCCTATGCCCTGACCTTTGACCACATTTCGTCCATTTTCAATAGGGTTCGTCCCCCGGTGGTCTCCTACCTACTACATACTGAAATTTCATCGAAATCGAACCATTTTTACGCACGTTATGACGCAAATGGGCAATGGAATGCACCCCGATCTTATGTCCTGACCTTTGACCCCACTTCACCCATTTTGAATAGGGATCGCCCCCAGGCGGTCTCCTACCACATAGTAAACTTTCATTGAAATCGAACCATATTTACGCAAGTTATGTCGCATAAGGGCAATGGAATGATCCCGCTCCTACGTCGTGACCTTTGACCCCATTTGTCCCATTTTCAATAGGGTTCGTCCCCCGGTGGCCCCCTACTACATACTAAAATTTCATCGAAATCGAACCATTTTTACGCCAGTTATCGTGCGGACAGACGGACGGACGGACAAAGCTGCAGCATATACGCTTCTTCAACCTACGGTTGGAAAGCGTAAATAACACACCAAAAGGTCGCCTTTCCTCTCCAAGTTTTCGTTGATTCAGAGATTCAAAAGCCCCGTTTATGTTTGAAAGACCTGCTACATCAGGCTAACTCGAAAGCGAAACATAACTCAACACCGGGTATTCGATATTTAAGGTACTTAAAGGTCACGTGATGTAGCGTCGTTCGGTCGCTCTGTTAGCAGTGGGTTCAGTCTTAGAGATGACGCCACTGGTCCGTTTCTGTTTTGATTTTTCGCAAATAAATGGATCCAAATATAAATGAAAAATTAATTGTAAAATGCCAAGGCTTGGAAAGAAAGGTGTGATATTCTTGAAATTTTGAGTTTTCAGAAATTTTCATTAATTTTTTATGGTTTTCTCTTATTCACGAACAAACAAACAGAGTGTTTTTTCGCTGTTACTTGTTAAGTAATAATATATTGTTCTGCTAGGTGGAGTTATACTGCATTTTTTTTATTGGATTTTTAATAAATCAAAAAAAAAAAAAAATCCGTGAGAAACTCAATGTCTATAAGCAGTCGCCCGTCCCTAATTTGGGGTCACTTTTTCCAGGGAAGGGAAATAACTAGCGCCACTAGACAAATACAACATCCATGCCTCACCGGGATTCGAACCCGGACCCATCTCGGACGAATGATCAGAAGCCATCGCTTTGACCACAGAGCCACCAGGGCGGCATACTGCGTTTAAAAGTGTCGTTTGGGTTCATATTTATTTATGGCCGAGTTTGACACTCATTCGGAAAAGTGTCCTGCGGCATGGATTTATTGCGTACTTTTTGTATTTTTAAAGTGCGGAAAAGAGGAATCAGTATCTATACTGGTTATTTATCAGCTTTAAAAGGGTGTTATTAAAGTAATTATTTGTTGTGTCGCATTATTGTTGAGGAAAATTTACTGTTCCATTTTTTGGCAAAAGCTTCTTTAATTGATGTACGAAACTCAGAAAAGTTTAATTAAAAATTACGTCCTACGGATTACTATTCAAAGAATCAACAACAGTGAGGCAGGCGTCAGCTGGCTGACTTACATTGGTTACACTGATGAACACGATTCTTGGCGCATGGAGAAATTAAACTGTTTCTAACATAACTTTTCATGCTAAATTCAAATATGCAATCAGAATTTTTCTATCACCAACAGTTTTTCTGTGATGATTTTCATTAATAAATAAATGGAAAGATTTGACCTATTTTGTCACAACTGGTTCTATCCTTTCATATCTGCTGTTAGACATTTGAAACGAGTTTTTTGAAGATGTGAATCCGTTTTTTGGTGTAAATATGACATGGATAGTAAGTCAGATAATATCCGAAAATTTGAAAAATTCGTTCCCCTGAAGCGGGAATCGAAACATCGTCTCCTAGATAGCCCCCGAGTATGCTAACCACTACACCACCCAGAACGACCAAGTTTCAAGTTTCCGATTAAATTGAATATAACCATCTCAGTGTTCGCTAGTCGAAGCAACCGGCATTCATGTTTAGCGAATCTGGAGGTTAAGAATTGTATCCCGTGATTGCTCGGAGGGGCAAACAAATCATGAATGGAATACGGCATTGGACGACGAAATTTTCTAGTTTTCGGATATTATCGGACTTACCATCCATGTCATATTTACACCAAAAAACTTATTCACATCTTCAAAATTTCTATTGTGTGGTGTAATCCCGTATTCCTTTCATGATTTGTGGACTGTGTGACAGAATGGGTAAACAGTTCCCGGCATATGTAGTTTGCAGTTCCCGCAGTTTGGAGGGAACTCAAAGATCATTCATCAATCTGTTATTTTTGTCTAACAAACATAACAGGAATAACAAATAAATCCGAACACACAGTGACATACCCAAATTTTCCATCCGCTTTCAGGCCAATTCCTTTCAGTGAGGACTTGTCTATACATGTACTGCATAGCAGCCTACAATAAACGTAACTGTAGGAGAGGAGAGGACTCAGAAAACGATGCAGATAACCTACTTCAACATGAGGAGCAACATGACTCAACTATTGAAGCAAGTACCTCTTCATTTGAGCCACATCTGTTAATTCAAGGTGATTTAAACGACCTTGTTCGGGATTTGAATTTGTACAAAACACAGGCCGAACTTCTGGGACCTAGGCTGAAAGGCAAAGCTGGGACCTACTTTAGCGAGACATTTAATTGTGTGCTGTTGTTTTTTCCGCCAGGATGAAAAAGAACACACACACACACACACACACACACATGTTATAGTTAACTAAATCATTTTCTTATATTCTTAAGAAAATTATTAAGTTTACTATGACAACGGTTACTCGGTGATAGGTGCTCTTTGTCTCGAACATAAAACAACCAATGGCGGCTATTGAGTACGTGATAACGTGCTGTAGCACGATAAAAAGTTTTTGAATTGCGATTCGTATTAAAACAATACGAATGGCAATTCAATTCTTTTTTTTTTGCGTAAAGTATATGCATTAATCAATGATTTCCCAGCACAAAATCTTATTTTTAACTGGGGCCTAGCTAAAGAAAGCTCTTGTTCGCCGATCGGTCGCAAAAACATTGTACAGTGAAAACCTGCCTAAAACGGGCCCTGTATAAAACGGAAACCTGGCTAAACCGGAAGAAAATTTCGGAACCGATCATTTTGCCATGCAAACCACCCCGTATAAACCGGAAACCTGTCAAACCAGGAAACGGAAACCGATTTTCGGCACGATGGTACAGACAAAACTGTTTAAAACGGAAAATGAAAATTCAAAATATGTAATTGCTTGATCCATCAAATTAAATATGTATTAACAAAATACTGTACATAGTTTGGGAATAATTGAAAAAGCAAGATCAATTTAAAAGAACGTTTCCGAGTTAACGCGGGATAACACTATTTGTCATCCCCACATTTCTTTATCTAATGTAAAACTAGCCTGGCTTCCCCCTAACACGACGTCAGTTACGCAGCCGCTGGATCAAGGAGTGGTTTCCAATTTCAAGTGTTTTTACAGGAAGTGTGTGTTACAATCACTTATCCACAAGCTTCAAGACTGTACCAGTGTTTCTGTGCCATGCAAATCCACAAACGTACTGAATGCAGTTAACTGGATAAGCAAGGCAAAGAAGAATATCCTTCCTCAGACGGCGAACAAATGTTTCATTAAAGCAGGATTAGAAAACACGGAAGATATCAACAATGGCAATGGCGAAGAAGAAAATAGAGTTGAAATTTCTGATTTATGCCGACGAGCCAATCTTGAGTTTGATGCTGACGTTGTTGTTCGTTTCGATGATCCCTTTCCCGTGTTTGGGGACGTTGGCAAGGCTGTTGATGTATTGAAGGAGGCCGAGGAGCAAGATGATGATATGGGTGAAAATCAGGAAGATAACAGAGAGTTAAAAATAAAGGCATTCAGTGACGCAGTAAGTGCCAATAATGAATGACCTAGAGGAATTTGCGGCCCATAAAATTTGTCCAAAACTCCTGGTCGTACTGCAAGATGCGAAAGAAATTATATTTACTAGCTCTTTAAAACCTGTCCGGCAAACAAGTATAGCTGACTTTTTTTAAATAACTGCAATGCCTGCATTAGGCATGTATTTTTCACATTATTTTATTTTTTTATGCAGTTTATCTTTTTAAAATACAGTTTGTACAGTTTCTATGCAGTTTCTTTCTTTCGTTTTAAGATTTTACTACTCCACGTAATTTATTTTTCTTTGGATATGACCCTGTCGGAAAAACTTTTTTGAACCGAAGGATTCCGTTTTAGACAAGTTTCACTGTATTAAGAACTAAAGTCGTGGCGCCTGGTCTTTCGTGCTACTTGTCGTTTAGCACGGCTATACAGTGTGGTTGCTCCTGCTGCTTACGTCACAACCCCTGCTTACTCACAGCAGTCCACAAAAGCTTGTAGCGTGCTGAACTTCTCTGAGCGTGCTCCAATGTCCTTCTCCTATTGGTCAGGGCAAAGTTTTACCCACAATTCCTACAGGATGCGGTAGTTGACCAAAACAGAAGGAAAGCTTATCTGATTGTTACCGTGCTCTCAAGAAATTTGAGCGATAAATCAATTAAATTATTTTTGTGCGCTTGTATTTTTTGTTCTTTCCAGCAAAAAATTTCGTAATGTTTTAATTTCTTGAATGGTGACTGCAATTAATTCAGTAGATTCTTTCTTGAAAGAATAATTTTTTTCAAGAACTTCAGAGGAAGAAATTGAGCCGCCCCGGTGGTGCAGTGGTCTAAGCAATGGCTTCTGATCATTCGTCCGAAAGGGGTCCGGGTTCGAATTCCGGTAAGACATGGATGTTGTGTTTGTCTTACGGCACTGGCTCTCTCTCTTCCCTGGAGCCAGTGACACTAAGTTAGTGACGAGTGACTGCTTATAGCCCATTGAGTTGCTCAAGGTGGTCGTTAAACCTCCAATAAAAAAAAAATGAAGTATAGTCCTTTGGATTCATGATTCTTCGGGAGGGCCGAAAAATGAAGCTTGATTCACGTGCAATTATTTATCCATTTTTGTGTATCATAAACTCTTTACAGTGTAATTTAGTTAAATCGTACAGCAATTTAGTTAAATCATGTGTAATAATGTTTAAGCTCTTCAGAAGTACATTGAAAATCCCAAACAATAAAATTACCAGGTTGATTGTACATTGAACAAAGACAGTGCAAAAATATTTCCCATTAAAAATACGGAAATAAATAAAAAGGTATTTTTGAAAAAAACTTGATTGAATAAATCCACAGCTGAATATGTTTTCTCAGCAATTCAGGTCGTGGGAGATTAATAAATCTGTATGTTCTGCAAAATATTAGGCTTAATATTTTATCGAATGTATGATTATAAATTTTACCACTAAGACCATCAGTGTAATTACTGACGCTAAAAGGGTAAAGGAAAGATGATTAACCGTTCGTATAAATGTGCACATAATTTGCGGAAAACATCTGGAGTTGCTTTCAATTTTCCTTTATTAATCTTTTTTTTTTTTTTTTTTTTTTACGGCGGATGGTGAGCTAATCCCGGTGAATCCCAATTCCAAAGCCTTTGGTGGAATGGGGAATGGGAGGGGGAGGAGGAGTAAGCCGTAGCACGCACATTTTAAGCGGCACGAACTGCCACTGAAAACAACAGAGTAACTACTGTTAATTGACTAATCTAAAACTAGTTTGAAAGGTGTCCTTTTGCAAAATGGGAACACATTTCCTTCTGTGCCGTTTGCTTATGCCACTAATATGAAGGATCTCACGAAAATATGAAATTCCTTTGGGAAAAAATTCAGTATGACAAGCACAATTGGAACATCTGTGGCGATTTAGAAGTAGCTTGCAGCTCGGCTTTACTAAATTTTGTTGTTCCTTGTGCGAGCAGGACAGTCGAAACAAGAAAAGTCATTACATCAAGAAGGAATGAAGTGGAGGAAGTGGGCCATGGACCGGAACAAGTAATAATCCGACAGTGCAAGGTCCGGACTATATGGTGGGTGTGGCATCAGTTCGATGCCCTCAAGTTCCTGGAGTTTTGAAGTGGAGGAAGTGAGCCATGGACCGGGACAAGTAATAATCCGACGGTGCAAGGTCCGGACTATATGCTGGGTGTGGCATCAGTTCAATGCCCTCAAGTTCCTGGAGTTTTGAAGTGGAAGAAGTGGGCCATGGACCGAAACAAGTAATAATCCGACGGGGCAAGATCCGGACTATATGCTGGGTGTGGCATCAGTTCAATGCCCTCAAGTTCCTGGAGTTTTGAAGGGGAGGAAGTGGGCCATGGACCGGAACAAGTAACAATCCGACGGTGCAAGGTCCGGACTATATGCTGGGTGTGGCACCAGTTCGATGCCCTCAAGTTCCTGAAGTTTTGAAGTGGAGGAAGTGGGCCATGGATCGGAACAAGTAATAATCCGACGGGGCAAGATCCGGACTATATGCTGGGTGTGGCATCAGTTCGATGCCGTCAAGTTCCTGGAGTTTTGAAGTGGAGGAAGTGGGCCATGGACCGAAACAAGCAATAATCCAACGAGGCAAGATCCGGACTATATGCTGGGTGTGGCATCAGTTCAATGCCCTCAAGTTCCTGGAGTTTTGAAGTGGAAGAAGTGGGCCATGGACCGAAACAAGTAATAATCCGACGGGGCAAGATCCGGACTATATGCTGGGTGTGGCATCAGTTCGATGCCCTCAAGTTCCTGGAGTTTTGCCCGGGTCGTTCGCGCGGTATGAGACCAAGCGTTGTCCTGCTGCAGGAGAGGTCGCTTTCTGTTCACCAGTACCGGGTACTTCTCCTCCAAAACGGCATACATCCGCTCCAACTGTTCAGAGTACAGGTTGGCGTTGACGGTCTGCCCGTCTAGAACAAATTCGTAATGGATGCTCCACACGAAATTCCACCAGACCAGAGCATCACTTTGTGCTCGAAGAACCCACGTTTGGCAACAGTTTCAAGAAGCTGTCCCGGACTCAACCACTGCCGTTGTGTGTAAGGATTACGGAAACAGACCTATCTTTCATCGCACGTAACAATTCTTTTGATAAAACGTACATTGCGCGGGTTTTCTGGGAGTTTCGTGCACGCTTCCACTCGGCAGTTTGCTTCATCTGGCGTCAGTTCGTGAGGAACAATGCAGCAGTTCCCGTAGACCTAACCGAGGTCGTGAAGTTGACAAACTACAACAGCCTTTGATATGCCCAGCTCGCCTTATAATCTCCGAGTTCTGGTTGCCGGATTTGCCTCTAAGGCCTGGCGCACGGCCTCCGAATCCAAGGTTCGCCGCCTACTTGACCTTGGCTGATCGTCGAGGTTTCTGTCACCTGAGCGAAATTTCTTGAACCATGTGGTTGCGTATCTGTGGTCCACAAAACCTTCCCCTTTCTCGTGACAAATGTTTTGTGTTGCTTGAGCAGCGTTATGGCCGAGTTCTATCTCCTAAAACAAAAGTTACCTAATTAGCCGGTTGTTGCTGTTCATCTTTTAGGCGTCCCAACCACAGACAGAATGACGGACGGCATGCAATGCTGTTCACAGCAACGACTACCACTTTACATCCCTTTTGACTGACCGAAGTGCGCTACTTGAAGGAGTTTAAACACGTGACATACCCGCCGTAGCACATGCGTTTATGCAAATATTGCAAAACTTTCGACTCGCCCCTCTGTAATATGAATAGTGTTATAAATGTACGTAAATACACAATTTTTTTCAGATTTAACCTGTGTGTAACTAAAAATCCGTTCGTGATAGAGAAAAATTAGTAACATATTTAAATTAAGCATCGAATGTAGTATTAGGATCAGTTTTTCTTGTGTGCCAAGAATGTGGCTTTATTTTGTAAACCAGTGTTAGGAGATAAATTCCCATTTCAGGTGTTTCACATGATTTTGTTTTCATTGTAATACCGGTGTAAAACTATGAGGAGTTTGTAGGATAGCATTAGAAACACCAGATACAACTAAAAAAGATAGTTCAGTAATTGAAGGAAGTAATCCGAAATCACCCAAATACACAGCGTATGTACACACAGTGAAAACGTGAATCTGTTTTCATGTTCCGTAATTAAAATAAACAACTGCAGGCTTTTGCTCAACGACGGAGGATTTGCATCATTATTTTACGAATATTGTATTCAAAATTTAATCATCTGAGAAAGAATGTATATTTCTTACGTTTCTGATGTTAAGATAAGAATCTCTAAGGAAACCGGGGCATCTTAGGGATTCCTGTAGTTTCGTAAATTTATTCACTGAGTTTGTTCTTCAACGATTGTTATTTTTGAGTTTTGTATTTCTAGATACATGAAGAACCCTAATTAAATGCATGAGACCAAAATAAGCAGTAATATAAGTGCGGTTACGATCTAGATTTCGACTCCGCCATTGCTGATATAATAGTTACAGAGCCGTACAAAATAAATAAGAAATACTGCGTAAACCAGAATAGCACCGGTAAAAAAACACCAAAAAATATTGGGGGTATTCCCCGAGCTGGCGTAATTAGTGGAATAAAAAGTTTCCAGACATTTGATACAGGTTAATGACCAACATGTTAAAATACTTTTTGAAAAAAGAATTTTGTTACGTGGGAAGTTTTACGTGAATTAAGGATGATGTTCGCCCTTTTCTCTTTCAGTCTACGTCCTCTCCTTAATTTTCAGTACGTCTTTTGTGAAAAAAAAAAGATCGTGCTCATGTTATCACTTTGTCCATCCGTCCGTCTGTCTGTGGACACCATATCAATGCAACTATTAGACCGATTTGAAAACTTCTTTTTGCATTGGAAAGCCTGAAATGTGAGAACGATTATCCTTGTATTCCGGTTTTTCCGATGCACAACTTCCCCGCTAGAGGGCGCTAATGCAGATGCTATCGAATTCAAAATACATTTTATTCCATATATTTCCTTCTAATTATCCGATTCAAAACAATCTTCCTTTTGATGCCATTTATAATGAAGAATGTTTTGGGTACAGTTCCTTTTTTCAGGTAAGGGATAGATTTTCCACTAGGGGGAGTTAAGGTAAATTGCGATTTCTCCGATATCTGTGGTTCTAAAAGTCTTGTTTGAATTTTTTCCTGCATTGGATACATCCCCAGATGTTAAATGGACCACATATAATTTCTAAGTTTTGGTAGAAAATAATTTGGCCACCAGGAAAGTAAGTGCTTAATTATGTTTCTGATGTATCTGCAGCAAAATAGGAGCTTCTGAACATTGAATCGAAAAAATTTCTTCGTGGGCAGATACCACTCACGTCGTAAAACCTTTTAAGAATACATTCTACTTAAAATAACGAATTGTTTCTCCGCCAGGGGGCGTAGATACTTATCTTATATATATATAGGCTAAGCGAGGTAAGGAAAAAAGGAGAAGATCTCATTGAACTGAAAAGTGGACATCTCTTCTACTATCGTGGGACAGATACTGGCAGAACTAGTGGTGTTGGATTTATAATAAACAAGAAACTGAAGGATAAAGTTGCAGAAGTTGAAAGTTCCTCTGACAGAGCTGCACGACTCGTTATCCAACTCTCGAGAAGATACCAGGCTCAGATTATTCAAACTTATGCACCCACCACAAGTCATGCTGAAGAAGAAATTGAAGAATTTTATGAGGAAATTCGTGATCTAAATAATAAAAGTAAGCGGCACTTGAAGATAATTATGGGAGATTTCAATGCAAAAATAGGGCAACGGCAACAGAATGAAACTTCAGTAGGTAAATTCGGTCACGGCAACAGAAATCACCGTGGAAATACTCTGGTTGAGTTTGCAGAGGCAGAAGGGTTTTTCATCTTGAACTCCTTTTTCAAGAAAAAGCCACACAGGAAATGGACATGGAGACATTCAAATGGGACGACAAGTAAAATTGATTTTATTATGTGTAAAAAAAAATTCGTCATAGAAGACTGCAGTGTGCTAAACAAGTTCAACACAGGTAGTGACCATAGATTGGTGAGATGTAAGATGCACCTCAACACTAAACTCGAACGTGGCAAGCTCATAAGACAAACAAAATGTATTGACATAACCAACCTTAAAATACACCATGATACCTTCAAGTTGGAACTGAAGAACAGATTCTTTGCTTTAGAAGGCCTAACATTGGAAGAAGTGGATATTTCTGAAGCTAACAGAAAAGTAACCGAAGCTCTTATGGAAACAGCAACAAAATTAGCGGGGTCTAAGAAAAATTTGCATGTGAACAAATTATCAGGAAAAACCAAAATGTTGATGCAAAAAGAGAGAGATGAGGACAACTAAAGAAGATGTGACTTCCAAAGTGGAATATATAGAGCTATGCAAGACACCACGAAAAACTATCACTGAAGACGTAAGGAAATTCAACAACCAAAGCCTAAAGATAGCATAGAGACATCTCAGTAAGAGAAGAAAACAGATTATGGCACTGAGAAAAGAAGATGGTTCTGTAACAAGAAATAGAGGCGAAATTCTGACAAGAGTGAAAGATTTCTACTCCAAATTACATGAAAAGGATGATACATGTACTCCAGACATCATGAAAGGTACCAGAGCTCTTCTAGTCCTCCCAGCAGAAGTTGCACATGCAATGAAGAACATGAAGCGGGGAAAAGCTCCAGGAGAAGATGGAATTACTGTAGACATCATACAAGAAGCAAGTGGAGAAATCGAAACAGTACTCGCCCCAATTTTCACTCGATGCCTTAATGAAGGGAATATTCCTGACGATTGGAACAACGCTACAATGATCCTGCTACATAAAAAAGGTGACATTGAGGATCTCAGGAACTACAGACCTATCAGCCTCCTATCAGTGGTGTATAAAATCTTCATTAAAGTTCTTTCACACCGCTTGAAGGTAACACTGGACATGGCTCAACCGAGAGAACAAGCTGGATTCAGGAGTGGCTACAGCACAATAGATCATATCCACGTACTGAGAGAACTAATTGAAAGATCGGGGGAATAGGAACTTCCATTGTGCATGGCTTTTATTGTTTATGAAAAAGCCTTTGATTCAGTGAAACCATCAGCAGTTACAATGGCTCTGAAATCCTGCCGTATTGAAGATGCATACATTAATATTATTAATAACATCTATGAAAATGCAAGTGCAAAGATTCGGCTGTTTGAAAACACAGCACACATAAAAATTGGAAAGGGAGTGAGACAAGGTGACACCATATCTCCGAAGTTATTTAATGCCACAATGGAAAATGTCTTTCAATCGCTGAACTGGGAAACAAAGGGATACAGATTAATGGAGTTTATCTAACCCACCTTCGTTTTGCTGATGACGTAGTCATTTTTTCAACTACCCCATCAGAGCTCCAGAGTATGATCCAGGAACTTGCTGACAAGAGTAAAGAAGTGGTGCTCATCCCATAGGTGCTCTATGGGATTAAGATTAGGGCTCTGTGCTGGCCAGTCCAAACACGATACGGAATTATCGTCAAACCATGCCGTAACAGTCCTTGCTTTATGTCTCGGTGCATTATCCTGCTGGTACCAACAAGGCTCGTTTCCATAGTATTTCCACAGAGTTGGTAGGGCATAATTGTCCAGAATATCGACGTAGAAGTGCTGGTTCACAGGTTTGTCCACGATAACCAATGGGCAGCTACCATACCACGAAAAACACCCCCACACGAGTACACTGCCAGCTCCAAACTTGACCGTAGGAATAGTACACTGTGGTAAATAGCGTTTCCCCGGCTGCCGCCATACCCACGCACGGCCATCAGACTGATGGATCTTGTATCTAGATTTATCAGTCCATAGATGACACGTTTCCATTGATCTACGGTCCACGATAAATGTTCTTTACACCATGCTAAGCGACGAGTAGCATTCAGAGTGAAGATGAAAGGCTTATGAGCAGCCGCACGACCAGGGCAACCCATGGAATGAAGTTCTCTGCGAATGGTACGTGTACATACTAAGGTTTCAGCATTTTTACTCACAGGTTTTGTGCATTACTCTGTCGATTAGCTGTAACGACTCTCATGAGGCTTCGACGTTTTCTATCACTGATTTTCTTTGGTCTGCAGGCACGTTTTGCTGCTTCAGGCACGCCATGTGTCTTCCACTCATTCAGTACATCCAAGGCAGTTGACGTGGGCATGTTTAAACGCCTCTCGGTTTCTGTTTTGAGCAACCCACTAACATAACACCCAACGATCTTTCCTTTCTCAAATACAGTTCTCTCCCGCCGCAAAATTTTCACTCAACCTAACAGTGTTATATGATCGCGGTCAGCTGCAGGCTTGTTTGTATACCGTTTGAAGATGCACCGCGCATCTTAACAACGCAGTGGGTCCTTTCATTTGCTTTTGAAGGGTGTCCGGTGACATTTCTCGATACAGTGAAGTCAGTTATATTACTGCATTTTATTTTTTGTTTGTGCTCCACGCTTTTGAGTTCACTATTTCCATATCGCATCATCATGGGCCATTATCAGTCCCCTGCTGGATGATGGTCTCCCCAAGTCTCTTCCACAAATTTCTGTCTTGAGTCAATATCCTTCATATCACTCAGACATGCATTCGAACTTCCTCCACCCGTTTTCCACTTGGTCTTCTTCTGGGTCTTTTCCTGTTTCATGGAATCCAATGTAGCATTGCAGTTGTCCAGAGGTGGTCAGTTCTTTCAGCACGTCCAGCCCATTGCCATTTCCTTATCTTCACTTTGATTATGATGTCATCAACTCTTGCCATTTTTCTGATCCATGAGTTCCTCTTCCTATCTTTCCTGGTCATACAAGGTAGGCACATGCTTTTTTTATTGTCTGAAGCCTCTGAATACTTTCTTCAGTTAAAGTCCATGTCTCTGCTCATAAAAAAAGAACTAAAAGATGCACTAATTAAGCACTTTCCTTAAGATACAATGGTAAATTATTCTTGAGAATTGTACTGTTCCTTGTAGATGGTTTTCCACTAAGTTTTATAGGTAAATTGATTTCTATATCACAATTATGTATCCCATGAACTATCTATAAAGAAATAATCATGGGAGATTATTATGATTAAGGTACACCTTGAAATAGGGGTGTCAAGTTGTACCTTAATCATAATAATACAGAGGTGAAATTGAAATTTGGAGTCCAAATATAATTTTTCCACATTAAATATTCATTTCACAATTCCAACACTTCTTCGATGTGACCTGCGTCTGTAGTCCAAGCTAAATGTAGGCATTGATTGCTTTTAAATTTGCCTTATCAACACCTAAATCTTTAGGTCTTGTAAAATCACTGTGCACCCTTTTTTTTTTCTGCCAAGTTCGTTTTTAAACCCACATCTTGACTCTCGTCAGCAAGTTATTGACAAAAGTCATCGGACCCCTAAAAGAGAAACACAACTTAGCAATTATTGGCCTACATTAGTTCTGGTAATTCTGGTGGTGTTCTGATACTCTGTAGTTCTGGTGGAGTTCTGATACCCTGTAGTTCTAGTGGAGTACTTGCAAAACTAACTGTCAGCATGAAAAGGCAGGTGTGTGAAACAATTTCTATTAATCTTTATCCCCTTGTCTTCCCAGTTCAATGATTGAAAAATATTCTGCAGTTTGGCATTGAAGAGCTTGGGAGATATGGTTTCACATTTTCTCACTTTGTTTCAAATTTTTATACGTTCTACTTCATTGAACAGTCGTAACTTTGCAGTTGTGTTTTCATACATGTTATCAATAATGTATAGTATACTTACATACTCATATAATACAGTAATTCTAAACGTACGCATCTCAAATACTTCAAGGTTTCAGAGAAATTAGAATCAGGGGCATCTGAGAGCTCCCAACCACCACATTGCGGGAACCTCACTTCTAAAAGGGCCTCTGACCTCAATAAAAAAGGTTTTACAATTGTTTTCTGCGAAAACTTCATATGGAACCGGTTAAAGAAATAGCCAAGAATTTTTGACGGCAGCTTGGAATGAATTTTTAAAAAGAAAAATAATTTTTGGTAGCGTTTTTTTATTCAGTAAATAAGTAAGATCTTTAGAAATCATTTTCGCGGTTTTAGAGTTAATAATAAAAACCGGATGACGAGAAGGCAGCCATTCAAATGTACTTATGACATTTTCACAGCCATTGCATTAGTTCCCATACACGTATACAAGATAATGTGAAAGAAACATTAGTCAAATGAATGAAATTTTTATTCCAGTGAGGATATAAGGTGTTATGTACACTCACGGGCAATGAAATTTGCGCACCAAGAAAGAAGCATGGGATTGAACTGAAATTTTATGGATGTAATGATACAGATCAATGATACACATGATGGCTAAAACAGAGCTGCAGGACAATTACAGAGGAATCTGGGACACGCAGTCCGTTCATTTTCAATAGCGCGTCGCACCGCCTCGTGCGGCGATGCATGCTGCAATATGGTCCGACATGGAAGCAAACAGACGCTTGATGTTGTTCTGCGGCATACTGGCCCACACGTGTTGGACGGTGCGCTCCCAATCCCGGTTAGTTCAGCACGGCGGCAGCTGGCGTTTCAACTGGTACCACGCATGCTCGATAGGGGACATGTCCGGTAAGCGGGCAGGCCATGGAAGTGTCTGGACAGGACGTAAGCAGTCATGGACAACCCGAGCCGTGTGCGGAGAGGCATTATCCTGCCAGAATAGCGCACCTGGAATCCCAGCCAGGAATACGAGCACATGGGGCCGTAAGATCTCATCCGCATGCCGCTGGCCTGTCAATGATCAACATACCACTACTAGAGCTGATCGGCTATCTTTGGCAAAGACTCCCCAGACCATAATGCCTGCTGTGGGGGAGGTGTGGCGCTCAATAGCGAGGTTGGGATTGTGCCGCCGAGCTGGGGACCTCCACACCCGGACATGCTGGTAGCATTCTACCCTCACGTCCAAGTGTGGAGGTCCACAGTTGGATGCTGGTAGCATGGGTAGAATGTAGATAGGTTCCGTGGTTTTGTCATTTTCAACTTTTAACTTCGTTGGTTTTACTTTTCAATCGATTTTAATGTTCTCATTTCATTTGAATTTCACCATTTCGTACTTGGTTTAGTGCCGTCTCATTTACGTTTTACTGAATTTGTCGTTTTTACCGTTCGTTGTGATATGTCTTTTCGACTGCTGATATACGTTTAACAGCAGAGGAAGTTTTTGCTGTTCGTTGTGATATATGTCTTTTCGACTGCTGATATACGTTCACTAACAGAGGAAGCCGGACGACAATGGATGTAGGCCTACTTTTCAAAGTTGGGGTAAGTCTTTTTGATTGTGCTGCTTGTAGTTTGCTTTTAGTTAATACTACCAGGAACCTGTTGACTTCTGCTTAAAATTACTAGTATAAACATGTGAAGAACAGTATTTTGCTACAGTAAATAGTAGTTATAGATTCACTTCTTTAACCACGTATCATTCACTTATACTATGTGCATATATGCACTTAGGGGCGCTAGGATCGCAGATTGGCTTCCACGAGGCGTCGGGAAAGGGTTCATGGACACACAGGAGCATCTACATCTGTCTGTATAGTGGACCGGGTCCCCGTGGGATCCGTTCGTGCCTGGCGCACGATCCGTTGATCCTCTCTACTTGGTCCTCCTGGTCCGTCTGGAGCCGCTCCGCAGTGTGGCAGTGCCGTCACGTGTCCACTACTCCCAACACAGTCGGACTGTATGGTCAGAACGATCCACGTGGCGGGCTATACTGCGCGCCGACCACCCTGCGGTTTTCAACCCGATGATCAGGCCTCTCTCAAAGTCTGTACGTTGCGTAAATCGACGTCTCTTGCATCTACCCGGCATTTTTTTCACTCTGTACTCTTGCCACCGTCGACGGGTGCTTTTCGCTTTCATGGGGCATCGACTACACGCCGGTTTATAAGACTTCCGGTTCGTGCTTGCAGCGCCACCACATGGTGTGCGGTCATGCTCACTCGCACCAAACGTGGATCATTTGCATACCAGTACGCACTCAAGCCATGTGCAAAGTTTTGCGGTTGTAGCATGCTTTCTTCTAGGCGCGCAAATTTCGTTGTCCGTGAGTGTATTACAGTTATTTGCACATAACTGCGCAAGCTTCAGAATATAATGAACTAAAACACGTTCTTCTCTGGTACGAAGAAACAGAGACCTGTGTCATTTTTTTTTATAATAGAATCAAGAGAAAAAATTGCAATGCGCAAAATATTGTGGCATTACGTAAAAGAGTGTTTTCTTACATATTTCAGAGAAAACAATTTAGGTACTTTTATATTTTTGTGCCACAAATTCTAATTATTACTTATTTGTTTGCTTATTTATGGTCTTACGCGCTGCATTTCCCTTTAAATCGGAAAAATGCATTCGACACTGCCACACGGAAGTTATGTATTTTGTGCATGTGATCGTGAGCGATTACAAGAAGGTTGACCTTAGTTCTGTAAACGAATAAAATGTTATGATATAATCAACTTTGGAATAAGTGTTTTCTAGTACTTTGAACTGGTATAAAACTAGGGCAATTGTCTTAATTACAAGGAACACATATGTGTAACACGTAATAAATTGCAATAATTTTAGCTTTAAGAAAAATACCTGTAGGTTCCAAAGAATTTGAATTATTAAAATGCCCATAAAACCTAGTTAATAATATGAAATTTTGAAACTTCAGTAATTGAAAGCTAACATATTTTTCGAAAAAGGATCTCAAAGACATTTTTTGAGGGGCTATCTCGAGTTTTTTTTTTTGATTGGAGGTTTAACGACCACCATGAGCAACTCAATGGGCTATAAGCAGTCGCCCGTCCCTAATTTAGGGTCACTGGTTCCAGGGAAGGGAAAGAACCAGTGCCGTAAGACAAACACAACATCCATGCCTTACCGGGATTCGAACCCGGACCCCGTTCGGACGAATGATCAGAGGCCATCGCTTAGACCACTGCGCCACCAGGGCGGCGAGTTTTTCGGTGCGCCACTTATTAGAACTACTGATGGTTTCACGAAATCAAAACGTTTTTGTATTAAAGAAAAACCATAATTAATGGTGGCTCATATCCTCATGCTTAGTTCATGCTTTTATCCCTGAAAGTTATCTCGCTATTGGAGAATCTTTTCATGTTTCTCTTGCACATATCATGAATACTGAAAAGAACATATGAAATTCTTTCAAACTGTTTGAATGAATTCCAAATATGTGGAAATCCCATTGTGCCAGGTCGAGACTATACGGCAGAGAATCAATGACTGCGACTGTCAAGTCGTCTCAGTAGCCGGTTAATTGTTACTGAAACAAGTGTTAGCATAAAACAAATCTATGGTTCCGAACAGTCTTCTTTTTTTTTACGCTTTCCAACCGTAGGTTGAAGACGCGTATATGCTCCAGCTTTGTCCGTCTGCCTGTCTGTCTGCCTGCCTGTCTGTCCGTCCGTCCGCACGATAACTCGCGTAAAAATGGTTCGTTTTCGATGCAATTTTAGTATGTGGTAGGGAACAACCTAGGAAGGAACCCTACTGAAAATGGGCGAAATGGGGTCAAAGCTCAGGACGTAGCAGCGGGATCCATTCCATCGCCTTTATGCGTCATAACTTGACTAAAAATGCTTCTATTGCTCCAAAACTTTAGTATGTTGTTCCGGAGATATAATGAACCGATTCTGTTTAATATAATTGAAATTGGGTCAATGGTAACGACACAGGAGCGAGATTTATTCCACAACCATTATCCTCATAACTTGAATAAAAATGCTTCTATTGCGACAGAACTTTAGTATGTTGTTCCGTAGGTATACTGAGCTGATTCTGTTTAATATAATCGAAATGGGGTTAAAGGTCACGACACAGGAGCGAGATTTATTTCACAGCCATTATCCTCATAACTTGACTAAAAATTCTTCTATTGCGAGAAAACGTCATCATATTGTTCCGGAGATGTACTGAACAAATTCTGTTGAATATCATCGAAATGGGGTCAAAGGTCAGGGCACAGGAGCGAGATGTATTCCACAGCCATTATCCTCATAACTTGAGTAATAACTTGAGTAATGATTTCTGGTGTGTTGGAAAGCGTATCGTAATCAACGCACTGCATGATTTTACTAACTCGTTTTACGTTTCGCTTGTATTGCAAGCTTTTTTTTATTGGTCAACACTCCCCATCGTCGTTTTTTACCTACATTTGCCTCGGAAGAATGTTAGTCAAAATTTCCGTGACTGGCCTCTTTTCAACAGGAAAAACTGTATAATCACAGAACTTTTCATTTTTAAAGAAATTATTAGGCCACATATTTTAAACATATGCTTGCCTAACTGATAAAACTATTCTGAGAATACAAATTTGGAAGCTGTAAATTAGTTTATAGGTGTAAATATGACATGAATGGTAAGTCAGGTAATATCCGAAAACTTGAAAAATTCATCATCCAGGAGAGAAAAATCGAATCCGCGTCTCCCGGCTAGCACCCGAGTATGCTAAACACTACACTACCCAGAACGACCAAGTTTCAAGTTTCCGCTCGGGCGCTAGCCGGGAGACGCGGATTCGATTTTCTCTCCTGGACGACGAAATTTTCAAGTTTTCGAATATTATCTGACTTACCATTCATGTCATATTTACACCAATAAACGTATTCAGTACTCCAAAATTTGTATTGTACAATAGTGTAATCCCGTATTTCATTCATTGCTATTCTGAGAAATTATCGATATATAATTCAGAGGAATCTTTTTTCTGATAAAACTTCTTTGGTGCTCTGATTTGCATAAAACACTGAAATCTAATAATTCTAAACATAAATATTCTAATTACAAACGTGGTCTGAATCTCGTTGCTCATACCTGGGGAATACATGATGACGTCACTGGAATGCGCTACTGGTAAAACAACTACGTCGATAAAATTTAAATTAATAGAACTTGAGTTTTGTATCTGTAATGTAAGAGTTTTGGATATAAAATTACTCTTAATTTTAAACGATGTTAGACTGTAATGTTTGGACACCTCTACATTAGTGTGAATTCCACATGAATCGTTGCCCTTACAATATAGATTAGACAACAACTCAACGGCGAGAGTGTAATATTTTTATTTAATACTTTGTTACCCCGGGACTTTAGTTTCAGCGAGAGTTAACATTTATAACCGTCTTTATTATTATCTGATAAGTTAAAATCATTTCTCTTTTCGTCGGTTCTTGGGAAGATATAAAGATGGTTCCTCAACTAGTTTTCTGCCATCCATTAATGAGCCACTTCCTGCTACGATTCCGATATTTGGAGGAAACATTATTACTGGCTGTTTCCTTGCATGGGCTGTTCATGAAGTACAGTTAAAAATCCCTTTACTGCCCTGGAAATTGTTTTACAGCATTGTTTGAACTTCTGTTGGCGTGGTTATTTTAAGTATTGAAGTGGACGCCATATTTTCAGAAGATTCGCTGTTTGGAGGTTCCTGTGTCATTGGAGCAGGGAAGCAAATGAAATAATATTTCAACAAATTGAAGGTAACGACAGGTTATTTCGCTCGCAGGAATTTTAATCTTCAGATTGGTGGGGAAAAGGAATATATCGGTTAGTCAAAATAAATAGTATATACTTTCATTGGGAGAAAGGTATTTTGGACGGCTTTATCTATGTATTTCCCGCCAAAATCTGTTCTCTTTCCTTCCTGCCTACATGCCTGTACAAAACAAACCCCCTCTTCTCTCCAGTCCCAAGCAAGACTCCCTTCTTTATGACTACTGTGTATTTTTTTCTTTTCACTCTCTGCCGCTTGAGAAGATGCTTGTGACATAAGGAGTTGATTGTTGTTAATTACTGAGAGTCGAATTTTCACTCGCGGGGTTTCTCCAAGAAAGTGTGTTGTCTTTCAACGACGGGGGATATAGGAGGGGGTCATTTTGTTCGTGGGTGGTGTAGGGTCATCGAAGAAATCGCGTTTACAAGGGATCTGTTCAACGCCTTTTTTATCTGCAGGCGAGTTTCTAGCTGCTGTTTTCGTGCGTTGAGTAACCGAAGTCACTATTTAATTATATTTTAAATATTTCTATGTAACACTTCTCAGGATAAATCGACTTTTTCAGGAGATTGTGGAAAGAACATTGGCTCACACGTAAGAGGAAGGCACACATGCAAAGTAAGTTGCAAATAAATGGGTGTGAGAAGGATGAACTTGACGTGGTGCTGACCTGATGCTTAAAATTGGGGACAAGTCCATACTTTTTTCTGAGAGAAAGAAAAAAAACCAGGAAAAGACGAAGTTTTGATCTGGTACTTGAAGGTGGTAGAAAGTTGACATGGTGATTCTTCGCGCGACGGTGAAGGAGTTTACAGCTCTCTGAGAAAAGGAGAAAAATTTTCGATTTAGTTGAAATTTCAGTATGTAGTAGGGGACCACCTGGGGACGAACCCTATTGTAAATTGGATGAAATGTGGTCAAAGGTCAGGACATAGGATTGCGATCCATTCCATCGCTCTTATCCCATACTATTAAGGTGGACGTCAAGTAATTTTGCTTCCTATACTTCCAATGGAAAAACGTTTGTACACATTTCCTTCACAATTAATGTGCTCCCAAGGATGAAAATTTGAACATCGATTAAAATAACTTCATATTATAACTTGGAAAACTTTATATTTTCTAAAACATAACCATAATTATATTAAAAATCAATAACTTTTCCTTTGGTGGTGTTGAAACCAGAGAAAAGATGGCGCGACCTGTACTTTGATGACGTCAGTGGACAAATAAATGTTGGATTGCATAATTACGGTTATGGTTTAGAAAATATTAAGTATTCCAAGTTATGATGAAATGAAGCTACTATTTTAATCGATGTTCAAATTTTCATCCTTGGGAACGCATTAATTGTGAAGAAAATGTGTACAGAAGTTTTTGCATTGGAAGTATAGGAAGCAAAATTACTTGACGTCCACCTTAAAGTAGCAATTCTTGTATGTATGTATATACATTTTATTTTGAAAACGGCTCTAAGAATTTTGATGAAAGTCGTTAACCTACCGTTTTCTGGTACTAGAAATCGATTTAGCTTGATCTCGACCTTAGGAGAATTCGTTTAGTGGGTTAAATAACCACCCCGAATTATAACGTTTTCAGTGTCATGGCGTTGTTCCATTAATGTTACCAATGCTTAGAAATCTTATGACGTCACAATCTAGCGTTTGAGAATGTTGGCGCGCGGTCACACCATCTGTCTCATTACGTCACGCGTTGTGTGCGTATGCCCGTCCGCACGATAACTTGCGTAACAATCGTTCGATTTCGATGACATTTTAGTATCTGGTAGGGGATCACCTGGGAAGGAACCCTATTTAAAGTGAACGAAATGGGGTTAAAGGTCAGTACATAGGAGCGGAATCCATTCCACTGCTGTTATGCGTCATAACTAACGTAAAAAAGGTTCGATTTCGATGAAATTTTAGTATGTGGTAGAGGATCACCTGGCGACAAACCCTATTGAAAATGGGCGAAATGGGGTCAAAGGTTAGGACACAGGAGCGGGATCTATTCAACAGCCCTTATGCATCATAACTTACGTAAAAATGCTTCGATTACGACAAAACTTTATCATGTTATTTCGGACGTATACCGAACCGGGTCTGTTGAATATCATCGAAATGGAATCAAAAGTCGGGCACAAGACCAAGATTTATTCCACAGCCATTATTCTCATAACTTGAGTAATGATTTCTGGTATATTGGAAAGCGTATTATAATCAATGCATTGCATGATTTTACAAACTTGTTTGTTATAACAAAGTCAAAGGAATTTTTTTACTACGTGCAAAACATTGTGGCATTATGTTAAGTGATTTTTTTATATTCCAGAGTAAATAATATAAGTAGTTTTGCGTTTTTTGTGTTACATTTCTTAATAGTTACTTAGTTATTTTCTTACATTTATGTTGTGACATTTCGCATGAACTGGAGAAGTCATTAGACACTGTCCCACGGCAATAAAAAACATTTATATTTTTTGCTTACAGTAGCTAGCAATCATGTCCTTTTTCGGAACGGTGAATCTATAAAATCATTTTTTGAACATAAAATTAAAGAAAGGGAAAAATAACTAAGGGAAAGAAAAATAATTTAAAATCCGTAACTTTTTCACGATTTAGAACAGTGTCGTGACGTCAATGCATACGGTTTGACGTAAAACGGACCAGGCTTTGGCGTCCCTGAATTTTAAATCAAAATTTGAAATTTTCAAAAGCATTTCAGTGATTCTGACAAAATTATCTTTAAAACTATCAGCACTTTGAAACGCTAAAACTAAGCCACCCTTTTGATTTTTTTAGGTTTTCAGACTTTTTCTAGGTGTAGAAATATTCAAACAGACAATGTTTCAAAGCATTGTTTTTTTTTTCGCTTTGTTTTTTTCTTTATTTTCGTGCGTTTGCAGGTATCCGGACTTTAAAACCTACCACCATACCAATTTTTAAATCTCTAGATTATTTAGAAATGGTCAAACAATTAATTCGCGAAAAATTCAAGCAGCCAATGCTCCAAAACCGACTTTTTTTTTTTTTTTTCGTTCTTTTCTATGTTAACGGACCTTAAAACCTATTAGCATGCCAATTTTCAGATATCTAGGTCATTTAAAAGTGGTCGAACAATTTCCGGACGAACACACTATTATTTTCCCTCTTTGCTTTTTATATACAAGGCGAAAGCCTATATTTACATACGTATTCACGTATGCCAGCGGAAAACGCCGTACTTTAAAAGCGTCGATACATCATTAAGTAGTGCTAGCAGTTTGATGTTTCACCCAATGAGAAGAGAGTGCTAAAAATAGCGACGTCACCATGGCAGCAGGTCACGAGACCAGAACTTCCCTGTGTGGTAAACGCTGAAGACAGAATAAGCCGCTCGTTCCTTTCCTTTGCGTCTTTAAAAAATGCTTAAAAATCAGAAAAGGACTTTTTCTTAATTTTTTTGTTAAAGAGGGATGATAGTTGTGAGTTTATGCTGTAAAAATTGCAATGCGTTATGATTTATAGTTTGCCATATATCAGTTATCTAAAATGGATCCTATCGCGAAATAGAGAATTTTGTGAAATTTAAAAATTTAATTTCTCGTAAACCAAATCGAAATCAAAACAAGAAAGTTGACACCGAATTTTCGGGTGTAATAAGCACGTCTTTTGAATCCGTTCTGACGCAAATTAAATTTATCAAAGCTATTCAAAGTCAATGGAACCGGTATGGAAAACAATAAATCTGACGAAAGAAAGAAGATTTTCAATCGGGTTTTTAATCCCTCAGATATTGCTGTAAACGGAATCGTGAGCTTACGAACTCTTAGAAACAGAGATATCGACAAAAATAAGATGTGTCTTGACGTCTTCTGGTGGGAAAACCATGCATTATTTTAGGAATAAAGTATTCTCAAAAGTTTTATCCGTATAAGTGGTATCGCTCGAAGAAAAAAAAATTAGTCGAGTTTTCAGGAACCCAGATTTTGCAACAAATACTTCAGAAGCAGAAATTAACACATATGACCCCTGGTGGCTAAATCATTCTTTACCAAACAATAGAAATTATGTGAAAAATATTTTCCATCAGGTCTTGTATGCGATACAGAATTTTTTTCAAATCAGAGCTTTAGGAGCAGAAATAACGCAGAAAACGCAATTTACCCTTGTGTCCCCTAGCGGAAAGTGTATGATTTACTTGAAAATTTTGAATTTACAGGAAAAAATTTTCGCATCGGAAACACTATCCCACAAAGAAGGAATTTTTCAAATCGTACTCGTGGAAGTAGAGATCTTGACAAAAATAAGATATACATCTACGCCCCCTGGCGTAGAAACCATTGCATTCTTCAAGAAGAAAATTTTCCTAAAAGGTTTGTCAACATGAGTAGTATCGGTCAACAAACGACGTTTTTTTTCAATCGAGAATTTAGAAGCTCATATTTTGCTGCAAATACAACAGAAGCGGAAATTAAGATTTACGCCCCCTGGTGGCCAAACAATTTTAAAATTAGAAATTACGTGCAAACGATTTCTTATCAGGAGCTGTATCCGGTGTAGAAAGAATTTTTCAAATCGGAGATTTAGAAGCAGAGATATAGGGGGAAATGCAATTTACCGCTACGCCCCCTAGCGGGAAGTCTATGAATTACTTGAAAATTTTGAAATGATATGAAAAACATGTCACACGGAAAACACTATCCAACAAAGAAGGAATTTTTCAAATCGGACTCCTAGAAGTAAAGATATTGACAAAAATAAGATGTACATCTACGCCCCCTGGCGTACAAACCATGCGCTATTTTAAGAAGAAAATGTTTCCAAAAAGTTTGTTGACATGAGTAGTAACGGTCAACAA
This sequence comes from Macrothele yani, assembly GCA_039090855.1. NCBI lineage: Eukaryota > Metazoa > Arthropoda > Arachnida > Araneae > Macrothelidae > Macrothele > Macrothele yani. The sequence goes on along the minus strand of CM076993.1, from coordinate 86,246,761 downwards.
ACGACGTTTTTTTCAGTCGAGAATTTAGAAGCTCATATTTTGCTGCAAATGCAACAGAAGCGGGAATTAAGATTTACGCCCCCTGGTGGCCAAACTATTTTTTTTACAAAAATTGGAAATTATGTGCAAACGATTTCCCTTCAGGAGCTGTATCCGGTGCAGAAAGAATTTTTCAAATCAGTGATTTAGAAGCAGAGATATAGGGAGAAACGCGATTTACCGCTACGCCTCCAGCGGAAAGTCTATGAATTACTTGACAATTTTGAAATTATATGAAAAACATGTCACGCGGAAAACACTATCCAACAAAGAAGGAATTTTTCAAATCGGACTCCTAGAAGTAGAGATATTGACAAATATAAGATGTACATCTACGCCTCCTGGCGGAGAAACTGTGGAATATTTTAAGAAGAAAATATTCCGAAAAGGTTTATCGATGTGAGTGGCATCAGTCTACGAAAGAATTTTTAATCGATATTCTAGAATCTACGATTTTATGGCAAATACATCAGAAGCAAAAATTAACACTTACGCCCCCTGGTGGCCAAAGTATTCTTTATCAAAAATTTGAAATTATATGCAAAAGATTTTCCATCAGGAATCCGCTTAAGAAAATTTTTTCAAATCGCAGTTTTAGAAGAAGAGTTATCGGGAAAAATGTAATTTATTTTTACGCCCCCTAGCGGAAAATCTGTGCTTAATTTTGAAAAAGTAACTATATCTAAAATACTCTTCGGCATAAATGGAATCGAAAGATATAATTTTTTTTTCAATCGGATGTTTAGAAACAAATATGTGGAATAAAACGTATTTTTGAATTCGACATCATCTGCATTTACGCCCTCTACCGGCGAAATTGTACAACGTAAAAAATACAAAAACGAAATAAAGGATCATCATTTGGATATTTCAAGCTTCCCAATGCAAAAAGAATTTTTCAAATCGGACTAATAGTTGCTGAGATATCGTAGGTACAGACGGATTGACGGACGGATGGACGGACGGACAAAACGATAACAGAAGCACGATCTTTTTTTTACAAAAGACGTGCTAAAAAAGGGCAACGTGGTGCAAAAATTCGGCCATGGAGCTAAGTATCAGCATTTTGAAACACTAAAGCTAAGCCACGAAAAATATTCTTAGGTTCAGGAATCAGCATTTTGAAACACTAAAGTTAAGCCACGATAAATATTCGTAGGTTCAGAAAATATTCGTAAAGCTAGCTTTACGAATGTTTTCAAAAGCTTAGAACTCCATTTCTTACGAAATGATAACGGAAACAACACCGACACAACCGCAGATAGTAAATATTATAGTGGAACTTTATTCAGAACTAGCTACATAGCACTGGGTGACACGATACAGATGCATCACTGCCAAACACAATACTAAGGGAAGAGGCGGATCTTAGTAGCATTATTTGCACCGACTGTCAATAATTTGCACTGGGTTGTTGATGACATCTTACGGTAACACCGCCCATTCTTCCGTCAGCACCGTCTTCAGCTGTTGGAGAGTTTGCGGTGTGTGGGTTAACGAGCAGCAACGCATTTCCCCAGAGAGTCTTACATATGTTCTATGGGATTTAGATTGGGGGAACGTGCTGGCCAATCCAGTCTCGGAATGTCGTCACTTTCCAATAGCTCATCAACAGCCACCGTACGATGCTGTGAGGCGTTATCATCCGTTAAAACGACTGTGGGCCAATATAAATTCGGAACCGACAAAGATGGGAAAGGATTACCTCATTACAGTAGCGTACACCGGTTATAGTACCTCCTTCCAGTTTCTGGAGCTTCATACGTTCATCGATCAGAATGTATTCCCATACAAAAACACCGCGCCTTCCATATCTATGTCTTTTACTGATGTTTTCGGGGCGATACCAAGTGTCTACCTCACGGTAGATTAGCTGACGTCCAGAATCGCTAGAGAAACTAAATCTACTCTAATCAGTAAAGAGTACCATACACTGTAAAAAATTGCAGTGTCAAATTACGATAGATACACCGGCAGCTGAGTGGCTAGTCAATAAACCCTAATTTTACAGTACCATACCGTAATGTCCATTAACATACCTAATGACCAGGAAATAAAAACGTCTATTGACCATAATGTTCATTAACAAGTCTAATGACAATTAAATACTAATACATGCTATGTTCATTCACATGTCTAATGGGAAATAAAAACGTCTAATGCCGTAATGTTCATTAACATGTCTAATGACAATTAAATACTAATACATGCTATGTTCATTCACATGTCTAATGGGAAATAAAAACGTCTAATGCCGTAATGTTCATTAACATGTCTAATGACAATTAAATACTAATACATGCTATGTTTATTCACATGTCTAATGGGAAATAAAAACGTCTAATGCCGTAATGTTCATTAACATGTCTAATGACAATTAAATACTAATACATGCTATGTTCATTCACATGTCTAATGGGAAATAAAAACGTCTAATGCCGTAATGTTCATTAACATGTCTAATGACAATTAAATACTAATACATGCTATGTTCATTCACATGTCTAATGACAATTAAATACTAATACATGCTATGTTCATTCACATGTCTAATGGGAAATAAAAACGTCTAATGCCGTAATGTTCTTTAACATGTCTAATGACTGGGAATAAATAATATGTCTACAGACCAGGAAATAAAAACGTGTTGCCACAGAGGTGTCGCCAGTCGACTGATTGCACACGAAACAAGTTAGTAAAATCGTGCAATGCATTGATTATGATAGGCTTTCCAACAAACCAGAAATTATTACTCAAGTTATGTGGATAATGGCTGTGGAATAAATCTCGCTCCTGTGTCCTGATCTTTGACCCCATTTCGATGATATTTAACAGAACCGGTTCAGTATACCTCAGGAATAGCGTACTAAAGGTTTGTCGCAATAGAAGCAGTTTTACCCAAGTTATGAGAATAATGGCTGTGGAATAAATCTTGCTTTTGTGCAATGACCTTTGACCCCATTTCGTTGATATTCAATAGAGCTGGTTCACTATACCTCCGGAACAACATGATAAAGTTTTTTTGAATAGAAGCAGTTCTACGCAAGTTATGAGAATAATGGATGTGGAATAAATCTTGCTTTTGTGCAATGACCTCTGACCCCATTTCGTTGATATTCAACAGAACTGGTTCACTATACCTCCGGAACAACATGATAAAGGTTTGTTGCAATAGAAGCAGTTTTACGCAAGTTATGAAAATAATGGCTGTGGAATAAATCTTGCTTTTGTGCAATGACCTCTGACCCCATTTCGTTGATATTCAACAGAACCACTTCACTATACCTCCGGAACAACATGATATAGTTTTGTCGCAATCCAAGCATTTTAGGTAAGTTATGATGCACAAAGGCAATGGAATGGATCCCACTCCAGTGTCCTGACCTTTGACCCCATTTCACCCATTTTCAATAGCGTTCGTCCCCAGTGGCTCCCTACCACATACTAAAATTTCATCGAAATCGAACCATATTTACACATGTTATGACGCATAAAGGCAATGGAATGGATCCCGCTTTTATGTCCTGACCTTTAACCCCATTCCGCCCATTTTCAATAGGGCTCGTGCCCAGTTGGTTCCCTACCACATAAAATTTCATCGAAATCGAACCATTATTACGCAAGTTATGAGGCGTAAAGCCAATGGAATGGATCCAGCCTATGTCCTGACCCTTGACCCTATTTCACCCATTTTCAATAGGGTTTGTCCCCAGGTGGTTCGGTACCACAAACTAGAATTTCATCGAAATCGAACCATTTTTACGCAAGTTATGACGCATAAGAGCAATGGAATGGATCCAGCTCTTATATCTTGACCTTTGACCTTGTTTCGCCCATTTTCAATAGTGTTCGTCCCCAGGTGGCCCCCTACCACATAGTAAAATGTCGTCGAGATCGAACCATTTTCACGTGAGTTATCGTGCGGACTGACGGACAAAGCTGGAGCATATACTACGTTTTTTCAACCTACGGTTGGAAAGCGTAAAAAACAGGTATATAACCACTTTAAGAAGAACGATGCAAGATTGTCAAGGTTAAAATACAGCAACAGTTCAAACACCATATAACTAAGTAAATTTCTCCGTCATTTTTGTCCACGCCGGGGTTCGAACCCGACTCCACTTATTCCGTAACAGGTCGCTCTACCAACTGAGCTACGCAGACGTTCGTCCTCGCTGCTATCTGCCTTTATCTCGTGTGCCTTCTGCGGGGCAGGTACGTCACATCTTTCAAAGTACTAGAAAACGCTTATTCCAAGGTTGATTATATCATAAAATTTTATTCGTTTACAGAACTAAGGTCAACCTTCTTGAAATCGCTCACGATCACAAGCACAAAATACATAACTTCCGTGTGGCAGTGTCGAATGCATTTTTTCCGATTTAAAGGGAAATGCAGCGCGTAAGACGATAAACAAGCAGACAAATTTGTAATAATTATAATTTGTGGCACAAAAATGTAAAACTACCTAAATTATTTTCTCTGAAATATGTAAGAAAACACACTTTTACGTAATGCCACAATATTTTGCGCATTGTAATCTTTTCTCTTGATTCTATTATAAAAAAAATGACACAGGTCTCTGTTTCTTCGTACCAGAGAAGAACGTGTTTTAGTTCATTATATTCTGAAGCTTGCGCAGTTATGCGCAAATAACTGTAATACACTCACGGACAATGAAATTTGCGCACCTAGAAGAAAACATGCTACAACCGCGAAACTTTGCAAATAGCTTGAGTACGTGCTGGTATGCAAACGATCCACGTTTGGTGCGATTGCGCATGCCCGCAAAGCGAAAAGCACCAGCCGATGGAAGCAACAAGAGTAAAAAGTGACAAGAATGCCGGGTAGACGCAAGAGCGTTCATTTACGCAACTTACAGACTATGAGAGAGGCATGATCATCGGGCTGAAAACCGCAGTGTGGTCGGCGCGCCGCATGTCCCGCCAAGTGGATTGTTCGAACCATACCGTCCGACTGTGTTGGGAGTTGTGGACACGTGACGGCACTGCCACACGACGGAGCAGCTGCGGACTGACCAGGAGGACCACAGGTAGAGAGGATCGACAGGTCGTGCGCCAGGCACGTACGGATCCAACGGGGACCCTGTCCACTATACAGGCAGATGTGGCGGCTACTGTGTGCCCACGAACCATTACCCGGCATATCGTGGAAGCGAATCTCCTATCTCAGCGCCCCTTACGTGTACTGCCATTAACACCGGAACATCGCCGGTTCTGTTTGCAGCGGTGCGAGGCCAGAGTGACGTGGAACGCCACAGACTGGCGACGTGTGGTGTTTAGCGATGAGTGCCGCTTCGTTCTGGGGACAGATGATCATCGTGTCCGGGTGAGGATGTCCCCGGGTCAATGGCACAATCCCGACCTCGCTATCGAGCGCCATTGCCTACAATAGCCGATCAGCTCTAGTAGTGGTACGTGGATCATTGACGGACCAGCGGCATGTGGATGAGATCCTACGGCCCATGTGCTCCCCTGCCGCAGGATAACATCAGGTGTCTGTTCACCTCCATACCAGACCATCTTGCAGCATGTATCGCTGCACGAGGCAGTGCAATGCACTGTTGAAAATGACTGAACTGCGTGCCACAGATTCCTCTTTAATTGTCCTGCAGCTCTGTTTTTGCCATCATGTGTATCATTACGTCCATAAAATTTCAGTTCAATCCGACGCTTCCTTCTTGGTGCGGAAATTTCATTGTCCGTGAGTATTTCTTTAAACATAGCATTTCGAAAAGTAAAGCTAAGCCTCCCTTTTGAAGTGTTTGGTTTTTAAACTTTTTTAGGTATCCAGATGTTAAAGACTATCAGCATGCTAATTTTCAGATCTCAAGGTTATTGAGAAGTGGTCGAACAATTCGCAAAAAATTTAAGCAGAGAATGTTCCAAAGCCGCCATTCTGATTTTGTTTTCGGACTTTTCTAGGCATTTGGACCTTAAAACTCATCAGCATGACAATTTTCAAAGTTCTATATCTTATAGAAGTGGTCAAAAAATTAGCGAAAAATTCAAGCAGACAATGTTCCAAAGCTCCTATTTTTTTTTTTTTTTTTTTTTTTGTTTTCGGACCTTAAGATCCATCAACATGACAATATTCAAAGCTCCAGGTCATAGTGAAAGAACAGTTAGTGGCGAAAATTCAGAAAATTTCAAGCAGAGAAATGTTCCATAGTCACCATTTTGGTTTTTAACAATATTTTAAATACACCAGATTTTGAATACTCAAGAGACGCATCATCATCATTGTCACCCATTATCAATCCACTGCTGGACTAAAGTCTCCCCAAGTTTCCTTCATAACGGTCTGTCTTGTACCAGTCTCCTACATGTCACTCCCGCATATTTTCGAATTTCATCCACCCATCTCCCATGTGGACTTCTTCTGGGTCTTTTCCTGTCCCTTGGAATCCAATCTAAAATTTCGGCTGTCCATCGATGGTCTGTCCTTCTGGCAGTATGTCCAGCCCATTGCCATTTCAGGGATTTAACTCTGATCATGATATCTTCCACTCTTGTCATTTTTCGGATGCACGAGTTCCTCTTCTTATCTCTCCTGGTTACATTAAGCATGCACTTCTCCATGCTCCTTTGAGTTGTCTGCAGCCTTTGTATGTCTCTTTTAGTTAAGGTCCACGTCTCTGCACCATACGTAAGCACTGGAAGGATGCATTGATCAAACACTTTTCTTTTCAGACATAATGGCATATTGCTCTTGAAAATTATGCTGTTTCTTCCAAAAGCTCTATAGGCAAGTTTTATATGCTGATTAATTTCTTCATCAATGTGACCCGCACTTGATATCTGTTGTCCAAGATAAATGTACGTGTCTGTTATCTCCAGCTTTTCTCCATCAATCGATAAATCTTCATTTCTTGTAAAAGCAATGAACATCTCCTTCGTCTTCTGAAAGTAAATTTTTAATCCCACTTCTTTACTCTTGTCAGCAAGTTCCTGGATCATACTCTGCAGCTCTGATGGGGTAGCTGCAAAAATGACTACGTAATCAGCAAAACGAAGATGGGTTAGATAATCTCCATTAATCTTTATCCCTTTGTTTTCCCAGTTCAGTGATTGAAAGACATTTTCCAATGTGGCATTAAAGAGCTTCGGAGATATGGTGTCGCCTTGTCTCACTCCTTTTCCAATTTTGATGTGTGTTGTATTTCAAACAGCCGAATCTTTTGCACTTGCATTTTCATAGATGTTACTAATAATTATAATGTATGCATCTTCAATACCGCAGGATTTCAGAGCCATTGTAACTGCTGATGGTTTCACCGAATCAAAGGCTTTTTCATAATCGATAAAAGCCATGCACAGTGGAAGTTCATATTCCTTCGCTCTTTCAATTAGTTCTCACAGTACGTGGATATGATCTATTGTGCTGTAGCCACTCCTGAATCCAGCTTGTTCTCTCGGTTGAGCCATGTCCAGTGTAACCTTCAAGCGGTGTGAAAGAACTTTAGTGAAGATTTTATAAACCACTGATAGGAGGCTGATAGGTCTGTAGTTCCTGAGATCCTCAATGTCACCCTTTTTATGTAGCACAATCATTGTAGCGTTGTTCCAATCCTCAGGAATCTTCCCTTCATTAAGGCATCGAGGGAAAATTTGGGCGAGTACTGTTTCGATTTCTCCACTTGCTTCTTTTATGATGTCTACAGTAATTCCATCTTCTCCTGGAGCTTTTCCTCGCTTCATGTTCTTGATGGCATGTGCAACTTCTGCTGGGAGGACTGGAAGGACTCTGGTACTGGTACCTTTCAGACGCATACAGCGTATTAAATCCGTTTATTTTTGTGGTGCAGTCAGTGAGAAAGCTTGGAGAATCTCTGTATTGGCCACACCGCAAAAATAAACGGATTAAATACGCTATTTGCGTCTCTTGAGTATTTTTATTTTTATTTTATTTTATTTTATGCCGGCAGAAAACGCCGAACTTTAAAAGCGCCGCAACGTCATTAAGCTTTGCATCATTACCAGTTTGATTGTAGCCTGTCTTTTCACCCAGTGAAAAGAAAGCGCTAAAAATAAGTATGTCACAATGACAGCAGGTCACGGGACCAGAACTTTTCTGTGTGGTTAGCACTAAAGGCAGGGGAAACCGTTCTTTCCTTTCCTTTGCGTCTTTAAAAATTGCTTAAAAATCAGAAAATGATTTTTCTTAATTTTTTTTTAAAAAGAGATGTGACAGTTATGAGTTTATGCTGTAAAAATTGCAATGCGTTATGATTTATAGTTTGCCATATATCCGTTTTTTAAAATGGATCCCATCGAGAAATAGAGAATTTTGTGAAATTAAAAAAATCAATTTCTCGTAAACTAAATCGAAATTCAAAAAAAAGGGCGACGAGGTGCAAAATGTTGGTTATCGCACTACATGCCTACAAAGTTTCGTGGTTCTGTTGCTGTTTTTGTGTCCGGAACGCGAACTGATAACACTTTTTTGCTTATCTTAACTTGGAAATATAATAACTCTTAAAGTATCGCCACAATCGAAAAACGGTTTATTTCTGCGTGTTTTCCAAATAATTCTCTACAAACGATGTCAAGTTCAATTTTTTGTGTTCAATACTTTTTGCGCTGCGAGATAGAAAAGCGCGAGTTGCGCGAAATTTCTAAAACTGCGGCGGCGGTAGCGGCAGTTACCTTTTTTTAGAATAGAGAGAATCATCCTTAAATTTTGCACACCAGTGTACATGTGCATGCATACTAAACAGATAGAAGAACATCATGCTCTGTTTTCCACATTTATACCAGTGGGAAAACGACTGGTTAAATGGTGATACAGAATAAGTAATAGAATCCTTTTAATAAATCCAGGGATTTTTGCTTCTCGCAATCCAAGTGATTGTCAAATGAACAGGATATTTGCGTTACCAACATCTATTAAAGAGAAAAAAGAAATCGGATATTTGTAGAGTTAAATTGGAGTTTCGCATCGTTGCTCTTATCATTACGAGCACTGAGAGAAAATGACGATGAAAATGAGAAGCTGAACTGTCTGGCGTTTTAGTTCAACTATTATAGCTCAGGAAATCCAACAGCTTCTTTTTAAATTAAACAGTCATTATATCTGTTGAGGTTTCCTTCAACATATTCGCATTTCCAGATGAATTAGGAAGAGAAGCTGCTCTTAGTTAAAAGGGAAAAAAACAAATTGGTAATTTTCCCTCACTCTTCCAATTTGCACCAAAGCATCGAAGAGTGATTTTCCAGTAATTTTAAGCCGAGATGTTCCTGTGGTCCAAAAACCTTTCATTCCATCCATGTGTTTTTAATGAGCATGTACCAAAGTTTGATTGCCTCTACTCTCTGTAGATCCAATTCTGGTAAACGATGGCATTATGCGATAATCAGAATTCAATACATTTTTGAGTAAAATACGAGAAACCCGTGAGTTCGAAAAGGCTTTCCACAGTCATTACTTTTCTGCGGCTTGCCGCTGTTTTCGTGACCGGAAAATTACTGCCTCTCCTCTTAAAAACACATAAAAGGGGCATTAAATTCAAATATCATGCGTATCACAATACTATCTCTCTTACCGCATTTCTCTCTCCCTGATTGCAGCTGGGTGCTCAGACTTTGAAGCATTTCGAGAGAGAGAAGGAGAGAGCTCCGAATATCCGAAATAAATTACTGTCATGATCATTAGGAGATCTCGCAAATTTCAAGAAACACACGGAAAATAATCTTTGCGTTTATTTTAATGCCGAACTCTGATACTGTCTCTTCACGCTTCTGAAGCAAATGATGGGTACTTGTTGGCAAAACGTTATGCAAATAAAGAACTTGACTCGGAAGGGCTACAATTAAAGTTCGCCTATGGCAATTTTCGGCATGACTGGAAATTAATACAGATTACCGTTTTTTTGAGCTTCCCCGCGGACGAACAAGACAAGAATGTTATTTTTATACGTCTTACAAAGTTGGTAAAGTGAAGGCTCATTTCATACTGCCACGGAACTTGCGAGAACTATTTCACTTAGGAGGTTTTTAATTTGTCATATACAAAGTTAATCACTGGAAAAAAAAGGAAACCTGAAATTACCATTTAATATGTTTTTTACAGATTTTTGAAAATGAAAATGTAAGTGTTATTACTCTTTTCTCCATATACGCGATTTTGGAAGAAACAGTATAATTTTTCAAGAGAAATATGCCATTATGTCTTAAAAGAAAAGCGTTTGATCAATGCATCCTTTCAGTGCTTACGTATGGTGCAGAGACGTGAACCTTAACTAAAAGATACATACAAAGACTACAGACAATTCAAAGAAGCATAGAGAGATGCATGCTTGGTGTAATCACGAGAGATAAGAAGAGGAACTCATGGATCAGAAAAATGACAAGAGTGGAAGACAGAGTAAAATCCATGAAATGGCAATGGGCTGGATATATTGCCAGAAGGACAGACCATTTGATGGACAGCCGAAATTTTAGACTAGATTCCAAGGGACAGGAAAAGACCCAGAAGAAGAGCACATGGTGGATGAAATTCGAAAGTATGCGGGAGTGACATGGAGGAGACTGGCAGAAGACAGACCGTTGTGGAAGAAACTTGGGGAGACCTTCGTCCAGCAGTGGGTTGATAATGGTTGACAATGATGATGATGATGATGAAGAAGAAAAATTATATTGAAGGGAGTTTCGTTTCCAGAGTTTTTGGAAAGTGTAGTTTCCAAAGGCCCCCAGCCGTTGGTATAGCCAAATTTTTGATAAATTTAAAACACTAAAATAGACGAAACCTCTTTTTAAAGCATTTTTAAAAATAATAAGATATTAATGATTGATTGTATCATATATTTTTTTTTGTTCTATTTTAGTATCTTGTACATTTTCTAAAGTGTTTGACAGCCTTAAAGGAGGTAAGGATTTTTCTTTGCCCCCCCCCTCCCCCCACACACTCATATGGGCGCCACTGGTAGTTCCTGATATACCGTTCAATTTAAGCATTTACGCCCTTCTTTGGAAAGTAAGTATTTTTACATTGTGTTGCCTAGTGGTCAAGTGATCTAAGGCGTGGGTTTCGAAATTCTCATACTATAAAGTCTATAAAACTAAAAGTGTACTTGTTGTTAAAGGCCGGGGAGTCTTATCACGACTCGTCGCGGAACGCACGAACGGTGTCCATCTACGTTAGTGTGCTCTCCTGCTGTTTTCTTTCTGACCCCTTACCCACTTGCCCACACAGGGGTGGCGGAAAGTGAAGTTCGTTGACCGGGCCTGAAATTTCGAATCGTGGTGCACCCTCCTTCAGTGGCGTAAGTAGCACAACGTGCGCCCCCCTCCCGCCAGTTTTATTTCAGTGCCCCAGGGCACAGTAATTTTCCCAGGATTTCAAGCACGAGGGAGGATGCGTGTTTCGCGGGTATGTTTGGTGGATGGGGGGGGGGGGTCAGGAACTCAGGGAAAGTATCTGGAAAAGTAATGCTGGTATCTATAGCTCTGTAGTTTTAACCTTTGAAGTAATAGATTTAACAATAAATGTAATTGTTTTGTACAAAACTAAAATAAATAACTTGGAGAAATCACCTTCTTGTACATTGCAGATCCGCGGCTGCTGTGAATAAACGTTGGCGCCTGTCGTGCACGTAATCCTAGGTGACTGACTGACTAATTCCCCACATCCTCCATGAGGAATTCCCATGTGGCCTCGCGCTTTTTTCTCAGCAGCGCAGAGAGAGGGTGATTGGAAAACGATCGAATAGCTTCAATCTGTAGGACATCCAGTGCTTTAAAAGTGAAACTTGATATTTATTTAGGCAAAACTAAATGTACCTTAAAACAAAATATGAACCTTTGGGTTAATTATTTGTTTGTTTGTCTTTGTGTGTGTTCGAAGTTTTTCAAAATTCTATAACTGGAAGCTGCAGTACGCCCCTTGGTTACCTGCTCCCCCCTACCCCCCGCGGCTGCGGGGCCGGTAGCTATGCCACTGCCCTCCTTCCTTCCCGTATCCTTGAACAAACAGAAGGAAAACAATGCCTAAGGAGATTTGTTAGGGATTAGGACCACCCGACCACTTACTTTCTAAGGCACGTCACAACAAAAAATCACACGTATGCCAAATAAAAATCTTGGCTAAAATTATTGACCGGGCCCGGGCCCTGGTGGCCCGGGCGGTTCCGCCGCCACTGTGCCCACACATCACACAAAATGGGGATTATGTATGGGGTTTGGTGGAGTCCGAACTAAGTAACCTACCCTTCGAGTTTCCGCGTTCGTCGATTCATTGCCTCTGTCTTGTGAATGTTGGGAGAGCTCTTCTACTCCCCCCCCCGCCTCTCCGAGTGGTATCCCAAATGGACAGAAACAGCCAAGACTGCGAAGCTCTTGATTGAGGAACTTCTCATATCAAATTGATTACTAAAAGCGCTCTAACTTCTGGAATTTTTATTTAGATAGCAGTTCTGTCTGATAAACTGCTGAGCAAACGGAAATGGATTCTGAGCAAAAGTTCCGTTGCTTTTCGCTCTAAACGCTAGGGACTGTTTTTCGTAGCGGAGGTAGCTGTTTCGTATCCTTCGTAGTGGTACACTCTTAGGTTGACTCGGAGTATAGTTTCCAATCCCTAGAAAAGATATGAATGTTCCACTTTCCCTTTCTCCGCTCCTTCTCCTTCGATGGAGCCAATGACTCTAAATTTGTGATGGGCGACAAATTATAGCCTTAGATAAAGACAGATTTTTACACCAACAGAAAAACATTTACTGGCTCATAGGTTGTTTTTGTTATTGCCGTCTTAAATTGACATCCTGGTTCAAACACAGCAGCTGTTGTTTTATTCTAATGTTGACGTCTGAATTTAAATTTAAGGAAAACTTTTGTCATTAATTCAAACTTATTTCCAGACACTGCCGTAAAAAGAGTATGAAAACGTTTGTACTGCTTGGTCCAGGTTCGAATCCCGGGAATTTGCTCAGAATACACCTATTTCGTGAAAATATTGCAGGTATTTCACAACATACCCGGTTTATACTAAAGTTGAACTAAAATAAGAAACTAACGTAATTCCGTAATCATCGTAAACACGTGATCATCGAAAAAATGATCGCGCTTTACGATGATATACGTAAAACGAAGTCAGTATGCATCAGAGACATGGTGTATATTCCATCCCGCTCAAAGCCACCAACCCCAATGCTCATGACACTAAGTATGTGGGATCCACCCTTCGGACAATTGGTACACGTGTATCTGAGAACAAATACAACGTTAGAACTTGTTCGAATTCCACAGCTTTATTTAGGTTAGTAAATCAAGGTAATCATGTCCCGGAGAGGAATAACACTTCGTTAATTGCGTCAGCTACTACAAAATCTGACTTGTTGTTTACAGAAGGTATGCACATAAACATTCTTGCTGAACGCTGTTGTAACGATGGCGTGCCATGGATTATACCGACATCATGGAAATATTTTATATCAAATCATTGTACACACCATCAGAACTCATAACCGTGTTTGTAATTCATTTGCGTGTTTTGTATATGTATGCATGTCAAATGCGCATGTGCAAGGGTTGGAGCAACACTTTGCCATGCTAATGTATTGTGGGTGATTGTTTCGGCTACGTAACCACGATGCTTCACCCTCATTGTGTCTGATGTCCGACCCATAGTGGGTTTGAAAGATCTTGCTACTTGTTTTTAGCTGGTTTAAATTGTAAATAAAAGTATCGTCTTTTAAAAGTTGCAATTATTTCCATTATTAATCGCATCTCGACAGCATTAAGAATCTCATGTGTGACAACCTAACATTTAGCACCACCATACGCAACTCAAGAAATCTTTATTGCGTGCTTGATTTGTGCTCTAAAAGATTTCCAAATGTGCTTTCTTTCTATAACTCTTTTGTTAACAAGTTCGTTCTTATCTTTGTTCTTATTAACTTCATAAACATTGCGCGGTTGAGTTGCTAAGTCTTATATAGTTGAAGATGATAGTAAAAGTGTATGCAAATAATTCTTGCAATTCGTAAATATTTCTAAGAAACTTTTATTATTTTCTTCATTTAATTGCCTGCAAAGGTTGTCCGTTAGCTGTTCTGTTTCCTAACTGTTCCCCTTAAAACTCCAATTCCTTTTTCTTATCTTAAGTCCCGCTTTCAGTCATCTCTCGCACGGTCGTGAATTCCCCTGACCTGGCGGTCCACCTAAGACCTACCCTGGAGCTATCACCTCATCGTACTTTCTCGTGACCGCTCGCTTCCTAAATCCCGAGACAACTGTCGCTTTTGCATCCTTCCCTTGTCTCCAAGAAAATGCCCTTAAGCATATCCTAAAATTCACCGTGAGAAGGAAACACACTGCCCTCGGTAAATCTTAAGCCTCAAAGTTAAAATGTGAGGGCTAGTGCATTACTCGGCACCATTGAAATTGAAACCTGAAAAGCATCAAAAGAGGCGCGATAGAGTTAATCTGCATTCAACATACAAAGTGCATGTACTACGCATAGACAGAATGTCGTCTTAGTGAATAACCGTGCATCCGGTGTCTAATGGGGAACTGACTCTGAGAAATTTCTCTCACGCTTTGTAGAGACAAAGGAAGTGGAGCACGAGATGGAATAAAAGTTGCATTTTGAGATTTTATATGAAATCCTAAAACCCCGTATTAAATCTCTGTAACACTTTTGATTAAGGTTATAACTGGCAATAGCGACTTTACTCGGGGTTAGAAAAATAGGCTGAAATCAGCTAGAATGAAAATACTTGCTGTCTATGGCATGAACGAATTCATTCGGGGTAGGATTAGTAGCCCAATGCCACTTGAAAGATATGCCTACAAGCAGAGCACATTTAAAGAGACAGGGGGCTCGGGGGCTGGACAGTATATCGGGGCTCCAGTATTAACGGCACTTCTAGGATTTCACTGTGGGGGAAGAATAAAAATACCCAAGAGAAATCATCCCCGAAATATGATGAGGAAGCCATAAAAATACTGCCGCTGCATTGAAGTATGTATCCCACAATTCATGAATGAATCAGTGTCAGCAAGATAATGTAAAAATGCATGGCTGAAAAATGGATACAAGTTCATTTCCTCTTCAATCCCCCCCCAGGGTTTAGCTTATTGAAATTATATCGAAGTAGTGGGCAAAATAATATGATCCAAATATAGGTGCATTTCACCAGCCCCCCCACCACGGAATTTTTTTAATTTTTCAGACACCATTCGTTTGTACCACGTACGAACCGGAATGAACTCGGTTTTTTTCGTTTGAACCGCAAAAGTTTTGGAGATATTTAAAAAACAAAGTGGGGGCTGGTGAAACGATAGCCCCCCCACCATGGAATTTTTAAATTTTTTTGCACCATTCGTTTGTACCACGTATGAACCGGAATGAACTCAATTTTTTTCGTTTGAACCGCAATAGTTTTTGAGTTATTTAAAAAAACAAAGTGGGGGGGGGGCTGGTGAAATGGTACCCCCAAAAAATAGATATTTCAAATTTCAGCATAGCCATTCGTTAATAAATCGTATGAACCGGAATGAACTCCATTTTCATCGTTTGAACCACAATAGTTTTTGAGATATTTAACAAATAATATTGAGAATTTGCATATAAATATAGGAGGCAGACCATTTCACCAGCCCCCCCCACCATAGAAATTCAAAATTTCGAAATAGCCATTCGTTAGTAAATCGTATGAACCGGAATGAACTCCATTTCTATCGTTTGAACCGCAATAGTTTTTGAGATATTTAACAAATAATATTCAGAATTTGCATATATACAGAAAGACCGACCATTTCACCAGCCCCCCACCATGGAAATTCAAAATTTCAAAATAGGCATTCGTTAGCAAATCGTGTGAACTGAAAAGAACTAAATTTTCATCGTTTGAACCGCAATAGTTTTTGAGATATTTAAAAAATAATGTTACAGGCCTATCATTTCACCGCCCCCCCTCATCATGGAAATTCAAAATTCCGAAATAGCCATTCGTTAGTAAATCGTATGAACAGGAACGAACTCCATTTTTATCGTTTGAACCGCAATAGTTTTTGAAATATTTAATAAATAATAGAATTTACATATACGCACAGAGACCGACCATTTCACCAGCACCCCACCCCCATGGAAATTCAAAATTTCAAAATAGCCATTCGTTAGCAAATCGTATGAACCGAAAAGAACTCCATTTTCATCGTTTGAACCGCAATAGTTTTTGAGATATTTAAAAAAGAATGTCACAGGCCTACACCATTTACCCCCCCCTTCATCATGGAAATTCCAAATTCCGAAATAGCCATTCTCTAGTAAATCGTATGAACAGGAATGAACTCCATTTTTATCTTTTGAACCGCAATAGTTTTTGAGATATTTAAAAAATAATAGAATTTACATATACGCACAGAGACCGACCATTTCACCAGCCCCCCACCCCCATGGAAATTCAAAATTTCAAAATACCCATTCGTTAGCAAATCGTATGAACCGAAAAGAACTCCATTTTCATCGTTTGAACCGCAATAATTTTTGAGATATTTAAAAAAGAATGTCACAGGCCTACGCCATTTACCCCCCCCCCCTTCATCATGGAAAGTCAAAATTCCGAAATAGCCATTCGTTAGTAAATCGTATGAACAGGAATAAACTCCATTTTTATCGTTTGAACCGCAATAGTTTTTGAGATATTTAACAAATAATGTTACAGGCCTACCATTTCACCCCCCTCATCATGGAAATTCAAAATTCCGAAATAGCCATTCGTTAGTAAATCGTATGAACAGGAATGAACTCCATTTTTATCGTTTGAACCGCAATAGTTTTTGAGATATTTAAAAAATAATATTGAGTTTTTGCATATATACAGAGAGACCGACCATTTCACCAGCCCCCCACCATGGAAATTCAAAATTTCAAAATAGCCATTCGTTAGCAAATCGTATGAACCGAAAAGAACTCCATTTTCATCGTTTGAACCGCAATAGTTTTTGAGATATTTAAAAAAGTATGTCACAGGCCTACACCATTTACCCCCCCCCCTTCATCATGGAAATTCAAAATTTCAAAATAGCCATTCGTTAGCAAACCGTATGAACCGAAAAGAACTCTATTTTCATCGTTTGAACCGCAATAATTTTTGAGATATTTAAAAAAGAGTGTTACAGGCCATTTCATCCCGCCTCCCCCCTCATCATGGAAATTTAAATTCCGAAATAGCCATTTGTTAGTAAATCGTATGAACTGAAAAGAACTCCATTTTCATCGTTTGAACCGCAGTAATTTTTGAGATATTTAAAAAAGAATGTTACAGGCCATTTCATTCCCCTCCCCCTCATCATGGAAATTCAAAATTCCGAAATAGCCATTCGTTAGCAAATCGTATGAACTGAAAAGAACTCCATTTTCATCGTTTGAACCGCAGTAATTTTTGAGATATTTAAAAAAGAATGTTACAGATCATTTCATCCCCCTCCCCCCTTATCATGGAAATTTAAAATTCCGAAATAGCCATTCGTTAGTAAATCGTATGAACAGGAATGAGCTCCATTTTTATCGTTTGAACCGCCATAGTTTTTGAGATATTTAAAAAATCATATTGAGAATTTGCACATATACAGAGAGACCGACCATTTCACCAGCCCTCCACCCCCATGGAAATTCAAAATTTCAAAATAGCCATTCGTTAGCAAATCGTATGAACCGAAAAGAACTCCATTTTCATCGTTTGAACCGCAATAGTTTTTGAGATATTTAAAAAAGAATGTCACAGGCCAACACCATTTACCCCCCCCCCCTTCATCATGGAAATTCAAAATTCCGAAATAGCCATTCGTTAGTAAATCGTATGAACAGGAATGAACTCCATTTTTATCGTTTGAACCGCAATAGTTTTTGAGATATTTAACAAATAATGTTACAGGCCTACCATTTCACCGCCTCCCCCCCCCCTCATCATGGAAATTCAAAATTCCGAAATAGCCATTCGTTAGTAAATCGTATGAACAGGAATGAACTCCATTTTTATCGTTTGAACCGCAATAGTTTTTGAGTTATTTAACAAATAATGTTACAGGCCTACCATTTCACCCCCCCCTCATCATGGAAATTCAAAATTCCGAAATAGCCATTCGTTAGTAAATCGTATGAACAGGAATGAACTCCATTTTTATCGTTTGAACCGCGATAGTTTTTGAGATATTTAAAAAATAATATTGAGTTTTTGCATATATACAGAGAGACCGACCATTTCACCAGCCCCCCACCATGGAAATTCAAAATTTCAAAATAGCCATTCGTTAGCAAATCGTAGGAATCGAAAAGAACTCCATTTTCATCGTTTGAACAGCAAAAATTTTTGAGATATTTAAAAAAGAATGTTACAAGCCATTTCATCCCCCTCCCCCCTCATCATGGAAATTTGAAATTCCGAAATAGCCATTCGTTAGTAAATCGTATGAACAGGAATGAACTCCATTTTTATCGTTTGAACCGCAATAGTTTTTGAGATATTTAAAAAATAATATTGAGAATTTGCATATATACAGAGAGACCGACCATTTCACCAGCCCCCCCCCCCCCATGGAAACTCAAAATTTCAAAAAAGCCATTCGTTAGCAAATCGTATGAACCGAAAAAAAGAACTCCATGTTCATCGTTTGAACCGCAATAGTTTTTGAGATATTTAAAAAAGAATGTCACAGGCCTACACCATTTACCCCCCCCCTTCATCATGGAAATTCAAAATTCCGAAATAGCCATTCGTTAGTAAATCGTATGAACAGGAATGAACTCCATTTTTATCGTTTGAACCGCAATAGTTTTTGAGATATTTAAAAAATAATATTGAGTTTTTGCATATATACAGAGAGACCGACCATTTCACCAGCCCCCCACCATGGAAATTCAAAATTTCAAAATAGCCATTCGTTAGCAAATCGTAGGAATCGAAAAGAACTCCATTTTCATCGTTTGAACAGCAAAAATTTTTGAGATATTTAAAAAAGAATGTTACAGGCCATTTCATCCCCCTCCCCCTCATCATGGAAATTTGAAATTCCGAAATAGCCATTCGTTAGTAAATCGTATGAACAGGAATGAACTCCATTTTTATCGTTTGAACCGCAATTGTTTTTGAGATATTTAAAAAATAATATTGAGAATTTGCATATATACAGAGAGACCGACCATTTCACCAGCCCCCCCCCCCCCATGGAAACTCAAAATTTCAAAAAAGCCATTCGTTAGCAAATCGTATGAACCGAAAAGAACTCCATGTTCATCGTTTGAACCGCAATAGTTTTTGAGATATTTAAAAAAGAATGTCACAGGCCTACACCATTTACCCCCCCCCCTTCATCATGGAAATTCAAAATTCCGAAATAGCCATTCGTTAGTAAATCGTATGAACAGGAATGAACTCCATTTTTATCGTTTGAACCGCAATAGTTTTTGAGATATTTAAAAAATAATATTGAGTTTTTGCATATATACAGAGAGACCGACCATTTCACCAGCCCCCCACCATGGAAATTCAAAATTTCAAAATAGCCATTCGTTAGCAAATCGTAGGAATCGAAAAGAACTCCATTTTCATCGTTTGAACAGCAAAAATTTTTGAGATATTTAAAAAAGAATGTTACAGGCCATTTCATCCCCCTCCCCCTCATCATGGAAATTTGAAATTCCGAAATAGCCATTCGTTAGTAAATCGTATGAACAGGAATGAACTCCATTTTTATCGTTTGAACCGCAATAGTTTTTGAGATATTTAAAAAATAATATTGAGAATTTGCATATATGCAGAGAGACCGACCATTTCACCAGCCCCCCCCCCCCCCCCCCATGGAAACTCAAAATTTCAAAAAAGCCATTCGTTAGCAAATCGTATGAACCGAAAAGAACTCCATGTTCATCGTTTGAACCGCAATAGTTTTTGAGATATTTAAAAAAGAATGTCACAGGCCTACACCATTTACCCCCCCCCCCACCCTTCATCATGGAAATTCAAAATTCCGAAATAGCCATTCGTTAGTAAATCGTATGAACAGGAATGAACTCCATTTTTATCGTTTGAACCGCAATAGTTTTTGAGATATTTAAAAAATAATATTGAGTTTTTGCATATATACAGAGAGACCGACCATTTCACCAGCCCCCCACCATGGAAATTCAAAATTTCAAAATAGCCATTCGTTAGCAAATCGTAGGAATCGAAAAGAACTCCATTTTCATCGTTTGAACAGCAAAAATTTTTGAGATATTTAAAAAAGAATGTTACAGGCCATTTCATCCCCCCTCCCCCCTCATCATGGAAATTTGAAATTCCGAAATAGCCATTCGTTAGTAAATCGTATGAACAGGAATGAACTCCATTTTTATCGTTTGAACCGCAATAGTTTTTGAGATATTTAAAAAATAATATTGAGAATTTGCATATATGCAGAGAGACCGACCATTTCACCAGCCCCCCCCCCCCCCCCATGGAAACTCAAAATTTCAAAAAAGCCATTCGTTAGCAAATCGTATGAACCGAAAAGAACTCCATGTTCATCGTTTGAACCGCAATAGTTTTTGAGATATTTAAAAAAGAATGTCACAGGCCTACACCATTTACCCCCCCCCTCCCCCCTCATCATGGAAATTCAAAATTCCGAAATAGCCATTCGTTAGTAAATCGTATGAACAGGAATGAACTCCATTTTTATCGTTTGAACCGCAATAGTTTTTGAGATATTTAAAAAATAATATTGAGTTTTTGCATATATACAGAGAGACCGACCATTTCACCAGCCCCCCACCATGGAAATTCAAAATTTCAAAATAGCCATTCGTTAGCAAATCGTATGAACCGAAAAGAACTCCATTTTCATCGTTTGAACCGCAATAGTTTTTGAGATATTTAAAAAAGTATGTCACAGGCCTACACCATTTACCCCCCCCCCTTCATCATGGAAATTCAAAATTTCAAAATAGCCATTGCTTAGCAAATCGTATGAACCGAAAAGAACTCTATTTTTGTCGTTTGAACCGCAATAATTTTTGAGATATTTAAAAAAGAATGTTACAGGCCATTTCATCCCCCTCTCCCCCTCATCATGGAAATTAAAAATTCCGAAATAGCCATTCGTTAGCAAATCGTATGAACTGAAAAGAACTCCATTTTTATCGTTTGAACCGCAATAATTTTTGAGATATTTAAAAAAGAATGTTACAGGCCTACACCATTTACCCCCCCCCTTCATCATGGAAATTCAAAATTTCAAAATAGCCATTCGTTAGCAAATCGTATGAACCGAAAAGAACTCCATTTTCATCGTTTGAACCGCAATAGTTTTTGAGATATTTAAAAAAGTATGTCACAGGCCTACACCATTTACCCCCCCTTCATCATGGAAATTCAAAATTTCAAAATAGCCATTCCTTAGGAAATCGTATGAACCGAAAAGAACTCTATTTTTGTCGTTTGAACCGCAATAATTTTTGAGATATTTAAAAAAGAGTGTTACAGGCCATTTCATCCCCCCTCTCCCCCTCATCATGGAAATTAAAAATTCCGAAATAGCCATTCGTTAGCAAATCGTATGAACTGAAAAGAACTCCATTTTCATCGTTTGAACCGCAATAATTTTTGAGATATTAAAAAAGAATGTTATAGGCCATTTCATCCCCCTCCCCCTCATCATGGAAATTTAAAATTCCGAAATAGCCATTCGTTAGCAAATCGTATGAACTGAAAAGAACTCCATTTTCATCGCTTGAACCGCAATAGTTTTTGAGATATTAAAAAAGAATGTTATAGGCCATTTCATCCCCCTCCCCCCTCATCATGGAAATTTAAAATTCCGAAATAGCCATTCGTTAGCAAATCGTATGAACTGAAAAGAACTCCATTTTCATCGCTTGAACCGCAATAGTTTTTGAGATATTAAAAAAGAATGTTATAGGCCATTTCATCCCCCTCCCCCTCATCATGGAAATTTAAAATTCCGAAATAGCCATTCGTTAGCAAATCGTATGAACTGAAAAGAACTCCATTTTCATCGCTTGAACCGCAATAGTTTTTGAGATATTAAAAAAGAATGTTATAGGCCATTTCATCCCCCTCCCCCTCATCATGGAAATTTAAAATTCCGAAATAGCCATTCGTTAGCAAATCGTATGAACTGAAAAGAACTCCATTTTCATCGCTTGAACCGCAATAGTAATCAGGTGGACACCGAAGAAGGAGACAATGTTGAGCATGACAAATGAAGTGGTCAAGACAGCCATAGTAACATTCAACTTCCGGGTAAGAGCCCGAAAGGTGAAAAAATGCAAAGTAAAAAGCGCTAAGATTGTCAACCAGAGATGAGTAAACTGCCGGATCGTTGGAAGCAATAAAGTGATTAAGTGTAGCATCGTGAGAAGAGTCAAAGAACAATGGGAAAGCGGCATCTAGAGAAAGAGTCTGCGTAAACTCGGGAACAACTTGAAGGCGAGCAACAAGATCAGGCACAACAGAGGGACTGTCAAGAACGCGAGCAAAAGTTACGGCAGCAGGATCAGGAGCGGAGCCTTGCGAAGAACGATGAGGAGGAGACATAACCACAGCAGCACGCTTAGCGCGAATCTTGCGATTAGACCGATGACGACGCTTCTTATTAGGAGCAATACCAGTAGGGAAATGTTGACGAAGAGGACGAAGAGGACGAGACGACGTAGAAGGAACAACAGGCGGCGTCTCGGGAATCTGGCGAGGTGAATAGGGTACAAAGTCGGATGACACATGTAAGGTGGTAGCTGCAGGAACAACAGAAGCCGGAGAGGGTGGGGTTTCAAACGAGACTAGAAGAGGAGCTGTGCGAAAGAGCGGGGACAGACCATGGCGACCAGAAGGTGAAACAAAGACAACGGCACTAGAAGCATCAGAAGAGCCCCGAGAAGGTGAAAAGGGCGGAGAGCACACCGGAGTACTGGAACCAGTGGAGGAAAGATGAGCGTCTGAGGGTGGCGTAGCCGACGTACGCAGCTGCGATGGTGGAGCAGAAAATTCCGGGATCGAGATAGACGAGGTGACTTGCGAAAACAAAGAAGGCAGCACCTGAACAGGCGGAGAAGGTGCAGCAACAGGATGTGACAAAGCGCAAACATCAGACGATGAAAAAGAAAGAAATACAGACGAAGGCACCGAAACAGGAGCAGTAGATCCAGATGTACCCACAACAGACGATGCTGGCGAGGAAGGAAAAAGACCAACGGAGGCAGATGATGGAGATGGAGACTAAGAAGGTGTGAACTGATCAGGCGAAAGAGTGGTAACTGGAAGCGAAGAAAGAGGTTCTGTGACGGGAACTTGAGCAGCCGTTGAAGAAGACTAGGAAGAAATGAGGGGGCATTGCGAGAAATGGTGACCAGGCTGTTTACATGAGATGCAATGATAGGCAGTGAATACGTTGAATGCGACGTTGTGATGACAACAAATCACCAGAAAAGTTGTGGGGCAGTAAGAAACAGTCTGTGTCAGGGAAAAAAACTAAGTCTTGGCGGCGGAAGCCAAAATAAGGACGATCACCTTGATCAACATGGGCGGCGGGTATCTTGCGGATATCACCAAGAACGCGGCCACACCGAGAAGGAAAAGCATGTAAAAACTCATCGGAAACGTCCGGAGGTACAGGTTACAAATTAAGAAAAACGGGAGAATGTGCAAGGAGGATAGGGACCAAGCTATGATCTCCAACGGAAAGGCTAGTCGATAGGACTTGAGGAACAAACTCAGGTGAAAAAATATATACAAGAATGGACTTAGGCTTGCTGGCGAAATGTGTAATTGCACCGGAAGGGAGAAACGACAATGCAGACATACACTGTATAGACGTGCAACTTGACATTGGGTAAGGCGTCGAACTTGACACTTAAACTAAGAGTTGAAAGCATTGTACGTGTGCAATAAGCGTGGAACCTTGACATGAAATATAGGAGTCCAAGGCTGTCGCGAGGAAAGTCGGAGACGTTGAACACGGATCTGTAGCAGGATGAGGAGAAGAGCAGTCCTGGGACGCATCCAACACACTTGGAGGACAAGTCATCGAAGCAGCACATAGTGACGTGAGAGGGAAATAGAATTTAGAAACAGAAGCACAGGCCATGGACAATGTGTAGAAATGCACGGCGAAGGGCACACAGATCCACTATAACAAGGTGGGGCACCAGGAAGGCGATCAGCATACCGAAGAAGGCAGCGCAGAGAACCACTGTCAATGGGTGGAACACAAGGAAGGTAATCCACACACCGGTGAAGGCAGCGCAGAGAACCATTAACGATTATTGGAGCGCAAACACGGAAGGCAAACGTAGACACAGCAGCAGGAAGGCTACTACATGCAGCAGACAGTTTTAGAGCAAAAAGTCAAGGCGAGTCACGATGGGCAGATTGTAAACAGGATCAACGAGATGAATTGTAAACAGGCCCAACGAAATGAATTGTAAACAGGCCCAACGAAATGAATTGTAAACAGGCCCAACGAGATGAATTATAAAGGAATATCGGCAAAATATGCATGTACCAACTCGAAAGAATGACTAGGAAGAGAGCGCAGACATTCCTGCACGAGAGAAACACAAATTAATTCGGCGGTGGGCGCTAGATACAGGCGGAGCACAAAATGCAGAGCTCGAAAGGGCGTGGCCAGCAGAGCAACGTGACGGGATGCTGTGTGAGTCAAATATCGTACAAAGACAATTGTTTGGATGGGACCATTTCAAGAATGTTTGTTTTAAATTTAAGGGTGCATCTGCTTTGCACTTCCTTTCGACCGAAGCGTGTTAAAGTGGAAAAGTTTCCTGCACGTTCTTTGAAAACTAAAGGATGTACTTATACCTTCACTATATACATGTATCTGTCTGTATACGTTTATCTGTGTACCTCTAAGTCTGATTTCATATCAGCCTCTTTTTGCTTTGGGAAGCTAGAACAGTGAGAACGATGATCCTAGCATTTTAATCTTTATCTGATCCATAATTTCGCCGCCAAGAGCGAAATGCAAATTCCACCGATTTCAAAATATATTTTGCTTCATATCGTTGCTCAAAAATCAGATTGAAACACTTTCGACGCCTATTGAATGTACCATTTTTACGTACAACTTATTGTATCTTAATATTACCGAATTTTTCTGTTACGACGAGCAAATGCGTACATTACTGTTTGTGAAAATTGCAACGCCAAAAAAGAATCGCACTATTCAAAAGAAATTTATATCACAGATTCCTCATGTTGCAGGAGATAACTGATTTTATTTTTAGATCTATAGAAGATTTTGTCAATTCAAATTCAGTACTATTTGTTCAGTTGCTGCCTACCAAAGATGTTAGGCAGCAACTGAACAAATAACTAGTATACGAATGAATAATTAATACACACAATTGACGTAGATTTGGGACATCAAACAGATGGCATGGCTCTTTCCACGGTTTTAAGTGAGTCACGGGAAAAGTATCATCGGCCGCCAACGGAAATCGAACCAAGGGTCTTCCAGTTACTCGCTGGACATGCTACCACTGCACCAATTGCTTCTTACCATCTTTGGGGAATCCCCACCATTGTGCGGGTCTCCAAGAAGCAACCAGCCATGTGGTTTGGCAATTAATCACATGTGAGTCTTTAGAATTCGAGGCCGCTGCGGTGCAGTGGTAGCATGTCCAGCGCGTAACTGGAAGACCCTGAATTCAATTCCCGGTGGCGGCCGATGATAGTTTTTCCGTGACTCACTTAAAAACGTGGAAAGAGAAATGACTTCTGTTTGATGTTCCTAATCCACGTCGATTGTGTGTATTAATGCATTACAATTACAGAGGCATCTGTGGCACGTAGTCCGGCCATCTTCAATAGCGCGTCGCACCGCTTCGTGCGGTGATACATGTTGCAATATGGTCCAGCATAGAGGCGAACAGACGCCTGATGTCCTGCTGAAGAGGGCCCACATTTGTTGGACGGTGTGCTCCAAATCCCGGATAGTGCGGCACAGAGTCAACCGGCGTTTCAACTGGTCCCACGCATGCTCGATAGAGGACATGTTCGGTGAGCGGGCATGCCATGGAACTGTATGGACATGACGTAGGCAGTCCTAGAAAACCCGAGCAGTGTGCGGGATGGCACTATCCTGCTGGCAAAGCGCACCTAGAATTCCGCCCAGGAGTGGGAGCACATGGGGCCATATGATCTCATCCACATACCGCTGGCCCGACAATGATCCACGTACCACTACTAGAGCTGATCGGCTATCGTAGGCAATAAACCATAAAGGCTCCCTAGACCGTAATGCCTGCAGTGGGGTAGGTGGGACGCTCGATAGCAAGGTTGGAATTGTGCCGTTGACCCCGGGACCTCCACACCCGGACACGATGATCATCTGTCCCCAAAACGAACCGACACCAATCTCTGAACACCACACGTCGCCAGTCTGTGGCGTTCCACGTTGCTCTCGCCTGGCACCATTGCAAACAGAGCCGGCGATGATCCGGTGTTAATGGCAGAACACGTAAGAGGCGCTGGGATCGCAGATTCGCTTCCGCGAGACTTCAGGAAATGGCTCGTTGGCACACAAGAGCCGCTACATTTGCCTGGGGAGAGGACAGGGTTCTCGTGGGATCCATTCGTGCCTGCCGTACGAACTGTCGATCCTCTCTACGGATGGTCCTCCGGGTTCGTTCGGAGACACCCGCCGTGCGGCAGTGCCGTCACGTGTCCACTGCTCCCAACACAGTCGGACGGTATGGTCAGAACGATCCACGTAATGGGTTATACGGCGCGCCGACCGACCTGCTGTTTTCAGCCCGATGATCAGGCCTCTCTCAAAGCCCGTAAGTTGCGTACATCGACGTCTCTGGTGTCTACCCGGCATTCTTGTCACTCTATACTCTTGCTTGCGCCGGCCGGTGCTTTTCTCTTTCATGGGGCATCGACTACACGCCGGTTTATAAGGCTGCTGGTTCGTGCTAGCAGCGCCGCCACAAGGTGTGCGGTTATGCGCACTCGCACCAAACGCACCCTAGCTATTTGCAAAGTTTCGCGGTTGTAGCATGTTTTCTTCTAGGTGTGCAAATTTTTTGTCCACGAGTGTACAAGAAGCAAGTGGAAGAATTGAAACTTCACTCGCCCAAGCTTTCACCAGCTGTCTCACCGAAGGTAAGATTCCTGAGTATTGGGATAATGGTACAATGATCCTGCTACATAAAAAAGGTGACGTTGAGGATCTCAGGACCTACAGGCTCATCAGCCTCCTATCAGTTATTTATAAAATTTTCAATTAGGTTCTTTTACATCGCATGAAGGTAAAACTGGACATGGCTCAAGCAAGAGAAGAAGCTGAATTCAGGAGTGGCTACAGCACTGAAGATCATGTCCATGTACTTAGAGAACTAACTGAAAGAACAAGAGAGTATGAACTCCCATTATGCAAGGCTTCTATTGATTATAAAAAGGCCTTCGATTCCGTAAAACCATCAGCAGTTACAACTGCTTTGAAAACCTGCGGTATTGCAGATGCATACATTAGCATTATTAATAGTATCTCTGAAAATGCATTTGCAAAAGTTTGGATATTTGAGGATGCAGCACTAATAAAAATTGGAAAGCTAGTGTGACAAAGTAAAATCATATCTCCCAAACTCTTTAATCCCACATAGCAAAATATTTTTTAATTACTGAACTGGGACAAAGAAAAAAATATTTATGCAGATAATTCAAATCACGTTCGTTTTGCTGATGACGTTGTCATTTTTGCAACTACGACTTCTGAACCGCAGAATACGATCCAGGAACTTGCTGACAAGAGTAAAGAAGTGGAATTAAAAATGAACTTTCAGAAGGCAAAAGTGACGTATATTGCTTTTACAAGAAACGAAGATTTATTTATTGGTGGTGAAAAGCTTGAGACAACCGATACCTACATTTATCTTGGGCAGCAGATATGAAGTAAGGATCACATTGATGATGAAATTAATCGGCGTGTAAAACTTGGATGGATAGTTTTTGGAAGAAGTAAAATTTTTACGAAAAGTATGCCATTGTGTCTTAAAAGATAAGGGTTTAATCAGTTCATCCTGCCAGTGCTTACGTATGGAGCAGAGACATGGACCTTCACTAAACAAGTTAGTAAAATAATGCAATGCATTGAATATGATACGCTTTCCAACATACCAGAAATAATTACTCAAGATATGAGAATAATGGCTGTGGAATAAATCTCGGTCCTGTGCCCTGACCTTTGATCCCATTTCGATGATATTCAACAGAACCGGTTCGGTATACCTCCGAAATAACATGATAACGTTTTGTCGCAATCGAAGCATTTTTACGTAAGTTATGATGCATAAGGACTATGGAATAGATCCCGCTCCTGTGTCCTAACCTTTGACCCTATTTTGTCCATTTTCTATAGGGTTTGTCCCCAGGTGGTTCCCTACCACATACTAAAATTTCACCGAAATCGAACCATTTTTACGTGAGTTATCATGCCGACAGACGGACTGACAGACGGACGGAAAACGCTGAAGCATATACGCTTCTTCAACCTACTGTTGGAAAGCGTAAAAAAGACAAACAAAGACTGCAGACAACGCAAAAAGCCCTGGAGAGAATCATGCTTGGTGTAAACAGGAAAGATAAGCAGACGGACTCATGGATAAGGAAAACGACAAGAGTTGACGACATCATGACCACAATGAAGTCACTGAAATGGTGAGGGCATGACATGTTGCTAGAAGAACGACCACCAACGGAAAACCGAAATTTTAGAATGAATTTCGAGGGACAAGAAAAGACCTAGAAGAAGACCCTATGATAGAATGATGCATGAAATTCGAAAGCATAGAGGTGTGTCATCGAGGAGACACGCTCAAGACAGACAATTGTGGGAGAAACTTGGGAAGACCTTCATCCAGTAGTGGATTCAAAGATGATGATATATATATATCATTGTAAACCATTATCAATCCACTGCTGGACGAAAGTCTCCCCAAATTTTCTCCACAACGGTCTGTCTTGTGCCAGTCTCCTCCATGTCACTCCCGCATACTTTCGAATTTCATCCACCCATCTCCATGTGGTCTTCTTCTGGGTCTTTTCCTGTCCCTTGGAATCCAATACAAAATTTCGGCTGTCCATCGATGGTCTGTCCTTCTGGCAGTATGTCCAGCCCATTGTCATTTCAGGGATTTTCTCTGATCATGGTGTCTTCCACTCTCGTCATTTTTCGGATTCACGAGTTCCTCTTCTTATCTCTCCTGGTTACACCAAGCATGCACGTGTCCATGCTGCTTTGAGTTGTCTGCAGCCTTTGTATGTCTCTTTTAGTTAAGGTCCACGTCTCTGCACCATACGTAAGCACTGGAAGGATGCATTGATCAAACACTTTTCTTTTAAGACATAATGGCATATTGCTCTTAAAAATTATGATGTTTCTTCAAAAAGCTCTCCAGGCAAGTTTTGTACGCCGATTAATTTCTTCATCAATGTGACCCTCACTTGATATCTGCTGTCCAAGATAAACGTACGTGCCTGTTATCTCCAGCTTATCTCCATCAATCGATAAATCTTCATTTCTTGTAAAAGCATTGAACATCACTTTTCTCTTCTGGAAGTTCATTTTTAATCCCACTTCTTTACTCTTGTCAGCAAGTTCCTGGATCATACTCTGCAGCTATGATGGGGTAGTTGCAAAAATAACTACGTTATCAGCAAAACGAAGGTGGGTTAGATAATCTCCATTAATCTTTATCCCTTTGTTTTCCCAGTTCAGTATTGAAAGACCTTTTCCAATGTGGCAATAAAGAGCTTCGGAGATATGGTGTCACCTTGTCTCACTCCCTTTCCAATTTTTATGTGTGTTGTATTTTCAAACAGCCGAAAATTTGCACTTGCATTTTCATAGATGTTATTAATAATATTAATGTATGCATCTTCAATACCGCAGGATTTCAGAGCCATTGTAACTGCTGATGGTTTCACCGAATCAAAGGCTTTTTCATAATCGATAAAAGCCATGCACAATGGAAGTTCATATTCTTTCGCTCTTTCAATTAGTTCTCTCAGTACGTGCATATGATCTATTGTGCTGTAGCCACTCCTGAATCCAGCTTGTTCTCTCGGTTGAGCCATGTTCAGTGTTACCTTTAAGCGGTGTGAAAGAACTTTAGTGAAGATTTTATAAACCACTGATAGGAGGCTGATAGGTCTGTAGTTCCTGAGATCCTCAATGTCACCTTTTTTATGTAGCAGGATCATTGTAGCGTTGTTCCAATCCTCAGGAATCTTCCCTTCATTAAGGCATCGAGTGAAAATTTGGGCGAGTACTGTTTCGATTTCTCCACTTGCTTCTTGTATGGTGTCTACAGTAATTCCATCTTCTCCTGGAGCTTTCCCCCGCTTCATGTTCTTGATTGCATGCGCATCTTATGCTGGGAGGACTGGAAGAACTCTGGTACTGGTACCTTTCATGATGTCTGGAGAACATGTATCATCCCTTTTATATAATTTGGAGTAGAAATCTTTCACTCTTGTCAAAATTTCGCCTCTATTTCTTGTTACAGAACCATCTTCTTTTCTCAGTGCCATAATCTGTTTTCTTCCCTTACTGAGGGGTCGCTTTGCTATCTTTAGGCTTTGGTTGTTTTCAATTGCTTTCCTCACTAGTTCGCAGTTGAATTTCCTTACGTCTTTAGTGATAATTTTTTGTACTGTCTTGCATAGCTCTATATATTCCACTTTGGAAGTCACATCTTCTTTAGTTGTCCTCATCTCTCTTCTTTTTTGCATCAACATTTTAGTTTTTCCTGATAATTTGTTCACATGCAACTTGTTCTTAGACCCAGCTCATTTTGTTGGTGTTTCCATAAGAGTTTTGGTTACTTTTCTGTTAACTTCAGAAATATCCACTTCTTCCGATGTTAGGCGTTCTAAAGCAGAGAATCTGTTCTTCAGTTCCAACTTAAAGGTATTATGGTGCTTTTTAAGGTTGGTTATGTCAATACATTATGTTTGTCTTATGAGCTTGCCACGTTCGAGTTTAGAGTTGAGGTGGATCTTACATCTCACCAATCTATGGTCACTACCTGTGTTGAACTTGTTCAGCACACTGCAGTCTTCGTTGACGAATTTTTTGTTACACATAATAAAATCAATTTCACTTGTTATCCCATTTGGATGTCTCCATGTCCATTTCCCGTGTGGCTTTTTCTTGAAAAATGAGTTCAAGATGAGAAACCCTTCTGCCTCTGCAAACTCAACGAGAGTATTTTCACGCTGGTTTCTGTTGCCGTGAGCGAATTTACCTCCTGAAGTTTCATTCTGTTGCCATTGCCCTATTTTTGCATTGAAATCTCCCATAATTATCTTCAAGTGGTGCTTACCTTTATTATTTAGATGACAAATTTCCTCATAAAATTCTTCAATTTCTTCTTCAGGATGACTTGTGGTGGGTGCATAAGTTTGAATAATCTGAGCCTTGTATCTTCTCAAGAGTTGGATAACGAGTCGCGCAGTTCTGTCAGAGGCACTTTCAACTTCTACAACTTTATCCTTCAGTTTCTTGTTTATTATAAATCCAACACCACTAGTTCTGCCAGTATGTGTCCCACGATAGTAGAGGAGATGTCCATTTTTCCGTTCAATGAGATCTTCTCCTTTTCTCCTTACCTCACTTAGCCCGACGATGTCCCACTTGATCCTTTGTAGTTCCTCTTCCAATTCAAGAAGCCTTGAATCAGGAGATAGGGAGCATCCATTGTAAGTAGCCAAGGTCAGCATCAGATGGCAGCCTAGTCCGGTCCTCCAAGGATTCTTAGCACCCTCTGCCTTCATGTCGCACTGGCCGCTGCCTTGGCCAGGTACATTCGAGCTGCCGGAGACTGAGGGCCAAGATTTAAGTTGTAGAGTCATTTTGGAGGGGTTTGGCCATAACTCACCACGCTGGCCAAGCGGGTTGGTGAGTGTGGGATAGCATTTCCTCTAATCCCGATGGTATAGTTATACCGCTATTGGCGGTCGTCAGAGCCCCTTTAGTGGGAACAGGATGCACCACGAGAAGGCGGGGTTGACATTTGTCAAGGAGAGGCTGTGATGTTACGCATCACCGGACCTTACATTCCACACACACACATATATATATATATATATATGACACCATATCTCCGAAGCTCTTTAATGCCACATTGGAAAATGTCTTTCAATCACTGAACTGGGAAAACAAAGGGATAAAGATTAATGGAGATTATCTAACCCACCTTCGTTTTGCTGATGACGTAGTCATTTTTGCAACTACCCCATCAGAGCTGCAGAGTATGATCCAGGAACTTGCTGACAAGAGTAAAGAAGTGGGATTAAAAATGAACTTTCAGAAGACAAAAGTGATGTTCAATGCTTTTACAAGAAATGAAGATTTATCGATTGATGGAGAAAAACTGGAGATAACAGATACATATGTTTATCTTGGACAGCAGATATCAAGTGAGGGTCACATTGATGAAGAAATTAATCGGCGTACAAAACTTGCCTGGACAGCTTTTGGAAGAAACAGCATAATTTTCAAGAGCAATATGCCATTATGTCTTAAAAGAAAAGTGTTTGATCAATGCATCCTTCCAGTGCTTACGTATGGTGCAGAGACGTGGACCTTAACTAAAAGAGACATACAAAGGCTGCAGACAACTCAAAGTAGCATGGAGAGGTGCATGCTTGGTATAACCAGGAGAGATAAGAAGAGGAACTCGTGGATCCGAAAAATGACGAGAGTGGAAGACATCATGATCAGAGTTAAATCCCTGAAATGGCAATGGGCTGGACATACTGCCAGAAGGACAGACCATAGATGGACAGCCGAAATTTTAGATTGGATTCCAAGGGACAGGAAAAGACCCAGAAAAAGACCACATGGGAGATGGGTGGATGAAATTCGTAAATATGCGGGAGTGACAT
Source organism: Macrothele yani (assembly GCA_039090855.1). Taxonomy (NCBI): domain Eukaryota; kingdom Metazoa; phylum Arthropoda; class Arachnida; order Araneae; family Macrothelidae; genus Macrothele; species Macrothele yani. The sequence goes on along the minus strand of CM076993.1, from coordinate 86,213,793 downwards.
GGAGGAGACTGGCACAAGACAGACCGTTGTGGAGGAAACTTGGGGAGACCTTCGTCCAGCAGTGGATTGATAATGGTTGACAATGATGATGATGATGATGATGATATATATATATATATAAACGAACGAAAAGTTACATCCGCAGGTGTGGCAGAATTAACACGCATCCCATTGCTTGGGAAGACGACGCATCCCATCGCTGGGAAAGACGACGCATACCGTCTGGAAAAAGGAACTTTAGTTTCTCCTTGAATCATTTGGATATGTCAACATGAAAGTCACATGTTGACAGATCCGGGCTATAGGCTGGGTGGTGCAGAACCTCTCACCCTTTCCGTGCTAACGCATCCTGCATAATGTGTGCAACAGAATCACACCACGCGAAAGCATGCCAGGTCACCCATTCTTGATTGCTTTATGCAGCTTGTCCACTGTGTCGATGTAGTGGTTGGCATTGCTGTTCACGTGAGGCTCTTTAAAGTCCACCAACAAAAGCCCTTCAGCATAACCTCCCCGACGGAGTCCTGTGACTTGAATTTTATGTGTTTTGGTGATCCGGGATTGCATGCTCGCTGGTTTGCTGGATGGCTCAAAGCCGTGGCACCGCGATTCGTCACCTGCCACTATGCGCGATATAAATGCATCACCCTCTGCTTTGTAACGCAGCAAGTGGTTCAAACTCCAACCCATACATTCTTCCTTATGGTGGTCAGTCAGCATCCGCGGGATTAATTGTAAACATACTTTCCGATATTGCAGTATCTTCGTAACCACAGTTTGAACTGTAACAAATGTCATAGCAAAGTCCTCCGTTTGCGAACGTCAGCCCCGACGACGGTTTTACATGCATTTCTTTCTCGGTGTGGGCGCATTGTTTGTGTTATTCGCACGCTCCCCGCCGATCAAGGTGATCGTCCTTATTTAGGCTTCCGACGCCAAGCCTTAATTCTCTTCCCTGATATGGACTCCATTACTTCCTGCCCCACTGTTTTCCAGGTGCTCTGTGTTCATCACAACGTCGTTATAAACGTGTTCACTGCGTATCATTGCTTCTCATGTAAAACGCCTGGTCATCATCGCTTGCAGTGTCCGCTCACCTCTTCTTGTTCTTCCTCAACGGCTGCTCAAGTGCCCATCACAGAACCCCTTCTTCACTTCCGGTCACCACGCCTGCGCTTGTTTCGCTTCCACCTTCTTAGTCTCCATCTCGATTGTCGTTGCCTTCCTCTGCAGGTCTTTTTCCTTCTCCACTAGCGTTGCCTCTTGTGGATACATCTGGATCTACTGCTCCTGCTTCGGTGCCTTCGTCTGTCTTGCTTTCTTCTTCGTCGTCTGTTGTCTGTGCTTTGTCACATCCCGTTGCCAACCTTTCTCCGCCTGTTCAGGTGCTGCCTTCTTTGTTTTCGCACTTCACCTCGTCAATCCCAACCCCGGGATTCTCTGCTCCATCATCTTCGCTGTGTACGTCAGCTTCGCCACCCTCAGACGCTCATCCTTTCTTCAGCCGTTCCAGTACTCCGGTGTGCTCTCCGCTCGTTTCACCTTCTCCGAGCTCTTCTGATGCCTCTAGTATTGTTGCCTTCCTTTTCGATTTCTGGTCCCGTGATCGGTCCCCGCTTTCCAGCACAGCTACTCTTCTGGATTTGTGTGAAGCCTTACCTTCACCAGCTCCTGTTGCCCCATCAGTTGCCTCTTTGCTTGCGTTATGCGCACATGATCCAGATCTTCCTTGTCAGACTTCTCACTTGCTGTCGGTTACTCCTTCACCACGTCCCTGTTGGTATTGCTTCTAATAAGAAGTGCCGTCGTCGCTCTAATCGAGAGACTCGTACTAAGCGAACCGCGGTCGCTCAGCCTTCTCTTCATCGTTCTTCAGGTTCCGCTCCTAATTCTACTGTTGCTGCTTACGCCGACCTTATTGGTACTCCCTCCGTTTCCACTGCAATTGTCGCTCGCCTCCAAGCTGTCCCTGGGTATTCGAAGATTCTCTTCCCAGATGCTGCCAACCCTTGTTCTTTGCCTCTTCTTGTGACGCTGGTTTGGATCCCCTTCTTGACTCCCATGATCCAGCTGATTACTCGAATATGATCGGGGATATTCGCTGCTTCCTCCAAGTTTTCGTTGACCTCACGAGATCTTACCCCTGAGATATTTCGTTATTAAAGTTTTCTTAATTGCTACCTTGGTGATACTCAAAATCGCCTCATTGATCTGGTTCTGACCGATTAGTTTCTGTCTGCACTTGCATGATGTTTCGCTTCCTGCCGTCTTTGCCTTGCTGCTGTTCCGTCTTACTCCTTTGCATGTTTCTGGTATGCGTTGTACCCAACCTTTTTTCTTTCCGTTGTATCCTATGTACCGCCATGTTTTCTCCACATCTCGGTTCTTTCAAACATCCGCCCGGTGCCTACTTCCGTGAACCCGTCACATTGTTTTGTTCACAGAGCTTCTTCCTGTGTGCATTGTTATGCGCGATTCTTCTCTTATACCTTTCGTCACTGTCCTGGATTGCCATATGTTGCTGTTCGCACCCAGTTAGTTTTTTCAGGTGTTTTTCCTGTCTCGTCGAGTATTTGTCTTATGTCATGCCATGTGCCTCAGCATACCTTCTACTGTTGTGCTACGTTACTTGCTCATCCAGTGTGACTCATCTCGTCAGATACTTACCGTTATTGCTTTGCCTCATGCTAATTGATTGTCCCATACTGTTACCTACACCATGCCATCTTTGCAAGTGTTATCTGTTGCACCTCGTTTTCTGCTTTTCATGCTGCGCCCCGGAGCATGAAAAGCAGCCTCCAGTTCGATGTATTCTCCATCTCCATGTCCGTCGTTCCTTCTGCTCAGTGACTGTTCCAGTGTGCTTCGCTTATCACAGATTGCCTTGTGCTGCTCGTTCAGCTTCGTTTATCTTTGTATGTCCTGATTGGCTTTTACAGACTGCTTTATGCTGCTCGTCCAGTACCGTTATTCTTATTGTTTTATCATGCTATTTATTTTCCGTTCTCCTGTGTACTAGTCCTCGATACCTAATAAAGCAACGTCACGTTGTTTTTGGAATGTCTTTTCAACTGCTGGGGTTCAAAGCTAGAAACGGGGATTTCTTTCAGCTAATGTCAGGAACGAATGAAAGACTTTGTGCAAAACAAATTACTTCTTCATTATTCTCCATTACCCTTATTACAAATATCTCAAAAACTATCAAGATTCAAACGATGAAGAAGGAGGTCTTTCTGATTCACACCATGCTAACGAATAGCTATCCTGTAATGGGAAATGTCCAGGTTGGGGTGGGCGGGGGGAAGAGGCAGGTGAAATCGTGGGCTACTAACATTCTTTTTTAAACATCTCCAAAACTATTGCTATTCAAACTATGAAAATGGCGTTTATTCCGGTTCACACCATTTACTAAAGAATGACTATCTTGAAATATTTAATGAATTTACATGGTGAGAGGGGGGGGGGTGATGGTCGGTCTGGAATATATATATACATAAGTTCTCAATATTGTTATTTTTTTCTCAAAAACTGTTGCAGTTCAAACGATGAAAATAGATTTCCCCTCGGTTCATACGATTTGCTAACGAATGGCTATTTTGAAATTTTGAATTTCCAGGGTGGGGGGGGGGCTGGTAAAATGGTCGGTCTCTCTGTATATATGCAAATTCTCAATATTATTTTTTAAATATTTCAAAAACTATTGCGGTTCAAACGATAAAAATGGAGTTCATTCCTGTTCATACGAGTTACTAACGAATGGCTATGTCGGAATTCTGAATTTCCATGATGAGGGGGGGGGGTGCGAAATGGTAGGCCTGTAACATTCTTTTTTAAATATCTCAAAAACTATTGCGGTTCAAACGATGAAAATGGAGTTCTTTTCAGTTCATAGGATTTGCTAACGAATGCCTATTTTGAAATTTTGGATTTCCATGGGGGGGGGGGGGCTGGTGAAATGGTCGGTCTTTCTGTATATATGCAAATTCTCAATATTATTTTTTAAATATTTCAAAAACTATTGCGGTTCAAACGATAAAAATGGAGTTCATTCCTGTTCATACGATTTACTAACGAATGGCTATTTCCGAATTTTGAATTTCCATGATGAAGGGGGGGGGGGTTAATGGTGTAGGCCTGTGACATTCTTTTTTAAATATCTCAAAAACTATTGCGGTTCAAACGATGAAAATGGAGTTCTTTTCGGTTCATACGATTTGCTAACGAATGGCTATTTTGAAATTTTGAATTTCCATGGTGGGGGGGGCTGGTGAAATGGTCGGTCTCTCTGCATATATGCAAATTCGCAATATTATTTTTTAAATATCTCAAAAACTATTGCGGTTCAAACGATAAAAATGGAGTTCATTCCTGTTCATACGATTTACTAACGAATGGCTATTTCGGAATTTCAAATTTCCATGATGAGGGGGGAGGGGGGATGAAATGGCCTGTAACATTCTTTTTTAAATATCTCAAAAATTATTGCGGTTCAAACGATGAAAATGGAGTTCTTTTCAGTTCATAGGATTTGCTAACGAATGCCTATTTTGAAATTTTGGATTTCCATGGGGGGGGGGGGGGCTGGTGAAATGGTCGGTCTTTCTGTATATATGCAAATTCTCAATATTATTTTTTAAATATTTCAAAAACTATTGCGGTTCAAACGATAAAAATGGAGTTCATTCCTGTTCATACGATTTACTAACGAATGGCTATTTCCGAATTTTGAATTTCCATGATGAAGGGGGGGTTAATGGTGTAGGCCTGTGACATTCTTTTTTAAATATCTCAAAAACTATTGCGGTTCAAACGATGAAAATGGAGTTCTTTTCGGTTCATACGATTTGCTAACGAATGGCTATTTTGAAATTTTGAATTTCCATGGTGGGGGGGGCTGGTGAAATGGTCGGTCTCTCTGCATATATGCAAATTCGCAATATTATTTTTTAAATATCTCAAAAACTATTGCGGTTCAAACGATAAAAATGGAGTTCATTCCTGTTCATACGATTTACTAACGAATGGCTATTTCGGAATTTCAAATTTCCATGATGAGGGGGGAGGGGGATGAAATGGCCTGTAACATTCTTTTTTTTAAATATCTCAAAAATTATTGCGGTTCAAACCATGAAAATGGAGTTCTTTTCGGTTCATACGATTTGCTAACGAATGGCTATTTTGAAATTTTGAATTTTCATGGTGGGGGGGGGGGGGCTGGTGAAAAGGTCGGTCTCTCTGTATATATGCAAATTCGCAATATTATATTTTAAATATCTCAAAAACTATTGTGGTTCAAACGATAAAAATGGAGTTCATTTCTGTTCATACGATTTACTAACGAATGGCTATTTCGGAATTTCAAATTTTTATGATGAAGGGGGAGGGGGATGAAATGGCCTGTAACATTCTTTTTTAAATATCTCAAAAATTATTGCGGTTCAAACGATGAAAATGGAGTTCTTTTCGGTTCATACGATTTGCTAACGAATGGCTATTTTGAAATTTTGAATTTCCATGGTGGGGGGCTGGTGAAATGGTCGGTCTCTCTGTATATATGCAAATTCGCAATATTATTTTTTAAATATCTCAAAAACTATTGCGGTTCAAACGATAAAAATTGAGTTCATTCCTGTTCATACGATTTACTAACGAATGGCTATTTCGGAATTTTGAATTTCCATGATGAGGGGGGGGGGGTGAAATGATAGGCCTGTAACATTATTTTTTAAATATCTCAAAAACTATTGCGGTTCAAACGATGAAAATGGAGTTCTTTTCGGTTCATACGATTTGCTAACGAATGGCTATTTTGAAATTTTGAATTTTCATGGTGGGGGGGGGGGGGGCTGGTGAAAAGGTCGGTCTCTCTGTATATATGCAAATTCGCAATATTATATTTTAAATATCTCAAAAACTATTGTGGTTCAAACGATAAAAATGGAGTTCATTTCTGTTCATACGATTTACTAACGAATGGCTATTTCGGAATTTTGAATTTCCATGATGAGGGGGGGGGGTGAAATGATAGGCCTGTAACATTCTTTTTTAAATATCTCAAAAATTATTGCGGTTCAAACGATGAAAATGGAGTTCTTTTCGGTTCATACGATTTGCTAACGAATGGCTATTTTGAAATTTTGAATTTCCATGGTGGGGGGGCTGGTGAAATGGTCGGTCTCTCTGTATATATGCAAATTCGCAATATTATTTTTTAAATATCTCAAAAACTATTGCGGTTCAAACGATAAAAATTGAGTTCATTCCTGTTCATACGATTTACTAACGAATGGCTATTTCGGAATTTTGAATTTCCATGATGAGGGGGGTGAAATGATAGGCCTGTAACATTATTTTTTAAATATCTCAAAAACTATTGCGGTTCAAACGATGAAAATGGAGTTCTTTTCGGTTCATACGATTTGCTAACGAATGGCTATTTTGAAATTTTGAATATCCATGGGGGTGGGGGGCTGGTGAAATGGTCGGTCTCTGTGCGTATATGTAAATTCTATTATTTATTAAATATTTCAAAAACTATTGCGGTTCAAACGATAAAACTGGAGTTCATTCCTGTTCATACGATTTACTAACGAATGGCTATTTCGGAATTTTGAATTTCCATGATGAGGGGGGGTGAAATGATAGGCCTGTAACATTATTTTTTAAATATCTCAAAAACTATTGCGGTTCAAACGATGAAAATGGAGTTCTTTTCAGTTCACACGATTTGCTAACGAATGCCTATTTTGAAATTTTGAATTTCCATGGTGGGGGGCTGGTGAAATGGTCGGTCTTTCTGTATATATGCAAATTCTGATTATTATTTGTTAAATATCTCAAAAACTATTGCGGTTCAAACGATAGAAATGGAGTTCATTCCGGTTCATACGATTTACTAACGAATGGCTATTTCGAAATTTTGAATTTCCATGGTGGGGGCTGGTGAAATGGTCGGCCTCCTATAATTATATGCAAATTCTCAATATTATTTGTTAAATATCTCAAAAACTATTGTGGTTCAAACGATGAAAATGGAGTTCATTCCGGTTCATACGATTTATTAACGAATGGCTATGCTGAAATTTGAAATATCTATTTTTTGGGGGGTACCATTTCACCAGCCCCCCCACTTTGTTTTTTAAATAACTCAAAAACTATTGCGGTTCAAACGAAAAAATTGAGTTCATTCCGGTTCATACGTGGTACAAACGAATGGTGCAAAAAAAATTTAAAAATTCCATGGTGGGGGGGCTATCGTTTCACCAGCCCCCACTTTGTTTTTTAAATATCTCCAAAACTTTTGCGGTTCAAACGAAAAAAACCGAGTTCATTCCGGTTCATACGTGGTACAAACGAATGGTGTCTGAAAAATTAAAAAATTCCGTGGTGGGGGGGCTGGTGAAATGCACCTTCCAAATATCATGATTCAAACGAATTCGTAATGTATGAAAATTTCCCCCAATTAGTGTACAAAAAAACATCTGTAACGCTTTCGAAAAATTTGAGGATGAACTGGGGGCCACTATACTTTTTGCAGATTCCTAAAACATTGGAAAGAAATAGAAACATTTTGCACAAGACAGTTTCTGACAATTTTTGCTGTGCTATCTGCAACAAACAACAATAACAGCAACAACAAAAACTGTAGAACCCTGTCAATTCTTCAAGCATCCTGCATAATTCTGGGGCCCCTTAAAAATGCCGGACCGGGGTTTCAAACGCCCTAGCTCCCCTTTTAAATGGGCTCTGCCTACGAGACCAGAAAGCATTGCTTTCTATCTCTGCTGTTTTATTCAAAGCGGTCACTTAGATGGGTGATTGACAGCAGTGCTTTCTGACTGATCACTTGATGAAGGACCTAAGAAAGGAGAAAGAGGTTTGAATGCCGTTATCTCTGGGGACTAGTTCTTTCCCGTTTCTGCCTTAGGTCACAGAGCAGAGAATGAAGAACTTAAAGAGTATGTTTATCACCTGTGACAGGTTTATGGTCGGTACTGCTGAAAGGTGTGCGGAAAAGGAATTGTCTTGCGGTGAAAAAAGTATATTTTGTGATATCCGACCGCTATCTGATCATTTCTGTTTAGGGAACGCAGAAAAATTGGAGCCGATACGCTTGCAACATGCAGCTGATTTTGGGCACCATTTGGTTCAAATAAATCCGCCGCTTAAGAGGTTAAAATAGAACATTGTCACTCTGCTCGTCGAAACATGAAACCCTAGCAAGATTTAGGTACCATTTGGTTCAAGTAAATCCACCGCTCAAGAGTTTAGAATTGAACATTGTCACTCTGCTCGTCGAAACATGAAACCCCAGCATATTTTGGGCACCATTTGGTTCAAGTAAATCCGCCGCTAAGGAGGTAAAAGTGGAACATTGTCACTGTTCGTCGAAACATGAAACCCTAGCATGATTTTCGGCACCATTTGGTTCAAGTAAATCTGCCGCTCAAAGGTTAAAATTACATAGTGTCACTCTGCTCGTCGAAACATGAAACCCTAGCATGATTTTGGGCACCATTTGGTTCATGTAAATCCGCCGCTTAAGAGGTTAAAAATGAACATTGCCACTCTGTTCGTCGAAACATGAAACCCTAGCATGGTTTTGGGCACCATTTGGTTCACTACGCCGCTTAAGAGGTTAAAATTGAACATTGTCACACTGCTCGTCGAAACATGAAACCCTAGCAAGATTTTCGGCACAATTCGGTTCAAGTATATTCACCGCTTAAGAGGTTAAAATTGAACATTGTCACTCTGCTCGTCGAAACATGAAGCCCTAGCATGATTTTCGGCACCATTTGGTTCAAGTAAATCCGCCGCTTAAGAGGTTAAAATTGAACATTGTCACTCTGCTCGTCGAAACATGAAAGCCTCGCATTTTGAGGGTGGCAAACTACATGTTATGTAGATAGCGTATTTTCTCATTCTGACGGAAAGTATCACACTGAAGTACGTGTAAAAAGATCCACAAACGTGGAATTTCATTACTATCAGAAATTTATGAAGGGTATGCATTATTTTACCTACAAATGGTCGGAACTGCAGTGTAGTGGTTGCCATAGTATCTTTCCCCACAGGCACAGAAATAAAAAAACATATAACCTAACTTAAAAAATTTCAATTTCGTCAGAGCATATAAAGCATAGAAAATTTAAGCACTCTGGTGCAAAAGAAACTTGATACCTCTCGTTTTGTTCAAAGAATTAAACACCTATAATTATTTGGAAACACTTTAGAGATTAAAAAACAACAGAGCGGAATGTAATAATGGAGGTTGTTTTTTGAAACTGCAGTTAGTGGTTGCCATAGTAACCACCCCCAACCTCCACAAAGAAAACTAAAAACTAAAACCTGAAGTCCTAAAAGATTGCAACTTTTGCAGGGAAGAAAACCCGATTCCTTTTCTTGAGAAGGAAAACCTTCAAAATGTCTTGTTATTTCAATAATAAGAAACCTTTACAAAAAGAACAAACACATTTCTGTGTGTTTTAGTTCTCGATATTTAGTTTAATTTGACCTGTAAAAGTCATATTTTTGACTTTACTGGATCTGTTTTTAAAAAAGCTCATTTCTCTTTAGAGAGCTCTACTCAATTTTAAAACTTTTTGATGTTTCGTAAAAAAATTACATTCGGCTTGGTTAACAACTAAGCACCTATGTCTTCTTCTACAATCCTTCTCCCACAAAAAGGTAATGATATCTTTTTTAGGTACCGCCATGGGCATTGTTCTTAAAAGTTCTGAAAACTGGTCTTCCTGCAGTTTTGAACCACACTGGAAGAAACGTGAGTAGTGTAGAAATGGGGATTCGAATCCACATACCGCTTGCGGTATATGCGGTATATTGGGATTAGAAACTCCATGGGGATTCGAATCCACATACCACATGCGGTACATGCGGTATATTGGGATTAGAAACCCCATGGGGATTCGAATCCACATGCGGCATGTGGTATATGTGGTATGGTGTGGATACGAATCCCCATGGGGTTTCTAATCCATGAGGTATACAGTGAATCCCCCTCCCTCCCCCGAAACTCACCCTTTTTCCCGGCGGCAACATTATTTAAGCCCACGGGAGTTGGGGTGACGGCCATAAAGTGTTAAATTTATGCCTCTACTTGGGGAAATCCTAAAAATAGATTGTCAAAATGTTAAACATCTCTTTCCACCATGAAGTAATAGCTCAGTAAGGGATAAATCTATGGTTTCAAAGGGTTAATTTCGGCTTTAAGGGGTTAAAGCTTATCCCCCGAATCTGGTGGGAAATGAATAAATACGATGTTAAACATCGGTTTCCAACAGAAAGCAAGAGCTTATTGAGCGATGAAACTCGCACTTTTTCCCGGTGGCAACACTATTTAATTCTACTCCTTTTCTAATTGGAAGCACAGGTAAAACGTTAAGCTTTTTAGAGGTGGCAACCCTGTTTAAGCCAAAATGAGTTGGGGTGAAGGCCATAAAGGGTTAAATTTACGCTTCCACTTGGGGAAGTTTCCGGCCATCGCAGAAATCGGGTGTCAAAGGGTTAAACATCGCTCTCCAACGTGAAGCAAGAGTTCATTGAGCGATGAAACTCGCACTTTTTACCGGTGGCAACACTATATAATCCGACTCCTCTTCTAAATGGAAGCAGAGGTAAAACGTTAAGCTTTTTGGAGGTGGCAACACTGTTTAAGCTCACATAGTTGAAGTAACGGCCACAAAGGGTTAAATTTACGCTTCCACTTGGGGAAGTTTCCGGCCATCGCAGAAATTCGGTGTCAAAGGGTTAAACATCGCTCTCCAACAGAAAGCAAGAGCTTATTGAGCGATGAAACTCGCACTTTTTACCGGTGGCAACACTATATAATCCGACTCCTCTTCTAAATGGAAGCAGGGTAAAACGTTAAGCTTTTTGGAGGTGGCAACACTGTTTAAGCTCACATAGTTGAAGTAACGGCCATAAAGCGTTAAATTTACGCTTCCACTTGGGGAAGTTTCCGGCAATCGCAGAAATTGGGTGTCAAAGGGTTAAACATCGCTCTCCAACGTGAAACAAGAGTATATTCAGGGACGAAACTCGCACTTTTTACCGATGGCAACACTATTCAATCCGACTCCTCTTCTAAATGGAAGCAGAGGTAAAACGTTAAGCTTTTTGGAGGTGGCAACACTGTTTAAGCTCACATAGTTGAAGTTACGGCCATAAAGGGTTAAATTTACGCTTCCACTTGGGGAAGTTTCCGGCAATCGCAGAAATTGGGTGTCAAAGGGTTAAACATCGCTCTCCAACGTGAAACAAGAGTATATTCAGGGACGAAACTCGCACTTTTTACCGATGGCAACACTATTCAATCCGACTCCTTTTCTAAATGGAAGTAGAGGTATAAAGTTAAGCTTTTTGGAGGTGGCAACACTGTTTAAGCCCACACGAGTTGGGGTGACGCAAATTTCGACTATAAAGGGTTAAATTTATGTTTCCACTCGGGCCAATCCCAAAAATAGGGTCTCAAAGGGTTAAACATCGCTTTCCAACATAAAGTAACAGCTTAGTGAGTTATGAATCTAGGGTTTCAAAATGGTTAATTTCTGCCTTAAGAGGTTAAGCTTATGATCAGAAGCTGGAGGGAAATAAATAAATACAATGTTAAACATCGCTTTCCAATGTGAAGCAAGAGTTGATTGAGCAACGAAACTCGCACGTTTCTCCGATGGCAACACTCCTACATGAATTGGGGCACGTGTTTTTATTTTGGGAGGTGATTTTAGCCCTCCTTGAAAATATACGTGTGTGAAGTGGGTTCATTTATCCACCAAACTTTTTTAACCTCTTGGGGTTTTCTGGGTTCCCAGTCTACTTGATTAAAATACACAATAAAATTTCCATGCGGTGGTTCTATGAAAAATTTCTCACCAACGACGATTGAAACAAGCGGATATTTGGGGAGATTTACAGTTAATTTAGATGTAAATTTAATTTATAGTTAAATTTTTCGTGGTAAGGTATCTATAATGTTGTGTCGTAAGCAGCCACGCCAGCCCGTTTTTCTTTGTGTTTGTGTACGCTAATGTTTTCTCGCTCCCAAATATGGGAACGATGTTGGCGCCTTATTACATTAATGCAAGATGCAAATTAAATGCAAATCACCTATATGCAAGAAGTTTACACCCGTGCGGTTTGTTCACACACATAGTGTATAACTTACATCTAAGACTTTTCCTAACCATCGAAGTGGGAACGTGGTTCCAAAAAACCTATCAAAAAAAAAAAAAAAAAACACTTGGAGGGTATTAGCCGACGAGTGACCAAGATTCTCGTGGCTACTGACACAGGCGTAACGATTTTTATCGAAAACTTGTTTATTCAAACGGTTCCGGAGCATATGAAACATCAGACTGAGATTACAATACAAATATTTAAGAAGCATCCAGACATTATATCCTGGGATTCAAATTGGTAATTTATTTTCAAAGGAAGTGTTAAGGATAATTCCAATACTGTTGACTTGATAGATTTCTTAATGAGAAGTAAATCTGATAATGTCAGTATTTTCGCATTAACACAATTTTCTAAAGCCTTGAAAGTAATACACTTACTCTCTAGGTATGTAAAAAATAAACGTGTATTTCATCACCCAACTAAATTAGTTCCACAACACCCCGTAACTAAAAGGGGTGAAAACGATTGTCATCTCCCTTCTGGTGGGAACCCTATTAAAAGAATAAACCTCGATTTTTCCACTAATCTATATATGTTTTTCTCTTGTGTATGTTTCATCTACAAAATATTTACCGTTCATCAAAATGAGAATATTACACATCAGAAAAGGCTGGTTTTGTTCGCATTGAAAAATGGTTTCTGGCGAAATTCGTTTGCTTCATTTTTTAACCTGGTCAAATTCAGCCTGAGAGTGTTTTTGATTTGGTCAAAGGGCTAAATATTTAAAACGAGTATATTTTCCGTTGATTAGCATGTGGAATTAACGAAAGACAAAAGATCGTTTTTGTATTAATGAAAAAATGCAAATGGCCAAATTTAATTCACTCATTTATGACATGGGAAGATTTTTACACATGCATTTTTATAGCGAAGTGTGCTTCGAATTTAGGGAAATTGCTATTTATCTTCACAGATCGTTCATCAGTGAATGACTACAATTCATTAAAGAAAATATTAATGAATTGACGCTGCCTCATTTTCTTATAGAGAATGCCGTATTGCGAACTTATTCTGCGTTTCGGGCATTTACATTCAGACGCAATGCGCTCCTACCTACACAGAGATGATAGTCACATCTCTGCATAGGTAGGACTTTTTTATTTCTTTCGTAACTTTTTAGCAGTCTTCACAGCACAATACACAAGCTTTTTCAATGACTTTAGGCTCATGCAAGGAGGTGAGAAATTTCGGTGGTATTGGAAGATCACCAACTACATCTACAAACTGACGTGCTAAGTCCGTGGGTTGCAGTCTCACAACGGCTCTCTCAAAAAATCGTGATGTACGTTTTTCCCGTGTTATGGAAAGACAAGCGTACACCTTCTGGTTGTATAGACAATATCCTTAACCGAGCACGCGTGGCAGTAGATTAACTCAGCCACCCTACATTGGATAACATTGTGAAGCATGACCAAAAGGGCTGTAGTTAGCTCCATTTCATCCTCCTCTTCCGAAAGCTGCGTCGTTGAGGGATTCTTTACAAAATATTTCACAGAATTCCGAAAACATTCACCAAGCAATGTAGGGCATATAATACCACATAGCTTGTTTTCTCTATGAATATTATCGACATTAAAAGTGAAAGCCTCTGATGCTGTCTGGAAGAATTTTGCTTTCTTACACTACATTATTTGTAATCTCATTTTTCTAACACCTTCTTCATCAAATGTGGAGATAAACAGTTCATTACCAAGCACAAAAGTTTGCGGTGGATTACCAATATTCTCCAAATTTTTCATGAAGTCCCAAACAGACAACAATTTGAAGGTGAGACCGTTTCTTATCTACATACCACATCATGAGGTGTGTGGGGTTTCCGATGCCTGACCGATCCACATACCTCATCATGAGGTATGTGGGGTTTCGGAAATGCCTAGACCGCATTTCTCTCCCCGAATCACACAAGGGCCAGATCCTGATGTTAAGTCTATGGGTACCCCTACTGCTCCGGCTACGCAATCCCCGTCAAGCAACGAAATTGCCCTTGTGTGAGTCGGGAGGAGAAATGCGGACTAGGCATTTTCTAAGACGGTGGTTCAAGTTCATTTCTGTTCCCATAAGAAAGAATGAAGTCTGAGGGTGAAACAATGGATGTAGCAACACTCATTTTACAAAGTTTTGAGATGTCATATATTGGATGGTGGCAATGAAAGAATAAGAAAGTTTGATGTCTGCTTTTTTGAGATGCGAAAAATTGATTTAGTCATGTGATCCAAACGAACTTTATGAAACATGAACGTTTCAAATACTGACATACTGAAAATGCACGTTTCAAATACTGACTTTAAGAAAAAATGAACGATTCAAATATGGACTGTTAGTTGTGCGGTATTTCCCATGTTATTCTATGGGATTTTAGCGATTTGAAGAAAACGAAAATTCCAAAAATCGCCCTCTTAGTGAAAAAACAACAAACCCATTTTTGACTTGTGAAAATTTATACGGTTCAAAAACGAACTTTATGAAATATGAACGTTTCAAATATTGGCATATTGAAAAATGCACGTTTCAAATATTGAATTTTAGAGAAAATAAAGGACTCAAATATTGACTTTTAGTTGAATGGCATTTCCCATGTTATTCTACGGGATTTTTGCGATTTATAAAAAATGAAAATTTAAAAAATCGCACTCTTTGTGAAAACGCCAAAACCATTTTTTGACTTGTATAAGTTTAATCGATTCAAAAACAAACTTTATGAGAGATGATCGTCTGAAATAGAAAAACATGAATGAATCAAACAACTTCGTAAATTCATTCTGAAAGACTTCTGTTGGCTCGCTCTCCCAACTTCAAAGTGAATGGGAGCGAAAATAATATTTGACCGCATAAACGCATTTTGTTAAGACTGCATGAAGTTATGCACATTGTTTACTGGGTTCTTTTAAGAGCCTTAGTTATTGTTTTTGGAGAAATAATTTCTAAGAATAGAGAAAAAATGTCTGTGTACAAGGTGAATCGTTAAGAATATCATTAATGTGGAACTATAGAATTTGATGTGGAAAGACATGAAAGCAACGAATTGAGGATGTTTGTTTCAGTGTGGGAGACTTCTTGCTGTCTGTTTCTTTAAAAGAAACAAGAGAAAACATATTTAGAATACGATTGACTGTTCTCTTTGTTCAAGACTAATACGATCTTGAAATAATTAAATAAATGAGGTGTGATCAGAAAAACAGATGCAATAGGGAAAACCTTTTTAAAACGAAAGTAAGGTGAAATGAAATTTAACGCCTAAAGGGAAATACAGCAAACGCAGAAGTTTCACATGTAGTGTAATGTCTCGCACGTTAGAACTGGTCATTGAGTAAATGAAACATACACAGAGTTTTGACGCATCTCGATGTAAAGCGAAATAAATCAGGAAAAGGAATGTGGTTAAGTGTGTTCATACTAACTTTAGAGAGTAGAGTAAAATGACCAAATCAAAAACTGACCAGAGGAAAATTCATGAACTCAGATTTCGTCTTTTAGAAAAAATGAAGTTTCAAAATATTGACCTTTAGTAAAACATTGGATTTTCAGAAACTTATCTTTAGTCGATTTACATTTCCCTTGTAATTCTATCGGAATTACATGGGAAAATTCAGGTATACTGCATTTCTGACTCACGAGGTATGCGGATGTTTCTAATCCATGACGTATGCAGTGAAATCCCTCCACCCGACGAAACACACCTCATTTCACTGCATACCTTATGGATCAGAAACATCGAAACCATTTTTTCCCCTCAAAGTATTTTTTTTTTTTTTGAACTTCGTTCCCACTTCGATGGTTAGGAAAAGTCTTAGATTTAAGTTATATACTATGTCTGTGAACAAACCGCACGGGTGTAAACTTCTTCAATATAGGGGATTTGCATTTAATTTGCATCTTGCATTAATGTAATAAGGCGCCAACATCGTTCCCATATTTGGGAGCGATAAAACATTAGCGTACACAAACGCAAAGAAAAACGGGCTGGCGTGACTGCTTACGACACAACATTATAGATGCCTTACCACGAAATAATTTAACTATAAATTAAATTTACAGCTAAATTAACTGTAAATCTCCCCAAAATCCGCTTGTTTCAATCGTCGTTGGTGAGAAATTTTTCATATAACCACCGCATGGAAATTTTATTGTGTATTTTAATCAAGTAGACTGGGAACCCAGAAAACCCCAAGAGGTTAAAAAAGTTTGGTGGATAAATGAACCCACTTCACACACGTATATTTACAAGGAGGGTTAAAATGACCTCCCAAAATAAAAACACGTGCCGCAATTCATGTAGGAGTGTTGCCATCGGAGAAACGTGCGAGTTTCGTTGCTCAATCAACTCTTGCTTCACGTTGGAAAGCGATGTTTAACATTGTATTTATTTATTTCCCTCCAGCTTCTGATCATAAGCTTAACCTCTTAAGGCAGAAATTAACCATTTTGAAACCCTAGATTCATAACTCACTAAGCTGTTACTTCATGTTGGAAAGCGATGTTTAAGCCTTTGAGACCCTATTTTTGGGATTGCCCCTAGTGGAAACATAAATTTAACCCTTTATAGTCGTAATTTGCGTCACCCCAACTCATGTGGGCTTAAACAGTGTTGCCACCTCCAAAAGCTTAACTTTATACCTCTACTTCCATTTAGAAAAGGAGTCGGATTGAATAGTGTTGCCATCGGTAAAAAGTGCGAGTTTCGTCCCTGAATATACTCTTGTTTCACGTTGGAGAGCGTTGTTTAACCTTTTGACACCTAATTTCTGCGATTGCCGGAAACTTCCCCAAGTGGAAGCGTATATTTAACCCTTTATGGCCGTTACTTCAACTATGTGAGCTTAAACAGTGTTGCCACCTCCAAAAAGCTTAACGTTTTACCTCTGCTTCCATTTAGAAGAGGAGTCGGATTATATAGTGTTGCCACCGGTAAAAGTGCGAGTTTCATCGCTCAATAAGCTCTTGCTTTCTGTTGGAAACCAATGTTTAACATCGTATTTATTCATTTCCCACCAAATTCGGGTCATAAGCTTTAACCCCTTAAAGCCGAAATTAACTCTATGAAACCATAGATTTATCCCTTACTGAGCTATTACTTCATGGTGGAAAGAGATGTTTAACCCTTTGACACCCTATTTTTAGGATTTCTCCAAGTGGAGGCATAAATTTAGCCCTTTATGGCCGTCACCCCAACTCCCGTGGGCTTAAATAACGTTGCCACCGGGGAAAAGGGTGAGTTTCTGGGGGATTCACTGTATACCTCATGGATTAGAAACCCCATGGGGATTCGTATCCACACCATACCGCATATACCGCATGCCGCATGTGGATTCGAATCCCCATAGGGTTTCTAATCACAATATACCGCATATACCGCATGCGGTAAGTGGATTCGAATCCCCATGGGGTTTCTAATCACAATATACCGCATATACCGCATGCGGTAAGTGGATTCGAATCCCCATGGGGTTTCTAATCCCATTATACAGCATATACCGCATGTGGTATGTGGATTCTAATCCCCATTTCTACACTACTAACGTGATTACCCAAATTTATTTTTTTCTTCAGTTGTAATAAACAAGATCATCTCTTATACTTTTGTCAAAGCATTCATTCTTAAAATATCGTAAATTTGGAATTGTCAATTTCATTACATTTACCTGAACACCACAAACATCAGCTAATTCAATCAGAGGCGGGGAAACTTTGGTCCATAATTGTACTTTTAATCAGAGGGCAAGAAACATCGTTCGAGGATTTTACTTTTAATCAGAGGCCAAGAAACATCGTTCGCAGATTTTACTTTTAATCAGAGGCCAATGAACATCGTTCGAAGATTTTACTTTTAATCAGAGGGCAAGAAACATCGTTCGATAATTTTACTTTTAAACAGAGGCCAAGAAACATCGTTCGAGGATTTTACTTTTAATCAGAGGCCAAGAAACATCGTTCGAGGATTTTACTTTCAATCAGAGGCCAAGAAACATCGTTCGAGGATTTCCCTTTTAATCAGAGGCCAAGAAACATCGTTCGAAGATTTTACTTTTAATCAGAGACCGAGAAACAGCGTTCAAGAATTTTAGTTTTAATCACAGACCAAGAAATTTCGATCGAAGATTTTACTTTCAATCAGAGGCCAAGAAATACCGTTCCAGGATTTTACTTTTAATCAGAGGCCAAGAAACATCGTCCGAAGATTTTAATTTCAATCAGAGGCCGAGAAACATCGTTCGAGGATTTTACTTTTAATCACAGACCAAGAAACTTCGTTCGAAGATTTTCCTTTCAATCAGAGGCCAAGTATCATCGTTCGAGGATTTTACTTTTAATCAGAGGCCAAGAAACATCGTTCAAGGATTTTACTTTTAATCAGAGGCCAAGAAACATTGTTCGAGGATTTCCCTTTTAATCAGAGGCCAAGAAACATCGTTCGAGGATTTCCCTTTTAATCAGAGGCCAAGAAACATCGTTCGCAGATTTTACTTTTAATCAGAGGCCAAGAAACATCGTTCGAAGATTTTACTTTTAATCAGAGGCCAAGAAACATCGTTCGAGGATTTCACTTTTAATCAGAGGCCAAGAAACATCGTTCGAGGATTTTACTTTCAATCAGAGGCCAAGAAACATCGTTCGAGGATTTCCCTTTTAATCAGAGGCCAAGAAACATCGTTCTAGGATTTTACTTTTAATCAGAGGCCAAGAAACATCGTTCGAAGATTTTACTTTTAATCAGAGGCCGAGAAACAGCGTTCGAGAATTTCAGTTTTAATCACAGACCAAGAAATTTCGATCGAAGATTTTACTTTCAATCAGAGGCCAAGAAACATCGTTCGAGGATTTTATTTTTAATCAGAGTACAAGAAACATCGTTCGAAGATTTTATTTTCAATCAGAGGCCGAGAAACATCGTTCGAGGATTTTACTTTTAATCACAGACCAAGAAACTTCGTTCGGAGATTTTCCTTTCAACCAGAGGCCAAGTATAATCGTTCGAAGATTTTACTTTTAATCAGAGGCAAAGAAACATCGTTCGAGGATTTTACTTTTAATCAGAGGCCAAGAAACATCGTTCAAGGATTTTACTTTTAATCAGAGGCCAGGAAACATCGTTCGAGGATTTTACTTTTAATCAGAGGCCAAGAAACAACCTTCGAGGATTTTACTTTTAATCAGAGGCCAAGAAACATCGTTCGAGGATTTTACTTTTAATCAGAGGCCAAGAAACATCGTTCGAGGATTTTACTTTCAATCAGAGGCCAAGAAACATCGATCGAGGATTTTACTTTTAATCAGAGGCCAAGAAACATCGTTTGAAGATTTTACTTTCAATCAGAGGGAAAGAAACACATCGTTCGATAATTTTACTTTTAATCAGAGGCCAAGAAATTTCGTTCGAGGATTTTACTTCTAATCAGAGGCCAAGAAACATCGTTCGAGGATTTTACTTTTAATCAGAGGCCAAGAAACATCGTTCGAAGATTTTACTTTCAATCAGAGGGCAAGAAACATCGTTCGATAATTTTACTTTTAATCAGAGTCCAAGAAACATCGTTCAAGGATTTTACTTTCAATCAGAGGGCAAGAAACATCGTTCGAGAATTTTACTTTTAATCAGAGGCCAAGAAACATCGTTCGCGGATTTTACTTTTAATCAGAGGCCAAGAAACATCGTTCGAGGATTTTACTTTTAATAAGAGGCCAAGAAACATCGTTCGAGGATTTTACTTTCAATCAGAGGCCAAGAAACATCGTTCGAGGATTTTACTTTTAATCAGAGGCCAAGAAACATCGTTTGAAGATTTTACTTTCAATCAGAGGGCAAGAAACATCGTTCAATAATTTTACTTTTAATCAGAGGCCAAGAAATTTCGTTCGAGGATTTTACTTTTAATCAGAGGCCGAGAAACATCGTTCGAGGATTTTACTTTTAATCAGAGGCCAAGAAACATCGTTCGAGGATTTTACTTTCAATCAGAGGGCAAGAAACATCGTTCGATAATTTTACTTTTAATCAGAGGCCAAGAAACATCGAGGATTTTACTTTTAATCAGAGGCCAAGAAACATCGTTCTAGGATTTTACTTTTAATCAGAGGATAAGAAACATCTTTCGAAGATTTTACTTTTAATCAGAGACCGAGAAACAGCGTTCGAGAATTTTAGTTTTAATCACAGACCAAGAAATTTCGATCGAATATTTACTTTTCGAAATACAGCACTTAAAATTGATCACGGGTTTATGCAATATTGATTTTGTCTTTTATATAAAGTTCTCCGTTGTAAAAAACGGAATGTCTTACGCACGTAAAAGCATTGGTTATTATTTAACATTTTTAAAATGGTTTTCTTTAATCGAATACTTAAAATTTTCTCTAAATCTTGTCAAACAGATTAAATTCGCTTTAAGTCTCGAGTATAAATCATCCAATTATGGAATTTGAAGTACACTGCTGGCCACCCAAAATGCAACACCAAGAAGGAAGCATCCGATTGGCCCGAAATTCGCAGCATGCGTCGCCCGCGAGAGAACATGCGAACGATTAGCATTGCAGGGCATATGCAAATCATGTGCCCCCGGCACGCCACCGAGAAGCACTATAAGAAGTGTGCACAGAAGGCTGGGTGTATGTAGTGGAAGTGTGTTGTGCTGCCGGACATGTGCGTGGGAAGCTTCCTAATGCCTCGTCGCAGAATACGGCAGTCATTCCAGCACGTTTCGGAGTTCTACAGAGGACGAATAGTGGCTTATCGCGACAGCGGTTTATCGTAGCGAGACATTGGTGCCCGTGTGGGACGACATCCAGCCACAGTGAGGCAAGTTGAATTTGGTGGGTGCAGGAGGGACGGACGAACCAACGTGAGCGATTGCCGCAACCGCGGCACTCCACCGAACGAGGGGACAGGCATGTTGTGCTACGGGCATTGACTGCTCGCACCGCCACATCACGAACGTCGGCGCAGGAATTAGGTGTGTTGCGTAACAACCTGTGTCAGCACTTACCGTTCGACGTCGTCTGCAGGAGAAGGGACTTGTCGCACGGCGCCCATTGCTCCGATTACCATTGAAGTTCTCCGACGAATCCCGCTTCTGCCTGCAACACCACGATGGTCGGATCCGCGTGTGGCGGCACCGCGGCGAGATACTTTATGACGCCTGCATTATGCGTCGCCATACCAGTCCGTCGCCTAGCGTTATGGTTTGGGGCTCAATTGGATATGACACCCGCAATGGTACGCATCGCCGGTACACTCAACAGCCACCGCTACATCTACGACGTTTTGGAGCCTGTAGTCCTCCCTTACTTGCAGGACCTGCCAGCTACATGACTTCGGACATAATGAGCCAAAATATGTAATATATCATCATTTTAATTATGTAAGACGATTAAAAATAAAAATATCGTCTGTAAAAAATGTACAGAGGTTAAGCGAAATGTGCAACCATAAAAAACCAGAAGAAAATTTTGTATGCATGAGATACGGTGTTCCCGAGATAAATGCCACGACAAATGCCGATATGCGTTTGCACAATCTAGTGAAAACTAATTCAAAATGAAAAAAAAAAAAAAAAAGAGGACAGTAAGTGTGGAAAATTTTTGTGTTGTTTATGTGTCTATGGTTTGTGTGTGTGCATTAATTTTAACTCACCTAGAAATCACCAGGCAAGTACTTCAAAATTTGGCAGATTGTTTCTGATAATTCTCGAACTTTCAGTGACTCGAGTCAAGTCGAAATCACAAATGTAGGGGGAATGCTAGAAGTAAAAATATTTATCATACTATGCCACTCATTCGAACGAAGGAAGTTTCCAGTAGCTGAGAATGCACACGTGATCTTGAACGTGCGTGCACTGCATTAAAATCGGCATGAAAGTGTTCTTGTGCATCGCGAGACCCAAAATTACTTCCCTTATTCAGGCATTGCTATTCTATCCGTGATCGCAATGTTTACTGGCAACGAATATACATCATTTTAGCGATGTATGTAGTGCTTCAGGACGGGTCGTGAGTTCAGTAAATTATCCTACCTACGGCTTATACAGGATACTACTGGGTGTGTTTGTCAAACTCACTTTATTACATTCCTTTTGAAAGAAGAAACTGCTAGGTGGTCAGGCCGCTATATTCTAATGTTCGTCCGAAAGTTCCCGAATTTGAGGTATGGGTGTTGTATTTGTCTTACGGCGTTGAATCTGTTTCTTTCCTGGATTTGAGCTCTTAGAGTTGCTCACGGTGGTCGTTAAATCCCCCACCTCCACCCCCTTAAAAAAACAAGAAATTCATGGCTCCAGCTAGAGATATGGAAGTAAAATGGTGCAGAAAAGAAACACTATATCATTTAATAAAGAGAAACAGGTATTACAATAAATAAATAAATACATCGCTCTTTCCACGTTCCAGAAACACATAGCAACCGAAAAATTGTTTCCAGCCGCCGCCGTGGAATCGAACCACGGATCTCTCGATATCTAGCCGAGCGTGTTACATTTATACCACGGTGGCCAACAATCCACGGCGCTATGTGTATTTTTAAGTCAGCTTAGGACATCATAAATCCGTAAGATGGGCTCAGCTACTGAGACGTCTCCATCTGGTGTGCATTAACAACGGCACTGGCTATCTATATTATAGCAATTAAATCCAAAGGGCGAGATCCATCTTACGGATTTATGATGTCAGAAGCTGACTTAAAAATACACATAGCACCGTGGATTGTTGGCCACCGTGGTGTAAATGCAACGCGCTCGGCTAGATATCGAGCGATCCGTAGTTCGATTACACGGCGGCGGCTGGAAACAATTTTTCGGTTGCTATGTGTTTCTGGAACATGGAAAGAGCTATATATTTATTTATTTACTGACGCCACGTATTTGGAGGATTTTCACCTGGGATCTCGCCCCTTAGGTATTACAAATTTATAACTGAAATTTCTTTCCGTATTCATGTATTTCAATCAAATTAATGTTCTTGTAACTAGATTAACACACACAAAGTGCATGAAAATTCGAATATTTTTCATGAATAAAGGGTTTAGGAGGTTGAATTCATAATACGGTGATTCGCTGTAGAAAAAAATCATATTTTCTGCAGTGAATTTTCGTGATAAAAGGTTTTAGGAAATGTAACTCATAGCACGGTGATTGACTGAAGAAAAAAAATCGTATTTCTGCAGTGAATTTTCATGATTAAAGGGTTTAGGAGGTGGAACTCATAACAAGGTGATTCACTGCCAAAAAAATATTTTCTGCAGTGAATTTTCGTAATAAAAGGGTGTAGGAGGTTATTTATAACGGTGATTCAATGCAGAAAAAAAATCACATTTTGTGCTGTGAATTTTCCTGATTAAGGGGTTTAGGAGGTGGAACTCAGCGCGGTGATTCACTGTCGAAAAAAATAATATTTGCTGCAGTGAGTTTTCATTACTAAAGAATTTAGGAGGTGGAACTTATAACACGGTGATTAACTGCAGAAAAAAATCATGTTTCTTCAGCGAATTTTCACGATTAAAGGGTTAAGGAAGTGGAACTCATAACATGGTGATTCACGGCAGAAAAAAAAACATATTTCACAGATTGCATGTTAAACATCCTACTCGGGCACATTTGAGCTATAAGCAATAAAAGAAGCATTTGTTTTGTTTCGGGGTTTAAGGATCTCCGTGCGCAACTCAGAGGACTATAAGTAGTAGTCCGCTCCTAACTTAGGATCAATTGATCTAGAGAAGGATAGCACCGTAAGATAAATACCACACCCATTCCTCATTTGGGACTTGAACCCGGGTCCATTATGACGAATGGCCAAAAACCAGCGGTTATACCACTGCGTTTCAGGGAAAGGGAAGCATGTTCCCAGTACGATTCCTTGACAAGAAGAAATACTGTATACAGACATTTCTCTGGATTTTAACGACCACTCTGAGCACAAACAGTCGCCCGTCCAAAATTAAGGCAACTGGTTCTAGAGAAGGTTCTAGAGAAACCCATCCTTCATGCTACATCGCGATTCGAATTCGAACCCACTTGAACGAAAGATTATGACCCCGCGAGCGCTTAGACCATTCCGATACCGGGAGTGGTTGTACAGAAAAACGGGATGACAACATAATTACGTCGTTTTTTGGTCGTACCTATGGGTTATGAAAACGCATTCTTGTTTGTCTGGGGATTTAACTTTCACCGTGAGCAATTCTTTCATCAAGCAATCGGCCATCCCTAATTTAGGGCCAATTGTTCTAGTGAAGGGAGACAGACCCAGCGCACTGTAAGACAAACTCACCACCCATTCCTTCCTCACTCGGGACTCGAACCCGGGACACGTGACGAGCGGTCTGAAACGGACGCTTAGACCACAGTGCTACGTGGCGACGAAGCGTGTCTCTAGTACGATTCCTAGAGAAGGGTAAATATTTTCTTCAGACGTGCGGAGAGACAATAAGACAACAGAAATGCGTCATTTTTTGGTCATAAGTATGGAGTATGAAAATTTCTTCTCCTTTTTCTATTCTGAACAAACTTCCTAAAAAGCTATTCGCATTCAACTGGAAGTGTGATAAATAAGATGTTAGGTAGCTCAACTTACATTACTTCAAGACATGAATCTTGAGTTAGATAAATTAGGAAGGAAGAAGAAATTCACCTAAAAATATAAAAATAAGATTAATTTGTGCAAAGTATGCAACAAAGAAAAAAATAGCAATTCGTCTATGCCACTTTATGATCTATTAAATTAAGCGGAAAATAAGCAACGCTGTTTCTTTTCTTACGGGTTTCCTAAACTAATAAATTAATATAACGACGTTCTGAGAGCTTCAATTTCTCTTGACTGCATTAAAAAACAGAAAGAATGTCATTAAACTTTTAACCAAAACAAAAAGATAAATGAGCGTGCATTTAAAAGACTGTGCATAAGCTAGGAAAGAATTTGTTTCAATTTTGGGGCTCACCCAAAATAATTGTGCTTAATGTAAAGAGGGGTGGTAAAATAAACACCGGAAATTTCGGCAAGTGATCCTGATGTGTTTTATCTTATGAAAGAAAGTTTGCCAAAAGCTCATGCGTACAAAGTCATGTTTTATTCCTCTAGGGGTTAATACTGACGAATGCTTAATGCCACTGGGTTTATCTGTTTAACGTACTTTTGGGAACACAAAAGCACAGATTAAAAAAATCCAATAGTTTTCCGAACACAAAAGCACAGATTAAAAAAAGCAATAAGTATGTAGTTTATTAAATGCAGCTAAAACTGAAGATTAAAAAACAAATCTTATTCAGTTTTTTCTTTTTGCAGGCAGAATTAGGGCACAATTGAGAAGTTAATATCTGTTTGTTTGTATAGCATGTCTATACTAAGACATTCCGTGCTCAACACAAAACTCGTCGAAAAGAGTTTAATTTTTGTTTATGACGTGACGCATAATAATCTTACATATTTTAAGAGGGTCATTAAGTACCTACCACGATCACGAAGCACGACATTTGCGATTATGTTACCAGAATCTATTAAAACGCTAAATCCTTTTATTATTTTTTTTTTTTTGTCTTTATAAGCACAAATATCTACACTGACGGAAAAAAATCCCAACACCACGAAAAAATAGTTGTAGAGGAATGAAATGGCTACAATACATTTGTATAGGTAACATATTTAATCGATTAAGGTTTCAAGATCACAGCTTAATGTAAGCGCGAGAAGAGCCATTTTAAATGTGAAATGCTGGTACATTAATAACCGGTGTAACCGCCAGAATGTTGAAGGCAAGCACGCACACGTTCATGCATTGTGTCGTACAGGTGCTGGATGTCAGTTTGTGGGATGGAGTTCCATGCCTGTTGCACTTGGTCGGTCAATACAGGGACGGTTAATGCTGGTTGGGGGTGACGCTGGAGTTGTCGTCCAATGATGTCCCATACGTGCTCGATTGGAGAAAGATCTGGTGATCTAGCAGGCCTCGGCAACATGTCGACACTCTGTAGAGCATGTTGAGTTACAACAGCGTTATGAGGGTGAGCGTTATCCTGTTGGAAAACACTCCCTGGAATGCTGTTCATGAATGGCAGCACAACAGGTTGAATCACCAGACCGACGTACAACAGTGCCGTCAGGGTGCATGGGATAACCACGAGAGTGCTCCTGCTGTCGTAGGAAATTGCTGCCCAGAATATAACTCCAGGTGTAGGTCCAGTGTGTCTCGGCTGCAGACAGATTGGTTGCAGGCGCTCACCTGGTCTCCTTCTAACCAACACACGGCCATCACTGGCACCCAGGCAGAACCGGCTTTCATCAGAAAACACAGCAGATCTCCACTCCGTCCTCCAATGAGCTCTAGCTTGATACCACTGACGTCGCAAACGGCAGTGGTTTGGAGTAAGTGGAATGCACGCTACATGGCGTCTGGCTCGGAGCTGTCCTTCAAGTAACCGATTTGTAACAGTTCGTTGTGTCACTGTGGTGGCAACTGCAGCTCGAATTGCTGCCGCAGACGCAGTACGATGCGCCACGGCCATACGCCGTACACGGCGGTTTTCCCTCTCAGAAGTGCTACGTGGCCAGTCGGAACCCGGTCTTCTTGAGGCAGTACCTTCCCTTAACCACCGCTGCCAACAATCATGCACAGTGGCAACATTCCTGGCAAGTCGTTCTGCAATATTGCGGAAAGAAAATCCACCTTCTCGTTGCCCTATTACACGACCTCGTTCAAACTCCGTGAGCTGTTGATAATGGCTTCTTCGTCTTCTTAAAGGCATTCTTGACTAACATCAACACACTACGTCGAGTCTCAACGATAACTAGCGCTCACGAACGTTACAGCGCGTATTTACAGCAAACCTGCTTTGCATGTTCCGAGGGGCGCTACTAGCGCCACACGTATGCGCCGAGCGCAAAATTTGCATAGACGTCATCTTACAGATGTACTCTCACCGCCCACCAACTGTCGTTTATCTAACACAACCCCTTTTTGGTGTTGGGATTTTTTTCCCGTCAGTGTATATGCTTTTTTTTTGGCAACTTCATTTGTCTCTAAAAAAGTAGAAAATGTAAAAAAACAACAACCATGTTGACTGCAGAACTGCCGTAATCATTCTTCAGCCAAATAATTTGAAAGTGGACAGGTAATTTAAGAGAGAGGGAGAGAGAGAGACACACAGAGAGAGAGAGAGAGAGAGAGAGAGAGAGAGAGAGAGAGAGGGAGGGAGGGAGGGAGAAAGAGCTAGAATGAGTTCAAACAAAATTCTGTTAAGCTTCCTTTCCTTTTTTTGAACTAAATCAGATCATCAACAGAATTTACCTGTCGAAAGATACTTCATGACGTCGTTTCAAGAGAGAAACTCCAAGTCGTGTACACTACGTTCATAGTCCAAGTCTTTGTTTCAGGGGAAAACAGAAGACATGGCCAAAAGTAAAAAGTCTGCTCTTTTTTTTTTCTCAGTCACACAGCCAAGTTTAATCAGAATATCAGGAATAGTGAATGCGCAGACGATATTTTTAGATTGTATTTTCAATGTTTTTAGCGAAGGAGTTTCTTAATTATTCACCTTTCTTTGCCCCGCAATTTCTGGCTAAAAACGACGAATTCAGCAAACTCATACCCTCATGTTTCACACACCGGCTATAAATAAAAAAACTTTATGCTGATGCACATAAACGTCACTTCAGGATAGTATGACCTCCTCTCACTCAGTTCAACTCTAGCAAATATGTGGACTCATGGCTGTTCCGAGGTCGTCATTATGTAGTTGATACCAAAAGCAAGAAGCGATCTAGAGACGACAAGGGTATATCGCAGGATATGTTAAAAGTGTGGAAGTCGCTGTAACAACAACTTCATGGTCAGTACCGGCACCTATTTTTCCAGAAAAAAAGCACTGCACACAACGTATATGAAAAATACGTGGTCACTTATGTCCCTATGGGATTTAGGCAACTACATATATTTAAGATTGCTGCGCGTAAGAAAAACTCAGTAGTTTTGATCACAATGGGAAAAACAACGGATCTTTCGAAGTTCCACAAAGAGCTTATTGCGGGAGCCCGTTTGGTTAGAGCGACGATTTTAAAAACAGCAGAGCTGACTGGTTTCTCAAAAGGTGAGATATCCCGAGTTTTTAATCAGTGGAATAATAACCCACATTACTCGTCTAAGAAAAGTAACTGTGGCGGGGTAAAAATTTGTCAGGGGCAGCACATTGTTCTTCTGAAGCAAACCATCGGCAGCAGGATGCGCGAAGGCCATGAAAGAGTTTAGGTGATCAGCTAGCACATGCTGGTAGTGCGCAGCGGTTAAAGACCTTTCCAGATACACTAATGGATCTAATTATGTCCAATGAGTAGACTCTACCTAAACCGTCACTCAGCAGCCACTCGAACCGGGTCCACTTATCACGACTGGGCCAGGGTCTCATGCTGACGACGCCACACCCTCTGGTCAGCTCGATACAGCTGATGGTTGGTTGGTTGGTTGTTGGATTTTATTGGCGCAAGGGCCAGGTTTGGCCAAAGAGCGCCAGACAAAAGAACTATCAGCCACAGATTTTTAAAAACGTGGAAAATGATTAAGAGCAGACAGGCTTGGTAAAAGTTGAAAAAGAGTATGATGAAAGCTGTGAAGACAAGGTAGTTAATTAGGTTTATATAAAAATTTATTAATTTACTATTATAATTATAATTTTTTATTTTTTATTTTTTTTCTTTAAACACAACTACACAAAGGATGAGTCACTCTCCTCCCCCCACACTCCTCTGCAATGCTGGCAGAGGGCGGGGACGAACTGTCACTCTCTTCCCCCCATGTTCCTCTGCAATGTTGTTTGAGGCTGGGGACGAGCTGTCACTCTCCTCCCCCTATGTTCCTCTATAATGTTGGTTGAGGGTGGGGACCTCGCTGAGGCCGAGACAGTTGGATGGACACTGCACACCTTTGCGGATTGAGGGCCGGGTCTTCCGCACGTGCAGGCTTTCGACTGGAAACTGGAAGAGACGGTCGGCAGCAAAAGAGAAGGCCCAGAATCAGGTATTCGAAAAATCTCGAGCTCGGGGAAAAACACCTGTGTCGCTTGGTCAGCTGTAGATCGCTTGGCAAGGCCGGCGAGAGCTACAGGGCGCGGAACAAAGGGCTGCACGGGTTGTGGCAGAGACTGAACTACTGCGGCAAAAGTACGCTGTCGGGTGGTGGGTATACCCAACTTGGCCTTGGCAGCAGGGTACGAGAGGCCTTCCAGGGTCATGAGCCGCTGGATCGCCATCTCGTCCTTCCATTTCATACAGTTGCGGGAGTAAGCTGCATGGGCCTCACCGCAGTTAACACAGCAGGCCGCAGAAGTGCAACCTTCCCCGTCATGTTCACTGGAGCCACAATTTGCGCAACGAGCGGAACTCTTACAGAAACGTTGTGAATGCCCGTACCTCTGGCACCTGAAACAGCGCAGAGGACTGGGAATGTACGGGCGAACTCCACAGACCAAGTAGCCAGCCTTGATTTCGGTCGGAACTTTCGGGGAGTTAAAAGTCAAGATGACATTTTTTGACTTAATCATGGAACCATCACGCCGGAACATCATACGACGTGCAGCAATAACACCTTGAACAGCAAGTTCAGTCACGAATTCGTCTTCACTGCATGGCAAGAGATCAAACTCCGAAATAACACCCCGAGAGGTGTTAAGAAACGGGTGAGGTGTCACTTTTACAGGAATGCCTTGAAGACTAGTGAGGTTCAGAAAAGTGTTACTCTGAGAAACACTGCAAGTTTGGACAAGCAGGTCCCCAGAGCGAAGCTTCCTCACAGACTTCAAGGGGCCAACCGCAGCGTCCAAAGCTTTAGAAATGAAAAAGGGAGATCTGGTGGACAGTCTCTCATGCGGATCGATGGATTCTACAAGCAAGTGAGTAGCATGCGTAGTCACAGCAATCGAGGGGAGACGACGCTTCGGAGCGACTGGTACAGCTGCCGAAGAAGAGGTTCCACATTCTTGGTCCAGGTCAAGGTCTAAAGACCGTTTAAGGGTATGAGACTTGGTAGGTTGAGAAGACGAAGGACAGTCGTTGTCAACTATCATTTTGTCAGGTGACTTAAATTTGGAGTTTTTGTTCTTTTTACCCATGGAAAAAAAGGAGGAAGATTCGTCTGCAGACTACTCCACCCACCACCGAGCCCTACAAGGGAGAACTGGAGGTCTGCAAGCCAAGAAAATGACGCTGGACACAGTTCTGGAGCTTATACGTTGCAGATATAGTCCGTTGGCTGTGATCACACGCACTCGGCGGACACTTCGGCCTCCGGGTACCGTCATGCCAACGCCTTTGGCATGATCCCACAGCCCCCGGGCTCACCCTGCCGTGCTATACGACAAAAAAGCCGCTAAAGCCGTGTACACAACGTGGTACAAGACTTCTGACTAGAGGTGGGTTAGTCTCTAGCCTCCCGTTTACAGCGAAGCCGGGGTCGAAGAGGAGTGTTGGTACACAGGAGGCACTTATCCGGTCTCCTGCGACCTCAGCCGCCAGACATCCCATTTCCGCCTCACGGGTCTCCGCACGCGGCAAACATGCAGGTAGGTCTAGCACCCAAACTAGCTAAAAGGAAAAAAAGAAATCCAAAGAAGACAAATCCTGGAAGGGAACCTAAACGGAATCTCAGCAACCTACGAACTGAGCGGTTAATATAATACAGTTAGTGGTGGAGGGTAACAAAACCACAAGACCGGGGTGTTAGTGCATAACGTGGTAGCGATTAGGTAAAGTATACAACACGGGCAACTAGCCAGTGGAGAAACTAAATAAAAACGAAAAAGCGAGACACAAGACCAGCTCGGGATCGTGGGGCAGCGACTCCCCAACAGCTGGATGAACAGCCGTCCCTGCAAACACCGACAGCAAAGCGGTGGCATGACATCAGATGTTGACCAGTCACAAGGTCAGCTCGGGCCGTGGGGGCGCCGCTCCCCAAATAACTGGAAAACCAGTTATCCCCGTGCGGGGCGATACAGCTGAAAACGGGATCTGTAGAAGTCCAGTTTTGATGTTCTCGATTCTAAGCAAGGCGTAATGTCCGATGACAAACAGTCAACAGCGGCACACATCTAGGGCGTGAGTTGCCATAGCAACAGGCATGGAGCGTGCGCAGTACCGTCCGCTTGCTAATACTGCTTGGGCCTCTGATATTTAACCTGTATTTGATTTGCGCCGCCGTTGCCAAACGGTTCAATCAGTTCAAGCCTGAACAGTCTACGTCGGCTCCGGTCATTAATGGTGTGTGGTCGGCCACTCCTTTCTCTCTGAGCGCTGGTACGTGCATCAATGGTATACTCGCGGTACTCCTTTGATACGTTTGCCCTCGCGAACCCTAGGGTTCTTACCACTTGGGCGATAGAAATACCCATCTGTCTTGTGCCGGCAATGCGTCCACGAACAAAGTTTCTCAGGTTACTACGTGCGCATGTTCTTTGTTTGCGTTGGGAAGATCAGAACAGATGATATGAAGAGGATTTTAGGAACGGAGTGTCTGATCCCAGGTCTTAAACAACCCTTAGAGATAGGAAGCTAGGAGATTTGGGCTAGAGTGTCCGATAGGAAAGTGACACGGAAGCGAGGTAGAAAGAGGAGGAACACACCCTCATTTATTACCGGGGTACACCTTTGATACGGTTGCCCTTGGGAACCCTAGGGTTCTTAGTGCTCGGGGTCCAACGGCTTAACGTGCCCATCCGACGCACGGCTTAATGGTTCGAGCTTTCGTACCTGCTGGGATCCCCCGCACGGGGATAACTGGTTTTCCAGTTATTTGGGGAGCGGCGCCCCCACGGCCCGAGCTGACCTTGTGACTGGTCAACATCTGATGTCATGCCACAGCTTGTTTTTTTCTTATTTTGGTGCTGTTGGTGTTTGCAGGGACGGCTGTTCATCCAGCTGTTGGGGAGTCGCGGCCCCACGTTCCCGAGCTGGTCTTGTGTCTCGCTTTTTCGTTTTTATTTATTTTCTCCACTGGCTAGTTGCCCGTGTTGTATTCTCTACCTAATCGCTACCACGTTATGTACTAACACCCCGGTCTTGTGGTTTTGTTACCCTCCACCACTAACTGATTTATATTAACCGCTCAGTTCGTAGGTTGCTGAGATTCCGTTTAGGTTCCCTGCCAGGATTTGTCTTCTTTGGATTTCTTTTTTTTTTTTTTTTTTTTTTTTTTTTTTTAGCTGGATTGGGTGCTAGACCTACCTGCATGTTTGCCGCGTGCGGAGACCCGTGAGGCGGAAATGGGATGTCTGGCGGCTGAGGTCGCAGGAGACCGGTTAAGTGCCTCCTGTGTACCAACACTCCTCTTCGACCCCGGCTTCGCTGTAAACGGGAGGCTAGAGCCTAACCCACCTCTGGTCAGAAGTCTTGTACCAAGTTGTGTGCAGGGCTTTAGCGGCTTTTTGTCGTATTGCACGGCAGGGTGAGCCCGGGGCTGTGGGATCATGCCAAAGGCGTTGGCATGACGGTACCCGGAGGCCGAAGTGTCCGCCGAGTGCGTGTGATCACAGCCAACGGACTATATTTGCAACTAAGCTCTAGAACTGTGTCTTGCGTCATGTGTTTGGCTTGCGGACCTCCAGTTCTCCCCTGTTGGGCTCGATTGTGGGCGGAGTACGTTGCTGATGAATTTTTTCTTACTCCCATGGGGAAACATAAACCCTCCTCAAAATTTAAAAAACAACAGGATATGGTGATTGATCAGGGGCCAAATTTGCCTCAACCACCTCCCACACATAACACACTGAAAAGAACTTTCGTTGAAAAACGACATCACCGCGACGTATCTTTAGATCCAGGTGTTGAGCCGTCAGCTCAGAAACGTCGCATTACACTTGCAGATTCGATACCTCAAGCTACTTTTCTCGTCATTTCTTCTACTGACCAGATGTTGAAACTTTCCTCAAAGTCTCCTTTTTTCATCTCGAAGGCACTTGCGGGTGTTGCTGGCTCTTTGAAGTCAGTGAAGAAGCTACGCTCTGGTGACCTGCTTGTGGAAACTTGCACTCTCTCTCAGAGCAAATCTCTTCTGCAGTTGACCAGACTTCAGGATATTCCAGTTCAAGTGACGGCACATCCGTATCTCAACACCTCCAAGGGAGTCATTTCTGAGCCCGACTTGTTGGTCTGCGATGAAGATGAACTTGTGTGTGAACTTGCTGATCAGGGTGTCATAGCTGCCCGACGCATGACTTTCAGGCGCGATGGCGCGCTGATCAAATCACGAAATGTTATTTTGACTTTTAACAGCCCGAAGGTACCTACTGAAATAAAGGCTGGTTACTTGTTATGTGCAGTTCGTCCTTATATACCAAATCCTCTACGCTGTTTTAAGTGCCAGAGGTATGGACATTCCCAGCGGTCCTGTAACAGTGTTGCGAGGTGCGCCAATTGTGGTTCCCGCGACCACGAAGGGACTGGATGCACTTCAGAGCCCTGCTGTGTAAACTGTGGTGACTCCCACGCTGCTTATGCCAGGTCCTGTTCGAAGTGGAACGACGAGAAGGCGATCCAGCGCCTCAAGACCCTGGAGGGCCTCTCGTACCCTGCTGCCAAGGCCAAGTTGGGTATTCCCACCACCCGACAGCGTACTTTTGCCGCAGTTGTTAAGTCTCAGCCACAACCCGTGCAGCCTTTTGTTCCGCGCCCTGTAGCTCTCGCCGCACTTGCCAAGCGATCTACAGCTGAACAAGCGACACAGGTGGATTTCACCGAGCTCCAGCTTATTCGACCAGCTGCGTCTTCGCCTTCTCTTTTGAAGACGCCCGCCTCTTCCGGTTCCCAGCAGACAGCCTGCACGTGCGGAAGACCCGGCCCTCAATCCGCAAAGGTGTGCGGTGTCCATCAAACTGTCTCGGCCTCAGCGAGGTCCCCACCCTCACCCAACATTATAGAAGAACACGGGGGGAGGAGAGTGACAGTTCGTCCCCAGCCTCTACCAGCATTGCAGAGGAACATGGGGGGAGGAGAGTGACAGTTCGTCCCCGCCCTCTGCCAGCATTGCAGAGGAGTGTGGGGGGAGGAGAGTGACGGTTCGTCCTTTTCCATTAGTAAATATGTTACTTTTAATAAACATCATTAACTACCTTTTCTTCACTGCTTTCTTCATACTCTTTTTCAACTTTTACCAAGCCTGTCTGTTCTTCATCATTTTCCACGTTTTTAAAAATCTGTGGCTGATCGTTCTTTGTCTGGCGCTCTTTGGCCAAACCTGGCCCTTGCGCCAATAAAATCCAACAACCAACCAACCAACCTGCTGGGATCGAACCTGAGATTCATCCGTGGCAGTCACGAACGTTGACCACTAGGCCATCCGCGGCCCTACTGTTGGGAAACCATGCTGTCCGCCTACTTATCGCTTGCGTTCGGTTTAGGTCTGTTCCCCCTGCGCGGGTGATGTCCATGTCAACTGCCCACCACCCGATCTTTAATGTTTATTCTACTAAGTTTAGGTTTTCGTAATCTTCTACGAGAATGACTTCGAGAAGTGGATTACAATAAATCATTTGGACTTGTTACGTAAGTAGTTTCATTCCTATGAACTCTGCCCGTTTCTTTATTTTGCTATGCTAAGTGACTTTGTTATGTGTTCAGCAAGTAATTTAGTGAAGGCAAGAGCTTCCAAACACCCTAACTGCAAAAAAGAAAGGGCGTTTTGCAAGGACGAACATCAAAAATAGAAACAATCTCAATCACGCTTCAAGAAGAGCAAAAAACTAAATGAGGCAAAGAATGTTCTTACCTAGTTGATCAACTTTATTGGTCTTGTAGAACGATACCTCGTAACAGATCAATTGTTCCGCATGAAAGCCTCTCTTTGAGCAACAAATTAAAAAGTTTAGTTGATTCTTTGATTACGACTCAATAAACTTCGTGTGGCAACAATGACTCTATTCTGTAATTTGATCTCAATATTAATTTTCTGGAACAAAAAAAAAATCAGAACTTTCAGATTAAAATAGACGTAAATCCGGGCAGTCAGATCTAAAACAGACAAAGGTAAAGCGTATATTCGCAGCTATATTCTGCTTCTATGATGGACGAAGAACCGGAAGAAGCTCCTACGGCTCCTGGGGAAGAGGGCGTTGAAGACCCTTCTGAATCTGCAGCTGAAGATGCCGCCGAAGAAGTGGTGTCTGAAAAGGAACTTCCAGAGGAGGAGAAGGAGGAAGAAGAAGAAGAAGATAGCTATTCGGAAGCGGAAGATGAAGAATTTGTGCCTCCTGATCTTCCTCATCAAAAGATTAATCCCACAAGGCGGTATTTTGATAAGACAGTTGCTCCCATCCTCTACGAGGGCTTTCTCGCACTGTCTGACGAAAGACCAGATGACCCAATTGGTTTTTTGGCGAACTATTTGTTGGAGAACAAGCACAAGTACCAACTCGTCGGAGAGCCTGAAACAGAATCCGTTGCTGATGATGTCACAACGTCTGCTGAAGATGAAACCTCAGAATAATTGATTAATCAGTTCGTTCGTTTGAGAGAGACAGGGATCATAGTAAAGTTGTACACGTTTTAGTGAGGAATACTAAATTCAGAAGGGGAAGAACATATCATTAATTAAAGCATTCGTTGCCCTTGATATCAGTCTACCTTTTCTTGTGGGTTTCAAACACTGTGTTCCATTGTTTAATACCCCGTCGGGCATCTAAAGCCAGGTTGAATTTCCGAAGTGTTGTGTTGATCACTTCCGATGAGCGTGTATTTGTTTACGTTTTAGACAGGGCTCTCTGTGTGTCACTACATTATATAAATAGCTCCAAAAAGGAATGCAAAAGGGAACATATTTGTTTAAGAGTAAATGCATATTTTTCATCGAAAGAAAAATACGAAGATTGAAATGTGAGATACTCTCCGCGTTTCACAACGCGATTTCTCTGATCTGTCAGTTATATTCTCAGCTGTGGGGGATACAGTCATAGGCGTAGCGTAACCAAATTTTTGGGGGAGGGGGGGGGCACAAATAGGTGTAAACTAATTTTTTTTTTCTTGGGATTATCGGAAATAGTTTTTCCGAAAATGCACCTGTTCAATTGCCATAACTTAGGTTCTTTACATGCCTAATATATCCAAAACGACGAGGTGTGCAAAGCTTGCGTTAATTCCTTCTAATGGGGATGAAAAATCATGTCTTTCAAAGCTCTTCATGCTGTTATCTGATGATCAAAGCCATCATCAGATGACTGCTATTGTACATGGAATAACTTCTTTAAAGCAGTCATAACAATGATCGCTGTTGCGTAGTGTTGAACCCTTGGCTGTACGTCATACTTTATAACATTTAAGGAACGGACGAGTAGTTAATACTTTTTCGACTTTTTAAGTTTTGGGGGCACGTGCATCCCTTGCTCCCCCGAAGCTATGCCTATGGATGCAGTTATAGATGATGCAAAATAGGGGCACTTTGTTTAAGAATAATAGTAGAATTTCATTGAGACATAAGTAAAATACAAAGAATGGAATGCGAGATACTCTCCATGTGTCACTTCACGACAATTTTCTGAGCACAAACAGGGCTGTAGTAGAGGGTATACGGCGGTATACGCCGTATACCCCTCTGCTTTTTTTTTTACAGAATAGCGTATACCTTCAATGTCCATATTATCAACAGAACTTCAAACTCGAACAGCATCGCTGCCAAGAGCTGAACATCTAATAAAAATAACCATAAGAATTATAAAGAGCTTCGGAGAAAATCCTGGGGGAAAAACTCGTTTAGCATTAGCAGCGAACGAGGAATTATTATTTAAAAACATCCCATGGATTCCTAACAACAAAATTGTACCTATTAACCAAACCAGTTTATTCAAAGCACGGTTGACAGGATGAAATCAAGACTGTGTTCAGATTCAAACAGTGAACTCAGAGTATCTTTGCTGATCTTCAATGTATCTAACCTGATGTTCATAAATTCAAATGGACAGCCAATTGAACGATTTAATCCAAAAATATGTATGATCTTGGTTGATGAATCATCGTTCAGCAACTGATAGTAGATCAAGAGTTTCTTCTAGAGAAGAACAATGCTGTAAGGACTTATCTCGTCAGGTTTTTTTTGGATTGGAGGTTTAACGACCGCCGTGAGTAACTTAATGTGCTATAAGCAGTCACCGTTCCAAATTTAGGATCACTGGTTCCAGGGAAGGAGAGAGCCAGTGCCGTAAGACAACTGTCAACACAACATCCATGCCTCACCGGGATTCGAACCCGGACCCCTTTCGGACGAATGATCAGAGGCAATCGCTTAGACACAGCGCCACCAGGGCGGCTCAGGCTTTGTGGGATATATTTCAATAAAAATTAAAATAATCGTGTGCATGCTCTTCAATATGTCATAATTGACAGGAGAGAGGAGAGGATACTTTATTCATATCGGTAAATGAGCTCATAGTCATAATTGTTAAAAAGGCACGGTACCCCCACGAGGGTACCGTGCCTTTTTTATCCATGAAGTTTAACCTCTGATTTTTTAGGATTGGCACATTGTATACCCTCTGCTGATTTTACGACTACAGCACTGAGCACAACTATGGTTAATAACTGGCACGTCTGTAGCTACGTCGTAGTTTTCTGACCAGCCAGTTACATCCTCAGCTGTGGGTAGCAAAGCTATGGGTAATAACTTGGACTTACTATGATTCCGCTCCCAAGACATTGTAAAGAAGAAGCACTTCTTCCCTCATCCTGTACGTGCGCCGCAGAAGGAGACAGTGATATCACACTGAAGAAGTAAGAAGATAGCGATTTCAAATTCAGCCCAACACACATATAATAGGCTCGCATAATACGAGGTTGCTCATAAACCGTAGTTTTTATGAATCTCTTGAACTTCATAATACACTGTCTTATTATTTTAACCGCATATTACGAACAATAATTTTTGGAGAAACCGCATATATCGAAGTTCAGCACGGTTATCAGTAAACAAAAAATACCAGGGAAGTTCAAAAA
The DNA here is from genome assembly GCA_039090855.1 of Macrothele yani. Taxonomy (NCBI): domain Eukaryota; kingdom Metazoa; phylum Arthropoda; class Arachnida; order Araneae; family Macrothelidae; genus Macrothele; species Macrothele yani. The sequence goes on along the minus strand of CM076993.1, from coordinate 86,175,657 downwards.
ATAACAGCATATTGAATATTTTGAGATACATAATTCAGTGAGAGATGCAAATGATATTTCATTTTTCTGCATAATCATCCACCTTTTCAATAGATTTCTCACACCGTTGCTCCAACTTCTTTAGTCCACTTCCAAAACCAGGGCAGCAATCCCTCGGTGCACGTTAATGGATCCAATACTAGTGAAACACTGAAACTCGCTAGAGCTCCAATGATTTTAATAGCACACGAATTCAGTAAAATAAGAACAAATGAACTCATGAGATCTTTCGAGTTTCCTAAAACTCATCTTCAGATGAGAAACAAATTAAAACCTAAGTTCGGATAATCATGGTATACATACACATATGTAACAACTACGTCGTTGTGCAACGGGTGACGTACATAGCTCTTCACCCAATTGGTTGAGAGGGTACTCATGTAGAAGTTTGACAGCCGTGAGGAAATGACTATACAGAAAGAGTGAAAAAATAAATGGTTGCGGGTTGAGATCATAATAGTAGTCCATTCCCACAGATCCCCAGGTGACGTACACAGCCCTTCACCCAATTGGTTAGGAAGCTACTCATGTAGAAGTTTGACAGCTGTGAGGAAATGACTATACAGAAAGAGTGAAAAAATAAGTGGATGCGGGGTGGGGATCCCATCCTGGACACTTATTTTGATCCACACCTTGCACCCACATGTTTTTTTTTTCACTCTTTCTGTATAGTCTCACGGCTGTTAAACTTCTACATGAGTAGCCTCCCAATCGATTGGGTGAAGGGATGATTATCCGAACTTTGGGTTTAATTTATTTTTCATCTGAAGATGAGTTTTAAGAAACTCGAAATATCTCATGGGTTTATTTGTTCTTATTTTACTGAATTCGTGTGCTATTTAAACCACTGGAGCTCTAGCGAGTTTTAGTGTTTCACTAGTATTTTATTCATTAACATGCACCGAGGGATTGCTGCCCTGGTTTTGGAAGTAACTTATTCTGCACGTTTTAATTTATCGTCTTCTTATTTTTTTAGTCTATCCGAAAAAAATGTCTTCGGCTGTGCTTTTAGCCAGGAATTCACCGCTTCTTTGACCTCCTCATCACTCCCAAAGCTTCGTCCTCTCAAAGAATCATTCAAGGATACAAACACATGATAATAAGAGGGATCAAGCTCAGGGACGTATGGGGGATGCTGTAAGATCTGAAATCTCAATCTTCGAATGGTATCAAGAGTTGCAGCGGCCGTGTGAGGGCGGGCATTATTATGAAGGAGGAGAATGACTTTGGACGAAAGTCCTCTACGACGGCTCCGTATGGCTGGATTTAGCTCCTCCTCCAACATTGCGCTGTTCATGCACTATTCACTGTTTACCCCTTTTTTCTGACAGTGGTCCATTCATATCCCACAAAAGACTGAACAGGACCTCTCTGGAGGAGGGACTGAGACTTGAACTCCTTCTTGACTGGAGAAGATGTGTGCCGCCATTTTGAAGACGGCCTCTTGCTTTCGGGCTCATAGTGATGCACCAAGGTATGGTCCCCAATGACGATACGTGCGAGGAAGTCATCTCCTTCGTCGTTATACCGCGCCAAAACGGCTGTGAATGTCTGAACACGAATCCACTTTTGCTCATCCGTCAGCATCCTAAGCATTCACCATGCACACAATTTCTTATACTTGAGAACCAACCTACGTGACAATGGTATGAGCGAATCCGATCTTACATCTTAGTCCGTGGCCAGAACTTCTAAAGAAATGCTCGTGTTTTCAGGAATAATGGCATCAGCGCGACCCATCTTCGCATCACTGACGACCGGAGCTTTGCTCATCACGCATGGATGCTCGCGCATTTTTAAACGCCTCTACCCACTAATACACTCTTTTTTCGCCAATACAGGCATCTCCATACTGTTGCAGCACTTTACCATGAATTTCACGAGGGTTGACACCTTCGGACAACAAAAACCTGATGATTTCCATCTGTTCCTCTACTGTGCAAACAGCTAAGAGCGCCGCCATTTCGATTATGCTGCCCTTCCGCTTAAGCACGCGACGCCATCTATTGGGCAGTTTCAACACTTTCTCTAACAATGTATCTTCTCTGTGCGGGAGTTTGAAATGCCTGGGGTATTCGTTGTATGAAATATTGTCAATTTGCTGTTACTTTTTGAGCGACCTACGTACGTGACACTCACCTTGCTTTTTCACTGGAAAACAAAAATCACACCTGTTGTGGACAACAACTCTTGGCTCCCCTTGCAGATAGGACAGTTCATATGAAGACAAGAATGTTTCAGTCGCTTTTTTACTACTTCCCGCTCCTACTTGCTGAACAAACATCTGAGAAAAGGCTGTCTTTCCCCCCTTCCCTGGCCCCCTTTCAATCACGAAACCTCTGTTTAGAAAATCTTATAGTTTATTTGTATCTATAATCATGAACAGCTGAAAACCATGTAAAACAGCGATAATGATAAGCAAAAAACAAGCAGGAGTTGGCTCAATTTTATCTCAGCTACATCCTCTCCCCTTCGTCGAACACAGCTGCACCGCTGGATGAGATGTCACTGCTAACGAATCAGTGTTGTGGTGTCTCATAAATATTCACACACACACACACACACACACAATCCATATGAAGAACAATTCACCTGAATGTGTTATACCGAGAGCAACAAACAGTATTTCAGAAAAAAAAAAAGTGTTTTAACGAATTAAGTGAAGGGGCATAGAAAAAAGGTGGGAATTATTCCTGGCATTGATTGAAATTCGTCGCATTCATCGATTCAGCAAAAATGTTTCATTTGCAGATGGGGTAATATCAGTTTCTGCACACAAATATTTTTTATTGCACACAGAGAAACGTGTCTTTCTTGCTGAAAAGGGAGACGTATTTTGTCCGGAAGAATCATCCCACTATATTTGGAGCCCCAAACTGCTGTCAATTGCAGAAGGTTTTTTTTTTCGAAGCAAGGGTGTTTTCATCCATGCAAGTGAGCCCAGAACTATTTTGCTGACTCTGTTGCTTCAATCTCCTGATTTTTAAGGTCACGATTTCATCTTTACCATATCAAGTTATCTGTATGGAAGTATGCCACGATTGCCTAGGGAACTTCTCACCCGCCCCCGCCTGAAAAACGAAAGCAAGCGAAGATCACAATGGGTTCGAACTTTTTAATGCCTTGGAAACGTCGCTCAAATTCTTTGCAAATTTCATTTACTTCTTCTCAGTCTGTTGCATTCAAATCAGAAAGAGAGAGGAAGAGGGGGGGGAGGGAGTGGAAGGCTAAAAGTCTGCTTCATGTTTTTGGCAAACTCATCACAAGCAGAGGAAATTTTGAAATCCTTCCTCTCTTTTTACTACTCGTACTTTAACTTTTTAAGTCTATCACAAAGGCCGTTCCATAAAAATAGAGTAATTTTTTTGAGTTGGCAACAGTGCGAAGTGGAAAAATAACCACACAGAAGATTAACTGAATTAAGGAAGTATCTATGGCAACAGTTATTAGCCGTGCCAAACGATTCTGATTTTGTTATTGCGCAGTTGTTTAACGTACGTTTGCATTTCTATGGAGGTGAGTGATTCAGGGTTAAGAAGTGAAATCCTTTGCACGATAAAATGTTTTCTATCGTTTGGGTAAAATGGATCCAGAAACAGTTAATTGAATGAAAAAAGCTTACAAAGATACATGTTTGGGTGATTCAACGATTTTTAGATGGCACCATGATTTAAAAAAAGGACGTTTGTCGGCAGAACTCGCTCTTAGGCCTGTTCGACGTGAAACTGTTGCTACGGAGCGTATTGTAAACACTATTTGGGCAATCCTGCAAGAAGATCGACGAATGACGTGTGAAGACATAGCGGCGTCAACCAATATTTCAAAAACGTCGGCATTCCGCATTCTACGTGGCGACAAATTACTGCTGCATCGTGTGTGTGTTCCAGATGGGTACCTCATCACCTGACGAGAGAACAATTGTTTGCCAAAATTCAGGTGTATCATGAGTGAACACAAATGATTGCAAAGGATCCGAACTTTCTAAACACAGTAATAACTGTCGACGAAACATGGGTCCACTATTTCGACCTTCTGTGGAAGGGCGCAACGAGTGCCTGAAAGCACATAGGCTCGCCTCTTTCGGAAAAAGTCCGCCAAACCGAATCAGCTGGGAAGATGATGATGATAATTTTCTTTGATCATAAAGGTGTAGTCTATCAGCATGCCATTCCCTTACAAATTACTGGCAATGCTGAGTCTTGAAGCGTCTGCGACGACACATATCGATTAAGAGACCGGAACTCGTGGGCAAGTGGACCCTACACCATGATAACGCCCACTCACAGGTGGCTGCATGTGTTTAACAGTTTTTTACGAAATGCAGTATTGAAATCATACCACAACCTGCCTACAATTCTGATCTCGCCCCGTGCGATTTGGGTTGTTTCCAGCAAAGGAGGAGAAGTTCCGTGGCGCAACATTCAACACAGATGCTGACGTTATTCAAGCTGTACAGGGGACGCTAAAGCAGCTTCCACAAAATGCCTTAGCCAAAGTGGACTGAACGGTGGGACCGTTGCATATCATCGGAGGGAAGATACTTTGAGAAAGAATAATATATATTTTGCTGTACCTATATTTCTTCATTTTGTGTGATTTTACTCTCAGGTTTTGCAGAACGGCCGTTGTATTATTTGGAATAAAGGTCCGGACTATGTGCCGGATGTAGAAGGTCTTCCAGGCGAAAGCCCTGCAATGTCCATTGCGTGATAACTACCGCATGCGGCCGGGCGTTATCATGCAGAAGCAGAATACCTTGAGTAAGGTTGCTAGGTGTCTTGTTTTTGATGGCTTGCTGAAACTTCATTAAAGTATCGCTCGGTATTGATGGTTCTTCCTTTTGGTAGCCATTTCGATGGTAAAAAAACTGGGTTAACATCACCTTGTCAGCGGTAATGGTGGACCGTGATTTCCTCGGCGTTGGCAACGATACATGCTTCCACTGTATGCTCTGGCGTTTCGACTCCAGCTCGAAATGATGGCGCCAGCTTTAATCTCCAGCAATATTGCGTAGCGGGAGATCTTCACCTTCTTCGTAGCAGCGGAACAGATGCTGTAACGAAAGTTCCATTCATTGACTCAATTTAAACCGTATGCCATTAAAAATTCTTGCGTGATAAAAAAAAAGCTGATATCATATTTGAATTCAGAAAAAAAGTATTATTAAATTAACATATTCCCTCTTGTGGGACAAAAATAATAAAGAAAAGGTCTTTTTTGTTGATCAGTATAATATGCTGGGTTGACTCCGGTATTTTTATCCACCCGGAAAATCCCAAAGCTTGCCCCAGTACGAGAATCCAGCAACAATCATAAAGCCGTGGGTAAAAGTCCCGCTGCATTTTCGACACTATTTTGGGAAAGCCTTGAAATGGACTTACATATGTTAAATTGCGCGGAGGGTGTTGCAGTCTTATAGGTAAGCCTAGGCTTCGTCCAAGTTGACTAGATATTTCTACCTTTCCCTGGCCAGGTGTTTTTCTTAGAACTTTCTGCAAGTTGTCCTTCTCTTCCAAATACGTCTTGGGGCGATTTTGTCAAGACATTTCGAGCATGGAAAAGGGGTACCAGGGCAAATGAAGTCCAAGTTGAACACATATTTCCACCTTTCTTTGGTCAAGCTTGTGTACTCGGCTCTTGTGATGTTCCTGTAGATTTAAATCTCTATGGATTACCATGTTAGCGGTTCTTACAGACAGTCTCGTCTTCGCTGAAGTGATGCGTTGTATCGCTAGGTATGGTCCTGGCACCAATATCTTCCCTGTCCGGATAATAGCGGAAGAACAGCTTGTACAGTAGTTGAAAACCAAAAGAAAAAGAACGGTAGCAAATAAATATGGCTCTTTGACACTTGAATTGCAATAAATTCATCAGCAATGAATCAATAGCAAAATCTAAAGCTTGTTGCATTGGGTCAGTTGAAATGTCAATTTATTAGTTGTGGTGTTATTAATTAGTTCTGCCAGATATTACAACTTCGCTAACTCTTTTCTTTTTTTGCTCATTCTGCATTTCATACATATGAGTCATATGGCACAGGATTCATACATATGAGTCATATGGCACAGGATTCATAATATGAGTCATATGGCACAGGATTCATACATAAGAGTCATATGGCACAGGACAACTTCCTCCCAGATGTCAATTAAGGTTAAAATGGCACCATACTTGAGAAATTAAGCACAGAAATAACTTGGATTTTTAAGTCTTACAAGATTTGGGTAATCAAGTTGTGCATCAAGAAAAGTAGCTGCTGAAATGGCGTAAGTTTTTATGGCAGTCAGATTCATAGCAATAAAAACCATGGAGCTTGTAAAAATGGGCTCCAGGAGGAACCAGTTGTTTGTCAATTTAGTTGATCTAAAGTGTATTTCAGTGGTCTCAAACCCGCGGCGCGGCGCCAACTGCTTTGCGGCCCGCCTGAATGACTACAAAATAAAAATAAATCACCCTTTTTTCAAGCATATTATAATATATTAAATATAATAAGAAAATAATGCTTAAGAAAGCCATAATGTTTATAGGTAACATATAAGTAACAAGTTTTTGGGATTTCAGAGATAAAATAAAGGTGTTCCTTGAAAGTAAAGACCAAGACGTCTCGCCTTTTGGTGATCCAAAATTGTTTCATGATCTGATATTCAACACCGATATAACTGGATACTTAAACGATTTGAATATCAAACTACAAGGCGAAAATAAGCTAGTCACTGATTTTATTGATAATGTTAACGCATTTCAAAGGAAACTTCAGCTTTGGGAAGCTCAGCTCAGTGCAGGAAATCTTGCTCACTTTCCCATTTTAAAAGCTTCAGCTGAAGAAGAAGAAATCAACTTTAGTGAATTTTCTACGAAGACAGTATGTTAAAAGAGAATTTCAACATGCGGTTTGAATGTTTGAAAGATATGGAAAATATTTTCAATATATTCAAGTCTCCATTTTCCTATAAGGCTGACAACGCACGTGAAGAACTTCAGCTTGAATGAATAGACTTTCAGCGTGATTCTTTCCTAAAAGAAAATTCAACAGCTGCAATCTAACAGAGTTTTACCAGTTAGTTTCAAAGGACAAATACGTAAACACTGATAACCTAGCTGCACGGGTTCTGTCTATGTCCAGAACAATATACTCATGTGAACAGTTGTTTTCAAGAATGAACCAAGTAAAATGTCTTGAAAGGAATAGGTTAAGTAACAGTCACTTCACTTATGCTCACTTTTAAGGTGGACGTCAAGTAATTTTACTTCCTATACTTCCAATGGAAAAACTTCTGTACAAATTTTCTTCACAATTAATGCGTTCCCAAGGATGAAAATTTGAACATCGATTAAAATAGCTTCATTTTATAACTTGGAATACTTAATATTTTCTAAAACATAACCATAATTATACAATCCAACATTTGTTTGTCTACTGACGTCATCAAAGTACAGGTCGCGCCATCTTTTTTCTGGTTTCAACACCACCAAAGGAAAAGTTATTGATTTTTAATATAGTTATGGTTATGTTTCAGAAAATATTAAGTATTCCAAGTTATAATATGAAGTTATTTTAATCGGTGTTCAAATTTTCATCCTTGGGAACACACTAATTGTGAAGGAAATGTGTAGGAAAGTTTTTCCATTGGAAGTATAGGAAGCAAAATTACTTAACGTCCACCTTAAAAGTAGCATGTTCAAAGGATTCTTTTCAAGACGTTTCCAAATATCGATAAGCTAGTGACAGAAAAGCGAGTCCAAGTTTCTGGTCAGAACATGTAATATTTTTTATACCATGTACCGTGTTCAGTTGGTAAAATGTGATTGTTTTGAGATTTAAGTGAAAATAACTGTTACGTAAAGGTAATTGTTTTAATTTATTGATGAAACATTTGTGTTTGTTATTTACCGATAATTAGAAATAAAATTTCACATCCATTGGAGTAGTTTTGTACAGTTGATATTTATTTATAAGAAATTTTTTAATATTCATGCTGCCCCCTGAGTTTCTTCAAAACTGGAAAGTGGCCCTTCCAAAGGTCTGAGTAGGAGACCACTGGTGTATTTAGAGGTAAATTAGTGGTAGATCAATTGATCGTGGTAGTTTTAGTTGATCAGTACGTGGTCGATTTAGTTGATTTACTCTGTAAAAATCAAATTTCCCACTCTTGCGTTAGAAAATTTTCTGACTGATGGAATACACACCAAAAAGCCAAAACATTATGACCAGCACGTCTTTATGCAAATCGAAGCAACAGCAGGTAAATGACGGCGCGTGTTAATGTCATGAAATATTAACAAGTTAGTAAAATCATGCAATGCATTGATTATGATACGCTTTCCAACATACCAGAAATCATTACTCAAGTTATCACTCAAGTTATGAGGATAATAGCTGTGTAATAAATTTCGGTCTTGTGCCCTGACCTTTGATCCCATTTCGACTATATTCAACAGAACTGGTTCAGTATACCTCCGAAATTACATGATAAAGTTTTGTCGGAATGGAAGCATTTTTACGTAAGTTATGATGCATAAGGACTATGGAATAGATTCCGCTCCTGTTTCCTAACCTTTGACCCCATTTCGCTCATTTACAATAGGATTCGTTGACCTCCATTTCGTCCATTTAATAGGCAGACCCCTACAACATACTAACATTTCATCCAAATCAAAGAATTTTTACGTAAGTTATGATGCATAATGGCGATGGAAGTGATTCCGCTCCTATGTCCTGACCTTTGATCCCATTTCACCCATTTTCAATACGGTTTGTCCCCAGGTGGTCCCCTACCATATGCTAAACTTTAATCAAAATCGAACCGTTTTTACGTTAGTTATGACGCATAAGAGCAGTGGAATGGATCCTGCTCCTATGTGCTAACCTTTGACCCCATTTCTTTCACGTTCAATAAGGTTCCTTCCCGAGTGATCCCCTTCCACATACTAAAAGTTCATCGAAATCGAAGGATTTTTACGCGAGGTATCGTGCGGACGAACATATGCACACAAAGCGTGACGTAAGGAGGCAGATAGGCTCGCAAGAGTGTGACGTCATAAAACTTTAATAGGATCCACACACTACGCGTGACGTAAAGAGACAGAAGGCGTGACCGCGCGCCAACCTGTCAAGCGCGAGATTGTGACGTCATAAGATCGTCCCCAGGTGGTTCCCTACCAAATAATAAAATTTCATCGAAATCGAACCATTTTACGCACGTTATGACTCATAAAGGCAATGGAATTCATCCCGCTCCTATGTCCTGAACTTTGACCCCACTTCACCTATTTTCAATAGCGTTCATTTCCAGGTGGTCCCCTACAATATACTAAAATTTCATCGACATCGAACAATATTTACGCAAGTTATGACACATAAGGGCAATGGAATGGATCTCGCTCCTATGCCGTGACCTTTGACCCACTTTCGTCCATTTTTAATAGGATTTGTCCCCAGGTGGTCCCCTACCACATACTGAAATTTCATCGAAATCGAACCATTTTTACGCGAGTTATCGTGCCGACAGACGGACAGACGGATAGACGGACGGGCAAAGCTGGAGCATATACGCTTCTTCAACCTACGGTTGTAAAGCGTAAAAAATGACACATGATACAGAGCTCTGTTAATCAGTGTTATACTTGTTCTTCAGATGGAAAGGGAAGGGGACTTAAGTGAGTTTGATAAAAGCTAAATTGTAATGACCAGACGACTGGGTCAGAGCATTTAAGAGACGACAAGGCTTGTGGGTTGTTTACTATCAGCTGTGGTTAGTACCTTCAGAAAGTGGCCCGAGAAGGAAAAACCTCGAATCTCCGGCAAGGTGTAGATCAACCACGACTCATCGATGCTAGAGATGAGCGAAAGATATCCCGTATGGTACGAGCAACTCCCAGTACATGGAGCCCTGTTGAAAATGGGACCGTATGCTCAGGCGGCGCCGAGTACCCATGCTAACCTCAGTTCTACCTCGAAAGCGCCTACAATAGGCACGCAAGAATCTAACTGGACCTTGGACGATTGGAAAAAGATCGTCTGGTCTGATGAATCCCATTTCCTGTTGCACTACGTTGGGGGCCGGTCACGCGTGCGTCGTTTACCTGAGGAAGCATTGGAACAGGATGCACTATCGGACGAAAACAAGCCGGTGGAGGAAGTGCACTGCTTTGGACAATGTTCTGCTGGGAAACCCAGGATCCAATTATTTATGTGTAGGAAATTGTAGTATCTACTACCTACCTAAACATCATTGCAGACTAGGTACATCCTTTCATCGTAACAGTATTATCCTTTAGTAGTAATTTCTTTCAGCAGGATAATGCGTCATGCTAAACTTCCTAGATTTTTGGAGAATGGTTCGCGGAAACTGAAGACTTCCAGTTATTGCCTTGACTTCCAGATTCCCCAGACATGAATCCAGATGAGACCAGATCATATGTAGAGGACTTTAGGAAGGGAGTGTCTGACCCCAGGTCTTAAACAACCGTTAGAAATAGGAAGCTAGGAGATTTGGGCTAGAGTGCCCGATAGGAAAGTGACACGGAAGCGAAATAGAAAGGAGGAGGAAGACGCCCTTATTTATTACCGTGGGGCCAGTACCCGGGGCCCGACGGCTTAACGTGCCCATCCGACTCACGGCGGGTATTTAGTGGTTCGAATGTTCGTACCTACCCAGGATAGAACCTGAGTTAATCTCCATGGCAGTCACGAACGCTGACCGTTAGGCCACCCGCGGCCCAGACATGAACCCAATCAAGCATCTGTGTTTTTATAGGAATAGTAATGTTATATGGAAATATGCAAACTTCATTTGAATTGTAACTTTTGTTATTTTGTGGGCCAACTACAGCTCACTCTCCAGCCAAAAAGGCGCTCAGCACAAAATTTATTTCGGAAAAAGGTCATTCACTCGTCGATCGTGGGACCCTTCCCACGGACAAAAGGACACCCTCCCCCAGCCGTCGCCAGAATTTCTCTCAGAGCCGACGGGTACAATGGACCAAGCAATTAAGAATTTCTTCTTAATTCAAGAACAGACAGATAGTGTAAGGGAATGAGACAGGGAGGAGTCTTCATAGAGATCTCGAGAAAAAGTAGGAAGGATTTTGCTCGGAGGCAAGGCACGAAAAACTCTTTAGAATGGGACGAGGTAGAAAGAGATTTTCACGCGGGCCTGTAGCCACATAACATAAAACAAATTTGGCGGGAAATACGTAGAGAAGGCAGTCCATAACATCCAACTCCCGCTGGAAGTATTTACTATTCAATCAGACCAACTATTATTCTAATATTTCCCCTTTCCCCCTCATCTGACGAATAAAGATATGTGCAAAAGGAAACATCTGTGATAACGTTCAATTTTTAATTACTTATTTATTTGTTTCCCTGCTCCAACGACAGAAATTTGCAACCGATTCTTCTGATAAGTAGGCGTCCCCCACAATACACGAAATGAATCAAGCCAACATAAAATCCAATTTTCAGTGGATCAAATACGTAACTTGCAAAAGTTAAAGGATCCCTTGGTAACGTGTTGGTACCAGATGTCACGAGACACCTTTAGAAATCATGAACGTTAAAGGATCTAGGATCTGCTACAAGATGGAATGAACGTTAAAAGATCTGTTGGTAACATGTTGGTACCAGATATCGCGAGACACCTTTAGAAATCTTGTAGCGTTCATGCCGGAGAGACATGAACGCTACAAGATTTCATGAACGTTAAAGGATCTTGGATCTGCTACAAGATGGAATGAACGTTAAAGGGTCTGTTGGTAACATGTTGGTACCAGATATCGCGAGACACCAACATCATATTAGGTAGGTGGTAATAATGTTTTAGCTCTTCGGTGTATACTGTTGTCTCGTTCCAAATCCAAAAGTACCTCCAAAACAACTTCCTTAAAAATTTCTTTTCTTGTACTTATGACGTATACTCTAAATTTACTTTGATTTTTTGTTGTCTTTCTCTATGTAAATTTTGAGTCTGTTCCCTTTCAGCGTTTCAACCTCACCGTTATATTTTATCACTCATTGAATGCTATCTGGCAACAGTCTTGAGGTCAAGGGCGAATGACGTATGCATGGTTGACAAGCAAGATCGCTGCATATTTAATGTGTTAACCTAGCAGTTGTGTGCGGTGCCATAGCAGTAGTCGTGGAAACTGTAAGCAGCGTAGTATATGCAGGTAGCGTCTGTCGATCTGTGGTGTACATAAACTACTGTTTGTGAAAATTGCAAAAGCATGAAGGAATGACAGTAGTCACGTGAAACACACAGGATATGCAGTATAGGGTAGGACATGCAAATGATTAGAAAATGCAGATTCACCGCGCATGTCTAGGCCCTGCATCACCCTCTGAACAATCGAGCGTAGGTGTTAAAGAGAGGGCGGTTCAGGATATACACCAATTAGTGCATCGCGGACAGCAAGTTGTAAAACGGTCTCCAGGATTCAGTAATGCCTCGGCGACGACGAAGAGCGCAATATCACCTTACGACAGAGTTTGAACGAGGAAGAATGATTGGTTTGCGTGAAGGTGCCTTTTCGTACCGCGACATTGTGCTCGGACGGTACATAACACCATGAGAGTGATGCGCGTGTGGCGGCATAGGACCGAGGAGAACCAGGTGCATCGACAATCCGACAGTGGACGGAGAAATGGGAGGAAACCACCGATACCTCATCCACATGTCAGTGTTGAACCGTTCCGCATCTTTGCAAGTGTTAGCACAACGGTGAACACTATAATGGGTGTGTCATTGTCTCCCTCCACAGTTCGACGTCGTCTGCTGCACAGAAAACTGGTTGCACGCATCCCTTTGCGGCGGATTCCTTTGACCCTGAACCGTCGACGCCTCAGGCTGGAATGGGGGTTTCAATACACACAATGGCGTGCTGATGGCAACATATCGTTTTTTCTGACGAGTCTTAGACGGTATTGTGGGAGCGCTTTCTTCCCGCATGCATTGTCGAGCGTCATACGGGCCGAACGCCAAGTCTGAGGGTGTGGGGTGCCATTGGGGGGTACCATTCGCGATCTCGGCTGCTACGACTTGAGGGCAACTTCAACAGCGTCCGCTACATCAGGGAAGTTGTATAGGCAGAATTTATACCCTTCCTTCAGAGCACTCCTGACGCTATATTCCAGCAGGACAATGTCCTACGTCATTTTTCCAGGAATATTCAAGCTCTCTTCGTAGCACAGCAGATGCCGCTTCTTCCCTAGCCCACACGTTCGCCAGCCATGTCGCCTATTGAACATGTCTAAGATATAGTCACTCGGCAACTGGCCCATCAAAGTCCTCTAGATATCATTAGTACCAATGATCTGTGTACTCGCATACATGCCGCCTGGCAAGCAATTACCCAGGGCACCATCGAACGCCTTTTCGAATCAATGCCACGTCGTCTAGAAACTCTTATTAAAGCTCGTGGAGGCTTCACAAGATTCCAACTTTTGCAGGTCAAAATTATTGTATTGTTCTGAAAATTAAATCACTTATGTACAGTCATATCATCAACGTGTGATATAAATTTTATCCAAATCGCAGGATTCCTTCTTGGTGTTGTAATTTTAACCAATAGTTGTGTATGTATTTCGTATTAGAGTGTCTTCAGATTTCTATTGTGTTTGCCAATTCGACTGAGTATTGTTGGGATTAGAATATTTACTTAAAAGTCTTCATTAGTGAAGTGCGGCTGAAATAAACGACGAATTGTCACTGGGGAACAAAAGTTTTGTTACATTCATACCAACACTTGCTCTTACCCAATTTGAGTGCGCTGAATTTAAATCTGAAGTTAATTTTTCTCTGTAAGTTCTAGATTTTTTGCAATTCAACATTTTCATTTTTCGCGAAATTTTGACGCCTCTCGCATGATGACATGGTCTATCTGAGGAAGTTATGGTCAAGCAATCTTAAAATTTGGCTTAAACAACCGTTTTGGAAAAGAAATTATTCATGTACTCCCCAAAATGTGTACGTGCATCACAATATGCATTAAAGTTTGAAAAAAGACAAAAAAATCAACTGTGTGGAGTAAAATATGTATCGTTACTAGTCAAATGTGAAACATTTATCTATTATAGTCAAATACGAGTATGCACTAATGCTTTTTACTTTAAATTAATATAAATTTCGACATATAGATGATAGGTGATTCAGAACAACTGATAAGGATGGGATGCAAAATTCAAATATGTCCTATTCAAGCAAGAATTTGCGTTTGTAGCTGTGGCGTTTATGAACTTTCTCAGGGCAATCTTGTTTGATGCTCCAGCTGTAGTCTGCCATCATAATTTTGTCCCATCACCCTTGATAGCGCTGTTCCATCGTCATAAGGTCTTGATGGAAGCACTCTCCCTATTTATCACTAACAGCCCCATGGTTATCAGAGAATTGATCAAGTGGACTATTCAGAAAATGGAGCTTGACATTTATATTGCACCCAAGATCGCGAAAAGCCAACAGCATTCTAGTAACGAGAACCTCATAGTTATCTGCCTTTCTGTTACTAAGAAAGTTTTGTATAACTGCCACGAAAGACAGCCATACTGCCTTCTCCTTGTCATTCATCTTCCTGACAAATTCCTCATCGCGTACAAGGGCACGAATTTGAGGTCCCTTGAACACACTTGCTTTGATCTTCTCGAACGGCAAAACAGGAAAAGGAGGAACTATATGATGAAAACATTCACCATCAGTTATTAATGCTTTCACGAACTGTTTCATCAAGCAAAATAATCTTCTCTCGGCTGACGATTGGGTCATTCACAATGTTTGGCATGCCTGCTTCTAGAGTTTCACGGATGGTCCTCTCCTTCTGGGTCCAGTGTTTCTCTCGAGCTCGGCTGTCCCACATGCAGAGATATCATGGAAACTTCGTGAAGCCTTTCTGTTGACCAAGGAGGAAGTTGATCATTTTCAGGTCCACACAAATGATCCAGTTGTGCTCGTGATATTTGTGTAAGTCAATGACCATTTTTATGTCATTATGCTCTTCTTGCAAATGCACTGAGTGACCAACTGGAACCGCTCCATAAACGTTGCCATTGTGCAAGAGAACACACTTTAAGCTGCGCTTTGAGCTGTCCAGAAATAATCGCCATTCTGTTGGTCTATACGAAGTAACACCTAATTGCCTGAGAAGACCTGGGATGTCGTGGCAGTAAACAAACTGCTTGTCTTCTGAAAAAATGTCCACAAAAACCTGGTCTTCCTTTCGGAAATAAGAAACTTTTGCAAAGCGGTCAAGTAGGTTTTTTCTTGCAGCCTGGAGGGTAATACCTCAGCTGCTTTCTTGGAGAGCCCCAAATCACGCACTAAGGCATTCAATTCCGGTTGGATAAACTGCTGAAGGGCTGATGACTGTTCGGTATCAGATGAGGAGTCTTCGGATTCGGAAAACATTTCTTGAAGCTCGTTATCACAACCCCCGTGCACTTCCTGATCATGTTCACCGCCCTCATCTTCAGATGAGGCAAAACCATTAAAAACTGGAACTGGGAGTTCTTCAGAGTGCGGAGTAGGTCGAATTGCTGAGGGAATATTGGGATAGGAGATCTTATGCCGGTTTTTCTTGCCGACACCCTTCGTGTTGACCAGGCAAAAATAGCAGTCAGTTATGTGGTCCTTGGGTTCTCGCCAAACCATGGAAACTCCAAAAGGCAGACCGTTTCGTTTTCATTTTGTCTAGTCACTCACTAAGCATTTCTTTACAATGGTACACAATATGAGGAGCCCATTTCTTGTCTTGGTCGCCAAGTGGAACTTCAAAATAGGCTTTATAAGCACGCCTCACAAACGAAGTTATATTGCGCCTTTGACGAAGAAGCGAAGAAGTGTGTAGCAGCCACTTAGGAGTACATAACAGAATGCATCAGAATTGTTTACACATTTATGTCTACTTGAAGAAGCCATGATCAGATCTGAAACAAAGAAAATCAGGTGATAGTTTTGGGTAAATCAGATAAATCTCTAGAATCCAAAATGAACAATAAAGATAAAGAATATTGATGTTTGTAAGAAAATTAGCCTAATTAGTCTAAGGTCAGGGTAAATGTAAGCCTAGTTCTAAAGCTATCCCTAATGTAAATAGAAATGGGTGTCCTTGTTTTGCGAAAATCACAAGTTTCTAATTGCATGAAAACCAGAGCATGTAGAGGAAAACCGATTTCAGGTTTGAAATCATAGCTGAAAAAAAATACTTAGAAGTAGTTGAACAATCTCATGCAAGAGAAAATAAAAAACATTTGTTCCCCAGTGTTATATCTTTTTCTTGAACTGTATTTGAGTTATTCTTGTTTCATTTAAAGTGAGTGAACGAGAACAAACTTTACGTAGTGTTCTTAAGGCTACAAACACCCGTTTCAAATAGTGAAGAACGCTACATACTTGAGAAAATTTTACGATATAAAAAATCATCCGAGACAATCTATATTCTTTTTTATATTTTAGACAATCGCCAGAAACAATCTACTTCGCTAATAGAGATAATTTCTCATCTTAACCTTCGTCTCATATTCCAGTTTTATTCGCAACACATACATACAATTTTGCTTTTGTCAAGTCTTAAATTTTGCTGTAATAGTAAACAAAAAAAAAAAGAAATATTCATCAACTCCCGAACAAAAAATATTTGGCAAAAGTTTCTTATCTGTAAAACATGAAAAAAGAAAAGGTTTTCAGACCAGACTTTTCTTTTACATCGGGAGGAATACTGATTTGCCGAAAAAGTATTGATGACCTTTATTTTATGTTGTTTAAAATTGAAAACTTACTTTGGGGTAACTGAAACCTCATAGGAGTATGACTTACGCGTAAGAGGGAGGAAGCATATTTTCATTAATCACATTACAGCTGAGCTGTTATTGTGTGGCTGCATAAATTTACCCCATGCTCTAAAGTGGGAGAAGTGAATAAGAAAATTGAAAACAAGAACTACGAGAGCTACACGTACGGGGAAAAAATAGGGGCAAAAACCAGGGAAGAAGAAAAAAAATCAAAGAGTTATTATGTCCAGTGTTAATTAATGAGAGCGTCTGTTAATGAAGCTATTACGGAAAGTCGGCTTCATTGTCGCATCAGCAGCCACAGCAAAATACCCTTGGTGACGTAATAAAACGAACGAGGCAGTCATGAGATAGGACAGCAAACGAGGGGAAGAAAAATGACGAAAAAAAAAATTCAGCACCTAAAAAAATAGAAAAAAAAAAAGCCTGATTCATCAAGTTTTGCACTCCGTCCAAACAATTATTCTTGTAGTCCTGAAGCCGAATTGATTTTTATTGATTGGTGATTAACAAAAATGCAATTAATTTAAAGGAGTTTTCCTCCCTCTCAAAGAAGTGATATCGTGTTATGTTGATGCGCGTTAATTAGTTCCGAAGTTTTTTTACCCCGCTCTTCTTTGAAGTAAAGCTCTGCAATTTTTATGTCTTGCATATTAAATTAATGAATAGATATTTAGTACCGAAAAAAGATTCTGGTGAATTTTTTGTTTCTCGTTACGGTAATACTGCTAAATAAGATTGAGAATTCTGCTGCAGGAGTATTGTTTCTCCAGGAAAATTCAATGTTTAATTAAGTCCATTAACAAAACTGCTTAACGTGGACGACTGATGTTTGGACAGTGGACGCGTCAATACAGGAAGGGGTCAAGCACAAGGAGCGCAAACTGTAAAACAAGATTTGGAACTTTTCTCCAGAAAAGTAGCTTATGAAAGAAAATTTACTTCAAGGTGATGGCGAAACACTTCAAAAGATTTCAGAGACGACTGTATGAACCGCACGTGTCAACAACGGGAAAAATCGGATCACTGATTTTAAACTTTTGTAGGAAGTCTTTATTACTCACTCACTGTCTATTAACGAAAGCTTTTTGAGATAATTTTTTTCTGGAAGCTTCTGTCAGAGAGTCTCAGATTTTTAAAGGAAGCTTTTGAAGCCTGTATTTGTTCGTTGGTTTTGATCAGTTGCTGCCAGAGCACAAAAGTAAGCTTTTGCAAGTAGTGTGCTCAATAATTTCGATCAGCCATACTATAGAAAGGGAACAAACCTATAGTGTTTGTCCACTAGTTTCACTTCCACTCCGAGGCTGTCAAAGGAAACCTTTGCAGGAATTTGGAATTTATTCTGTCGTATGAATTGTTCATTTCCAGGATATTAAAGAACACTTCCAAATATTTTTGCTTTTTAGTTTACCGTATTTTTCGAAGCACAAGACGAGACTCTTTTCTTCAGAAGTCCAGGCCTCGACTTATAGGCCACATCGACTTATTTATTGAAATCAAGATGTACCGCATTTTTCGGCGTATAAGACGAGACAACTTTCTTGAGAAGTCCGGACCTCGACTTACACACCACATCGACTTATCTACTGAAATCAAGATGTACCACATTTTTCGGCGTATCAGACTCCCGACCGGGACGTCTTTCTTCAGAAGTCCGGGCCTGGACTTACAGACCACGTCGACTTATCTATTAAAATCACGATGTATCGCATTTTTCAGCGTATAAGAGCAGACGTCTTTCTTCAGATGTCCGAGCCTCGACTTATACACCACATCGACTTACCTATCCAAATCAAGATATACCGCATTTTTCAGCGTATAAGACGAGACGACTTTCTTCAGAAGTCCGGGCATCGATTTAAAAGTTACATCGACTTATCTATTGAAATCAAATGTACCGGGAGTTTTCAGCGTATAAGACGAAACGTCTTTCTTCAGATGTCCGACCCTCGACTTATACGCCACATCGACTTATCTACAAGATGTACCGCATTTTTCAGCGTATAAGACGAGACGTCTTTCTTCAGAAGTCCGGGCATCGACTTATCTATTGAAATCAAAATGTACCGTATTTTTCAGCGTATAAAACGAGACGTCTTTCTTCAGAAATCCGGGCCTTGACTTACACGCCACATCGACTTACCTATTCAAATCGAGATATACCGCATTTTTAAGCATATAAGACGAGACGCGTTTCTTCAGAAGTCTCGGCAGCGATTTAAAAGCCACATCGACTTTTCTATTGAAATCAAGATGTACCGCATTTTTCAGCGTATAAAACGAGACGTCTTTCCTCAGAAGTCCGGGCCTTGACTTACACGCCACATCTACATAACTATTCAAATCAAGATATACCGCATTTTTCGGCGTATAAGACGAGACGTATTTCTTCAGAAGTCCGGACATCGATTTAAAAGCCACATCGACTTATCTACTGAAATCAAGATGTACCGCATTTTTCAGCGTATAAGACGACCGTCTTTCTTCAAATGTCCGAGCATCGACTTATCTACTGAAATAAAGATGTACCGCATTTTTCAGCGTATAACAAGAGACGTTTTTCTTCAGAAGTCCGGGCATTGACTTAAAAACCACATCGACGTTTCTATTGAAATCAAGATGTACCGCATTTTTCAGCGTATAAGACGAAACTTCTTTCCTCAGATGTCAGAGCCTCCACTTATACGCCACATAGACTTACCTATTCAAATCCAGATGCACCACATTTCTCAGCGTATAAGACGAGACGTCTTTCTTCAGAAGTCCGGGCATCGATTTAAAAGCCACATCGACTTATCTATTGAAATCAAGATGTACCGGATTTTTCAGCTTATAAGACGAATCTTTCCTCAGATGTTCGACTTATATGCCACATCGATGTATTTACTGAAATCAAGATGTACCGCATTTTTTAGCGTATAAGGCGAAACGTCTTTCTTCAGATGTCTGAGCTTCGACTTATACACCACATTGACTTATCTACCGAAGTCAGGATGTACCCCATTGTTCAGCGTGTAAGACGAAGCGTCTTTCCCCAGATGTCCTAGCCTCCACTTATACGCCAAATCGACTTATCAATTCAAATCCAGATATACCGCATTTCTCAGTGTGAAAGACGAGACGTCTTTCTTCAGAAGTCCGGGCAGCGATTTAAAAGCCACGTCGACTTATTTATTGAAATCAAGATGTACCGCATTTTTCAGCGTATAAGACGAGACGTCTTTCTGCAGAAGTCCGGGCATTGATTTATAAGCCACATCGACTGATCTATTGAAATTAAGATGTACCGCATTTTTTCAGGCGTATAAAACGAAAAGCCTTTTCTCAGAAGTCCGGGCCTTGACTTATACGCCACATCGACTTATCTAATGAAATCAAGATGTACCGCTTTTTTCAGGGTATAAAATGAGACGTCTTCCCTCAGAAGTCCGGGCCTTGACTTATACGCCACATCGACTTATCTAATGAAATCAAGATGTACCGCTTTTTTCAGGGTATAAAATGAGACGTCTTCCCTCAGAAGTCCGGGCCTTGACTTATACGCCACATCGACTTATCTAATGAAATCAAGATGTACCGCTTTTTTTCAGGGTATAAAATGAGACGTCTTCCCTCAGAAGTCCGGGCCTTGACTTATACGCCACATCGACTTATATAATGAAATCAAGATGTACCGCATCTTACGGCGTATAAAATGAGACGTCTTTCTTCAGAAGTCTGGACCTTGACTTACACGCCACACCGACTTATGAAATTTCTCGGCAAGAGAAAAAAATATTTTGCCTTAAATTCGGTCGTGATCCAAGCACCCGAAACTCAGTATTACGTTCATAAGAAACTATTCGGAAAGCGTACGAAAGGTAATATTCTGTTCACTAAGAACTTGTTGAAAAGCTGCTGAAACGAATCTTTCTGTTCGAGAGAAACATCATTAAAACCACCGAGACCGATTGACTGGAGAATGTTAAGTGCATCCCAGTCGAGATCCCTCCAAGATACAGTGGGTGCCAATGGGCTTGAAAAGCTGGCGAAACAGATATTGGTGCAAATCATTGATGTCGCAATGATTAAACCTCTGAAACGTGTCGCTGCCACATAGTTGATTGCGTAGTGACAATCGTGTCGATTGCTGGCGACGCATGCGCTTTAAGAACAGCAATAACCAGCTGCTAGCGAATCAGTCTTTTATCACATTGTCAGCCTCTGAATTGTATCTCTCCGCTGAATTAAAATCGACAATTGTTTCCATTTGTTAGGCTAATCATATTTGATTATATATATATATGATCGAAATCAAAAGCTTTTTTTTTTTTTTTGATTCTGATTTCAATCGGACTATTTGAGAAAGCGCCGAACGGCAACTCACGCTGCAAAACATCACTTTGATTTGGTGAACTTGTGTGCATGTGTTTCCTTGTTTCTTTTTTCACCTTTGTGAGAAGCGTTCAACTTGCCGTTCGGAGGGAAGGAATACAGTAGCGTCAATTCATAAAGAAAAAAATATTTTACGAAATTCAACTTTTTGCTGAAAAGGTAATGCAGAACTTATCTCACTTTCTCTTCCAATTAATATTTACTGAAACATTAAAACGTTAGTTACATAATTTCGGAACAGTAACTGTATTTGTTCTGACCTCGTCTTATACTCTGAATTGACGTGAATGAATGGAGATAAAGAAATTGGGAAATTTAAACCATCCGATTTATCAACTTACAAGCCGAAAAGTTCGGTGTTTCTGCCACTCTCCGAATATTAGCGGCAACACTTGCGTGAAGCGTTTAGAGGGTTAATCATTTAAATAGTTATTGTTAAACCGATCAGAGAGAGAGAGAGAGAGAGAGAGAGAGAGAGAGAGAGAGAATTAGAAAAAATGAAAATACACTGCTCGCCACCCAAAATGCAACACCAAGAAGGACACGAGATAGCAAAGCCAGATTTACGGGACACATAACAACAGATACAAAGATGAAACGATTGAGCTTACAAGCACGTGCGACTTGCGAAATACGCAGATATCAATAGTTCGTATGGCCCCCATGGCTGGAAATAACGGCCGTCACACGCCTCGGCATCGAACGAAAGAAGCTTTGGATGTGGGCTTGGTGTATGTTGGTCCAGGCTGCTTCCACACGTTGCCGCATTTCATCAGGCGTAGCCGCGGGTGGTGCTTGCCGGGCCACTCGGTTACCGATCAGCGACCAGACGTGTTCGATGGGCGACATATCGAGATTACAGGCGGGCCACGGCAGCAGTGACACCTGGTGGGCCGTGAAGAATTGTTGCACGATGCGTGCCACCTGCGGGCGCGCATTTTCCTGTTGAAACGTGGCCGCTGGCAGGTCTTGCAGGTAAGGAAGGACTACAGGCTCCAAAACGTTGGAGATGTAGCGGTGGCTGTTGAGTGTACCGGCGATGCGTACCAGAGGGATGCGTGTGTCATATTTAATTGCGCCCCAAACCATAACGCCAGGCGACGGACCGGTATGGCGATGCATAATGCAGGCGTCATACAGTCTCTCGCTGCGGTGTCGCCACACGCGGATACGACCATCGTGGTGTTGCAGGCAGAAGCGGGATTCGTCGGAGAAGACAATGTCGTGCCATTCCGTAGTCCAGGTGCGGCGTTCGACGGCCCACTGCCGCCGCACTCGCCAGTGGTGTAACGTCAATGGTAATCGGAGCAATGGGCGCCGTAGGACAAGTCCCCGCTCCTGTAGACGACGTCGAACAGTACGTGCTGATACAGGTAGTTGCGCAAAACACCCTAATTCCCGCGCTAACGTTCGCGATGTGGCGGTGCGAGCAGTCAATGCCCGCCTCAGAACATGCCGGTACTCTCGTTCGGTGGTGTGCCGCGGCTGCGGCAATCACTCACGTCGGTCCGTCTGACCCTCCTGCACCCACCGAATCCATACTCGCCTCACTGTGGCTGGATGTCGTCCCACACGGGCGCCGATGTCTCGGTACGATAAACCGCTGTCGCTATAAGCCACTATTCGTCCTCTGTCGAACTCCGAAACGTGCTGGAATGACTGCCGTATTCTGCGACGAGGCATCAGGAAGCTTCCCACGCACAATTCCGGCAGCACAACACACTTCCACTACATACACCCCGCCTTCTGTGCACCCATCTTATAGTGCTTCTCGGTGGAGTGCCGGGAGCACATGATTTGCATATACCCTGCAATGCTAATCCTTTGCATGTCTTCTCGCGTGCGACGCATGCTGCAAATTTCAGGCCAATCGGAAGCTTCCTTCTTGGTGTTGCATTTTGGGTGGCCAGCAGTGTAAAAATGAAACTCGTAACTTGGTTCAACACATCAGAAAATTAACATGACGTATATCATAAAAGCAATTAAAATTTCAGTTTGCTCAGAAAGTTTGCTATGCATAGTATTTAAAGTCTTTTTACCTCTGGTATTATAAAGGTATTCCATACAATGTGCAGACGGGAAGATATGAGAGAAGACATATTGAGGAACTTGAGCAACTTTAAAAAGGCCAGACATACTATCATTTGTCCAAAGTAAGAGACTGCGAATGGTTTGGACATACGTGAAGAGCGGATGGTCAAATTGTTAAGGAGGTGCTGGTCAACAAAAGGAATAAGACAAGGACCGAATGGAAGACTCAGGACTAATTAGATTGTAACGTATACTCTAATTCAACTTTCCTTTTAAGTAAAAGGTGATCCAGACTAATAAGAGTGCTGTTTACCATTGTATCAGAGAGAAAGAGGTTCTGAGAAATTTTTATCGAGAAGAGAGCTCGGAGAGAATTGCTACGAAAAGATTCGTTACGAGAGATATAAATTGAACTTGATTAAATCGCTTAGGTTGATGCTATGCTTCGTAGATAAATTGTTGTTGAGACTTGAAGATCTTCCTGTATTACGGGAGACTGCTGTATTCGACGTCGAAATACTAGATGATTAAGCACGAAGTGAATTCTATTCGGTGATGTTTTATTTTAAGTACCTGCCAAGGGACCAATAAATATTGATTGTCCTCGTAAGTGGACTTCGACTTTCATCTGAACGCAATTTCTATTTAGCATCTAATTAGTTTTACAGAGTGGACATAAAGTCCTTCCTTCACTAAGAAAAGTTTTACTTAAAAAACTATGATAGTTAGAAACAAGCGGTTTATGGCATGATGCATGTAAACTAATAGGCTTTTATTATTGTTGTAGGTGCAGGCGGATCAATAACTAGGTGGCGCTGTCAGCACAAAAAGTCAAAATGGCGTCTTTGCATGTAAGGCGCAATGTGGCCTGCGGTGCCACTAGACCAAATCACCGATAACTGTTCAGCGTAATTTCAGAAGAGAGTACAGAAGTTCATCACTTGATCATGAAAGCATGAGAGCTTGGTACGCAAAGTTTAAGGAGACAGGAAATGTTGACGACGGAAAACGAACTGGCCGACCAAGTGTTAGTGAAAAAATATTTTGATGCTGTGCGGACAGCAGTCCATCGAAATGCACCCACCGAGCTTCGTCTGAACTCTGAATCCCATGCACTACACTGAAGAAAATTTTACACAAAAGGCTTCGTTTTTATTCGTACAAAGTGCAGATTGTTTAAGCCTTGCAACTGGAAGACCACCAACGTCGTGCTGCTTTGGCAACCGAGATGTTACAGCTTTTTGATAAAAACAGCAGCTACCTTCAGCGCGTGTGTTGTTTGGTTTGGGCTACTTTTCACACTTCTGGTGAAGAAAACAGGCACAATGTGCGATATGGGGGTCGGAAAGTCTCCATGGTGTATTTAAAAAGCAGCGGGACTACAACGGTCTTTGCTGCAGTGTGAGCCGATGCATTGCCGTAGCTCACACTTCATTGTCATGGCTCACATTGCCTTATTTTTCGATCCTGGATGCTCTTTGTTCCATTCTGCGATGACCTTTGGCAGACATCGAGTAGTGGAGCAGTTAGCAGTAACAGTTCTTAGATTTTCAAGTGCAAAAGTTGTCACATGTTCTGTTTTTACGGAAGAACGACGCCACCATTTCTTCCCCTAATCCCTGACATTGAGCGGCAGTTTTGTATGTGAAGTGCAAAACTCGCAGTACTATATTTTGAATTTCGTCAAATATACCAATAAAAGGTTATCGTAAGTTTGACTTTGGATATGTTTCGTCTGGCCGTAAACGCTTAATTTGAACTATCCCGTGCACATCGTATTCTCATTTAATTCATCATTTCCTTAGCCATGGTTTTAGACATAGCGTAACACCAATCCCGCACACGAAAAAGGGTTACGTTATACATACAGCTACTACTCTGTAAACAAACAAATTAACAGTTTACCAGCTAATTATTCTGCCTCATTTCGTCCTCTGAATCTATGCACATTCTTGAAAAGGAAATTAACATTAACAAGACTATCTCTTACAGCACCGTTATTCTGACTTTTTCTTTAGGGGGGGGGCGAGGAAACTCGAATATTGGTAGTAATATCAGTTTGATGGCGTTGTAAAAAATCACACTTATTTTCTCGAAATTTTCACTGTTGTTTAAATTCAATGTCAAATCGCTGTAAAACAAAAATTTCTGCAAAAGAAAAAAAAAACAGCATGAAAAGATTTACCGTTTTATGTTTTGAAACTGAATCACATCCAACATAACAACATAATACATAAACCCAGATGAACAGGAGCGGATTGGGACGACCAAACAAGGCCGTGAATTTTAGTCTTCCGGTCCACTGTAAAAACACACGTATCTACAGGTGAAGAAATTCCCTCATTAAAAACATTGTTAGATCTTGGATGAAAGAGAACTGGTATGCAATGTAAAAGAATAAAACGCAGTTGTGAGCAAACTATAATAAAAATTGTACAATGAAAGAATTTCAAGAATCCACCCATGATTGAATGTAACAACGGTGCCGTAACAGATAATTACTTTCATTCGAGAAATTTGGTTTTGAAAAAAAAAAAAAGAAAAGTTTCTTGAACACCCCATTTCCAACAAAATCACAGTAACTTTCACTCTGAGATTTGAAACGTGCACATGCGACATAGCTATTCTCTTACGCAATTAATTTTTCTATCTATGTGGTGCGCATGTGTCCCTTTATGTTTTCGCCAATAAAGTATATTATTGAAATGGCCAAATAGTCATTGCGCTTTTTTACACATAGATGGCGAAACATGTCTTGAAATGTAACTAACATCATTTGAAACCTCAAGTTCATTATGTAACGTCACAGCTGACAGATCAAGCTTGTTGTAGGAACAGAAAGTGCACGATTACGTTAACAAGTGTTTGCTTGGCGTCGATTTCAAATTGGACAATCAAAAGGAACATTCTTGCCATGTTTTACTATATTACTTCAGAAAAGAAAAAAACGTTGTGCAAGCTCATGAAAAGTTATGTGATGTGTATGGTGAACATGCCTTAAAACTACGGCAGAGTCAGAATTGGTTTGCGAAATTTTGGTCTGGAAATTTTGATGTGAAAGGTGCACCACGCTCAGGAAGACCAATCGAAATTGGTGACGACAAAATAAAGACATTGATCGAATCCAAACGGCGTTCAAAGACACGAGAGATTGCCGAGAATCGGAAAATATAGAAATCGAGCGTTGAAAACCACCATTTACAGCAACTGGGATACGTTAGTAGGCTCGATATGTGGGTACCACATGAGCTCAAAGAAATTCATCTCACTAAGCCCGTTGAGATCTGCGATTTGCTCTTGAATTTTGAAGAAAAAGGGTCCATCTTTGAAACGTATGATAACAGGCGATGAAAAATGGATCGTCTACAACAGCGTCGAGCGAAACAGATCGTGGAGCAAGCGTGATGCACCTGCTCAAAGCACTTCAAAAGCAGATATGCATCAAAGGAAGGTTTTTCTGTCAGTCTGGTGGGATTTCAAAGGTTATTGTGCTTTTTGAATTGCTTCCAAGTAACCAAACCATTAATTCGGATGTTACGGTCGTCAGCTGGATAAATTAAATGATGCAGTCAAACAGAAACGTCCAGAATTGGTGAATCGCAAAGGTGTTGTGTTTTACAGGGATAACGCAAGACTACATGCAAGTTTGGTTACTCGTCAAAAATTGTTGCAGCTTGGATGGGATGTGTTAATACATCTACCATATTCGCTGAATCTGGCACCATCAGGCTATCGTTCGTTGCAAAACACCTTGAATGGTAAAATCTTCACTACTGATGAGGCTATCAAATCGTTCTTGGAACTGTTTTTTGCCGAAAAAAACATAAACGTTTTTGAGAGCGGAATCATGAACTTGCCTGCGAGATGCAAAAAGTCATCGAACAAAATGGACGATATGTTATTGACCAACGTTTCTGTTTCCCATTCAAAATTCGCCTTTCATTTACACAGGAAAAAAACGCAATTACTTTTTAGCCAACCCAATATTTGGTCACTAATCGCCTATTGCGCTATAGTATTGGTAATTCCTCATTGAATAGACTCCTTTTTAAGTTCACCCATTATCTGGACCCATGAGTCACCAGTTTGACCCATGAGCGTAGATCGTTATTTCTTTTAAGATACATGTGGGTGCGACACGGATTTCTGAATATCTCTGCCGGAAAATGTCCTTGTGTTCTGTGTCAGTCTGCGAATAAGGGAGTGATGATAATGAGCCACTACAATTAGTACTAGTATCTCCTTCAAGATTACAAAAGGAGAATAGGGCATACCATTAACCCTGGGCTCCAAGTCCAACACTCTACGTCGAGCCCTAGTTAGCTTTAGCTTAATTAATTTATAACGATGTACTTGGTCCGGCAGCAGTTTTCTCACATATACGAGAAATTGGGCCATTTCTCGAGTGGTCCACCGGAAAATATCCCGGTGTCCCGGTGGGCCAATCCGCCTCTGCAGATCAGTAAATTACAATTTTACTCATGAGTACAATTTACTAAGAAATACTACTTTTCAGAATACATCTGATATGACGTCAGATATGTGTTACGTTACACGATTAAAATCTTCTTAGCAACTCTTCAGAAACAGGAAAATGCGACGTTTCATTTTGGTTGTATTTTGTCGTTCATAAACGACATACAGAATTTTTCATTTAGAATTCTATCGTATGAAATTTAATTTTAAGATTCTTCTTGTGAACCTAAAATGATTATTTTAGATTGTCAAATCAGCTTCTTTTCTCAATTAAGTCTAAAAATTGTGAATTCCAATATAGGTAAAAGTGTGTTATTATTTCATGCGTATGCTGTAGAAATATAATTTGGGAACATTCGTTTCCCTGAAACCACGAAATTCTCGGAATATAACTAAACTTTTTTTGCGCAGAATATAACCCGATACCCATTTACTTACACTGAAGAGCAATTGAAGCTGGCGTTATGCAAATGTGGTCCTGTAAACGGAAACGACATGACGTATGCAGCGATCCGACAATATAAGGAGTGATGCGCCGGGAATCAGTAAGAGTCGGACGCAGTATGTGTAAGACGAAAGATCTAAGCGCATTTGATCGTGGGCAAATTGTCGGGACCCGACGAATTAGTCACTGCATCTCGGAAGTCGTGCAGGCACTGGAATTTTCACGAGCCACTGCGTTACGGGTGCACCGTGAGTACATCGAATCCGGTAAAACCATCTCTGCAAGGGCCAACTGCCGTGGACAACAGCGTGTGGATGAGCGGGGTCATCGTCGGCTAGTTAGCATTGTAACAGCGGATAGACGGCCACAGTGCAAGAAATCACTCGGCAATTTAACGTTGGTGCACAAAAACGTGTAAGCAGTCACACCATCCAGAACCATCTCCTCGCTATGGGGAACAGAAGCCATCGTCCCACGAGGGTACCGCTGCTGACCGCACATCACAGGGTGCAGATATTAGCATGGGCGCGGGAACATCGCCACTGGACCCTAGACATATGGGAAAATGTTGCCTGGACAGATGAGTCGAGATTCACGTTCGTGCATGCGGATGGCAGGATACGAGTACGGCGCAAACCACATGAAGCGATAGATCCTTTTTGCCAGCAGGGTACTCTTCAAGCTGGTGGGGGTGGCATTCTCATCTGGGGACTGTTTACGTAGACTGAAATGGGACCCCTGGTACGTGTGACATCGTCCCTCACAGGTCAACGTTACTGGAATATCCTGGACGACCATTTGCTCTCGTTTGTGCGTCTTCAACATCCCACTGGGGACTTCATCCTGCAACAAGACAATGCACCATGCCATCGCTCCCGAATTGTATCCGAATGGTTGGATGAACACTCCACCTATGTAACCTCGCTTTCTTGGCCAGCTAGGTCACCTGACCTCAATCCCATCGAGCACATCTGGGATGCATTTGAGAGAGAGATGTTCGAGGCTCTGACCCTCTTCCATCAAATCTTCGTGAACTGTGGGAGCTTGTTCAGGGGTCGTGAATCCGTATGGCTTCCCAACGTTTCCGGTGTCTTGTCGAGTCCATGCCGAGACGAATCGCCGCCGTCATCAGGGCGAAAGGTGGTGCTACACGTTACTAGACAGGTATCTCTAATTCAATTGCTCTTCGGTGTATATCTGCAGAAGAAATGAAAAAGAAAGAAAAAAAAGGAAGGAAAAAATACTGTTTGTGCTTCTACGCATGAACTTTCATAACATTTTAACATTTGCAGCGACGCAATTTTAAGTTCAAGAGGAAAAAACAAACCTGGTTATTAAAAAATTACTCTACATATTTTATTTTTGCCAGTCATTGTTGACCGGATGTCATCTAGTAATAAACATTTGCATAATTAAGATCAATTCCATAATAAACATTAGTTATTAATAAATAGTAGATTATAAAACATGTGCATTTACTGCTTTTTTTTTCGTGCATAAAAGTTGCAACTAAATCGAAAGTAAAAACACGCCGCTCACAAAAAAGTAATTAAAGCAGTTGATCATATTAATTAATAAACATTTATTTTCGATCTTTTAATGTTTCATTCCGTGAAAGAAGAAATGAAAGAGAGAGAGAGAGTACTCTGGTACCCTTTGTAGATAATTTATGCTATGCTTCTTTTGCATGCAAAGATCTTATTGAGTGTGAAATAAAACGAGAAATTCGAAAGTATATATTTATTTACGTACAAAACATTGCATTTATTCGCGTCACTCAAAACCACACCAAGTCACAGTCCAGTACGTACCAAGGGGAAGTCATAACAAAAAAAAAAAAAAAAAAAAAAAAGGTTTATACTAATCCCTTACATTGGGCGGTAGTTAGGTAGGTGGATTAACGAATATTATTGTCGTAAAACCAATGAGAGAAGGAAGATATGTGAGTCATAAATGCAAAAATGTACTAAACTATAGGGGCGGCAATAGTTAGCATTTTAGTTTTTCAAACAGTATTTTTATTATTATACATTATTCAGATTTAGACGAATTGTGAAAACACAGTCATGAATGGAATACGGGATTACACCATGTAATAGACATTTTGAAGATGACAATCCGTTTTTTGGTGTAAATATGACAAGGATGGTAAGTCAGATAATATGAGAAAACTTGAAAATTTCGTCGTCCTGGAGCAGGATTCGAATCCGCGTCTCCCATATAGCGTTGGTGTAGTGGTTAGCATACCCGGACGCTATCTGAGAGACGCGCTTTCGATTCCCGCTTCAGGACGACGAAATTTTCAAGTTTTCGGATATTATCTGACTTACCATCTTTGTCATATTTACACCAAAAAACGGATTGGCATCTTCAAAATTTGTGAAAACACAAATTTGTCTGTGCCAAGGATCGAACTTGCGGCCCCTTCTGTTCGGAGTAAGTTGCTCTCCCAACTAAGCTGCACGACAGAATGTATCGCTGCAGATTTGGCGTCTTGATACGTGCTTTACCTATGCAGTACGTCACATCATCTCCCTCTTAATTTTTAGCACGTCTTTTGTAAAAAACAAGATCGTGCTTATGTTATCGGTTTGTCCGTCCGTCTGTGGACACCATATCTCTGCAACTGTTAGCCCGATTTGAAAAATTCTTTTTCGCATTGGGAAGCTCGAAATGGGCGAATGATGATCATTTATTTCGTTTTTCTTTTACGATGTACAGTTTCGCCGCTAGAGGGCGTAAATGCAGATGATGTCGAATTCAAAATACATTTCATTCCAAATATTTATTTCTAAGCAACCAACTGAAAAAATTCTTTTATCTTTCGATACCATTCATATCGAAGAGTATTTTAGGCATAGTTACTTTTCCAAATAACGCATAGATTTTCCTCTACGGGGCGTAAAAGTAAATTACGTTTTCCCCGATATCTCTTCTTCTAAAACTCCGATTTGAAATTTTGTTTCTTCAGCGGATGTAGCTTCTAATGGAAAATCTTATGCATATAATTTCTAAATTTTGGTAAAGAATACTTTGGCCACCAGGGGGCCGTAAGTGCTAATTTTTGCTTCTGATGTATTTGCCATAAAATCTGAGCTTCTATAATCTCGATTGAAAAATTTCGTTTGTGAACCGATACTACTCACGTCAACAAACCTTTTCGGAATATTTTGTTCTTAAAATATTACACGGTTACTCCGTCACAGGGCGTAGATGCATATCTTATTTTTGTCAATATCTCTGCTCCTAATGGTCAAAAAAAATTCTTTCTTTATTGGATAGAGTTTCCAGTGTGACATGTTTTCCACATAATTTCAAAATTTTGAAGTAATTCATAGACTTTCCGCTAGGGGGCGTAAAGGTAAATTGCGTTTCTCTCGATATCCCTGCTTCTAAAACTCCGATTGGAAAAAACCTTTCTGTACCGGATACAGCTCCTGATGGAAAATCTTTTGCATATCATTTCTAATTTTGGTAAAAAATGATTTGGCCATCAGGGTGCGTAAGTTTTAATTTCCGCTTCCGATGTATTTGCAGCAAAATCTTAGCGTCTAAAATCTCGATTTAAAAAAATTCGTTTGTGGACCGATACTACTTACGTCAACAAACATTTTAGGAATATTTTCTTCATAAACTTTTGCATGGTTTCTCCTCCAGGGGGCGTAGAGGTATATCTTATTTTTGTCAATATCTCTACTTCTGGAAGTCCGATTTGAAAAATTTCTTTTTTGTTGGATAGTGTTTCCGATGCGAAATGTTTTTCATGTAAATTCAAAATTTTCAGGTAAATCATAGACTTTCCGCTAGTGTGCGCAAAGGTAAATTGCGTTTTCTAATTATTTCTGCTTCTAAAACTCAGATTTGAAAAATTCTTCCTGTATCGCATGCAGCTTTTGATGGAAAATGTTTTTCACATAATTTCTAATATTTTGTAAAGAATGGTTTGGCCACCAGGGGGCATAAGTGCTAATTTCTGCTTCTGGTGTATTTGCAGCAAAATCTGAGCTCCTGAAAGCTCGACTAAACTTTTTATTTTCGTGGACAGACACCGGTCACATCGAAAAACCTTTGGAGAATACCTTCTTTCTAAAATAATGCATGGTTTTCTGATGCATATCTTATATTTGTCCATATCTCTGCTTCTAAGAGTCCGATTTGAAAAATTCTTTTTTGTTGGAGAGCGTTTCCGCTGCGAAATGTTTCTCTTAAAAATTAAAAATTTTCTCAACTCATAAGTCTACAACCAGAGGGCGTAAGATCGCGATTACCTTTACAGCAATATCTGCCGGTTAAGAACGCGATTGAAAAACTTCTTTTTCCGGCCAGATACAATTGTTTTCCTAACCGGTTCCATTGACTTTGAATAGCTTTGATAAATTTAATTTGCGTCTGAACGGATTCAAAAAACGTGCTCATTGCACCCGAAAATTCGGTGTCATCTTTCTTGGGGTTTTTTTGTTTTTGTTTTTTTGAAGTGAAGGACTAATTTTGTTTTCAATTCTAGACGATGTGTGGAACAAATATCACACATTTTTCGAAGAAACCAACGGACAACACATCCATTTTTACGTTCGTGCGCCAATGTGAAAACACAAATCTGACCGTGATGTAGATCAAAGTGGTGCCCCCTCACTCCGGAGTAAGTTGCTCTCCCAACTAAGCTACACGGACTGCAGATTTGTCGTCTTGACACGTGCTTTACCTCTGTAGTATGTCACAGAACGTAAGAAACGACCTTGGCACCAATGAATTGTGATATCTGCTCATGCGCCAGCTAAAATCTGACCTCAAGACGGAAAGAAAAGCTGAATCACAAGAGTGTAAGTAAGGCGGATGGTTAGCTTTTGGTCTAGGTTATCAACAATTTACATCCCATTTTGTTATGCATCATTTTAAAGCATCCGTCAATAGTAGGTAATTAATTACCTCTTCGGAAGTCGGGAGGAAGCCAAATTTCGCTACTACGCATTATTTGCTACTGTCGGGAAAGATGTCCAGGATCAAAAACGCATTTTTGAAATTGCTTTTGTCACATTTAGCATCAGGTCCTCGTATAATTTTTCGCAGTTTCCAGTGAGAGAGACCCGTAGAGTCTTGCGTTTTCGATTAAAGGAGCACAAGATCTACATTCGGAACTGTGATTAAAGAATTCATCGATGGCTAAACACTGTTACGAAAAGGACCATAAATTTCCCTTTGAAGAAGCAAAACTAAATGACAAGCCAGATTCAACCACAAAACTTGATATTTTGGAGGCTTTCCATATATATCAGAAATCTTCGCAACTTGTCAATGACATGCCATCCACCCCATTTTTATAAAGCGCGTGGAAGCAACAAACCAAAACCTGTGACTGTAAACACCATTTATGATATCAGATACAATTTGAATATTTTCAATACCCAGCGAAACCATGGTCGACTTGAAAAATAAATATTTGTGACAAACCACGTTGTATTCTTTTAATATGACAAAATAATGTTCGGCGATTATCATCATCAGCAGCATCATCATCATCAGGAATTTCCACTACTAAGCGGATTTCCTCGGCCATATAGTTCAGCCAGTCTTCCTCCACTTCTCTCTATCGAAGGCCAACACTTCATCCAGTCCATTATTTTTAGTACGTCTTTTGTAAATAGTCCGATTTGAAAAATCCACTCCATTATTTTTAGCACGTCTTAAACTAATAGTCCGATTTGAAAAATTCTTTTTGCATTGGAAAGCTTGAAATATGCGAATGATGATCCTTCATTTCGTTTTTTTACGACATACAGTTTCGTCGCTAGAGGGCATAAATGCAGATGATGTCGAATTCAAAAGTACGTTTTATTCCACATATTTTCTTCTAAACATCCGATTGAAAAAGTTCTTTTATCTTTCGATTCCATTTATTTCGAAGAGTATTTTACATATAGTTACTTTTTCAAATTACGCACAGGTTTCCCGCTAGGGGGCGTTAAAGTAAATTGCATTTCCCCCGATAACTCTTCTTCTAAAACTCCGATTTGAAAACATTTTTCTTCAGCGAATACACCTCTAGATGGAAATTTTTTTGCATATAAATTCTAATTTTTGATAAAGAATAATTTGGTCACCAGGGAGCGTAAGTGTTAATTTTTGCTTCTGATATATTTGCCATAAACTCTGAGCTTCTAAAATATCGATTGAAAAATCCTTTTGTGGACGGATGCCACTCAAATCGATAAACCTTTTCGAAATATTTTCTTCTTAAAATATTCCGCAGTTTCTCCGCCAATGGGCGTAGATGTATATCTCATTTTTGTCAATATCTCTACTTCTAGGAGTCTGATTTGAAAAATTCCTTCTTTGTTGGATAGTGTTTTCAATGTGATATGGTTTTCATATAATTTCCAAATTTTCTAGTAATTCATAAACTTTCTGCTAGGGGGCGTAAAGGTAAATTGCTTTCCCCCTAAATCTCTGCTTCTAAATCTCCGATTTGAAAAAATTTCATTCTGCACCGGATACAGCTCCTGATGGGAAATCCTTTGCAGACAATTTCTAATTTTCGTAAGAAAATGGTTTGGCCACCAGGGGCGTAAATCTTAATTTCCGCTTCTGATGTATTTGCAGCAAAATATGAGCTTCTAATTTCTCGATTGAAAAAAATGTCGTTTGTAGACCGATACTACTCATATCGACAAACCTTTTAGAAACATTTCCTTCTTAAAATAATGCATGATTTTTACGCCAGGGGGCGTAGATGTATATCTTATTTTTGTCAATACCTCTACTTCTAGGCGTCCGATTTGAAAAATTCCATTTTTGGTAGATAGTGTTTCCTGTGTGACATGTTTTTCGTATGATTTCAAAATTTTCTAGTAATTCATAGGCTTTCCGCTAGGGGGTGTAAAGGTAATTTTTTTTTTTTTTTGATTGGAGGTTTAACGACCACCGTGAGCAACTCAATGGGCTATAAGCAGTCGTCTGTCCCTAATTTAGGGTCACTGGTTTCCAGGGAAGCGAAAGAGCCAGTGCCGTAAGACAACCACAACATCCATGCCTCACCGGGATTCGAACCCGGACCCCTTACGGACAAATGGTCAGAGGCCATCGCTTAGACCACTGCGCCACCGGGGCGGCATTAAATTGTTTTCCTCCCTATATCTCTGGTTCTAAATCTCCGATATGGAAAATTCTTTCTGCACCGAATACAGCTCCTGATGGGAAATCCTTTGCTCACAATTTCTAATTTTTGTAAAAAATGGTTTGACCACCACATGGCGTAAGTCTTAACTTCCGCTTCTGATGTATTTGCAGCAAATTATGAGCTTCTAAATTCTCGATTTAAAAAAACGTCGTTTGCAGACCGATACTACTCATGTCCGCAAACCTTTTAGAAACATTTTCTTCTTGAAACAATGCATGGTTTCTACGCCAGGGGGCGTAGATGTATATCTTACTTTTGTCAATATCTCTACTTCTAAGCGTACGATTTGAAAAATTCCTTCTTTGTTGGATAGTGTTTCCGATGCGAAATGTTTTTCCTATAAATTCAAAATTTTCAAGTAAATCATAGACTTTCCGCTAGGGGGCACAAAGGTAAATGGCGTTTTCTGCGTTATTTCTGCTCCTAAAGCTCTGATTTGAAAAATTCTTCCTGTGTCGCATACAATACCTGGTAGAAAATATTTTTCACATAATTTCTAATATTTGGTAAAGAATGGTTTGGCCATCAAGGGGCATAAGTGTTAATTTCTGCTTCTGGTGTAGTTGTAGCAAAATCTGGGCTCCTGAAAACTCAATTAAATTTTTTTCTTGGACCGATACCGCTCATATGGAAAAAACCTTTTGAGAATACTTTCTTCCTAAAATATTGCATTGTTTTCCCACCAGGGGATGTTAAGTCACATCTTGTTTTTGTCGATATCTCTGTTTCTAAGAGTCCGATTTGAAAAATTCTTTCTGTGTTGGAGAGCGTTTCCGGTCCGAAACGTTTATCATATAAATTCATGTTTTTCTTAACGCACAAGTCTTCAACCAGAGGGCGTAAGCTCACGATTCCGTTTACAGCAATATCTGAGGGATTAAAAATCCGATTGAAAAACTTCTTTCTTATGTCAGATACTATTATTTTCCATACCGGTTCCATTGACTTTGAATAGCTTTGAGAAATTTAATTTGAGTCAGAACGGATTCAAAAGACGTGCTTACTACACCCGAAAATTCGGTGTAATTTTTCTTGTTTAAACTTGATTTAGTATCCTCCATCTATTTTCTCCTTGATCTTCCTGTTTTCCTCTTTCCTGGAGCCTCCCATTCCATCAGAATTTTAGGAAGTCTCTCCGATGACATTCTCCTTGCATGGCCGAACCATTGTAATCTCCGCATTTCAATAGTTTTAAGAATGTCTACTTTAACGCTCATAATATCTCGAATTTTTGTATTACGCACTTTTTCACATCGGGATTTTCTTGCAGAACGCTTCCAAAAGTCCGTCTCCGTAGTCAATAATCTTTGTTGATGTCTTTTATTCAGTGCCTACGTCTCCTCACCAAATAAAATGATACTCTGTACAATCTCAGAAAAAATGTGTCTTTTTTACTCTTTGAAAGACATTGCTGCTTGAAAGAACAAGATTAAAAACAGAAATAGCTTTCCTGTCCTCCGCAATTCTCCGATCAATGCCATGATGACATGTACCATCTTGATGTATTATGGATCCGAGGTATTTAAATTTCTCAACTGTTCTCAATGTAATGCTATCGGTTATTTCAATGAAGTCTCTGGGATCATAGGACAAGTGCTCAGTTTTATTTTCGTTAATTTTAATTCCCCAACGGTCATATTCAGAGATCAGTTTACAAAACATATTAGCAACGTCATCCTTATTTACTGCCCAGATTACTTGATCATCCGCAAAGAGCAAATGCTACACGAAATCTTTCTGAATCCATAATCCCAAATTTCTGCACTTCGCTGACCATTCTCAGAGACGAACCTGAATATAGATCTTAAATAATATAGGGGACATACAGCGTCCCTATAAAAGCCCGTTACTACTCAGAAAAACCTCTGATAGTTGCTGTCCACACTTGATAATACATTTATTGTCACTATATATCTCTTGAATAACACTGATTATTTCTTCACCAATATTTGCCGTCCTCAAAGCCCTCCAAAGTAGTTTTCGAGGAACATTATCGTTAGCCTTTTCCAAGTCAATGAATATTAATTCCATGTCTCTCAATGCCTCTCTTTGTTTTTTCAGGATCTGCCTCATTGTAAATATATGATCTATACATGATCTACCGGCCGTGAACCCATTCCGCTCCTCATTTCCTTCATACTGTTCTTCAATGCTTCTTCGAAGAATTTTTCCAAATGTTTTTACAAACGGTTTGTTACACATATTCCTCTGTAATTACCACATACTTTTCTGTTTCCCTTCTTGAAAATTGGAGTCAAAAAACCAAGTTTCATCTCCTGAGATACTCCATCAGCCTCCAGGATTCTGTTGTATAATTTAGTTAGGGGTGTAACAACTCGCTCACCACCATAGTTTAGTAATTCAAAGTTAATTCTACCAGGACCCGGGGCTTTTCCATTTTACCTTCTTTCAGTTTCCCTAGCCACTTTTCGGGACACTTGCAAACCAGAAGCCCCATAAGCAAATTTCTCCTCCAAAAATTCCTCCCTTTCTTCAGTTAATAGGGTTTCAAAATACGTTTTCCAGTCTTTCATCTGTATCAGTTGAAGTTTTGACCTGTGATGAACTTGTTTTCTGAGTCTCTTGAGTATTCTCCATCCTCAAAGGCACTTTTAAAATCCAACTGGACGTTCACTGTCATACAAGCCCGTTCCCACTCATCATTCTTTTGAACATCTTATTTGTCTATTAAGCTGCTTTTTGTTTTCCTTATAAATCTCCTTACCTCTATCATCTTTTTTATTTAGCCATTCCAAAATAGCTTTTTCTTGTCTCTAATCCCATCCGTTAGTTCCTTTGTATTCCAAGTTTTTCTCCTACCATTACTACGATATTTTGCCCCAGTGCTTTGTAAGCAATGGTACTAATTCTTTCCTTAAGGTAAGTATAATTCTCCACAGCAAGTTCCCTCCAAGTCTTCATCAAGTTTTGTGTACAAACTTCTATAATAAAGTCCTTTTTCATCCTGTAAGAGATCCACATTAAATGACAAATTTTCATCTTTTTGAAATCTCTCAACATTGCTTTTAGATAATGCAGGAACTTGTATCCATGGCGACTCCATTGTAGCCCGAACTAGATAATGATCAAAACCACAGTCAGAAGCACGATACACTCTTACATCCCTGATTTTAACAGAGGCTTCTTGCCTGGTAATTATAAAATCAATGACAGACTTCATGCTAAGTATATTTGTGTATATCCTAGTATCTTGATGCTAAGTGTATTTGTGTATATCCTAGTATCTTGATGCTAAGTATATTTGTGTATATCCCTATGTTGGAAAAACGTGTTCTGAATAGTGAGTTCGATGCTAGTGATCCGACATTTCTTGACGCAGAATAGAAATAAAAGTTTCCAAGCTTTCGCAGAGCAACTAGATGGAAGGTAGACAGCAGACTGCCTTGAAAAAACCATCTGGTTGATGTACGAAAGCTTGGAAACTTTTATTTCTATTCTACGCCAAGAAATTTCGGATCGCTAGTATAGTCATACTAATACACTGCTGGACAATTGCTAAGAACGGATCATAAACGGCTATATAGCGCATAAAAAAGTAAGTGTGGTTGGATGCCAAGTGAAATAAAATAATGTCAGAATGCCAGGACATTACAAGAAAGACAATTTATTATGCTCTGAAATCCAGAAGGCTTTGGAACGTGTTCAAGGGACAAACAGGCCATTTTGTGCAGAATACGCAAACGTGAAAAAAAATGTAATTACCGTTCGCAGGCGTTCCGGCATAAGATGTCAATACGGGATATGGCCACTATGGAGGGCGATGCAAGATTCCACACGTCGTGTCATGCTTTGCACAACATTATCAAGCAGCTGTTGGGGTAATTTATCCCATTCCTCTGTCAGTGCACGGATGAGGGTGTCCTTGTTTA
The DNA here is from genome assembly GCA_039090855.1 of Macrothele yani. Classification (NCBI taxonomy): domain Eukaryota; kingdom Metazoa; phylum Arthropoda; class Arachnida; order Araneae; family Macrothelidae; genus Macrothele; species Macrothele yani. The sequence continues at coordinate 86,136,448 of CM076993.1, read as the reverse complement.
TTGGAGGGCGTTGGCGACCAGCAAGACTCCTCCCCAAAGCATCCCACACATTTTCAATGGGATTCAGATCTGGAGAACGTGCTGGCCATACGAGGCGTTGAAAATCCTCGCTCTCAAGACACTCCTGGACAGCGACTGTTCGATGACATGTTGCGTTGTCGTCCATGAAAATGAATCTATCACCGACAGCACCACGGAACATGCAAACATGAGGTAGCATAACATCATTAATGTATCGTTGGCCAGTCATAGTCCCAGGTGGAAGCACATAGAGGGACGTACGGCCATTGATCATGATGCCAGCCCATACCATGACACTACATGTCGGATATCGGTCCCTTTCCTGCATGTTTGCTGGACAATATGCAGTACCACTATCACGCCAGATCAGTTGTCGTCGACAATCAGACGATAGACTGTATCTACTCTCATCTGAGAAGAGGACAGCAGACCAGTCGTTATCAGTCCAATTGCGATGTTGATGGCACCATTGCAAACGGGAGGCACGGTGACGTCTGGACAATGGGATGCACACAACAGGACGGCGGGCGTATAGTCCTCCTTCATGCAAACGTCTGGCGACAGTTTTTCGGGAGATCTGCTTGCCAGTAGCAGCCATAAACTGATTTGCTACTTCACTAGCTGTGCTGCGCCGCGGTCTTTTTGTTGATAGCACTATGTACCGATCTTCTGCAGGTGTCGTACTGCGAAAACGACCTCCCCGTGACGTTTGCTACACTCTCCATTTGTTTTAAATGATTTCCAGAGCCTTGAAACAACACTGTGGCTGACGTCGAACTCCCTGGCAACATCTGTTATTTTTCGCCCTTCTTCATTCTTGCCAATAATACGGCCACGCGTAAAATCATCTAGGTGATGTCGGGAAGACATACTGAAAATTGCAAGTTCGTCAATTGATTCTTTCCCTTTCAACTTTGCGTTTGAACAACAACGGTCAATACGCGTCAAATCCTTTATATCTCTTATCAGCGCTATGACGTCACGAACAAGTTCGGCAATCCAAAATTTGCATATGCACAACACGTCTTACTATATCCCGCACTTATGCTAATTTCCACATTTTCCTGCCTTGCATTTTATGGTTGCTATCGTTGCTATTGTCATCCGTCCTTAGCAATTGTCCGGCGGCAGTGTACTATTTAAGTACAGTTGGTGTATTGTTCCTTTTTATTAATTAGTAAGTTCGAGTTGCCCACATATTTCAATTAATCGTGTTCCATTATCACTGAGTGTGGCCGTTCTATATCTGCCGACAACCTTCTCATGCAATCTTCTTCCGACTCTATTCTACGCCAAGAATTTAAATCGCCCATCAAGAAAATTTCTTGTCATCTCGGCACATCCTCCAAAGTCTCTCGGAAGTCATTCCAAAAACTTTTTTCTCCAACTCTGTGACGTCATTTGTAGGGGCATATGCTGCACATATCGTTATATCTCTACAAAATATTGTCGTATCCCCAATTAGAATTCGCTCACTAATAAAATTCCAATTTGTTATCCTTTTTCGGAGAGTACTTTTCATCGTCCCCGAAACTCCAGCCATGTAGGTGCTTTTCAACTCCACTCCAAAGATGTAAATAATCACTAACACGCTGTTCTCCCCAACCCTTCCATTTTGTCTCCGATAGTGCTCCGATATCAATTCCAAAGTCCTGTAAATCGCCAAGCAGCAAGTCTATCTTAGATGTGAATCCTTGTATATTCCAGCATCCAAAATTCATTATCTGTATCTGTTTCCGAAATTGTTTCCGTGAATTCAGTCTGGCATTATTACAGTTTGGTCTTTTAGCATATGCAAAATTTTTGCGGTGAACGAGGAGCTTTCCCGTCGTGCCAACCCCATCCTGGAAGATCAGGGTACTGCTACAGGGCTTGGTGCTGAGTTCTATTACAGCGTCCTGTGTGGAGGGTTCGTTTGATTTTGCTCTGCAGTAAGTTATGCATCGGTGTTTAACCCGTAATTCTCCCGATTGGAGCAGATAAATAAAACACAAGGTATCAAAAAGCAGCTCTAGTTAAAAATTTTTTGTGCAGTGAGGAAGACTTTTATTCAGATATTGCGGGGAATGTCACGAAGCTTTTGTCCGTCATTTTCGTTCTTTCATTATTTTAGTTGTCTCTCCGTGTCCTACTAGCCGAATTCTCCTTATCTCTCCCCGGCCATTCAAACCTTTTCCTTCATCCATTCCGACAAAACCCCCGAGGTTTTCAGAGCCTCCTAAAATAATGCTGCTACTCCCTCGACTTTTCGCCTCCGAGTCCTTCCTCTCTTGCCCGGAGAGAGAAACCCCCTCAAAAAAACTGTTCCCTCGTCCGACTTATTCCAAGAAAGCGCGGCCACGCCTTTACTCTCAAAACTCTATGTTCTTAATTGCTTTGCTGTCCTTTCTGCTGTGACGCGTATGAAAGGAAATACTTTGCCTTTCGCTGGCCTTCCATTCAAATGGCGGGAATTGAAAGAAAGTGATTCCAATTATTTATCCCGTAAAACGGACGCTGAAATTCACTTCCGATAAATATGGAAGCCCCGGTTACAGTACCCTTCTTAGTCTGACCACTCTCCTTAACCCTTTACCGACCATGACTCTAAAATCTTGTATCACTCCAAATACCATAACGCCCAAAACTGTCTGTTGTTTCCTTTTTGCTTAGTAACTCCTTCTTATCTGATTACTCATAGGTCGTGCGTGCAAGTTTAAAGAACACGTAACGGTAGGAAATCTGGCTCACTTTAGACAGGCGTATCCGGAAGCTATGGTCGTTTGTATTTAAGGGGCGTTTTGCGCGTTATGGTCGTTAAAGGATTAAACCTGTCAGGCTTGAGTGGCTTCACCAGGAACAAAATGTTCCTGCCGGCATAGCTTCAAGGTTCATCGTAGTACACAAGCATCCCCCCCACGACAAAGTGAGGGCACCATCGGGGACTAACAGTGAAAGCAACAATGAAATTAACTATTGTTGCGTTTCTTAACGGCCAGCGTGTAGCACAATAAGAATTCAACATTGGTTTTGGCCCACACACTACTTCCGTTACCCATTTTTGTTGCATTGAATTTTGTTACTTGAGATTTACTTTACAAATGTTGGGAAAAGTGTATAGCATCAGATATGTTATAAAAGTAAGAGTAAGGAACGTTTTTTTTTTTTTTTTTAAATAAGATGTCAGTTTCAATTTCTTTGTAAAGGCCTGTCAAGAAATATAGCGATTCCAACTATGGCAACACGCAAAAAAATTTTAATGTTTGATAATCTAGTTACATAACTTTCGATAACCTGTAAAAAAATGCTAAATTCGAATTATGGAAATAAATATGCTGACAGAACTTTGATTCCGATTGATGAAAACCGAAAAAGTCCGACCCGGCCAATGCACATCTCTAATTCAGTAGCATTCTTTTTGTTTTCTCTTTCTACCGCACACATCTTTTTATTTTTTTATTATTTGCTTCATTCGCTGTTATTATTGCTTTTCTGCCTTGTTGATCACCACTATTGCTTCAATATTGTCATACTTTTACTCCCATGGTAATGTATATTTATGGCGACACACAGAATTAGTCAAAAAGCGCCAAATGATGGTACATTTTCTCTAAACTGGACCTTTAAACTTACCAAGTCAAGCTTGTACCAACGTATTTAATTAAGCCATTGCAGAACTTTTGTGCTGGCGAACCAGATTCGTTTGCAAGCGGTATGTTTACTTTTCTTTCTGTTTAATGTGTCGAGTGAGCTGGAAATACAAATTGCACATTACGAAAGACCTTAATTTTAAAATTTGCAGCCACCGCAAAAGAACGGGGAGAAACTCTCGAATTAAATGGTTTAAAGTCATTCGAGCGAAAAAGCTGCGCTGGCAACATTTGGATCAACATTTCCTTAGTCAGCGTTTCTCAGTAAAAGAGAGGAGAAAAAAGAGAGAGAGAGAGTGAGAGAGAAGAAACTGCGACAAAAGTAGCAACACATATCACTTTTTCTCTTTCCTCCTTCTTTCATAACTTTTTCCACGCTATTTAATAAACTCACCTGGTAGTTTCTAATATATTTTATGTATCGTTTAAATAAAACAGTGAAATTTATCACATTTTTTCGTATAGACGTATACTTTTCCCGTTGTTACTTTACGAACCATAAATCCACGAGCACAATGCAATAAGGAACATATTTTTTTTTCTGCTTTTCGCTGCGAGCATTCGAAAGTCAACAAAGGACGAATACGGTAACTTCGAAAATCAAATTCTTTCCTTTTTCTGTTTTTTATTTTTATTTTGGCCTCTTTCTTTTAAATGCGTTTCTGTCGAATTCTGCCGGGCAAAAGAAACGGCAGTTCCTAGAGAGACGGAATAGGACTTCTTTCCTTTCTTTTTTTTTTTTTTTTTTTTTTTTTTACTTTTAAGGGAACTCACGACAAGGTGGGTGGGGAGGGGAAAGCGTAAGTCGGGGGTTGCAGTGGTAGGAGTGGCCAAACGTTCGCAGCAGCTTGAGACGTAAAGTGCTGAACTAGGAGAGTTCTCGCCCCTCTGTTTAAATTTGTTTCAGATGACTTCAGAAATACTTGCGAACCTCATCACATTGAAAGCAAAGGGGGCGGTGGGTGGGGTGTGAGGACCCAAACCGACGGCGGGCCTTCATTACAAGGGAGGCAGCTCTGCAAGAAACCCTTATGTCGTTAGAGATAGGCAAACATTAGACTCAGAAAGCACGGACTGCAAGTGTGGCTCATTTAAAATTTAAATCTACAATACAAACAGCTCCAGGTTTTGAAGTGAAAATCCTCCTCCTTTTTTTCTTTTCTTTTTTCACTTCAGAGTTTTCTTCCTGTAACACTGCACAATGATTTTTACCTGCTTAATGAAATATTCACCATTCCGAGGCTTAAGTAACGCATCCTTACACCTACTTTTTTTTTCTTCTTTTGTGCAAGAGTTTATGCAGCCTAATAAGCACGATTTTTGCAATATAATACTGCATTGTTTTAGGAGTTATTTTCCCTCATGAACGACATTCAAGAGGTGATCAAAAGAGAACTGCTAAACCGTGAGGAAATAGCAGTCGTTTTTGTATATTCTCATATATTTTGGTTTGCGACCTTTCGTACTATTATTAAAGCTCGTAGATTTCTCTTTTTTTTTTTTTTTTTTTTGTACCGCACACAGGTAACAAGCATTTTCCTCTATCAGTACGAATAGAAGTTAAAAATAGGACGTATTTATTAAACTAAATGAGAAATTTATGACAATCTACACCCAAAAGGGATGCATGAACATCGATTTTTGTTATGTCTTCAGTTTGTATGCATAATGTTTCAAATTCGGAATAAACTCCATCGTTCTTGTAAATCATGAATAAGAAAACGAGTCCTTTTAAAAATAGCCTGACTAAATCGATGGAGTCACAGTGGAAGGAAGCTGCAAGTGCTGTACGAAGAAGAAATCTAAAAGGTTAAAATCCACGTCGTGATAAAAATTGTGTTTGTGTTTCACGGTTTGCAACAAAGACGAACAGAAATAAATCTCTGCATCAAAATAACACGAATTTTCAAAAAATAATAGGGTTGCTTAATGAATTCGAAAACACGAAATTCGAGCGCATTCTTCTTCCAATATTTTTCGTTTACTGCTGGGTCAAAGCCTCCCTAAGTGTCACCTGTCTTTAATGATTTTCAGTACTTTTTTTTAACTTGTCTCTTTCAAATGTTAAGAGTTATTCTTCCTTTTATTTTTTTTAGTTCTTTTCCTTTCATCTCTTTCAAACCACTTGATTTCTTTTTCGTTTTTCACTACTGGTCTTTAGCAAATCTTCTGAGTTCTATTTTCCTCCAATGGCCTCTTTCAAATGATCTGAGTTTTTCATTCTCCTCCACTGGTTTCTGGCAGATGGTCTGAGTTCTCTTCCTTTTATTTTCTGCTCACCTACGTTGATCATTTGTAAATCCTCTAAATTCTACTGGTGCCTTGTCAGTCTTCTAATTTTTTTTTTTTTTTTCGTTCCGTTCCACTCGTCTCTTTGAAATGGTCTGAGTTCTTTGTTTGTACTTCTTTTTTTGCTCTCTCCCACTTTTAATCTTGCAAATGGTCTGAATTCTTTCTTTTTGTTTCAACATACAACCAAACATGAAAGACTCTAATGGCTACAGTAATTCACTTACCCCTAATTTCGGGCCACTGTTTCCAGCAGAGGAACAGAGTCAACACCATCAGACAAACGCCCCATCCAAGCCTTATCCAAGACTCGAACCTGGACCAAGTTTGGATGACTAGACAGAAATCTCTCACGAATCGGCCACCCGGTTGGCTTTATTCCCCATATTCTTTCCGATCTCTCTATTATTTCAGAGTAGGTTGTTTCATTAAACGATGGCACGGACCCTTTTTTATAAGCAGAGCAGAATTTGACGTGCCTTGAAACCGATTATTCTATCCTGGTGGCCAGATGGTTAGAAGCGTATATTTCTGATTAGTAGTCGAAGCTCAGCCCATTTTTTTCCCTGGATGAGGCCAGAGATGGAAACGGGTTACGGGTCATCGGGTCGACAATTTCTTGCGGGTCCAACGGGTCGGGTCAAGGTGTTCCTGACCCGAGTTTGACCCGGTTTTATTCCCGTTTTAATTTTGGAAAGAGAAAAATATATTCCAAAGAAAAGTGCGCGTTGTAGGAGTTCTGTAGTCGATACTGGTGCCCACGGAGTGAATAATGATTTGCTATGCAAAAATATTGTCACTTTTTTAAAACAACGAAGATTTCCACCGTCGGACGTCAAACACACCGGCACCATATCGTTAAAAGATACTTCCTTTGCGTTCTTTTACAGTGCGGTTGTCCAGGGCAAGATACAGGCAAACGCCATTCGCCTGCTTCTCAGCTGATTCACTCTCTCCGTGCGAAGTTCACTGTATGACTAAGAGTTACATTTCACATCGCATCTTTTATATTGAGCATTCAGAAGTTTCCGATTGATGTGCTAACATCCTGTTCCCATGACATGTTATGTCAAAATTAACTCCTTATTTTTTAATATGGATGGATTTAATATTAAGGAGGTTGAGAGAGGCTTCGAGGCCAAAAAATACGTGCTTGTTCAAAACCAAAAGGGGAAGAGTGAATGCTGGAAATTGTTTCATATCATTAAGGATCCGGTGAATAATTCTATGTTGTTTGCTCTTGCTTGTTGTTCAAAATGTGGAAAGTTTATAATTACAAAGAAAGATGTCGACGGTGTAATAAGAGATTATAAAACCAAAAATCTAACGGGCCATATGAAAGGTATGCGTACCTCCTCCATCAAAGCGTGGAAAGAGTGAAAAATCTAAATGCATTTGTGTAATCGTATAATTATTCCCATTTGTAATATACTCCATGGTCACGGTCATAGTCAGCCATTACTTCTGGATTACGCAAAATAGTGGCACTAAAAATGGCACTAAAATTTATCAAGTAACCAAATTTTATTGTTGAAAAATTATTTCAGTTATTAAATATCAAGCAGTTATTGGGATGAATATATATATTACGTTCATATGTATATCATCATCATCATCATCATTGTCAACCATTATCAATCCACTGCTGGACGAAGGTGTCCCCAAGTTTCCTCCACAACGGTCTGTCTTGTGCCAGTCTCCTCCATGTCACTCCCGCATACTTTCGAATTTCATCCACCCATCTTCCATGTGGTCTTCTTCTGGGTCTTTTCCTGTCCTTTGGAATCCAATCTAAAATTTCGGCTGTCCATCGATGGTCTGTCCTTCTGGCAGTATGTCCAGCCCATTGCCATTTCCAGGATTTAACTCTGATCATGATGTCTTCCACTGTTGTCATTTTTTCGGATCCACGAGTTCCTCTTCTTATCTCACCTGGTTACACCAAGCATGCACCTCTCCATGCCCCTTTGAGTTGTCTGCAGCCTTTGTATGTCTCTTTTAGTTAAGGTCCACGTCTCTGCACCATACGTAAGCACTGGAAGGATGCATTGATCAAACACTTTTCTTTTGAGACATAATGGCATATTGCTCTTGAAAATTATGCTGTTTCTTCCAAAAGCTCTCCAGGCCAGTTTTGTACGCCGATTAATTTCTTCATCAATGTGACCCTCACTTGATATCTGCTGTCCAAGATAAACGTACGTGTCTGTTATCACCAGCTTTTCTCCATCAATCGATAAATCTTCATGTCTTGTAAAAGCATTGAACATCGCTTTTGTCTTCTGAAAGTTCATTTTTAATCCCAATTCTTTACTCTTGTCAGCAAGTTCCTGGATCATACTCTGCAGCTCTGATGGGGTAGTTGCAAAAATGACTATGTCATCAGCAAAACGAAGGTGGGTTAGATAATCCCCATTAATCTTTATCCCTTTGTTTTCCCAGTTCAGTGATTGAAAGACATTTTCCAATGTGGCATTAAAGAGCTTCGGAGATATGGTGTCACCTTGTCTCTCTCCTTTTCCAATTTTTATGTGTGTTGTATTTTCAAACAGCCTAATCTTTGCACTTGCATTTTCATAGATGTTATTAATAATATCAATGTATACGCATCTTCAATACCGCAGGATTTCAGGGCCATTGTAACTGCTGATGGTTTCACCGAATCAAAGGCTTTTTCATAATCGATAAAAGCCATGCACAATGGAAGTTCATATTCTCGCGCTTTTTCAATTAGTTCTCTCAGTACGTGGATATGATCTATTGTGCTGTAGTCACTCCTGAATCCAGCTTGTTCTCTCGGTTGAGCCATGTCCAGTGTCACCTTTAAGCGGTGTGAAAGAACTTTAGTGAAGGTTTTATAAACCACTGATAGGAGGCTGATAGGTCTGTAGCTCCTGAGATCCTCAATGTCAACTTTTTTATGTAGCAAGATCATTGTAGCGTTGTTCCAATCCTTCAGAACTCTTCCCTTCATTAAGGCATCGAGTGAAAAGTTGGGCGAGTACTGTTTCGATTTCTCCACTTGCTTCTTGTATGATGTCTACAGTAATTCCATCTTCTCCTGGAGCTTTTCCCCGCTTCATGTTCTTGATTGCATGTGCAACTTCTGCTGGGAGGACTGGAAGAACTCTGGTACTGGTACCTTTCATGATGTCAGGAGTACATGTATCATCCCCTTCATATAATTTGGAGTAGAAATCTTTCACTCTTGTCAAAATTTCGCCTCTATTTCTTGTTACAGAAGCATCTTCTTTTCTTAGTGCCATAATCTGTTTTCTTCCCTTACTGAGATGTCTCTTTGCTATCTTAAGGCTTTGGTTGTTTTCAATTGCTTTCCTTACTAGTTCACAGTTGAATTTCCTTACGTCTTCAGTGATACCCTTTCGTACTGTCTTGCATAGCTCTATATATTCCACTTTGGAAGTCACATCATCTTTAGTTGTCCTCATCTCTCTTCTTTTTTGCATCAACATTTTGGTTTTTCCTGATAATTTGTTCACATGCAATTTGTTCTTAGACCCAGCTAATTTTGTTGCTGTTTCCATAAGAGCTTTGGTTACTTTTCTGTTAACTTCAGAAATGTCCACTTCTTCCAATGTTAGGCCTTCTAAAGCAGAGAATCTGTTCTTCAGTTCCAACTTGAAGGTATTATGGTGTTTTTTAAGGTTGGCTATGTCAATACATTTTGTTTGTCTTATGCGCTTGCTACGTAAGAGTTTAGTGTTGAGGTGCATCTTACATCTCACCAATCTATGGTCACTACCTGTGTTGAACTTGTTTAGCACACTGCAGTCTTCTATGACGAATTTTTTGTTACATATAATAAAATCAATTTCACTTGTCGTCCCATTTGGATGTCTCCATGTCCATTTCCTGTGTGGCTTTTTCTTGAAAAAGGAGTCCAAGAAGAAAAACCCTTCTGCCTCTGCAACCTATACGAGACTATTTCCACGCTGGTTTCTGTTGCCGTGACTGAATTTACCTACTGAAGTTTCATTCTGTTGCCGTCGCCCTATTTTTGCATTGAAATCTCCCATAATTACCTTTAAGTGCTGCTTACCTTTATTATTTAGATGACGAATTTCCTCATAAAATTCTTCAATTTCTTATTCAGGATGACTTGTGGTGGGTGCATAAGTTTGAATAATCTGAGCCTGGTATCTTCTCGAGAGTTGGATAACGAGTCGTGCAGCTCTGTCAGAGGAACGTTCAACTTCTACAACTTTATCCTTCAGTTTCTTGTTTATTATAAATCCAACACCACTAGTTCTGCCAGTATCTGTCCCACGATAGTAGAAGAGATGTCCACTTTTCCGGTAAATGAGATCTTCTCCTTTTCTCCTTACCTCACTTAGCCCGACGATGTCCCACTCGATCCTTTGTAGTTCCTCTTCCAATTCAAGAAGCCTTGAATCAGAAGATAGGGAGCGTCCATTATACGCAGCCAAGGTCAGCATCAGATGGTCGCCTAGTCCGGTCCTCCGGGGATTCTTAGCACCTTCTGCCTTCATGTCGCACTGGCCGCTGCCTTGGCCAGGTACATTCCAGCTGCCGGAGACTGAGGGACCAAGATTTAAGTTGTGGAGTCATTTTGGAGGTGTTTGGCCATAACTCACCACGCTGGCCAAGCGGGTTGGTGAGTGTGGGATAGCATTTCCTCTAATCTCGATGGTATAGTTATACCGCTATTGGCGGTCGTCGGAGCCCCTTTAGTGGGAACAGGGTGTACCACGAGAAGGCGGGGTTGACATATGTCAAAGAGAGGCTGTGATGTTACGCATCACCTGACCTTACATACCTCGAATTTATAGTTCAAAGCAGATTTGTCCGGGTCAGTTACGGGTCCGGATCGGGTCCAGTTATGGGACGTCCGGGTCCGAAATTTTTGACCCGTTCCTAACTCTGGATGAGGCATCCCTTCTCTGGAAATAGTGGCTCCAAATTAGGGACGGGTGACTGCTTATAGTCCATAGAGTTACTCACGGCGTTTGTGAGACCACGAAACTAAAAATCAAACGTTGTTTTAGGTACTGCTCTGCATTTCCATAGGGATTTTGCTCCCAAAGCTTTTGCCTTTGAAATAAAAGGGAAAAAAAGAAAAGGAAGCCTAAATGTGTTTTAAATTTAAATCTTTGTTGATCTATCCTATTTTTACAGAGTGTTTAATAAAAGTAATATATTTGTGTGCCTGTCCGTCGAACTATCTATTACTCCTTTTTAGAGTGTTTAACAAAAGTACAATGAGACGTCCGAAGAGGTTTATATCGGACAGGGAAAAAGTGACCGTTGTTGGGAGGAGGCCGTTGTTCCCAGGTTAGCCCTAAATTAACACTGCTAGACCGTTGCGTTTCGGCAAAAGCAGAATAAATATATGAAGCTTATGCACATTAAAGAAAACGTTGCAGTGTTTTTTTCAAATGCTGACTGCTGTATAAAACTGAATATAATAGTTAAGTAAATAATTCATGGTGTAGAGGATTTTAAGAAAACTGTGTCTGACGTCTGGTGTTAAACAGCCTTTAAAAATGACAAGCAAGGACATTAGGGCTAGGGTATGATATACGTAATTAAAAAAGAAAAATGTTAGATAGCAAAGCGTAACAGCACAGTTAGCTGGTCACGCGCCTTAAAGCAGGAACAGAGCCCACAGGTACCAAACCAAGAAACACCAGCGCCAACAGGCAAATTTTAGGACCCATTAGCCACTCCTCAGACCCCCGTTGGCGATTGAAACATACGTGAAAGCTGTAGCAACAAACACCGATAGCGTTTTTCAATCCGCTTGGGCCCAATCGGCTGGGTGGTTCCATATCCACAATTTGCAGTTACATCTCAACCTATAAGTGGGATTTTTGTTGTCGCCCACGTTCACTGTAACAAATCATGTTTTTACGTATTAATTATGGTGCTTCGCTATTTGTGATTTTTCTGTTTTAATGTGCCATTGAAGATAGCTCAATATGTTTCCCATGTTCTCTTCGATAATGTTGGGTTTTATGTTGTTGTATATAATTCTTCCTTCTGCACAGTTTACTGCCCACGCAATGTCCCCTTCATTATGTTGAATATTTTTTTAAAATATTAGTCACTGTGTGTATAATTTAATGCAACAAGATGCCCTTCTGAGTACATTTAGCGTTATTTCCCCTTGTCACTGAATACTTCTGTACATATGTTGTAAATTTTGAATGTAGCATCACTGTTGCATTTCTGTGAATTAGTACCTAATGTTTAATCTTTAGTATGGTAGTAATGCTTAATTGGAATTTGTGCATAGTATAGAATCATGTCTTGCCCTGTCTACAATACTGTAGGTAAACATTTTCGTTTGTATCGCTCGTGCTTTATTGTCTGCCTCTCCTTCGCCCTACGTGGCGAAATATTTTTTTATGATTTTAACAATATTTTGTTTTACGTTTCACTGGAACTTTCCAGCTGATGTATATACCGCTGTATTTATTGGCAGAATTCCATTGTCATGTACATAGAAATGTTATTTTACTGAAGAATAAAGGCAATTTTGAAATGTAGTTCACGTAAAACTAAACTTTTAACTCCTCTTTTATAAATTAAGCATTCCACTGTATAAGCAGCAATCAAATCCATTACGCGGTTAGCAATAAATACTTTTTGTTAGATGCTAGATCTTCGGTGCTGATTGGTGTGTCCACTGACCGCTGTTAAGAGGTTTCGATGTTCGGAGGTTATCGTTGATGTAAGTCCTACGAAAGCTGCTCTGTAACAACTAATGCTTGCCGTTGCTCGCAGGTTACCGTTGTTCGGAGGCGTCAGTTAATATAGGTTACACTGTAACAGATGTATGAGCCTGTCAGTCCAACTTTCCCTTACTCTTTTTCTTTTTGAGATTTTCGAAAATTCCTTTTCTAATTGATGAAACGTGAAAAAAGGAAAAATAACCTAACTTAAATGCTTCAGAAAAAATTGAAGCTTTTTTATTTTTAATGTTGCTCATAATATTCCCGATAGGAGAACAAAAGTTGGAATTTTGCAATTTTGCTGTGTTTGGAAAGACGTTGTGAAGACTATTTCAGTTAAAGCCAAACAAACATTTCGTATGATGCCAAACGTGCTTTATTTTCTGCTTACTTCTCAAAGTTTTCGCCAGGAAGTCATGTATCTATTGAGCTTAAAATGATTATTTCAATTACAGTGAAATCTTTTACGCCGAACAGAACTTGCAACACAAACAAAAAACGGGATATTTTATTTCTTTAAAGGCCAATTTAAAAAGTTAAATATCCGTATACAGTATCCACATAAAAAATATAAGTATCCGTAACCGAATTGGCCCCTGAGGCAGGATACACCCCGTACCTGGTACATAGTTATATCGAGAAAGTCAGAACCAGTCACATTAATCTTTCTACGCCACAACTACGCTAACTGGGCTCAATTCCATACATACCAAATGTTACTTATCAGCTCAAGAACGCGCTCAAGAAAATGAACCTCGGTATTGGCACCAGGTCTCCGATATCTTTATACAGTATGCCATGCTTCAGACAACCTCCGACTAGCCCTTGTTTTCCAATGAGGCAGGTGTTTATGCCATCCCTCTACAATATACGGACGGCTCCAAGCGATACTACATTGGAATCATCAAACTTTCATTTAGAACTAGAAACAGCGAGCATAAAAAGGACATAAAGAACGGGAAAGTGACAACGGTCCTATCCAGAGAGGTCCAGTTCAAGTCCGCTACTCCTATATGGGATGACGTAAAGAAATTAGCTACGTACTCCACCCCAAAATCTACTGCCATTCGCGAAACTTTAGATATTATCAACAACAGCGAGTCGTGCAATGATACCGTCGCCGCCCCGGTGGCGCAGTGGTCTAAGCGATGGCCTCTGATCATTCGTCCAGAAGGGGTCCGGGTTCGAATCCCGGTGAGGCATGGATGTTGTGTTTGTCTTTCGGCACTGGCTCTCTCCCTTCCCTGGAACCAGTGACCCTAAATTAGGGATGGGCGACTGCTTATAGCCCATTGAGTTGCTCACGGTGGTCGTTAAACCTCCAATTAAAAAAAAAAAAAAAAAAAAAAAAAAATGATACCGTCTCGCTGGTGTTGCCACGACTTTGGAACCAGTTCTTCAAACAGTGAATATCTTTTGATTTCCTTCCCTGATTCCGTGTGCTAAACGAACATGGCGCCTCGAGTCTTTGAATGAATAGTTACTTAGCATCTGTTCGTTTATTGTCAAGTCACCGCGTTCAAATTGTTGAAGTCTTCTATTTTTCAGTTTTCAGTTTACCTTCCTTAAAAAAAAACATTTGGTTGATATGCGAATGCTGGGAAACTTTGATTCATAATCTACGCCAATAAATTTGAATTACTAATATAGTTACATATTCCCGATATAGTCACTATTATTACTAATATAACTTAAACCAAAACTTTAGCAATGAACAGAAAAAAAAATTAATTATTAAAAAAAAAATTTAAATAACAGACAATCTGAAAACCCAAACGCGCAAACGCAGCAGAGAAGAATTCTCAGAAAGAATACTTACAATAAGCAGAAATAACTACAGCAGGAGCTAAAATAAGAAAAGAATAAAAAATAAAAAATAAAATAAAGTGAAAAACAACAAAGCAAAAGAGGAGGGAGAAAAGATGGAATACAGAAGTTTTATAATAGCTATTCTTGACATCGACTGTCTATTTTACATTTTAAACTTATTTTGGAATTTTTAATTATAAACACTTATTTTGTGATTTAAAAAAAATATTTTATTATTTTTATTTTTATAATAAAACTGTTTTATCCATAGCACCAAAGGTTCCTAAATGTTAGTTTATACACATCCTCTATACCAACTTCCAAAAAACATTTCATTGGCCAGAATCAGTTTATTAACTGTGATGCAATTAAATTAGATCCGCTAACCTAACTCTATTTTTGAGAACTATTTTTCTTAAGGCTTTTTTAGTAAAATGAGCTGGTATGTGGTTATCTAGAAAACGATTTAATAGGATATTAATATGTTCGAGGAAATCCGAAGTACTGTTACATATTCTGGAAATTCTAAGTACCTGCGAAATAAGTACATTCTCTATTACTTTGGTTGATATATTATTTGTCCAGTGTAAATATTTAATAACTTTAAAAGGAAAATTCTTTCTTTTATCATACAGGCTAATGGTAGGGTTACCATTGTTAAGTTTTATGCTTAAATCTAAGAAATCAAGCTCTTGGTTATTTTGGTTGGTTTTACTTAATTTAAGACAGCTCGGGTAGACATCAGTAAAATCATTCTCTATTATTTCAGAGTTATTAATACATAGCAAATCATCAATATATCTGTAAGTATATAAGTAGCTATCTGAGTTCAAGGATCTATATTTTATAAATTTATATTCTTTATAGGGCAGAAAAAGATTACATACACTGGTGGAATGTGAGCCTCCCGTAGGAATACCATTAATGTGCTTGTAGAGAGTTTGATTACAAAGAATATGGTTATTATTAATACAACAGTTAAGTAAAGTGTTCCAAATATTGGCTTTAACAAGTTGGTTAATTTTAAATTCTACAAACAATTCCTTAAATGTGGAAATAATATCTGAAAGTGGCAGATTGGTATATAAGTTCTCGAAATCATAACTATTAATATCTTAAGGCCTTAAGCTAAGAATAGAGGAAATCACTTCGGAATTGTTATTTATAATCAAAAAATTGCTTTCTTGCAGATTAGTACTGTTTTTAATAAGTTCCAATATCTGTTTCAGAAGTGCTTTAAATGCCTGGTCTATTTTCTTTTTATGACCCCTAACACCACTGGCTATGAATCTGAATTTCACAAGATCTTTATGAAATTTTGCAGTAGCAAAAAGAAAAGGAAATTCAGACTCATATCTCCTAACTGAGGGAATTTTAAACTTCCTATAGTAGGCTTTAAACAGATTATCAATTTGTTTGGCACTGTAACTGACAGGCTCATAGGATTATTAAGTTATTGATTAATTAAATCAAAATAGAAACTTTTACAAATAATAACAAAATTATTGTTAGCTTTATCAGCTGTCGTAAAAATATATTTCTTTTGAAGTTCAGAGAGAGACTTTTTTGAAGCACTGAAGAACTGCAGATTGGTGTCAAAGCATATCTTAAGACCAGCCAACTTTTTAGAGAAGCCAAGAATAACATTGAACTTCCACTCTGCAAAAGCCTCAATTAGCCGATTGGAAGCCAAACTAGTCTTGATAATTTTCTGTTTCTGTGCCTGCTGAAATTCGTTAGTTTTATTGGCTTTGCATATACTGGCGTTTTTCTTTGCTGGTGGCCTTTTATTTCCTTGTTCTCCTGCAGTATTATGTTCAGGTTGTGTACAGTGTTCATGGGCTCGTGGCTCCGCATCTTTTCGTTCGTTGTTCGGGGGAACATTTGCTGCTTTCGTAATTAGTGTAAAGCATTCTTATAATACTGTGTACATATCGCAACTTCTAGTTTTTATTTTTAAGTACATTGCCAATGGTCTATATTACGTTTCTATTGTCTAAAGTCATGCAGTGTATCACGAATATTCCGTGTCTTTTGCTCCTGTTCTCTGTGCTACTTTCCTGAATTTTTAGTTGTTGATTCTTGGCACAGGCATTTATTCATGTTTTTTTGCCATGGTTCCTAGTTGGTTCCTGTTCGTGTTATTTTGCCATGGTTCCTGTTCCCTCAGGTAGTAAGCCACGTATTTCGTGCTACGTGGCAATACTGTCAAAATATTGGAACTTATGCCTCCAAAATTAAGTCTTTTTACAGGGTCAGTTTTTTTATTTTTTCTATTTTTAGCACGTCTTTTGTTAAAAAAGATCGTGCTTATGTTACCGGTTTGTCCGTCCGTCCGTCTGTACCCACGCTATCTCTGCAACTATTAGTCCGATTTCAAAAATTCTTTTCGCATTCGGAAGCTTGAAATATGCGAATGATAATCCTTCATTTCATTTTTTATTTTTACGATGTACAATTTCGCCGCTAGAGGGCGTAAATGCAGATGATGTCGAATTCAAAAATACGTTTTATTCTACATATTTGCTTCTAAACATCCGATTGAAAAAATTCTTTAATCTTTCGATTCCATTTATGTCGAAAAGTATTTTAGCTATAGTTACTTTTTCAAATTACGCATAGATTTTCCGCTAGGGGGCATAAAAGTAAATTACATTTTCCCCGATAACTCTTCTTCTAAAACTCTGATTTGAAAAATCTTTGTTTCAACGGCTGCACCTCGTGATGGAAAATCTTTTGCATACAATTTCAAAATTTTCTTAAAGAATACTTTAGCCACCAGGGGGCGTAAGTGTTAATTTTTGTTTCTGATGTATTTGCCATTAAAATTTCGACAGGGGGCGTAGATGTATATTTTATTTTTGTCAATATCTCTATTTCTAGGAGTCCGATTTGAAAAATTCCTTCTTTGTTGGACAGTGTTTCCAGTGTGACATGTTTTTCATATAATTTCAAAATTTTCAAGTAATTCGTAGACTTTCCGCTAAGGGGTGTAAAGGTAAATTGCTTTTCCCACTACATCTCTGCTTCTAAATCTCCGATTTGAAAAATTCTTTCTGCACCGGATACAGCTTCTGATGGGAAATAGTTTGCACATAATTTCTAATTTTTATAAAAAATGGTTTGGCCACCAGGTGGCGTAAGTCTTAATTTCCACTTCTGATGTATTTGCAGCAAAATATGAGCTTCTAAAATCTCGATTGAATAAAAAGTCATTTGTTGACCTATACTACTCATGTCGACAAACGTTTTAGAAACATTTTCTTCTTAAAATAATGTATGGTTTCTCCCCCAAGGGGCGTAGATGCATATCTTATTTTTGTCAATATCTCTACTTCTAGGAGACAGATTTGAAAAATTCCTTCTTTGTTGGATGATGTTTCCAATGCAAAATGTTTTCCCTACAAATTCAAAAATTTCAAGTAAATCATAGATTTTCCGCTAGGAGGCACAAAGGTAAATTGTGTTTTCTGCGTTATTTCTGCTTCTAAAACTCAGATTTGAAAAATTCTTCCTGTATCGCATGCAAGACCTAATGGAAAATATTTTTCACATAATTTCTAATGTTTGGTAAAGAATGGTTTGGCCACCAGGGGTATAAGTGTTAATTTCTGCTTCTGATGTATTTGTAGCAAAATCTGGGCTCCTGAAAACTCGACTAAATTTTTTTTTTCTTGGACCGATACCGCTCATATGGGAAAACCTTTTGGAATTCTTTCTTCCTAAAATAATGCATGGTTTTCCCACCAGGGGACTTAAAGTCTCATTTTATTTTTGTCAATATCTCTGTTTCTAAGAGTCCGATTTTAAAAATTATTTCTATGTTGGAGAGCTTTTCCGGTGTGAAATGTTTCTCATATAAATTCATGTTTTTCTTAACGCACAAGTCTGCAACCATAGGGCGTAAGCTCACGATTCCGTTTACAGCAATATCTGAGGAATTAAAAACCCGATTGAAAAACTTCTTTCTTCCGTCAGATACTATTGTTTTCCATACCGGTTCAATTGAGTTTGAATAGCTTTGATAAATTTAGTTTGCGTCAGACCGGATTCAAAAGACGTGCTTATTACACCCGAAAATTCGGTGTCATCTTTCTTGTTTAGTTTTCTTCCAAGTTGGGCAATTTTACATTACTGTGTACATCTCATAAAAGCATTTTTGTTCTTTTGCAGCTTTTTCTCAGGTTATGTTTTCCGTTTCATTGGTCTAAATTATACGCCCATCTTGCAATATTTTTGGGCTCTGTATTGAAGTTTTTCTGTTTTTGTGGACGATGAGAAGTTATTTGGGTTGGGCCAGATACCTCTTAGACGTAACACGAAATGCAAAATCTTGCTTAATATTTAAGTTACCGAGCCTATGTGGGCGGTTGGGATTTTTTGGTGAGTTTTAGAAGCTTGTACCTTTTGCATCTATGACATAATAGAAACCCAAGTTCAACTAGATCTTTGTGGAAGTGAGTAAATGCTATTGCTAAGTTTTGCTGGTCCATTATAAAGCAAAAGCTCAGCATTTTCAAAACGTTGCATTACATCTTTTCTCCCTGCTCGTTTGTTTTGTTGTTTTTTATTTTTTTTTATTTTTTATTTTTTTTTATATTTTAGCTCCTGCTGTAGTTATTTCTGCTTATTGTAACTATTACTAATGTAGTTATACTATTTTGAATCAAGTTTTATTTGCGCTGGGTATTTCTCGTGGCAGCAGCTACGGTTGGGAAATTTTAATACAGTGAAATGACATTGTTAAAAGGTCATTTCGGCTTAGAAATAATTTCCACGACTTTATCGATCTGAAAATATTTTAAATTTTTGTGATGTTTTTCTTTTCCAGTTGATTAAATTTTTGTACTGTTCTGTTCGCAAAGAAAGCCCCCATTTAGTGGCTTTGACAATTAATTCTTTTCAAAATCCCCATTAGTCAAAGCCCCGATTAGTTGCTTTTACAATTCATTCCTTCCTGCTATAACACATCAGAATTCAGAATACCTTTCCTGTTTGCGATTTCACAAAAACATTACGATCATAACTTTTTAAATCCTGAACAAAAAAACAGTTCCATGTTTGGGTAAAAAGGAAATAAAAACCTTCTAATCCTTATGACCAACACTTTATTTAAAAACAAAACAAAAGGAAAATACAATGAAATATTTGAAAAATTTTGCCATGCCAGCCAAATTAATTATTTTTTTATTCTTTTAAAACCGTCATAACATAAAGAGATTTTGTGTCAGAAACAAATACATGCAAGCACCTTTAGCAGGAAAATTGTGCGTCACGGAAAATACGTAGAACATCTCAGTCAGGATTATGTGAGCTGTACTTAAAAAGAACGTATTTTCTTTTTTATTTAGTTAGGCAACAGACAATCGTTATAAGAGCAAATGCACGTGGCAGCATTGTGAACCTGAAATAGCAGTTAGTACAATTAAAATAATCGCAATGCTTGCATGTATGTGATATTAAATTACCATTTTCTTCAACTTCTGGAAGTGGAGATATCGTGTTCGCAGACGGAAGGATGGAACAAGCGATGGCATGCACGTTATTACCGTTAATGCTTGATGTCCGTTCGTCCACCAAATGACGAATTTATCTGTATTGAAATTATTCATGAAGTACATTGTAACAAGGAGGAAAATTATATTTACTATGTAGCATTGGGGAAACTCAAGCGTGGATCATAGTAATTAATATATTTTAACTGCTTAGGGGGATCTCTAATACTCGATAAAGTTAGGTTTAATGTAGGCACTTCAGTTGCACGAGAACGCTGGTTTAACGTACACCTTGTCCCAACAACGAAATGTTTTAGTTGCCAAAGGCTTGCCAGCGGATCCATTACACTGTGACGTTATATCAGGGGTGGTGTTATATCAAATTTGCCAATTATTTTTAAGTAACCCACATTTTATTAGGTATGTTTCCTCGAAAATCATGATTAACATTAAATAAAAAACATGCTAATTAGAAAAAATACAAATATGTGTTGTATACCTATCGCCTACTGTAGTTCGGAGTGTCCGTTTTGATCTCCGAACCTTCTAGTATGTATTAAATGCAGAGATTTACTTTGTATAGTTTTATAGAAACACAAAATTTACATTTTAATTATAAAGAAATGAATACAAATTCATGCTACATTACTAAAACTTTACCAAGTGAAAATTAATAGCATTACACAAAATCGTTTTACATTCCTTAGTTGTTGTTTTTTTTTAAATCGTTTATTTTCATTTGTGTTGTATATTTCAACATTTTCATTGCGATATTCGCAAAATTCAGTCTTCTGCTTTATGATAAGGATTGTTCTTTTCGACATTTTTTTTCCAACCAGAAAACATCAACAACAAAAAGTTTTTTCATTTCTGATTTTGATGCTTGTAAACAATTGCCGACTGATTTACAGAGCCAGGAAGGTAAACTAAAGGCAGCAAGCATCACGTGGGGTAAGAAAAAAGTGTTATGTCCCTGGAAAAAGATGTCGACTCATTTGTCATCTTAAATGACAGTTGGTAGAGGGTAAAGAACGCAACTACTTCATTTCCGACAAAGAGGACAGGGCCGGGATGAGAAGACAACACCCTAACTCACAAGACAGCCGCTTGAATCAAAGGTAACCAGTCTCCCGCAGGCCTGGTTACGCAAATGGAGGACATGGTGAAGGGGTAAAGGGTCGTGTGGCATTCATTAAGTCCTAATAAAAAAGAAATAAAGACAAAATCGAATAAATCCAGCCCGTAATGATATCCCAAAACGATAAAGCTCTGTGACTTATTCCTCTTCTTTTGACTCTTTTTAAGTACTTTACGAAAGTGGAAGCAGTCCAGATGGACTCCCTCAGGCCAGTTTCACACAGGCGGAAAAAACACGTCGAAGCAATAAATCTCCCAGTTGTACTACCGCTCGTTTCCAAGAGGATTTTAGAACTGCACTGAAACTTTCAGACGCGGTAGAAATTTTGATGCGGCAGCCGTGCAACTTCCACATGGCCTGCCCCAAACCGGACGGAGAAAATGCCGTCCATATTTAGAGAAACATCCCAGCAAAAACAGTATTGCTGGGCCAGCAGTGGGCCATTACTGGCAGCCAGCACTGCCAGTAATGGCCCAGCACTGTGTTGCCGCTGCCGAACCGTCAATAAAATGTCCGGGCGGCCAACAGAAGGGCCAGCAGTTCAGGCCAACAGCTGGCCAACAGTTGGCACACCATCAGTTGTCGTATGCCACAACAGGGCCATCAGTGGTCCATCACAGGCAGTATCTGCCACAAGTGGCCCTTCAGTGGCCCTGCAAGTACTTGCCAGAAATGATGGCTAGCCTAATGTGGTCCGCTAGTGGGCCGTTCGTGGCAGCCAGCAACCACGTGACGTAACTGGTGGCTTGCCGAATCTTGTCCGCCAATTTCCCAGTAGTAGCAATAATAAATAAATAAAAAAACCAAGGATAACCGCAGTTCCCTAAATCTACAATTTTTTTTATTCTACCCTTACGAAGTTTGGGAATTAACGCACTGCGCTGGGAAAATTTCCTCGACAGGCCGGAAAAACGCCGTTTGCATCTGACTAGATTCGATCCTGGGCCGTTTACATGGAAGCCGCGCTCGCTACCGACCAGACTAATTCACGACGCTCGGGTACGTGCTGGAAGCTATTTGTTTGGTATGCAATTTGTAATCGAATGCTTCCCTCTTTCATTTTATAATATTGCGAGGTATTTTTTATAAAAGTCAGTTTCATATAATTGATAAATTAATTTTTTCAACGTAACGATAGTTTTTTTTTACCTTAAGGGAACTTCACTCATTTTCAAGGCGTGCACATACTTAGAGTCGCTTTCCAAAGTTTTGTACTGTCCTTGCCGTCTTGAAAAGAGATTGTTGAATAAATATATATTTACCCGGGTTCATGTCACATTCTGTTACATTTTTAACGTTATGTCTTTCCTTGCCGTTGTCCGAAGCTACATTTGTTTTAAAGAGTAAAAGATATTTTATTTTACTTGTTATTTTTAGAAGCGAATTCCTCCTAGTCTTGTGTATTCAACCCATGGATGAGTACACCACATAGCGTTGCTTTTTTTTTCTTTCAAATAATTAATAAATTTTGTACGCGTATAATTCTTTTTCTTTTTTTTCAACAAACGCTATTTGAATGGTTTTCCAGGATAGGTGTTTCAAGCGGTTTCAAATTTTTTCTTGTTATTCATCCACTCCATTCCCATGAATTGGTATTCATGGGAATGGAGTGGGTGTATTTCATGGCTGTAATCTAGTATTTCACGGCTTAATCTGATATCTTCGTCGACGTAAAATTTCATTAGGAAATTAATTCTCCTCTCTACATATGGATTTTTTCTTAACATCCACTAAAATAACACGATGGCGATAGCGTCGTCTTCAAATAACTGGTACCATGAGAGACACAGCAAGTGTTGCTTCTGCGCATGCGCAGTCCCGATGCTTCCACCTGCTGTTGGGGGTTGCATTGGTTGCCAGCAACGGGCCACTAGTGGCACTTGCTTGGAGGCCCACAATTCACGGCGATGCTGCAGGGCCATCAATGGCTCGCCAACTGATAGCGCTGCCACCAACGGACCACTACCGGGCCGTGAGCGGCAGATTTCAGCCAGCAGTGACCCATCACTGCCAGCTGGTGGCCAGCAGTTTCCCAGCACTTGTGTTTTTGCTGGGATATGTGTAAGACAAGATGTACTGTATTGTACACACAGGCTGCCGACGGATCGTCCGCTGCAGCAACAAAACAATCACTCCTGTAAGAGGGGGTGGGACGGAAAGTGCTGAAGTGCCAGGCGAGTTCGATTGTCAATCACTTTTGGTTTGGCCACACAAAGGGCCAGCGATTTGATTCTCGCTCATCTGTCGGGCGTTTTTTACGCATTCCAATCGTAGGTTGAAGAAGTGCATATGCTACAGCTTTGTCTATCTGTCTGTACGTCCTCAAAATAACTCGCGTAAAAAAGGTTCGATTTCGATGAAATTTTAGTATGTGGTAGGGGACAACCTGGAAAGGAACCCTATTGAAAACGGGCGAAATGGGATCGGAGGTTAGGACATTGAAGTGGGATTCATTTCATCGCCTTTATGCGTCATAACGTACGTAAAAATACTTCGATTGCGACAAAACTTTAGTATGTTGTTTCGGAGGTATACTGAACCAATTCTGTTGAATGTCATCGAAATCGGTTCTAAGGTCAGGGCACAGGAGCGAGATTTATTCCATAGCCATTATCCTCATAACTTGAGTAATAACTTGAGTTGTGATTTCTGGTGTGTTGGAAAGCGTATCATAATCAATGCACTGCATGCTTTTACTAAGTTGTTCTCTCAGTTCTGGCAATAAAACCGCTTGTGTGAAAGTTAGCCAAAAAACTGCCCCATGGGGCGGTTTTATGGCTCCCCTTCCCGCGGTGTAGTTCTTCAATAGTTCATTGTGAAAAGGTAGCCAAAAAGTTCTTTGACGGATTTTACCGCTTATGTGAAACGGGCTTCAGTGTGGCATGTTTTTAAAAGGAGCCCTAGGCAACGCCTGCCTGGGTCAAAAGTCCGCTGCTAATTTTTTCTGTTCAAAGGTTCGTTAAGGGAGAAGTCTGCTTAATTTCTCTGCCAAAAGGTTCGCCACAATTGAATCATGGTCCGAAAAAACGGGAAGACAATTCTCACACAGCTTGCAAGTGGCGGTGCGTCAAGTATATTTTATATTGGAAAATGCAGGTTCGTTCAATGATATACAGGGTGCCTATAAATGAAGTATACAACTTCAGTATGATATTAAAAACTTAATAGAAAAAAACATACTTTAAACGTCAAGAGAATTCGCAAGTGTTAAAGTTTGTTAAATCAGTTCATAGATGGCGCCAGGTGTCTTACATAATGAAAAATCTCGTCAAACACGAAATACAACAGACATGGCTTCCCCAGTGGAGAAAGCAGCATGTGTGTTTCAGTTTGCGGAGTCAAAATCTCTAGCAACAGTTTAGCGTAAGTTCAGAAAGGAGTACAAGAGACAGCCACCGACACGAAGGGCATCGAACAATGGGTAAATAAATTCAAGGCAACAGGAAGTGTCTTGAAAGGCAAAAGCACTGGGAGGCCTTCCATTTTGGACTAAAAGGAGGAAGACATGCGTAAGGCTTATTTAAAGAGCCCGAAGAAGTCCGTCCGCGTTGCCAATAGTGAACTCGTAATACCGCGAGCAACGGTTCACAAGATTCTGCGTAAACGTCTCCGCCTATATGCGTATAAAGTGCAGTTAGTGCAAAAACTTCGATCAAATGATCAACACATCGAAAAGCAGACCTCACACTCCGTTCAAGGATACGTTTCAGCGATGAATCGACATTCCAAGTTTCTGGCAGAGTGAATAAACACAACTGCAGAATCTGGGGCATGATACCTTTGGACTAACTCTCTCGTGTGCTACCGAGAGAGACAGCCCGAAGGTTAATGTCTGGGCTGGCCTAATGGAAGACAGAGTGATTGGGCCCTTTTTTTCGCTGAATCAACCGTTACTGGCATAGCGTAATTGGACATGTTAGAACAATTTCACAACTCCAATATATTCAAAACATCATTTTCCAGCAAGATGGAGCGCCTCCGCACTGATCTTTGGATGTACGCAGATCTTTAGACCAACATTTTCCAGGGCGTTGGATTGGACATGGGGATCCGACGGCATGGCCACCCCGTTCTCCTGACATTACCGCGTACGATTTCTTTTTTTTTTTTTTGAGGGGGGGGGTATTTAACTCATTGTGTACAAGAAAAAGATCACATCTATCACTGAGTTCAAAGAACGCATTACTGCAGCCTTCCTCCTTTTTACACAATTGACATTCTACAGCGTATGTCGGTGGAACTGGACTATTCTTTAGACATCCTGTGAGCAACTAACTAAGCAAACGTGACCTACTGACATTAAAAAAAACTTCCGCAGTTACCACCTGTTTTGACATAAAAAGTAAGTTGCTATGTAGTATTGTAGCTTACTTTTCAATAATATACTGAAGTTGTGTATTTCATTTATGGACACCCATTGGCGGATATCATAGGTGTGGCGGTGTGTCAAGGGATCAGGGGATGTTTTACATAGAGCACATTTGTTTAGACCCAAGGGTTGACGAGGGTTGACTGCGCTTCGGGCAGACCGATATATTTCCAAATACACTGACGGAAAGTAAAAAAAGAACACCAAAAAAGGAATTGGCGGACGATCATGAAATTTTCATATGTTAATTGGGTCGAGTTTACGTCGGTGTGATGTTAATTTCGGGACCAACCGGTGAGCGCTTACGCCACAGCACGGCATAATATGCAAATTATCGTCGGTGGTATTTAAGGAGTACGGCGAAGTGAATGTAATCAGTCGTCGGCGTACGGACACGTGCGAAGACCCTGAAGAAGCTGCAATGCCTGGACATTGAAGACGTGTACGATTTCAGCAGTTATCGGACTTTGAGCGAGGTCGTCTAGTGGGACTCTGCGAGGCCGGGTGGTCGTATCGTCGTATTGCGGAGCGAATTGGACGGGAAGTATCGGTGGTGGTACGATGGTGGAGATGGTCCGAGGAACATTCCCACACGAGAAGACGTGGAACCGGGAGTCACAGACGGACTGATGAGCGGACCAATCGACGCATAAGAAGAGCGGCGTTGTCAAGCAGAACATCCACTGCGACGCAAATCCGAGCTGCCGTTGCACCTGAGGTGACTGTGCGAACAATCCGCAACCGTCTACTGGATGCAGGACTACGTGCACGTGTGCCTCTGGCATGTGTACCTCTGACTCCAGCCCACCGTCAGGAACGGCTGCAGTGGTGTCGCCAACGTCTGCACTGGAGAGCGCAATGGCGATATGTCGTGTTCAGCGATGAAAGCAGATTCCACTTGGGATCCTCCGATGGTCGTATGCTTGTTCGCAGAAGCACAGGGGAGCGTGTCCACCCTTCTTGCATCCGCCAGCGACACACAGGGCCTACACCTGGTCTCCTGGTGTGGGGAGCGATCAACTATCAGTCCCGTACACAACTAGTGTTTGTACCGGGTACGTTAAACAGCACCTCCTACATCAACAACAACATTCAGCCCGTTGTTCTGCCATTTATAATGTCGGTCCATCGAGGTGTTTTCCAGCAAGATAACGCACGCCCGCACACGGCGCGTGCAACGCAGCATGCACTTCAGGGTGTGAGACAACTTCCATGGCCTGCACGTTCACCGGATGTGTTCCCCATTGAGCACGTGTGGGATTTTATGGGACAACGACTTATCAGGTCTCCACGGCTAGCCACGACCATCCCCGATTTACGCGTCCAGGTTGAAGATGCTTGGAACTCAATACCCCAAACTTACATCCAACATCTGTACGACAGACTCCATGCCAGAATTGCACAGTGTGACGCAGTTCATGGTGGTTCAACCTCGTACTAACCATGTTACATGGAAATGTTATTTTTCAGTTTACCAGCAAATACAGCTGTATTTTGCCATAATGTTTTGATCACGTTATGCTCTGTATTCCGTTATTATGCTGTATAAATTTCGTTGGTATCAGACGTCTCCTTCTTGGTGTTCTTTTTTCACTTTCCGCCAGTGTATTTTCCATGAAAAGCGCTTAAGGGTTTTTATCACACCTCAATTAAAAAAATTGCATGTTCAACGATAAATCAATGAAACGTAGCTGAATGCAAGAACGACGGTTCTCATTCAATCAACGAATCATCACTACGTACGAGGGTTGTCTTAAAAGTAATGACTCTTTGAAAGCAATGCCTCTGCAAATTGAGAAATTCTAATGAACTTTGATATAAAAATGCACCTAACTATACGGAATGTCATGGTGATGTTCAGAATAATTGCCTTCTAAAAGTCAAGGAAATATGCCATAGTTCAACCCATAATGTGTAACCAGTTAAACCGTAAAGATGCTACTCAAAATAGTATCCCGCTGAAACTAAGTTTTTATGTGATCATTGAACCCAACACGTGTAACCAGTTTGAAAAAATTCCGTGGACTATTATTTGGCTCACAATCTCACAGTCTGTTCAGCTTCACCTGCAGCCTAAAAACGTATACCACGGAGACTTTGCTGCACGAAACTGAACAAGAGAATGTCAGAAGGTGCGAAATCGGGGGTTGTACGGCGGATGTGCAATTACTGTTCAGGCCATGTTGTCATTGGTTCGAAATGTTTCGAGTAAGCTGTAAGGTCAGGAGTTGATGTTGTGTAGGGGGACAGAATGAAGATGCCGATCTTGTGCTTTTCTTGCTGATAGATTCTCTAAGCTTCTTCATTGTCTCAATAGGGCGAGAACTGTTGACAGTGCCAACTTGTTCAGGAAACTCCACAAGAATGATGACTCTGACATCCCAGAAGATTGTCACCTTCACTCATTTTTTGTTTGAACTCTGTGTTCTGGACTTCTTAGCTTAGGTGAAGTCATGTACCACCGAAACATAGATTGCGGTTTTATGTAATGTATGGATTATAAAGAAATTCCCATGTCTCATATCCAGTAACCACTGCACCTCTGCGTTCACAAATTTTAGCGAGGGTAAACTTTATTAACATTTTTTTAATATCTTGTAAGCTAAAATCATTTCCCTTTCAGGTAAAGCTTTGGAAAAACATGGAGACGTCCCCATTTTCACTAGTTTTCTGTAAGCCGCGTTAATGAGGTAAGCCACTTTCGTTTCGAAACATTACAGTACAGTTAGCCGTTCTCCATGCGTTAGGTGCTCACGAAGTCCGTTTGAATTATTTTATTGCACAGGAAATGTTATTGCTGCTTTATTCGGACTTTTCGCGGCACATCTCCTTTTTCAGAAGTATGGGAACGAAGAGAGGTTCATACATAACAGAAAATTCATACCGAAGTAAATAAACGGAGGATTGTAAAAATTGAAGGGTTAAGTGGACAAAAAGGCAATAAAAGTAATCCGCGTTTTTCTGAAGGGGAGGGAGAAGTAAGACAAAAGGAGTTTGGATCTGGTGTTTGAAGGATGAGATTGGGACAAGATTTTGTGAGAGGAATAATACAGTGTGTCCCACTCGCTACCGAACCCGGCATTTCTTTAATAGCATTAACACCAATGAAGATATTGCAACGAAATTTGAAGTGGACTTACCTTATTTCGTGCGAAATGTGATGACATCACAACATGTGCTGGAAGTGGCCACCATTTGCTTCCAGACAGCATTGAACCCGGCGCTGTCCGCTAGCCAGCCGGACGCGCCTCTCTGCTGTTTTGTTATGCCATTTCGCTGAGCGTGTCTACACAATACGGTTGTTGATAGTGAGTGCTCGTGCTCGTGCTCGTGGCTATTCGCGTACGTGTGAAAATGCATCGGTATACTCTTTAGGAGCGAGTGTTTATCGTTCGCAATTATTGGAAAACAGAATCGATAAAGTCTTGTTAACAGCAATTCCTGCATAGGTTTGCAGGCAGACATCGGCCGAGCAAGCCCACTGTTTGGGCATTGTCGAAGTAATTGGAAACCAAGGGGACTTTATTAGACGACCATGCAGAAGGTCGTCCACAAATGTCCGAGGTAACGATCCTTAAGTAAAGGGCCGACTACTTGCGTCTCCCAGAAAGTCACTTCGCCGACTGTCACAGGAAACAGGGTTGTTCAAAAGCACTTGTCAACGTGCTGTGAAAAAAGCGAAGCTTCATGCGTACCGTATCTCCGTGGTCCACGAACTGAAAGAGGCTGACCACATGATACGAGTGAAATACTGTCGGTGGTTTCAACCATTTCTTCAAGAAAATCCGAGAATTCTGGACTTCACGTGGTTCTCGGACGAGGCGTGGTTTCACCTGTCAGGATACGTCAATTGTCAAAATTACCGTACTTGGGCCAGTGAAAATCCCAACACGGTACATGAAGAACCCCTTCATTCCCAGAAAATGGGTGTTTGGTGTGGGATAACCCAGCGCCACATAAGTGGTCCCATCTTCTTCAATACAGCCATCACAACAGCTGCATATATGGAAATCTTCAACTCTTTTGTAAATCAATTGGACGACGAAGAACTGTACATTAGATATTACCAGAATGACGGAGCGACATCGGACACATCACCGAGTAGTAAGGCCGAAATTCCGTCCTTTTTCGGCGACCGCGTCATTTCGAAAGGTCTATGGCCACCGCTCTCGGCCGATCTAACGCCTCTTGATTACTTTTCATGGAGATATCTAAAAGGGAGAGTTTACCAAAAGAAACCGCGAAGCATAGATGCCTTGAAAGCAAATATCACCGAAGAAATTCAGGCAGTGACCGCGGACGTACTGCCTAGGACTTTCCACAATATGGTGCGCCAGGTTCAATGCTGTCTGGACGCAAACGGTGGCCATGTCCAGCCCAATGTTGTGATGTCATCACATTTCGCACGAAATGAGGTAAGTCCACTTCAAATTTCGTTGCAATATCTTCATTGGTGTTAATATTATTAAAGAAATACCGGGTTCTGTAGCGAGTGGGACAACCTGTGTCTTCCGTGAGCGAACAAAGAACAGAAACGAGAGGAAATAGAGAATTAGAATGTCGGATGCCAAAATATGGGACTGAATCATAAACTAAATTTCGACACGAAAACTTAGCAGCGGTGGCATCCGCGCGAAAACCCATGTAGATGAGCAAGATATAATGGATGCGTAAATAGCATAAGGGTGGTCCAAATGAAACACATACTAGCTGTTGGAGTTAGTACTTTATTACAGATAAGAATATGTACACAGGTACATACCTAATCAACCGTCTGCTGATAGCGCTAGAAATAGGCACTATTGACGTTTTGGCAGGTGTCCCATCGGTCGATAAGTTTATGGATCTTCTGTCAGGTGCTTTAGAACCAACTGCGCACAAATTTTTTAATATCCCAGTTCTTGGCTGAAGATTGTGCCAGTGGAGCCCTGTTGATATCTATTGCAGCTGCAAACTTGCTAACTGATATTCTGCGGTCAAAGTCCACCAGTTAGTCCGCTGTTGGGATTGTGTCCGGTGTGATGACCGCGTGTGCTTGGCCAGATCTTGGCAGACCCATAGTGCTTTCAAATCCACCCTTAAATTCTTTCCACCACGCGTGCAAGGCGCGCATTCCCGTAAACAACCAGCATGGGTCGCAATATTTCTGTCGATTTGCTTTCCTCTTTTGTCAAAAATTGGATCACGGCTCGCTGCATCCATTTGGAGGTACCAATGAGATACTGTAGGTCGTTTATGTTCCTCTGCTATCCCTCGTATCCAACGAGTCGCATCAACTAAATGCTTTGATGACAATGATACGATAAAAGTCCTTAAAAGGTTTAGAGCCCTTCTAGCTGCAAATCGGTGAGTCTCTAGGAAAGGCTGAAAAAATAGAAGCGGAAACAGGGTGCCCGTATCTATATGACGAAATATTTCCGGTAATAGAGTGATTCGCGGGAATGTTTGAGGTTTGATTAACCGTTAAATTTCAATCGTCTGTCGAAGAATCTGATTTTCAAGTTCTGTAGCGAGATCAGATATTGTGGATAGCATGTCGCATGAATTGTGGTTATTGTAGCACAGGATATTCCTTCTGTTTTTCCCCATTTTGTGCACCAGCTTATTGTTTATTGTGTTACCTTAACCCTTTAACGACCATGATCCCAAAATCTTGTATCACTCTAAGTACCACAACGCCCAAAACTGTCTGTTGTTTCTCTTCTTTGTTTAATAACAACAATAGTGACTGAGGGTGGCTTCTGCTGATCCCTCATAGGTTGAGAAAATTTGAAGAACAAGTAGGGTAGAAAATCTGACTCACTCTAGACAGGCGTTTCGGGCTGCTATGGCAGTTTGTACGTACGGGCGTTTTGGGCGCTATGGTCGTTAAAGGGTTCAGACACATGGTACTTACTTGGTGCTTACATTATTGTGCAGGAGATTGTACGATGTCTACGTATCAGTCTAGGGAGTCGTTAAGACAAAAACCATGAAGAGTAAATTCTATATTTAGGAGTTTTGTGAAATTAAAGCATTCTTCTGTTTCTCAAAGCATTCTGTTGCTTCAAAAACTCACGATGAAAAAAGATACTGAATTTGTGGTCTTACAAAAAATGAAATTATTACAAACATATTAAAAAATAATAAACTCCATTAAAAAATAAAATGACAAAATCACTCGCATTAATGACGAAAAAAATGTCATTAATTAAGAATTTTACCTTGAACGTGAGTGGAATGTCTTGAGTCTTTCTGTCTCAGTGGCTAAGATGCTCAGTTTCTGTTGAAGGAACCTAAACGACTTCGGTTCGAGACCCACCTGTGCGAAAGAATTATCTGGCGTAAGGTCTGAAAAATTCAGCATCTTTGATTTTGCGAAGTTCCTGTATAAATATGGAAAAACCTGAAACGGACTTTTCTGAAATAGACGGAATTATACCGCCGTATGTGAAAACACCAAAGTTTAAAAAAAGGTCACTTATAAAAACGGTAATTTCGTTAAAACATGGATACTTACTGGCACTTTTGATGCACGTCATTTTCAGAAATTTTCCATGATTTCACCGCACTTAATTTTTACAGTGTACGTAAAACAACTTCCACAATAATAAGCACCAACGTTCGAGGGATAAAATTGAAAAAACGGCTGTTTGAGAGTACAAACCGTAAACTAGGTATAAATATATGCTGATCATTTTTTAATTAGATATTTGGGTAAACTTTGCATTTGCCCCACTCGGCGTTAAGTTATATAAGTTTTATTAACAAAAAAAAAAAAAATGGGCGCAAAATATAGTGCTCCTGGAGGTGGCTCAAGCCTTGTGAATACTCCCCGTAGCTACGTCCCTGACTGTAGTTGAAGTCTTTTCGCTTCTTTGTTTGTCTGTCACTGAACTTCCTTGATTTGAGATCTCTTCATCCATCTTCTGACATTGCTGATGTCGATTGCCTTACTTCATCCATCTTCTGACATTGCTGATGTCAATTGTCACACTTAATCCATCTTCTGACATTGCTGATGTCGATTGTGTTCCATCATCCATCTTCTGACATTGCTGATGTCGATTGTCTTACTTCATCCATTTTCGGGCAGTACTGATGTCGAGTCTCACTTCATCCATCTTCTGACATTGCTGATGTCGATTGTCTTACTTCATCCATCTTCTGACATTGCTGATGTCGATTGTCTTACTTCATCCATCTTCTGACATTGCTGATGTCAATTGTCACACTTAATCCATCTTCTGACATTACTGATGTCGATTGTGTTCCATCATCCATCTTCTGACATTGCTGATGTCGATTGTGTTCCATCATCCATCTTCTGACATTGCTGATGTCGACTGTCTTCCTTCATCCATCTTCGGGCAGTGCTGATGTCGAGTCTCACTTCATCCATCTTCTGACGTTGTTGATGTCGATTGTCTTACTTCATCCATCTTCTGACATTGCTGATGTCGTTTGTCTTCCTTAAACCTTTTTCAGCCTCATATGAATGAATCACCCTCACCTTACAACCTTCCATTTTCAAGAATTCAATAACAGTTCTTAGCTTTTATATGCATCCTTTGCTCAGAAGATCAAACATGATTTATACATACCTTCATACAAAGATTTCCAAAAATTGCGGGAGTCATTAACAAATTTTAACATAATTCTACTACATTACGTTGGGCCAGCTGCTTATGCACTGAATTGCTACGGAGCAGAGATTGTATCGTGATTTTTAAAGAGTGGGATATTTGCATTTTTCCTTATACACTGAGTGATCACTGAATTATGACCACTTACCCAATGCTTTGCAGTACAGCTGCTGTCCGAAATTTCATCCATTCAATAAGATACTGGAAGCATTTGGGAAGTATGGCCAACCAAGCTGTGTGTAATGCGGCCTTGATATGCAGGTATGAGGGTGGTTGGTGTGTCCAGACGCTTCATATGCCGTTCCATAGTGTACCACAAGTTCTCTATGGACTCGATATAGATAGAGTTCGGGGGCCAATCGTTATGCTGGAAGTTTAAAGTCCGTTCGTCAAACCATTTCTGCACAACATTTGACCTACGTAGCTCCACATGCACCAGGGGGTCCAAGTATCTGCCGGGTAAACACTAAACATGCACCACACAATACAACCGCCTCCGCCGACTTGCAGTGTGGAGACCATACAGGAGGGATCAAGTGCGTCGTACTGTTTGCACCAAATACAAACACGACCATCCACAGAATATAGTAAGACACGCAACTCATCAGACCAGCACACTTATTTCCAGTTATCCGGCGTCCAACTTGCATGATATTTGCATCAGGCGAGTCTTTTGCGCTGATGAACTGTGGTTAAGAGAAGACGTCGTCGAAGTCGTCAGCACTTGTATCCCATACGTGCGACGCATGGTCCTGACCGATACTGTACCCAGTTGTCCTCTGTTGTACTGAGTAATCAACTGTTGAATAGTGGGGCGTCTGTTGAACTGTAGGAGTCGTCGGACCCGGCGCTCACCTCTAACTTCAACATTTTGCTGTCCTTTGAAGTTTTGCCTCCGGGTCGTTGTCTGACCCTTTTCTTGCCAGTCCTAATACACTTCAACTGAGGCGGCTCGCGAAAAACTCATCAACTCAGCAGTTTGGGAAATTGGAGCATTCGCTCCCACAATCTGTCCTTTCTCAAAGTCCGATAAATCCTTCCATTTATCTGTCACGCTCCGAATTTTAGTACCTTCTGCTCCACTCACGCCTTATACACTAAGTAGCCACTTTATTATGACCACTTGACAGTTTTAAGAAAATGAGCTACGGCTGCACGCTGTTGCCGTCAAAAGCGAAAGATTAGTGCTTGCGACAGTAGTAAAGTGATTTTTGGGTGACGAGATGGGTAAAAAACGCGATTTGACGGACTTTCAACGTGGGATGATTGTAGGAGTTTGGAGCCATGAAGATGATATTCACCGAAACCGCCGCATTCGTGAAATGTTCCAGAGCAGCTGTTGTTAAAGTGTTTAAAGACTGGACTGTCAACCAAAAAACTGGGTCTCTAAGTGCAACGTGCGGTCGTCATCGACTAGTGACTGTTCGGGCCGAACGGTAAGTGTCCAGACTGGCAACAGACAACAGAAGGGCAACAATGCAGCAAATTACAGACCATCTTAATCAAGGATCCCCTAAAGTACCTCTGCACGCAATGTTCGACGTACACCGCATCGGATGGGATATGGCAGCCGATGGCCAGTTCGAACACCTTTGCTGTCTGCAGTTAACAACAGAAAACGTCTCCAGTTTGCACAGGAGCACAAGGATTGGAAACAAATTATCTGGTCCGATGAATCACGTTTTCAGTTGCACCATGCCGATGGCCGAGTGAGAATTTGGCGGAAACAGCACGAAAACATGGACCCCAAATGCATTGCTACAACCCTGCAAGCTGGTGGAGCCAACGTTATGGTTTGGGGAATGTTTTCCTGGCATGCTTTGGGCCCTTTAATCCGTGTTGATCAACGTCTGATTGGCATATCATATCTAAACATCGTTGCAAACTAAGTGCATCCTGTCATGTGGATGGTTTATCCCAATGGCGATGGCTACTTTCAACAAGATAATGCGTCCTGCCATAGTGCTCGTATTGTACAGGATTGGTTTAAGGAACATGCCAGTGAGTTTACTTTGCTTAGGTGGCCCCCACAATCTCCAGATCTCAACCCCATTGAGAATTTGTGGGATGAAGTTGAACGAGCCATCAGACAGCTGGATCCACAACCCTGCAATCTCACACTCATGGAAAGTGCTATTCATCAAGCATGGTCTCAGATTCCACAAATCACCTATCAACATCTCGTGGAGTCCATGCCACAAACAATCGACGCAGTGATAAAGGTAAAAAGTGGCCCAAGGAAGTACTGAGGAGGGTGGTCATAATAAAGTGGCCACTCAGTGTATATGCTACGTTGGTAAGACTAATCGCGCCCTCTTAGAAAACACGTGGTTAACTGGCAGCATCCATTATTGACAGGAGTGGTCATAATTCAGTGATCACTCAGTGTACTTCCAGAGCATTTTAGGTTTAATTCACCGCATACTTTTCTCAAGATATTTGGGTCCTTACTACTTTGCTTTGCGGCATCCCGAAAGTCGGTTGAAGGCTACTTTATAAAGATACTAATATCTTACAGCTTAAAGGCTGTTGCCTTTAAACGTTAGAAAAAAAAAGAATAAATTAGAAAAAAAAAAAGAATATGCATGGGTAGAAACATACGAAGCTCAGGGCCGGATTAAGGCCTTAGTGGGTCCCTAGACTAAGGCATTTCTTATTGGGCTACCAAGGCTAAGGCATCTGAATGGGCCCCCAAAACATTTATGACGGTCTACCGTTACTGAACTCCGTTAAAACACGAAACTCTAGCAACATGCTTGTGATAATTAATACGTAGTGCATTCGGTATTAGTGTAGCACGTATCCACCTCCAAAAATTGTTTCCCCGTCAGTGTAGCACGTATCCACCTGTAAAAAAACTTATACCCGTCATTAAAGCACATATCTAAATGTTTAAATAAATAAAATACTATACTTTATAGCCTTGAAAACAGCTTTTTTGAACCCGTAGACCTAATGTTTCATTTTTTTGTTACATCTAAACATTGAGCTGCAAGAACCTGTGCCTGGTTCCCAGCCTATTAGAGCAATAGTCTGGTTCCGAGGCTATTAGAGCAATAGTCTGGTTCCGAGGCTATTAGAGCAATAGTCTGGTTCCGAGGCTATTACAGCAGTCTGTACAACAGTGTTTTTTCTGACTGAAATAATGGCTGTGCAGTATCCAGATATGTTCCAGTTTAGTACCTTAACAGCAACTTATCCCAGTGATTAAAACACGTATCTACCTGTGTAAATAAATGACATACGGTATTTTATAGCCCTGAAAACGGGTTCTTTGAACCCGTAGACCTAATGTTTCATTTTTTTGTTGCATCTGAACATTGAGCTGCAAGAGCGTGTGCCTGGTTCCCAGGCTATTAGAGCATTAGTCTGGTTCCGAGGCTATTACAGCAGTCTGTGCAATAGTGTTTTTTCTGACTGAAATAATGGCTGCGCAGGATCCAGATATGTTCCAGTTTTGTGCCTTAACAGCAACTGAGGAACTTGCAACTGAATTTACCCAGAGGAATGGTTAACTTTTATCAAAACAGCATATGCAGCAGTTACAGCAGCAGCAACAGCAACAACGATGTTTACTAGGCACACCTGGCTGCACTGACATATGGTGGTGCCACTTTGCAAACACATGCGAGGACAGTTCGACAATTTCCTTTAGTGTGAAAGTTAATGTACGTATGAGTATTTTATTTTCATTGTATTAAGAAACCAAAAAAAAAAAAAATTGAAAAAATTAAAAATTAAAAAAATAAATAAAACAATTTCACCAAAGATACAAAAATGTTATATAAGAAATTTAAAAAGTAGTTCTTTTCACAGATGGATACGCTCTACACTGACGGGAATACGTTTTTTTACAGGTGGATACGTGTTACACTGAAGGGGAAACAATTTCTCGCATGTGGATACGTGCTAAACTAATACCCCACGAAACCCTAGCAACATGCTTGTGATAATTAATACGAAGTGCATTCTTCAAACTACTAACTAATGAACCACCTGCAGAGTTTTCATAAAAAGTCACTGTATTTTCCACATTTCTCACACGAACGTAAGTTAAAAGCTGAGGATTCCTAGATTTTGCCTTGAAATGTTTAATGATTTAGCATTGTACAATTGGCGCATCTTTTTTGCTATGCAATGCGAAGTCATAGTGGATTTCGCCCATTAATAGATCTAAGTGCAAACAGGGAGAAGTGGATGGTAGTGAAAAAGCTGAGACCGTCTCGCCGACCCCGCTGTACACAGCAACATGAAATGTTTACCCTTAGTGAGTCCCTGCCTTGAAATCTGCTCGTCGAATCGAGTGTAAATCATACGAGACAAACTCAAACTAATACACTTCTCTTTATATAAATATATGAGCTGTCTATTATTTGCGGTGTAGCAGCATGCCTCCTGAGCCCTTGGTAATGATGGGCTCCTAGGTTATAGTCCCGCTATAAACCCCTCTTAATCCGGGCCTGACGAAACTGTACGAAATTCCCCCTCTAACCATGATGCCACATAACCTCCTGATTGTTTTCATTCCATTACCCTTCTTCCGCGGAAAATTTTGAGGTTTGTGGTTCAAGAATCAATATCTTGGCATTCTCCTGTGATGTCCTTTGGAAAATGCCTTTGTTTCTCTTTTGTGGCTTCATTTATTTGTTTAAACCGCATGTGTGTGATCAACAAAAACATGAAATCCAATTAAATAATTTCACTCCTTAAACAACAGAAATAATATTATAAATAATTTAAGACTACACACTGTGATGTTGATTTAGAATACACTATCACCGTTTGTTCACAATTAAATGTTTTATTAACATCGATTATCGTTTCGCAGAAAATTTGGCAGGACGAATGGAGCGTAAATATTCAAATCATTGTGACATCATCAGAGTTCTGACGATCACGGATTTTGATGAGTTGTTTCCACGCGCTTGAAAGAAATGGCGTAGACGTCATGTTGTTGACAAGTCGTGAAGAATTCCGGTATATGTGGAAAGCTTCTAATACATATATTAAGCTTGATAATCGAATCAGGGTTTTCAATAAGCGCAGCGTTTGAAAACATAAATTTATGGTTGTTTTCGTGACAATGTTGGACTATCGAACTGAAAAAGTCATCAATAGCCCAACATTGCCACGAAAATAACCATAAATGTTTTCCTGAATAACCATAAATAACCATAATGTTTTACGCTTATTGATAAACCTGATTCGACTATCAAGCTTACTATATTAGAATCTTTCCACATATAATACCGCAATTCTTCACAACTTGTCAGCTGCATGGCGTCTACGACATTTCTTTCAAGCGCGTGGAAACAACTCATCAAAATCTGTAACCGTCAGAATTATGATGACGTCACAATGATTTGCATGTTTACGCTCCATTCTACCTGGTGATGCTGACCAAACATTCTGCGAAACTATAGTTGATGTTAATAAAACATTCAATTGTGAATAAACGAATATAATGTATTCTAAAACAGAACTCATATTAAGCAAATGATAAAAACTACCTTTTCAGGAATTTAGAAAGGCACCAAGAGGACGAATGGAGCGTAAACATTCAAAACATTTGTGGCTAACAATGACAACCCACTGAACTTTAATAAATGATTCAAAGATTGCAAACGGGCAGAGACAACGCATTAACGAAATGAATTATAAAGAACCTTGTGAAGTTCGAACAGATATCATTCTTCACCCTTGTGCAAAATATTCAAAACATCTCATGGGATGAGGTATAGAAAGCATAAAAGAACTCAAGAAAGAATGACAATGAACCAGTTAGTGTTGGTGTACAAGTTAAATATATTTTGGTGTACAAGTTTATATATCTGTGGAAAACAAATGATAGAAATACAGGTCTTGAAATGGCAGACACGGAAGGAAAAGAAATCACTCTTAGAATGGAAAACCAATGAATACACCAGTATTTTAGTAGGGAAACAAAATTGGAAACAAAATTTAACTACCTATTATAAAAATATTCCTTGTCAAATAATCTTTTTTGGTGAAAAAGAAAGACACTGGCAAGCGTCAGACAAGTTTTAAATGCAATAGATCAGCAGTTTCCGACCAGATACTAGAATTAAACAAATCTTAGAGAGAAATAATGAAACCAACCTGTGTGTGCGTGATTTATTTATAAACCATAGGAAAGTACTCGGTAGAACAAAAAGGGAAATTTTGTGGACTGTATTAAAAGAATATGGGATAACTCAGGAATTAATGAACAGAATTTAAATTCACAGCAATGAGAATTGACACAGGGTGCCTTCAAGCAGAATCTAATCACAGCAACATAACAGCAGCACATGTTTGATATTAAGAAAATTGCTTTCACCTATGCGTTTGATACAAAAACAAGAGATAACTGAAATAAAGCTATTCTACTGGAGATGTGCTGTTGGTATTGTAGAGAAAAGGATGCAGATACTAGGAAAAAATTTAAATAACCTGACAGTTTCTCTTATATCTTAAGACTACAGTTCGAGTAACGTAAGACCCACTGTTAAAAAATATCAAAAAGAAATGATTCAGAAAACCGAGATGACTTTTTCAATCAACAATGTGAATTTTTTATATGTTCTTTAAAACATCTATTACAGAGACACTTTTCACACACTTTTGAAACGTTTCTGGTAAGAAATTGCGAAAAATAAAAGAAGTTCAAAGAACTGAACCCGGCAAGAGTGTGTTCAGATGAATACGAAAGAAACATCTGCTGCGGTTAAATATCGTCTACTAAAAAAAATGGCGCACTTAAACAAGCTGTGGATAGAAGCTTATGTTTTTCCTCTTTACGAAGAGAAATATTCCTACCCTGTAATTATAAAACCCTGTGACAATCATGGAATAAGCATTTCTAAATGCAATGTAAGAAGTATTATTAACTAGTATAACCCGCCAACGATAACCGATAACTCGGGTATAGTTGGCATATTTTGAGCGAAGCTATTGCAAAATCTAAGCTCATCAAGGCGTCTATTATAACAAATTCTAAAAAACGAACACGTAAAATTTATGACTTTCAGAACAAAAACACGAAACATTCTAAAAAAGAAATGCCAAAAATTTATCATGAACTACTTTTCTTCATGCCTTCACGTTGGTTGTGATCAGGTTGCATGTAAACAAAGCGGAAAGACACACTCAGATCGAAAACCACGTTTTTAGCACGTCCTTTGTAAAAAAAGATCGTGCTTATACTACCGGTTTGTCCGTCCGTCTGTATCCACGATATGTCTGCAACTATTTGTCCGCTTTGAAAAATTCTTTTTGCATTGGGATGCTTGAAATATGCGAATGATGATCAATTTCGCCGCTAGAGAGCGTAAATGCAGATGATGTCGAATTCAAAAATGCGTTTTATTCCACATATATGCTTCTAAACAACCGATTGAAGCAAATATTTTATCTTTCGATTCCATTTACGCCGAAAAGTATTTTAGATATAGTTACTTTTTCAAATTACGCACAGATTTTCCGCTAGGGGGCGTAAAAGTAAATTCATTTTTCCCGATAACTTTTCTTCTAAAACTCCGATTTGAAAAATCTTTTCTTCAGCGGATACACCACCCGTTAAAAATTATTTGCATATAATTTCAAATTTGTGGTACAGAATACTTTGGCCACCAGGGGGCGTAAGTGTCAATTTTTACTTGTGGTGTATTTACCGTAAAAACTGAGCTTCTAAACTATCGATTGAAAAATTTATTTCGAGGACTGATGCCACTCACATCGATAAACCTTTTCGGAATATTTTCTTCTTAAAATATTCCACAGTTTCTTCAGCAGGGGGGTAGATGTATATCCCATTTTTGTCAATATCTCTACTTTTAGGAATCCGATTTGAAAAATTCCTTCTTTGTTGGATAGTGTTTCCAGTGTGACATGTTTTTCATATAATTTCAAAATTTTCAAGTAATTCATAGACTTTCCGCTAGGGGGCGTAAAGGTAAATTCCGTTCCCCCTATGTCTCTGCTTCTAAATCTCCGCTTTGAAAAATTATTTCTGCACCGGATACAGCTCCTGATGGGAAATCGTTTGCACATAATTTCTAACTTTTGAAAAAAATGGTTTGGCCACCAGGTGGCGTAAGTCTTAATTTCCGCTTGTGATGTATTTGCAGCAAAATATGAGCTTCTAAAATCTAGATTGCAAAAAAAGTCGTTTGTTGACCGATACCACTCATGTCGACAAACCTTTTAGGAACATTTTCTTCTTGAAATAATGCATGGTTTCTACGCCAGGGTGCGTAGATGTATATCTTATTTTTGTCAATATCTCTACTTCTAGCAGTCCTATTTGAAAAATTCGTTCTTTGTTTCGATATGTTTTTCTTATAAATT
Source organism: Macrothele yani (assembly GCA_039090855.1). Lineage (NCBI taxonomy): Eukaryota > Metazoa > Arthropoda > Arachnida > Araneae > Macrothelidae > Macrothele > Macrothele yani. Next base: position 86,095,008 of record CM076993.1, on the reverse strand, counting down.
CAAAATTTTCAAGTAAATCATAGACTTTCCGCTAGGGGGCACAAAGGTAAATTGGTTTTCTGCGTTATTTCTGCTTCTAAAACTCCGAGTTGAAAAATTATTCCTGTATCGCATACCAGACCTGATGGAAAATATTTTTCACATAATTTCTAATGTTTGGTAAAGAATGGTCTGCTCACCAGGGGTATAAGTATTAATTTCTGCTTCTGATGTATTTGTAGCAAAATCCGTGCTCCTGAAAACTCGACTAATTGTTTTTTTCTTGGAACGATACCGCTCATATGGAAAAACCTTTTGAGAATACTTTCTTCCTAAAATAATGCATGATTATCCCACCAGGGGACGTAATGTCACATCTTATTTTTGTTGATATCTTTGCTTCTAACAGTCCGAGTTGAAAAATTATTTCAGTGTTGGAGAGAGTTTCCGGTGCGAAATGTTTCTCATATAAATTCATGTTTTTCTTAACGCACAAGTCTGCAACCAGAGGGCGTAAGCTCACGATTCCGTTTACAGCAATATATGAGGCATTAAAAACCCGATTGAAAAGCTTCTTTCTTCCGTCATATACTATTGTTTTCCATACCGGCTCCATTGACTTTGAATAGCTTTGATAAATTTAATTTGCGTCCGATCGGATTCAAAAGACGTTTTTATTACACCCGAAAATTCGGTGTCATCTTTCTTGTTCATTTTGTATTGCGAAAGACAGACTACACACACACACAGACACACACACACACACACATACACAAACTTCCTTTTATTATTATAGATTAAGCAAGTGTTGAGCTAACAGACGGAGACTTTCCATTTCTTCGTTTTTCAATTCATACAATTTTTTTAAATGAATGTTAGTGAGCCGACTTTCGTGTAACGGTTCAAGTAAAAGGCCATCTAGTTTTAATTGAAATTCCTCAATGACACGGAATTTCGGTAATCGGAAGGCGTCAAAACCTGACCATGGACGATGTGCAATAACATTCCAAAAATCACGGACGTGTCCTGTCGTATCTATGACCGAACAACTAATTGTCCCGAGTCCCTTATAGAGAGCGAATTTTTTCAAATATTATTAAAATTGGTTAGTTTTTTAATGGTCATTATTTTTATGCGACACGACCAATCACCATGATACCAACACCATGTCACTCATGATGTTCTTTCCTTTGTCTGTGGCAAGTGTCACCGCGATCGGCTGAAAATCTTTGGAGGAGATAGGTAACAAACGACCCCTTCTCAAAACCTGGAAAACCCTTTAAAAATGCACGTTTTTGGACGATTATTTCTCAGTGACACGGAATTTGGGGAATCGAAAGTCGTCAAAACCTGATCATGGACGATGTCCAATCGCATGCAAAAAATCATGGTGATCGGATGTGTTATCTCGTACCTATGCCCGAACAACTAATTGTCTCAAGGCTCGTAAATAAAGCTCCGCTCGGCCCTCGGCCTCACTTCGCTCAATAATAGAGGAAATCGTCAAGCATTTTTTTTCACAGTGAAAAGAACACCAAACGAATATCCACAGAAGGTAAGTACATTTACGACTATTTCAAAGGCAAGGTCTTTGGTCATAAAAAAGAAAATCTACGGACCCAAAGATCAATCGCTAGTCGTTAAAAATTTCTGTATTAGCTGCAAACAAGTTAATAAATCAAGATTTGATTCTTAAAAAGAAAAAAAAAGCCAAAAAACAAAAATATGACGCGCACCGACTTTTGCCTAGGCACTTGGCTGAGCGCATGACACAGTCTAGATTTCTTTATGAAAATCACTTAGCCTGAGACATATGGAATTTTATTGTGACTATTGATGAAGAATGGATCTATCTAAACGACTGTAACAAGGAAAGGTCGATTTACTATCGGAAAAAAGCTGGAAAAGGCTAAAAAATTGGTTTCAAGAATCCAAAGAAAGTTTCAGTAAAGGATTCATCATTACTGCTGGTTTCTCGTACAATGGGAAATTAAAGTTAAGAAAAATTTTTCATTCCCAGGTCGTCCCCTACGACATACTAAAGTTTCATCGAAATCGAACCATATTTCCGCAAGTTATGACGCATAAGAGCAGTGGAATGGATCCCGCTCCTATGTAGTGACGTTTGACCCCACTTCACGCGTTTTCAATAAGGTTAGTTCCCAGGTGGTCCCCTACCACGTACTAAAATCTCATCGAAATCGAACCAATTTTACGCAAGTTATCGTGCGGACAGACAGACGGACGGACGAAGCTGGAGGATATACGCTTCTTCAACCTACGGTTGGAAAGAGAAAAAATGCACAAGAATGCCGGAAAACGGTGTTGCACCAAGTGCATTGTACTCGAACAGCTAAAGAAACACTCTTTTCTCTTCTATTCGACGACAAGGATCAGGTTTTAATTGGAATATTTGTATACACTTAGCATTTACTTTGTAAATATCATAAAAAATGAAAACAGACAACTTCGTAATTCGTTCTGAATTCGCCTTTCTGTTATTTTCCTAGATCCCTATTTTGTTTTATTTTCCTGATGGAAATTAAATCTCTTTTCACATCAGAAAATGGTGTTAGTCTTCGAAACATCTGGACTGCAATAAAAGTATAACATTCTAATGTAATGCTCTCCCTCTCTCTCTCTCTCTCTCTGTTTCCTCATGAAATCAGGAGCCTAAACTTCCAAAATTAGCAAACAGAGTCGGTTTTTTATTTGAAAAGGCAAGGTTTGCTAAATTACCTTGTCCGCAAATCTGGAAAAATAAATTACCTAAAGAGTTTTTATTCAATCGCTCTGCAGTAATGTAATTTATCCTTTTGTGTTTCAAGCAGTCATTAACTCCTTGAAGCACAGCTATTTTGATGTCATTACACAGATTCAAAAAGAACGCCAGTGTTGGCAACGAGCCACTTTCATACATTTACACCCGTTTCTGATGTACAGGATGATTTCGGTTTGTTCAGAAAAATGTTTGGGAATAGTTTTATCTTTTCTTTTCTTATGATACAAATAAGAAGTGGGAAATCTAAATTTCTAGTTTTATTTCCTTTTGCTAAAATCAATAATACATAATATTTATAATCTCTTCCTGGTTGCAAAGTATGTGGCGCAGGTTTCTAATCAATTTCTGATCGCACACATATTAATATATGTGCACAATAGGAAATCTTGTTTTCCGCAATTAAAACAAAGAAACCACGGGCGCTTTATATCCAATAGTGTAATGAGCGGCTGCCACTTTATTAAACAATTCCCCATGTTACATCCACGGGGAAGATTGCATTAGTTAGTGCAGAATTTTAATAGCAATTTATCGAGGATATATTGCAACGAAGACAAACTTAACTTGCCAGGGCCGTGTATAAAATGTTAAAATTTTTTCGGAATGTGAGGGCAAAAAATATAATTTTTTCAAATCCACCAGATTAAAATAAAATTTATTGAAAAATAGCAAACAAATTTAAACTATTTTTTTTCTAATATAAGTTGATGCGTTTTTATTAAATTAAAGCCTTTTTTTTACGCTTTCCAACCGTAGGTTGAAGAAGCGTATATGTAGCTTTTTCCGTCCGTCCGTCTGTCCGTCTGTCGGCACGATAACTCACACAAAAATGGTTCGATTTCAATGAAATTTTAGTATGTGGTAGGGACCCACCAGAGGACGAACTCTATTGAAAATGGGTGAAGTGGGGTCAAAGGTCACGCCATAAGAGCGGGATCCATTCAATTGCCCTTATGCGTCATAACTTGCGTAAATATGGTTCGATTTCAATGAAATTTTAGTATGTGGTAGGGGACCACCTGCGAACAAACCCTATTGAAAATGGGTGGAGTGGAGTCAAAGGTCAGGACATAGGAGCGGGATGCATTCCATTGCCCTTATGTGTCATAACGTACGTAAAAATGGTTCGATTTCGATGAAATTTTAGTATGTGGTAGGGGACGACCTGGAGAGGAACCCTGTTGAAAATGGTTAAAATGGAGTCAAAGGTCAGGACATAGGATCGGGATTCATTCCATCGCCCTTATCCCACACTATTAAGGTGGACGTCAAGTAATTTGGCTTCCTATATTTCCAATGAAAAACCTTTTGTACACATTTCCTTCACAATTAGTGTGTTCCCAAGGATGGAAATTTGAACATCGATTAAAATAACTTCATACTATAACTTGGAATACTTAACATTTTCTAAAACTAAGCATAATTATATTAAAAAACAATAACGTTTCCTTTGGTGGTGTAGAAACCAGAAAAAAGATGGCGCGACCTGTGCTTTGATGACGTCAGTGGACAAATAAATGTTGGTTTCATAATTATGGTTATGGTTTAGAAAATATTATTACGGTTATGATTTAGAATATATTATTACGGTTATGATTTGGAATATATTATTACGGTTATGGTTTAGAAAATATTAGGTATTCCAAGTTAAGAAATGAAGCTATTTTAATCGATGTTCAAATTTTCATTCTTGGGAACGCATTAATTGTAAAGAAAATGTGTACAGAAGTTTTTCCATTGGAAGTATAGGAAGCAAAATTACTTGACGTCCACCTTAAAGTAGCAATTCTTGCATGTATGTATATACATTTTATTTTGAAAACGGCTCTAAGAATTTTGATGAAAGTCGTTTTCTGGTACTAGAAATCGATTTAGCTTGATCTCGACTTTAGGAGAATTCGTTTAGTGGGTTAAATAACCACCCCGAATTATAACGTTTTTAGTGTCATGGCGTCGTTCCATAAATATTACCCATGCTTAGAAATCTTATGACGTCACAATCTCGCGTTTGAGAATGTTGGCGCGTGGTCACGCCATCTGTCTCATTACGTCACGCGTTGTGTGTGGATCCTATTAAAGTTTTATGACATCATACACTTGCGAGCAGATTGTCGCGATTCCCATTGCTTCATTACGTCACGCGTTGTGTGCGTATGTCCGTCCGCACGATAACTCGCGTAACAATCGTTCGATTTCGATGAAATTTTAGTATCTGGTAGGGTATCACCTGGGAAGGAACCTTATTTAAAGTGAACAAAATGGGGTGAAAGGTCAGTACATAGGAGCGGGATCCATTCCACTGCTGTCATGCGTAATAACTAACGTAAAAACGGTTCGATTTCAATGAAATTTTAGTATGTGGTAGGGGACCACCTGACCACAAACCCTATTGAAAATGGACGAAATGAGGTCAAAGGTCAGGACATAGAAGCGGAATCATTTCCATCGCCATTATGCGTCATAACTTACTTAAAAATGCTTCGATTTGGATGAAATGTTAGTATGTTGTAGGGGGCCTGGGGACGAATTCTATTGAAAATGCGCGAAATGGGGTTAACGGTTAAGACACAGGAGCGGGATCTATTCCATAGCCCTTATGCATCATAACTTACGTAAAAATGCTGCGATTGCGACAAAACTTTATCATGTTATTTCGGAGGTATATCGAACCGGTTCTGTTGAATATCATCGATATGGGATCCAGGGTGAGGGCACAGGACCGAGATTTATTCCACAGCCATTATTCGCATAACTTGAGTAATGATTTCTGGTATGTTGGAAAGCGTGTTGTAATCAATGCATTGCACGATTTTACAAACTTGTTCTAATGTAAGTCGCATTTTAATCAAAACCATAAAAAAATGAAGCAATTTCGGGGTGCTAAGGCCCCTTGGGCTCCCTCTATATTCCCTCCTCCCCCTGTAACTTGCCATAATGGGGATTTGTTATCGATAAAATTGCACAAATGAGAGAGAGAGAGAGCTCATACTGCTAAGATACGTTTTTTCCGGACTACAGATTTTTCCACGGATTTAAGGTACGAGAGAGGATGGAAAAGTAACTCACAGAAATGTTTTTCTTTTTGCAGGTTGCAGTTTGGCAGACAACGAGTTTGAATATCACTCTGCAGACCGCTTTGGCTGGAACAGGTGTCGCCGTGGTGGAAGACAGTGTGAACGGTGGCACAAATATGTCGCGTTTGTTAGGGTCGTCTACGAATGAAGAGCAACGTGGTGTAGTCCGATGTTTGTGTGTTAAACGGAGAACTCCGACCGAAATTCGCAAAGAAATGGTAGAAGTGTATGGTGGTGATTGCCTGGACCGTAGCAACATCTCCAGATGGTGCAGTTTCTTTGCAGAGGGCCGTGACAACCTTACCCATTAACCACCTTCCGGTCGACCTGTAACCGCGTCATCATCTGCCACTGTGGGAGGCATTGAATAAGCAATTCTGAGGGAGCGGCGGATTCATCAGCGCACATTGGCACAGAAGTTCAACATTTCGTACCGTACAGAGTACAATATTGTGCAAGACAAATATCAATGTCGCAAGGTCAGTGCGCAATGGGTGCCTAAGAACTTGGCAGACAACTAGAAGGGACAGAGAAACTTGCACAATTTGAACAGTAGGTACTCCAACACTCACCGTACAGTCCCGATCAGGTTCCTTCGGACTTTCATCTGTTTGATCCCTTGAAAAAATTTCGTAGGCGGCCAACGCTTCGATTCGGCTGAGGAAGTCAAATTGGTTGTCCGCAGGTGGCTACACGCCCAGAAAACGAACTTTTGTGAACAAGATACACTAAAACTGGCACCACGGTGGGATAAATGTATCGAGCGTCCCTGTTCGTATGTTGAAAAATAGCTAAGAAATGTACACTATCTACCAACAAGTAATTGGACACCCCTGCAATCGACGATATCTGCAGTCCTGATACACGTCACGGCCGCTGCCGTTAAATATCGTGTGGGAAACAATAACGCAACCAGTCGCATGCAAGATGCCACGCAGTCTCTGATTTCGAGAAAGGTGTAATCGTCGGGTATCACAGAAATGGCCGATCCATACGTGACATATCCAGCGAGTTGAAGTACCCAAAATCGACAGTGGCCTACGTGATTGGCAAGTGGAAGATGAGAGGCGACTGTCGGAATGTGCCCTGACCCGGCAAGCCCACAAAACTGGGAGTTAGAGACCGACGGGTGCTGGCCAGAGAAATTCGTAGGAACAGCACCAAATCGATGGGCCACATCCGCGGGGAATTTCAACAGGCATCCGGGAGTGTTCTTTCGATGAATACCATCCGTAAGTAAGCCCATCTGCTCGGTTATCATGGACGTCCTGCCGCCCACAAGCCTTTGATCACCAAGTCCAATAGCGCTGCTCGGCTAACGTGGTGCAAAGAACGTCGACAGTAGACCGTTGAACAGTGGAAACAGGTTCTCTGGAGCGACGAATCAAGGTTCACCCTCTACCGTTCGGATGGCAGGGTCTGGGTTTGGCGTTTGCCTGGAGAATGCCTCCTGCCGGAATGTATTGTGCCAACTGTGAAGTTCGGCGACGGTGAAATTAGGCTGTGGGGTTGTTTCTCCTGGTATAGCATGGGACCCTTGGTCGCAATTCCTGATAGACTCAACGCCGAGACCTAGTGCACCATTTTGGATGACCATGCGCTTCCTACGTTGTGGCAGTTTTACGGGGTGGACCCATGATACTTTCCGGATGACAATGCCACCTGTCATGTTGCGAGGTCCACCATGCCTTGGTATGGTGACAATGGGGTTAATCAAATGGACTGGCATGCGCAGAGCCCGGACTTTTACCCTATTGAGCACCTCTGGGACGAGTTGGAGCGTCGACTTAAGGGGTGCCCCCACCGTCCGAAATCGGTGAAGGAACTGACCTGTCTTCTCCAAGCCGAGTGGAATAAAATACCGCTAGCCGTCGTACAATGCCTGGTTGAGAGTATGTCCCGGAGGGTCGCAGCTGTAACCGCCGCTCGTGGAGGCTTCACCAACTATTGAAGGGGAATAAACTTCGTTTTCATTTGCTATCCCAGGTGTCTAATTACTTGTTAGTAGATAGTGTAGTTTCACTGTGTATATGTTTTGCTTTGTCTTTCTATTAAACTGTTGCCAAAAAAAAAGTAGTGTGCGTTACTATTCGAAAAACAACAACTGTCTACTAATCTTTTAGCGCATATTGAATTTATACGGACAATGAATACACTGCCTTTCTATCTAAATAAATTTTGGATTACTATATGCGAAACACAGAATTACCTTTCTTTGTGCACAATGTTCAAGAAATGACTGAGCACTTAGTTTGTAGAAAAAAGTTTTATAGACAAAAGATATAATTTAGGCAAACAGTGTTTCTTTGAAGTGGGCTCATAAGGTAATTAAGTGATAACATTTTCATAGTGTTTGCATCCCGTTACCACAAGATGGCACATTCGGGCTTCAAAATTCTCTATGACTCGGCCTAGAGTATGTTGAGTTACAGTGGAAAAGCCTCTGTGATAGCGTCTTTAAGCTCAGTCACAGTGTTAGGGCGTGATTTGTATACAAAATCTTGGATGTATCCCCAAAGAAAGAAGTCTCAAGGATTTGCGTCGGGAGAATAGGGACGCCATTCGATAGCTCCAGGGTGATGATTGGGGTAGTTGAGAGCGAGCACGTTGTGTCCAAAGTAGCTGCTTATAGTTCTAAAAACATTCAGAGTGCGGCGATGCGGAGGTGCACCATCTTGCATGAACCGGAAACCATCGACCATTCCCAGACTGCGAATTTCAGGGAGAAACTTGTTTTCCAGCACAGCTTAATATGAATTGCTTTTCACAGTAGAGTCGAAAAGAACAGGACCAACCAGAATGTTCCTGCAGAGAGCTGCCCAAACTGTAACTTTAGCTGGATGAAGAAGGGCTTCTTTCAATGAAATCTGGCTTCTCTGATCCCCATCTCCGGTAATCCTGTTTGTTAACATATTCGGATAACCAGAAATGGGCTTCGTCGCTGAACCAAACACAATCCAAATTCAATTGTTTGTTGTCGATGACATCAAAAATAACGTTAGCAAACGCATCCCTCTTTTCGATGGAAGCCTCATGAAGGTGTTGAAGTGTTTGAATTTTGTACGGGAATAACTGGGTCTTTTTTTTTTTTAGGATTGAGTGAGCAGATCCAATGCTTACCTGAAGTATTGACTGGCAAATTTTCTTGTTGACGTGGCAGGATCATCATTCACAGTCCTCCGTGCTTGTTCCACATTTTCCGGTGTCCTGGCTAATCTTGGTGCACCCAAATTTCCTTTACGAGCATCGAGAACAGAACCAGTTGTCTCAAATATCCTAACCAGTCCAGAACTGCTGACTTTGATGGCTTTTGAACAGTCTTGTAAGCTGTTGACCACTTTCTCGGTGTTTCAGAAGGATTTTTGTTTGTTTCATACCAAGTTTTTACAATAAAAACGCGTTGTTCGGTTGAATACACCATTTTTAACTTGCACTAAAACGCAGTCGAACCAACACTGAATCAATTACCTATAAGCACTTGGTCGACAAAAAAACTAATAGTGCTGCCCTCTCGTGCGTATTTCAAAAGTTATTCCCAAACTAAGCGCTCAGTCATTTCTTGAACATTGTGCACAAAGAAAGGTAATTCTGTGTTTCGCATATAGTAATCCAAAATTTATTTAGATAGAAAGGCAGTGTAGTCATTGTCCGTATAAATTCAATATGCGCGAAAAGATGAGTAGACAGTTGTTGTTTTTCGAATAGTAACGCACACTACTTTTTTTTTTTGGCAACAGTTTAATAGAAAGACAAAGCAAAACATATACACAGTGAAATTACACTATCTACTAACAAGTAATTAGACACCTGTGATAGCAAAGGAAAACGACGTTTATTCATCTTCAATAGTTGGTGAAGCCTCCACGAGCGGCGGTTACAGCTGCGATCCTCCGGGACATACTCTCAACCAGGCATTGTACGACGGCTAGCGGTATTTTATTCCACTCGGCTTGGAGAAAACAGGTCAGTTCCTTCACCGATTTCGGACGGTGGGGGCACCCCTTAAGTCGACGCTCCAACTCGTCCCAGAGGTGCACGATAGGGTAAAAGTCCGGGCTCTGCGCAGGCCAGTCCATTCGATTAACCCCATTGTCACCATACCAAGGCATGGTGGACCTCGCAACATGATAGGTGGCGTTCAATATTTTTTGAAATTTGAGGAATAAGTATTGATTCATTCTAGAGCTTTATAAATATTTTATCGGTTTAACAATCCTTAAGTACAGTGCTCGACATAGAAAATACCACAGCAGGAAATATTTATCAGAGCACCATGCAGATTGGTGGCTGTGTGTCGACAGTTGTGTGATATAAATTATTGCAGTTGCGAACTAATCACGTGATTGGTGAAGGAGATAGTAGAGAAAAACGTCTCGGCATATCTAAGTCTGATCGTCCTTACATGGGCGTGCGGACCATTGCATCGGAGTGATCTCGGTGTCGAAAGCACGAGTAAAGAATGAGAAAACCTGGGCGACGTCATCGGGATTTCTATCATTACACGGATACCTTTACCAGATGCTTCATCATAGGGCTACGAACGGCACGCTGATCTCTGAATCGCATCGAGGCGGAAACGCATCGGGATACAACAACGCTCGGTTGAATGCGCCGAGCAGTGACGTATATTCGAGGCTAGCTGCGAAGCCCAGAGAATACACAAATAGAAGTCAATTAAATATACACAAATAAAAGTCAATTATCGATGGTATTAAGTTATGTCGATGCTTTCGGTACGAAAAAAACACGAGTGGGTTCGCTTCTTTCGATTATGAGAATCAGTCTGGCGAGCGATGACCAACGGCATAACACAAGCAGGTCTTCGAGTCTTCGCTGTTCCGATGAGAATAACTTTGATACGAAAGCCTGCTAGCGTTTCCATGACAACATGAATCAGCGTATGGAAGTGAATGAGCCATTGCTGTGCGCAACGGTTCGCTCAGAAAAGGGAAGACTTCGGACTACCTCAGTCCCTCCATGCTTCCGCCTTTAACAGCGCGTGTTTCGCGAGAGTAGTTTTAGTTTGTGTGAAGTGTCAATTAATTAAAATCAATGATATTATATCTTAAATTCGTGGCTTTGTTGAATTCGAACTGTTTTGATAAATTTTGTGAAAGCTTCCCTGAACATCTACTATCAGAGCTTAAAGAACTCTTTGCTTCAAATTTTGATACAGCTCGATTAAAAAATGAACTGAAGGTGTTTTGTTCCTTTGATGAATACAAAACAAATCAGTTAGAGACATTTCTTGTTACTTAAAGTTGAATAATTGGACACAGTGTTTATTGAGGTGTACAAATTATCAGACCTAATATAAAACTTTACATCAACAACTGCAACTGCCGAAATAAGTTTTTCCATATTAAAAATAATCAAGATATATTTTAGAGCCATACAAAGACATGCACATTCGAGCAACTTGGCTGGTTTGTTAATAGAGAGAAACATTATTTTTAAATATGAAAAAGTACTCGGAAGAAACATTTTTGTGAAAACGTAACACTCAAGTCCACACAAATTGGAAGAAAGAATGGAGTTCATGTAAAAATAAGTGATCAAATTCTAATCCTCATAATTATTTGCCATCATGTTAGCAATAGCATGTACCTAAAATTTAGAAAAAAATGTTACTTCTATTACTTAACAATTAAAAAAAAAACTTAAAAAAAAACAGTACTATGAGGGAGGGGGCAGGTGAGATAGCCCAGGTCTCAGACACAAGATACGCCACTGGCGTCGAGATCGGCTGGGTGAAGGTAATGTGCGTCACCGTAGTGGAACTGGTGCACGTACGAGGACGTCCGAAAGGTTTGATCACCGCGTTCGATGGAAAGCAGTAGCAGCTCCACAAACCAGAGCAGGCGACATTCGATAGACAGGCAGCTTCGGACGTCCCCATATCGGCACGGACTCTATATCGCATATTGGCACTGGCACGTTTGCGCTCTCACCTGCCATTGAAACGCCTTCGCTCATCACAGAACATCGTCGCCGAAAGTTGCAGTAGTGTCGTACCAGGCATGTGTGGCAAGACGAACGGAACCATGTGGTACTTATCGACGAGTCTCGCTTCTGTGTTATTAATTGCTGACGATCGCCGACTGAAGTTTTGGGGACAACCTGGTCGCCCGGCTCATCTCGTGAGCGGTATATGGTTCCTCAACCTGGTGTCCTGGTTTGGGATGCTATCAGATTCAGCAGCCATTCATCACTCGTACGTATAGTGGGTATACATCTCCCCAATAGAGAACGTATGGGTCGTCACTAGCAGACGACTTAACGCCTCTGCACGACCCCATCGCTATGTCGATGAATCGTGAACGCAGGTCAACGACGCATGGTCAGCGATACCTCAGGACACCATCCGGAGAATTTTCCACTCGATACAATAGCACGTGACCGAACGTGTAGTTTAGCAATGCGCTCATACAACCTACTGACTCACGACACTTTATGCTGTCTTCTCGCGCATCACATACATGCAATTCCTTAAATCACTAATTTCTCACCTACTTGTGTGTATATGTGGTACGTTTCGTCTCATTTCTTCCATTCATTCATGGTGTAATATTTTCTGTGTCAAGCAGTGTATATTTTACTCATCCAATTTTCAGTTGCTATACTTTTAAATGGGATGCAAGATCAGGTGCTGCGCGAAAATAATGTAGCATCTCCTTGAAAAATGTCAGCTCCGCCTTTTCGTGGTGCATCCTGCTCCCACTGAAGCAGTTTTGATGGCCGTCACATAGCAGTGTAACTATACCACCGGGATTAGAGAAAATGCTGTCCCACACTCACTAACCCACTTGGCCAGTGTGGAGAAATCACCCGGGCCCAGAACTAATCCACCTACCGCGGCTTTGCAAACATCGCAATTCCTGTAGTATTGAGACGTTCCAGAGCTGAACAGATGCATTACAGCAAATGCAAGAACTATATTTCAGAACCGGGCAACTTCTAAAAGTTACTCAGGAATTTTTTGTTTTCGGCTAGCTCGAAAAAGTGAGTGGTCCGTCAATATTTATACGTATTTCTCGAAAAATGATCAAGTGCGCAAGAATCCTGATTAAAATATGCAAGACAAACTCTTGCCTTCGTTTTTCATTAGGCAGTGCACTGGGCTTTTACTTCATTAAATAGAAACCAATGGTATGGATAAATGTCCCATTTATTCATACAGATTGTTTTTTGTCAGGATATAACTTTTAATGCAAAGCAAAGACAATTACATGAGACAAAACCAGAACAAAACAAAAAAACAAAACAAAAAAAACAAACAAAAAAACTATCTCCAATACATACAATGGGGACTCAGCCCCAAGCTTGTTAATGTTCTTAGATGGTAAAATTTCTGAATCAATGTATATACGCGAAAAGGATTCTAACGTGCAGTCATTGACAGTTTTCACAAGAGTCTTACGAACAGAGTCAAAGGAAAAAGTCTTCCGAGCAAGGTGAAATGATCAAAAGGGTTCAGTTGGTACAGGATCAAAACAAAAGGTAAACTTTGTCGTTAGCATCAGAAAGCCAACATTGTTTCGGTTGCAGTTTGTGTAAAAGTTATACAGCGTGAGATTTAATTGCTACAGTCTAGTCATGACGTAGACATGATTGAAACAGAGCAAGAAGTTTCAATTGTGCTTGTTGAGTTGGCATGCTGCGTAACGAACTGGAGTGCGATAGATGTACATTGATAAAAACTGTAGTTTGCAAGCACAAAGAGACAACGACAGACATCCATAATGTGCACTGGTGAAAAGCTGGTTTTTGACAGGACGCGGTGATCTGAAATATCGTGTTGAACTGTGCAGATGTTTTTTTATTGGGGATTCAACGAGCACTCTGAGCAACTGAATGGGCTATCAGCAGTCGACCGTCCCTAATGAAGGGCACCTGGCAATAGGGAAGGGAGAGAGTCAGTGCCGTAAGACAAGCAGAGCATCCATGCTTGGCACGCATACAAACCCAGACTCATATAGGACGAATGGTCAGAAACCAGGGCTTCGACAAGTGCGCTACTGGTGCGGAAATCTGTGCATAGTAATGATGTAATGCAGAAGATCAGGATAAATGGCAGTTGAAGAAATTAGCAGATGATATAAACATGAGAGACGTAGCCAGTAGAATTTCTGTGAAGACAAAGCGGCGATGAGGTGATGCTGAACCTGTGAAGTTGAACTGGAGTCGGAAGAGGGCCATGAAGAAAACGCAACTGAATATCACATTCTTCTTATTAATTAATGTAATCGTATGCTACAAGCCAAGTTTGACGGACACTCGTAGGAAAAACATCAGAAATAGGATAAGAAATTTTAGAGCAGTCTTGGAGAACACAGTAAAGGAGAGCTGCAGGAAGAGTGTAAGGTAGATAAGGATTGGGGTTCCAAATGTGACAAGAAAAGGAAGTGGGAAAAAGCAGAAGGGAAACAAAGTGAAGATTAGTGTAGTTAACAAGGGTGGGTAGAGATTTTTGACCAAAGACAGGATGAGACGAAGCTTGGCATAGTTTTTCGGTGTACGTAAGAGAGCTTGAATGGCTTTACCAAATGATTTTCATTGGAGGTTCGGTTGAACAATCCGTGGGATAGACACAACCCCCGTAGCAATCAACGAGCTAAAGATGATGGGAAAATGCAGCCATAGACAGCTTATTATGATAATATGGATCTTACGCTCTCACGCTCTCACGCTCTCTCTCTCTCTCTCTCTCTCTCTCTCTTTCTCTCTGTGTGTGTGTGTGTGTGTATGTGTGTGTGTGTGTGTGTGCATTGAATGTAAAAAAAAATGCATAAAACGAAACAACTAACTTAGGCATTCAGAGAAGCAATTGAAATTGGAGATAAAATAAGGTAATTACTCCTCAATACGAATCATGCTGGTTGGGTCCATAAAGAAGCTGAAAAATATATCAGAATATTATTATTTCTCCTTATGTATTCATGCTCGTTTCACGTTTCCCCAGGTGAAGAAAAAGGAGGAGACCATGGAGATCATTGCCTCCTCTTCTTTGAGAGTTAAATAAATACATGGCACTGAGAAAAAGAAGATGGTTCTGTAACAAGAAATAGAGGCGAAACTTTGACAAGAGTGAAAGATTTCTACTCCAAATTATGTGAAAGGGATGATACCTGTACTCCAGACATCATGAAAGGTACCAGTACCACAGTTCTTCCAGTCCTCCCAGCAGAAGTTACACATGCAATCAAGAACATGAAGCGGGGAAAAGCTCCAGGAGAAGATGGAATTACTGTAGACATCATACAAGAAGCAAGTGGAGAAATTTAAACTACACTCGCCCAAATTTTCACTCGATGCCTTAATGAAGGGAAGATTCCTGAGGATTGGAACAACTCTACAATGATCCTGCTACATAAAAAAGGTGACATTGAGGATCTCAGGAACTACAGACCTATCAGCCTCCTATCAGT
This sequence comes from Macrothele yani, assembly GCA_039090855.1. Classification (NCBI taxonomy): domain Eukaryota; kingdom Metazoa; phylum Arthropoda; class Arachnida; order Araneae; family Macrothelidae; genus Macrothele; species Macrothele yani. Next base: position 86,079,745 of record CM076993.1, on the reverse strand, counting down.
ATTTTATAAAATCTTCACTAATGTTCTTTCACACCGCTTGAAGGTAACACTGAACATGGCTCAGTCGAGAGAACAAGCTGGATTGAGGAGTGGCCACAGCACAATAGATCATATCCACGTACTGAGAGAATTAATTGAAAGAGCGAGGGAATATGAACTTCCATTGTGCATGGCTTTTATCGATTATGAAAAAGCCTTTGATTCGGTGAAACCATCAGCAGTTACAATGGCTCTCAAATCCCGCGGTATTGAACATGCATACATTAATATTATTAATAACATCTATAAAAATGGAAGTGCAAAGATTCGGCTGTTTCAAAATACAACACACATAAAAATTGGAAAGGAAGTGAGACAAGGTGACACCATATCTCCGAAGCTTTTTAATGCCACATTGGAAAATATCTTTCAATCACTGAACTGGGAAAACAAAGGGATAAAGATTAATGGAGATTATTTAACCCACCTTTGTTTTGCTGATGACGTAGTCATTTTTGCAACTACCCCATCAGAGCTGCAGAGTATGATCTAGGAACTTGCTGACAAGAATAAAGAAGTGGGATTAAAAATGAACTTTCAGAAGACAAAAGTGATGTTCAATGCTTTTACAAGAAATGAAGATTTATCGATTAATGGAGAAAAGCTGGAGATAACAGACACGTACGTTTATCTTGGACAGCAGATATCAAGTGAGGATCACATTGATGAAGAAATTAATCGGCGTACAAAACTTGCCTGGAGAGCTTTTGGAAGAAACAGCATAAATTTCAAGAGCAATATGCCATTATGTCTCAAAAGAAAAGTGCTTGATCAATGCATCCTTCCAGTGCTTACGTATGGTGCAGAGACGTGGACCTTAACTAAAAGAGACATACAAGGGCTGCAGATAACTCGAAGTAGCATGGAGAGGTGCACGCTTGGTGTAACCAGGAGAGATAAGACGAGGAACTCATGGATCCGAAAAATGACATGAGTGGAAGACATCATGATCAGAGTTAAATTGCTGAAATGGCAATGGGCTGGACATACTGCCAGAAGGACAGACCATCGATGGACAGCCGAAATTTTAGATTGGATTCCAAGGGACAGGAAAAGACCCAGAAGAAGACAACATAGGAGATGGGCGGATGAAATCAGAAAGTATGCGGGAGTGACATGGAAGAGACTGGCACAAGAGAGACCGTTGTGGAGGAAACTTGGGGAGACCTTCGTCCTGCAGTGGATTGATAATGGTTGACAATGATGATGATGATGATGATGATATACACTGGTGCCAGAAAAACTGGTACACCAATCTAATACTTGGTAGGTCCCCCACGGGAGCGCAGTACTGCAGAAATACGACGGAGCATGGACTACACTAGCTTCTGGAAATATGCTATAGGCAATTCTTCTGAAGGAAGAATTGCCTATAGCATATTTATTATTGTGAATTTCCTATAGCATATTTACATTCCTGTGTTCGATAGCGCGTTGCATGGCATTCCAAATGTGTGCTATCACGTTCAGATATGGGGACTTGGATGGGAATGGCAACACCTCAAACTCAGATGAATGCTCCTCTAACTATAATGTGCCGTCTCGACACATGTGTGGAGGTGCATTGTCATGTTGAAACAGGCCCAGCCCATCAGCATGAATGTAGGACATGAACGGGTGTACCTCTTCAGAAAGGATGCGCACATAGCCTTGGCCAGTCACAGACGTTTGTACGTACCAGGGGTCCCAGTGAAGTCCAGCTCAACACACCCCACACCATTACGGAATCCCCACCAGCTAGTCCCTGTTGACAGGCGGTATCCATGGCTTCATGGGGTTTGCGTTACACACGGATCCTTCCATCTGCCCTATACAGTTGGAAACGCGACTCGTCAGACCAGGCTACTTGCTTCCAGTCATCAAGTGTCCAGTGGCGGTGTTGCCGTGCCCAAGCGAGGCGCATAGCTCTGTGTCGTGCACCCATCAAAGGGACTCGAGTTGGGCGTCAACTCCCAAAACCCATATCGTGCAGGGTACGTTGCACAGTCCGGACGCTGATGCTTGTTGAGGCTCCAGCATTGAATTCCGATGATACATGCGAGAGTGTTGCACGCCTATCGCGTTAAACTATTCTTGACAGCCGACGATGGTCACGTTCACCCAATGTCTTTTTACGTTCACACTGGTATCGTAGATTGGAGGTTTTCCCGAAATTGTTGTATTCACGGTACACCCTTGCAATGGTCGTCCGTGAAAATCCGAACTTCGTTTCTACCTCCGAAATACTATGGCCCATCTCACGAGCGCCAACTATGACACTGCGTTGAAACTCGCTTAAATCGTTACTATTTGTCATTCTCATGCCCAAAACAGCTCTGACAGCTGGCAAGGATTTCTACCGCTTTATATACGCACTGGCGGGCGGAACCGAGTACGTGCATAGGTGACGTTGATGTGTATTTTGCATAAGCTCGTGTGTTCCATTTTTTCTGGCACTTCAGTGTATATTATTTTATGAAATATATATGACTTTTACATTTTTTTCCTTGCAGTGATTTTAATTTCAACAATGCCCAATTTTGCTGCTTTTTTAACTTTGTTTAAGTCCTTTTTATCTCTAAAATTTGTCCACTTTCAAATTTGTCCACTTTATATACGCACTGGCGGGCGGAACCGAGTACGTGCATAGGTGACGTTGATGTGTATTTTGCATAAGCTCGTGTGTTCCATTTTTTCTGGCACTTCAGTGTATATTATTTTATGAAATATATATGACTTTTACATTTTTTTCCTTGCAGTGATTTTAATTTCAACAATACCCAATTTTGCTGCTTTTTTAACTTTGTTTAAGTCCTTTTTATCTCTAAAATTTGTCCACTTTCAAATTTGTCCACTTTATATACGCACTGGCGGGCGGAACCGAGTACGTGCATAGGTGACGTTGATGTGTATTTTGCATAAGCTCGTGTGTTCCATTTTTTCTGGCACTTCAGTGTATATTATTTTATGAAATATATATGACTTTTACATTTTTTTCCTTGCAGTGATTTTAATTTCAACAATACCCAATTTTGCTGCTTTTTTAACTTTGTTTAAGTCCTTTTTATCTCTAAAATTTGTCCACTTTCAAATTTGTCCACTTTATATACGCACTGGCGGGCGGAACCGAGTACGTGCATAGGTGACGTTGATGTGTATTTTGCATAAGCTCGTGTGTTCCATTTTTTCTGGCACTTCAGTGTATATTATTTTATGAAATATATATGACTTTTACATTTTTTTCCTTGCAGTGATTTTAATTTCAACAATGCCCAATTTTGCTGCTTTTTTAACTTTGTTTAAGTCCTTTTTATCTCTAAAATTTGTCCACTTTCACATAATACTGACGCATATCTCAGGGCTTTTGTTTGGGCGTTTAACGACCACCATGAGCAGCTTGATGGGCTATAAGCACACTAACCAGTCGCCCGTCCCTAATTTAGGACAGTCTGTTCCAGGGTAAGGAGAGAGCCAGTACCGTAAGACAAACACAACACCGGGATTCGAAACCGGACCTGTCTGGGACAAATGGTGAGATGCGAGCGCTTAGACCATTGAGCCACCGAGGCCGGTACACTATTTCCCTACGAGATTTCATTAAAATTATTTCGTCATCTTTTGCAGCGACTTTTAATCTGGGCATACCCGGGTGCCGTCCCGGTGGCGCAGTGGTCTAAGCGATGGCTTCTGATCATTCGTCCGAAAGGGGTCCGGGTTCGAATCCCGGCGAGGCATAGATATCGTGTTTGTCTTACGGTACTGGCTCTCTCCCTTCCCTGGAACCAGTTACCCTAAATTATGGACGGGCGACTGCTTATAACCCTCACGGTGGTCGTTAAACCTCCAATAAAAAATAAATAAATACCCCTAGCATATACTTCTTACTGGCGCCCACAAGCCTTGTGAAAACGTATATTTGTCGGTGACGAAGATCGATTTTGCGCCTCCTCCCTCTCAGCCAGTTGTTTATTTCTAACCAACTAAACTCTATCGACGGAATGTATCCCTGCAGATTTGTTGTTTCGATACGTGTTTCACCTATGTAATACGTCACAGCTTAAGTTTTCTTAATCTGAGACGGTAGAAGGAAGGCGTGAACCTAACCTAAGTAAAATTTACTAACATCTGTGACGTATCACTAATTTAACCTTCCTTTGGAGCTTCTATTATTGGAGCTTGTTATTATTTTTTGTAAGACTTGGGTAGATTTTTGCTCCTGAATGGCACATCGCTTCCATGAATCTGTTATTGGTTTTGGCAACACTGACAGTGAGTCAAAAAGCAAATAAAAACTGTGTTGAAATCCAAAAATTGTGTGGTGTCTGTGGTGAAGGAAATGTTACGAGAGCGAGAGATTTGTGATTTATTTACTTTGGAATGGTAACTTAATATTACGAAAGTGTAACGCATATAAACTGAGTAGACAGGCATATCTACCTAGTAACAGGTCGGCCCACCTTTCTCCAGGATAAGAGCAGTCACACGCCGAGGCACTGAGTCCGCTATGGGACGAAAGCGTTCCACAGGTATCTCCACTCATGCTTGCTGTACCTTTGTACATAATTCCGTCGTACATCTGGTTCGAGGATCCATAGCTTGGCGAATATTTCACTGCATCCTAAATATTTCCCACAGGGTTGATGTTCAGTGAACAGGGACGCCAATTCAGGGTGGGAACTTCTACAGATTGTTCTTCTGACCACGTTCTAGTTACCACGGCTGTGTGGGGATGTGCATTGTCCTTCTGGAAGAGTCCATTGCCCTGTGGGTGCTTGATGACCATGAACGGTTGTAAATGATATGCAATCATAGTTACGTAGCGTCCGTCAGTTTAACACGCCCCAGACCATAACCGAGCCCCCGACAGCCTAATCATTTTCTTGTTCACACGCCCACTTCATCGTTTCGTTCGGTTTTCCGCCAAATCCGCACTTTACCGTATGCGCGAAATAACTGGAAACCGGGACTCAATGGACCAGGAGCCCCATCTCCAATCATCTACGGTCCCGTGCCGATGTTCTTCCTCCTACAGTCCGGTGAAGTCGCATTAGCAATCGGACTCTGGTGGGTCAGTGGCTCCCGTAACCTATTGCGCTAATGATCTCCTGATGGTCTCGGTACAGACGCTTCTCGCACCTCCTTCGTTGAACTGGGTGGTGATTTGAGCCACTATCGCTCTCCAGTTGGTTGCAACTGTGCGAGACAAACGTCAGCGGCTACATTCCTTCACCACTTTTCTCCTCCCACAGCGCTGTCCACGATGAGATGCTATCCCCAAAATGGCGTATTCCTGATACACACTTGATACTGTCGAACGGGAGAACGTTGTCGGCACAGCGCCTTTGGTGCTGTGGCCAGTTATTTGCGGTCTAGTCTGACCGACGTGTCTTGTTAAAGATGTCTGGCGAGATTTCTTGAGTCTTGGTGAGCTGAGGTCTTCGACTGTGTGACGTACTACAAAGGTGAATCACGTGTCAAGACGACAAATCTGCAGCGGTACATTCTGTCCATGTAACTTAGTTGGGAGATCAACTTACTCCGGAGTGAGAGGGCGCGTGCGTTCGATCACTCTCACGGAAAAAACTTGTGTTTTCACAACTGTGAGGATTGAGCCTTTGTTTCTGGATTAACCCATGTTTCATCACCGATAACATTCTCTTTCATAAGGTTGTTGTGAAGTTTGGCCAATTCCAGCAAGGTAATTGCTGCAGATAGTCGAATTTCATTTTGCTCAATTGAGAGGATTTTTGGAACAAATTTCGCTGACACACGTCTCTTCTCCAGATTTTCGGTGAGCATGTACTGATCCAAACCTAAGGCCTAAGTAGTCAGTAAGTTTTGGGATAGTAATTCTGCGATTTTACCTCACGGCTGAACGAACTGCTTCGACGCTTCTGTCATTCCTGCTTATTGAGGTCCTTCCTCAACGATCGTCACTTCGGACAATTTCACCGCCATTTTTGAAACGTTTGTACCAGTCGTACACGTCGATGACGCATGCAGTCCTCACCGTACACATTCAGTGACTTGTCATGAGTTTCTTTACAAGAGTCCCCAAGTTTCTGACAAAATTTTGAGGAAATGTCTTTGCTCAACTTTCTCAGACATTGTTAATTCAACACGCCGATCAGGCTACACTCCAAACAACTGCCCACTACACAAAAGGGGCTGCTCCGACAGCGTTCTCACGGCAAGCACATGTGCAGTAGGTTCCAAGGTCAAAGCCTGCCAAATGCCATTCCGCTCCGCCGTTCCATTTAGCAGTTATGCAGGCAGACTCGATACTTTTTGATAACTCCTCGTATAGTGCTTTTAAAATAATTCTTCAAATTTGTCTATTAATAAATTAAAATGTTGCATTCGATTCTTCTGAAAAAATTTATATAAATAAGAAATTAGGCACGCAGTTTCATAGTAATGAGTGTAAGCCGGAGAAAAATCGATTTTTAAATATTTTAAAATGTGTGTAACACCGAAATATATACTGACTTTAGAATTACGAGAGCATTTAAATATTTTTAACTTATACTAATACCATAAATGAGTTTCACTAACATCTGCAAAAGAATCGTGGCAGCATAATCAAGACACGGAAACAAATTGGAAGACAGCACCATCCAGAAAAAAATATAAACATTTTTTTTTCAGTTTTTATTGGTAATTCCTTCTATCACACGAAAAGGTAGAAAATTACTAAAAGCATATTATTCTTAATAGATTTTTTAAATTTCTGCTTTTTATAATTTTCCCGTGGGTAAAGCTGTCAAAGGCAAACTAGGCTTTCATAACAATACTACTGAGTTCTATTTTGGGCAAATCTTTAACCCACTGATTAAATAAGATTTAAAATACTTAGTGTATTCTTAAGAAATTTAATTGCATTACATATTCAATTTCTGATACCATAATACATAGGAAACCTGAAAAAATGCTACAATAAAAAGTGAAAAAAATATTTCATTGCTGTTTCTATTATTCGTTTCAGGAAAGCATGTGTGAATTTGCCCAGAAAATGATATTGACATTCTACGATTTTTATTCCATCTTTCTGCTTTCACATTCATATTTAGTTTTTCCTCCATTTTTCTTTTGTTTAGACAAATTGCTTCGTGCGAATAAAACGCGATGCTCTGTTGTACATCTCGGGATATCGTACGAAGCTCCGTTTCTTGCTTCATGACTTCCTATATTCGTTGAGAGATGAAAATGGAATTCAGTGCATTTAGAGGGTAGAAACATGCTCTCACAGAATCTGCTACTTCGTATGAAAATTGCATTTCTTTTGGAATCTGCAAACTAAGTAAATCAAGTTTTCTGAGCTTTTGTTTTTTTCGAGATTTCAAGTTCTGTTCAGCTCGCGAAAATACGTTTCATGTTCGATAGTTGTTTACAGGATTTAGGGAAAGTTAAGACCTTAATTTTATTTTTACAACGTAGTCGACATGTAAAAGCTTCCCTGCATATTCTTTGTACGTGTATTGAAATATATCTCTTCGTCCCTTAGTGATCTGAAGAGAACAGAGCTCGAAATGCGCAAATTATTCTGCATCGTAACTTCACAAAATTCTTTGAAAAATATATGTATCAGAGGGCAGAAACCCCATGTGTACTGAATTGCATTTCGGGTGCTTCTGTTGGGAATGAAACTGCAAATCATGTCGATTACATTATCTATTTCAAAAAGATGCATGAAAAAGATCCCAAAGGTTCGCATTCACTTAAACACAGTGGATATTAACACATTTTTAGAACGATTTTACAGCAATATATGCAATTGATGTTTAAAATTATTTCCTTCTTTAAATGTTCTATCTGACAGTCCATTCTCTGGACTATGAACGTACATCTAGATTACCATAACAGGTTTGTTTTTTTAATTTGGTAGTGGTAATTTATTCCACTCCTCCTACACAACCTTCCATAGTCCAATCATTGTTTTAAGTCTGCGTTTAGGAAGCACTCTCTTCAGCAGTGCGAAGGCATAGTAGTCCATTAGTTGCACATCAGGGGACTTTGAAGGAATATGAACTAAAGTTATAGACTTGAAACCCTTCTCTTTTTTCATTTTTTCAAGAAATAGAGTGGTAGATTTGGATGTATGACTGGTAGCCTTATCCTCACGGAGTTCTACTCTTTGAAGGCTCTGCTGATGAAGGAATGACATTTCTTCTTTTAATACAGGAGTTAAAACATTATTTTGGTAATATGTAGAATTGATTTTAACATTCTTTTCAACTTTCCTTAACTTTAATTTCCCATTGTACGAGAAACCAAGAATCATGAATCATTTACTGAAACTTTTTTGGAATCTTGATTGAAACCAAGTTTGCAAGTCTTTTCCTGCTCAATTGCGATATTAAATCGCCTTTTTAGCACGTCTTTTGTAAAAAAAGATCGTGCTTATGTTGTCTGTTTGTCCGTCCGTCCGTCTGTACCCACGATATCTCTGCAACTATTAGTCCGATTTGAAAAGTTCTTTTTGCATTGGAAAGCTTGAAATATACGAATGATGATCCTTCATTTTGATTTTTTTTTACGATGTCCAATTTTGCCGCTAGAGGGCGTAAATGCAGATGATGTCGAATTCAAAAATATGTTTTATTTCACATATTTGCTTCTAAACATCCGATTGAAAAAATTATTTTATCTTCCGATTCCATTTATGTCGAAGAGTATTTTAGATATAGTTACTTTTTCAAATTACGCATAGATTTTCCGCTAGGGGCGTAAAAGTAAATTTCATATTTCCCCATAACTCTTCTTCTAAAACTCCGATTTGAAAATGTTTTTCTTCAGCGGATACACCTCCTGATGGACGTATTTGCAATAAAATCTGAGTTTCTAAAATATCGATTGAAAAAATTCTTTCGTGGACTGATTCCACTCACATTGCTAAACCTTTTCGGAATATTTTCTTCTAATAATATTCCACAGTTTCTCCGCCAGGGGGCGTAGATGTATATCTCATTTTTGTCAATATCTCTACTTTTAGGAGTCCGATTTAAAAAATTCTTTCTTCGTTCGATGGTGTTTAGAGTGTGACATGTTTTTCATATAATTTCAAAATAATTAAGTAATTCATAAACTTTCCGCTAGAGGGCGTAAAGGTAAATTGCTTTCCCCCTATATCTATGCTTCTAAATCTCCGATTTGAAAAATTCTTTCTGCAGCGGATACAGCTCCGGATGAGAAATCCTTTGCACATAATTTCTGATTTTTGTAAAAAATGGTTTAGCCACCAGGTGGCGTAGGTTTTAATTTCCGCTTCTGATGTATTTGCAGCAAAATATAAGCTTCTAAAATCTCGAATGAAAAAAAGTCGTTTGTTGACCGATACTACTCATGTCGACAAACCTTTTAAGAACATTTTCTTCTTGAAATAATGCATGGTTTCTACGCCAGGGGGCGTAGATGTATATCTTATTTTTCTCAATATTTCTACTTCTAGGAGTCCGATTTGAAAAATTCCTTCTTTGTTGGATAGTGTTTCCGATGCGAAATGTTTTTCCTATAAATTCAAAGTTTTCAAGTAAATCATAGATTTTCCGCTAGGGGCACAAAAGTAAATTGCGTTTTCTGCGTTATTTCTGCTTCTAAAACTCCGATTTGAAAAAATTATTCCTGTATCGCATACAAGACCTGATGAAAAATATTTTCCACATAATTTCTAATGTTTGGTAAAGAACAGTTTGGCCACCAGGGGGCGTAAGTGTTAATTTCTGCTTCCTGATGTATTTGTAGCAAAATCTGGGCTCCTGAAAACTCGACTAAATTTTTTTCTTGGACCGATACCGCTCATATGGAAAAACCTTTTGAGAATACTTTCTTCCTTAAATAATGCATGGTTTTCCCACCAGGGGACGCAAAGTCACATCTTATTTTTGTCAATATCTCCGTTTCTAAGAGTCCGATTTGAAAAATTCTTTTTTTGTTGGAGAGCGTTTCCGATGCGAAATGTTTCTCATATAAATTCATGTTTTTCTTAACGTACAAGTCTGCAATCAGAGGGCGTAAGCTCACGATTCTGTTTACAGCAATATCTGAGGGATTAAAAACCCGATTGAAAACCTTCTTTCTTTAGTCAGATACTATTGTTTTTCATACCGATTCCATTGAATTTGAATAGCTTTGATAAATTTAATTTGCATCAGAACGGATTCAAAAGACGTGCTTATTACAACCGATAACTCGGTGTCATCTTTCTTCTTTTTTGTTACAATCATTTAGGTAGATCCAGTGGCGTAGCCAGAAATTTCTTAAGGGGGAGGGGAGTCCAAGGCTTTTGCTCATTGGTGAAAGCCTTGTGTTCACATATATATCGCTTTAAATTCGTGTTCAATCTTCCCTTCAATGGGGTTCAAAACCCGACCACCCCCCCTTCTGGGTACGCTACTGGGTAGATCCATGCTTCATCATTAGTCTCAATAAATTTCCATCTACCTCCAGTCAAGTGATCTACACCGTGCTCTGCTGTAAGCCAAGTGCCTAGGCCAAAGGCGATGAACATTATGTATTTTTTTTAATTCAAATATTTGTTTATTGCTTTGTTTACAGTTGATACAGAGATTTTTAAGACTTAGGAATTGTTCTTTGGGTCGAAAGATTTTCTTTTAAGACCAGATATCTTCATGTTGAAATAGTCGCAATGTTGGATATTCGTTTGGTGTTCTTTTTCGTGCTTAACGATTTTTCCCTCTATTATTAATAATATTGCTTATTTTACATTTAAAAAATGTTAATTCCATGATTTTTACAGCGTTTTTTTAATTACAGAATACGAGTATTTCTCTTTGCAAAGTGCAAAACCGCAATCTTCTATCCACAGCTTGATTATATGCACCATTTTCTTAGCAGATGATATTTAACTGCAGCAGACGCTTTTTTCGTGTTCATTTAACACGATGTTGTCAGTTTCAATAAACGTCTTTTAGTTTTCTGTAATTTCTAATCAAAAACCTTTTAAAAATGTATCAACATGATCTGTATTCTAATCACCTGGCGTCATATTTTGCGTTAGTATTAGGTTTAGAATTTGCTGATGCTTTCGAAAAACACGCCCACAAAATCAACCATTCAAGTGGAAGTAGGAAATGAAAAACTGAATGGAAAATTTCCGACAGTCATGAAATAAGATCTGAAATAAGTTCTGTCAGATTTATCCGACGACTTTATTATTTTCTGTGATACAGATTGCCACATACATGTGAAGTTCATATCACAAGAATCTATTGCAGAGATTTATTATTTTATAATTTCTCTAGTTTACCAAAAAAGCGTCGTTTGATCTTTTCTGATGAAAAAAATAAAAAAAATTCACAAAGCAGATTTTTAGAAAACCTAAAAATTCAGCCCCCCCCCCCCAAAAAAAGAAACGCATAATTTAAAATATGCTGTGTCAGCGGGGTTACTTGTGTTCAATTGAACCGGTTGAAATAAAAAAATAAATGCAAACGAAAGAGAAATCAACCGTACAAATTTGGAAGATGTGAATCCGTTTATTGGTGTAAATATAACATGGATGTTAAGTCAGATAATATGCGCAAACTTGAAAACTTTCGTCACCTTGGAGCTGGAATCGTCTCCCGGATGGCGTCCGAGTACGCTAACCACTGCAAGTTATTCATTGAAAATCAACCGTATTTATACAATCGACAAAACGTTCACCAACAGAAATAAAATCTTACTCCCCACTAGCAACTGAACAATATCTTACGAAAATTCAGATCAGATCATGTGTAGAGGATTTAGGAAGGGAATGTCTGACCCAAGGTCTTAAACACCCATTAGAGATACGAAGCTGGAAGTTTTGGACTAGAATACCCGATAAGAAAGTGACACGGAAGGAGGTAGAAAGCATGAGAAAGACGCCCTTATTTATTACCGGGGGCCAATACCTTGGGTCCGACGGCTTAACGTGCGTATCCGACGCACTGCGGATATTTAGTGGTTTGAGCGTTCGCACTTGCCTGGGATCGAACCTGAGGTTTCTCCGTGGCAGTCACGAATGTTGACCACTAGGCCACTCGCGACCATGTTACGAAAATTTGGCATTAAATGCAAACATTCAGCAACAGAAACGCTCTCCGACAAAGAAAGAATTTTTGATATCTGCCTACTAGAAGCAGATATATCGACAAAAATAAGACATGTATTAATGACCCCTATGCTTTGTTTTAAACAGAAAATAAACGCATAAGTTTTTCTGGTGAAAAATATTTGACTACAAAAGAAGTTTTACAATTGAGTTTTCAGAAGACAGGGTTGTAAATATATCGGAAACAGAAATATATAGTACTTATGCCTCGTAGTGGCAAAACAGTTTACTATCAAAAATTAGAAATTATATGTATAACATTTCCCACTTGGAGCTCTATCCGATGCAGAAAGAATATTTTTAATCGGAATTTTAGAAGCAGAGGTATCGGGGAAACCGAAATTTAACTTAACGCCCGTAGAGGAAAAACTGTGCATTACTTGAAAAAAAGAAACTGAGCTCGAAATAGTCTTCGTTATAAATAGTATCGATGGAAAGAAATAATTTTTTCAGAGTTTAGAAACAATTATATGGGATATATTATATTTTGAAATCGATAACATCTGCATTTATGTCCTCCCGCTGCGAAGTTATGCATCAGAAAAATACTGGAAAACAAGGATTATCGTTGACACATTTCGCGCTATCTAATGCGAAAAGAATTTTTAAAATCGGACGAATAAGAGACATTGTGTCCACAGGCAGACGGAAGGACAAAACGATACCATAAGTACGTATTTTTGTTCCTGGAAATTACGTTTTGAAAGCTGCCCTGTAAGTCAGGAGCCTGTGTTCTGAATATTTTCACTTAGTTTTCCAGACGCAAGGATTTTTTTTCGCTTACTGGTAATGTTATGCACATTTAAGTTAACAGAGACGTGTAGGTGTGAAGACCTGTTTGGGCATTGGTTTCATATTTCCAAATAGTTTGTCGATCACTGGCCCCAGGAGAATAACAAATTCATTGGAGAATTTAAAATGTTTCCGTTTTGTGTCTTTAAGTTACACCGTCTGGCAATAAAGTTCCAGGACAGTGAGTATTACTTTGTTAATGGTAGTGGTAAAAATATGTTCTATGGATCATATTGTAATTGTGTTTTCCCTCTCTCTTGCAGGGCACACGAAGATCTAAGAAAGTGCAGACCTGTCCGATTCTCAAGACTCTTAATAGAAGGTACCCCAAAGACCATTGTCATGGATTTGAACAGAGGGCAGAGAGTTAACATCAAGTTTGGTTGCAAGTCCAGGAAGTCAAGCAACAGAGACCTTCAAAATGATCAAAACTGTTTGCGAGGACTATGCCCTATCCCATGGTGTCGTGTTTTTGAATTGTATGCTCGCTTTCGTGAGGGAAGGAAAGACGTTGCGGATGATCCAAGGATTGGAAGACCGTCAACCAGCCGTTCTGAGGAAATCGTGGAAGATGTTTCCGCTCTGGTGCAGTCAGACTGTAGAATGACGGTACGGATGATAGAGGACGAACTCCAAGTCAACCATGAAACAATACGGCTGATTCTAAAGGAAGATCTCGAGAAAAGGAAGATTTGCGCATGGTTTGTACCGCACAGTTTGACTGAAGAACAGAAAGTGCAAAGAGTCGAAAGCTGAAAGGCGTTTATTGCGGCCGTGGAATTGGACCCTTCGGTGCTGGATCGCATTGTGACAGGTGATGAGAATTGGTGCTTTCAACACGATCCAGTATCAATGAGGAAGAGCATGGAATGGAGGGCATCAAGTTTACCAAGACCCAAGATGGCACGCCTGCAGAAGTCGAAAATCAAGGCAATGGCGATCACGTTTTTTGACAACATCAACATCATTCACAGGTAATGGCTTACGGAGGGCGCAACAATCACCAATGCCTTTTACCTGCAAGTAAGTTCTTGATCGCCTACGGAAGGGACTTCATCGTGTGAGGCCGCAACTGCAAGCACGTGGAAGTTGGTTTCTTCTGCGTGACAACGCGCCTGCCTACTCGGCACTGTTGGTGACACAGTTCCTCTCCAAGTCCGGAGTACTCAGACTCAACCATCCGCCCTACTCCCCAGACTTAGCTCCCGCCGACTACTTCCTGTACCCCAAAGTGAAATTGGCGTTGTTCCGGACATCAAGAAAACCGTTAGCCCGGAAATGAACAGTGTTCGGATAAACGAATTCAAAAAAGTATTTCACGCATCTAGTGGAACGATCAAAATGGTGTATCGATAAGAAGAGGGACTTATCGATACACCATTAACTACAACCACAATTGGACTCAGTGCATTAAACTCTCCTCGCATCAGCAGCTGTCCTGGAACTTTATTGGTCACACAATGTATGTACTATTTAAAAATATAATTTCTCTCTGAAGCGGCTTTTTGAAAAACATTTGTGAACAAATAATACAAAACACCAAAAGTGCAGATTCCTTGAGTTCAAATTTACATATTATAAATGAGAATCTTTTCAGCGCCAAAATAAACGACAATCGAGAGTACTATGAAAACATGCTTTTTTTTTAAGTTTTCCTTCTCTCTTTGTTATTGATAATTTAATCTCTTGCGTATCAATGCAGCCGCTTTCAACTCATAACAAAACCTGTGAAATGTTTTGAGGAACTAACCTTAATGCAAGGGGATTAACTCGGGATTGAACACTATTTTGTGTAATTAACACACGACTGCAAAGGCACATTTGAATTAAATTAATGTAAAACTTACCTAGATCCATGACAAAAAGGGAATGTTGCATAGAAGATATTGGAAGTGCCTACCGCCATCGTACAAGCATACATTCACTCGACGCTCTATATTGGCGAATGTGCGATGTAGCGTAGCTACGTTGATGGCAGCAATTTCACTTGTGATATTGTCTTTCAGTTCCTCAATCGACGTTGGCTTGTTGGCATAAACCTTGCTTTTTAAAAGTCCCCAGAGAAAGAAATCTGGTGGTGTCTGTTTGAGAGATCTAGGCGGCAGCAGGTCTTTGGAGACAATCCTGTCCTGGATAAAGCTGCGAATTCCTGCCATGTTCTTATTGGAGGTGTAGCACGTTGCTCCGTCCTGTTGAAAGTAACCATCTGCTAGTTACTGATCATCCAGCTGGTTCACAAACTCATTAAAGATTTTCAAACATTGGTCAGTATTAACCGAGTCTTTAAAAAAGATTGGCCCAATGATACGGCGTCGAGATACCTCACACCAGACCCCGACGTTCGCTGGATGCCATGGCTCTTCATGGATGGCTTGGGGATCATCACTGGCCCACACTCGTATATTTTGCGAGTTTACATAGCCGGATAAATGGAACCATGATTCGTCAGTAAACCATGTTATATTCAACAGGGCTGGGTTTTCGGAGAAATATTTGCAAAGCCATATGGCAATATGCCAATCGCTTTGCAAAATTCGGTGGCTGTAACTCGTTCACAGCCGTGATACGGTACGGCTTAATCTCTGCCTGTTTGACTGCTCCTTGATATGTCGAATACGATCGTTCAGTCTCTTGAGATAATCGCCGAGCAGAGTTTCGTGGGAATGCCAGTAACAGCTGCTTCACATCATCTATTGTGTCCTCCGCCATCTCGGGTGGTCCACCCGTATGCGGATCCACCATGCTTCCCGTTGTCTTCAGCTTCTTCGCCAATTTCGAAATGGTGTCTCTGGTGAGTAGTTTACGCCCACCAAATTTCTTCAGAAACTCCTTCTGACATTGTTTGAAGGAATCGGTTATCCAGTACTCACGCGCAATGAACACATGCTCTTCAATTGAGTACACCAAAATCATTCGAGCTCCTTGCTTAAACTGTCCGCGGAAACACGCTATTCCTCCACCACTACTAACTAGGCTGATAGCACGCCAGCTGCCGGGGAAACATTATATTCACAGGTAATGCTCGTCGGCAGCTTCGTTAGGGAATAAAAAACAGCTCCGTTGTGGTTTCACGCTCATCGTACATTCCCCATCTCATATATTCCACATAATAAGTATTCAGTCCCGTGTGAATCACCCTGTTCAACATCATCAGCTGTACACTTGTTAAAGAATCAATTCAGCCATCGCAACAGTTTTTCTTTTCCGGCTGGAGAGAGGTGGGATTTTGACCAAAAATATAAAAAGCGCGTTGGGCTATGTGAAAAACTGCTGGTCCCTAATTTGGGCCGTTGATTCCAGGAATGGAAGGCACTGATGGCTACCCATGCCTATCCGGGCTATAACCGATGCCCACGCGTGGCCTTCGAGAAGAGAATGCCATGACACTTAATTAAATGACGTCACATTATCCGTCAAGTCTAGACAAATTTATTTATTAAATAGCGGCTCCTGTGAGACATTTTTGAATCTTGCTCAATTACGGTTTATATTTCGAATCAAAAGGCATTAGAAAAACAAAGTTCTCCGAAAGACAAAAATCATTCTAATCTCCTTTGAAACCCTTTAACGACCATGACCCCAAAATCGCGTGTCACTCTAAATAGCGTAATGCCCGAAGCTGTCGCTTGGTTCACTTCTTTGTCAACAATAGCGGTAGACTGTGACTCCTGCTGATCCCTCATAGGTTGTGAAAATTTGAAGAACAGGTAAAGGAAGGAAGTCTGTCTCCCTCTATACAGGCATTTGGGGCGGCTAGGGTCATTTCTATATAGGGCATTATGGTCGTTAAAGGGTTAACCCAATAAAAAACATTTCTTGAGTGATGCCTGGGTCGTTGCGACCCGGTGTGGTGGCGTATTTCACTGCTGGAACTCACCATCTGCCACAAGATGCGCGAAGTTTATGAAAGCGTGTAGGTGACCAGCTAGGACATGCTGGTAGCGCCCAGCGGTTGAGGACCTCTCCAGAAATACTAAGGGACCTGATGTGTCCTATGATAAGGGTCCGCAAACAGTCACAGAGCACCTACCGCCTTGAACAGAGCTGACCTGGCACGACGGGGTTATGGCCTCATGCTATCAACGCCACACCCACACCCTTCCGTTAGCTTGGTACAGCTGAAAACAGGATTCACCTGACTACACGACGCGGTGGACCTCTTCAGAAGTCCAGGTTTCGGCACCAGACGAGGCGTAATATTCAATGACGAGCAGTCAACAACAGCATACGAGTTCGTCCGCTCTCGTAGCCCATGGCATACAGCTTGTGTCGTACCGTTCACTCGCTGACGCTTCTTGGCCCTACGACATCTAACCTGCATGTGGCTTTCTCCGCCGATGACAAGCGGTTGGTTCGTACGAGCCTGGATAGTCTACGTCGACCCCGGTCACCAATTGCGTGTGGTCGGCCACTACTTGCTCTCTGGGCGCTGGTACGTCCGTCGATGGTATACCCGCGGTACATCATTGATACGGTTGCCCTTTCGGAACACGAGTGTTCTGGTCACTTGGATTATAGAATGATCCATGTGTCTTCCGCCGATAATGCGTCCACGGTTAAAGTAGCTCAGATAACTACGTTTACCCACGTTTGTCGATTGCGGTACACTCTTGGGAAGCCCTGCTATTCCCTTATTTAACGGCTACGTTCGATTTGGGTATGTCCACTCTGAGAGCGGGATGCGCATGTCTACTGAGCGTACATATTTGAAATTTTTTCTTTGGATGGGGACTAATGACCACCATGAGCAACTCATTTGCCTATAAGCAGTCGTAAGTCCTTAATTTTAGAGTAACTGGTTTCAGGTAAGGGCGCGAGCCTGTGCCACGTAAGACTAGAACCTCATTCATGTCTCACCAGGGATTTGAATTCGGGCCATCTCGGACGAATGATTCGGAGTCAAAGCCTCGTACCATTCAGCCATCGGGGCCAGCGGCAAAAGTTTGGCAGTAGAGACACTGTATGAATGCAAATGAAAGCCTAACCTACACTAGTGTGTAGGCACAATACATTCACATCTTAAGTCAGAATACAGTCATTTTATGTTGACATCTTAAGCCAGAACACAGCCATTACACACTATATTGACATAAGTCACCAGACACCCCTTCAAAAACAAATGAACGGACCCGCTGCATTGTTAAGATGAGCGGTACGGCTCCAAACTGTATAAAAACAAGCCTGCATATGACCGCGATCATATCGCACTGTGAGGTTGAGCAAAAATGTCGCGGCGGGAGAGAACTGACTTTGAGAAAAGAAAGATTGTTGGGTTGTTATATTAGTGGGTTGTCCATAAGAGAAACCGACAGGCGTTTAAACGTACCCAAGTCAACTGTTTTGGACGTACTGAATAAGTGGAAGACACATGGCGTGCCTGAAGCAGCAAAACGTACTAGCAGACCAAAGAAAATCAGTGATTGAGGACGTCGAAGCCTCAGAAGAGTCGTTACAGTTAATCGACGGAGTACTGCACAAGACCTCAGTGTACAGGTGAGTAACAATGCTGGAACCTCGGTATGTACACGTACCACTCGCAGAGAACCTCATTCCATGGATTACGTTGGTAGTGCGGCTGCTCATAAATCTTTCATCTCCACTAGGAATGCTACTAGTCGTTTAGCATGGTGTAAAGAACATTTATCGTTAACCATAGATCAATGGAAACGGATCCTATAGACTGATGAATCCAGATACACGATTCAGTAGTCTGATGGCAGTGTGTGGGTATGGCGGCAGCCGGGGGAACGCTATTTATCACAGTGCACTGTTCCTACGGTCAAGTTTTGAGCTTGCAGTGTACTCGATTGAGAGTGTTTTCCGTACTATGGTCCCTGCCCATTGGTTATCGTGGACAAACCTGCTAACTAGCACGTCTACCACGATATTCTGGACAAGTATGCCCTACCAACTCTGTGGCAATATAATGGAACCGACCCCGCCTTGTTGGTACCACCAAGGATAATGCACCGAGCCATAAAGCGAGGATTTTTACGGAGTGGTCTGACGATTATTCCGTATCTTGTGTGGACTGGTCGGCACGGAGCCCTGATCTCAATCCCATAGAGCACCTATGGGATGAATTAGAACGCCGCGTAAGAAGTTTGGAACCAAGGCCTACTACTAAGCAACAGTTAGCGGCAGCACGATGTACCGAATGGCAGTGCATACCTATCGCAGTGTTCCAAAACCTTGTCGAAAGAATGTCTCGAAGGGTCAGTGCATGCATTAAGGCCACAGGGGGACCGACACCGTACTAATGTATGTCAATAAATGCTATGTTGTGTTTCTCTTCTAGGTATCCGGTGACTATTGTCAATATAGTGTATATTCATATCTTAAGCGAGAACACAGTCATTATACATTCACATCTTAAGCTAGAACACAGTCATTATATATTTACATCTTAAGCCAGAAAACAGTCATTGTATATTCACATCTTAAGCCAGAAACACAGTCATTATACACCGAAGAGCAATTGAATTAGAGATACCTGTCTAGTAACGTGTAGCACCACCTTTCGCCCTGATGACAGCGGCGATTCGTCTCGGCATGGACTCGACAAGACACCGGAAGCGTTGGAAAGCCATACGGATCCACGACCCTTCAACAAGCTCCCACAGTTCACGAAGAATTGATGGAGGGGGGTTAGTGCCTCGAACATCTCTCTCGATGGCATCCCAGATGTGCTCGATGGAATTGAGGTCATGTGACCTAGCTGACCAAGGAAGCGAGGTCACGTCGGTGGAGTGTTCATCCAACCATTCGGATACAATTTGGGAGCGATGGTACGGTGCATTGTCTTGTTGCAGGATGAGGTCCCCAGTGGGATGTTGAAGACGCGCAAACGGGAGTAAATGGTCGTCCAGGATATCCTGGTAACGTTGACCTGTGAGGGACGATGTCACACGTACCAGGGGTCCCATTTCAGTCCACGTAAACAGTCCCCAGATGAGAATACCACCCCCACCAGCTTGAAGAGTTCCCTGCTGGTAAGAAGGATCCATCGCTTCATGTGGTTTGCGCCGTACTCGTATCCTGTCATCCGCATGTACCAACGTGAATCTTGACTCATTAGTCCGGGCAACATTTGCCCACATGTCTAGGGTCCAGTGGCGATGTTCCCGCGGCCATGCTAATATTTGCACCCTGTGATGTGCGGTCATAAGCCGTACCCTCGTGGGACGATGGCTTCTGTATCCCATAGAGAGGAGATGGTTCTGGATGGTGTATCTGCTTACACGTTTTTTTCTCCTTTTCTTTTTTTTTTTTTTTTTTGATTGGAAATTTAACGACCATCGTGAGCAACTCAATGGGCTATAAGCAGTCGTCCGTCTCTAATTTAGGGTCACTAGTTCCAGGAAAGGGAGACAGTCAGTACCGTAAGACAAACACAACATCCATGCCTCACCTGTATTTGAACCCGGACACCGTTCGGACGAATGATCCGAGGCCATCGCTTAGACCACTGCGCCACCGGGGCGGTCCACGTTTTTGTGCACCAGCGTTAAATTGCCGAGTGGTTTCTTGCACTGTAGCCCTTCTATCCGCTGTTATAATGCGAGCTAGCCGACGATAATCCCGCTCATCCACGCGCTGTTGTCCACGGCAGTTGGCCCTTGCAGGGACGGTTTTACCGGATTCGATGTACTCACGGTGCACCCGTGACACAGTGGCTCGTGAAAATCCCAGTGCCTGCACGACTTCAGAGATGGAGTGACCCATTCGTCGGGTCCCTACAATTTGCCTACGATCAAATGCGCTTAGATCCTTCGTATGACCCATACCTCGTCCGACTCTTACTGATTACCGTCGCATCACTCCTTATATTGTCGGATCGCTGCATACGTCATGTCGTTTCCGTTTACATGGCCGCCCACAGCGCCACATTTGCATAACGCCAGCTGTCTCTAATTCAATTGGTCTTCAATGTATATTCATATCTTAAGCCAGAACACGGGCATTATATGTATATTCACATCTTAAGCCGAAATGCCAGAAGCGATTTTAATAAAATGTAGCGTAACTGGGTCACTTTTTAATGAAAGCACAAAATATTACTCTTTGACTATGGAGAATAAATTAATACCATTGTAGTATGCACATTGCACAAGGTGCAAATGCTATACGAAGTCAAGATCGCCCAAATCAATTTTAATTACATTCAGAATGAGGTCCGTTTGCAATTTGTAAAGAACGTTGGCGTACTTATGAACCATAATGACTGTGAGGTGTTGCTTCATACAATGGTTTAAAGAAGTTACATGAAAATGGTGATAGCATTCCCAGGAGTTTTACTTTACTCTCCTTTTCCTTTCGTCTTGAATCATAGTGTTGCCGAGTTGTGACTTTTATTAACTCCTTTGCCGTATGATATTGCGGAAGGGTGTATCGCTTCACGTGGTATTGATGAAGATAGATGAGCACGACGTAGTAAATCTTTTATTCTTCTTTTCCCCGAAAAATGGAGGAAAGTCGTGACAAGGGAGCCCTCGCTTCGGGACACAGGTATAAATACCACGGGATACGAAAGCTGTCTGTAACAGATGTCTTAGTTTCATGAGCAAAGGAAAGAATATAGGGAATATGTTTCCTTCAGTCCGAGTCGTCCATTTTCAGGAGTCACATAATAAGTTTCTCTAGAAAGTCTGAGAAACTTATTATGGGAGGAGAAAAGTTATCTTTGGAACCTGCATGCATGCGTTTGCTAAACATATTCTAACGTTAAATTCATTGTTCGAGGTTTACGACACAAATTTATGCTACTTAACAACAGTGCTTAAGTGCCTGATTACGAAGTCTCACATTAGCTATATCTGAAGCTATATGTACGAAAATATTCAGGCATGGCACGCACCTATAGTACTTTAATATCAGATATTATGGGTTCAGAAATACAAGTTGTAGTACAAATATCACAACCCCGGTGGTCGAGTGGTCTGAAGCTCTCGATATGGGCAAGGGTACGAGTTTTGGATGAGGTATGGATGGTATTTGTTAGATGGCCCTGGTTTTGTACCTCCCCTGGTACCAGTCGCCCTTAATTAGGAATGAGCGCCGACAGAGTTACTTATGATGATCGTTAAATCTCCCCCACCTCATTACCAATAGCTCTAATGTGGTGACTAATCTGATTCTACGATCCGTATAATATCACACTTAAAATCTAAGTTTGTCCTGTTATACTTCGTACTTAAAATCTAAGTTGGTTCTGTTTGCCCACTTAGCAATCACTTAAAAACCTTTTTTACACTTTCCAACCGTAGGTTGAAGAAGCGTATATGCTCCAGCTTTGTCCGTCTGTCCGTCCGTCCGTCCGTCCGCACGATAACTCACGTGAAAATTGTTCGATTTCGACGAAATTTTAGTATGTGGTAGGGGACCACCTGGGGACGAACCCTATTGAAAATGGGCGAAACAGGGTCAAAGGTCAGGACATAGGAGCGGGATCCATTCCATTGCTCTTATGCGTCATAACTTGCGTAAACATTGTTCGATTTCGTTGAAATTTTAGTATGTGGCAGGGAACCACGTTGGAACTATCCCTATTGAAAATGGGCGAAATGGGGTCAAAGGTCAGGACACTGGAGTGGGATCCATTACATTGCCCTTGTGCATCATAACTTACCTAAAATGCTTGGATTGCGACAAAACTTTATCGTGTTGTTCCGGAGGTATAGTGAACCGGTTCTGTTGAATATCAACGAAATGGGGTCAAAGGTCATCGCAGAAAAGCAAGATTTATTCCACAGCCATTATTCTCATAAGTTGCGTAAAACTGCTTCTATTGCGACAAAACTTTAGTATGTTATTCCTGAGGTATACTGAACCGGTTCTGTTGAATATCATCGAAATGGGGTCAAAGGTCAGGACACAGGAGCGAGATTTATTCCACAGCCATTATCCATATAACTTGAGTAATTATTTCTGGCATGTTGGAAAGCGTATCATAATCAATGCATTGCATGATTTTACTAACTTGTTTTTCTTCCTTTTTATTGCAACATGCAGTTTCTTCTGGATTTCTTTCGGTTTCTTGGACTTAGATATCTCGCAGAAATTCTTTTACCAAAGGGAACTTAAAAAAAAAAAATGGTGAGAGTGCTCTTGTACTTTTTGTAGATAAAAATTTATGCCATGCATTTTTCGCATGCCAAGATCTATGTGAGTGTGAAAAAAACGAGAGATTCGAGAGTATACATTTATTTGCGAACAGCCATTGCATTCTGATCAAGTAAAGCATACTATATACAGTAAAGCGTTGTAAATCCGAACTAATTGGGACCACTGGTAGTTCGGATTTTCGATGTGTTCGGATTTTCGATGTGTTCGGATTATCGAACATGTAAAAAAACACAAATACGCTAGCATTTCTACATTATGTTATCCTAATACATGTACCCAAAATAAGCAACTGTATAACAAAAATTACGTAAGACAAAATGAATTTTTGTTATTATGCAATACGAAACCAGTTTATCATTTTTACTACTGCAGTGAAAGTTTTAAACATAAAGTACGAATTCCAAAACGTACCAATCCGTTCCGATTACAAAGGGGTGTTATAACGAAGTAAATTTCTCCGTCATTTTTGCCTACGCCGGGCATCGAACCGGGGTCCCCTCATTCCGGAAGAAGTCGCTCTCCCAACTGAGCTACGCGGGCATTCGTGATCGCTGCTATCTGCCTTTATGTCGTGTATGTCCTGCTGGGCAGGCACGTCACAGTGTACTTTGTGCTGAGTGCAGGGGAAATAAATTTCCTCCCGGGTCACAGTGAACAATGGAGCTGAGGAATGAAATAAGAGGTGGTACTGCCATGGTAATTGGAAGTAAAATCTTAGCCCAGCAAGGAACAAGTGACTGGGGAAGTTTTCGCCTTTTGTTTCTGAATATCAGAATTCACCCCACCTTCGGCACGTCGCTCCAAAAATGCTTGCACCCCAAAATTAAGCGATTCCATTATCACTAAGTGACAAATTAAAATGAACAGACTATACTTAAACTTTCTAGCATAAAAAAAGAATAAATAAATGAAAAATTAAAAAAAAAAGAAAGAAAAGAAAAAAAAAAGAAAAAAGAGCGAGGACCTCTGTTTGATGTTCCTGGTCCACGTCAAATGTCTGTACGAAAAAAAAGGAAAGCAAGAAAGAAAGAAAAAAAAAAAGAAAAAGAAGGAAAGAAAGAAAGAAAAAAAGAAAGAAAGAAAGAAAAAAAAGTGGAGGGGAGATTGTTCCGAATTTTGACGTTTCAGATTTTTGACTTTCAGATTTTCGATGCTCTACTGTACTTGATAAGAATGCAATAGTTCAACGTAACTAAAACGTAAACTTGTCATTCTACATTACTCAAGTGTCTCTGGAAATCAGCATCGATTATAGTATTCCCCTTTGTCGTAGAACCGAATTCTTCGTTTATAAAATCGATAAAGGGTTTAGATTCTGGCTTAGCAAAACTTTTTATAAGATCAGGTCTCTTGTACGTGTAGGGAAGAAGTACAGATTGAATGAGTTCTACAATGTCATCGATTTTATTACCTGGAGATATGTATAACAAAATCGATTAGAAAGTTTGGCCATTAGGCATCGAACATTCAGCAGAAACTATTTCACCAATGGGTCTTACAGAAACTCCGAACCCTGAATTTTGAGGAAAGACAGTATCCATGTGAAGAGGTACAACACTTTCTGATAAATGGCTTCACCACCTGCACTAACGTTGTCTTTTAGATACTTAACGCCACATTCTAAACGTGGAATGTCTATATTATCGTTGTTAGCCAACCAATACTCAAAGAAAAGAAGTTTGTTACGTTTCTGAATAATGGCATCGGGCAAAGCAATGACGTAGCTTTTCGAACTTTGGAAATTGGACGTATACACAGAGAGAGTTTTCTGATCTTGTATGAAATCCAGCATGCTGTCTAGAAAGGTACACAACTTATGTTCGGTTAATTTTAAGAACTCATTTCTCAATGCAACCATGGAGAGCGCGTTTCTCATGTCTTCACTACTTCACCGATGTTCGTCCATCGGTGAAGTAGTGAAGAGACCTTCCAGTGATTTAACTCAATAAAGAGCTACATACAACTCAGCTTATTCGGTGTCTCTCTCGTATTCATAAACGACTTGATGAAAAGTTGTTTTTTGAGATTTATGTATCATTCCTTGCACACGCCGATATAATTGGAAAATTATTTCTTTTCACAGATATAGTTTCAAATATCAGTTGTTGATTGCTACACCTACCAGGATTGTTGCGTGTACTTCCGTTAACCATTTTTGTCACATCGAATGTTTTTATTTGGGATTTACTTTGCTATTCTTGGGAAAGATGCATAGTATCAAAAAACTGTCCGAGCATTGAAAGGCGTTGAGGCTGATCGATTTAAATGGCAGGTTATGGACGGGAATGTTTCCACAATTTATAAAAAAAATTACCACTTATCTTGATCTATTAATCTAAAAAAAATATGGAAGTTGTCTCCCCCTTAGTCTTTCTTCGATTTAAATTTTAGTGCTCCGACTGCTATTACAACGGCATGTATACGGTGGATGATTACAGCCAGTGCAAATCGTCTCTGGTAAATCGTTGGTTACAAGTTAGCTCATGAAAACACCTTTCAGCTTGCGAGCTGCTATTTACATTACGTAATTTGGTCAAACGATTCAAAAATCCGCGAAGATTAGTATGCTACCTTAGTGTAATGCCATTTCTGATTTTAGGGGTACTTGTGCTTATTACACTGGTGTGCAAAAAATTAGGGACGAAGAGGAGAAATTCGCATAACAGCGGAACGAGCACGCGCCGAAAGACCACACAGGAGACAGACTAGGGTCCAGTAGGGTAGGGCATGCGCATATATGCAGCATGACGTAGGAGGGGGGGGGGTCTCTTCCAACGAGGTTCTGGTGTCCGCTATTGTACAGAGGTTCTCCTGCCTCACGTGCGTCTGTTTAGAGGTGCTGTGGGTCCTGAGTTCCTCTTCATGGACGACAACGCTACACCTAATCGTACAGTGGCTATCGCAGAGCTGTTGGATAGTGAAGATATTCAACGCATGGATTGGCCCGAAAGGTCCCCTGGCCTAAATTCAATCTTGGTAGCACGTCACCTGCCGCCAGCAACGATTCCGCAGCTGCGATTGGCGCTACAAGAGGATTGGGCAGCGATGCCTCAACAGCTCCTTGACAAACTCGTCGTCAGCATGGACAGACGTTGTAAATCCTGCAATGCAGTCAGGGGTGATCATATCCCCTACTAAAGACTGGATCTTTCTTGGCAGCCGCCTGTCACGTGGACGTTTCTGTCTTCTGTCCAGTTGTGCTTGAAGCTACCTTTTCAATAAAGTGCCTTTGTATCCTTTGGATTCCTTGTTTGGACGGTTTGGATCACTTGTCCTATATTCTTACATCTTGGGGATCTTACGGTATGATTTGAGCCGATGTGAAGCACACGACGTTACATTCGAAAAACCGCCTCGTCCTTAATTTTTGTACTTTATTTTGGGATCTATCGACCCCCCCCCCTCCAGCTGAGACAATTCGAATTCTTTTTCAATGTGTTGGATCACACTGCGTATAAATTTTAAATTTCGGAGGGTGTACATCATGTCCCAAACGTGCTTTGGATAACACGGCGTACAAAATTAAAATTTTGGCGGGTGTATACCATTTCCCAAAATCAAAGAAGTTCATGATTCTTAAATTTCAAAAACTGTGCTAGGTGTGCTCAAGTTCAGTGGGTTACTGTCCAGTGGGCAAATATCAGGATGGGCAACCGTTCGGTAGGCAACTGTCCGGTGGGTAAGTGTCCGAGTGGGCTCTTGTCTAGGTGGAAGAATGTCCGATGGGCATCTTGCCGGTGCCCCATTCAGATTACTCATAACGAAGACACTGGGGTTTCGCTGCGCCGGTGGCGCACTGGTCTAAGCGATGGCTTCTGATCATTCGTCCGAGATGGGTCCCGGTTCGAATCCCGGTGAGACATGAATGTTGTGTTTGTCTTCCGGCACTGGCTCTCTCCCTTCCCTGGAACTAGTGAGCTTAAATTAGGGACAGGCGGCTGCTTATAGCCCACGGATTTGCTGGTCGTTAAACACACAATAAAAAAAAAAAAAAAAAAAAAACAGAGAAAAACGATAATGGGTTTTCAGCTGAATCTAAGCAGAATTCTAAATGCTGTTGCCATGGCATATGCTGCCTTTGAAATTTATATAATTTGTGGTCTTTCGACGTTTGGATCACGTAAACGGGACTGTAGGGTAGTATGAATTTCAGCCTCCAAAACAACTTATGTACATATTACCGGGTGATCCAAAAGTCTTGCACATTTTGAAAATGTAATAACTCGCGGAGTTTTGAGAGTAGGGCAACGTGGTTTGCGTAGAAATGATCAGAATGACATCGGAGTTTTTTATGAAATCACATAAATCTTTACTTATTTTACTTACATTTTTAATCGCCAGATGGCGCAGCAACCACAGGTTGGAAGAGTCGAGAAAAATAGACACCTGATTGTACCAGGTTAGACGCCTCATTGTTCCAGGTGTTTAACGTGATGACCGTCCTGTTCCAGCACTGCCTGCAGACGAGAGAAAACACCATGGACGACATTGAAGAGCATGTCTGGTGGTATAGCTCCCACATGGTGCCGAATGGCATCTTTCAGCATGGCCAATGAAGTGAGGCGACGTCTGTACACTTGTGATTTTATGTTTTTAACTTAGAGTAGAAATCGCAGGGTGTCAGGTCTGGTGATAGAGGAGGCCAGGGCTTCGGAAAGTGTCGGCTCAACATACGATTTGCGCCAAACGTCTCTTGCAGCAGTTGCTTAACGGAACGTACGATGTGGGGTGGTGCTCCATTCTGATTCAGTGCATCCCTCTCTTGCAAGCTAGGGATAACGTGCGTTCTTACCATGTTCGCGTAACGTGCACCTGTCACTGAAACGGTTTCGAAGAAGGTGTCGCGGACCTCTTCAAAAAAAAAAAAAAAAAAAAAAAAAAAAAGGACCGATAATGAAGGAAGCCGTGAATCCACACCAAACTGTCACTTTCAGATGATGAAGTAGCACTTCAACGACTGCTCGGGGATGTTCCGTGGCCCAGATGTGTCAGTTGTGCGTGTTTACCGCTCCGTTTAGGGAAAAGTGTGCCTCATCAGTCCATAAAACGTTCAACAGACAGTTCTTCTCGACATCCATTTGCTGCGAACTCCTGACGCTGCACGTAATCGCCAGCTTGTAGTTCGTGATGCCGTTGCAGTTTGTTCGGGTATCTGTGAACAATCCGTCGTAGTGTTCGCCATACAGTCCCGTATGGAATGCCTCTTTGCCGAGAAACATGGCAAGCACTGGAGTCGCCTTGTGCGGATGACATTGCAATCACTTCCATTTTTTGCGTAAACGTCTCTGCTACAACAGCACGTGTTCGTAGTGTACCGCTTCGTGGGCGTGCTGCCAAATATCCCGTTTTTTCGAATTTTTTCACCATTTACCGCAGCGCAGCACTTTCCATCGGTCCTTTCCCACTGCGATCACCTTTGAGTGACCGGTAGGCTCTCAACGCAGCACTCGCACATTCAGCGTTGCAATAAAACAATTTCACCAAGAGCGCTTTGTCCGGTAATGACAGCATACTGACAACGGACCGCTGTGACTTATGGTTGCTTCCCAGCTGCTGCTTTTATACTCACTATCCCAGACCTGTTCGCCTATAGCACCATCTGGTGATGAAAAATGTAAGTAAAATGAGTAAAAATTTATGTGCGGGGTATGTCATTCTGATCATTTCTACGCAAACCCCGTTGCCCTACTCTCAAAACTCTGCGAGGTATTACGTTTTCAAAATGTGCAAGACTTTTGGGTCAC